>CM075693.1:70026348-71322816 GCA_037954015.1 Psophocarpus tetragonolobus | reverse complement strand
TTAGAAATTATATTTTATCCAATATTGTATTTTAAATCAACTATCTATATATATAATCCTTTATGTTAGCAAAATCAAATTATATATATATAACACGTTTAGGATAACAAAAATATAATATTAATCTTTGTCAGTTGACACATGTTTATAGATATAATATTTAGACTGCCAAAAATGCAATATTAACCCCTTTTTAATTGTTGACACACATATATTATCAGTCATAATTTTCTCAATTTTTTTATCTCTTTCAGTCTTTCTTTTTTAATTTTTTTCCCCTTTTCTCTCTTCTTTCATTTTTTTCTCTCTTTGTTACTTTTGTTTTTTGAGTACTTTCTCTTTCAGTTTTTTAGAAACAAATGAATCAAACCTTTTTCTCAATGGCATTATAAATAAAATTAGAGATTCTAAATATTATTAGTAGGAGATATAATTTTTCTCAAATTATTGTGTAATTACTTTATAATTTTTTGTTGGAATATTTACTAAAAATTAAATCTACTTAGTTAATGGTGTTAAAATTAAAATATTCTTCATTATGATATAGATTACAATTGTTATTTGTAAAAAAAAAAAATCTTGCTCAAGATCATTAATTTTCATAAAATTAATTTTATTATTTTTATTGAAATATTTGTGAAAAACAGAGTAGGAGAAACCTGTCAAGCTTTAGGATAGCTCTTTTCAAAATAGATTCTTGTAACAGAAGCTAAGCTTTTATATTGAATCGAGTTTGTGGATGGAACCATAGCCAGGCCGGAACTCTTGATCTATCCATAGAGGGTGAGAACTCAATCAGGAAGGACTGCTAGTCATCACTTAGGGTATGACCAAGGAACTACAAAATAATTTAAATCTACTTAGATAATAAGAGTGGTCAAACCTCTTGTTGGGGATGGTTCTCTGTTCAAATTTTGTCAGAGGAAGTAGTTGGAGGGGGCATAGGTGGGAATGGCTTAGATGGAGGAAAAAGTTATTTAGTTAGGAGGAGGGATGGGTCGGTGAGTTGGATGGGTCTCTATTCGTCACAATGTAGGAGATGGGTGCGGGTGGTATGGTAATTGTAGATTCTCTAATCAATTCTCATTTAAGGAAGTCTATCTGTTAATCAAAGGAACCTCTCCTCCTGGTAATTCTGTCTTCTTAAAAAAGGTGTGAAAATCAAAGACGTCGGCTAAAGTTATGGCTTTCTCATGAAAAGTGACTCATAAGAGAATTCTTACCAAGGTTGAACTAGTTAAGAGGAGAATAGTTTTAGAATATGATATTTTGTGCCCCTTATGCAACAACTATATCCTGAATCTGTAAGTTATCTTCTTTTTACATGTAATTACAATTATTGTGTCTGGATGTATTCTTATAATTCGCAGGGATATAAGACTACTCTTCCCCCGAAGTGTGAAGCTAGTCTTTGGAAACACCTGGGTATTTATGTTTCTCATAGTAATGCCTCATTGGATACTCTGAGTATTATTTGACTAACAGTTTTGTAGAAAATTTGAGTTGCAAGAAATGCAGTGATTTTTAAGGGGTCATCCCCCGAAGTGATTTTTAAGTTGTTTCTATTGTTGTGTATATATAATTGGTAGTCCCTATAGATCATGTCTTATGATTTGTGGGCCAAAAAAAACGTAGATAATAATATGTAAATTAAGTAGTTTTAAGCTATAATAAAGATTGTAAGTATTATTATTGAAAAGAAAGTCATTTAAAAAAAATAAATAAAGTCATTCTTAAGAGCATAAATTTCTGCAGTACTATATACTTTATTTTTATTGAAATATTTATACTAAATTTTTATATATAATTAAGTTAGTAATATCATAAATTTAAATAGTTTTAGAATAAAGCTTAAAATATTATTTACCAGAAATCATGTTAAAACCGTTAATTTCTACATTAATTGTATATTTTTTTAAATATTTATAATAAAAATTAAATAAATTACTTAATAATATGATAAAGTTAATTAAATAGTTTTAGTTATAATAAAAATTACAAATATTGTTTACTACATGCTCAACAGCTCAAGACTATTAATTTTTGTTATGTCATAATTTATTTTATTAAATATTTAAAGTATAAGTAATTTAAATATAATTAGCTAATAATATCATAAACTGAAAACTTTTTAGTTAGTATAAAGATTACAAATACCATTTACAAGACATAGAATTATGCTTATGAGTGTTTATCACAATTAATTTCTATAATTTAATATAACTATTTTATAATTTTTATTAGAATATTTATACTAAAAATAAGTAACCCTAATTAATTAATAATATTATAAATTAAAATAATTTCCCTATGATAGAAAATAAAAAGTTTATTTATAAAAAAAATAAAATCTTACTCAAGACTATTAATTCCTGTATTATTTTAAAAATTTTAAAATATTATACTAAAAAATTATAAAGTTTTCTAATCAATAATATCAATCAACGAACCCCTGTATACCAGTATTCTATGTAAAGAAGAAGTTACACTTTATGTTTTGCGATAAATATAAACATATATCTTATATTAAAAGCTAATATTAGCTTCAACTTTTAATTTCTGAAAATAATCACAAAAGCTTCTCAAAATCTTTAAAATAAAAAAAAATATTATTTACATTTAAAATTTTTCTTTATTTTTCAAATACTTTTAAAAAAATAAAAAATATTTAAATAAAAGTGATTTTCATGAAAAGAATAAAAAATGGAGTCATATTTTCCATAAATTCGGAGGTAAAATTATTTTAAAAAATTATGATATCTTTTATAACAAAAATGTCACATTTTTAATAAAAAAAGTAATTAATTTGAATTCACCAAAAAAAATTAATTTGAGTATTTTTATTTTTTACAATATCTTAAAAAAGATTACCTGCTTTTCCTAATTACTCCTTTGTACAAGAGTTCACTCTAAATACAGTGTTATAGTTTTGTATTTAAAATTAGTTTGAACTAAACTAAATAAAAAATATTTAGATTAATTATAAAATTTGAAAGCTAAACCCTAAATCAATTTTTTGGATTTTGTTTGGTTCAATTTTACGATTTAAATTTTTTATTATTAAGTATTAAAAAAATACATTTAAACTTTTTATTTTCAAAATTGTATAAAATTTAATCATTCCTAACAAAATTATATAAAATTTACAAATATTCAAGTTAAAGTATAAACAATTAACTCATTTAAACATTACATTTTATTAATTGTCATCAAATTGTATCAAATAAAATAAAATCAAATATCTTTACTAAAATATTTATTCATCAACTATTATATATTAATAAAAAATCTTATGTAAATTTGCTAAAATAAACTTAAAAACTATTTCTTTATAATTTTTTATTTTTAATTCCATTTAGTTTGATTTTGAACATTATTGCCTAATACATTTATATATTTATTATTAGCGATGTTTATTTGATTTCAGTACATATAAGTCATTAAATAAGTTTTTATACATATAGATCATTATATTTTAATACATATAGTTCACGTTTTACTTAAATATATGATCTAGACAAAACATAACTAGCAAAACTTATGATTATCGATCATATCACAAAATTTTAACTACAAATTAAAAATAACTAATAACTTGATAAGTTCGATTTTATTTTTTAATTTTTTAAAAAAATTTGAAAAATAATTTTGAAAGAAGTGAAAAAAATTGTTTAATAAGTTTTGTTTAAAACTATTTTAGATATGTAAAGATGAAAAAAATTGTTAATATTTACAAAAGTATCATTTAAAAAATGTAAAAAATAACTTATTTTTCTTATTTTTAAATTTTTAAAAAAAAAATATAAAAGTGAAAAGCAAATTTACTTATAGTTATTTGTTATTTTTAATTTTTTAAAAAGTAAAAAATTATAACTATTTCTAAGAACTGTATTAAAAAAATACTAATTAAAGAAAATTTTAATTTTTAAATACTAAAATATTAAAAAAAATTATAAAAAGTGCGGGATATTTGCCAATAATAACTGTATTTTTTCTTCATCACTAAACACAGCCCGTGGTGGAGTTTAACGTCTAATTTGAGTTCTAGATAGATACTAGATAGATTTTTTATTTTTTTTAAAAAAAAAAATCTAGTTAGATACTTACATCCAGTCCTTTAATAAAAAAAATTGTATTTTTTTTTATTTTCAGTTAAGATGATTTAACGATTAATGATTTTGCCCTCCACCTCCCCCATGTGAAAAACTGATTAATTATTTTAAAAGAAACATTTCAAATTGGATTTAAAATCCGTCACATAATCTGATTACGCACCAATTCATTTTCCTTACACCCATTTTTTAAAAATAAGAAAAATATGATTAATCATATATAAACTCACCAATAATAGTTTTAGGCATCTTAGGATTGGATATACTTTCTGATTTTTCATTAAATATATTTAGAAAACTAAACTGTGTTTAATAAAAAATTAACTTGATTTTTTAGTTTTTTTAAAAAATTTCTATTTCATAAAGATAATAAAATTTATTTTTTAGATTTCGTTTCTATTTTTATTGTATGTAGTCACTTGTTATCCCCTATCACTATTTCTTATTATCAATCCTCAACTCCCTCTTCTCATCATTAATCAACAACTATTACCACTAATCATAAGTCACCAATTGCAATATCTTATTGTTCTTTACTAACTTACGGATTATAAATCACTCATCACTAACTGTTATTTTCGATTATCGATAATTCATTTCACCTCCAATCAGCCTACTCCCTCCATTCGCCTGTTGTTGTCCATCATCTCTTTATATTTATCATTAACTGTGGCTTTTAACTACGGTAACTTTCAGTTCAACTACCAATTAGATTGCAAGGTTCATTTAAATTAATTAAAAATTTTATAATAACATTTTTAAATTGAAAACTAAAAATTATTATTTTATAAATTTAAAAATTCAAAACCGAAACTAATTCTTATTTTTATAAATTTAAAAACGAAAACCGAAAGACCACTCCGAAATGCGCCATTATTAGAAAAATTTGATTCCAAAATTATAAACTAATCTAAGTTTAAGATTTGTAATCCTCATTCCATTCCATTGATATATTTAAAATATAAAACAACCACATTAGAACTTCATTTGATTTTCACATGAGAAGACACTTTAAAATATCCAAACTACAATTACACATAACTTAGAGCTTAAATACTTTATAATATAGGTCAGCATCATTAAGGAATTGACATAAATAAACATAAAAGAGAGGAAAAATTATGATGTTGGACCGACAAATCTCACATACGAAATTGTTTAGTTGGGACCGACCCATATATTCTGCATCATTTGCTTTTCCCTGTGGTTCTCGAAGGTCGGCAATTCTCTGCTTAGAAAACTCATTTGGGGCATCCAAAATCTGCTTCCCTTAATCTGTGCATGTCTACAGAAGAAAACTTGTCCCAAGAAACTTTTTTTTTTTTTTTTAGTAAAACCAAGAAACAATATTTTAATACAATGAAACAATTGAAAATTCCCAAAGAATCTCAACTGTACAAGTTATACAAATATTTCGTTTTCTGTAATGTGGGCTTTACAGTTAAGAGATAAGACTATCTATAACTACGAAAAATATTAATAAAAGTATAAAATAAAAAATTTATTCATATTTACAAAAATATCATTAATGAAAAAAAAAATAAAATACTTTGATTGTATTTTGAGTTTTCAAAATAAAAATAAAAAACTGAAAAATAAAACTTTTTTTTTTTAGCTTTTAAACACTAAAAAATAAAAATTGTTTTTTAAAATTATTTTAAGGAAATACTACGATTACGATTATGTTGCAAAAAAAAAAACACTTAGGTTTGGTTATGTTGTCTCTTATTAAAGGTGATTGTAGTAAAAGTAAATGTTAATGTTATAAATTTTATGTATATTTACTTAACTTGTGTTTAGTTCATACTTTCTGGTTTAAACATACATGGTATGTTTGTGATCTAAAGGAGTTTGGTAAAAGGATTTCCATAAGATAAGATTTGTAAATTATTGATTTAATTTTGAATTTTATGTACAATAATTTGAATTGAAAATCAAATCTGAAGTAAAAAATTTCCTAAGGAACTTTTAATATGTAAATGTATATCAAGTTTGTTGATTTTTATAATAATTATTTAAAAATTATATTGTTAATGATTTTTTAATTATTTAATGGTAAAAAAATTCTATACTGATAATGTCTAAATATTAATTTGGTTTTATTTAGAAGATCCACAACAAAAATTACCTATTTTTTATGGAGGCTTATGGAATAGTATAAGTAAAGAGAGACACTTAAATATGATTTAAGAGTTGGAAAAGATTTATGTTCGAGTATCAAGAGAGGTTTTGTGAAGGATTTTTGGGAAAAATTATGTGTATATATTAGAGCATACAATACGTGAATAAAGGCATACGACTAGTTGAGAACACAACGGGAGAAACCATTTTTTATTGGGATAGGAATACACAAAACTCATCCTTAAGTTATTGTTCAACCAACTAATAAATGTGTTTATAAAGAATATATAAAAGAGAAGCTATTAACAATAGAAAAAAATACATTTATCTTTATTAGTGTAAAAAGTTTTACACTCATAATTAATTACAACTCCTTATATATGGTAAATTTGTTGACTTTACCTATTAATATTTTAAAAGTCATATAAATAAAGGATTGTGATTAACCATCAGTGTAAAACTCTTCTGACAGTGTGTATTGGTGTTAAACTCTTAAGAATAAGCTTTGGAAACTAAGTGTTTTTGCTTAAGTAAAAGTAAGATTGAGTATATGCCCTACAAATTTAACAAAAGATAAAAGGATGATTAATGAGAAGTTTTTTTAATATAAGAAAATGTTAATTGTTAGCATATGAGAATGAGAATTTAAAATGGGAGAAGAAATCATACCGCATATGTCTAAGTTTAAGTATTTGAGGTGTATTATTTAGGAGTATGGAGAAAGTAATAAGTACATTACTCACAATATACAAGTAGGATGACTTAAATGGAGTAAAGTGTTAATAGCTATTTGTGTAGGCATACAATAAGGATAAAATATAAAATGATGATATTAAAATAAGATTGGAGTAACACTGATTGAGAAGAAGGTGACAAAAATCGATTAAGATGGTTTTGACATATACTGAGAAGGTTAAAAGAAACATTTGTTAGATGAGTAGATTGCTTCAAGAACAATGAAGGTGAAGACCTAAAAGAACTCTAAGTAACTAACAAAGGGAAACTTAAGATTAAATAATAGTTTTATTTCTTTTTCTTTAAAACATGCTACACGGTGTTGTGTGATCCATGTAGTCAACCTCAGGTCATGGGATACGACATAGTTGTTGTTTTTATAATGTATAAAAATTAAACTCATTTAGTAAATACATATGTTTTTATTACTATATTATAAATATAAAATATTTATTGACATTATCAATAATTAATCTTTATAAAAAAAATTGGTTAACCATTTTGGGTTAACCAATAAAGCTGAAATTCAATATCTTATTTAAAATATTCAAGTTCAATTATACTATGTCTAATGTAATCAAGTCTATCCATATCTTAAGTGGCCAAAATTTTTAGCTTTCATGTATTTAAGCACTGTTAACATGGATCATTTACAAGATACCAACGTCTTTGGATCAACGATACCAGAATTCAATTGATTTTAAATGAAATTGGTTTTGTAAAATCAATTTTTGTTAAAACTAATTTTGAAATTATGTAATTTACCTTAGAATATTTTTGTTATAAAAGCAAGTTATGAGCAAAATTTAGTATAAAATTATTGATCCAATTGTACTTTTTTTTATAAGTCAAAGAATACTATTAAAAATAAAAAAGTATAGTAGAAGCACACCACAATATGTGTCTGCCTAACAAGTTATACATAAAAGTAAATGAGAAAAAACAAAGCACGCCAGATTAACATCTAGAAAATACAAACTAGGATTCATGACTCATTCAACATATGATTGTGATGACAACTTCAAAGCACAAGTTTTCAATTGTACTTCTTGTACAATATCATCGATTGCTAGTATTTGCTCCTTGAAAATTCTAGCATTTCTAGCTTTCCAAATTTGTCATATTCCCACAGACCAAATAAAAGACCATGACCTGCCTAACGTTTTGGATCCACTCATCATCACCCGTGAATTGTCCGCAATGACCACATATAGAATTGTGAAGTGACATGGATATTCCCCACCAAGTGGATAAGCGAAACCAAACTTGATAGCAAATTGACAGTTCAAAAGTACGAATTGTTCTGTTTCCACAACTATGTCACCAAATACACATCCTTCATCTTCTTCGCTTAATATTCCTCTCTTGCGTAGACTGCTCTTGTTGGTAACTTTTTTGCCTATAGTTTTCAGGATAAACATTGTACCTTAGGAGGAAGCTCTTTTGTCCATATTAGTTTGAAGAAATCACCTTGTTATTGGGCCCTACCATAGTCAAGATCCTTTATGCCGATTTTAGTAATTACTAACGTGATATTTTTTCCATCCATCTCCACCCATCTTGGGACCTCCCTTTCAAGCTTACAGACTCTAGTTTCTGACCTAATTCCTTTAGCATTCCCTCCTCCTTAGCAAACAATTTCCTTCTCCAACTCCATCTCCAATATCACCCACCTTCCACCCTCATCTCTTTCACAGAGATGTTTTTGCCAACTAAAAGCACAAATAGCCTAAGATATTGTTCACTTAAACTCTGATCCTCTAGTCATCTATCCTTCCAAGCATTGTATTGCCTCTATCCCCTAATTGACGCCTAATATTCTATGTCCACCAATCCTCCTATGCTACCCTAAATCAATTATAAATTGTTATGTAATATGAAACACAATATATAAAAATTTATTTAAAATTAATTTTAAATTTAAAACCAATTATGTAACATGAAATTAAGCTTACACTAAGTTTACATCATAAGACAATGCAACTTAAATTATTACACTTAAAAATTAATTTTAACCAAAATCATTTTTCTAAATCTAATTTAATTCAAAATAAATTTTATAATATTGATCTCAACACATGGACCCAAGTTACATCACCCACAATCATGTTAAGGTGCCAACTAACGAAAATTTTGTTAAATGTCCATATTTGATTAATTCTATATTTTTTAAGGACCATATTTGATTCTATATTGTTTTAATTTTAAGTTAAAACAACTTCTACTAAACTTTGCCAAAAGATTTATACTGAGATTTATTTCAAAATCCAGATATAAATAAGTCCACTTCAAAAGCAGTTTGAATCAAAATTAGTTTTATAAACACTCACCCAACACAGTAAAATCTTTGATAAGACATTTTTCATTCCATAGTAACTCAAATACTCAATATCACAGGTGAGGCACAGTGAATATTACATAGAGCAGTTAATTACAATATTTTTGTCAATAAAAGAAGAAAAGAGGTAAACACCTGCTATACTTTTCTAATATTTGTATACCAAAAATAAGACTTTGCACCATCAAGTTTCAGTTGACGTTGACCTAACATACCAGTAGCATTAATATTCCTCAAGTTTCAAGTCAATCAGTAGCTCCAACACAGAATCTGCAAAATTGTTCTTCTTTTACAAACATGGAGGGCCAGCTTTCTGCACTCTTATCCCTATATATTCTTTTACTGTTGTCTTGTTCCTGTTACCACCCTCTTATGTCCACCACATACTGTTCATTGTCTCGGTAAACCCAAATGCAAGTGTCTTAATCTTAAGCTTCATTGATTTTCTTGATCTGAGTATGTGATTAAAAACATATAGTTGATTATAAATAGAGTTAATTTTTATGTTTGAATGGATGATTTAGTTAGAACTGATTTTGGAAATTTAATTTTTAGAAAATTACTGTAATATCTTCTAATTTTATAATATAATTACATATGTACTCTTGTATTTTTAATCATCAAACTTTTAAAGAGGTATTAATGCAAAAAATGAGAGAGTTGTTTAATATAACTATATGTATTCTTGAATTTTTAATCATCGCATCTCTAAGAAAGTGTTAAATATTTTCAAATATATAAGATATATTGAGTAATGTTTTTAAATTTAAACAAAAATTAGCATAAAAAAATTAAAATAAAATTGCTTCATGTAATTAGATAAAAATTAATGGAGTATTACGATAATTTGTTCTACATTGTATGTTTAGTTTCATATTACAGATTTGATTTTGAAATCAAAATTAGTTTTAGATAAATTTTACTATGTTACATTTCATGTTAAAAAATAATTAAAAATTGATTTCGAGTGTACAATTAATTCTCAACTAAGTTACTTGTGCATTAATGAATTTTATAATAAAACATCTAAATATAATCGCATCATTTCAGTTTAAAGTTTATTTATACATAAAAAGTTGTTTGAGCATTAATTCTGAAATCAAATTATGAAGTCTTCTCTTACATAAAACCTATGAAATACTATGAAAAACTAATCCAAAATCAATCCAACGTGAAAGTAAACCAGCACTAGAACCCCACAGTGGTCTCTTTCCACATCAGTGAAAATATTGTAGCTTCTCATAATGGTGTACCCTTAATGCAGAAACGCCAAAAGGTGTTAAGACCAGATTTGATAAGTTGAATCTCGGTAGACCTCTCCACTAGAGAGATTTTCAAAGCTCTAAATTATCCTTAGTGGACATAGATATGTTGCATGAGTTAATGTTTAATGGGGGCCATGCTCTGGGATAAGTCACATGTAATAAAGTGTGATTAATTGATGCCAAAGGAAAAAAAAAAAAGGATCGACCAGCTATGTTGTACCCAAATCGTAACTCATGACAAAGAGCAATTGCAGGTGGCATGAGCCCACCTTGTAACCACTTTTGCAGGAATATAAAACATGCCAAAATTTAAGTTAAAAATGCTCCTAAATTATAACCCTTCCGATCCTAGGCCAATCTGCAATGCTTTTGCAGCGTAAAGACAGAAAAAGAACAAATATGAAATCCAAAGACAAAGCATATTTTGAGTGGCGCCATGAATCTAGACACATGTCCCATTCTTTTTCTGGCAAATTAAAAGAAAACAAGATGGTGTGTGTAGGAAGAGATCTAAGACACTATTCACTGAAACCAGCAGCACATAGCAACAGAAGAAACACTAACACTAAAAAAAAACTCTAGTTACTAAGATTGCATGCTGTAACCATTAACCAACCAACCATAAAAAATAATATTAATAATAATAATAATACATAGGGCATGTGTGGTTTACACAAGAAATGCAGAGCAAAATTAACAACATCAAACCAAAAGAACACCTTATCGATCTGAAATCTGATCTTCCATGTCAATACAATCCAAGCACACTTCTTGCAATAGAATGTGCCTGATTTGACCTACTATTATTCTTCACAGAACCATTTCTTCTGCTTCCTCTCATGGGAGTCAAGTAAAACCTCAAGAGGCCATTGTCAACATGGTTAGGAGAATACCTTGCACTCCTATTCCTTTCCAGCACAAACTCATCTTTCCCTTTCTTCCCATTCCCATTACCCTGCACACCATTTCTTCTAAACCCACCACCACCATTGCAATTTCCAATCCCTTGAGCATTCCTCCAACTCACACTACTATTGCTCCTCAACATCCTCCCATTAAAACCACCACCCCCACCGCCACCGCCGCCGCCGCCACCACCACCTCTGCCATCGCCGCCCCACGACTCCGAATAAGACCTCTCCACCCCATTCACCCTACTATACCTATCCTCATCTTCATCCTTGTTCCCACCACGCCGGTGAATAAACCCCCAAATGCTCCACCGCCATCGCCGCCCCTTCTTCCCTTCCTTCCCATTTCCATTCCCAATCACACCCACATCAAACATCTTCTCAGAACAACAATCCTCCCTCATCGAATTCGACCCAAATTTCTCAAATTCCCGATCATTAATCCCCATTCTCATACTCTGCACATAATCCACTCCACCAGGAGCAACCTTACCATTCACATTCACATTCACATTCACATTCCCATTTCCATTCACACCACCATTCCCATTATTACTCAACTCATCAACCTCCAAACTAACACTCTTCCTAACAGAACTAGACCTATCAAGACTCTTCCTTCTCCTCGAACCCGAATCAGAATAATACTCCCTAGTCTGTGCACTCCCACCAGGCACACCCTCTTCCTCATTCAAACCCTCTTCCACCGGAATCTGCGTATCAGTCCTCGCCACCGTCGCCGCCGCCTGAGGCGGCAGCTGCGGCGGCGCGTCCTCCACCACCGACAACATCGTCGGCATCCTCGAAAAATTGCTTCTTCCGACCAAATACCCATCCCACGACGCCCGGGGCTCCTCCAGCGAGTACCTCGGATCGTCGAACGACATCCTCCCGGCGTCGAGAGAAAACCGACCGGCGTCGAGCGAGAACCTCGGATCGGTGTCGCAGGACCGCCGGCCGAAGCCGTAATCCGCGATCTCCGACTGCGTGTCGCGGAATTGCCGGCCGATCGGCTTCTCCACCGGAAGCGCACCGTTTCGGCGCTTCTTCGCCTTCTGCTTCTGTCGCCATTTCTGCAACTTTTTGCTGAAAACCGAAGCCGCGGAGAAGAAGCTTCCGGCGAGCTTGTTAAAGTCGCGTGCTTTTTGCTTGCTTTGAGAGGAATCAAGGTCGATGTGGTCCTTCATTGTCCTCAACTCTTCTTCTTGTTCAACAATGGCAACAAGTTCTTCTTTTTCTTTTTCCCTTTCAGTTTCTTTATCCAAAGCTTCAACTTCTTCCTCAATTTCGTTCACATTGGAGTTGGGTTCTTCCTCCAGAGCCCTGATATCGTCGCTGTTGTTGTCTTCTTCTTCGGGTTGGTTTTCTTTATGTGGCTCTTCGGCTTTGGAGGGAACTTCGAAATGGTGGGTGGTGGTGTCGTTTTGGGGGTTGGTGGTGTCGTTTTGGAAGAGGTTGGAGAGGGTGCTGCGGACGCGGACGTCGCAGGATTTGCGTTGGGGTTCGAATGAGGTGGAGAAAGGTTCGTTTTTGGAGGCGGAGAAGGACTTGGTGCGGCGGAGCTCCGGGAGGGGAGGCGGGCGGAAGAGGGCCTTAAGGGCGGCGGCGGCGGTGGAGGTGGATTTGCGGGCGGAGGAGGAAGAACCGGCGGCGGTGGTTGTGGTGGTGCTGTTGTTGGGGTCGAGAAGGGCGAGGCGCTCGCAGAGGCATGAGGGACAGAAGCCGGTGAAGGCTTCGTCGGGGTGGCGGTGGCAGGAGGTGGAGGGACGGTGGGGCTGCGGCGGTTGGGGAGGATTCATAACCGGAAATGGAGATTAAAGGTTTCAGCTTTGGTCATGTTATGAGTGAAACAAAGGGAGAACAAAAAAAAAACCAGCAGCAGCAGAAGAAGAAGAAGAATGAGTGAGGGAGTGATGAGTGATGAAATGAAAAGAAAGAGAGAGAGAGAGAGAGAGAGTGAGTGATGTGATGATAGTGAGAGGTTGTGAAGGTTGGTGGAACTGTTTGGTTTCCAGGGACAGTGAGAAAACAAAAGTGGCGTGACAGAAAATTAAGGTTGATACTTGGTGCTACTACAAGAATTATAATGCATGAGTTTTTTTTTATTATTATTATTTGAATTTTTAAAATGAAATAAATAAGGAATAAAATAGTACAATGGATATGAAAAATGGTTATGCTATTGTTGACAGAATCTGTTAAAATAAGAAAAAATGTAGGGTCTGTGTCTGTGGGTCTGGTAGAGGAGTTTCCAATTTTTTCACTGATTCTCACCCATAAAAAATGGTTAATAATGGAACAGTTTGTTTAAATTTTAACAAATCAATTGTAATTTTTATAATTTAGTAATATTTTTCATTGATATCTTGTAAAAAATAACTTTTATTAATAGAATTAGGAAGCTGTTTATTTTAAGTAATATGAATTTAGAGAGACAAACTAATATAAGATGTTTATTTTATTAAGATGAGTATTTTTTTAACAAACCAGTCTAATCTATAACAATATTATTATTAGTGTGGAGATTGTTGTGAGGAGTGATAGCTAATCTATAACAATATTATTATTAACATTTAAAAAAATTGCTTACAACCATTATATAACTCAATATCGTAACTATAATTTTACCATTTCAATAAAATATTTTCTATCTTTATGTCTTTTTAATTAGTGGGGAGATTGATAGAATTAGATTTAGTGACTTTGTCTTTTGATAAATCTATTGACTTTCTTATTAAAAAATAATTGAATCCTTTTTTGGAAACTAGTTGTCCAATATTTAATATTGATGGTATCAATGAAAAAAATACCATTAATTACATATGGCAAAAATAACCAATGTTGTTAATATGAAATTTTAATTAATTAAAAATTTCAATGTATTATTAAATAGGAGAAATTAGTTAAAATTTATCATATATTAACTTTAATTTATAGTATAATTATGAAGTACATCTTTAGACTCTTATTTATTTATATATATATATAAATAAAAATATTTAACTTCATAAGAAATTACTAATATCAAGTATAAAACAAAGTTATTTATAAAATTTCATTTTCTGAAACTTGATATTATAAAAAAAATTCATAATTTTAATTTAATAAATAATATTTTATAAATAATAATATTAAATAAAAAATAATTAAATTTCTTTATAATTGATATTTATAATTAACTCTAGCATACTTTACATTTATATATATAATATTATTATTATTATGAGTTTAATAATCTAATGATAATATAAAAAAATTTTATATTAACATTTAATTATAACTCTTTATTTATATAACTTTTAAAAAATTAATAAATATAATCAATAAATTTTTTACATTAACATTCATACTAATTAAATTCTATTATTATTATCATCAGCATTTTATACGATAAAAAGAAAAAATAAAATGTAGTATTTCGGTAAGAAGAAAGTGTAGTATTAAATATTAATAATTCTTCATATCAGTATTATTTTAAAAAATAATTAATTTATATTAAAAATTTAATATTTATACATTAATAGTATAAAAAAGTTTGATGTTAACAGATTTTTATTTACATAATTTTTAAAATATTAATTGATAAAATTAATAAATTTAATATATATAAAAAGTTATAATTAATTACAAATGTAAATATAAGTATAAGTATATTTTCTCTTATATCAATATAGTTTAAAAAGTCATTTATAGTCACGAAATTCTGCTTTAGGTGAAAATCCTATCACTGGCAAGTGGCAAAGGCTGCAGATTGCGTGACTGTTTACATTGATAAACATTAAATTCAGGATAGCATGCATTTATCTATCTGCACGTGCGCCCCGGTTTTAACAGTAACTTTCGAAGGAATAATTGTTTATTTAGCCTCTGTAACTATATTTATTAGGGATTTTATCTTTTAACTTTTATATTTTAAAATCATTTATTTAAGTTTTTTTTATATATATATATTAATAATAGAGTAAGATAGTACAAGAAAATGTCTTCCAGACAAATTATAATTTTATGGGAAATAAACTTCTTATCAAAATAGGTTTCTCTAGAACCAACAAAACTCAGGATGTAACAAGACTCATTTCTTATATATAGAAATATAGAGGATATCCCTACTCTATTTTTAAGAATTTAATTGAATTGCTAAATCGATAGTATCTTGATGTTTTTTTATATGCATTACGTGTTTTTATGGAAAGAATATAGTTGTTGTGATGTTAGAAATTATGGTGATTTTCATCGGTTTCTTTTTTTTTTTTTTTTAAAGATAAAAATCTTATTTATCAAAAGTAATATAATTTTCCATGTCATAAGGTGTATATAGATTGAGCCAGAGTATAGAATCAAAATATCACTAACACTCACATGAAAGAAATACTAAAAAGAGAACTACTTCCTATTTAAAACCCTTATCCTCATACATTAAGCAACATTTTTTGAAATTTGATTAATACACAACATCGGATGAGATGATTAATCAGAGAAAAAAATGACAGAAACTTTGTAAAATCCTTTAATCCATAGTCATGACCTTTGAAAAGAGGTTAATCTATCAACATTCAATCGTCGTTATGAAGTATCTCATCTTTGACCAAATCCTTCTTTATGAGATATTAGATAGTCTATCAGCATTTAATCGTCACTCTAGTACTTACACCTTGGACCTTGGAGGTACACATATAATCAATGTTATTCTAATATTTATATATTTTATTTACGTATTCATAAATGTTATTTTAATATTTATATATTTGATTTCTAACCACTTTTATTTTCTAAATTCAAATAAACTAAAAGAAATATTTTAAATATAAGAACTATAGAATACAATTTGTATAACTATAGAAACTAAGTAAATAATTAAAATACTTTTTTAATATCCTCTCGTTATTATTCTTTAATATGGTAGTAAAAAAATATAGTACTAGTATTAGTATTTTCTCTGACTTGGTCTTCTTTTCGGTTTTGTTTGGTTTGTTGCTTTAGCTTCAGGTGTGAACTGTGAAGTGTGGAGTTCTATGGGGTCAGAACTTGTCACTATTTACAGAAAATAAACAATGAGAGGTTGTTGTTTTTACTACAGGTGATGGGGATGGGGGATTGTGCCTTTTGTTGTATCATTTTTGTTATCTTGTGTTTTATTTTCAATTATTTTAGGGTTCATTTTTCAATTTATTATTAATGAATTCAAAGAATTTAATATTAAACTTTTATTTCCATTAGTACTTTTCTCATTTACCCCAAGAGTAGTTCGAATCAATTTTGAGCTATTAATTACTGAGACATATTTACTTAACTAATAATTACACGCATATGTGTGTCCAGCTCTAATTTTGATGAAAAAATAAAGTTTTTAAATTTAAAAAATTCAGGTTAGAGCAGGGTATGTTGGTTTTTAACCTTGTCTCAATAAAACACAAGATAATTAATATATATATATATATATATATATAACTTCATTTATTTATATACAAATTCAAACTTATGTAAAATATTAAATGATGAATATAAAAGGATTACATCACTGTAAAACGAGACTATAGTACCATAAAAGATATATTATGACTTATAATGAAGTTAAAATAAAAATCACAACGTTATGGAAGATACATTATTATAATGAGACCAAAATAAAAGTTATAGTCAAGTAAAAATTCTTATAACCATACTAAATTTGTAATTGTATCTATTTTTTTCTATTTAAGGAATAATTCAATCGTTAGTCAGAGGTCGGGTATGTCAATATTTTTACTTAAACAAAGATGTTTCTGTCCCTTTTCATTCCACTGTGCTTCTTATAATTAACTGTCACAAATTTAGTTTTAAAAATAAATAAAACGAGTTTGAATTTCATATAAAATTGACTATAGGTAGGAGAATTATAGAATTTCTAAAATATAATGAAAAACATTTTTTTACTTGATTTTTTTTATCATTTACATAAAACCTTCAAAGCAGGTAAACAAATTGATTATATTGTACTTAAATATATGTAGACTATTTTTTAATATTAATCCAACTAAACTGTAACCAAAGGCTCTTCAGGTTATGCACTTTCCGTTCTGGATTTTAATATTAATTCAACTAAACATAACTATTTGCTAGTGTATTCTATTCATGTCTATTTTGTTCGCATGAATTCTTACATCATTACATGTGCTCGATTTCTACAAATAAAATAAAATTAACACAAAATATTTATTTAAAAATAGTTTTATAAAACTATATTATTTAGTACTTTAATATTAAAAACTAAACAGTATTTTCTTAAAATAGTTTTAAAAAAAATTAGTTTTTTTAGTTTTTAAAAGTTGAAAAGTAGAATAACTAAAATAATTTTACTTTCTAGTTTTGTATTTTTATTTTGAAAACTCAGTATATAAAGAGAATATGTGATTTTTTATTTTTTATTAATAACATTTTTATAAATATGAATAATTTTTTTTTTATTTTCATGTTTTCAAAATCATTTTTAAACAAGTTTTTTTTTTCTCTTTTTTCATAAAACAGTTTTTGAAAATTATTTTTCAAAACACTTCTCAAACTCTTCAAGTCCTAAATATTTATTAATTATGATTTATAAATTTGTGGTATATAAATAAGACAAGAGACTCTAATGTAAACAAACTAATAGGTGTCCTTTGGTATTCAACATTTTAAAAAGATTACCAAAGGATGAAGATTTAAGAAAGAAACAATGTAAAAGCTTCAAAACATAAATTTATAATTTTTTTCCCCCCTATCAAGGTGAAAAAAAGTTAAATTTAGAGGTCCCGTTAAATGATAGCATGGACCAGTTGTACAATCTACAGGCCCATATGTACAATTGTACAATGCAATGCAATTCAACAAATGAATTATCAAAATAAAATTCGAAGAATGTTTTGTGTTCTTTCATTTCTTTCCATTAATTTTCCCCCCTTCAACTCATTCATACAGTACCATTTTTTCCTTTCAAAACTCAATAATTAATCCTTTAAAGTACAAACATCCATTTAAAATATTAACATCTTTTAACAAATATTTTTTCATACACATGAAACCCTAAAATAAATTTATTTGTCAATCATACTATACCATATTTTGTTTACTGTATATTTGGTTCTGCATCAAATATACTAGACACACATATTTAACGTAAAAAAAAAAAAAGGTTAAAAAGAGTAGCATTTGTCGCAAGGATGGAAATTTTTTAATCTGTCTCGTTTTCTGGACTAACAAGAACATAAACAAAATTTGCGAACAGAATTTCTATCCTTTACTGCAAACATGAAAATTGGAAGCGATTTTTGTGGAATCGACACAGAATAAAAAACATGGTTATTAGTATCATCCTATTTATCCCAAAATAATTTTGTTATTGATTTCGAATTTGTAACAGGACGATCCATTTGAAGATCTGAGTTGTCTTTCTTTTTTGGGACCATATTTGTGTCTGGTCACCAAGTGCACGAGCACAAAAATAATCATAAAAACAGTATATATGACCAGACCACACCATAGTATAGGCACGAGGACTATATCATAGGACCAGCAAAAGTGCTTATACATCGCAATCTTACCTATACACCTAACCAAACTATGGTGATTTCTATCTTTCCTCCATTTACCCAAGTTCCAAAACAACATCAATATACCATTGTAGTATTAATATAGCATGGTATGATTAATCAATTATATCTCCCCAACATGTTATCAAAAGTTTAATTTCTATTTTATGTATAGAAAACATGTTTATTGAAAAATCAATTAGTTTTTGGGGATAACCTTGTCTATTTTAGAAACTAGAACAATATTTGCTTTTATTGTAATGTACAAAGTTTTATTGTTTTATAATATGAATATGAATTGTATTTTCATATGATTTTTAATAAATTTTTTAATCTTGATAATGTCAAACTCTTAAGTTAGCTTTTTATTTTTAACGAGTTAATAGTTTATCAGTTCACTTGCCTTTACCTTTTGCGAGTTAATTTGTATGTAAACTTTTTTTTTAGTAAATTCTAAGTGGATTCAGTAGAGTCTATGTAAACTCTGTAAAATCTCAAATTTACTATCAAATCAACGAGTCAACAAATTAAATAAAAATTATAGTCATTTTGGATTTTTTTCCTATATGTTTAAGGTTCAATATAGATTTATTTTGTGTGATGCTCTTGGATCAATGAAGGAATATCAAACCCTCGATTTTCAACAACATCTAACCCTCCATAAGAACCAAATATGATAGTGGTTATTATGATAGTTATTTAATATTTAAACAATATTTTATATGATAGTGGTTATTATTAGACATAGTTATTTAATATTGTTATTTTATTATTTATTCTTTTAATTTATTATGTTGGTAATTAGTATGTTATTTGTAAATATTATTATTATTATTATTATATGAAGTAAGTTCTTAGGAGTCTACAAGTCTAAGTCTATAAAACTCTCACAAGTTTAAATAAATTCTTGAATTAGATAACTTAGTAATTTCTTAGTGATACCTACTATTTTAAATAAATTTTTCATCTTTTAGAAGTAAGCAATTTTTATTAAAGTCTTTTTTGAATATTTTTTATTAAAATTCCAGTAAAATATTTTGGATTTGGTTAAAATCTATATTGTCAAAAAACAATATTAACTAATAGACTGTGAATATCTAATGATTTATAACGTGAGTCTCTAATAGAAAAATTCATGTAATTTTTTACAACAAACTATATTTTCAATATTTTATCTATTCAAAATAATTTATAATATTAAAAAAGTTTATAAACGATTAATTAAAAACATATTATCCTAAAATAATAATATCATTATCATATGATACTGATTTTTTAATAAAGCTATAAGTTACTTCTTTTTATAGATATTAGTTGTTAGTGTCTCAGTGCAGATTCAAAGTTACAACTTCTCCCTTTCATATCTCACCTAGATACATCAATCTTATAATTGTCAAGTTATTAAATTTACTCATTTAATATTTTTTTTTTACTATAGAACTTTAACTAAACAAAAGATATTTTATAATAACTTTAAGGAAAAAATTAATTTATAAAGTACTTTAAGCCTTTAACCAAAACTGTCCGATTTTTCATAAGTAAAATTTATTTAAACTTTTTAAATATATCTTGATATTTTAAGGAGTAATCACTATATCCAGCAAGAAATATCTATAACTTAATTTAAAAATTTATTTACGAGTTTAAAATTGATTTTAGACAATTTTTTTACAAATTTCAGAGAATAATTTAAATTGATTATGGTCCATAAATTAATTTTTTATCTATAATTGATTTTAAGAAAATAATTTTCGTTGCATGACAGAATACTATATACTAAATTTTATTCCTAATATACTTTTACAATAAAAATATAGATACTAATTTTTTAAAATAAAAAAAGGGTACCTCCTTAGTGTTGCACATGCATTCTTTTCTCTTTGCATACCCCTCCTTCCTAAAGTTAATTGTTTTTTTTCCCTTTTTGTTTCCTTCATCGTAATATTTTTTCCCCCTTTCTTCTTGTTTCATGGGGATGCTTTCGATTTTTCAAAGATTCCTGTCTAGAGAAAAAGTGAAAGTAAATCACGCCATCACAAATGAGGTTTTGAGAGAGAGAGAGAGAGAGAGAGAGAGAGAGAGAGAGAGAGAGAGAGAGAGAGAGAGAGAGAGAGAGAGAGAGAGAGAGAGAGAGAGAGAGAGAGAGAGAGAGAGAGGGTTCCCCCACTGCCCTTTCTCACATTTCGTTGTCTTTGCTTTTTCTTTTTTCTTTAGTTTTTTTCCTCTGTCTTTTACTTTTGTTCCCTCTCTTTTTCTTTTACCTGTTTCTGGTTTCTTTTTTTGGATTTTTGGTTCTCTTTTCTCCCAACATAAACACCAACAAACAAAGTTCCTCGTCTTCTCTAATTCTTCAGCTTCTTCCAGTGTATGTCTAAGTTCCCATAGGTTTTTCTTTGCTTTTACTTTTATTTTTTATACACAAATATTTATTAATTATTATATGCTATTTTAAAGGAAAAATCAAGGTTAAAATAGCATTAGATACAATTTTATTTTAATAATGGACTGATCTGATGAAAGGAAAATTATATCTTTCTATTATAAAACAAGTTATTGATTTTTATTAATGATAAAGATTTGAACACCTTAAATTCTTCCTTTCAATTTTTTTCTTTAATAAGTCTATTTCTCTGTTTCATAATAACAAAATTTATAATAATTTACACATCTTAATCGGTTTAAATCCTAAATTGTAGGCCCTAGACACTAAACTTTCTTTTCGGCAATCTTATAACTATCTATTTTTCTTTTTTAGAATGACATTTGGGCTTAATGCAACTTAGAGGTTGTTATTGTGAACGTTTTGTGTCTTGATGAGAGAGGTTATAAGTGAAATGAAGATGAAGAGTAAAAGAAGTAGAAGAATGAGTGATTGAGGTACCGTGTATTTTGTCTTTGTGGAAGGATGAGATGATAGGGAATGAAAGAGAGTATGTGATGATAGTGAGAGGTTGTGAAGATTGGAGGAACTCTTTAAGTTTCCTGGTTCCACTAAAGAAGAATAATAAATACATGTTTGATTTACAAAGAAAGACCTCCATTCGCCTTTGATGAATAAAAAAGTATATAAATGTGTGTTCATTTATTGAAATGAACCCAATAAAATTAATTTTAATTTAAAAAAATGTTAATCAATATCCACATGACATTGAGTAAAAAGCTACAGAAACAAAATATTTTATAAGGACTTGTAAACTTGGTGAGAAAAGTATTTTATAAGGACTTGTAAACTTGCGAGAAAAGTTAGAAAAATGCTGCAGAATATCATAGACCACTCTCAGAGTGCTTTTATTGAAAGGAGACATCTCCTGCATAACACAATGATTCTGAACAAAGCACTAGATAAGAAAAAGTGGAGAAAAGGGGATGTTTTGTGTTTAAAATTGATTTTGAGAAAACATATGACTCAATGTTGTGGAAGTTCCTTAACTACATGATGGTGGGAATGGGCTTCTGCCAAAAGTGAATCTCTTGGGTAACAACAAACCTAACGTCTACTAGAGTATCCATATCGATCAATGGCTCGCCAACAGATTAATTATTGCCTAAGAAAGGTCTAAGGCAAGGGGACCCTCTTGCCTCTTTTTCACAATAGTGGTGGAAAACTTAGCAAGGTTGAAAGGGACAGACTATTCAGTAGGACCTATTTTCCCCATTCCTTGTTGGAAGGAAGAAAACACCGCTATCCATTCTCCAATATGAAGATGATATAACTTTCCTTGGAGATATGTCATATAACAATATTCTGCTCATCAAAACCATCCTTAGATGGTATGAGCAAGCCTCAGGCTTGAAAATTAACTACTTTAAAAGTAGTTTTGGAGAGGTATGTCTGTCAAATACAAAAATTCAGACATTTGCACAAGTTCTGAACTGCAGTCAAGCTCCCTTTCAATTATTTGGGCATTTACTTGGGACCCAATAATCAACAAGTTAGAGAGAAAATTGGCAAGTTGGAAACGTAGACACTTATCTTATGCAGGTTGCATATGCTTGATCAAATCTGGGTTATCTTTTGTGCCTTTATTTTATTGTTTTTCTTAAAAATGCTAGTGGAAGTATGGAAAAAATAATAAGAATTCAGAGGAATTTTCTATGGAATGAGTGAGGTGAACATACTAAGATAGTGTGGGTGAGTTGAAAATCCATATGTGAAACAAAAGAAAAGGATGAGTTGGACTTGAAAAACATTTTCCTATTCAATGATGCACTCCTAGGAAAATGGAGATGATTAATGTCATTACAAAAAGGCCTTCTGTGGGAAAAAATCATTGATTCTAAATATAATTGATAGAGAGGTTATTGAAAGGAGAAGACAACAAGTACATGTCAATTTGGTGGAAAGATTTGAGAAAGTGTTGTGGTGTGAAAATTATCAGAGATGGTTTGACCGATGCTTGGAATGGGAGGTAAGGGATAGGTCCAAATTTAAATTCTAGATGGACAATTGCCTAGGGGTGAAGCATTGAAGTAGAAATTCAATCGTTTGTTCCTAAACTCAGTCAATAAAGACGGAGCAATAAACACCTTTGGACATTGGGAAGAGGGAGTTTAGGCATGAGAATTTGAGTGGCGTAGGCATTGGTTTAGTTAGGAGGAAGCCTTGGTCAATGAATTCAAATCATACATGGATAGAGTGAGAGTGTTAGACACTGGTGAGGATAATTGGGTCTGGAATCCTGACTTGTCTAGAAATTATATTATTTCTTCTTCTTATGCAACTTTGTAGACTTGGTCTTCAGAAGAGCAACTTCAACAAATTTTTAGCTTGTTGTGGGACTTAAAGGCGCCCCCTAGATTTTCTTGTTTTTCAGATGATGGGTGCTTAAAGATAGACTTCCAACAAAGTTGAACCTCATCAGAAGAGGAGTGTAGATCCAACAAGAAGAGTCACTATACATATTTTGCCAAAAGGTCATGGAATCAACATATCACACGTTTTTCCTATGTGAGGTGGCACAAAGCATTTGGGACTCTTGATGTAGGTAGATTGGAATCTCCAAAGTAAGTCCACCATTTACAGGGCAACATATACTGCAACATCAAACTTTGATTGGTACACACACAAAGAACCTTGTGGATGGTCATTTGAGTAGCTGTATTATGGAGTCTTTGGAAATATGGAAATAATCAAATATTTAGAAACATAAATTTTGACTTTGATTCAATAAAGAAGAAGTCTCTATTTTTGGCATGGATCTATCTAAAAAGTAGGAGTAAAGACTTCTTGTTTTCCTTTGATTTGTGGTTAACTAACACAGGTGCTTGTTTGGACATAACTCTTGAGTAACAGCAGGATTTTGGCTGAGTATCTCTGCAAATACATGGGATTATCTTATGTCACAATGGCATTTCTCAATAACAATCTGAGATAGTCAAATCTAAAAATGGCAAGTCAGTATTACCAATTGGAAGGAGAATATAGAAAATTGGCATGACAATACATTTATGTCAGCTAGATCTTTTGTTTAATTTGACATATAGCGAATATGATTCCCAATCTAGTTTGGTGGCTTCTGAAATTGAAACCGGGTGCTGCTACAGTTATATTAATCCTTTGGTCTATTGCATACTATCTATATTAATTGTACTTTTAATATGAAAATAAATTTTCTATTAGATGTATCCAAACAAAAATCACCTTACTTTAAAATCAAGTTTAGTTAAAATTAATTTTATAAGATCACGTTAACCACAAGTCAATTCTATAAACTCTAATCCAAATACACACTAAAAATGTTTTATGTTGATAGCTCAGATGCTAAGGTGAACTTGCCTAAAAGGAGAAAATTGTGAATTGGAAAGTAAAAGAGGAGATTTGTGAAGGTTTTGATTTTTAAAGTACTGAGAATTTAGGAAAATATTTGGTAGGATTACTTTAGTTAATCTCTTATCCAAGCTCCCAACGTATGTTATGTGATCAACAATGCTCCCTTATTCTTTGTGTGATAAGATTGATAAAAGATGTAGAACCTTTGTTTGGAAAGACAATTAGGGGTGACAAAACAGGGCGAATCAATCTGCTAGCTCACCCTCATTTTGTGGCCCAAGCTAGTATTTTCAGTCTATCTACCTATTTTGCCTCGCCTTACCTAACCCACCAATTAAGCAGGCCAAAGGCAGGGTGGGACGGCCATCAAGCTCCCAATATTGTATTTATTTTTTAAAAAATTATAATATTTATATAAATAATAAAATATTATAATAATTAAAATATAAAATAAATTATTAAGTAGAATTTATAAAAATAACTTTGTTAAAAAAATAAAATAAAATTTGTTGTGGTTTGTCACTTATTTTTGTAAAAGTGTAATATTGTCAAAAAAATAAAACCAATTATGCAAGGTTTGTTTTTTGTGATTTTTCTATTTATTTTTGTAAAATCATATTTTTATAGAAAATAACTTTTTTGAATGAAATTTTATATTATTTTTAATTAAAAAAATTTTCAAAATTTTAGCAAACAATTTGGCCGTCATAATGTCTAATGACAGGCAGGCAAAGCGGTTTGACCCGCCCCAACCTATCTCGACTTGCTTTTGGTTGGTCAAAATAGGGTGGACCAACCAGTTTTGTCACCCCTAGATACAATGATTAAGTGAACAAATTTCATACTATATCTTGGAAGGAAATTTTGTAATCTCATTGGTGAAAAGGGCTTGGGTTTGAGAATCTCTAGAAATGCAAACAAAGTTTTCCTTATGAAAGTAAGATGAAGGCTTATGGCCAAGAGAAATATGTTGTAGGCCTCTTTGCTGAAAGTCAAGTATAAATGCTGAGGTGATGCCTATGGTAAAGAACAAGAAGTCTCAATCTAATAACTAGAAGAGAATTTGCAGTAATTGGGATGATTTGTATAAGTGTGTGATTTAGAAGATAAATAATTATGAAACTACCCTATTTTGGGTTCATGAGTGGGTCCTAGATAAGAATCATGCTCTCTTTCCCCTAAAAAAATCTAATATGATAAAAAAGTTAAGAGATTTCCTTCTTAAATCTAAAGGTTGGGGCTATCAAAGATTACAAAATTTTCTTGCTTGTTTATATTTGTAATTCCATCTGATCTATGGTCCTATAAGAGATAGAATGGGAATGATACTTCAACTTGAATTTCAAATTTGATGGTGAGTTCTCTATCAGCATATATAGTGTATAAGTTAATCAATGGTTTGGATCTTGTTATTGAAAAAATCTATAAATGCATATGGTTGTGGAAGAGCCCCCAAAGGATGCGTTTACACATGTGGAAGGTGGCAAGGGAAGCGATTCTCACAAACCCATGCAAGTATAGAAGACAATGGTAGATTCGGATATATACATTCATGTGTGCAATGTGGAGTTGGAGTTTATGTCTCTACCCAATACATTTATCCTCTTCTTCACTCTTGTCAATTACTACATAGCTAAGAAAATTAATTGTATCACCACCAATTTGCCCTTATAATCGTGCTAGAGTTGATTCCTCTATCTTTAAGGAGGAGTTTCAAGCTATCATGTAACAACACCATCTTAGGAGGATGCTCTTTCACCATGGGTAGACCATGATAATGGATGCCATCTAGTACATGAATAATTGATATGCAATTGTTCGTTGTTTCAATTTAATTATTTCAAGTTTGAGTCCTAAGTATACATTTACATTAAATATTTAGAAAGAGAGTTTGCTATTATAATAATTACACATAAGTCGAATAGGAATGTATCTGCTAAAAGGTACACCGTCTATTAAAAAAAGAAGAAAAATAACTCTTAGAACAAATAGAAAAATAAAAAAAGTGAATGTTCAACCTTAAAATCATAATTCTTTTAAAATATTTTTTAATTAAAAACCTTATTCAATTCTAAAAATATTTATTCAATTATTGAATTTTCTAGAGTAATGGTTGAATAGATCATCAAAATATTTCATGAATCCAATTACAAAAAATTGCCAAAATCAAGACACATACATTCACAATATTTTAAAGAATAACAAGTAAAAAAAAACAACTAAAATTAGTTAATTAAACACTTGTTGATTAATTTAACTTTTTAATGAATGAGATGCCACAAAGTGTTCCCCCAACCTTTCCCCTTTCCACAATGAAAAACCAATTGTCCCACTAGAAAATGGCCTTTTCTAGTGTGGTTTTGTCTTGCCCTCTATATTCGAGTTTTGACTTTTCTTTCTACACCGAAATTTCCTAATTAATTTGGTTAATTTTCCAGAATATGATAATAAGTCTCATATCCAAAGAGAATGCGACATGCACGTAAATTTTTTTATCACGACTTCTCTATATCTTCCACAACGTAACAAAGTACAGAGCCAATGTTTTCAATATATAATCTTTATTTTTCTCTTTTTCAACGGAGTGCATATTTATTTGTGTTTTCTTGTCTCTTCATAATTGAAGAACGACTACCAAAATCATGTCTCCGAAAATTTGCGAGACCATTTTGACAATTAATTTGTCCTCAAATGATCATTCACTGTCACTGATGTTGCTATATATAGTTTGGTACTAGATCCACTTTTTTGTTTGATTTATTTTTATTTTTTATAAAAAGAAAATATACTACCAAATTCTGTATAAATTATTATATATTCTATAATATTTTTTATGTTTTCGTAAGCTATTATAATAAATTTTATTTGTGGTTACAATTAAACAAAAACTTAATTACATTGAGGATATATATAATCTTAGTTTATGCTTAATTAGTAAAATTAACTCATAAGCTAAGCTTATAAGATAGTTAAAAGATTAAAAAAAATTTAAGAATGTGTATAATAAAATAACAAATAAGCTAGTTGATTCCTATATAAAATAACCCTAAAACAACATATTTAGTTATTTGAGATAATTTTTTTTTCAAATAAATGAGTATAATTAAAAATGAGAGAGATGAAATCTACTTAGTGAAATGATAAATTAATATCTTAGAAACATATATACGCACTAATTCACTGTTTTAACTTTATTTTATGGATCTTGGTGAAATTAACTTGTAATGATTTGTTTTCATTTTTTGGTGGATTGTTTATAAATTATAGTTGCATAAGTATCACTTTCCAATTTTCCATTAAAGTTTCTCAGTACTACTCTATTCTTAGGGTACGTAGTGGCCTATAAAGAAAGCATATTCACTTTCTTCTTCATGCACTATTATAGTTTTGAGATTGAGGTTCTCTCAGTTTTGTGAAAACTTAGTACAAGTTTCGGAAATGGGATAGAAAAGTAAATTTGAGACAAAAATACTTTTTCAAAAGTATCAAACTCTGGCTTTTAATTTCAGTTTATTTTTATCTGTAACGATTGCATATACAATCCTCCCTTTTACGCATATTTGATATTACTTTAGTTTCACATTTATGCTTACAAAAGCCTAATGTGTACCATAATTCAATAAAAACTCTATAAAACTATATAGAGAGAGTTTAATTAGTATATATTATTAGTGTACAATGATATTATTATTATTTTTTATTTGTGTGACTTTTAAAATAGTAATGAGTAAAGTCAACAAATTCATATTAAATGAAGGGTTGTGATTGAATGTCTAAAAATCTTTACACTGAAAATGTATATCAATTAAACTCTCTCTCTATATATAGAAAGTTTAATTGATATATACTGTTAATGTAAAGATTTTTACACTGACATTCAATCATAATCCTTCTTTCTTGTTTTTATGATAAATTTGTTGACTTTACTTGTTACTACTCTAAAAGTCACATAAATGAAAAGTTATAATTAAGTATATACCAATTAAACTCATATATACGCATTAACAATATTAATGATCCAAATATCAACTTAAAAAACTTATATAAAATATGCTAGAAAGATAATTTATCTTGAAATGGATTATTTGTGAATATATAATGGATGCATAAAATAATAATATATAGTTGCATGTAATTTGGAGTTATAATGTTGATTTTAGTTACAAAGTTTAGGAGATGTTACCTGATCTAGTTCTTCTAGTAACTAGCTAATACATTTATTAATCAATTCAAAATCCGTTCCACATTTCACAATTTTAAGTTGCAATGTAAACATTAAACTCCTCTAATTGCACCGGTGAAATTTAAAGGCTCCAATTAATTTCCAGAAAACGTTTGACGGCTCAAAATAATTTTTATAAGCTAAAAAATTTTTAATTTTATTTACAACTAGTGAAAAACACAATTTGTGTCTTCCTCTATAAAAAAAAAATTGAGACCCATAAAGGATGAAGAGTGTTACAATCAGTCAATACTCTAGAAGAGATTCATGACTTATTTAAGATGGGAGTGAGAACTAAAGTTGACGTGCGACACCACTCCCACAAATTTAGTTGTATAACTTGTATAATTTCTTAACATCAACTCTTTGAGTTATAAATTAAAAATACTAGCATTTTCACCTTTCTTAATTGTCAGATCCATGCAATTCTAAGTTCCTTTGGGTATTAACCAAGAATTGATAACAATGCTTCCTAATCTCAATTGCATATGTCATAGAGATCCTCACCAATAGCAAAAGTCATGTCATATGTAGAATGATACCTTACAATTCAGAAAAAAGGTGAGTTTGTTTCCTTCGCATCATCATAGAGTTTGCATAACTCCTCACCATGTAGGATAGTTCTTCTTCACAACAAATTACACCTAGTCAACAACCCATCTACATCTAGTTGTCAAACTAGAAATTATGTATTGACTTGACCAGTCCATATCCCATGCCAACCGATCAATACGCCTTCTCGCATCACAACTCCTTCCAAAATCTTGCTCAACTCCTCCACCATCATTTCCTCCTCCCAAATAGATAACTTTCTTCATCATGTCCACTTCCATCTTGATGCTACTCCTCTCATTTCTTTAACTAACACATTCTTATTTAGTGCTAACCTATACAATTGAGGATAAGCATCACCTAATTTTTGCTTCCCTAACCACCTCTTCTTCTAGAGCAATATGTCACTTCTATCCCCAAGACCGTATTCCTAACTCTTTCTGTCCACCAACCTTCTCGCCCCTGGCCAGCCTTCCCAATAAAGATGAAATCTCTTCACCAACTTGAATATTTCTTCGTTCCTACTTCCCAACACCCCTCAGACAAACCATATTTAGCTTTCAAGAGTGTGGCCCACATATTGTTATGTTCCACTCTCAATCACCATTTTTACGTACCCAATAAAACTATATTAAACACATCCAGGTCCCTTAACCCTAAGCCACCACCCTCATCCTTTATAATCTCAATTTTAACAATCATTCATTAAAAGGGTAGAGGAGGAGACTATTTGATCCCTTAGTATATACACTCATTTAGTTTGATAAATTTTTTAAAAGTAAATTTAGACAATAGTTACCAACCATGAATTTGTGATTTATTGGTCAAAATCAATTTGAGGGTTTTTTTTTATTAACAAATATTGGTTAGTTGTTAGTTTTGGAGTATAATGTTCAATCATTCAAGCACAATCCACTATTTATGAGTTGTAATAGAATGAAAGGGTAAAATTCATTGTATCAATCTTTTTCTTTTAATTTTGTGAGTGGGAGAAACTCAAACTCGCAAAATTTTTTTTCCTATTCTCCCTTCACCCTAACTTTAAAATCAGTCCGAGTTAATTCAACGAAATATGCCTCCCATACATTCATCAACATATATGTTTCTGAATTGCACTAAATCCTTGTGGAAAAGTGACACCCCAGCAAAAGCTATTGCTCTTTGGAAGCAAGTTCAACTTCATAGAATTCCTAGCAATCAAAATGTTGACGTTCCAAATAATGTTAGATATTACATCCATCTCTTGACTTGAAAATAGAAGACAAAAAAGTGGATATATGGGAAAATTTTGTTTTTAGTCCAATACTTTACGTTAAACTTGGTCTAGATCTTATATTTTATATGTTGATTAATTTGGTCGTTAAACTTTAAAAAATCATGTCAATTTAGTATTCAATTTTAAAAAACATAATGAATTCATATAATGAAAGGACTAAATTTATATAATTTTTTAAAGTTTGAGAACCAAATTCTAGAGAGTTAGCTCAAGTTTAACAAGAAATATAGGGACTGAAAAATACATTTTTGCCTAATTTTTTTCTGCTTCCATAAATTTTAATTTTTTTTCAACCATAGATCACAATGTACTCAACATATTTGGTCATAAACTAATTCATTATAAACATGGATACCATATGATAAGGCTACTAAAATTAAAGTTTTAGGTCTATCAATAAAAAAAATTATTTGTTACTAGTTTTTTATAGCAGAAGAACATCTGTATTAAAAAAATCACATATATTAATAAAAAATGTTTGATATATAACTATGTCATTTATAGAAATTTTTTTATAATTAGCTTGTCAGCCCTGATTATAAACTATAACATTTACCATTAAATTTTCTAAAACGAAATTGGAGAACTACTAGAAAGGGCTTCTGTTTGCATGAGGTTTGGGTTTCAAGAATGTTCATGTTAAAGGAGATGCTATAATAATGTGTATGCATGCATAAAGGAGAGATATACACTTTTAATTTCATTCACATGGCATTTTTCATTTCATTATGATTTTATACCACATGTCTATGATTCAGAGGCAGAGCACTGAAATTGGGCAAAGGATGCCACCTGAATTTGTTATTTCCTATTTTCCTTGATGCTTTCTTAAGGTTGTATGAATAAAAAGCATTTTACTTTTCATATAAAAGGTTATCTTGAGCCATATAGCCTTTAATTTGTACCTTACAATGAAATGAGTATTACAACGGAAATGGGTTGGCCTCATTGTGTGGTAGTTTATGTATACGGCCATTCATTTTTGTCTTGGGGGGGTCATATTTATAAATGTTATGTTTTGGTTTGAACTCAATTTCCCTTACTCTATTTTCCTTATCTCATGATTATTACTAAACATCCATTATCCTTTTTCTTTTCTTAAGAGCACAAGTGTGAAATGTCCTTCAATTTACTCAATTAAAGACTAATTTCACTCACGAAAAGTGATTCATGTTAGTTTAAAAAATTACACAAAAAAAATAAAAATTAACACATAATTTTTTGTTTATTTTTTAGAAAAAACTTTTGTTAAATGTTTTTTCACATATTAACCCAATGAGTTTTTAAAACTATTAAAATAAATTATTCGTGCGACTTGCTCGACTAACCGCAAAAAATGACTCAACCCAACTTAAAACGTATTTAATATAAGCAATACTTTTTTTAGTTTAATTGGTATACACTGTCAGCCTTTATACTAACATTTATGATTGTTATTTATTGATTTTATTCATTATTACTTTAAAAGTCACATAAAAAATATTTTATATTAATCATGTATACCAATTAAAGTCTATTTTCTAACTCAACCAATCTATGACTTTGTTCGGTTAAGAGAAAAAAAAAAGAAAAAAAGTAGGAAGAATAAAAAAGAAAGAAAGAAAATAGAAGAGAAATTAAAATTGTTCAGTTATATAAAAAATTATGTAAATTTATAAATTAAAATTATTATAATTATAAAATTACTCCAATATCATGTCTTTTAGAATGAAAAGTTAAATATCTAAAACTCATAAATTAGTTATACTTTTGTTATTGTTTTTATTTTTTTTTGCTAAAACAAACTAAAAAAATTGTAATTTTTCTATTATTTTCAAACACAGGTAACTTTCCACTACAGATTTAAATTTCTTATATTTAGATAGAGTAACTACAGGAGTATTTGATAAATCCATTATCCATAGCTGCATAATAGCTAGTTTTTATTTTAAAATTAAATTGATAACAGGTGCTATGTGTAGGCAATCAATGCAATAATGTACAAGTAGACGCGCGTGCGCATCCAATCCATAGATTTCACTGATGATTGCTAAGGCCATTATATCCAATGTCCAATAATGTTGTCCAAACTATACGTTTGGACAATTATTGTCCATAATAACTCAAACTAGTTGATAGTGTAAAAACTCTAACTATTTGCACCAAACTAGTCATATACTACTACATAATAATTGCTTATTTTATTTCACCTTTTAGAATTTTATCTTAAATTTTATTCTTAAACATAAATTATATCATCTTAAAATCAATTTTATAAAATAAATTATATTTAAAATTAATTTTATTAACGCTTATTTAAACAAATACGAAGAAAATTGAGGGTTTATCTATTATTTGTCATATGCGGCTTAGATAACTTGTACTTTGTTTATTATAAAACAAATATCACATTTAAAAAATTTGTTTCAAAATAAATATTGTATTTGAATTTTTAATGTAATATTAATCATCTTTTTTTTATTAATATGTTTCTAATGATGTCATTTTAATTTTTAATTTAATTTAATATTAAAGTTAGTTTTATAAGATCATAATTCTATTTCATCTAATTATTAGCTTTTCTTAATTTGTATAAAATATTTTATGACGACATTTATAGGTTAGGCTAAATAACACTTTCTCTATTTTTATTTATATACCTTTTAAAAAACTCAAGATTACATTATTACAGTTTTATTGGTTATACTATTGTATTTTTAATCCTTAATTATTTTACATATGTATTTATTGTGGAATGAAAAAAATGATTAAATAGAAAACTCGACAATTATTGTATTATAACCAAGAAAATTATTTTATTTTTTGATTTCTAGATAACAACTTTAAAAATACTTAAAAGGAAATAAATTTTATGTAATTTTAAAATTAAGAATTACAGTTTAACCAATATATACATTATAATTGTTTTATTGTTGTTTGTTATAAAAGGGAAAAATTGAACCCTTTGTAAACATGAACAAAAATGGAATTTTTTTAAACATAAAGGAAAAAATTAAAAAAATTAAAACATAAAGGGTAAACATATATTATTTAACCTAATAATTATTGTTGTAATTTTACTAATCTTTAAAAACTATATATATAATTTATACATTTTTATAGGCATAATTTATACATACTAGTTCTCTTTAATGTTAAGGATATAAATTTATTAGCTTATACAGAAAATTTATTGTTGAATAAATTTTAAATCATATTATAACTTAGAACTTAGAAGAATTAAGGTTATAATTTAAAATTTGTTCATATTAATCATTAAATAAGAATAATTCAGACTGTTGAGTTTAAAAAATGGATCAAACTCATTTACCATAACGATTGACAACCCTAATTATTCTATTATAATTGAAATTATTCTTTGATGACATCTCACAGAAAAAAAAAATAAGAACAGTACTATTTAGTGTGAATTTTTTTTTTTATGAAGTTTAGTGTGAAGTATATATTATTGCACGAAACAGTACGGAACAGGATAGGATTTAGTTTTTTTTTTTTAATTTTCGTGCATCGTGTCTTCGTACCTTCTAACACTTAAAAAAAAAGAAGTTTAATTTGTGTGCATATTTTGTGTAAATAAGTTATATACATTTGTTTATAAATAAAAGTAAATAATAATTTTTAACAAGATGACGCACACTTTCCAATCAGGAAATACATCTAAAATTAAAAAAATAATTATAACAATGATAAAAGAAAAAGATATTTAAGAATCACCCAGAAGAAAATCTGAAAAACTCTACCCAATTTTAAAGAGACAAGTGAGTGCTTAAATTTGCGTTCTGTAGAAGACCATGTTTTATATATTCTACTCGACCAATTTCTTTTGTTTATGTATATAATATATGTACTTTGTTTTGGACTTTTATTGGTTAAATTTATAATAAATATTAATTAAATTTAAAAAGGGAAGACAATATAACTGTATATGTCCATGCCTTAATGTGCAAAAGAAAAAAAAAGAAAAAAAGGAAAGGAAGCAAAAGCAAGAAACCTCATCATTACAAAGGAAAATTTGATGGAAAAGCACAACTTCATGACACACTACTTTACCCCACAAGCTTATACATCATATATAAATCAAAGGCTTTTAGTTTTTTGTGAATAAAATAGCAATGCTGAAAAATGAAAATGATAGACTACTTTAATAACCTAAGCCCCCATCTTGGTCCCAACATGTCTATGCAGATCTTTGTTCACATTGTACCATTTTGCTCCAAATGAAATTATATTTGGCAATTCCAACATGAAAACGACACTAATATTTAATCATATGCATTAATAAGCATAAATGATATTATTAGATTCAGTTTTTATCTGTAACCAAAGATTTTGGTTCAAATTTTATAATAGAAAAAATGTGATTAAATGAGAAATATTATAAATACAATTATCTAAATTTACATTTATTATAACAAAATTGAATTTCACTTACTTCAAAATATAACGTTTATATAATATTTTTCATTAAGACTTATATTATGAATAAAAAAATTTATAATTTCAATTAAATGAAGTGCTATCCTAAAATCTTTAGGAGAGTCATTGATTTTAACTACTTCATACTAGATCTACCAACTATTCATCCTACCTCATCTCCTCTATGTTCTTACCTATTTATTTTTGTCTAAGATTCTTTTAGTGACATGTTTCAATCTTCTTTTTTATTTTCTTTTTACATTACATATACTAACATTGTCATGTGAACAATTAAACATCCAATAGATAATCGCAACGAATTAATTATAAGATTCTAATATTTTTTTCAAGGGAGATTTATCTTCTTATTCAATTATTAAATCTACTCAATTTTCTATATATATATATGGGGTTCTTGTGGAAGTGCTTGAAGTCACAACGATTGCACATTTTTTGTCTAGTTAAGTTGCACGAGTAATTCTATCATGAGATAAATTAATTCTAGTCTTCATAGTTCACATCATACATAGAGATAAAATATCAACCTATACGGTTTAGTTTACTAAGCTAGTATATGTGAATATATTTTTTTTTTAGAAAATTGTTAGCTTTCAAATCAAATAGGATCTCCTCTAAAGTTTATACACAACTGAAAAATTTAAAATAAATAGTTTGACAACAAATAAAATAATAATAATAAATTGAAATTCTAAATTTCATAATATTTTTTATTTGATTCTTGTATCCGTGTGAGTGATAAAAATTAAAAAATAAGAACATTTTTTAAATTAAAAAGTGAGGATAAAATTGAAAAAACAAAAAAAAAATTATAAACTAGCTTATTTTTATATTAAGTTAATAAAATACACTCATGTAACCAATTTAATTTGGTCTAACTAACTAATAAGTTAATTTAAAAAGTTTATTATCTTCATCTTAATTATAAGTCGATGTTGACTAAATTACTTATGTTAAAAAGTTGAATAATTTTAGATATTAACGTTAAATTGATAATGTATTTTCAACTTTATCCAACAATGTTGTTGGAGAAAATTTTTCATTAATAATTAGAAGAGAAATTAAAATTCTTCATAGAAAAACAATAAAGACAGTTTAGTAAAAAAAAAATTAATACCAAACACCTTATAAAAAAACAAACAAATTAAATCATAAAATCTCATCCTGTAATTAGGAAGGAGATAATATAAGTTGCTATAATTGTAGCTATAGTATTTGAGAAAATTTTCAAAAAAAGTGATGTTCCAGCCATTCTTTGAAAGATATAAATTTTGTGTCTTAAATTTCTATCTCATTATCCCAATATGTCATTTAATAAGTTATATAAAAAATAAAAAATTATAAAAAAATTATTAAATAATATAACTTTTATGAATTGGTTAAAAAAAAATGAAATTCAAATTTGAGACGAAAGATTTTCCTTTCATCCACAAGATGTCATTTGCATATAAACAGAGATAGCAGCTGATATTTTAACGTTCACAAAATGGTGAATGAAATAAATGGTGCTACACATCAGTATAAGAACTTGATTTGGATATTTGGCTCCAATTCTCTCTATTCGGTCTCTGGCTTGTTCTTGAAGTTGTACAAACTTCATATTAAAAAAATGGCCATTTTCCTAGACAAATACTTAATCTGTGTGATGAGCTAGAATTACCAATGTATAAGCCAAATAAAGAAAGAGAGAACTAGCAGGTTATCTATTGTTCGTTTCATGCCAGCATATTTTACCAACTCTGCGATCCTTCAACCTGCATGTATGTCACTTATTGTTGGAATATTTTCCGGTAAAACAAAGGCACTTTGGTTTATATGCAGAGTACCCTTCAAGAATTGCTTTCTCCATGATCTTTTCCGGGAAAAGAAAGGCACTTTGGTTTTCTTACTGGAACGTTGGAATAGAATCTAGAAACATGAAATCTTAGGCCCAGTCTGGTGTTTTGAGTTTCTGATTTTTTATTTTGAAATGGATTTTAAAAAGAGAAAAACACTTATATACTATCATGTAAAAGAGTTTTACACTCACAGTTAATTACAACCTTTTATGTATGCTAAGTTTGTTGATTATACCAATTAATACTTTAAAAATCATTTAAACGAAGGGTTGTGATGAACCACCAGTGTAAAATTATTTTATGGTGACAGTATATAGGTGATAAACTCTTTTAAAAATACAAACATATTCTTACAAAAGTGGTTCTTATTTGGTTCTTTTGTTATTTTCGAATCAATCTTCACTCATTTTAAAAACAATAAAATTTGGTTTCCAGATTCTTGTTTTCATTTTTATTTAAGTTTATCACTTGATATAACTTACCACCATTGACCACTACCCTCTGATCAACAGTCACCAACCGACTGTTATAATCGATGATCACTAACTGTCACCTCCAACCTTTACCTTGAACACCAATTGTTGTTTGTTGATGGTCAATTTTCGATCTCTAAAGAGAAAAGATTATATTATAATTAAAATTTAAAACCAATATTTTAAATTTGAGAATCAAAACAATAGTACTTTTAAAAATGTAAAAACTTAAAAGTAAAACTAGTTTTTGTTTTTATAAATTTCAAAACTGGAAACTAAAATCAACACCAACAAAGCCTTAGGAAAGCAACCAAAGCTTGATTTAAATCAATTTTCTTTCGCATGTAAATATATATTAGAACAAGAGTTTAATTAGTATCTATTATTAATGTAAAGAGTTTTATACTGATAATTAATCACAACAACCTTTCATTTATATTAAGTTTGTTGACTTTTCATTTATATAAGTTTGTTGACTTTATCAATTAATACTTTAGATATAAATAAAGAGTTATAATTAAACGTCAATGTAAAAAAACTCTTCGTACTAGTTACATTAGAATGATGAGTTTAATACTTATGCATTCGTAGTATAAAAAAAATTTTACACTTGTATTCAATTACAATTTTTTATTTATATAATTTTTAAAATAATAATTGATAAAATCATAAAATTTACACAAGGTTGTAATCGGTAAAATTTTTTACCGGGCATAAGTCATTTTCCTTAGAATATTTAGTGTTTTCCTTTTCCTCCTTTTTTTTTTTTTGAACAACAAACATATATTATATTATAGGAAAAGGAAACAGTTGAAATACAACGTTTCAGACTGAAATACAACAATCTGTCTGAAAACCAAAAGAGTACAACAACCATTGCCATGATAACCATTTAAAAGAGTACAACAACCTTTTCCCCTTTTTTACCGGGCATAAGTAATAAAGTTACCTCAATAAAGTTGAGATCATCCCACGTCCACCCTGCAGTTACTGAAGTTGAGAAGATCATAACAAATAAAGTGAATTAATTGCAGCACCAGTAAAAATATACCACCTGAAATTGCTTTTTTTGTTCATGATATATTCTTCCAAGCTGTAGAATGGGCTGATTTCCATTCAGTTGGCACCTGAATGCTATCCACATGTTGCAAAATCCTCAAGCTATCTGCAATGACATTTAGTCCCAAATGAATGTTAGAATATGATAGGTCAACATTTGATTTAGGTAGTTATAAATCTGAATCAGGAAGTCAATAGGCATTTATTTTATAATAGTTTTAGATTAGGAAGTTATATTATAGGTGATGAGGTGACAGTTACAGTGCTACATAAGTTGTATTGTGGACTTGTAAAAAGAAAATTAGGTGTTAGATTTATGTTTGTGCTCAAACCCTGCACATAATGCAAGTCACTGCTCAATTACATGAGAAGAAACTTGTTAGTGCTTCTTGGCAGTCTCTATCCAATAAAATAAGAAACTGGCTCATTTCTTTTTATTCCTTTTGCACTTCCTGCATCACATCTTCATGACAAAATAACAACCTAGTTTTGTTTCATCCAACAAGCATTTCTCTGGGACAAAGACAAAATTCCAATATTTGAGAAAGCAAGAGTCCCCTCTGGCTAAGCTGGCTGAGAATTAAGTTTATAACTCTGATACAACATAGCTAAGTGCTCCATATGTAAAAAGGGAAAAAAAATAATAATTTAGATCACTTAAGCAGAGAACAGAAAAAATTATAAGCTTATCCACATTTAAGCCAAACAAGACAATATTTTATAAGTAGACTATTCAAACATTACAAAAACAAAAGAGGCAACACTTTCTAGTCTTACTGTTAACAATGAGATAAAGCCCTGATTTTATAATACTGTCAAGCATATTGGTAAACTATAGACCATAGTAAATAACATAAATTCTACTCAAATTTCTACACAAGGGCACAGTTTTTTATGGCCAAAGAAAATATAGCAGCATGCAGCAAAAATTTAGATTTATAATGAAATCATACTCAAGCACTAGTAGGCTTATTGTTCCTGGAAGATCGCCATCACTGGTAGGAGCTGTTTGTAATTCGAAAGAGGATTTATTTCCATAATCACATAGGGTCTTCCCATCATTTGAATCCAAATCCTAAAATGAAATAAGATAGGAACACAAAAAGATGCCCATAGACACATCCAAATTTTAGCTAACTAAAAATAGTTAACGAGTCATATAATGCTAATTAGAAAATAATTAAATAATAGTTTATTTAAATATAAATTAATCTGTATGTATCTAGTGTAATAGCTTAGATGATAGAAAATTAAAGGCAATGTAGTAAATAATAGAAAGTTTGGTTTAAAATTATTAAATTAAAAGTTTAATTAGTGTACACTTTCAGTGTAAAAAGTTTTACTCTAACATTTACTCACATCACACAATCCTATATTTATGGTAAGTTTGTTAACTTTATCAATTAATACTTTAAAAATCATATAAATAAAGAGTTATGATTAAACATCAGTATAAAATTCTTTTATACTGCCAATATATACTAGTTAAACTCTTAAATTAATTATGTTCTAAAACACATAATTAATATCACAAAGTAAGTTATTAACAGAACTTAGACTAAAATGATTAATTAAGGTTTCTTGTGACATCCTAATTTTTAAGGATTAAAAATAAATTATATAATTTTTATGTTTGTTAGAAAGATAATTAAATAAAGCTTAAGAGAAAATTGGTAAAAGTAAATAATTTGTCAAATAAATGAGGAAATATGGAGTTAATTACCCATAACCAAGGTTTGGTACTTAGGTTGTCTAATCAAGAGTCAATACTAGAATCATAAAAGTCAAAGTCAATGTGAAGAGAATTAACTTATTAAATGACATTCTAGACTTCTAGTAAATATTAGGAACTTCTTAAATAATTTTAAAATTAGATTAATGGTTGTCAGCTTAGGATTAAGCGTGATGAAAATATCATATATATATATATATATATATATATATATATATATATATATATATATATATATATAAAAGTATGATTAATTAAAAATATTTTTAGTTCACAAAAAAAAAAATTAAATTAAGAACATTGACCTCATTGGTTGACATTATGTTGTTGTATCTTGTGTGATTTTGCTTGAAAATGGTTAGTTTCATGTTTAGTTTGTTTGGTCAGCAATTGCATTATCCAACAAAGGACTAATCACATTTATAACTATCTTAAATGGTGTTAAAATGATTGAAAATGTTGGCCAAGTCATTACGGGACATAAGAACTTAATTCTAGACTAATTAATTTGGAGACAAGGGGAAGTGATTTTGAGCATGTTTTAGTATAAATTTGGGTCAGCTACAGATTTGACATTAAAACAGAATTTATGTGAATATTGTTTAAATATTAAAATCAATTATAAAATAAGTATATTAAAGCATTGTTTTAAAAAATAAACAATTAATCTAAAAATATATACTTTTCTATATGTTCCTTTAATTTAAAAGGCTAGGAATAATTCATTTAATGCACAATTTAATCAATTATTAATATATTAGTTTGATTTAAATTTTGTAACTTTGTTTTAAAAACACTTTATATATATATATATGATTTGTTTAGAACATTTTACGTTAATTTTACCCTTTTAAACTAACTTAATTTACACTTATGAAAAAATTAGTATCATATAATTTTACCAATTCTCTATAAAATAAACCATGTTTTCCTAAATTACCATTCGTTGAAGCTTAATTTCAAGAAGAAAATCTCAATTAGTAGATATTATATCATTAAAATAAAGATATTTTAAATTTTGTATTATTAAATAATATTAAATTAGTTAAAAATTATTTATATTTAAGATCAAAATTTCTGTTTATATTTTAGAAATGAGACTAGAACGACTGAAGGAGTATTGCTTTTATATGTGTTTGGTTGTCTGATCAATCTTTTAATCTAAAATTTGTACATTAATTAGTAATTTTCTATTGAATTGGATGTTTTTTATTTATAGAAGAAATGTTAATTTTGTTAGTTTTTATTAGCAATGAAAATGGAACTTGTGAACTTTTCTCATTTTCTTCCTTCTTTAAAATGTATTTGATTTGTTATTTCAACTAATTGAAAGTTAAAAAGTTAACTAAAATGGTAAAGAAATTATTGCAGTTCTGTTTAGATAGCAAAAAACTAAGATTTTTTAAGAATTATTAACTTTTTCAAAAAACCTTTTTCAAAATATCTCTTATTTTCAAATACTAGCTAATTTTTGTTTTACAATTTTACCCTTTATTAATTAATGTATTGCTCTCACTAATTCTCTCTCCTCACATAATACAACATCTCTCCTTTATTAATATAATTATAGTAATTTATAATTTAAAAGTATATAATTAACTATAATTTGAATAGATAATTATAGTAATTTATAATTTAAATATGTAATTAATTTATATTATTAAAATATGTTATAATTATTTTAAATACCTAATTGTTGATCTAATTTTTATAGTAACATATTTAAATTATAATTACATACTTAAATAATAAATTACTATAATTGATATTTAACTTATATTTGTATGATTAAAAATATAAATTTTAAATTACATATTTAAATTATAATTTTCTATAATTATAAATTTATATTACAAATTATTATAATTATATTAATTAATGAGAGAAAAATGAAGGAGATAGAATGTATAACGTGATCAAAGAGAATTACTAGGAGATAATACAATAATTACTAGAGGGTAAATATGAAAAAATAAAATCAGTTGATAGCTGAAAACAAGAGATATTTTAGAAAAGTTACTTACAATAGTTTTTTCAAAAAAGCTAGTAGCTCTTAAAAAAACTTCTACATTTTTGCTATCCAAACAGAGTTTAAAGCATTTCAGCTAACTTTTTAGCTAGCTAAAATGACAAACCAAGCACACTCCTTGTTTTTTTAGCTTTCAGCTAGTTGATTGACTAATTTTACCAAACACTTATAACTAGTTTTTTAGTTTTCAACTAATTTTATCAAACACACTAGTTTTTTAACTTTCAGTTAGTTTTACCAAACATACCCTTAATCAACAAAAACACCTTATATCTCTTACTAAATTTGATGGTTGAAAACCTTCGAACCAATTTCTCTCTATATCTTTTTTTTAGCAAACACATGCGTATGTAACAAGCAAGATAAATTTAACAATACTTACAATCATGATTTATTCATAAAGTAGTATAAAATTTTAAATAATTTTAGATGTAACATTCTGGTATTCTTGCTGACTTTTATAAAAAATCAATGGCTAGTAATTTTGTCACTAGTCTAATTCACTTATAACACCGAAAGCAAAATTTGCTGCGAAAATCAGATGATAATACAAAGCTTTCATTGAATCACAGGCAACAATTTCTAGCAGGTAGCAACTGATGTTTCAACATGTACCACATATGACTAGTTTAATGCCGCATCATCTGATGCATCTAGTATGCTTTTTGAACATCAAAGAGCCTTTTTTTTCAGAAATTGGTAGCCAAACACAAAGTACCATCTTCCCTTCCTAAGACTTTGAAGGAAAGTATCTGCAAGTTTTGTGTCCTATACCAGTGTTGATTAAGGAACTTTAAATTTCAAAATCACAAGTTGATGAATCTGCACACATATTAACCATATAAGAGCAAGTATAGAGTAAGTGTTCTTCAACTTCCTGTAAGTACCATAACAGACCATACTCTAATGGATATCTAAAGTTCTAAATATACTGAATTGTATCCTGTAGAAGCTCAGAAGTTAGGTGACAACAAACTTAAATATTTTACTAGAGACAGCAATGAGCAAACCATATTTTCAACTAGACTTTTTGTTGGCGCCGATGCTGAAGTTGGTCTCCACAGAGATGATGAGGTGTGCTTGTTGAACCACTTTAACCATGTTGGGTAACACAAACCTCTTGGATATTACCGAGACTTCAAAACTAATAACAAATAATTCAGAAAAGAAAGAGAGAGAATGAGATGAGTTGGAAGTGGGAACAACACATCCAGCTAAGCCTTTGAGAGAAAATTCAAATAAAGTCAACAATTTTTTTTTGCAAAAGATTCACAAAGACCATTAATTGCATGCATAACAGATTTATGAAACTCAAGTTCATAAATGTCGGACTTCCTCTGGTAGTTTCTTTATCAAACCTTGTGAACAAATTTGAATATATACACCTCTCAAACGGGCTTTTCCAGACAACGAGGGACTTTATCTCTTTATAATATTATAAAATCTTCTTTTAGAACACTTTTTTCCCTATAGAGACTGGGTGCATGTTTGTATTAGAGTGGACTTTGGAAGCCCAAAGTCCAGTGGTACTTCACTAGTTCACTGCAGAAATAACAAAGGTGATGCTTTTGAAAAGGGAGGCTGGGATTGGTGTAACGGCAATCCAAATCGAATTTGGAAATAGAAGAAAAGAGCAACAAAATGAATGCATAAAGAAATGAAATATTTCCTGCCACATGAAAAGCAACGTTACATTCATGTAAACATTTAGAATGTTTAATAACAAGCAGTGTTGTTAAATAACTGTCATAGCATAACAGTTTTTTGCCAACCACTATAGAAAATTTGTGAAGGAGATGTACGTCATGGTGTCATAAGGTGCAATAACGTGTTTTTATGGCAGAATTTTCATCTTCTGCTATGTTTTGCCATCCACCATTTGATAACATTGATCACAGGTAAACCGCAAATTCAAGCAATGGTGAAACTGAACAATTAGTAGCACTCAATAGTTCCAAAAGATTCATTTAGGGAACAATAGAACATTGACAGTGAAGAATATCAAATCAATGGTCCTGTTTCAGCAGAAGATCCAACTATTTATATTTTAGAGATTTTTCAATAGAAAAAACTATGGCAAAAGAGACTACATAGAATAAATGCAGGATAAGATCCTCATGAAGAAATAAAGAGTATCAGTCCAATCCCTCAACTCATCTGTCACAGAAATTCCCGCTCAAAGAACCCCAAAATGAGGCATTAAACCATCCTAACCTACAAAATATTTAAAGGCAACAAATCTTCTTTATGGATGATGAAATGAAACTTTTGTAGCCATAACGGTTCCATAATTCAACTAGATGCTATCATGTTTGGATTTCAGCTTAAAACTTCCAACCAAACAAGGGTTTGGACAAAAGCTTCAAGTGACCGGCTTTTGCCCAAACTACATTCCATACACATAATAGAATAAAGTTAAGGTGTACTATCTTTTCTGAATCTCCAGGGTCAAACAAGGAAATAAAGTTCTAGATGAAAGCAAAAGACTTATCAAGGAACCTTCCTAGATAACATAATATTAGAGTTGACAGACAAATTAGTTCACTGAATATACACAGGACATCAAGTAGATCCACCACAGATTTTGGACATCAATTTAGTATAAAACTCTATAAATTACTATCCCTTCACAAAATTTTTTGGCAATATTTTCAAGGCTGTAATGATCACTGCTATGAAACGGAATTATGAATTAGCTCAGATTAATTTATCAATGAATGTCACATTGTGGGGGTATAGATTTTTCCCTCATAAATTTCGATTTGAAAAAGTTTTTAAAAACAGTCTACAACCGCTATTTCAGCCATGATGAGTAGAGAGATTCAAGGTATCTGCAACCACATAACTACTGCAATAGCAGCCACATCAGCCGCAATTGTGGTAATTTCTCGCAATATCAAGGATCACAACAAAACCACAACTGTGATCACAATTAAAACATTATGTACCTAATCAACTACAATATGCTTTTATGCTTTTGACCTTTTGTACATTGTTCTCCTCTCTATAATGTGCATTATTTTTGCTCCTTTAGAAGTTGTTGCTATTATCAACACATCTTTAACATCTATGTGGAGTAGCACACAAGTTAAACCACATTCATCCAATTCTGGGAGATATAAGTTGGCTCAAGGTTAAGGAAGGGGGAAGGTGGCGAAAGGTTGTGAGTTTGATTCTCCCCGTTAACAAAAACTAATAATACTAACATTTGACCTATAAAAAAAAGACAAACATTCATCCAATTGTCTTAGGCTTCATTGCCCTATTCCACTATGATTTCCCACAAAAATCACTCACACCACACTCCATCAAGTTGCAGCATCAGACACACATTGGCTTCATTAAGCAACAACATATAGCAAAATCATCCACACATAACTTATTAAAACAACCAAAAACTTTATTCTAAAAGAATACATTAAAAATCCACTTTCAATATTTATTTAAAAAATAAAAAACTTACACAAGGATCAAAACACTTGGAGCACAGGTCTCTTCCCAAGCCTTTTGATCTCCCTATCCATGTTGCCAGTGAGCATGAACCCGAACATCTTGAAGTCACACAAGAGGGACCAAAAGGGGTGTCTCAAAGTCTCAGGGAAATTCCTCTCAACAAACAAGTGACTGTAGAAGGCACATCCATAGCCAGAGAAAGGGACAAGGAATAAGAACCACCAACTTAAGAAGATTGAGCAAATGAAGAAGAGAATGCTGAAGAGTGTTCCTACAAAGTGCCAGCGCCTTGTTGAAACCCTTGAGTGCTGGTTCATGTAAAAGACCCAGAAATCTTCCAAGCTTCTGAAATTCATGGCTTGGAATTGGAAGGAAAATGAACCCAAAATCCTGAGGTGGGTGAGTGTGGATTTCAAGATGTTGAAGTGAAAACGTTTGAGGGTGTTGTTGAAATTGTGAATTGCGAATCAAAGTTGGAATCTTTGTTGGTTGAGGATACTGTATAGTTTCAAACTTTCAGTGACAACTATTGACCATGACATGAAACTCGAAAGGTGAAGTGTTGTGTTCTGGTTGGTGTCCCTCTTGAGTCCTGATGGCTTTTTTTTTTTTTTAATTTAATTTTAATTACATTATTTTTTATAATATTTTTTTATTTTAAAATAGAAATAATTAATTAATCATTAATGTTTTAAAATTACTCATTTTGACCCATGTCTATATTAGAAAAATGATATTGATTCTCTCATGACAACAATAAATACATCACCGCCAATTTAAATAAAATAATTCTAATAATTTTAAAATAAATAAAAAGTATATTGTCACATTACTTAAATATATCGAATGAAATACCATCAGCAATAATATATAGATTTTTAAAAGAATTTTAGAAGTATCTAAAATTCTATGTTCTCATTTTGTATTTATCTATTATTAAACTTATAAGTTATTAAAAATAAGAAAAAAAACATTATAAAATATTTCTGGTAAGAATAAAATTTATTTCTAATAAATGATTATACTTAATAACTCCAATTTTTGTAGAGATAATTTTTTTTTCATATTTATGGTAGACATTTGATAGTTTTAATTTAAACTTATATTATTATGATAAATAAAATATTAAAACATTATATCATTAATATAAAAAATATTATTATATTATTTAAAATTTTAATTTCTATTAATAGAAATATCAAAAGGTTCAACCTAGAGAATAATTCACCAAATATGTTAGGTGGGGTTGTACATTTCAACCCACTAGGTTAATGTCAATTATATGCTGTTTATTGAATAAATGTACTCATTTATTCCTTTTTACAATATTTTTTTTAATATCCTTTTGATTTATTCAAAAAATAGACAAATTAGTCTGTGATATATTTTTGTGCAAATTGATTCTTAAACATTATTTGTCTATCTATAAATTTTAACGATTAAAAATGATACTTCTAATTTAATAAGTTATTTTCAAGAAACATATATTTCTTTTTTTTTTTTTCTTGTCACTCACTTCTTCTCATTACTACACTCCCTTCCTCATTTACAATCAGCATGCTACCTACAAATAAAGACTTGTTTGGTTTAATATTCAAATAAACAGGAAAAACATTGTTATACACGAATTTTGAGATTCAGAATCTTTTGGTCAAAGTCGGAATTGGAAGTATATGATTTGTTTTCTAATGGAAAATTAAACAAAAGGTTACATTTTCAAAGAGCTTATTAGCAAAATGTCTTCATAAGTTATAGACAAACACAATATGTATACAATGTCACGATGCTGTTATAATGATAAAGAAAAAATTTTTTGTTTCATTTTTCCTATTGCTTTGGATTTGGTTTTTTTGACAATGATTCATGGTTGGTTGCACTAATTTACTTGTGAGTTCTAGTGTTGGAGGAGGGATGAGCATATATCTATTTTCTAGAAGTATTAAGAATAATGGAACCTTAGAAGTATTAAGAATAATGGTACCTGAGAATAAATTATAAGATTATTAAAAAATAAACTTAATTAGTTTTTAAGTCCTCAATATTTTTTACTTCTTTTATTTTAACTCTTGTTGAAATTTTAGGTTTTAATCTCCTTTTGAATTTTAATTTTTAAAATAGATCCTTTTATTGATAAAAAATTATTAAATAATTATATAATTAACCGAGGACTCTTACTTTAATAATATGAATTTAGGAGGTTGTTAGAAAAAAAAAAAAGGAAAGAAGATGGAAGCATGAAAACCAGAATGTTTTAAAACTTGTTTCTTTACAAAAGTTAATAATAAATAAAAATATATACACATAATACTTATTTAACATAGTTAGTCAAATGATATTTATTTGTCTCAAGAAACACGATGATGTTCCACCTCATTAATCATGTCATCATTTAAAAGAGATTAAAAATAACAAAAATATTTCAGATACCAAAATCAAAACATAAAAAATATTGGAAATAAAAAATTTAATTAAATTAAAATAATATTGTAAAAAGTACAAAGAAAGTATATTTATCAAATAAAGTATAAGCAGCAATTCTTTGTTTAACTTATCAAATAAAATGGATTCGGTTAAGTTAGTTTTTTTCTTACTAAACTATATTTAACTCTTGCATTTTTTATTATCACATCTTAAGTATATACATAATACATAGAATAGGAATTCACCTATTCCAAACAAATGATAAATGATTTCCTATTGAAGTTATTAAGTATAATAATTTATTATAATAAATTTTATCCTTATGAAAAACATCTAATTTTTAATAACTTATAATTTTAATAATACTTAATATTTTTTAATATATTTTTATCAATTTAATTAAATTTAATGTATTTTTATCAATTTTAACATATAAGTAAAGTAGCATACCTTTAATTTTAAACTAGTCAACAATATCTGTAATATAGAAAAATTAAAACTATTATTTATTTAGAGAGTATTCTTTTTTTTCAAGAAGATATTGACTTTTAAATTATTATTTTTTATAACTAAATCCTCCACGAGAAAAGAAATAAAAAACCAATGCTTGATCATGCTATTTTTTTCCCGTAATTTCATATTGATCATATAATATGAATGTGCAATTGCTTATAACATTATTATGAATATGCACTATATAAAATTAAACTAGTAATTTACATGAATATAGAACAAAGTTTTTTTCTTTCTTTTAAATGTTAATGACCATGAAATATGCATTTTATAATAATTTTGGAATATATTACTTCAAGATACTATAATATTTGATATTTTTATTTTTTTTTAAATTATAACCTCACAAAAATTAATAAACATACTTAATTCTAATAAAAAATTCTACATATAATATTTTAAAATTATAATTTTTTCTTAATTACTTAAAATAAATTATAAAATAATGAAAAAATATTTTTTTAATTGTATTTTTATATTAATAAAACCTGAACAATGCAAATATATTACATCTAATTTTTTTAATTAAAATCTATAATTATTTTGAACACATGCATTGTTACTGATAATATAATATATTCAAAATTTTCCTGGGTGATTCGTTAAGTGAATTTTTATTATTTTGATAGTTTCTAACCAATGAATAGAGCATGTGACAGAGAACATTTTTTTACTCTTTCTTAAATTATATATTTATTATAAACTAATTATTATTATTAAAAATTTTAAAACAAAATATCCAGTTATTATTTTTAATCACATAAATTTAATTATATAATTACTTAAATATATAATTATATTATATAAATATAATTATTTTAATTATTATCTTATAGAATAATTACTATATATTTACTTAATTAATACAATTTTTAAGTTTTTTACAGTTTTTATACTTTGTCTTCTTAATGGGGTAAGGAAAGAAAAAATAACAAAATAAACTATACGTCTATATTAGGAAAGATTCAGGAAAAAAAATCTTTTAAAAATAAAATAGTGAATGACTCTTGAAAACAGGGTGTCATTCCGAGATTGCAGGATATAAGAAACTTAAAATCTATTTTTTAAAAAAATAAATTAAAAGTAAAAAACATTAAATTTTATATACATTATTTATAATATATTTTTTAAAATAACTTAAAAGTAAAAAACAGAAAATACATTTTTATAAAAGATAAATTAAATATTTTTCAAGATTCAAAATTAGTAATAACAATTACCAATTTCGCATTTTATACTAAGATTTTATTAAATTAGTATACATGATAAACATATTATTTTTTTAAAAAAAATATAATTAAATTTCAAACATCAATTACATTAAAAGAAAATATATTACTCATCGAATTATCTAAAAAAAATAATAATAAATACGTGCTAAAAATCAATCATTCTTATTTTTTAGATCATGATGGAATTCATGATTCATCTCCTGAAACTCTCCACCTTCCTAACTTAACAAAAGATAGATTTAAGAAAAAATCAAATCAAACAATTCTCAATTCAATTAATTCTGTTGTGTCCACCCAAATTATTGTAATTCATAAACTAAGACTGCGATTATCCACAAGAAGAAGGACTGCATGCATAAACTAGACCTTGAAATTATAATTGAAGACCTCCTGACCGACCACCTATTTTGAATGAAATCATTTCTCTTGTTATTATGAATTCGGACATCATATTTGCTGCTACTGCTACCTTACAATGTTAACATGTCTCAGTCAAGCCGCGTGATATATTATTGAGACAATGTAGTTTGACTTTATGTAATCGGAGCTGGTGGTTGCATGCCATAAGACCTACCAATTTATTTTTTTTAAAAAGTGTGATATTTATTTAGGTATTATTATTTTAAAAAATGGGATTTATAAGCATGTGTTTCAGTTTTTCTTATATCTTTAAATAGTTTTTTCATTAAAAAACAATACAACTAAATATCTCTTAAACATGTTTTTCTCCTATAAAAGTCCTTTTATCATCTTCACTGGTAATACTATTGGTATCTTTCTTCTTACATCACTATTTTAAGTTTTGAGTACTCTGTAACACTGACTCTAGATCTCTTAAGCACGTTTACGAGATATTAGGGATGGCAAAAATATCTATACTCGTGGGTCTCTGCCTGAACTTTCCCCGATTTTGACGGGTATTATCTGGTTTGACTGGGTATAGGTACGAGTATGAGTATTACCCGACGTGTTAAACCGGGTATGGGTATGGGTATGGGTATGTGACTACCCGCCCCGTACCCAAACTCGTACCCACCCTATTATAATTTTAATCATTATATAATGAGTTTAAATTTATATATATAATTAAAAGTTTTAATTCTTAAATTTTAATTTATAATTTTTTGTTATTAATTATTCTTTATATACTTTTTAAATTAAAATATAATTAATAAATTAATATATAATTTATTTAATAATAAATAAGTAAATTTAAATTGTAAAAAATAATATGAAGGGTACCCGCAGGTATATCCGAACCCGAAAATACCCGATGAGGACGGGGATGAGGATTAAAATTTTATACCTGCTTCTTTTATACTCGAACCCGAACTCGCCCGCATTTTACAAGGACGGGAACGGGGAGGGTCAAACCTACACCCGCCCCGCCCTGCCCTGTTGTCATCCCTACGAAATACTCATGCATTTGACATGGAATAGTAATTAAATTTTACTAAAATATTTTAAAATAATAAATAAAAACTATTAAAATTAAAGTTATTATTTACAAGAATAGTTGTCTTTTCAAAATGTGTCAAAACTCCATTTGAAGGGTACAATGTACTTGTTGATTCATATTTAAATTTTGAAGGACATAAGTGTCATCAAATTTTCACTTTATAGTTATCTCAAGAACTGAAAAAATAAAAGAGGTTGGTTAGATTAAAAAATATTTAAAGAGTACAAATATTTTTCTACAAAAGATTAGGAATCTTAAATATATTTACTCTTATTTTTTTTTCATTATTATGTTTATTTTTTTATGGTTACATTATTATATATTATTTTTATAAATATAATAAAATTATTGTCTTATGTATTAATTTTTATTTAAAGTAAAATACTATATGAGATTAAAAACGTATAATTTTATATATTAACTTTTTATATTACATTCTAAAATCTATTATCAATAAATTTTCAAAGTAATAGTATATTAACAATAATAATAAAGAATAAAAAATTATATACGTTTTAATATATAATGATGATATTTTATTAAGATAAATGATAGCAATGAAATTATTTTTTTTTAGGTGTTTAAATATAAAAATTAAATTAGATTTTTAATTATATATTAGATTCAACTAGAAACTAAAACACATAATTGTTTAAATATATTGCTAGAATAAAATTAAATAAATTTAAAAAGACACAAGACTATATTGCTGTTACGAAAAATACATAGTTTTTAAATTTTATTGTAACAATTTCAATGATAAAAAAGTATTTATTATATAACTAGTTATCATGTATAAAATTGTAAAATAAAAAATTGGTACTCACATTTTGTTAAAGTAAATTTATTTTTAATATGATAATAAGAATAATATGTTTTTAACTTTAATTAAACATATTTAAGAAAAATATAGCTAAAGACCTTAAATTGTTTTTTCGGAAATTATGATTTTATATTTTATGGAATATTTATTTATAAGAGTATGAAAACAATAGAGATAAAGCGTGTGACAAGAAAGAAATAAGTTAAATTAAAAAAATTGAAGCTATACATAAATTATCCTAATTACTAATAAATAATTATAGACATATATTATATGTATTTTTATTTATTTTAAGAGTGATATAACATTCTAATAAAATATATAAATTTTAATAAAAATAAGCATCTATCTTGTATGTAATATATATATATATATATATATATATATATATATATATATATTTATTGGTTAACATTCTCTTTATTGTATTAATAGTATATTATAGATATATAGCATATATTATATATAATATAGTTATATAAATTATTTTGTTTAAAATTAAAAAATTGCTTCATTTTAAAGAAAGTAGATTAATTTCACCCAGATTACTATTTATTTAACATAATTTGGAATAGTGGTGCATAAAAATTGTATTATAAAAATTATAAGTTAATATGATTTTTTTATAATTTTGATATGCATAGTGACTAAATATTTAAATAAAAACTGAATCATAATAACTAATTGAAATATAGTTTGAGATTGAGTAACAAAAAATAATAAGTACAATTCCAAATTGCATAGTAGCAAAACAAAAAATATTTCATCTAGTGTCTAGTTTTCTTAATAATTCTAAAATTCATACGAAAAGTGAGATTATAAGGATTAAAAAATATTTTATAAGGATTAAAAAATATTTCAAATAATTTAGTAAGGATAAAAGTGAGATAAACAAAAGATTATTAGCTTAGCTTAGACCATGTATGAGAAAGTATTTCAGTTAGTATGAAAGTTTTACTTTTACTTTTTTGAAATATTATATTATTGATGAGGGAATTATAATTTATATATTAAAAAATTTCATTTTCTAAATCATTTATGTTAGAATATACTTATAAATTGTTTAAAAAATAAATATTATAATCCCCTCATGAATAATATTAATTATTCTATAAATATGTAATTAAAATAATTCATAATATATTATTTTCCTTAAGAATTAAGAATATAAAGTATTATAATTCATATTTTAATGAAAATAATTCATAATAATTTTCAAACCGTATGCGTTATAGTATATTTTTCTTAGGCTTATACATTTTAATAATTTATATATGTACTAAGAATGAAAAAAAAAATTATGCTGCCATTGAATCATAAATTATCATATTGTAGTCTACAAAAACTATATTAAAAGTCATACGGTTTAAAACCTTTATTGAATCATAAAAGTCATTAAGTCATTTGAAATAGGGATTAGTAATTTTTTGTAGGTAAATATTAGTCCTTATATATTAATTAATTTTATTAGTGAAAATATATGAATTTATAACTAAACTAACTTTATAATTTATTTTTTTTTAGTTTTAATTACTTTTTTTGTCTCATTATTTTTTAAATTATTCAATTTTATTCTACTATTATTTTTAGATCCATTATTGGTCAACAATATTTTTAATAACTTTAATATAGCCTTTTAATCAAATTAGAGTTAACAATGTATGTTAACGTCTATTATTAACAAAGTTAAAACTTATAAACCATGCTAAAAATTATCTATAGATAGTGTTGATATTTAACCACCACTGCATAAATTTAAATTAATAAAATACTAAGTTTTAAAAATTATGAATTACAAAATTTAAAATATATCTAAAAATTAAAAATATCTAAATATGATACATTGATCTTTAAAAATATTTATCTAAATTTTATCTATAATTTTTATTTTTAAAAAGTATAATTTAAATTTATTATTAAAATTTAATTGATTTAAATCATTTAAAATTTATTGGTTGAATTAATTAAAATTATAAAATATATTGTTCATCTTTTTGTATTATAATTTTTATTAGTAATTTAAATATATTACTAATTTTTATAAATGAGAAGAAATTGATGTTTTGTTATTGATTCTGATAATATCTATAAGTATACTTTAATGCATGTTTTTGTGATGCATGATGAAGAGATGTTATATTTAATTTAATGAAATATAAATATAAATATAGAAGTAGAGATTGTAGAGCTTATTTAAGTGGGGTATGCAATATAAATATAAATATATATATATATATATATATATATATATATATATAAAAAGAGGGTTTTTCTTTATAATTTCTTTTCGATTCCATTAAAATTAAAGATTGTGTGCCGGAAGTAATGAATATGTGATCCTATAAGAGGCATCCAGCTCAAATTTTGATGATTTATAACATAACATTAAACAAATTAAATGATTTGCTATCTTGTGTGAATTTAGTTAGTTTTGTATGAAATTTATGATATTTTGTATGATTATATTATCAACTAGTTTCATTTTAAATTGATTATTTATGAATTTTGATAAAATTTATTGATAAATAAGATAATATTTTTTTTATTTATGTAGTGTAGTATAAAAAAAATAATATTGTTTTAACAAATATACTCTTACAAGTTAAATTTACAAATCTTCTACAAATTTACATAAACTCGTGAGTTTAACCAACATGTTTATCCACGTAAAAAAATTAATCCAAATAAAATTTGAAAAAAAATTATAACTTCTAATACATCTTCTAAATTATTTCAATGGTAAATCGAACAAGAAAAATCATTTAAATCACGAGTTAAATATATAAACAATATTTTAACTAATGTTTTATTCTTTTCCAACTCAAATTCTTCGATAAAAAAAAGTATAGTTTATTTCTTTGTTTTTATTTTCGTCTAAGGTTAGTTTGATTTTTTGTTAGTTTTATCAATTGATAGGATACTTGAACCTGCAAGATGAAAAGGATCAATCGCAAATAATGATTTCTTTTTCTGTTAGTTTTGTCAATTCTTTTATAAAACTATACCCAAAGTGTTTTAGAATCTCAACAAAATAAAAAATTGATTAAAAACATAACATAAAGTTAAATTTATAAGATCAAACGCAAAATATAATAATATATAAAAAATTCGAAATAGATTTAAGCCAAAAAAAAGAAAAAACATTTTATTTGATCATTTTCACATGAGGATTGAGACTATAACAAATCGGTACACTATACAAATGCAGGAAAAGTCAAACTCCGATAAAATTGTATTAATTATAAATATCTATTTTGTTTCATTGATGAAAAAAAAAAGTATATGTAACCGAGTTAAACATTGGAGTATCAGATTACACTACACTACAACAATAAGGGCAAAATCCCGACATTAAGATATCACTCACTCTGTTGCAATCTCCAACTATCTCTAAGTAAACCTCAAATTAGCTGAACTAATTCTTCAGCTAGTAAAAGATTGCTTCAACTCCCGTGATCACAGTTCATCGCAGCACCCAAGGCATACACCAAAACAGATTCTACTCGATTTGATATGAAAAATATTCACATTTTCTGAACTGAGTTATGCCTAGTGTATGAAACAAAGGAATCATTATTAATCAATGTTCCTTGAAAAAGATGGCAATGGCATTGAACCTTGTGGCTGAAGGATTACAAGCACACCAAACATCCCAAGCATTGGAAGAACAAGAAGCCACTTCAACAGTTTATAGTAGTGCATATGGAATGTAAGGGAGAATTCATCAGAGAAATACAGTCCATTTCTGTCAACCATCTCAACCAAAACCGTTCCCGTGGTCCTTACCGACACAGTTGGCAGCTTAATCCGATATTTACCAGGTTGATCATAGGTATTGTTTAACTTCATTGTTCTCTCTCCTTGGTAATTACCAGGTACAAGCAAGGAAGTCTGGTGAATTTACAACGCATGAAAGAAGAATCACACATAAATAGAGTGTTTTTCAGAGAATCAGTATCAAAATAAATTAATTAATTTGATTAAGAACTTACAGTGACTTTGTATGGTCCTTGATGCCCAGATGGGTATCTGTAATTATCTACAATCTCAATTTCCACCCAAAAGCTTTTGCCTTCCTCATCGCGGAATACCCTAGAAGGATGAGTAACGTAGATACCTTCACGATTGTACCGATTTGCAACATTGTTTCTTCCTTGACCAGGTATTCTCCATGCCTGAAACAATGTATAAAGCCATTCAGTAACAAAAGTGAAATTGATTCATGACCAAATTTCAAACATATCCTGCCTTTAGGGGATGATGAGGAGACGGAGTTGCGAAGCAGAACACATTGCCATTCATAGTTGAGACAATTAGATCAAGATCATCCCCACCATCAACATTGTCCGCCAAGACCATGCTATACCTGTAGCAAAAATGACACATAACTTAAAGAAAGTAGGACAGAAAGCATATCCAAGACACAGGTTAAAAAATCTCTTACGAAGTTTCACCAATGTCAACAACATCAGCACATCCGGTGGGTCCATCAATGAGGTACAAATAACCATCAAACGATGTGGTAACAATAGTTAATCCCTTCTTTTTCTCTCTGTGTTTACTTAAATCAACTAGCAGAACTTGATTCATTATTCTTCCATGAGTTGGATATGGATAACGTCCAATAGATGACCCATCCCTGCCATCAAGAACATGAATCTTCCCAGAGAGCGTTGGCACAACAAGCTCAGTATGGCCATCCCCATCAATGTCACCAACAGTAGGACCCTAAGGAAAATTAGGGTCATTTTCAATCAAACTTTAGACAAAGGAACCACCTAAAAGACTTCTAATGCAATGGCAAATGTGTGGAAGGAATGTGAGACATGAACAAATTAAGCACAGCTAAACAAACATTAATAGGTTCATACGAACACATTGTCTAAAGTAAACTTAATGTGCAATTACCTACATAAACTCAAAGTGATATCCAGTATTCTATAATCTGACATCAGCAGCAGAAAATTAAGTGTCTTAACAGCTTCAAAGCTAAGGAACAGAATACAAGAAGGAAAACTGATAGCTCTTAAGGAATGCTGTGAAAACCAAGGATAAAAATGTTCCATTGACTTTTTTTATTTGTCTTCTGAATTTTCTGATTAAGATAAAAGGACCTGGTCTCTTGACCATTTTTGTATTTTTCTAATCTCTCTTATTCATCGAATAGAGTCACTCCAATCTTGCTTGATCAACTACTTTGGAAGTCCAAAGTTCCCATTACGAACAAATCTAACTATCAAGAGAAGAATATATGATGAAATTGCTTGAGTTAGAAGCACTCAGAAGTACCTCTTACTTATAATCCATTCAGATTAATTTATAGAGCAATAATAATAAAATGTAACCTCCCACAATATTAATAGCCACTATACACCAACATTTCCTGGGAATATAAACAGTTTCCAACCCTACCTCTCAAGCTAAACTTATAAAGCTTTCAGCTTGTTAGGGAGAAGACTAGAAATCTTGAACTTTTGTTTTTACAAATGTATTTTCTGCTTTATTTTAGTATGGTCTTCATCATTTGTTTATGCAAGTTGTAACAGTGTTATATCTTTTAAAAGTCTTGTTGAAGAATATGAAGATCTTTAAATTTTCAGGTTTTAGGAAGAGTAAATATTTGAAGGTTTTATAAGAGTGAATGACTTCATTGGAGGCCGGAAAGACACATTGGTACATGGACTCTTTAATGTACCTCTTTCCATTGCATTCTGAGTGAAGATTCAAGATCAGAAGGGAATTCCAAGAGTTCTTGAACCCGAGAAACGATACTCAGATATTTGGTCAAGGCTCTCTAGGATCAAGTAGCAATAACACCATGATCACATAAGAAACTTAGTAGAAAATACAGATTATTTTCAAAGAAGCTTTCACAGCTTATGAGTAATGAGATTTCCAACAAGGTTGATGCCTTTAATAACACCTAGATGCAAGAAATCATTTGAACAGTATAAAAAAAATTCTTATATATCTCTAGTTTAGGCTTCATCACCATTTATTCCATTCTCACATGAAGATGGTAGAAACATGTTATTTACTGTGTGTATCATGTTGAGATACAATCAGTACCACAATGAACAAAACATGCAGATGAGCAGTTCTCTATTCACTCACTTTTTGCGGTGCTGTTCATAGCAAATATTGTTCATCCATGTGCTTTGTTCATTGTAGTAGTGTTCATCTTCGCATACTATTTACCATTCATTCATACGCAATGTTTAAAATAGGAAATATAGGGGGAAAAAAAAAAAAGCTTTTCACTATTTTCATGCAGGAACCAAAGAACTGGTGATGAGAAGCCAAAACCTAGATATAGAGATAAAGAAGGATTATGTGACTGTTACTGTTTCACTGTTTAAATTATTTCTAACATGAATGTATTATTAGAGCATCAAACTTGTTGGAAACCTCGAGATACCATAAGTGGTGAAAGCTTCTTTGAAAACAATCAAGATTTTGTACAAAATTTCTTATCCAACCCAAGCTCCTCTAACTACTTTATCTTAGAAATCCTTAATCAAATATCACAAAGTATCATTTCTTCAGATTGCATTCTGATCCTGAACCTCCAGATACAAAATGCCAACAGTTCCCTTTGACTCTAGACATTCTCATGTGTTGGAATATGAGAAGAGCATACATCATGAAGAAATCAAGTGCGCAATTGTAGAAGAGTCCATGCCGCAACATGTCACAATGATTCCAACCTCCAACTATCCACTTTTTGAAAAAGGTCACAGATTTACTCATCCCCAAACCTGAAAACTACAGTTCTTAATTCTTATTCATTGAATAAGTCAATTACAATCTTGCTCGATAAACTCCTTTGAAAGTCCTAAGCTTTTAAGATCAAGTCTAATGTTCAAGACAAGAATATTTGAGGAAATTGCTAGAGTTAAGAGCACTCAGCACTGCCACTTATTTATAGTCATTACAGATTGGTTTACATTAATAAGAAAATGCAACTTCCCATAATACTAATAATGTGCCTGCATTATTACTTTACTAGTATTTTTTAACAGTCTTGTTGAAGAATGATGAAGAACTCTACTTCTCACTTCTGAGGAAGAGTAAATATGAGATTGTTTCCGGAGAGTGAATGGCATCGTTGGTGGCTAGAATCATTTTACAGTAGACCATTGCTGTATGGACTCTTCTATTATTGCATGCTCAATCTATTCATCTTCTGCCCTCATCCAATACATCCACAAGAATACATAAAATCTAGGCAAATCTTGAGAATCCAAAGGTTCAAGATCAAAAGGGAATTCCAAAGAGTTGTTGTTGAACTTAAGGAAAGATACTTTGTGGTATTTGATCAAAGCTTTCTAGGATGAGTTAGCAAGAGCATGAGTGTCACATAAAGAACTTTATAAAAAAATCTTTACTGCTCAAAGAAGCTTTCGCAGCTTATTGATATTGACCAGTATGGTCAATGCTCTCATAATACCTCAAAACGATAAATAATTTGAATAATGTTGAACAGAAACAATCCCCGTGTATTTGGATGTTCATTGGTAAAATTGATTTAGGAAAATTGATTTTACTTAAAATTGATTTTGAGATTGCATAATTCATGCTTGGATGTTTTTATTATACAATCAACATAAGAGTAAATTTCAGTGTAAAATTCTTGGTTCATGGCAAAAGTTACTTCAAGTTGTTTCACTCCAAAATTGATTCTCAACCTGTAATCAATTCTGAACCCAGAATCAATTCTTGAACGTGAAACCAAAAATGCACATAATCCCTATGCATCTCTGATTTTCGAGCTCAGCACTGGTTCTTCCGTTCTCGCATAAATTGCATAAACAAATTATTTCTCCTATATATATCATGTTAAACAGTATGCACAGTACCACAACGAACAAAGCATGCAAAATTGCAGTACTGTTCATCCATACAGTTCGACATGGCAAATATAGAAGAATAGATTATTTCAACTGCTTTCATATAGAAACTGAAGAACTGGTGAGGAACACCAAACCCGGAGATATATAGAGATTATGTAACTATTACTATTCCACAATGTTCAAATTATTTCTCACATTGAGGTATTATTAGAGCATCAGCATTATTTGAAACATCAATACTCGTAAGCTATGAAAGCTTATTCGAAAATAATCAAGATTTTCTACAAAGTTCCTAATCTGACCCACGGTGCTCTCACTACTTAATCCCAGAAATCCCTATAAAATATTAGAGTATCTTTTCTCAACTTCAACAACACTTGGAATTCCCTTATGATCCAGAGTTGGACTTTGGCGAGTCTCAACGATGTTTTGGAAGATGAAAAGAGGATAGATGAGGAAATCAAACGTGCAATAACAGAACAATCAATGCAACAATGTGTCACGAAGATTTCAGCCGCCAATGAAGCTGTTCACCCTCAGAAACATTCACATTTATCTTCCTCAAACCTAAAAGCTATGGTTCATTATTCTTCAACAAGACCAATAAAATTAATAATAATACAAGAACAACTGAAATAAAAAACAATGAAGTAAAGAAAGTAAAACACATTTTTAAGCAGAAAAGTTTGAGACTTCTCTTCTATGACAACCAACTTCCCCCTCTGCCACTTGGGGATTATAAGTTTAAGACAATTTACATTTTGCTCAAAAGAAAGTGAAACACACCATTTAACTTGAGTAATACATTCACCTCCCTTTTATCTTCCTTACATCTTTAGAAGTCAATAGTAATCATTTAGACCTCTACAATTACAGTCTACACTCATTCTGTATTTAATAATTATCCCATTAATCCAAACCACTTTGAAGATCCTATATCAGAAAACAAGGATAAATGCTGACGCCTGACAACATACAATGCATTAATATCATGCAACATTCATTAAAATGATAAGGACGATTGAGAGAGCAAGGTACCTGTGGAATTAGACTCTTTAGATGTTTTTCCCAAATCAAATCTCCTTTTGGAGTCCATACAGCAATATTTCCATGTGTATCACCAGTAACTAGTTCAATTTTCCCATCATCATTCACATCAGCTGCAACAACAGCTCCTTGAATCTCGGCCATTTCAAGAGGAAACTTTTGTCTAACTTTACCTATTTGAGAAAAACAGCAGCTAGCATTTAATTTACCAATGTATAAATGCAGGTAACAAAAAATCTTTGATTCCAAACCTAGAGTTTTGACAAATAAATAACGAGTGCTAAAAGAATAACTTGCAACCTATGAAATTGAAAGTTGGAAATTAAATACATTTTCAGTTTCCAATCTTATGATTTCAGAGGAAAAACATGTATAAGTCCAACTTTGCAATGCTACACATCATTCAGTAGGGAAACAGCAATAAAACCAAGTAAATAAGAAGGAAGGGAAAAAAGATAGACATATTTCAGGGGAGGATAAAAGACAAGACAACCAAAAATGTTAAAAGAGGAAAATAAAAAAAAAAATAAGGCAACGATAACATCAATAATCAACAACAAACTAAAATTTCAGAAAAAATCAATGTAGACAACATAGAAGCCAGAACAAACATTTTTTAAACAAGTAAAGAGATAATAAGGAAGCAGTCTGTAGGCATTACCATGATGATCTAACACATAAAACAGGCCGTAAGAAGTTCCAACAAGAATGTCAAGATTCCCATCACCATCCAAATCCACAACAGTTGGGGAAGAATATATGTAGGCTCGGAAGTTTGAAGTATCTGTACTCAGATCAAGTTCTGCAGTCCATTTAACTTGTTTTGTATCCAGATTAAAAACAACAATACCACCAGCAACATATTTCCCAATGTCAATATCTCCCAGCTCTTTCCGATGCTCCTGATTGTCATAATACCTGACAGCTTAAAAGGTGGATAATTACTGACAGACCAGTAAATCAGTAATACTCATTTGTAGATGCAGACTCTACCAATATAAGAAAACCAAGTCATCTAATTCTTCAATCAACATCAGAAATCATATTGTATTGGTTGTTATAAAACAGTAAAAAAGAATAATGCTCCAAAAACTTCTCAAAATCTGTTTAATACAAAATAACTAACATGCCCAGTTTGTCAACCAAATAAATGAAGCAAAGAGATGATTGAACAAATTTAGCTTAAATAAAATAGTGTGATGACTTGACCTCTCAATAATTTACAGTCTCACACTCACCATTGTTTAATACAAAATAAGTTTCTTTGACGTTCCTATTTGCAGAAACATGATTAACATCATTATGTGGCAACCACATTTCTATGGTCTCTATTTAAGCATAAGAATTACATATCCCTTTTCCCAAATAGGGTCCAACTTAAAATTCATGGAATCTAGATTCCACTATATCATATATGGAGTTACAGCTCGTTTTTCATTTTTAAATCAATCCATTACATTTTTTCTGCCTATAATTAGATTGAATATTCTGTAAGGTTCCTAAGTGAGTTAGCTGGGCACAGTCCTTGTCTAATAATATGTGACATACCAACATTTTAACTCACGCTTTCAAAATATTTATCAGAAATGTGCTGAGCAGTGTTGTTAAAAAATGGCCATGGCGGCGCCATGGCGGAATCTCGAAGCGGTTTTTTAACAAAACGCGACGAAATGGCGGTGGCGATTCGGCATCCAGATAGCGGGTCATGGCGGCCGCCATGGCCATGGCATGCATGGCGGCAGCACGGGCCATGGCGGAAATGGCGGATTCGACATTGTTTTTTTAAAAAAAAAAAAATGTTTCGGGTCTCGGACCCGACCGCGAGAGTTTAAACTCTCTTAACCTTACAATACTCATTATTGTTCTTCCAATCTTACCTTTTCTTCCATCCTACGACTTCTGCACTGACGGAGAAGACAACGGCGACACGAGTGATGGCGGCAAGTGACGTGAGCGACTGCGGCGAGTGACGCAAGCGACAGCGGCGTGATGAGTGACACAAGTGACGACGCCACGACGAGTGACGCGAGCGACGGCGGCAACATTGGGTCAGCTTCTCTTCTCCCTTGTTTCATACTTCTCTATTTCTCTCTCTTTCTATTTCTCACCAACAGCACCAACAGATTTCTTTTTACTCTTTCTACTCTTTTTTTTACTCACCAACAACAACCCATTTCTCACCAACAGCAATACAAATGAAATTTTACTCTTTTTTTTATCTTTTAAATTTTTTTATCTTTTATTTTAAATATTTTTACATTAAGTAAAAATTATTGATTGTGTTATTTATGGAGAAGCTGCTCTGTTTGAATAATGAGTAACTCTGTTTTTGTTAATTTTTTTTAGTATTAGTACTCTACAACCTTTGAGCAAATTTTGCAATGGCTGAAACACCAAGTCCAACTCCAACTGATTCAAGGGCTAGCTCTAGAAAGAACAGACCCCAATTGGAAATACTGTTTTAGTTATCTATGAGACTATGAGTGTTGCTTTCATTGTTTTTTTAATTATATTTCATGTTTTATATTCTATTTTTGTAGTTTTTTAATTTATATTTAATATTTTGTTAATGTTTATAACTTTATATATAAAAATATTACTATTTTTTAGTCTGCCATGACATCTGCCATTTCCCGCAATGTCATCCACTATCGCCATATGGTGTTTTGTTGGCAAACCGCCATGGACCGCCATCCGCCATAGATAACATTGGTGCTGAGTTGCTTATGTGGTTTGTTTTTAGGAGTTTTTAAAGGGTTTAAAGTTTATGGTTTAGGTTAAGCCCATGACTTTTTTTAATTCATATCTTAAGTCATGAGCTAATAAAAAAAGCACAATATCATCTTGTAGCTAATTCTTACAAAAATCAGATAGACCTTCATAATAGTTATATTCATTTTTCTATATAGAACAAAACAATAAGACATTTTTTATTTTTAGCTATATGATAATGTAAAACCTAAAAACCCATCAAGAGAAGCCAAAAGCCTGGAAAACCCTTTCCAAAATTGGGTTTTGTTCCTCCTCAAGTTGAAGTCATCCTCATCTATACTAAATTTATTTGTTTGTGTTAAATATAATTTGTATTTAATGTTAGTTGAGTTGTATTTTATATTTCATTTATGGTTATATGTTTGAGATAGGTGGTAGTTCAGTTCACTCTCCTGATCTCTTTTGTACTCTTGTTTATCTCTATTAATAATATGCTTTTGAGCTGAGTGGAAGAGAATCACTAATGTTTTTCCTATATTCAAGTTGGCATCAGAGCCGAATGATCTCGCTCTTTAAGTCTAAAGTCACAGTAGATTGTCCACTGTTGTTCGCCGCCACTGATGACCTTTTTATCTGGCGAGTTCAGAGTTAGGTGCACCTTGATGTGCACAGTATATCCAAGTAATCACTCCACCAACAGAAATACCATGCGCCTCACGCGCCACCAGATGTCTCACCTTCCAGGAGGCGTGTGAGCTCCACACACTAGCCAAACGCGTTCCGTTCGCCGCTGTTCCGCCATCGTCTAGGTCATTGAAGCCTACTAGTTCTATTTTCGATCTTTTTTTTTTCCATTCAAGTGAGTTTTGTTAGGTTTAGCTCAAATTTCTCTCTCAATCATCTCCCTTTGCCTTTTCTCAGATCTGAAATGTCTTCTTCTACCTCCTTTGGTGTTAGCTCTGGTCCAGTCCTTCCTATTTCTAAGGCTGCCATTATCACAACAGAGAAGCTCAATCGTAAAAATTATTTATCATGGGTTGGCTTTGTGCAACTCTGGTTCCTTGGACAGTGAAATCATGAACATTTAGAAAAAGAAGATACTGAGGGTTCAGCTGAACAGAAAGCTCAGTAGAAGAAACTAGACTTTCAACTTTGTGCTCTTTTATGGCAGTCAATGGAACCTAAAATAATAAGGAACCTCAGAGCATTCAAATCCTGTTATTCCTTTTGGAAGAAAGCTCAAGATATCTATTCGAATGATATTCAAAAACATGTTTGATGGTGTTAAAAAACTAGCCTATTTGAAGCAAGATGATTCAAATATGGTGTCTTACGTTTCCGATGCTCAAGCCACTGTAGAAGTGTTGAAGTTTATCCTAGAGGCCGACTCTATAGAACAAATAAGGAAACGGCTTGATAATCTCTACATGGTTATGGTTCTTCATGGTATGAACCCGGCATTTAATCACATCAGTGATCAAGTTCTAACAGGACAAGATCTTCCTACCATAGAGAGCTTAACTACATAACTCCTCCGTGTTCCTAGCCTAAATAATGAGGTTACATCTCTTGAAAGTAATGTGGAATATTCTATTATGATATCTTCTAGAAGGGGAGGAGGACGTGGAAATAGAAGACACGGTAGAAGAGGTAATTATCCTCAGTGGATGGGTCACACTCATGAAACTTGCTACTCACTACATAGTTTTGCAAACAAATTTGCACATGTATCAAGGTCCAAGAAACCTGAAGAGAGGAAATTATTTGAAAAAAGAGTATCAAAGATACTAAGAGTACTTGAGGTTGAAGTCTAACAGTCTTGTTGAATCCTCTTTTGAACCTAATGTCATAACGGCCTACATTTCTCAATCTGTGGAAAGTTAAAATCCATCGATTGTTGATTCTGGTATTTCAGACCATATCTCCGGTAATAACTCTTTGTTCTCATCTTTGTCACCTCCCAAATTTCCCTACCTTGTCACAATAGCCAATGGGTCAAAAGTTTTAGCTCAAGGAGTGGATCCAATATTTGTTTCTCTCTTCTTAAATTTAACTTCTGTTTTGTACATTCCTTCTTATCCCAATTTTCTTTCTTTGAGTCAGTTAACTAAATCCTTAAATTGTTCAATTACATTTAATTCTGATTCTTTTGCCATGCAGGAACATGGTACGGTATGGCAGATCGGCACAGGACATGAATCAAGAGGTCTTTATTACCTGGAATTTAGTCCTTTAATGTCTTGCCTTGCATCTATCTCTCCTAAACTGTTGCATGATCGTTTTGGACACCCAAGTTTAGCCAAATTAAAGATAATGACTCTTAATATTAAGAAAACCCAAACTTTAGAATGTGAAGTTTGTCATCTAGGCAAACATGTTAGATATTCCTTCTCCAATCAAAATGAGCCCAAGATGTAAATCAACCTTTTCTATTGTTCATTCAGATATTTGGGAACCTAGTCGAATTACTTCTTTTGGATTTAAATATTTTGTAACTTTCATTGATGAATATTTTCATTGTACGTAGCTTTATTAATGAAACAAAGGTCTAAACTTTTGTCTATATTTGTGTCCTTCAATTAAATAAAAAATCAGTTTGGAAAATCAATTAAAATTTTTAGAAGTGATAATGCAAACGAATATTTTTCCTGTGAACTCTCTTCTTTTTTGTCCTCTCAAGAAATCTTACACCAGTCCACTTGTTTCCACACTCCTCAACGAAATAGGATAGCAAAAAAAAAGAAATGTCACCTTGTTGAAACGGCTCGCTACTTAATGCTTAATGCAAAAGTTCCATTACATAATGGGGGAAATGCGATTCTTTCTGCCTGTTATCTTATCAATAGGATGCCCTCTTGTTCTCTTGATAATCAAATTCCTCATACAATCTTGTTTCCCACTAAACCTTTGTATCATGTATCACCACATGTATTTGGTTGTATGTGTTTTGTTCATGATCTGACTCAAGGTATCAATAAGTTGTCAGTTAAATCTATCAAGTGTGTCTTCCTAAGATATTTTCGTCTTCAAAAAGATTACATATGTTATACTCCTAATACCAAGAGGTATTACATGTCTGCTAATGTTACCTTCTTTAAGGATACTCCCTTCTACTCATTCTCCATATCAGATTCCATTTCCATCCAAGAGATACAGCCCTCTTCCACCTCTAGTCCTGAAATTGTCATCTCTCTAGGCATCTCTTCTAAATTTGACATGCAAATATTCCTCAAATTCTTAACTTAACTGAAACTAATCTTTCACACTCTGGTACTAATCAAAGCATGACACCTGAAGCTAACTTCATCGTACCTGATGAATCTCGTGGCTCATGTCCCTCTCCATCTACTTCTTGTACAACAACGCCAAATTCTTCTTCTATGGCCGATGACAACTCATATTGCCCATTCTCAAAACCCACATCCTATTTACAATTTTGAGTTATCATTGTTTATCTCCTTCGTATTGTTCCTTTGTAAATTCATTATCGTCTATCACCGTTCCGAAAAATGTTTGTGAAGCACTTGATCATCCTAGATGGTGACAAGCCATGATTGATGAAATATAAGCCCTTGATCATAATGGTACATGGGAGTTAGTTCATCTTGCTCCTGGGAAGAAAGTTGTTGGTTGCAGATGGATCTATCCTATTAAAGTTGGTCCTAATGGTGAAATTGAACGTTTTAAAGTACGTCTTGTAACCAAAGGTTAAGCTCAGATCTATGAACTTGATTATGGAGATACTTTCTCATCGATCATCAAGATCACTACCATTCATCTTCTTCTTGCCATGGCGGTTATTTGGCATCGGCTCCTGTATCAGATGTATGTGAGTTAGACGAGGAGATTTACATGGAGCAACCTCCTGGTTTTGTTGCTTAGGGGGAGTTTAGTCTAGTGCGTAAACTTTGGCGATCTCTCTATGGTCTGAAACAATTTTCAAGGGTTTGGTTTGAAAAATTCAGCAATGCTGTCGAAGGTTTTGGAATGAAAAGGAGTGAAGTTGATCACTCTATCTTCTACTATCATAAATCTTTGGAAAATATGTTTATTTTGTTGTTTATGTTGATGACATTGTCATTACAGGGAATGATGAAGTCACAATATCTCAATTAAAGCAACATTTATGCAATCACTTTTAAACAAAAGATCTTAGTCATCTGAAATATTTTCTTGGAATAGAAGTAGCACAATCCAAAGGAGGTATTGTTGTTTCCCAGAGGAAGTATGTCTTGGATCTTCTGAAAGAAACCAAAATGTTTAATTGTAAGCTCGTTAACAGTTCTATAGACCCTTACAAGAAGTTAGTGCCTGATATGGGAGATTTATACTCAGATCTAGAAAGGTAATAGGAGGTTGGTTGGGAAAGTCATATATCTTACTATTACTAGGCCAGACATTTCCTTTGCAGTTGGAGTTGTGAGTCGGTTCACGAATTCACCTTGTATTGATCATTGGAATGAAGTAATTCGTATTCTCAGGTACATAAAGAAAGCTCCAGGTCAAGGTCTTTTGTATGGGGATAAAGGAAACAGTCAAATTGTTGGATACTGTGATGCTGATTAGGCATAATCCTATATAGATCAACGCTTTATTACTGATTATTATGTATACCTTGGTGGTAATCATACCTCATGGAACAGCAAGAAACAGAGTAATGTTTCTCAATCTCGTGCAGAAGTTGAATATAGAAGTATGGCCTTAGCTACATGTGAGTTGGTGTGGATTAAACAACTCATACAAGAATTAAAGTTCTATGAAATTCTCTAATGCAACTTTATTGTGATAATCAGGTAGCTCTCCACGTTACCTCCAATCTAGTGTTTCATGAGTGGACTAAGCACATTAAAATTGATTGTCACTTTGTAAGAGAAAAAGTGTTGTCCAAGGAAATTAGGACCGAATTTGTTAACTCATGATCAGCTTACAGATCTATTAACAAAGCCCTTGAAGGGTCCTTGGATTCAAAACTTGATTTCCAAGCTTGGAACATATGATTTACATGCTCCAGCTTGAGGGGGTGTTAAATATAATTTGTATTTAATGTTAGTTGTTAGTTGAGTTGTATTTTATCTTTCATTTATGGTCGTATGTTTGAGGTAGGTGGATACTGATCTCTTTTGTACTCTTAAATCTCTATTAATAATATGCTTCTAAGCTGAGTGGAAGAAAATCACTCAAGTTTTTCCTATATTCAAGTGTTTGCACGTAAGACTGGGGTGTAGGGAGCTCTTTTTCTCATTTATTCTTCATTTTACAATGATACTAATCTGGACTTCATAAGTGTCAAGAAAAATAGTAAGCAACAAAGGAAAATGTTAAGATCATTCACCTTCTTAAAAAAAATTGTCAACGAGGATGCACATATTGAATGACAAGTGACAACAAAAAGCTGTACGGCTAGCAACTTATTTAACCATCAAATTCCAATGACACAATCGTCACAACAGAAAAACCAAACAAAGATATAATTGATATTTAAAAATTGTGTACAGATGAACTCACTCATGATCAAAGAAATAAGAAACAGCAACAATCATTTCTGAAACACCATCATTGTCAATATCTGCAATGACCTGGCAAAGGCAAAAGGGTGACTAAATATGGACAAGCCATTGTTTTTATACTTATTTCTTAGAACTAAGTAGAATAATGATTTAATATTTTTAATAATAAAATGGTAAAGCAGGTACTCACAGGAGTGCACAAGATGTGAGAGTCAACATTCACAAAATCCTCTAATTTTTCATGTCTAACTTCAGTCCATTCTTCATCACCCCACATTGATTCATCAACATAATCATCATAATCATAGCTATACTCATCAGCCAGCTCTTCGCTATTGCGGAATAACTCAAAAGATGATTCTGCATCAGCTTCCAGGCCTTCAACATTTTCCACAGTTGCAGCATGAATGCCTTCTTCACCTTTGGATTCAGAACCACCTTGTTCTGCTCCTTTGGAATTGTTATCCTCCAGTAAACGTCTCGCAGTGCCGGTTCTATTATCTGCATGAACAGTATCCAGAGACCCAGTATTCACAGAGGAATTATCCATAATTTTTTGCACCTTAATACTCTCATCTACTTGACTTCCATTTATTTTCTTTTCTGGGTCAGGATTAGGCACCTTAATATTATCATCTACTTGACTTCCATTTATTTTCTTTTCTGGGTCAGGATTAGGCACCTTAACACTATCATCTGCTTGACTTCCATTTGTTTTCTTTTCTGACTCAGGCTTAGACAAATTTTTAGTCTCAAGGTGGTTTTCTGTTGATGTAGCAGCTGAAGATTTGACTTCCTGTCTACTTCCATTAATTTCTACAAAGAAAAACATTGCACAAAGATAAAATTAATTAAATAATTGTACATTTTACAAATTACAACACATGAAGCACAAAATTGTACATACTTGGTGAACCCTGTGATCAAAGCTACTTTATTAGGTTGATAATAAAATATGAGAATCTCTAAACTACACACTTATACAACAGTGACCTAAGCAGTAAGCAGAGCTGAAACTTACGGGACATGGAATTCTTGATAGTAGCATCTTGGACAAGTTGGTCATCATGAACATCTGGATGAGAACGGTCCACTGGATCAGGATCCAAGCCCACAAACCATTTTTTTAGCACCTTCCTTCGTGGGACTTGCAGCTTATCTGACATCATATAGCCAGAAACCCTAAAAATGGTAACTTATTACAACCTTGATAAAAGCACCTCACATAATGGGTGATTGTTAATGGAAGCATAATTTTGAAAATATAGAAAAGGAACAAAAGATGTCACCTGAAAAACAGCACTTCACCATTGTAGGTTGCCAAAGCTATTTCTCTCACCCCATCTTTGTCAATGTCATATAGAAGAGGACTAGAATGCACAGTCGATTGGTGGAAAGCAGGCCAGCCTAAGAATCATTCAGAAACTTTCATTGTAATAAATGTAGTTTATAGGCACATAATATCTGATTTAGAAGAAACTATATATCCTCTATCTACATGTAATTAATGCAATATGCATATATAGACTATCATCTGTGGTGTATTCAGACAGATGGTTTCTGTCCAACACACTGATTTATTTCATTCTCAAGTCTCAACAATTATCTTTTATAAAACTCAAAACCAAACCTAAGTTAATCAATCACATTAAGGACAAACCTTGATCCTAACCAGTGTTGTTAAATAACCGCCATAGCGGTGCAATAGCGCTATGGCATGGCGGATTTTTTACCAACCACTATACAGAATTTATGAAGGAATGTCCACCATGGTGGCGTCATAAGGCACAATGACGTGTTTTTATGGCTGAATTTTGGCCTTCCGCTATGTTCCGCCATTGATAACATTGATCCTAAGCATTAGCAATCAGTTTATACAAGCCTGAATAACAGCACATTATCATTGATCCCTTTCAGCACTCTCCACACCACCACCTTCTATAGCAAATAGCAATATAATTTCCTATTGTTCCTCAAGCAGGATCCATGAAGAATTATACGCCTTAATGCCTTATTAACAAGTTACAAGTGCTTTAAAGCCAAGAACAACTATTCATATGCAGTACTTTACTCCCAAATTTTACATATCTCAAGCCCAGACAAAACTTTACCAAATATTTCATGATATGAATCATTCAACATTACTAATGGTAGGTCATTACCCATGAGTAATGCTACATGTAGCTCAAGTGATACATAAGCTAGAGCCATCACATTAGCTTCCAGAAGAAGTGGTACAAAATAGGTCCAGACCAATTGCAGTGATTGGAATACAAACTAATGACACGTTTGGAATAAGTAACCACCATGGAATCTTTTGCTTCTCCCTGATTAAATAAACTTAGCTACTCATTGCTTCACATATAACTCACAAAACTTATTATGTCTGAGGCTAATCGTAGATCCCTTTCACAAGCCTATGTACCTCCACATCATCAAATACAACCAAACTTAATTTAACTACAATAAAACCATAATAAAATAAATATTATTAGAGGAAGGAACACATATTATATCCTCTATAAACATCGCAAGCTCAACCATGTCATCAAACCAAGCCTATCACAATAAGAAAAATAGTAAAACCCCGCATTCTTTTACCTGCCATTTTGTCCCCATCAGCACCTTCTAGAACCTCAAGGTAGTGAACAAAAGAAGGAACCACAATCTCGAGCTTCCCATCACTGAAAAAAAAAGTACAGACATTTGACAAAATGAAAATCACACAAACACAAATCACTCATCATACAGAGCAAATAAACAAGTTACCTGTTAATATCAGCAATCAAGGGGTTTGCATAGATGCTGGAACTAACTTCCGTTTGCCATCTGAGCTCCAAATTCTTAGGGCACTTTGAATTCACAAGTGCATCCTCATTTCTAACCATTCCAATAATAGAATAAAAAAAATCAAGAACAGAGTAAACAAACATGTACAAAATTCACACAGTTCTACAAATGCTTAGGACCAGTTTGCTCCTGTTCCCAGTCTTTGGTGTTCAAAACTGCATTCTAAACAAATCTACACTGCTCAATCAATTTATCATCCAAAACCCATTAAATTTTTAAAAAAAAATTCTAAAACATTTTTTAAAAGAAAACAAAAACATTTCTCATTTTCTTCTTTCAGTTTTCATTTTTGTTCAACCTCTCCCTCATTCCACACTCTTCTTTGTGCATCACATTACTCTTCATCAGTTGTCTGAGCAATCTTATTCAGTTGCATAATGATTAATGAAAATCAAACACACCCTTATGGGATTATTCTCCATTTAGAATTAGAGTTTCAACTCAATAATCTATGTTAGGAGTTATAAGGTTGTCTTAACGGTTAAAGCTAGGTAGTAGCATGTTCAAATCCCTCCACCATCCACTGACAAAACTTAAAAACTAACCATTAACTTTTTCAAGAAAAGAATAACTCAATAACCTTTATTAACCTTTAAAACAAACCTCTATTACACAGATTATCATAGACAAACTCCAATTATATTAAAAAACAACATAAAACCACCTAAGCAATTACATCTAACTTTGTCCTAATCAATAGTTTAAGAAGTATAATTGATTCAGCATGTTCTAAAGAAATAATCAGCATTCTTCCAAGTTCTAACTGGGTAAAAAAGCAATCACTTCCTGAATAAAAAAAGTCAGAAAACAAGCCTTAAAATCAAAACCTCACTAAAAGCATGATTGGTTCAGCATGTTCTAAAGAATAATCAGCATTCTTCCAAGTTCTAACTGGGTAAAAAAAAGCAATCAGTTCCCGGATCAAAAATGCCACCAAACAAGCCTTAAGATCAAAACCTCACTAAAAGCATGATTGGTTCAGCATGTTCTAAAGAAATAATTATCATTCTATATAGTTCTAACTGGGTAAAAAAAAAAAAAGCAATCAGTTCCCGGATCAAAAATGCCACCAAACAATCCTTAAGATCAAATCGTCAAAACCTCACTAAAAGCATGACTGGTTCAGCATGTTCTAAAGAAATAATCAGCATTCTTTCTAGTTCCAACTGGGTAAAAAAAAAAGCAATCAGTTCCCGAATAAAAAAACGCCACAAAACAAGCCTTAAGATCAAAACCTCACTAAAAGCATGACTGGTTCAGCATGTTCTAAAGAAATAGTCAGCATTCTTTCTAGTTCCAACTGGGTAAAAAAAAAAGCAATCAGTTCCCGAATAAAAAAACGCCACAAAACAAGCCTTAAGATCAAAACCTCACTAAAAGCATGATTGGTTCAGCATGTTCTAAATAAATAATCATCATTCTTTCTAGTTCTAACTGGCTAAAAAACCCAATCACTTCCTGAATAAAAAATGCCACCAAACAAGCCTTAAGATCAAAACCCCATTAAAACCACGATTGGTCCAGCATCTTCTAAAGAAACAATCAGCATTCTTTCAAGTTCTAACAGGGTAAAAAGCAATCAGTTCCCAAATAAAAAACAACACCAAACAAGCCATAAGATCAAAACCCCATTAAAACCATGATCGGTTCAACACATTCTAAAGAAACAATCAGCATTCTTTCTAGCATGATTAAAATAAAAAAAAAAAAAGACAAAGCAATCAGTTCCCGAATTAAAACCTCTACCAAGCAATCCTCAAAATAAAAGCCAATAAGCAAAAGCGTGAACCTAACACGACAATTAAACGAACAAACGAGAGTGTTACATTTCGGGGTATCCGAGGGAGTCGTCGGAGGCTTCACGCTCGCGGAAGGCGTTTTTCTTGTGGGAATCATCGGAGAGAACGGAACGGCGAAGAAGAAACAGAGAGAGCAGAAGAAAAAGAAGAAGATGATTGGACAGCGAGCACGGTTTCATATCATATAGTGTGGAATTGGGAGCACCGGATTGGTGAGTGAGTGAGGCGATTGGGTTGAGTTGCGAAGCGGTAATCAGCAATTGAGCATTATAGAGAGGGATTGATGGGAGTGAAACCCTAGCTAGCGCGGTGGCAGTAGCAGGGTTTCTGCGCGCGATCTGCGAGAGAGTGAGAGAGAAAGAGTTGACACAGAGTGATGCATAAGAAGAAGAAGAAGAAGAAGAAGAAACGGGGTTTACAAAGGGGTAGGTATGTGCATCAATTTTCAATTACGCTTAATTTGGGGAAAAAATAACAAATGTTCATGTTCTTTCCAACAAAAAACAAAATATGGTTATTTAATTAAAATTTAAAAAATAATAGGGTTGAATTTTATTTTTTTTATTACATGTAAAATTATGCATTTTTGTTTTTATTTTATTATTACTTTAATTTTAAACCCCTAATATATTTTAGGGTTTTAAGTTGATACATGTGATAAAGAGTTTTTCGTTAATTAATGACATGATGAACAAAAGTGTAGTATAGTATTATCTTTTATGTAATTAACATCCTTGTCATTTTTGGAGAATTTACTAATTTTCAAATTTGGTAATTTTTATGATTTTAGTTCATTTTAAATTATTATAATAATTAATAAATTCTTTTTAATAGTAAATGACAAATTTAGATATTATAATAATTCATAATAAACTAAATTTATTAAAATTATCAAACATCAAAGTTACTAAATTCAAATTCATCATTTTTTTTTTATAATAAGTATCTTCTTTAAAAATATAATTTTTTTTTAGGTGTGAGAATCAAAATATAAAAAACGTTTGATATTAAAATCAAAATTTTATTTTATTGATAAGAAAATTATTATGTTTCAAAATTACATCAGACGTTTATCTAAGGATTAAATATGCTTTACATTTCTAATAAATTTTACATTTAATCCTTATAAAGTTGTTCTTTATCTGATTCTTTGTTTCCGATTTTTAAAACACTATCTAAATTACTTTTTAAAATATTTTAAATGAATTTAAAGTGTTATTTAAAATAATTTAAGAATCAAAAGCAAATAAAAAATTGATGGAAGATTCACATAAAACAAAAAAGTTACAATAATTCAACACAAAATTCGTAAATATAATAAGGAAACAAAACATATAAGTCATTTTTTAATATAGGTTCAATTTAATTTGCTAAAGAAACAAAAAAAATTCATTTAGTCCATTAATTAGTTGATGTGGATATTATATGAAAAAGCATGTTTGATGTGATTATAACAATAATTAACTTTTTTTAGGTTTGAATAAATTTTTATGAGTTTAACACCACAAGTATTGTAAAAAAGTTTTATAATAGTGATTAATCGGATATTCCTCATACTCATATTTATGTCCGGTCGAAAATTTCTTCTCAACTTCTTGGGAATTACCTATATTTACAAATTATTTGTCATTCTTAAAATCATAATAAGAACAAGTAACATTGAAAAAAGCTTAAAATCAACACTCGTTCTTCAATTTGGATGAATATAAGAACACTCTAATGCAACAAATTGGTTATCAAAGAATAAACATTGGAACAAGGTAAAACTCTAATATATGAGGAAAGAAATGAGTAAGGAATAAATAAAGCAATGAAAACTGACCTAAATATTGTAATTTCTTAAAATACAAGTTATAAAGTAAATCCTAGTACAAAATACATTTGATATTATTATTATTATTATTATTATTATTATTATTATTATTATTATTATTATTATTATTATTATTGATTTTATCATATTAGATCTCGAGTTAAAATTTAAAACCTAACACTCAATCCTCAGGTGAAAAGATAAGATTGAATTTGATCCAAATACTAAAAAAACACAACCTCATGTTTAGGTTGATTTAATCACATTGAATTACTCAATCCAGTGAACACCTATATTAAATTATATACACTCAAGATTTGCCTAGATTAGCTGTTAATTATATATAAATATGACTAATTTTATTTTAATAAGTAGTAAAAAATATATAATTATTAATTGTTAATGTGATTAATATTAATCACTTGTACAAACCATTAAGATCTATCTAGTGGTTTCTCTAACACTCCATATAATTGATTGAAAAATATTTAAAATCACCATTTTTGTGGTTCCACTAATCATCTAATGATCTTTTGATATGAAAATAAAACCCACTAAAATTATGATCTCCAAAAAATTTTAAGAACGAGTATTATAAAACAAAAGTATCAGATAATTTCCAAAAAAAAAAAAATATTAAAAACGAGTATTATATAAAAAAGAAAAGTTTCAGATGAACTATCAATAGCATGAGGCAATATGTTGTAACCTCATCAATAGCTTTGTACATCACTAATATCAAACTATTAATTTTAACTACATGTAAAACAAAAATAGAACCATTTTACTTAAAATTCCTCATAAAATATTTTTTCGATAAATTCCCTTGGAAAATATTATCGTTTATTTAAAATCGTTACTGTAAAAAAAGAGTGAGACTTTGATAACCCACTATCTTATCACATTATCATGATTAAACTAGAAGTCGCTGATGTTACTATTTATCAGTTGCCGAATCATCATTTAACTTTCAAACGGCATAAACAAATAATAAATATTATATATAAATATATACAAATAATGCTCATTCAACATTAACCACTTGCATAACCAAAATTTATTTACATGTAAACTTTGGGTGAACACCAAGTTTACAAATCCAGCTTAAACAAAGAATTCTTTTAGAAAATAAAATACGAAGTTAATGGGACAGTAGGAAACAAAGTTCAGATGTAAAAAGAATTGTTGAAAATAAGAAAGGACATGAAAATGTTTCACTTTCACTGTTACATGTGGTTTGCCGTTGAAATGTTCTTAATTTAGTCATTCATCATCATGCAAATGAGGCTAGCAAATTAACACTGGTTTCTTTTCCACTTCCATTTATCCGAACCATACACATTTTTTCACCAATGGCAAACAGTTGACACAATTTTCTGCCTCCACATCCTTCTAGAACTGTAACATGGTAGATTTCAAAGGCTAAGGGTAGAATGAGTAGCAGTTACAGGGGTACTGTCAAACATGCTAAGTAACAATCTGATTCAGGCACTGATGACCCGGCCTAAAGGCATCATAACTTCCATATCCACAGAACATTAGAGAGAATGGAAGGCTTGTTACTACACTACTACTCAAATTAATATTCACATACAGGGGAAATTCTACCCATGTAATGGAACTTGACTCTAAGAAAAGGCTACCCTTTGAACAACTTAGAATCACTAAAAGAAAATTGATAATATACATTGAGATTCTAAACCTAACTCTCTTGATCTGGACAACCATAGGAAATGGATTCAGGCCGGAATTTGAGCTATACCAACTGCACCATACAGCTCAGCAGCACAGCAGTACTTATCGCAAGGACTAACTAATTACATAATATAAGCAACTTTTGGATGATGGCCAAAATAGATAGCCAAATCCAATACAATTTGATATAAATCCCAGAGACAAGTATCAGCGGATACACTTGATCTTGTTTTCACTAGATGTACGCACTACCACCAATGAAAAGATTGAAGGCATAAAAGTGCCTGATCTAACCCCCCACCGATCACCTTCGCCTTGCGACATTGGCATGTTGATTTGCTTTACTATCATTTCTTATCCTGTCGGCATACATGGGAAGGCGAATGATCTCACTTATTTCATTCAACAAATCTTCCTCAGTGATGTTGTCTCTTATGCTTCGCATCACCTAGAATGAAATAAGTACAACTGGCTGAAGACATGTAAAGATTAACAAAGAACAAATTGGAAAATAGGAGGGGTTCGTATTAGACCTTCCTGTAGGTATTAAACTCATTCGGAGTTGATTTATCTGTTCTGATTCGCATAAACTTCCATTCCAATTTATCAAAATCCCAAGTACATTCTATGATCTTTCCAGAGTAAAATGAGGGATCTTCATCTGCAAAGTTCAAATTTTCGGTAAGCAATTGCAACAAGTGAAACAAATAAGAGACTGGTAAATGCAGACTTTATAAAACAAAAATAGAAATTGTATCAGAAAAGACACAATCATTCAGTGAATAGTACTACCAAATCATTATTAAAGAAAATTGACAAGATAGCTGCTTCTTCAACCCACTTTTCACTGGGTGGCTAGATATTAGTTACTGTTGCAATAATTACCAATCTCAACTACAAACTATCATATAAACACGTGTCATACTCTAACAAATAATAACATGACTCAACTTTATCGATATCCTATTTTACAAAGAAGCAGTAATTTAAAAAACAAATAACGAAGCATGGATTAAAAATATATCTATCAATATAGAATGAGTTGGACCGATAAAATTGTCAGACCTGTGAATTCAACCCTATTCCCTTCCAAGAGTTTCTTCTTTCCCCGTTCATTGAGAAAAAGTAGCTCACGATCACCATCAACCTGTCAACTTAAGCAACTACAGATTAATTGACTGCATCAAACAACTACAACTCACAAAGACAGGTACAAGTAATATCAAAACATCATATGAAAAAGGTGATGAATGATTATATTGATACTACCTCAAAAAGAAAATCAACTGAATTCAGATTAGCATATTTCCACTTCAATAGTCCTTCATGAGTTCGTGGTACATAAGGATCATCCCAACCCTGGTAATCAATATTAACAACCTCCATTGAGTCTAATAACCAAATGTGGGAAAAAACAATGTTCATTAACAAGCATTTGGAAGAAGGAATAGACCATGTGTCTGACTTAGGTATCTAGGCACACTGGTCCCCTTTCCCAAATCATACCAGGTTTCATCCACAGTCTTTCATTCTCATGCAGATTTTGTTGCATAAGTATGTATCAAACAGATTCAAAACCAAAGATCCAGCAATTTTAAACAGCAAAAGGAAAAGGAAAAACAAAATAGTTACTAGACAGCTTGATACAGAACAGAAAATCCCTTTCCAGTGTTCAATACACTGAAAGGGATTATTGATCGCAACCCACCTGAAATATGAGACCATCTGCTTCATGTGAGAGTCTTTTAATGAATTCCTTTAAAAGCTTTGTGACAGTAGAGAGCAACCAAAAATCTTTCCTCCTCACCTAAACAACATTACAAACATATTAATAGTGAAGCACCAAGGGGGAAATGAAGCAAAGCTTAAAGTATTTTATGACCAATTAAGGTTGAGATCCATGCCCTGAATGGTTCCAGGTCATATCTATAGTAAGGATTTCTGCTCTGATATATATGGTGTCGTTCATGATTCCTAGGTTCAATCACTTCTTTCTCAAGCATCTTCCACCGTTCATAGAAGGGTCGCTGCACCAAGTTTGAGCTATAAATCAATAATCAATAATGCTATGCAGCTACAGAAACTTCATATAAAAAATTAAAGGATGACAAGATTGAAAATAGCATATATAAATAAAAAAAACCCGGAAAACTATTTAAAACATTTTTAGCAAAACATGGTTATCCACAAACATTTAAACAAAGCATCACTAAATTTCCACAAACATCTTCAATTTGTAATATTGATCCGATATACTTGTTGAATGGCATCCACCCAATGGTCACAAATAACATTTTTTACTAATAATACTAACAAAATTATATAAGCAATTATTTTATTATAATAGACCTTAATTGTGCTACAATAGCAAAAATTTTCTGTAATTTCTTTTCAAAGATGAACCTCAACTAAAAAGAGAAAGAAAAACTACAAAATATTTATATTTATATTAAAAACAATAAATCGTGATTTATCTCACTGCAATAAGCAAAAAGTGAGACAATCTAGTGGGACATTAGTTTAAATTCATCTGCCAGTTCTCAAATGACAACGAAAAATTATATAATCAGGCACAAAATCTTGAAATTAAGTAGGTGGACTGCATTGCAATTTCAGTATTTTTCAACAGTGCAACACAAGTTAAAGATAACTGCAACCATAAACAAGTAATTTTCCCTATACCAATATTAGTCTAAAACAGAAGAGAGAGCACCCAATATTAATTTGTGCAATCATATATAAATCAAACCTCTATTACTGATACTTGGTTGATTGCCATTAGATCATATATAAGGTATCTTCTCTCCTGCTTCTGTGAATCTGGCAATGTATCAATAACCATCTCACCATCAAGTAATGTGAAATGATGAGTCTTCTCACCCAAACCCTTAGAACCCAAAGAAAACAAAATATTAGTTTGTGCATTGTTAATTTCAAAAGAGATCTTGAGAGAAATTGTATATCTCTAGGTTCCACAATGATCTTATTTATAGTTATTATAGATCCAACATCAACCAGTGACACGGTCAAACAAAATATTAGTTTGTGCATTGTTAATGTCAAAAGAGATCTTGAGAGAGATTGTATATCTCTAGGTTCCACAATGATCTTAGTTATAGTTATTATAGATCCAACATAGACTAGTGGTACGGTCAAACAATAGTATATAAAAGTAAGGTGCAAACTTCACCTTACAAGTCAGTTTTGTAAAATTGAGTTAGGCTCAAAATAACCATTTCTAATATAATATCAGAGCCTACCCTAGCAATTTGTTATTGTCAGACCTATCGTGTCACCCACTATCGGACCACTTGCAAATGTCCAGTCCTATAAACTTCATGCTTGAAATTTGTAGTCCTCCGTGTGAGGAGAGGTGTTGGAAATCTCACATCGACTAGTAATATTACCATACAATAATATATAAACGAGGTGCAAACCTCATCTTACAAGTCAATTTCGTAAGTTGAATTAGGCCCAAATCAACCATTTCTAATAATACTAAAACTACAAATCAAGGAGCTCGATAAGAGCCAATGAGTAGCGAACTTACAGCCTAGATCCAAGCTAATGTACATAAATCAATAATCATCATCATAACTATGGTTAACACTCTCACTCAAGTCAAACTATACAGATTATATGCATGAAGCTTGGTAAAAAATGACACAACTTACACAGCTTAGCGTAAATGAAGTAGAACACAAATGGTAAATAGAAATAATGCTTAAGCAAAAAAGTTTACAAAATCAGGTGGGTGTGGAGTTTTCAGATGATGGTGATATAGCAGGTTATCACCAATAATACCTTTCCATTTCTGGAGAGAGTTACTGGTCATCAGAGGTAGCTCCAGTGGTAACAAGTATGAAGCCCAACTGTTTAATTTGTATATAAACAAGGTGCAAACCTCATCTTACAAGTCAATTTTGTAAGGTTGAATTAGGCCCAAATCAACCATTTCTAATAATACTAAAACTACAAAATCAAGGAGCTCAATAAGAGCCAATAAGTAGCTAATTTACAGCCTAGATCCAAGCTAATGTACCTAAATCAATAATCATCATCATAACTATGGTTAACACTCCCACTCAAGTCAAACTATACAGATTATATGCATGAAGCTTGGTAAAAAATGACACAACTTAAACAGCTAAGCCCAAATGAAGTAGAACACCAATGGTAAATAGAAATAATGCTTAAGCAGAAAAGTTTACAAAATCAAGTGGGTGTGGAGTTTTCAGATGATGGTGATATAGCAGGTTATCACCAATAATACCTTTCCATTTCTGGAGAGGGTTACTAGTCATCAGAGGTAGCTCCAGTAGTAACAAGTATGAAGCCCAACTGTTTATAACCATTAACAAAAGGAGGGGAGGCAAGGGAATGGGGATCAGTGTGAGAATTGCACAATACAAATGAAGAAAGAGATAACACTGATATCTTCTTTATATTATAATTATACAACCAATCAAGGAGCCGACTAGTAGCTAATGATTAAGTTAACTAACTTACAACCTTATCATTAGATAATTTTCAGTGGTTACCACAAATATAATTGACAAAGGTGTTGAGAGCATCCAGCATTGGAGAGGCCCTAACACATGCTGTAAAGTCAATGTATTAAATTAAATCAGCTCTAAGAGCTATAAGGTTGGCTTGGTGATCAAACAGAGAAGGGAGGAGAGAGAGGTTCTGAATTTAAATCCATCCCACTAATATTCTAACAAAATACGACTAATCAACATTTTTCAATTAAAAAAAACAGCTCTAATTATCATAAATTTCAAATATAACACGTACATCATTTGTACTTCTGCAAGGAAACCTCATCTGGACCCTTCGAAAATTAAAACTTCTATCAATCAAGTAACAACCATCCATTGTTATTAGCATCATATATCTTGTGCCATCTGCTTTCCATGTTGCATAATAATAGCGTTGTCGTAACAATTGCAAATTATCCCTGCATGCCAGCACAAGAAAATTTAATATTAATTTGTGGAATTAATTGTCAGAATAAGAAGAAACAGTGTTGTGAAATTAATACAACTAGTAATTTACAAATCTTCGATAATGAATAAATAAATTACAGCTTTAGCAAGAGATTTAATCATCGATACAACAGCAACAAAAAGGGGTTATGTTTTTGGGTCTGTCCACATACTAAGAAATCAATAATAAATTAATAATTAATTATAATATAAACCAATTGTTAATAATTAATAATAATAATTAATTATAATGTACAACCAATTGAGGTCATGAAACTCTAAAATCATTAAATACTTGCTTATATAATAATTAATAGAATAATAACTATTATTTTTATGGCACTTATAGGGTTGTGTAATACGTTTCAAGTAATTAGAAACATTTATAGGGTGTATTAAACAAGTCCTCTACATTATTTTTTTATAGAGAATTTTATAGGAGTAATTTATTTTGTTAGGTAATTTCAAATGTTTTGTGAGAGAATGTGTTGTTTGGATGAGAAATTTCAAGAGAACTGAAATTCTGGTCATTTGTGAAAACATTTTTATAGTTAAAATTGTAAAATTTGAAAATCCTTACATTTTTTCTCTTTTTTCATTCTCTTTCCTCTGCCTCTCTCTACCATCTCTTTTTATCCGCTCTCTTATATCTTTCTCCTATTTGCAAATGGTGAAAATTGAATAGTCTTAACTAAATTAAGAAATTTAAATTGATCTTTCCAAACAAAGTATTTAGAAAAAGAAAAAATTTTAAAACCAAAGCAATTCAAATTTAAAAGTTAAAACATTTCAATTTCTCTGAAATTTAAAACTCCCCATCCAAACCCATGGTGAGGGAACTAGTTAGCAAGACCCTATTTTTATTTCTTTACTCATGTTAACAAAACACTTAGCTTTTACTAATGACAAAAAAGAAAAACTAAACCTCTCAACAATTACAATTATAAAAAATAAGTAACAAAAGTTTGGTGGTAAGTTCATATGTCTGTCAAGTGTTAACAACTGTCCAAACCTCCTATGCAGAATTACATTTATTTCAAGATAATATAAATCATGCATTCCCACTCACTGCAGCTCTCCTCCCACAAATGATGATATAGAAAATTTTATGTGAAGAGAGTACAAAAGATGGTACCCCTCTTACTGCATCCCTCCTCCCACAAATGATGATACAATATATATATATATATATATATATATATATATATATATATATATATATATATATGGAGGCATTTAGCAAACGATTCTCTTACCCATTTTATACCCAACTGATAGATACGGCATAAACTAGTTAGCTATATTATATTCAATCTTTAAAAAGGAAGATAAATGTCAGGCTACAATTGAAGGACCCATGACCATGAAATTTTTTAAATTATCCTCAATGTAATGATTGTTTTTCTTCACGTAAAGTTAAAAAAAAAAGTTCAATCATCATGCATTAACAGTATAGAAAGGTTTTGGATTATCAATCAATCAGAAATTACTGTTGATTTGTGATGGTGATTTGTGACGGGATGACAGTGTAAAACTGATTTACACTGTCAGTGCATCACTTATATTCTCAAAAAAAAAAAATACCCATTAGCAATACAATGCAAGGCACTATGCACAAGCAAATGATGGTCAATGCAACAACACAAGTACAGTAGCAAAAGAAAAAGCAGACCTCAACTTTAATGTATAATAATTAAAGTAACATCAAATCACAATATGTTAATGGCTCAGATAAACCGAACCTGTTGAGAGAAACTGGGTGTGAACCTGGAAATTGTGTGTGTCCCCTGGCCTGCATACCAATAGTTAGTAAAATAGTTATGCCAAGCTTAGGAAATACTTGAAGTATGAAATCATAAAAATAAAAGAAAATAAAGTCACATAAACAGCTTTTGAAAGAATACTACCAATAAAGCCACAGTAATAAATGAAGAGACATAGGACCAAATGATAACACAACAACTAGCAGCAGAACACTTACCATTAATTCCTTTATTGTAAAGTAATTGAACAAAAAATAGGAAGACACAATGAAGTCAAAGACTGACGTTTGAATTATACAACAGTCCTCAAATCTAAGCAACAAACTTGTTCATGAAAGAAAACCATTTAAGAGGCTTACCCCAACACCCAATTTAAGAGTTTGGTAACAGAACTGACGCAATGCATCTTGCTGATCAGCAGGTATCTCATCTCCTAAAATATCATCATTTGTCATCCGTGCATCTGTCTCATGGTTCTCCTGAGAGAACAAGAAATGTCAAGTTTAAAATAAGTTAAACAACCGAGACCAATACTCCTACGTGAACATTGTGGAAAGTGGAAAGAAACAAGACAATAAAATCCGTTTGAATAATAGCAAAGGATGTACACCCACACTGAAAGACATAAATATCAGGATACAAAATTGCCCTAGTTAGATAATACCATACAACATAAATCAGCCATGATAACTCTATTTACATTGAAAAAAAACAATTACAACTAGATACTTAATAGCAGACAAATAGAGATAAATGTCAATTCCAGATATCAGAATCACTCACAAAACAAGAAAATAAAAGATATAACACTGCAGAACTTCAAGGGTCGGGAGCTCCTATCCCGAAGACCTCAACTCACTGAACAACTGGATGTACTCTCCTCCTTTTTATCTTTGCTTCCTACTCTCCTTGCCATGTAAATTGTAGATAACATTGTTAGTTGTTACAACCCAAATCCCTCTTCTGTGGCTCTTCCCCCATATTCATATTTTCCACAATATCAAACAATAGAAAAGAACTGAACAGCATATTGAATATTACGGTATTACCGCCATAGAAACAAGAATAAATGTATCAAACTACTTAACAAGTGGCTTCAGTAATGAAAATAGACAATCTCGACAGACCCAACTTTAGGACAAGCTTCACAATCAAACTCACATTGGCAAACATAAAATAAGCATTAGTTTTCTTCAATTAACATATTCACCTGGTGCAGTTATGGTGCAGTTGGTTGGAGAAAAAATAGACTTACGGGGAAATTTGAAGAGATAAAGACGGGAAAATGACCTTTTTGTTGTTCCAAGAATTTTTAAGACCCATTTTTAAGCCGGGAATTTTTTATTTATAAAAAATAATATATATATACACACATACACGAGAGAGAAAGGGTGAAGTCAAGTTGTTTGTACAACTAGAAGGATAAGAAGATATCCTCAAAAAAAGGGAGGAAAATTAAGTAAAGAATGCAACAAGGCAGCACAAACTGCTTATCAGAAATTAAAGCCCCCTTGAAATAATCATAAGGGAAAAAAGTCAGAGAGAAGACACAAGCAGAACCCTCTGCAAAAAGAAATTAAGGGCCGGGGGGTTCTAAAAACAGAGGCAGTCAACTCCAACCATATAAACCAAACAACAAAAAGCATCCAGACACCAAAATTTTCAGTCTCCTTGTTTCTACCTATACCTTCAAACAACCAGAGGAAACGGCTTCAAAGTAAAGGGGCACATCCAAAGATTCATCCAGCACATCAAACAACTTTGCTTTTTTATTTCTTTGGTACAAACTACAAAGCATAACTTGTTCAAAGAGAATGTAATAGTTTCTGAAATCAGGCTGCGCATAAAATGTAGACAAAAGGATAGAATAAATCTTATAAATCAGCAAACTGTCAAATGTATAATTGTAAACTATACAATACAAAGGACGTGATACACTAAAACAGGAATTTTAGTTTGCTAAATTTGTTTCTCAAAAAGGGAATTCTCCCTTTCTCAAAAATAAAATAAGAGTTAAACAAAACCCCTCTAAAAGATCAAAAAGCCATTCATCTAGCAAGAGAAATAGCAAAACCCAAAATTTCAAAATTCATCATGTAAATTATCCATACCTGCAAATCAGGGCCTGGTACGCCATCATCATCATCATCTGGAACAGCTTCGCCATTGAGATCAAATTCAGAAGATCTCTTCCACTCCGGAGTAGGAGGACAGACTACCATTTCAGGCTTTTTCTCATGATAAAATGTGTACAACGCATCAATGTAATCAGGTTTGTATATTCCTGGTGGGCGAGCTTCAGAAAATATTTTTATTGCCTACAAATAGGGCCAATTGAGCATACTTGTTGAATTTATGCAACATCGTGAACAGACAGACAGAAAGAGGAGAATCAGTAACAAGCAACTCCCTACTGACCTGAGTAACTGACATTGACATACCACGCATTAGATAGTGGATGATCATGTATCCTGTACGATTATGACCATGTGTACAATGAACAAGTATATACTTCTTTGAGTGCTTTTGCCGTGACAAAAATTGTGTGGCCTGGAAAGGTTAATAATTGCATGATTAAAAATTAAAAATTATTTGGTAAAAATCAGATGGATAACTTCCACTCATGTAAAGCACATTGCCTATTAAAAAAAAAAAAAAAGCACAAGTCCTATCTAAAAATAAATAAATTCTGTTCCAGATAAAGGGACTGGGTAGTGCATAGTTTTCTTCCAGCTATGTTTTCTTTGCTCTCTTATCTTCTTTACTCAAGAAAGCATGTTTGCTTTCGTGACTTAATGAATGCCTTTTACCACCAAAAAAACAAGCAAAAATATGTTTCTCTAATAAGACAGGAGAAAGCATAACCTTTTTCTTAACAAAGGACAATACATTCATGGATTTGTATTTAACTATTTCCAAAAGTTTTCTTGTATCAGGCAAAGAAAGGATATGCACAAGGCAAAACATCAAGGGTATATATAAAAAATAATTGAGGAAAAAACAACTATTTATTATTTATAATAAGATATATAAAACTAAACAACAAGCACAAGTTAAAATATAATGCCTCCTTAAAATAAAAGAGAAGTCCATATGCTATACAATGAATCTACAGAAGAATAAAAAAAATACTTAGAAAACCCTTTTTTTTTAAAGGAAATATGATATTTTGGAAGTATCAAGACAAGCACCCCATTTCTAGAGTACATGACACAGGCAATAAAGAAGTTCCTACAGCTACAAGGAAACAACAATGTCCTGTTCAATTGAAGGAACAGAAAATGCAAGCAAAATTCTTCAAATTAAATAATTATGGAAGAGTACAAAAATGTAATATAGTGAGAACAAAACCTCATAGACGAACTGGTTCACAGATAAATTATCAGGTACAGAATCACGCCCCCTGCATTGAATCTAAACCACAAAAATAATATTCAAATGTAAGGACAAGAAAGAGTTTCCATAGTTTTAAAGACAAAAATAGGAAAATGTTGAGTTGGTGAGTAAAATTTGGCTACTTCGAACCTTAACATGCTTGATGCACTCTTTTTTTAAATCCGTCACAGGATAGTATCTACTGGTATTTGTCAAATCAATCACCAGACCAAGCTGCAAACCCACAAAACAAAATGTAAAAAGTAGTAAATCTTATGCAAAGTCTTTTTGTATAAAATATAACATTTAAATTCTCTCTATTGTTCTGTGAAGGGCAAGAAGAAGAGATTGTAATAGGTAAACAAGAAATAGGATTTTTTATCTTCCCTTCCTTGCTAAAAATCTAGAAATTTCTTTCATTTAGATTATTCCTGTTCTTAAAACAAAACTAGAAAAATTTTATCACAAAGAACAAAAAACAGAGAAACTAAAATCTAAATGAGGTATTAAAATTTTTTAATGAACTCCACTTACTTTTCTCCCTAAAACTCTCTGTTGATGTATCACTTGTTTAAATGAGTATCTTTTACCAGGAGCAATGCAATCATTGAACGATTCACCAAGTGGAACCTTAGAAGGTATCATGTAACAAATTTCCTGGCCAAATGAAGGACAATCCAACCACCCTGTATGTACATGTACAACCACAGTAATTTGTGAATTGTGGCATAAAATGTACTCCAAAAATCTTAAATACGATTGAAGAAAATAAAAAATAGTTATGCATCTGTATTTTATAAACAAAAAAAGATATACTAGTTTGGACCATTCAATCCAAGCCCGCCCACCATCAGCCAAAAAATCCCTTCACTCATAAAGCTTAAAATTAATATTTAGCCCAATTTACTCTGCATAAACAAAGGTCATATAACTGAATACTGTGTGCTATTGAGGGCAAACCATGACGGACAACCAAAAATCTGCCTTATAAAATATAGTGCTGCTTTTAGAGAAAGCATGGCAGGCAGAATAAAAATATAATACTATATGTATACATATTACATTAGATATACTAATTACATATAAAGAATAATTCTAATTTTACTACTAAATCCTCCTACTTCCTTTGCAAGGTATTGAGTGTGTTTTATATTTGTAAGACATTAAATGCATTACTTTTTTATTTTAATACTTTTTACAAATATAAAAAATCAAAAAGATAAATTGCAATGCAGAAATTTGAAAAATAAAAGTCACAAAATTAACAATAACAAGCTTAGACTTCAAATAACAAAAATCATATCAAAACACCAAGTTCAAGACTTCAAATATGACAAAATGATCGGTGACCATGGTGGTTGGATGAAATAGACAGGCAGAGAGGTTGAGAGAATTGCTGTCACTGGATTCAGTCACAAACTCACAAACTGGGTGCAGCGTGGTGTTGATCCAAATGTTGAATTGATTTGTAACTGCAGTGATGGTTCAACTGGTTTTGGTGCTGATGTGATTTTGTAGGTGCCAGTGCCAGTCAAGTGTATGCTTGTCTCACGAATTTGCACGGGCACATGTACTGTATCACAAAAGTTGGACACTCTTGTTTGGGTTTTGTGACCTAACAGACTCTTATAAAATGTTTTAACTGAGGTTAAGGCCAGGTCACAAACCCAACCCCTTTTATTGTTTTTCATAGCTTCAATGGTTTTAGACCTGGGTTCAGGTTGGACCATGGCTGCCATGCAATCCAACCCATTTCTTTTCTTATTTTGGATTTTTAACCATTCTTTAAATTGGCTTTGGGTCAAGTCAGATGATCAACCCCTTTGCCACTTTCTTTTTTAGAGACATTCCACCACGGTCATTGCAAATGCCATGAACACATCATGCTTTGTGACTGACATGGCCTGCAACAAAAAACCCACACACCACTATAGAATGGCAATCTGTGGGTTTCTGGTACCACTTTCTGCCATTGTGGTGTCATAGTCGCTTGTCAACAACACTGACTATCTACAATACATAATAAATACTCAAGCATAATTTGTCATAAAGATGAAATCATATTAACAAATGTCTGAATTTAGTATCACTAGTTACCAGAGACAAGGCAGAAAGTGGATCATGGAAAGAAACATTTACCGGGAGGAAGTCTGCTTTTATCATATGATTTATGGTTCTTAGTGGGAAATAACTGATCATATCCAGGCGACTGTGACACATGTAAAGGTCTGTCATCCGGTCGATCTCTCTTCAACCGTCTCTTTCTTTCTTCACGCTCCTAAAAATAAGCCATAACACAAGAACTGTATTAATGAAATTATGAAAAGACAAGTAAAAAAAAAAATTGAAAAAACAGCTTGAAAGTTTTATTATTTGTGAATCCGCAAAGACGTAGCACGGTAGCAGAACATATGACAGATGTATGATTGGATCCTTAAAATTAATTACTTTTCCTGTTTAGGTATCCAACCAGTTCTAATAATCTAATCAATTATTAACATAGAACAGAAACAACTTTTGGTGTTGTGGTTTTTTTTCAGTTTAAAAAATATCTATCGAACTCTATCTGCCATACACATTTGCTAATTTTATACCCCCAAAAGAATCAAACCAAAAACTCTATGAACAGAATTTTGATTATACTCTTTAACCAAAGACACAAATCCAAACACAAAAATTGTCAATATGTGAAGGAATGTGAAGAAAGAGGGAAAACAATTCTTATTATTCAAAGCCTAAAGTTGCTCAACTAAGATGCTCTAAATTTTTTAATATTTGACATGGAAATTTTCAATTACCCTAGATACATCTTTTATCAGGATTCATAAATCATAGTTTTCTTTATTGCAACTAGTAAGATAGAAAAGTGAAGTATTTAAAGAAATCACTGCCATCACCTCATTAAAAATACAAGCCAGAAACAGACTCAGCTAATCAACACTTATGCTATCATGTCTCAAGTAACAATAATACAAAATGAATTCCTGCTCCTGCATATGTGCAACTGCATGGATTGGATTCACATGAGTATATGAAAATTTTAAAAAATGGTGGAGTTTATGAGGATTGCTGATGCCAGTGTAGTATTGACATAGTTCCTTAGGAAGCGTTTAGTGATACCTTTTTGTAACTAAAAAGTTACTTTAAAGCCGAAGCTAAAAAAAAAAAAAGCTTTAAATTTTAAAGCAGTTTGGTAATTCTAGAACTTTTTAAAATTAAGTTAAAACTTCTTGGGTAATGTGTTATTGAATTATAGGTTTTGAGATAAAGAAAAAGGAGAAGTTGAACTGTTGAAGACAAAAGCCACCAAAACTAACCTTTTTAAAAGCTCCTTTTATTAAAAAAAAATCTCATTTACCCTTTGTTTGGTATGGTAGACAGAAATAACATAGTATACATGGAAATAATTTTGGTTGTTTGGAAGAGAAGAAATAATGTGGAAATAATTTAAAATTTGTGGGACCCACTGTACTATTTCCACTCATTTCTCTATCCTTATATTCATCTCTTCTCTATTTCTCTTCAACCAAACAACTTTAATTTCCACTTTGTTCTCATCCTTCTTATTTCTATTCACCCTATCTCTCTCCCTCTCTACCAAACACAACCTTAAAAGAAACTTTTTAAAAGCTCATTTTCTTAAATTCTATTTGGCTTAACCAAAGCTGGGACAAATACTTAATACTACCTTGATATGGCAAGATGATATGTGGATTTTAGCCTTTTCCAACAGATGTAAAACAATATATATAATTTAATATTGCACCAATGTCAGGATATAATAGAGGAGCCTACATTACAATTTGTATCCACTATCCATTATTTAGAATATCAAGATTTGTGTCCAGCTCAGTGTTGTTAAATAACGATCATGGCGGCGCAATAGCGCCATGGCATACCGGATTGTTTGCCAACCATTATACAAAACTTGTAAAGGAATGACCGCTATGGCGACGCAATGGCATATTTTTATGGCGGAATTTTGCCTTCTGCTATGTTCCGCCATTGATAACACTGGTCCAGCTTTGCAAGAACTATATGTGTCACACAACATTCAAGAATAGACATATGTTAGGCACTAACATGGCCAGTGAGGGTGGGGGGTGGAGGGGATTTCAAATATTGACCAAAAATTGGGTGGGAGGATTTAAGAACTTTTAGTTTTGAAACATTTTTGGAAAGGTCTTTTTCAAGATCACCATAGAAGTTTCCAATAGAGCCCAGTACTTTATACACTTCAATATTAGTTTAATGAACAATCTTCTGTTCAAAATGGTAAGGGTAATTATTCATATATCCCTAAACAACAAATCAGACAATTAAATGCAATTTTCTCATTAAACCAGGAAAGTGTAGGTATGCATTACGCAAACAACAGCACATACAGTTACTTCAGTGGACCAAGTCAGTTTATATAAGAGATTCCACAGAGCTGGCAACGAATGCTAATGGTGATTATTCATAGACCAAAATAACAAATCAGACAATTAAATGCAATTTTCTCATTAAACCAGGAATGCGTAGCTAGGCATTACGCAATCAACAGCACAGCGAGTGACTTTAGTGTACCAAGTCAGTCTATATAAGAGATTTCACAAAGCTGGCAACAAAGGTGACAACAGAAGGAGATTTCTAAATTAATCAGGACTTTGTTCCATTAAATGTGATGGTAGCAGTTCAAATCATCATAGCAGAAAAAATAAAGCGATCATGAGATTCTGCAAATAATAGTGCATGGGTAGTCTATGAAATTTCCATTCAAGCATTGAATGCTCATATCAAGAAGCGTCAATTTATACACCAAAACAAGTACAGGAGTATTTTATAGCGGCTGCTCGTAAAAGTTTCTTGGAAGCATTACTCCATTCCTAGTAATACTAAAATTAAAAAAAAAGGATTACATCACCATGCAGGCTGCAAGACAATCAAACCTAATTAAACTATTCAATGAAAATAATTTCACCAGTTTATCCCATGCAGTGTTATCAATGGCGGAACATAGCAGACAGCCAAAATTCTGCCATAAAAACGCGTCATTGCACCTTATGCCGCCACCATGGCGGGCATTCCTTTACAAATTCTGAATAGCTATTGACAAAAATTCTGCCATGCCATGACACTATAACGCCGCCATGGCCGTTATTTAACACCTATCCCATGATATGAAAAACTGCCATCATACTAACCCTAGTCCATCGGATCATAGTCAACACACACTGCCATTGTCATGATACTAAAAAAGAATAAAAAGACCAAAAAAATGAAAGGTACCCGGCGTGCTATATCAGCTCCAGTTTCTATGCGTTCTTCAGGCGCATGATACTCTTGAACATGTATCTTCTCCTCAAAAATATCTTCATCTTCCTCTGGAACCGGCGAGGCATTCAAGTCCATAGCAACAATCATCAAGCATCAAGCAACAACATTCGCTCGCCACAGTATAAATCTCCACAACAAACTTTGTGTATCACTGTATCAGTAATCACCACAACCCTTTACCCTGCACCATTCCAAAAACACCAATCCCATTAAACGACCTGGTCACACTTTCCACCATTCAAAATCCAACCAGCTTACAGTCCTCGACAAATTTTAAAAAAAATTGAAAAAATGGCTTCAACTACGAAACGCTCAACAAAATTAACAATTACAAAAAACATCCCAAAATTCAAACTTCTCCGAATAGACCCTAATTACTCAGACACCAAATTTCACAAAATTTAAAAAAGAAAAAACGAAATCCCCACCTCGCTTCGCTTTCCCTCACACGCTCCCAGCTCCCAGGAGCTATACACCTAAGCAGAATCAAAACTCACAGAGACATAAAAAATTATCGGACGCGTGGAATTCACCAAACGCGAGTGCGCGAAGGAGTTGAAAATTGACAAACCTGAGCAAGCAATCGAGGGGGAACGAGGAGAATCGAGAGTGCGTCGATCACGAGAGTGACGCAATTGGCGCGAAGAGGGAACCCTACAATCGAGGTAAACTGAGGGAGAGTGAGAGAGTTGGTGTGGAAACCCTAGAGAGAGAAAGTAGAGATGGAGAGAGAGAGAGAGAGAGGAGTTGTTTGTTGGGGTTAGATAGAGAGAGAAATTGTGTTGAGGTTTGTTTGTTTGTTGCTTTGTGTTGAGTTATAATTAATTGGCGAATGGTGTGAAGGGAAGCATGGAGAGAGAAAAATAGCGCTCAGCACTTTTTAGCAGGAAGAGGCCACAGATGAAGAAATACGCGATTCCTACCTAGGTTGCAACATAAATATGTCTTTCCTATACGTGTCATTTCTTCTCTTTTTTTATTAATTTTTTGTTCATCTTCTGCTTTCTTGCTTTTTCTTTAATATTTGATAATTCATCTTTTTTATTTTTGTCTTTCTACACGTGTGGCTGACATAATATATTTTTTTAAAGCTAAAAATATAAAAAATTACTTAGATATATATATATATATATATAAATTTTAGAATATTAATAATAAAAAAGTAGGTTTGATCGCATATTTTAACCCTCGATTTTTGTAATTTTAAAAATTTTAATCTTTAATTTTTAATTTAAGACATTATGATTCTTAACTTTTAAAATCACATTATGATTCTTAACTTTTAAAATTTTATCAATTGATATTTTGATTAAATGGAAGGCTAAGACAGATTCAACACAATTAACTGTTTTATGTAAATAATTAATTATTTTTATATTTTAAAGATGTTTTCTTGCACAAATAATTTATTTTTATAACTAAATATTTTATTATTCTATTTTTTACAAATATTTTGTTGTATAGACAATCCACTATTATAATAAATAATGAATTATTGTCTAAATAGTTAATTATTATGAAGTCAACATTAACATTGGCTCTATAATAATTAGTTATCCATCCAATTTGAATACCAGGTGAAAATTTTTAAAAGTCTACAATCACGAGGTCTTGAATTAAAAATTGGAGATTAGAAATTTTTGAATTGACAAAGTTAGGAGTTTAAATGTGTAATTAAACCTACAAAGTATCAAAACTTTTGTTTTCTTTATCATAGTCAAGTTAAAGTCTAGCAGGTAATGACTATATATTTCAAGGAAAGGTTGCTTATGTATGAGTTATTATTTTTGGAGCTCAACTTATTTCGTGGAAATAAAGTAAGGCGGTTAAGTTAACCATATACTATTTGCAAAATGGCTTATGCATCCATCTTCATGTATAAGAGATTAGGGACGTTGTTGTTATGGGATCTAAATTCAAATTGTCACGTTAATTTTATTATTATTTTTTTGTATTTTCACAGGTAGGCATATTCTGTGCTCTTCGGTGCTTTTATTAACACATCTTTGGCTTATATGTATGAAAAAAAGGTCTAGCACACCCAACCTAAATGAAAAGTCTCAATACTAGAAAAGAGAATTACCCAATGCCATTATCTCTTATGACACACTCATCTTTAAAAAACTCAAAATTTCCTTTGACAAATTTGTCTAAGTCTCCATGATGCCTCATTAAATCAAACACCGCAACAAGAATTAGCATTTTGCATATTTTACATGGGAACAACAAATTCAATTGTTATTGACATGGCTTTAACTTATGCTTTTTTTGTTAATCCTTTCTTTCATTCTTGGAAGCATCCACTTCTACCAAGCTTGGGAGATGATCCTTGATTACTTTTATTTGCAAACACATGCAAAAGTTTGTCAATTATTAGCAGAATTATGTGTTATAACTCTCGATGATAAATCGATGCACAAGTTCCATCTTCACATTAAAAGCCTTATCTTATGCACTTGCATTTGTCAGAGAATTTATTTCTCACAAAAAATACATAAATGTCATTCTTGAAGGCCTCTTGCAAAAGTATGGTTTGATCATCATGGTTATTTAAAGCAAGATTGAACATGTTCTAGTCCAATGAATAAAAGGTGTTGTTACTTGCACAAAGAAATTTTCTGAGAAACTTCTTGTCGATTCATTGTCAATCATTGGCAATGATAAAGGATTCAAAACCTACAGGAAGAGCTTAAAGTCAAGCCAATTTTTAGGACAAGGCCTTATGTAATTTGGGCTTAATGTAGACATTTGTTAGGGTTTTTTTGTCCTTAATCATGCTCATTTTTAATTGGGTCTTTTTAGTTATTGGGCTTAATATTAATGAACCATGGCACAAAGAAAGTTTGAACATGTTCTAGTCTAATGAATAGAAGGTGTTATTACTTGCACAAAGAAATATTTTTGAGAAACTTCTTGTCCATTCATCATCAATCATTGGTAATGATAAAGGATTCAAAATCTACAATAGGAGCTTAAAATCGAGCCAATTTTTAGGATAAGGTCTTATGTAATTTGGGCTTAATGTAGACATTTGTTAGGCTTTTTTGTCCTTAATCATGTTCATTTTTAATTGGCTTTTTTTAGTTATTGGGCTTAATATTAATGAATCATGGCAATCCATTAGGCCATAAAAAAATATTTTCAAATGTTAATTTTAATCAGTTTTAACTCATTGGAAATAAGTTTTGGTTTTTGTGAGAGGAAATTCTCCAACTTCTTAGGAACTATCCTCAATTCTTATATTTGAATATCCTAATTCAAAATGCAATTTTTTCTCAACGTATTATTCTTTAAGAATTGTGACAATTGAACTTGTCATTTTTAATTTTGGCCTATTTAGTTATTGTGGTTAATGTTAATGGACCTTGACAACCCATTAGGCCTATAGCATAAATATTTTCAAGTGTTAATTTTAATCAGTTTTGACTCTCATTGAAAATAAGCTTTGACTTTGTGAGAGGAAACTCTTTAGGTTCTTAAGAACTATTATTGATTCTTATATTTAAATTTCTTAATCTAAATTGATGATTTTTTTCAACTTATCAATCTTTAGGGATTATGGTGTTATTTTCCATTTTTAATTCTCAATCTATTTTCCCTTTTTATTTTCTAAACTTTTCCTTGAAATTTCACACAATTCAAATGTTGAATACTTGACCCATAAATGGGTTCCTATCCTACCCAATCCTTTTTATCAAACCCTAATTCATCTTTGTCATCGAGGTTTGACAAGATCACAAGATTATCCAACAACAACTAGATTCAGAGAATGTTCGATAAAGTTCTCTTGGTGATTTTAGTCGTGATGTCAGTTTTGGCTATAGTTGTCAAGATGGGGATGGTCGAAGCCATAGAGGTACTTCTCAAATTTTCAACATCAAGTCTACCCTAGGTTTAACCACACTACATTTTACCATTGTCATTTTGATCATAATTGTCAATCGAATCCATCTTTAATACTTATAAATCTCTTAGGATAAAGCAATATATCTAGCAAAATTAACCTCCATAATATGAATCATATGAGAACTTTAATAGAAGATTTCATTGGAACAATAATTTGTGTGATGCCAACACTTGGACTCAAATCCTAATTAGTACTGATGTAAGTAAAAGTAATAAATATAGACTCATCTTAGTGCTATGATGACCAACACTGACACATAGTCTTGCCTTTCATCCACATGGATTCATAATTCTAGTGCATGTTTCCATATGACAAAAGAATCACAAAATATACAACTATTAAGAAACTTTAATAGAACTAATTAGATCTTTGTTAACAATGGCCAAAGTTTGTGAGTACACTTTGTTAGGTTTAGAAGGTCTAAAAGACTAGATGTCCCTACAAATACTCTAAGTGATTTTGATGATAACAATTAGTATTAAGATTGTTTTTCTAATGTTCACATTGAAATATAAGTAACAAATCAAGTAAACAACAATAAGAAGATCAATTAAACACCTAAATCATACAAATATAACAAGAAATGAACATTTGTATGAGAAGCATCTACTCGAATAAGTATATAATAATGAGAAAATCTAAACGTCAGAGAAAGAGAAGGTTAATACACATCAAAAGACAAAAAGGATAATATGTGTCAAATAATAAGAAGATTGATATATGGCAACGGATAAGAAGGATCAATCGATAAAAAGAACGAAACATTAGAAGACAAGATGATCGAAAAATGTCATTAGAAAGAATGAGTGGTCAATAAAGGACATCATCAGAAGATCATCAAATGAGAAGATTTATATTAGATGTTAATTAAAAGTTGAATTAATCAAAAGATCGTACCATCAGATGTTCCTTATCAAGAGAATAAAAGGAAAATTGAGAAGATTTAAAGACACGCACATCATATAAGAAGATATAGATAAAAAAGTGCAAGACTCACTCGCAAGGAGTCATCATAAGAAGCTCACTTGCAAAGAACAACATAAGATGAAGTACAAAGAGCCCTATCAACTATACTAGTGTGTTGTCCATAAAATCATCTTAATGAATTAAGCAAATACACTATAAATCATTGTATTAAAAGTATTCATCAATACATGCTTATCAATTACGAAGGCAAAAAAAAAACAACAATTATTAAGACTAATAGATAGTCTGACAATAAGTGTTTGAAATTATATACTAACGTAGAACTAAATAACATCTTATGTTAAATAGAAAGTTTCCTGTACGAGACAAAAACTTCGTTAAACAAAAGAAGCATTCATTAGTATTACTCTATGATGAATAACTAGAAGCTTGCTATTCGGAGAACATTTAAATGATCAAGACAACAATGTTTGATTCAACCATTCATATTAGTGATCAATGCATGTACTTATTGTTAGCATACATGTTGAAGTTGGTCAATGAGAAGAATGTCAAAGATGACAAAATTGCTTAAGTAGTGTCTCAATTTGAGCACTCGACAAATTTGACAAAAAAACTTTATGCAAGAAAGTGACAACTCAATGTAAACCTCTCAACGACTACGAATTGCATTATCCATGAAAAGGAAATTCATACGAAGAGAGTGACAAAAGATGAAAAAAAAGAGTTAATTGACAAACATACATACAATGAACTACGTTGTAAATAATTAAGCTTTTTAAGCTCTACAATAATCAACTCATATACACTTAACTTAAATGATTGGTATCTTCTAACAAATGTACTATTGAATAGAATTTGTATATTCTCCACTTAGTGAAGTAATTCATTCTAAGTAAATTGTATATCCTCTTTGTGAGAGTAAATCAATGCCAAACACAATCTTCTTAACCTTTGGGTTATTGAGCCAAAAGTCACTTACTATTGATAATTGAGAGAAGTGAGTGAAATTACTAGATGAAAAACTCTCAATTATTTATCTTTTATTAAAGATTTACTCTTGAATTGCCCATTTTTGTGTAAATATTTAAGAAAACATGAAAATAGTTAAGGAATTTGATTTTTTATAATAACAACCACATTCCAACACAGTTTCTTTAGAATTGCAGGTTAACAGGTCAACTATCAGCTAACAATATCAATGGAACAAAAGAAGTCATTGGTTCTATGAAAAATTCGCTAAGCCACAAGAAGCATCATCTCTCAGAGTTCGCTCAATACCAAACACAATCATCTTAACCTCTGGGTTATTGAGCCAAAAGTGACTTACTGTTGATAATTGAGAGAAATGAGTGAAATTGCTAGACGAAAAACTCTCAATTATCTATCTTTTATTAAAGATTTACTCTTTAATTGCCCATTTTTTTGTAAATATTAAGCAAACATGAAAATAGTTAAGGAATTGGATTTTTTATACTAACAACCACATTCCAACAAAGTTTCTTTAGATTTATAGGTTAACAGGTCAACTATCAAATAACAATATCAATGGAACAAAATAAGTCATTAATTCTATGAAAATTTCATTGAGCCACAAGAAGAATCATCTCTCAGAGTTCGCTTAACAAACTAATTTTCACTAAGTGAAGCTTCAAAAAGTAGCAGGAAATTATTGAGATTCGCTGAGCAAAACACTTTTCTCTCAGCGACACTGAGGCAATTGCTGAATTCGCTAAGCGATAAGTCTTTTGCTGAGCGAATTCTCCAGGAAGAAGCTTATAAACAGGAGTGTGAATGAAGGAGGAAAGGCATCTGATTCTCATTACTTATTACTTTTTCACTCCTCTTCTTCTGGATTACTGATAATTAGGTGAGTGACTGAGTTTTTGTAAGCTTTCAAGATTTGAGAGACTAATCTGTACTCTGTAATTCTCTCTTACTTAAAACTTTCACAGTGGTTTTTTAATAAAAGACTATTGAATTTATATAAGTTTTCACTTCCCTAAGGAGACAACCTGGAATGTTTATCAGATACTTACAATAAATATAGTTCTCAAGCACTTTGGCATGTTAGGCTTGACCACCCTAACTCTCACGTTTTGAAATTTGTAATGTAGCATTCTAATATACCTATTCCTAATAAAAATTATCTTTAATGCTTTTTTTCTACATTTTGTGTCGGAAAGTCATGCAAGCTTCCTTCATTAAATACTTATTTGATATTGTTTATAATCATTCTTTGGAACTAGTGTACAATGACATGTAGAGACCCTTGCATATTCCCTTTACAAATTATTTTATTTATTACATTACTTTTATAAATGTATTTTCAAGAGTTACCTAGATATATGTTTTGAAAAATAAGCTTGAAACTTTTAATATTTTCAACAATTCAAAGCCATGGTTAAACTTTTTTTTTATACCAAAATAAAAAAATTATAAACTAATTAGTGTAGTGAGTTGAGGTCTTTAACTTTTTTTTTTGGCTAATCATGACAATGATCACAAACTTGTTTATTCACATATTCATCATCAAAATAGAATTGTGGATAGAAAACTTAAGCATGTTATAGAACTTGGCCCCACCTTATTTAATCATGCTCCTTTGCCTATTAGCAAGACCATATCAATGTCATCTCTACACACTTCCTCTTTGTCATAGATAATATACAATGACATTTTAATTGAAAATAAAAACCACAATAGGTTATTTTGTTTTAATTATTTTTTTATAAACAAAAAATTAAATTAATTAAATAATAACATTATATTATATGACTTAGATATTATGAGTAAGACTTTCGTGCACACAAACCTAAAAATGATGCGTTTGGCACATCAAATGAAAAATTTTCATCTCATGAAAAATATAATAAAACAATCATAAATAAAAAATCAATAAATTCAAAATGTATTGTACAGAGACTCTATTCTCTTTTCCTTTCACTATTGATGATGCCCTTGTAATCGCCTTATCTCAGGTCGTCTTCTCCAACCATCAACATAATCACAACAATTCTTCCAATTTGATTTTGTAGGTTTTATCGAAAATCTAAAAAAAGAAAAAAAAAAGTTAAAGATTAGGTTGTAGGTAATACAGTAGTTTGTGTTTTTATTGGATATTTAGATTAAAAATTATTGTTTTATTAAGTGTTCAATCCATTCTCTAAATTGTTTTATCTTGTGTTTTCAGCAGTATTAGTGTTTCAATTGAAGCAATGACTAATTTTTTTTTGTGAACTCACTTGTCTATTTGCTTTGTCTTTTTTTTATTATAGAATTTTGTTGTCATTTTTTGGCAAATAAAGTGGGTTGTGATTAATAATAGGATGTCATACTTGATAAAAAAACAATTAGAGGGCATGCTTAAAGTAGCTTTGGAAAGAAAATATGGATAGAAAGCTAAAAAAATATTTAATCTCGAGAATAGTAGTTACACAGCAAGACAATATTGGCTGAAACAATCAAGAACAAAATAATAATTGAAATAAAAGATGGATGGAGTGCTAAACCAATATTTTTTTACTGCAACAGATGTGATCTCCACGAGATCTATAGAGTATTTCATTAGTGGACATTTGAACAAGGCAATGAAGTACATATGCTTTATCTGATTTAGCTTGCTTATATGCAATATCAAGACAAGTAGAATAGTCTACTTGTTTCATATTTTGTGATAACCAAACTCTCAACTTTACCATGACAAATATGTAAGGCAAAATCAAGTCAATATAGGGTGAGATGCAAAAGGGTCCTAGAAGTGGCAATTCATGTTGTTGGGACATCATAGTATTTATTAATGTAAAAATTTCATATTTGAAAATTGGTTTACTAATTGTAAAAGTGGTTTATGGGTTTCCTTGGCCAACATAATGTAAAAAATTGGAAATTAACATGACAATAATGAAGTTATGTTGTTTTAGTTAGAGAAAAGTTTTTTAGTTTTATAAGAAATTTTCCAAATTTTCTATTTCTTGGAAAAGTATAGAAAACTGAGAAAATGTGTTGAGACACTCTTCAATTTTCCAATTTAGAAAAATAGAATGACACAGTGAAAAGTGCGTGGGAGACAAATGTGAAGGCGACGGAAGGGGTGAGAGAACTCAATGTAGTTGAAAATGTGTTTTTCAGTTTTTCAAATCTGGAAAACTACTTTGGATAGTTTTCTAGTTTTTTGGAAAACCAAATTTTCATTTTCCAACATTTTTCTTCGAAAATTGATTAATTTAACTTTTTGTAGCACACTACATAATGCACTATATGAAAAAAAAACTAAAAAATAAATAAATTTTCGATAGAGTAAACAATATTAAATATAACATAAACATTATAGTGTAGAAGGTGTCATATTAAATTTGACATAAACACTACATTGCATAATATACTATATTCAAAATTGACATGAAAATTAAACAATATTTGTGCAACCCTAAAAAGTTAGAGACTTAATATAACTCCATTTCTCAACTTAACACAATAATGAATAAAAAGTAATGTTGATATATTCCACTTTTGAACCTGACTCGATTGTGTCATTTGGACTGTTTCCACCTACAGACTCTCATTCATAACTTGACTTTCATTCCTTATTGAAGGTCTAATGGGTGGTAGCCTAATAGGTTGCATTCTGAGTATTGATTGAGAAATTTGAGGCCAGACAAGTTGCATGACTATTGAATCTATTTAAGGTCTATACAATTCTGATTATGCAATGCTTGCATTAAATTACATAGTGTTTTGAGGATGATCTACCTATAACAAAATTTAAGAATATAGTTAGTTAGAATATGATGTTATAAGATATGTTAAACCAATTAAAATTATAACACATAGCAAACATGTAAAGATGCTTCTAAAGAAGCATAAGTAACATTAAAAGTTTCATCCATCCATGTTTGAACATTAGATTATTCTTCCTTTCCAGGATAAGTAGCAAAAATCTCTCCCTCTTTTTGTTTCTTTGTGTAAAAAACAAAAACAACAAAATGTATAAGATATATTCTTATACAACTACAAGATGTGCCATCAAGAAAAATATTCAATCTATTACCTTTATTTTTCTTCACGTTCATGGTCGTTCGTTTCCTTGTCTTAAAATGCCTTTTCTTGTAAGTACTAGACATTTATTCTGTATTACCAAGAGGAGGATTTAGATTTGAGAATGGTGATTCTCCCTATTTTAATTGAAACCTTTGTCATTGTTGCTACATTTGGATTTAACTTGACCTTACTAAGACATTGTTGCACATGCTCAACTCCAACCTCAAGTAAATTCCACATATCTTTTTAAGCTTCTTTGTGTTCTTGAGTTTCCAAAACTACATTACAAAATTACTTCATAATAGCATTATGATAAAGAAGACTAGCCTTATCATTGTTGGTCGTTGAATTTGTGTTAGAGGTAGAGTTTTCTTCCAAGGCTCCATTCACGTGTTCGTAAATCTTAAACATTACATTCTTTGATCATTTTATTTCAAAAAGTATTTGTTGGGTATTCTCAAAATACATTTAATGCTGTAAATTTGCAAAACATGACTACAAGGAATTTTTATGGAATCAAACTTGTGACAACAACAATTGATCATGGTAGTAGAAAGTCAAATGACACAATATGTTTCTTTTGAGGCATGTGATTTAAAATAACTTCATGATTTGACACATTATTATTTTTTAAACTAAATAGAAAAAGAGACAAAAATTCAAAATCTAATTAACATTACATTCGTAGTATATATATATATGGTTAAAGCTAGTCATGTTTAAAATTAATAGTCAAATCTAAAGATGCATAAGTGAGAAACAAATGGCAACATTAAAAGTTCAAATCTCAAAGGCACATAGGCGCATAACATCAAGGAGTAAAGTAAAAAGAGAACTAAAAAAGTGCATTAGACATCACACATGTAACATTAAGTAAAAAAAATAAGAAAGAGGTGTAGGGCTATGAATGACTAAAATGTAGGGTCATCACACACGTACCATCTAGAAAAAAAGTGAAATATGAAAAAAAGGGTAGACTATGAATGACTAAATTGCAGGAAGGAAATAAAAAATGCATGGTGGCCATCACGTGTAATATCAAAGACCATTTATTGGATAAGAGCAAGAAGACCATGGGATAAAGACTAGGATAGAGAATTTCTCCTTACACCCCTATAAGTTCTCCCTACACTTCCATAAATTTTAAAAATAGCAAAAAGATCCTTAATAAAAACAGTAAAAATTTAATTACCACGTGCCTCTTTCCCTTCCTCTTTTGCACCTTTCTCTCATTTCGCATTTTTCTCATTTGCTTCTCTCACACGACTTCATTTTCTTATGTTCTACTGAATTAATGAATTTCTCTTCTTCTTCTTTGTGCATTATGTTCATCCTGTTTGTGTTTGCTTTGTTCTTCCTGCTTCAGGTTTGCATTTATCTTCTCTTGGGTACATTATGGAATTAGGTTGGTGTTCAAATTTGTAAGAAAATTTGCAAAATGTTTTACAAGTCCGGATAGGGGCGTTCCCGAGAGAAGATAAACGAAATTGCAAAGAGTCGCAAGCTTTAGGCAAAGAATGAAGAAGGAACAAGAAGGAGGTGCATGACACAAAACTTTGAGAAGAGGTATCCAGAAGAGGTATTAGGAGACAAAGAAGAAAGAGATAGTTATTTTTTTACCTAGGGATATTTTAGACTTTTTCTACATTTATGGAGGTGTAGGGAGAAATTCTCGCTAAGATAATAATAAACAAAAATCCTCTCAGATATGGAATAAAGGCAAAAAGGTCATGGAATAAAGAAAATCCCACAATCTACTACCTAAACCATGCGCTGGTTTGGTAAAAAATGATTGCAATCTCCAAATCACTGAAGGCATAAAACTAAACTCACAAAGCATACCATGAGAAGGAAAGGCCAAGACACAAGCGAGGCTGTTGTGCAGATCCTTCAACTTGGATTAGGTAAAATCTCTTAGCTTTGAACTCTTCTTGTCACTTCTTCTTTCTTCCCATGAAAAAAAAACTCTATTTTTCTAAGGCCATCCATCCCCTTTTTATTGTTGATTTCGTGCTTGTTTTTTAGGACCATTTTTTAAATGATTCACACACATTTAATGAAGATTCCGCTTCTTTGAGGTAAGATATGAAAAAGCATAAGGATTGTTGATGATGAGGATGTAGTGGGAGCTGGATGGGGTATGACAGGATTGCAGAGCCAAAAAGTAGCAAAGAGAGATAGTCTAAAATAACTAAGGTAGAGACATGATAGTAGATAGTAGATCAAACGTGCCTTGGAGCAAACACTAAGTAATAGTTTTCTTATGTTACCTTGATCTTTCTTGTTTCTCTTATGGGCTTTATTTTCTTTAGCTAGCAATTTGCTACTCTTCCTCTTCTTCTTTTATTTTTTTTTTCCAATTTGGATGGGATGCCTTAATCAATATTTTTTATTTATTTTTATATATTTTTTAATTCTTTGTTAAACATTTTTCAATTTTAATAAGTTTCCAGATAAAATTGGACGCTTAAATACATGTAACACACATGGATATTTGTTAGTTAGCCACCGAGCTCAACAACTTTTGTCTAATTTCTAATGAAAAAACATAAATAAAAAAATTGTTACAAGGACTTTAGTAAAAAATATTTTATAAATAAATATAACCAAAATTAACCCATATCTCAAGGATGAAAATTTCAAGCCTAAATATAAATTATAAATAATTATAAACTAATTAATGAATTAAGGTTAAAAATATAGGAAATTCAACCAATGAGCATTCCATTACAATGTTATGTAAATGTATTAAAGTATGCCTTTAGATATACCATTTCACAAAAATGTACTAGAGTATACTTACCTGTGTCGTGCATGATACGAGTGAGACTATGAGAGTAGCCAGTTATCATAAAAAAATTAGTTCAAGTAAACGAATAAAAAGTTAAAATAAAAATATTAAAACAATATTTTGTGAAGAGATATTTTAACTATATTTTTTAAAATTAAAAACCAAATTCAAACGACATGCTGACTAATTTCTGAACAGTGTTATGATATATAATTGATTTAACATATAAATTAACATACGTAAATATTTACGTTCAATCTTATTTACGTGAGTACAATATATTATTTGAGATGATAAGTATTTTTAAATAATGGGACCGGAAAATTAGGAAGAATAAATAAGATACACCAAAGTGTATCTAATTAAATAAAGCGATTTATTTGTTAAGGTGATAAAAAATAATTTAACCACACGAGTTTGGTTTCAATTATAAATTTTATGTATGGGATTGACTTATGTATTATTGGGTTTTAAATATTTGTAAATAAGGCAATTTATTTGTATACATATACATACATTTTTGTCAATAATAATTTATATTTATATCTATAATATCAGTTATCAAAAAATATATATACATTTATAAAATTTGTTTGGCAGTCGTTGCTGCATCGTCATATGTCAACGTATAGACAGTTTTACATTTTTTTTTATTTTATTCTCTTTATTTTATTTTATTATCTCTTTATTTTAACCAAACTTAATTTTAAGCTGAATTTTTTATTTTGAAATTATTTTAAAAATAGAAATGTGTTTCGCAAAAATGTTATAATTTAATGTTTGTTTGACAACAGTTTTATAAAATTGTTTTCAGTATTTTAGTATTTAAAAACTAAAAACTCCGCTATTTTTTTAAAACATTTTTAATTTTTTAATTTTTAAAAATTAAAAAAAAAAACAATTATAAGTGTTTGTTTGACAATTGAAAGTATAATTTTGTTTTTCAGTTTTTTATTTTTGTTTTGAAAATTTAAAATATAATCAGAATATGTTGTTTTTTGTTTTTCATTAAATATGAAACGTTTTTTCATTTTTACATATTTAAAACAGTTTTTAAATAACATGTGCCAAACAAGTTTTTTTTTTCTTTCTGAAAATAGTTTCTGAAAACTATTTTTGAAAACTTTTTCAAAAACTAAAAAATAAAATAAAATCAATCAAGTCCTTAGTTTTCTACTTATTTTAGAAACAATTTTCACTCAATTTTAAAAGCAATAAAATTTGATATTTGGATTTCTGTATTTGTTCAGGCTCATTAGTCATCACTTGTCACGTTGGCCACTACCTTCGATTGACGATAATTTTCAGTCACCTCTGACCAGCTGTCACTGGATGCCACATTTGACTGAACGATTATCGGACGTCATCTTCGATTAATGGTCATTGACCTCACCTCTGACTAGCAGTCACTATATGCAACCTTCGACCAACGTCACTGACTACAACCTCCAATCGGTAGTTACCAGCTGCTACGTCTGATTAGCAGTCAAATACTTCCACCTCTGACAATCATCGACTGCAATCCAATTAGAGGTCATCGACCACTAATTATCAAACGTCAATTTTCGGTCTCTGTGGATGAAAAATTTTATTTTGTTAAAATTTAAAAACAATGTTTTAAGTGAAAAACACTTAATACACTATTAGTATAAAAAAGTTTTACATTAACGTTTAATCACAATCTTTTATTAATTAATACTTCAAGTCATACAAACTGATTAACTACTTTTCTGCATTAATAGTACCTAAGTGTTAAACTTATATTTTAAATGTGGAAATCAAAACAATGTTAATAAAAATTTATAATTAAAACTAAACTAATTTTTATTTTTATAAATTTCTAAATTGAAAACCAAAAACCACCTTGAAAGTTAAGAAAATAAATTCATAATTTTATAAAACTAAAATTTTGTAACTTATGATGAATCTTTAATAACATATTTTTCTTCGCTGATTTGATATTTTTTACGCTGTAAATTCTGATATTTTACTGTTTTAAAATTATTTGATTTAATTTATTCAAATAAGAATTAATTTTAATTATAATCAGATATAAAACAATAAACTATTCCTATATTCCATTATGAAAATAATATGTATATTTTTAGCTTTCCAAACACAACGCTATGAGCGTATGAGAAAGTCATAAAACACGTTTGCTTCCTCTGCTTCTTGCGTTTAGAACAACAAAGCACTGACACACTTATCTCCCTCGCTCTCATTTCATGGCTCACAAGCTTTTCAAATCCCATGGTAGCCTCAAAACTCTCACTTCCTTCCTCTCTCTCTCTCTTCTTGTAATTTCATCTTCCTTTCTATCACTATTTTGCAAAACATACAGCACACGCAAATTTTCCAACACTCTTTTTTCACTGTAATTCTGTTTCTTTGTGACACGACATTCAGAGGATATTCTTGAAAAACTCAGAAATGGGGTCGCGAAATTCGAGGTTGTTTCTTCCCCAGTTCCTTCGGTTGCTCCTCCTCCTAATAACAGCACAGGCTTGTTTGGAATTGGGAATCGTAGCACTCTCTTTTTCGCTAGAATTGGCTCATCCTTGTGAGTTTTTCGATTCTCCTTTGTTTATGATTTCTTTTATTTGTTTTTATTACATTCATTTTCATTTCAGTCGTTATTATATGAAAAAAAGAAATACAAATAAGACTGATGTATAGGAATGATAATGGGTCTTAGTCGCAAGGGTAGTAGTTACCCCTTATCTGATCCAAAAACCTGTCGCTTGTCACCCATAAAAAAATCCACCTGGAATCCGCTAAAGAAATGGTTTTTAATATTCACAAGTATCTACAAACATTTTAAAAAATTAAAATTTTTAGAATTAAATATTTTTTATAAGAAATTTTATTAAATAAATAATTTATTTGTTAGAAAATTTAAAAATAAAATTATACTAGTTTCTATAAGATTAATAAGACTTAAAAATAGATTAATATAATATATTATAAAAAATTTTAACTCAAATACAATCTTTATTTTATATTATCAGTATTTTTGTAATAAATAATTTTATTAATTATGAAGTTTTCATAAGAAAATAAGATTTGTATCAATAAATTTTGATAATTAATATTTTAATTTGATTTATTTTCCAAAAATATTATTTTTTTTAATTTATATATATGTATATACATATTATTTTAGTTTAATGGGTAGCGAGTACTCGTTGATATTATGACACTTGTACCCATGTCCGTTAAGGAATGGGTAAAAAAAAAATCCATATCCGCGAGTGGCAGTACCCATTTATACTATCTGTGTGAATATTTTCACGGGTATCCGCGGGTGGGAATTTTTTGTCATCTCTAGATATATTGGTATTTTTTTATAGGCAAATATTAGTTGTTACGTTGTTAGATTTTATTAATGGAAGGATTCCATCCCACAACTTTTCTCATCCGCTTCTCCCACAAGTGGATCTCTAATAAAATTTTGTTTTGTTTCATGTTAAGTCTGTAGATAATGCTTTAAGATATCGAAACAAACTAAAAAATTTACTAGAGATCCAACATGCAAAAATTTATTAGGACTTAAGGTAAAATTTGCTAATATATCAAAGCTGGAATATATCTAAGCCTCAAAAGAAAAGCTTAACTTGTCCCTATATGTACTGACTTTTTTCATTTAACATTTTAACCCTCTCTGGCTATTGTCGTTTGGGTAGTGTAGTAGTTAATGGAGTTTAGGGATCAAAATGTGTTTGGATAAACAACATAAGTGATATCTTATTCTTAATTGTGAAGCATACGGAAATTGGGTTAATAAGACTTATTCTGATAAGCTTCACCATGAGGTTTATTAAAATAAGATGAAAAGAAGCTTACATAGGGATTTAGATCACCTGTCTTACTTTTGTGTTTCATTTTCCATCCCACCAATCAGGAGGTGACATGTGTTTAAATCACCAAGTTAACCAATAATATTTTGTGAATTAAAAAATAAATTTCACATGGTAATTTAAATACAGGATTGGTGGGATAGAAAGTGAAACACAAGATTGAAACGGTTGATATAAGAGAGAAGTTAAAAGCCACATTCTTATAGCCCCTTTCAAAGTCATCCAAAATTAAAAATGAGTGTCTTAATTCTTAAATAATAAGTACCAGAAATAGTATAGTTTCTAGTCCCAGGACTGTTCCTATACTTCATGATAAGTCCATGATAAATTGATAATCTCATTGTGTTATAAGGGCTACATATGGAGAAAGTGACATTGAAGATGATTATACACAGATTAAAAGCTTTTTCTATATCGGAACGAAATTGAAAACGATGTCATTCATAAGGTAAAAAGATATACTTTAACTATTATTATTGTTGGGAAGAATATTGGGTCTATATATTTGTCTCAACCTTAGTCAGCACTCAACAGTGACTGGAAGTATATATTTTAAAATTTCATGAATTTATCCTTATAAGGTACTTTTAGAATAATAGATTAAGGAAGGGAAAGATAAAAGCAATATGTTTCTAAATTTTATGTGGCTATATAGGTTCATTGATATTGTGCTTTTTTCTTATTCTTTTCATTTTCTTTTAAATTATATCTTAATAAAAAAGTGCCTCATATTTGAACTCTTTTCTCAATGCTCTAGACTTTTGAATTGTGATGAGCTCCTCCTTTACTATGTTTTCACAGTGGTGGACACTCTCCAGCATTGAAGAAACTTGAGCGTTTTTCAATTCAGAAGGTTACAGGGGATGGACGGTGTCTGTTTCGTGCACTGGTATCGTCTTTGTTTCCTTTGTTCTAATAACTTCTGTGGTTTCTTATTGGAATTCGATATGATGTCAGGTATGTCCATCTGGACACAAGATTGAAAGAATTACAAGAAGGGAGTCCTAAGTCAAAGTAATTTAGAATTTGGATAGTATTAAATGGACTATTCATATTAAGTTTGAGGTTGCATGGTGAAGGACTCCTTTTGTTAGAAGTTGAAACTTCCCACTGGAATCTAATCCTTGTGCTCATGACTTTTCTAGGACGGAAATTTTACATTAGTGAAGTAATAATTTCTGTCTATATCATCAGTGTAAAGTTCAAACTTCCAAACTGGAATGTAATACTTGTGCTCATGGCATTTCTAGCACTGATATTTAACTCTAGTGTAGTAATAATTTGTTATGTCATCAGTGTAGTCAGTGTAAAGTAGTACAAATAATATAATTAGCCTCGAAACCAAGAGGTTCTTTGGATGACATGGCACTACTCTTCGATAATTGGTTTAGAAAAGTTGGACGGTGAATAATCAATAAGCCTGGATAGTGTTTGCAAGATAATAATTCATGATCAGTTGCTTTTTATGACACATTCTTTTGGTCATATAAATTTGTTAGACATATATGGCCAAGTCCTTCATTTGTTTGTGCTTCCACCATGCAAGTTTTTCATATTAATTGTAGTAGTAAATGATAACATTTGGTTCAATGGCATTAGGTCAAAGGAATGGCTTACAATAAGGGAACTGCTCTCAATCAACGTGAGGAGAGAGAAAATGCTGGTATGTTGATATCTACTAACAATAGGCATGCTGATAGCTATGCTTTTATTTGTTTTGCTTTCTATTACTGAATTTATGTTATTTAGCATAGCTTGGGAATGATAGTTTTTGGCTGCTTCTACTATTAAACTGAGCTACTTATCTTTGTACTGTGTTTCTTTCTTGTTAATTTCTTATAACATTTTTTTCTTCTCTCTGTTTTCCTTTTTGTCAATGTTTTTCCTGGGTCATCATAGAGTAGATGAATTAAGAATGGCTGTGAAAGAAGCTATATGTGAAAATGAAGGTGAACGTAATTTATATGAAGAAGCCCTCATTGCCATCACAGTTGATGAGCCTCTAAAACGGTATGTTTTGGAAGAATTAACTGAAGTATATTGTTAGCTTGTATTGCATATCTTGATTAAAGTGTTATTTTTCAGTTACTGCCAACGAATTGTGCGACCTGATTTCTGGGGAGGAGAATCAGAGCTATTGGTTAGTGTTTCCTCTATGCTTACCTTCAAGCTTTACTTTCTTATATCCTTTATCTTTTAAGGATATGCATTTTATAGTTGGGTCATAGGAGTTCATATCAGTTTAAGTTAAATTTTTCTTAGTGGTTCTGCCAGCTTTTTATTCTACTTTTAAATGATGAAATTTCTATCTATTTTTGTTTGCCACGTTAGTTTATAAGTTATGTTAAGATGAAACGTTGTTGAGCTTTGTTTTGTCAGATCTCTTACTTTGGATAAATGTATGCTTTCCGCAGTAAATGTATTCTAAAGGTAATAGTGGAATGACTTCAAATTGATGTCATAGGAGTTCATATCAGTTTAAGTTAAATTTTTCTTAGTGTGTCTGCTAACTTTTTATTCTAATTTAAATGATGAAATTTCTATCCATTTTTCTTTGCCATATTAGTTTATTAGTTATGTTAAGATGAAACTTTGTTGAGCTTTGTTTTGTCAGATACTGTGGACAAATGTATGCTTTCCACAGTAAAATGCATTCTAAAGGTAATAGTGGAATGGATTCAAATTGATGTCAAAATTAATAGACCAAGTGAAGAAATATTTCAGATAATAGTTCTGGCATCAATAGGTCAATGATTTTTGCCCACAAGGTTAATCAAATAGTTTCTCATTGGTTGTGATTGCAGCGGGAGCTTTCAGGTCAATCAGGGATTAGAACCCATAAAACTTTTATATTATGAAGGGATGGGGAAATTTGAATTAATCTACAAATTAGATTATTCAAATTTACTATTATATCTGAATAATCATTTGAAAAAAAAAAAGATTATTCAAATTTTATGGTAAATTAGTATTTTAGCTTATGCATTGTTCATTGAAATACTAATTTACGATAAAATTTAACATGGACAATGCATAAGCTAAACCCTAAACCAGATACTGACCAATGACAATATTCTGGCAGGTACTTTCAAAGTTATGTAAGCAGCCAATCATTGTGTACATACCAGAGCATGAGGTACACCTAAAACAATTCTTACCAGGTTGACATTTATCTATTTTATTTCAAAGGAAATAACTTGTAATTAGAGTGTTCTCATCCTTCCCCTGATTATGGTCATACCGTACTTGCTAAAAGACAGGTTAATTTTTTTTTATCAAGTATTATTTATGTGTATGAATCATATATCTACAGATAGATGAAGGTGCTCATAATTAAATGCAGAGAGGTGACTTAGAATATTGGTTCATTTGTAATAATAAGCTGTCTTATGTCTATTTTTAAAAAATGGTTCTTATGTGGTCTTATGCTAATTCATCCTGACCGTGTGTAACTTATGAAGGAATTGGTGCAGTGCGGATATACCAGGTTGTAAAAGATTTTGTCATTAGCAAAGGCATTTGGACCTATAAAGTTCCTGCTTTGTACATTTAATGCTACATGAGGCATTGTACGAAGCTCTAGGGGTAAAAGATTTTATCATTATAGCAAATAATTTGCTTCTTAGCGCTTAACTGGTGTTGCATGGAGTCATTTTATAGGCATTTAATAAGTATTAGCTGGGAGTGCTGAATTTATTTGAAGATCTAGCAGTGACTGGATAAGATGCTACTTATAGGATATATAAGAGATTGGGAAGTGTAAGTCTGATTTAACTAACATTCAATGGACATCAGCATTGTTTAAGATATCGAATTAAGGCTGGATTGCAGTTTCCAAAGGCAAGATTTGGCCTTGAATAGAAGGACTTCTAGGTTTAGTGATTATTAAAAGGATGGTTGTGTTTTAAACAGACATGGCAGCTAAGGTTTGCGGCAGCAGGAAAATTTAAGTGTTACGTAGCTCTCTAGGTTTGTGAAGCTAAAGCAAGGCAGGTATATGCCTCCATTGGCATGTGTGACAACTGACGAGTAAAATAGAAAGGAAAAAACAGGGAGAAGATGATAAATAAGGAAACTCAAGCCTTTAGGCACTCAAATTGTCAATGACTATTACGTCCACAACTATAGTAAACAGGAAATTAAATGCAAAAGAAAGATTGATAATATCAGACTAGGAGCCCTGCATTCGCAACATTCTACGATAGACCTGGAACAAAGTAAGGAGCATTTGGATAATCATAATGTAGGACCATAACTAAAGCTCACTGTTTGGCCAATATGTTTTTATGGATATTCATTGTGCTTCCAAAAGATAACTAATCCATGGTTTCTAATATGTGGATACGAAGATGCTTCTATATTTATGTTTTTAAAATCGGACGGGTAATCAAACCAGTAAAGATATTTTTTTTTTATTATCAATATATTATAGCAATTAAGATTATAAAATAAAAAAATATATTAAGGTTGTAATTATAAAAGAAAAAAAATAATTTTACTAAATACACCTTCATATTATTAAGTTAAACCCCATTTTTATTAATTTTGAGTTAAATTTTGGTTAATTTAAGAAAATGAGGAGTGTTTGCAAAATTTGAAAATTTTAAAAAAAAAAAACCAGTTGAACTAATTCAACTGCCAGTTTCACCAGTTCTGAATCGATTTTCTGATTTTAATATCAGTTTTTTGTTTCACCAATTTTTAAGATTGATCGAACCGGTTACTAAAATTGGTTTATCAATTTTCTAGTCGGTTCGACCGGTCTGGTTTGATTTTTATAACATAGTTCTATATTCTATCTAGTCTCACTGATAAAGGGTTTATTCCAGACTTTGACATTATTGATCCTTCTTCGTCCATTTTTTATCTTTGATAGCAGATCCTAATCTTTAATTATTTTTATTGTATTTATTATTTCTGTCGAAGTCAGTGAATTTCTGTGAAATTATGCCAAATAATCTCTTGCAACTACTTTTTTAAAGCTCTTTTTACTAGCTCATATTCATATATATTATGAGTGTGTCCTTGATCTTTGTGTTAAAAGTTTGTGTAATTTATCCACTAAAATTTCCTGTTCTTTATTGTAAACTACATGCAGCATAGAGGCGGTGGTTTGGGATCTGCTTTCATTCCAATTGCTGAGTATGGAAGTGAATTTAGAAAGGGCTCTAAAAGAAAAGCTGTGAGGCTATTGTACAGTGGCAAGAACCATTATGATCTTCTAGTATGAGGAACTATATGAACGACGGAGAAGGAGCAAAATGAATGGGAGATTCAAATGCCATCTTGTAATGGTTGTGTCATAGAATCCACATATCTTGTTTCTATTCTTTTTTGTTACAGTCCACCAATCCCTTGTATTGGTAGATTATATTAAATAAGTTTTGAGGTGGAATACATGAGTATCAGCTTCTAAAGGATTAAAAATTAAGTCTAGAGCAACATTAAAATTTGACATGTCTCCAAAAGTATTAGCACCATAGTTTGCTAGAGAAATTCAGCAACTCAATTTGCTTCTAGCAATGAATGATCTCAATTAAGAATAACAAGTTGGGTTTGGTATTGGTTGTGTTACTCTCTACAAAATACTCGCATGTCTCACCTACTTAAAATTTGTTGATGACCCATTATAAAGTATGTGCGGCAATTTTTAACACTTGTGCTTGTTGATATATTTTTTTAAAAATATTTCTTAAAAAAAGATTGTATTTTTTCTAAATAAATTTTTATCAATAAATAATTTATTTGTTGAAAAATTTAAAAATAAAATTATACTATTTTTTACCAAATTAATTGAATTTAAAAATAGATTAATATAAATATATATACAAAAGATTTAGACTTTAATTGGTATATACGGTAAAGATTCTTACACTTATTAATGATTCTTACACTGACAATGTATATCAATTCAACTTAAATATTTAATATAAATAGAATTTTTGATTTTATTATTAACATCTTTATAATTATTTTATTAATTATATACTTTTTAAAAAATAACATTGATAACAATGAAATCTAACGGTTAATGTTTTAAGTTGATTTATTTTATAAAAATATTATCTTTTTTAAATTAAATATGTAATATTTTAATTTAATAGGTATGTGTGAGGATAGATACTATAAAAGGCTAATACTGCCACCACTTATAGGGAAAAAGAAAAGCATGAGAAAAAAGGACTCTAAAAAAATATGCATTAATAGGTGTCACATTGAAGGTTTTGCATCTGATCCAAACCTTACAAGAAAAAACAGAAAGAAAAGTTGTTAGAGAAGAACACCACAAGTCTTGACTGAAGTTTATACAATGTCAATGCACAACTAATCTTAATGTCCAGCAAGCACCAACTAATGCAACCTCAAATTGCACCAAGTTCAGAACCAGGTGAAAATTATGAAATGAATATATTTCCACCTCCAAATGATGTTTATTGCAACTCTCGGGATGAATCTTAATTGATTTACGTGATAAATATGTTAATCTAAAACCTTAATAGTTAATGTAATTTTACAGTTATTTTATATAATGTTTTGGAAAGTCCATTATGGTGTTTTGACTTGTACTTTTTTTTATTGCCTCAAACACGATTTTACCTTCTTTTTGTGGCAAATGCTAAAATCAATTAGAATGTTAATGTGATTTTCACAACATTTTCTAAATCTAATAATTGTACCCAATAACAGGCGCATGCGATGTAGAAATGGTGCTAACCTGTAATTAATAATGATTCAGTATTATAAAATGCTGTGAAAGTCACATTAGCAATCTAATTGGTTTTCACAGTATTTGCCACAAAAGAAAAATTTTATTGGTATTAGAACAATATTCCACTTGCACACAAAAATATTAGAACAAAAACAAACTAGACCATGGATGTCTTAGTACAACTGTTATTTTCACTTTGATGATGTGGGCAATGTTCTTATAATACTATTGATGAAACTTTAAAAAGGAGGATCATTTTCTCCAATGTTCAAAGGCTCAAGAGGAGGACTTTACTTATTATTATTATATGAAAAATGTTAGAGAAATATTAACTGACACTTCTTTAACATAATTTTTTTTATAATTGATTAACATTTTTTGAAGTTTATTGATTTTTGTGAATCCCACTTTGAAATCATCAATTTAAAAGTGAGTCATACTTTAAGGAATATGATCCACAAGAATTGGTGATTTATAATAATTTTAGTTAATAATAAAGAAGGTGTTATAAAAAAATTGACAAAGAAAATATGTTAAAAATTTCTCTTATTATATTAAGGGTCTAAGAAGAGAGTGTTTAACATTTCGCTTAATATATTAAGGAGCGCAAAAAAATTCTTATATTTAGAAGACACTTATTTGCAAATTTAGAAATTATGCCTGTTAATTTTAAAATAATTGGTAAATTTTGTCCAAATTATTAAATAAAAAGTGTTAATTATTAAGAAAAAAACGTTAATATCCACGTAAACTTAATTAAGTGATGCAAAGAGTTAATTAAAAAGTGATTACCAAATAAATAATAAAAATTATTCATGATATTTGTTTTTTATTAATTAATTGTTTAATCACTTTTTAATCAAGTTACAATTAGGCTCTATGTCGCCGAAGCTTATGGGCAAGTAAACATTTATTTTTTAATAGTCAAGAAGTTCAATTTAAGGGGTTGGACATAATTTGTGATTAAAATTAGAATATAATTTACAAATTTTAAAATAAGTAGACCAAAATTTCAAGTTTAAAAAATAGAAAAGAATGTGCAATAAGCACTAAAAATAACAATAAAAATTCATAAGCATGAATGAAATTTTAAATGAAACTCTTTTTTTTTTTAATTTCTTAATTTGCATATTGTTTCTATTAATATTTATGAAATATTTTATTTTTTATATTGAACGACTTTTTATGCTTTTAATTAAGTATTTATTTTTATTTGAACTTTTTTATTTTGAGGATTTTAATTTTTTTCCTAAAAAATAAATTTCTTATTAAATAATTAACGATGCAATCATAAAAAAAAATGTATCATAGTAAAATTTGTTTCTAATAAATATTATTATATTAATTATATTAAATATATTAAACATTACATACAAATATTAAATATTAATATCCCTAAAATAGCCGTTATATATTAATTATAATTATTAATAGTAATTAAAAGTAAAATTATAATACTGGTAACTAGTATTAATTTTATAATAGCCTATTAGGTAACTTAAATGTTCCCTTTGAAGAAATTCCACGTGGCATCTCCACACTCTTACAGACAAAGATACCGCGTATTAACACTGCAAGAACAACAACAGTGTCGAAAATCCGCAACAGCGTTTATTTTCATTTAATTTTAATTTCCGTTATATCATTTTCCCTTATTTATCCGTTACGGTGCCAAACCGATTATTTCCCTCTTCTCACATTCACACAATCGGGATTAGGGTTTAAACTTCTTCAAATTTCGAATTTCGAATTCCAAACTTTAATCTCCTCCGTTTTCACGATGATGGAAGGAGCCAGCAATGGAGGGATGCTGTATCACGAGGTGCAGGAGTCGAAGCTCTGCGCCGTGCATTGCGTCAACACCGTTTTGCAGGGTCCGTTCTTCTCCGAGTTCGATTTGGCCGCCCTCGCCTCCGATCTCGATCGCAGGGAGCGTCAGGTCTTGCTCCCCGCCCTCGCCTCTGCGGATTTCGAATCACATAATGTCTCGCTCGATGGTGATTTCAGCATCCAGGTTCGATTAGGGTTTTTCCTTCTCTGGTTTTTGTTTTTTCGTGTTTTGCTGTGTTCATAGCTTTTTTTTTTCCTCCCATTAAATGCTTGTTTTTACTTTAAAAAAACACTTTTTTTTTTCTCTATAAAATTTAAGCAATTTTAAGGATAATTTTAAAAGAATGTTATGAGATTAGTAAAATTTAATTTAGTCTCTTTTATTTGTTGTAAATGAGAACGGAGGGAATAGGGAGTAGTCTAATGAGAACGGAGGGAATAGGGAGTAGTCTGTTTTTTGAATCTGTTTTTTCATTTTTGTTTTTTTTATATGACTGAACTCAATTTTATTTTTGGTTGTAAATAAAAACAGAGGTCCATAGTAGTTTGTTAGTTTTTGTTAGGAGATTTTTTTTTAACATGACTGAAACTCAATTTTTTTTTGTTATAAATGAGAATGGAGAGAGTAGATAGTAGTTTCTTAGTAGAAGAATTTAACTTTTTTTTTTTATGTGGCTTTTGTTACTAGGCCAGCCTTACAGTGATGGTGTTATTGTGGTTGTGTTTGGCGAGAATGTGATGAAATTGTTGGCGATTTTGTTTTGGAAGGTTCTGTTTGCTTGGATGGTTTGTATTTTAATTGAATACAAAACGGTTTTGTTTATTTGTTTATATTTATTATTATCATTTGAGGCATTTTGTATTTCTATGTTATTGTGGTGCTAGCTACTTCTCCAATTGTTCAATATATATATATATATATGTATATATATATATATATATATATATATATATATATATATATATATATATATATATATCATGGTAGGTAAATCGGGATACAAAATTGTGTATCGAAAAACCTATTTTTGGATTGGTTTTCTAACAGTATGCATGTATGAAAATTGAAATGAATGCGCAACAAATAAAGTAGTGGAATAATAAAAGATAAGTTTAGAAATGTTATTCTAATTCCTTTTTATTTAAAATTTTTTAAGGAGAATAGGTAAAAAAGAAACTAAAATAACAATGAATCATAAGATTCACATGAATCGTTGAATCCCATTTATATACATCCCTTAAGTTACTATTTAACTATTCATTCATGTATCGAATTGTAAGAATCGAATTGTGAGTGTGTGTTTTGGTTTGGTTTGGTTGGTGTTGACTTCATTAATGCATATTTGAGTGTGTGATGCAACTTGCAAATGTAATTTGACTGATTGATTATTTTATTTTGATGTATCTATTTATAATATTGTTGCCTGTTGAAGGAAGTTTGCTCTAATGTGTATGTGGATGAAGGGAAGGGGAGGGGGACATAATTACTGCTTGCTCATTTTTTCAACACGGAGCTCACTATATATTTAGGGTCCACACAAAAATGCAAATGCATGAATTAATGGTGATTAATTTATCCTGTGATACGCAGTACCAAATTGAATGAGAAATAGTATGCACTTGTTGGGATGACATCCCATGTGGAGCCTGTTGTTGATACATTTCAGTCTGTCTGGTCTCAATTTCCCATTTTAGCTGTCATTGCTACATTCAAAATGATTTGTCTTAGCTGTACTCCTTTGGCATGTTTATAATCATAAATATTATGTTTGGATTGTATAGAATCAGAATTTCAAATTCAATTTCAATTTTATTCAGATATAAGAATAGGAGTGAATAGAAATAATTATATGATGACTTATTTTGACGTTGTGGAGAGAGTAGTTGTAAAGAAGGAAGGAAAATTAAACAACAAGACGATAGGAATAATTACAATAATTATGAGGATGTTGAAATTACAACAATTAAATGAATAAGAAATAGTACATTCCTTCAATTTATCTAATAGGGATGAAATTATAAAAATTATAGAGCTAATGGGAATGATTAACAGTGAAAAAAAGTATAAAAAAGTGAGTTTTTTTTATCTCCAAAGATAAAGATTTATAACGAAGGGAATGCATACCGTGTCAAATCCTGCTGGCCATTGGTTTTATGTTGAGTGAAACATTTCTATTGTTGTTCTAGGTTGAGCATAATTTACTTCCCAGATTGGCAATTTTTAGAGTCTTGGCTAATAATTGGATATGATATTTTAGAATGGAAATTTTAATTCTTAAAGTGTGTCCTAACTTGAAAATTAGAATGTGCAATGGACCAATTCCTGTTTCCAATTTTAATTTCGTTCTATTTCTAGATGTCAAACAGACACCTAATGTCTTTTGCAGACAGCTGTCAAAAGTAAGTAGAGAAGGGTGTATCCTAGTCTGGTTAAAACTGCAGGATGGACATGATCTATATTATTTATTTACTTTTTTGTCCCTCATCGTTTATGCAAATTGGACTTTTAGTATCTGCTCGTAACCGAATTCATTCTTGTTATCATAACTCATGAGTTCTGTTGTTTTGGATGATGAAAACAAGTTGAACTGTGTCTAACTTGTCAATTTGAAATTTATTGAAGGGATAACTGATATATGTAGGAGGTGACATTTGATCTTTTTTTAACATGCTTTTGTGTTGTTCGTTTGTAAGATTTTTCTGTAGAAGCCTCCACCCTCTATTCACATTTATTGCAAATTCTCAATTTATTGAAGGGATTGCTGATATATGTAGGAAGTAACATTTGATATTTTTTTAACATGCTTGTGTTTTTTGTTTGTAAGATTTTGCTGTAGAAGCCTCCACCCTCTAGTCACATTTATTGCAAATTCTCAATTGTACCCCCCTCCCTGCCACCCCTTCTTTAGAGAAGGAAAATCACAGAATTGTTGATATATGTAGGAAGTAACATTTGATATTTTTTTAACATGCTTGTGTTTTTTGTTTGTAAGATTTTGCTGTAGAAGCCTCCACCCTCTAGTCACATTTATTGCAAATTCTCAATTGTACCCCCCTCCCTGCCACCCCTTCTTTAGAGAAGGAAAATCACAGAATTGTTTTGAGTATTGGTTCATTTCCTTAGAGAAGTCAAAATATTTTCATCCTTGAATAGCAATACTGTCCAAATATTTTGATATAACTTTAATGCTCTGCTGGGAAACTGTTTTTTTATTAGTTTACCAAATGAATAAGTTTTATGATTAAAGTTTGTTTAAATAAATGACTTAGTTAAACAAATTATTCTGAACATGCGAATTAATATTAGAATCCAAAATCTTTGTTTTTTGCACAAAAACTTGGTAAAGCTCCTTAGGTGTTTGCATTATTTTCTCAATTAAAAGTATAATGTAGGTATTCTTTTTTAAACTTCACCTGTGAAAATATTAAAAGGGAGGATGAGATAACTGAAAGTTTCATACTTTTATATCTCTCACTATTGTCTTCCTTTCATTGTGTCTCATGACTTTACAAAGTGGGCAGTTCAAGGGGGCCTAAGTTTTTTATTCAGTTTACCAGTTAAATAATGTAATTAGTTTTTTTATGAAGATCTTGTGAATATTTGATTCCTAAATGTTTTTAAAATTCTATTGTTCCTGTTGATTTCAATTTCTTTTGATCTCCGTATTTCAAAATCCTAGTACTGCTGTTGATTTGTATATTTTCATCTATCATTTGGTGTTACATATATCATTCAAGTACTATCCTAAGCCATGAATGGTTTTGGTTCTTGGACAAACACTATTTTTGAAACTGGACTTGTCATTGAACCAATGAAGATACTTCATCATGGTTCACATTAGTTTAATTGTGGTTGAATAGGGATAGAATTGGTAATAATAAAATATATAATATATTAAGTATTAAGTAATAAACCATATGCACGAAAATAAAATTATCAGAAAATTAAGTTGGGTAAAGTAAAAGTTTTAAATTAGAATAAAGGATTACATCACATGTCCTATAAGATGAAAAAATTATAATAAATGTTAAATAATAGCAATCTAGATGTAGATATTATATTTGAACCTTCATTTTAAAATATTTTTGAATAAAAAGTTAAGAAGAAAAGAATTCAAACTTGTTTTCTGCTTATCCTGTTTTACTTGTTTTCACTAGTTGATCATTTTGGCTGGTTTTCTGCTCAACTGTTTTCTGAGTTGTCTTGACTGGTTTTTTAACTGTCTATACTTGTCTCTTTTTAATATAGGGACAGTTACAAGTGGTTTTTCTGTTTAGTTAAAACACTTATTTGTTTCATGCATCAAATATTACTTTTTGGTTCAAAATTTAGGACTTAGGTCCTTTGCTATTTTATGATTTACTTAAATGTGCAAAGCCTTTTCTGTAGGTTTTACAAAAGGCTTTGGAAGTGTGGGACCTACAAGTTATCCCGCTTGACTCTCCAGTAGCTGAGCCTGCCCAGATTGACCCTGAGCTGGAAAATGCCTTCATTTGTCATTTACAAGACCATTGGTTTTGTATCCGTAAAGTGAATGGGGAGTGGTACAATTTTGACAGTCTCTATGCAGCCCCACAGCACCTTTCCAAGTTTTACCTCTCTGCCTATCTTGACTCTTTGAAAGGCTTCGGGTGGAGCATATTCCTGGTTAGAGGAAATTTTCCCAAAGAGTTCCCCATCTCGTCATCCGAAGCTTCTAATGGTTTTGGGCAGTGGCTTTCACCTGAAGATGCTGAGAGGATAACTAAATCTTGCAATTCAGTGCAGGCTCCACACCAGAGAGTTAATGAGAGGCAACAGAATGACCAGTTTCTTTCTCATGGGGACGCTGAATTGTATTTAGACATGGAAGATGATGATGAGGATCTAAGAGCAGCAATTGCTGCTAGTCTGATGGATTCATCCCCTGCTGTGACTAAAGCTGAAGCCAGTACTCCTCAAAATGATCATCAAAGTAGTAAACAAGTGGCAACCACTGAAGCTACCCATCTAAATGATCAACAGTCCAAACAAGTGGAACCCATTGAAACTACTATACCTCAAAATGCTCAAAGCAACAAACATGTGGCAGCTCCTGAAGCTGGTTCTCCTCTGAATGATGAAAACGGCAGAGATGTGACAGATGTGACATCTTCTGTAAGTGATAACGCTCAAGATGAAAACCAGGATAAAGGGAAAACTTTCTAAGAGTGTGCTGTTATTTGCCCCTAATTTGTTGCAATTGAGGACAATAATCTGTACCAGTTTAGGTGGTCGAAACATTCATCAGTGGCTTAAAGTCACGGTGCTGTGCAGTATACACATTCTCATTTCAATTGCATGATGTATAAACTGTAAGGAAAAAACCCTTCAGCATTTCCATCGATTATATTATAGTTACCAACCAAATTTTGACAATGTTTTGGAAAATCATTAGGCATTTCCAATTGTGATTGATACCAAGTTTTGACCATGCTGCATGCTGGTACTGCTACAATAAAGTTGTTTATGTTGATTATGGGAACTCTGATTGAAACCCCTCTCCCAATTGCTAACTATTATTAGGCTACAGATTTACAGGTCACTTAGAACGTAAAATTGTCGCGTGTGTTTTTGTCATAATCAACAATTTTTGTTTTCTCAGGTTTAGGAAAAACACCAAGAACCAAAACATGAAAATGGGCAATTAGGACGACTGTTATTATTTTGGATAAATGATTAATTTTCTCCTTGAAAGTGTGATGTACAGTTAATTTCCTAAAAGTAATAAAATTTTAAAATTTTGTTTGAAAGCGTAATATGTCAATCCTTTTAGTTCAAAATTCAGTTTAATGAATTTTTCTTCAAAAAAACTGTTTTTTTTTTTGTCCTTTAAAGTTTTCTTTTTATTATGAAGATAATTATTAAATACTCTTATTTCTCACAATAAACCATTTTTTTTCATATGAAACATTTCCATTGTGTCTATCAATATTTCTGCTTAGTGTCAATCTCAATTAACTATATATTATAATAGTAAAATAGATAAATTAATTAAAACAGAAGACAAAAATCTATATATGTGTTAAGTTTAAAGTTCTAGAAAATAATTTTACATTATTATTCAAATATAAATCATAAATGGAGAAGATTGTAAATCTAAATATTTAAAATATAGTAAGTTTTTTTTATGAAAAAAATACTAGTTAATATATTAATTTTTATTAGTGGAGTGATTCGAATCTACAAACTATTTTTGGATGTTGGTGAGTATGGATTTGGATGTTGATGAGTATGGAAATGGAATTTTAGATGGAGAAGGTTGTGCTTTGAACGAGAAAAAACACTTGTACTATAGTTTACACAAACAATTGAAGGGAGATTACCAAGAGAAGAGTTGAGGACGAGGAAGAGTGGAATGGAGATACCTATGGTCAATATTCTGTAAAAGATCTCATAATGTTATGCAAACGCAGGAAAACATAAATAGTAGAGAATTCTACAACAAATTGTTGTGGAACGCAAAGACACTGACAAAAGTTCAAGCATTTGTATGGAGAAAAATTCAGATAAGGCAAGAATTGAGGAAGAGGAATGTATCATTGTCACACAACTCACAAGAAGATTATTCCTATGTATTTTGTCAAAAGAAAAAAGAATCAGTGACTTGCTACTGTTTACCTCTGAGTTTTCATATTCTTTTTCTGAATGGTCAACAAATTTATGTATGTGCATAATAAATATGTAGAATACTGTAGTTGATATAGTGCAACTAAATGTGTTGGTAGGATAATTCTGTTTACAATTCTATGTTGTATGTTAATTGTTATTGAAATTGCAGTGACTAAGGTGTTGGAATGGAACATCTAAATAAATAAAGAGTGACAAGTGGAATTGATTATAAGCTTAATGCCACTCCTTGGGAATATGAGAAGTAGGAATTTTAGCATGAAGACTTTAAAATAGGAGAGTGTAATTTAGTATTAGCAATTATAAGACATAATACTTTATGTTTTCTTTCTTTACTTTGGATATGGGTTGATGGTAACTTCTAGTCTTATAACTTTAATAAATATTTTTTACTTATAAAAATATAAATCATAATATATGTCTTTAAATTAATTATTTAAAAATCAACAAACTATCAGATAATAATATAAAATTATTTTACTCTTTTAGTGCCTCACTGTTTTATTTCATGATGTTTTTATATATGGTTGTCATCTCAGCAAAGCTAAATAAAGACTTTCCTTGATTTTATAGAAGAAAATCACGCCACAAGCCTTTTGAATTAGAAGACATGCAATGGAATCTCCAATTAAATAACAATATGTTGATTGTTGAAACAGAAATTGAATTTGTCAAGGAACGAAAGTGGCTGAAAATTCCAAATTATATAATTGGGGTTCATAAAATTAAAAAAAAAAACCTATCATTCAAGAATTATATGATCTACACTATGATGTGATGCCCCATGTGCACCATACACTAAGGACAAAACAATCACAACCTAAATTTCAGTTTCTTGAGATTTTTAAAGATGCCATTTTCTTTGTACAGCTTAAAGATGCCATTTGATTTGTAATAGAATTAAGTTCGATAGAAAAAAATTAAATTATTGAATATAATTAATTAATTTTAATTACAGATTTTAAATTCAAAGTATGATGTTAAATTTTTACCGTATAAGTCATTCAAATCGAACAAAGAAATTAAGTGCAATTCAATTTTATTTATTTGAAAATATTATAAAATTTAAATCAATCAAACTAATCATTAGGTTTGTTTTGATCCAATTTTAGTGGTTTTGAAATATATTACTAAGTATTATTTAATATGGTTTTTAATACTTATAACAATATTTAAATAATTTGTTTCAATTTAAGTATTATTTAAACATGTATGACTAATTTATTGAAAATCAACGTTACTTTAAAAGTACTTAAAAAACAAATTTTCATCATATATCTAAAAATTATATTAGTGCTACTGATTATTATTTATTTTTTATGACTATATTTATAACCTAAATGATATCTTTTCTTTTAAATTAAGTATTATTTAGTTGAAAAATATAAAAGTTATGTATATTGCAATTTGGTTTAGTTTGGTTTGATTTTCAAATTTTAAACTTTAGACCGAACCAAATTGTGCAATTTAAAGATTTAATAAACTAAATAAATTCAAAGAATTTCAGTTTTTTTATTGATTTTCAGTTTTAGATAAATTTTCAATTTTTAGTTTGGTTACCCTAATTCAAAGTACATATTTATGACATGTAAGATTAATTAAGAGTGCAATTTAAACTAGACTACAAATGACAATGGGGTGAGTGATATGAGTTTGACCCTTCTCATTCTTTTAAAAAGTGCGAGACAAGGAAATAATAAAAAAAGTAGGTATAAAATTTTAATCTTTCGGTATTTTCATATTTAGGTATACTTGCGGATATCTTGTTATATAATTTTTTATAATTTAATTTAAATTTACTTATAAATTATTAAATAAATTATATGTTAATTAATAATTATATTTAATTTATTAATTATTAAATAAATTATATATTAAATTATTAATTATATTTTAGTTTTAATAAAATTTATATTCAAATATGTGAAATTTTATTCTGAACCCAAAACCTTAAACATATAAGCAAAACAAGTACGAGAACGAAATAAAGACTAACAAACTTACATTTATATTCGTTCTACTCTCAAAATCAAAATGGAAAATGTCCATACCTGCGAGATGGGGCATGATTAGATCCACAGAGTAGACACATGTTTTATGTTTAGACAAACCATAGAATTTCGGTCCGTCAGTGACAAATTTACATGTATTTAGGAGTGTAAATGCATTTCTTAAATTTTAAAAATTTACATATAAATATTTAATATGTTTATATTTTATTTTTAATTCTACAAATTTTTGAATCTCCTTAGTTTTATATTTTTAAAATTGCATCTTACTTTTATATATTAAATCCACTATTCTCAATTATTCATATTTTTATTAATTTGTCATTTTATAAGTCTATTTTAAATATTTAACTGGTTAAATCAATTTTATAATTTTCGCAATTTTATGTTTCTTTATATATATATATATATGTGTGTGTTTTTTTTTTCATTCGTCTCCAGTTAGTGTTTTATCTGTCACGGAAGATTAATTCTAAGCCTAACTACACTTTAAACGGAATTAATCGTTTTGTGAAGGCCATTGAAGGGTACTTTAATATACGTACACGACTGCAACTCATTTATTACTTTTGCATTCAACATATTTTTAGAGGGAGAAACACATTTCCAAACATAGCTTAAGAGGGCAAATTAAAAAACGTGTTGGAGGAAATAAAAAGTTTAATTAATATGTAAAATAATATTACAATGATATTTAATTATTATTTTTTTATTTATATAATTTTTAAAATATTAATTAGTAAAATTAACAAACTTACTATAACTTAAAGATGGTAATCGAATGTATAAAAACTAAAAAATTTTACACTAATTATATATACTAATTAAATTCTTTACTCGAGAAAGTTTAAGTAACATGTATTTACAGTGTAAAAGAATATTATAATAATATTTAATATTCTTTTTATTTTATATGACTTTCAAAATATTTATCAATAAAATTAACAAATTTATCATAAATTAAAGATTAAAATTAAATGTTAATATAAAAAGTTTTATATTATCGATACATTCTAATTAAACTCTTTACTTAAAATTAAATTATAATAATATTTTTGAATTTTATTATATTATACAAACTTATTGTTTTTTATTTTCTATATTAATTTTTTTAAAATTAAAAATATAACACTAACATTCTTTGTGTATTTAAATATATTAAATTAATATTTTTTCCCATTTCTTACATTAACATTCATTTAGGATACGTAAAGATAATAGTTAAAATGTAAAGTATAAATGTATAATTATATTAAATTTAAGATAATATTTGTAGTCATTTGTTTTTGGTGATATCAACTTGGGTAGGGTGTAATGTGCAAATGTCCAAAGAGACTGATTAGACGTCTGAACCTCACTCCTTAGAAAAAAGACGTGTCAACCCTATCTAATTTATTTTTTTCTTATAGTTTAATTTATTTTACGTTAAAAAAATATACAATTATTTATTTATTAAAACATATTTTTTAACAAGTAAATTTAAAAATAGTTTATTCATGTTTATTATAATTTTTAACGGGTAAAAGCATTTATAAAATTTTTAAAGATTATTATAATGCATCAAGTAGATAAATTTAAAGAAAATTTGTGACAATTTTTAGTAGTTACTAGGTGATTTTTTATTTTCAGTTTTAAAATTTATAAAATAAAAATTAGTTTTAGTTTTATTGTAGTTGATAACTTTTAATCAAAAACATTGGTGATTGATTTTGGAAAGTGACAATCTTTTTACTTATGGTTAAATATGACAATAAATAACTTTTATTTAAAATGATGATCAATAATCATTAACTAATAACTAATAGCTAATGATGTTGAAGAGAAGTTAAATTATGAGCTTAAAATGAGAAAATAAATTAAAATTTAAAAACTAATTTTTATTATTTTTGAATTTAAATTATAACTGTCTTAAAAATAACTAAAAAATCAAATAAGATTTAATTTTACCCATTAATATTGTATGAACAAAATCTGTGTCGTGAGTTGGTTTTATATATCCTACGGGAGGAGATTTTGTAAAATTTTCAACAGCTGAATCTAGAAATTCCAAACCACTCGAAACAAAATCTTACATAAAGAAAAAATGTTCAGAAAATTTGACGTGTAAAATCAGTTTATCCATTATAAATTTTTGAGGAACTAAAATAATACTTTACTATCAATTATAATAATAATCAATCACTGGAAGAATTTAATTTTTACAGACACCCAAAAAATTCATCAAATAATATCATCATTCCTTACATATTTAGTATGAGTGTTTAGGAGGAAAAAAAAGAAGAAAGCAAGGAAATAAAAGCTGTTAGAAGAAAGCTAAGAGTTACAGTCAACATGATAAGTGTTTGGCTTGAAATGGATTGGGTGGGCGGTGGCTTACTGTGGAATATGAATTCAACCACAGACTTTGTTCTTTCTTTTCTGTTTTGTATTCTTCTGCTGTTTTATGTTGGGTTAGAATAAGAGTGGAGCACACAGTTCTGTGAGACTAAAAAAAGCACTTTTAGGCTGTAATCTGAGACATCAAGCCCCAGCTTTCAAAACCCACCATCCTTACATAACACATAATTTTGGGTCCACAATCTCACAATAAAATTAAAAAAAGTGAGGTGAAAAATTCAATAAAACTATAAAAGTTCGACATAGTTGGTGTTCACTGCCTTTTCTTTTTCCGTGGATCATCATCACAAAGCTCTGTGCTTTTTGGTGACCCAGATCCTTTCCTGGGTTCAAGTTCCTCACTTTGGCCTCTCCTCAAAATGGGTTCATCTAATCGTTTGTTTAACCGGCAAAGAACTCTTCATCAGATCCTTGGTGGTGGTCAAGGTTTGCCATTTTTTTTTATTTTTATTTTTATCAGTTTTGATTAAATTTCACCACTTTGTATCACACTCGTTTCTTTTTGTCCCTTGGTGTTTGTTTATGTTCATTTTGGTACTTTTAATTCAAGAGTGGCATATCTATATGGGTTGTGTCTGTGTCTGTGTCTCAGTGTGTGTGTATATGTTGTTTTTCATTTTTGGTTTGCTACTAGTGTTAATGGGAGAAGGGTCAGAATCAGAAGACAAAAATGGATTGATAATTTATCATAATCTTGAATCTTTGCTGAATCAATGCATGCTTCAATGCAGTTGCAGATTTAGTACTGTGGAGGCGGAAGAACCTTACCGTGGGGATATTGTTGGTCACACTAGCAGTTTGGGTTGTGTTTGAAAGATCTGGTTATACTCTTCTTTCTCTTGTTTCCAATGTTCTCCTTCTCCTCATTGTCATTCTTTTTCTTTGGGCCAAGTCAGCTGCAATTCTCAATAGGTAATAACAGTGCAAGTTATACTGTACGTAACCTGAATCTTCTTGTTTGTGGTGTTTTGAACTTTGAAAGGTGTTAAAATGTAAAAGCAATTATAGACCATTGTCACCTCAAATTCTGATTATTTGTTCTAATTTTAGGTGTTGTAGTTTTAAGAAATATGAAGAATTGTTGGAAAACTTTATGCTCTGTGTACTATGGTGATGCATGTATGTTTTGAATAAAAATGTGCAGATTACTTTTGTATCTTAATGTTCAGAACTAACTTTTCTTGTACATTGGACTGGAGGGGTGACAGTTTATCAGCAGTTGCGCATGGTTTCTCTCTGCCTATTAAAAACCATTTTTTAACTATCATTGAACACTCTTGAGAATCCAGAGTTTTAGTCTTGAGGGAGATTTTATGATTTATATGATTCTTAAAATCTGCAGTTGCTGACTTGCTGTTGCAAGTTTTGATCCTATAAGATACTTTTGTAGGAGAAATTTGTTCCCGATATATACTTATTGCATGTTTTGAACGCTGAGCAATGGAAGGTGCATCTTTAATCTTTGATCAGTGCACTGATGAAATTGAGCCTTGTCCTCAATGTTGACAACTGTTTGTAATGCAGAAAGGGCATGATCTTACATCCATTTATTTGCAATTCATTTTGGTGCTGTAGTGGGATAGTTACTTCATTTGTATCTCAATAGAAACACTACTTAAAACAATAAAGTTCAGTTAACAATACATTGGCTATGGCTAGATGAGTAGGCTCGATGGAAATATGCAATGTAGTCAATCATTTGAAAGTGTATGTTTGTTCATTATGCTTCAAGATCTTGTGGGAAGTGTTGCTTCTTGAGTGTGCTTAGTTTATACGCCTCACAATACTAGCTTTCATCATTCTTAACATATCATCATATTCAGTAATTTGCATCTGCAAATTTTGGTAGTGTAACGTCCATGGTGTATCAACAAAATGTATAAAAGCAGGTTAAACTGTTAGTTTTCTTTTGACAGACCTGCTCCACCTCTACCACAGTTGCATCTATCAGAGGAACTGGCAAACGAAGTGACAACTTTTATCCGCACCAGAGTTAATGATCTGTTACAAGTTTCTCAAGATATTGCCCTTGGTAAAGACTCAAGGTTGTTTCTGAAAGTAGCTGCATACCTGTGGTTAATTTCTATTATTGGTGGCTTGACTGATTTCCTGACCCTGGCATACACCAGTAAGTTTCTGAGCATCATGTGATCAAAATAGACTCATCACTCAATTAGTTTCCATTGGTTGAAAATTAAGCAGCAAATTGGTACAAATAAATTTATTGCTCTGGTTTGGTTATGTGGCAGGTCTTTTTATTGTTCTTACAGTACCAGCAATCTATGAAAGATATGAAGATTACATAGATACGTATATCTTGAAGTGTTACAGAAAATTATGCCTATTGTATGTGAAAATAAATGAGGAATATGTCAGCAAAGTCCATAACTGGATTCTGGAGAAGAAAAAGCTGAGCTGAGTTTGTTTTTTCACATTCATTTTGATAGTTTCTTTTATTACTCTTCTAAAATATTTCTTACAGGATCACTGGTGAGAATGTAATTGTGAGTTTGAGGGACAATAGTGATCTTCTCCCCCAAGAGTGTCTTCCTTTTGAATTTTCCATCGTCAATGATGGATCTCTTTTTTGGTACATAATGATGAAAATCTTACGTTGGACTGGTTCATGTAGTCCACCAAGTATTTAAGATTTCTTCTTAGGTTAACAAAGAAAAAATATAGGTGCCTCTACCTACCCACAAGATAAAATGTGCTGTTTACAAGTATTTGTACATGAAATATGGGTAAAACTATCATTACACTTGTTTGTAGATTTGTCCGAGGTTTGCATTGCATTAGTAGTTCACTTCAATAACAATTTAGAACTCTTAACTTTTATAGAGATAGAGATTTAGTAATAATGTAATAACAGAAAAAGAATGTGTGGATGAACATAATCAAATTGCGGAATGAGTACAACTGAGTTGGCAAGACATGATAAGTTGTGAGGAAAGAGAAAATCTGAGTTTGAATCTTATAGAATACACTCTTGAAAAGGAGTGACAAGTGTAAGTGTGACTAAATTCTGGACCGAATAATTACGGTATTACTAATTAATAAAAAAAAATAAATTACAAAGTCAAGCATGCAAATTTTGATAGAAAGAAAAAGAAATGTAAGGCGTGCAATAGAAAATAAAATCTGTGATTTAAATATTAAATAAGATGAAAAGGAAGAAATATATATATACCTGAAATTCTTCGGTCCTACATAAGGGCAGCTATGTTTAAGTTGATAGGTGATGTAACATATGAAAGTTGACATAAAAAGTCCATGTTATCAAAACGAAATATGTGATAATTATTATTAAACATTTAGTTGATTTTGTAATGCTAGGTTGGTCCCTAAATATAAGCTAATTTTACTTAATTCATACGAAAGTTAGTTAATTTAACTAATAAAATTAAATTTGTTAACATTTTTATTTTTTTTAAAATTATTGGGTCTAATAATATTTTTATTGTCACTAATTACCTTCCAACTAATTATTTAATGAGTAGTACTCATTCTTCCATCCTCGTTAGAGAGAGAACTTATATTGGCACAATAAATTCATATTCTCTTTGTACTTATTAAAAAAAATTAGGCTTAAATTCACTTTTTGTTCATATAAGTTAATGATTGTACAATTTTACTCCTGAAAAACTTCTATTATATATTTGGTCTTACACTTTTTTAAATATAGTAATATTGATTCATCCTTAGTCTATCATCAAATTTTTAATAAAAATTACTAACATAATATTTAAATAATGACATGATACTAACTAAAATGTCAACATAATGAATAACACCCTAGTCTAAAACTTCAACATAATATTAATAGAGAAGATATTTATTTAGTCAGAAGATTTGCTTTTTATTTAATAATTTATTTTTTTAAAATCTAATGGTTGTAATGAATAATTAGTTGTTAGGATGAAAAGTAATTCTTTTAAACTTAATACATGTTTGGATGCCGGTTGATAAAATTGATTTTAAATGGAATTGATTTTTCATAATTGGTTATGATTAAAATGGATTTTGAGATGATATGATTTATGTTTGTAAGTGAAATAAATATGTTTTTTATCCAACACAAAATATCAAGAAAACAAATCTAGTATAAAAGTTTTTATTCAACGAAAAAGTCACTCTAAGTTACTTTAATCTAGAATTAATTCTAGAATCAGAATCAATTCTGAATTTTTTTTTCAACATTAAATCAAGCATGTTAAAATTTATTTGAAATCAATATTGAGTTTTTTTTTTTTGAAAAGGCAAATTTATTCATCAAGAACAAAACTTTCACTTGTTACAAGACATGACACGAGAGAGTTTGTCAGTTACAAATATAGTACGACAATAGAATTAACTTACAAGAGTTTCCCCACAGACCAATAAGTTACAAAGAGTTCCCTCAACTTACCAACTTAGCAAAGATCATAAAATCACTTACTTTTGAGTTTATAATCAACTTTCAAATATAAGACTAAACATACACTTATTTTTAGAATAGGTGAATCCTTCTTTGTCTTAATAATATATTTACACAACATTAATAATATAATAATGATTATATGATTTAAATGTTAAACATGTGGATGTCATGTCATAACTTAAAATGTTACATTAATTTTATTTTTCTTAAAAATTTGATGACAGATTAACATTAACAGTCAACTAAAATTATTAAGTTTTTAGAATATAGGAAATTAAATGTGCAATAAATTTTAAAAAGAAATTAAAATTACACAATCATAAAATTATATGAACAAAAATTAATGTTGTTAAAAAAAGTATTCAAATAGTAAGGCTAGAACCCATCCTTTGTCTGGGGTTTAAGTTCACACCACATTGTAATATGTCTTCTTCATTAATGAAGTTGCATGTGGGGCTCAAGCATTCAACACTTCGACACAGTTGCATACAGCATACCCTATTTATTTCTGTTCAGGTTATATAATACTATGTTTGTCACGAGTGTCTCAGTGTGTGTATGGTACTATGGCCTTGGTTTTTTGTCCTTTTTTTATAGTTTAAAAAAAGAGGGGAAATACAATTTTAATTCTTATAAGTGATAATTATGAAAGAGTTTAACATTTATATACTTTGGTGTAAAATAATTTTAAATTAACAGTTAATCATAATTCTTCATTTACATAACTTTTAAAATATTAATCAGTAAAGTCAACAAACTTACTATATATAAAAAATGGTAATTAACTGTCAATGTCAAACTTTTTCCATTGATAATATATAGATGTTTTTCTAAGAATTTAATTAGTATAAACTGTTAGTGTAAAAATAGTTACACTGACTATATATACCAATTAAATCTTTTTTCTAATTATAAAACTAATCATTAACTATCTTTTTGAAAATTAATCTTTAAGTATTTTAGATAGAGTGAAACAAGTGTTTTTCTCGTTATAAAACCATTTATTTCTTTGACATAAATGCTAGTATGTATAGTTTTCAATAGCTAAAATCATATTCAGTAATAAAAATTGTAATATGCATATATTACAGAATATGTTCTTTTATAAAGTTTAATTAGTATATAGTAATTATGTAAATAAGTTTTACATTTACATCTAATTATAATATTTTATTTATATAACTTTTAAAGTATTAATTGATAAAATAAATAAAAGGTAGTAAGTGAGTGTCAGTATAAAAAAATATTAATCAAAATAAATTTTAATTCTAATATGTTACATATTATTTGTAAGTGAAATAAATGACTTTAGTCTTCCGAATAGAGGTTAAATCTGTATCTAGTTTCTCAAATTAAAAATTTTATTTTTAGTTCATATGTGGTATAAAAATCACGCTTCACAATTTGTTATAGTTTTTAACTATTAAATTTAATTTTTAATTTGAGTATAATTTTACAAACAAAACTACTAGAGTTTAATTTAGTCAATAATTTTCATGTTTTTTCAACATTTTTAGTTATAAAAAATTGTATTTAAATTAAAAAGGCTTAAATCTAATTTTGGTCCTCATATTTTTTAAAATTCATAATTTTGACGTCTATTAAAATTGAGACATTTAATTTATCTATTTTATAAAATTTGCAATTTTTATTCCTTATTTTATAATAAAGACATTTTGTCCTCTGTTTATTATCGTCACATTAATATTGATTATCACATAAATTAAAATTTCATGTCATATCACTAAATTTGATTCACATAAAATTAATTTCTTAATATTGAAATTTGTATTTTCACTTAAAGATTAAAATCATAGATTTTATAAAATTAAGAAATTAAATGTCTTTATTTATTTTAAGATAGGGTTACAAATTATAGATTTTAAAAAGTAAAAGAATTATTTTAAAATAGAAGACCAAAATTACATATTTTAAAAAATAGAGGATAAAAATTTTAATTAAGACATTTAAAAATAAATTTTGGACATAAAAATATAAAATTATCGGATAAAAATTAAATTTTAACTATCATTCTTTCTCATTTTTTCTGTATTTTACCTGTTGTTTTGGTATTTTTAAACTGGACTGTTAGCCCTAGTATTTGTTTAAAGTTCAAAGCAAATATTCCAATGCCTATTGATTTTTAATAAATTGATTTTTTATTCCATGAGCCATCATTCCAATTAATCACAAAGTCGTATTATTACAATGTTCACTTAACTTATGAACTTATGTACAACTTTATAACTATATAACCATTCCTCAAATAAATAAATAAATACTGACTTCTCTTCCTACTTTATAATAATTAAAAGTGTTAAATAACATTTTTATCCTTAAAAAATATTTTTGTTTTGTTTTGATAGGTTAAAAAATTTTCTTTTAATTTTGGTCTCATAGAATTTTTTTATTAGATTTTTGTTATTGTTAAAAACAAAACATGTTATCTAAGATATAATAGCAGTCTACTAAAATAAGATTGACCTTAGAAGTCCATTGATATATCGTGTTACAACAGTTTTGCAATATGACTCAGTATCATTTTTTTTTTCATAAATTAAATTTAATCACTTATAAATTTGTCGACATATGATTATATAATTGCCTTCCTACACCCTAATAATGTGGTCAGATATTAAAGTTGTTTAATTCATACTATTACAATTAAAACTCAAATTATTGCTTCATATAATAGACTAAAACTAAAAAATAAATAAATTAAAGTACCAAGTTAAAAGAAAAAATTCATAAAACCAGAACCAAAAAGCTCATTATTTTTTAAATCTACAATTATAGATAGGGATTTGAGTTCAACTTCCTAGAGGACTTGCAAAATCACGCAATCCCACATGGTAGGTGAGTCCTACAATTTTATATTCATTTAATATTTATATTATTTGTAAAAATGGGTATCATAAGTTTTAAAAACATTCAATATTTTTGTAATGATATTTAAAAATTGAGATTTGAGATTTTATATTTGAATGCATTTATTATTTGGGTGCATTTTAAATTTAAACTATTTTATTCTACATTTTAGAGATGAAAATTGAGATTATATTTAATTATTTGTGATATTTTATATTTAACTATTAAGTAATAACTAGTAAGTATTCTAACTTTGTATAATTATTATCTTGTAAACCATTATAGATTGATTTTAAATACATATTAAATTTTTATAATAATTAAAAATAAGACAAATTAGGTTTTATTTAAAAGAAGTTTTTTTTATGAGGGTTGAGCTGTGGCCCCTACACATTCTATCAAAGGGGTATAGACTTAAATATAATAAACCTGTTTAAAAAACAAGTTTTGCGGACAGAAATTTGTGAATTGCAGCAGATTGAATTACCCATTTTTCCATCTCGAACTCTACAATATTATTTAGAAACATAAATGATCAATATTAGTCCCTGTTTTTGAGGCATTTATGATTTAAGGGCAAGCTTTTTCCAGAAGAGGTGCAGGGAAGATGATAGATAGTACCACCATGTTTGATTTGAAAAAGGAGCAATTTTTGTCGCCATTAATGAAACATAGACAGATGACAAATACCATGGAATGTTGATTCAATATGTAGTCATGCCAGGACAAATGGTTCATGCATTTATGATTGACTGCAAGACCTTGTCCTTGAGACTTAGAGTAAAAATGTTTTCATTTCTAAATATACTAAGTGTAAAAAATGATTTTATAAAATTTATTTTAGTTAAAATTAATTTTAAGATAATATGAGTTATATTTGTATATTTTTATTATAAAATAATTAGAAGTAAAATTTAGGATAAATTTTTTTTATCCAATAACAAAAAATTATTCCAAATTACTTCAAATCAATTTTAAATCTATAATTAATTCTAAAGACTTCCCAACATATAATCAAACATGTAAAATTAATTTAAAACCAAAAATGCACTAATCAATTTTCATTTTTCTTATGATAAGTCCTTTGTTATAAAAGAAATAATATTAATACTTAGGATATGTTTCGATAACCCAACATTTTTCAATAAAAAAGAAATAGAATGTAAAATTAACTTTACATACATAACCTAATATATATTAAATAATATAGTATGTAATTTTTTTTATATAATTATTTTAAAACATAATTTTTGTATAAATTAATTTATATATAAACTAATGTAAACTTATAAAAAAAAACTGATTTCTTAACTTTACATATTAATACTTTAAAAAAGAAGTCATAAATTAAAAGTTACAATTGAATGTTACTATAAAATTTGTTTACATTATCGGTTCATACTAATTAAATTCTTTTTAAAAAGTTTTTCCAATTCCAAACAGTTCAGTTCTTACTGGCTGTCACTCTAATAATAGAATTTACTTTGTTTTTTAGTTGAAAAATATATTTTTTTCATAACTAAGCAACTTCTATAAAAACTCATTTATTTCAACATTATTTTCAAATTGCTTAACATTAAAAGCCAACATATGCACCCTGATTAGAGTTGCTATAATGTTGTGGCTTGCAAACCAGTCAACACACTATAAGACAATAGGTGATCAAGGGCTATGTTGTGGTCAAATTTATGAATGAATGAAACATTGGTTGAGGCTTGAACCACACCAAATTTGAAAAAAATCTCATGTCATGACCAAGCTTGGTTCAAAATAAAATTTAAAGAGAATTACATGCAAAACTGCATGCAACACCACACAACATATGGCAATTGCTAAAAGCTAAGTACATATGAATAACATTCTTGTTTGATTCCCTAAAAGAATGTTTTACTGCATCCTGGTTAGCAGAATGAAGAGATAGGGACATTTATTTTCTGCAATTTCCGCTGCATTTGCAGCTGTAACCAGTCCCTATACAAAATCCTCATGGTCATGGTCTGAGCTCAGGACGACTCTAAACTTTTGACGAACTTTTTAGTCTGTCATTGAAAAAAGAAGAAGATACAAACTCAACAGTTAGGAATTAAATAAGCTATTGGGAGAGTATGAAATAACAGAATAAATGCTTATTAGTTTGATTTAGATTAAATATTTTTTCATCTATGCAAATATATTAGTTTTCACTTCTAGTCCTTGTTATTGTGTTATAGAAACTGCTCAGCTGTTGTCAGGTGAACTGTTTTTTTACTATTGTGTTATTGTGTTTTTTATTTATGATCTCTATAGTATTCAAACAATCAAACTTTACATTTTTTGTCCTTTGTTTATAAATAAATACATTTGGATCCATAAGGCATTGACACGTGATAACACCATATTAAATAAATGCTTATGTGGCAATACCAAATGGAGTCACATAAAAGTTCTGGTAATGGGAACTAAAAATAGAGACAAAAACAGAAGGTTTGAACATTACTGGATCATACACAAATACAAGAGTATGGGGGCTAAATACAAAACTGACATGGTATTTTATCCACAAAAGAATATGAATAATGTTCCTTCCTACTATGGTATTTTATCTTCTGGACTTTAGGAGCTTTTGCATTGATTTTGAAGTAAAATACCAATCAATTAGATCATATAAAAGCTGATTGGCTGCAACTTCAGTGCCAACATAGTTGGGATTGTTGTTGCTTATAGTGATGCACTAGCATGGCCTTCCATTGCTTAAAAAATATAAAACTCATTATCTTAAATGTGGGTTCTGGAACGGTGTTTTATCTCAAATGATGCAGCGAAGAGAGGTTGCCAAAATGCTATTGAACCAGCTTTTTACAATACTACTATTATTATCTTAAACGTGGGTTTGGCAAATGAGGTTTTCTCATCTCTACCTAAACAAGCATGCAAAGCTATACAAATAAATTAAAAGTCCACGACAGAGGATTGCCACAGAAAAAGAAAGGAAAAATGGAAAGGTAGGACAGACTATTCAATCACCTGTTCTAAGGTTAGAAACATGATCACATTCCAAGATCCCAGCCGACCAAAATTTGGGAGGAATCCTTTGTAAAAAGCTAAAAGTCCCTGAAAAAACATCAGATTACAATGGCAAATCAGTTTCGATAAACGATACACACTTACAATATAACTTCTTGTTTGACCAAGAGTAAGGCTAAAGCATAGAGAAAAGTAAGAAAAAAGAGACTATAGAAATATATGTCAGATAACTAGAAGTGAGAAACTAAGTTTGTTCATCCTGATATGTTTGAGGATTATACCCACGGCTAACATTAGATGTGATGAAATGCAGCAAAGAATTTTATTCACCATCACAACAACAAAAGTCACAAATTTAATGGATGTAACTTGTAACTAAAGCAAAATGGTGGTAGATGTTCTTAAGAGAGCAAAAAAGTAACAGTGGAAAGCAACTTACATCATTCTTTAATGTTTTGACAAAACAATCAAGAGTGTTCTTGTAACTAGAATCTCCCATCATTCTTGACTTAACCTGTGTATACACCAGAATGAAGATGATAAACTGAATTAGTGGAATGGTATAACTGTATAAGCAAGTTGATCACCTTGCAACTAAATGAAAAATTGAAAAAGAAAAATTATACAGATCCACTTCAATGGACCTTAAAAAGATCAATTGTCACGTGTAAAAAACCAAAATTCCTAATAAGCATTATAAGTTTACTAATTCTACCATTTTCTAATTATCTTCAGATTCTTAATCCACCAGGTAAAACAGGGAATATCAAATGTAAAATTCATATCAAATTGAAATAAATATTAACATACTACATATAAAACACTGAGGAAACAATAACAATTCAAATCAACTATGGATATTCATTAGTAAATTCTAAAACATTACCACATCGACAGGGGAGCCAATACAAACAGCAAAAAACCCTGCCCCAAGACCAGCAAGGAGATGAGTTACAACATTGTCGGTGAATCCTGGAAGTTTCAAAATAGTCTGCATAGAAAAAATAGTTAGTAGTTGGTTATATACAATATAAAGAAGAAAAAATGTTTGCTCCAGAATGCTAGCTTCCAGTCACTTTAGAATTACCTGTTTCACTTGATCATAGCTGGCTAATTCAGCAGCATTGATGATACCATTTCTTGCTATATTGGGGCCAAGCCCTGTCCAAAGAGCCCCAATTCCTTCCTGTGTGTTAGAGTTAGGTTAGAATAAAAATAATCACAAACTAAAATGAGCCAAATACGTTTTTCTAAGAAATTATATTTGGTTGCACAGACCTGTCTCACAATCGTTGAATAAGCATTTAAAGATCCAGAGTAGCGTCTTGGAACACCAGGAGGTAATTTTCCTTCTGCTTGAAGTCTAACTTTGACAAGATCAGTCGGATTTGCCACTGCAATAGCCACAGCACCTGTTGACAGTACGAATTGAAGGAGTTCATGATTGAGTTATTGTAATGAGTATTTATATAGGATTAACACAAATTCCTCCTAAAAAACAGTGGTTTCATTGCACATTTTGCCCCCTGTTTTACCAAATTCACACATTGCCCTTCTATTTTAAAATCGAAACCTTTAAACCCTTATTTTTAAAAGTCTGCAAATTTATTCCCCATCTGTTAAATTGGAAGTGTTGACTGTTAAAGATTAATGATGTTGACTGTTTCATGTCATGTGATTAGTAGTCAACAATGTTAGTTAGTAATTGTATGACACATGAAGCTTAACATTAATTGTTCGAGACATGATGGTTAACAGATGGAGCAAAAATTGCTGATTTTTTAAAATAGAGAGCAAAATGTCTTGATTTTAGAATAGAATGGAAAAATTAACAAATTTGGTAAAATAGGGGGGGAAATATGCAATTAAATAAAAAACAGTAACTAAACAGATTTTTTGGTAAAGAAAAATAATTCATAGATTAGGTAAGAAGTTCAAATAATAACACATATAACTTATTTCCACAATTTCCAGCATTGAGCTTTACCAGTTGTAAATGCAGCAAGAATTTTCTTTGACAGTGGAACATCTCCAACATACTCCTTCCCCACATATAAACTCTTAACCTGTTAACAACCCAAGATATTAGCATCATAAGATAAGCAGAATATAATTCTAAAATAAATAGACGAGTTTCAGCAACAAGATTCAAAACTCACAGGCTCATATAACCCAATTCTTAAACCTCCATACACACATTGACGATGTAACCCTGGCACAATTCCCTTCCATAGTGCTGAAAGACCTTCTTCCCTGGCAATGGTTCCAACTGTTCCCAGCAGACCCTTATATTTAGGTAAGGAGACTACATCACCAACTACAGCTTGCTTTTGAAGCTGAAGCCTAACTTTGGCAGTGTCCAATGGAATAGTACAAACCTATTTCAATTACAAGAGCTTAATAACAAATCTGAGCAAGTAGCTGGAATTGAGTACTTCGTACAGCAGTATGAGAACTAACAAGTGAAAAGGACAAAAAATACACACTAACAAATCCATAACATAAACATAAGAAACCAAATCAATCCAAGGACCAAAATTGGCATATTTAAAGAATACTGTTGTCATGTACACCTCCAATAATTCGAAATAAGTTTCACTAAGAGAAAATTTAAAAGAGTATTCGTTGTAATTGTCATGTTAGGTGGACTAAATGGGAATGAAGGAAACAGAAATAAGTTCCTTCTTTGGGAGTTTAAAAATAATTTGGAAAGAAAACAATTTAAAGAGGTGCAATGGAGGAAACTCAAGGATAATTGAGGTTCATTCCATTTGCTTACTAATAATAATCCAAACCGCAGGGCAAAAAGCATTGTTCATTCCTTTTCTACCCATTCCTGGATGTTACTTTCAGTGAAATTTATAAGAAAACATCCAGAATTTATTACTGTTACAATCAAGTATTTTGTCAGGACATGCAAGTCATAAAGTAGGGAACACTCCTCCTTCATGTTGATCCTTGAAAAAAAAGAGAGCAAGGGGCACATGTCCTTCATCATGTCACAGCAGTCAAAATCCACCATAAACTAACAAAGACTACCAACAGAAAGAGATAAATGAACTCAAAGACAAAGAAAGAAGTTTTGTTTTGTTTGTGCAGCACAGCTTTGGATTTTGTGAACAGAGATTATAAAATAAGTTCTAACACATGACAAAACAACACAACATTGTAACACATAAAACAAAAGATGACTATATCTAACAAAGACTGGTCTCATGTTTGGTTTAGCAGTGGAGGGAGACACATGAAACAAACTTATTTTTTGTGATGAAAATTTGGGAAACACAAATCAATTCATCCTCACTTTTAACCAAAAATCAATTTCACAAAATCTCTATCGTCCAAAATAAAGTTTGCACACTATCAACCACATACACGCTAATACAGTAATACTGCTAGACAGAAATTGAAAATTCAAAACAATTATCTACTAGTAAATTATATATCTCGAAACATAGTTAGATAATCGACATTAGACACATTCAACTGTAACTCCGGTCCACAAAAACATTCACTTGATCATCCTAGTACTCTAACACCCAACAACCAAGGTTTGTACTTTGCTCCAAAACAAAACAAAAACATACTCAGAACTAAGCAACCCATCAAAGTGAGAGTGCAAATCAGATCCAATTCTACTAAAAGTTTACAACTTTACAAAAACAGTAGCATAAATGAAGAGTCTTGCACAAGCTCACAAAAAAACAGAGAACACCCAGAAACCAAAAACAAAAAAGAAGAAGCCCCAGATGAGAAACCTCAGCGAAACATGCAGAGAAAGCACTGCTGGCAAAGGTTTTGCCGAAGGAGAGGTCAGATTTAGAATCAGCCACCATGGTGTTGGCTGGGAAAGGAACCAAAGGTTGCGTGAGCAAATTTGAGTCCTTTCCTTTGAGTTGATCCCTTCTTGAAAGGCTAAAACTTTGTTGCTGTGTCTGCAAATGTGTGTTATTGGAGTTGGGTATTTGGCTTCTGAATTCTCATTTATTGTTTGTCTGAGAAAATTTGATTTTGTTTAAGCTGGCACCAACCACTAAGGAGAATGCAATGCATGTTCCACGGTTTCTTATATTCATTCTTATTGGTCTGCATAATTGCATCGCTCTTATGACTAGTGGTTGAGTCAGAACAGGGCTGAGTTTGAATTTTGATAAGACCATCCATAAATTGTGTTAAAATTATTAAATATTATTAAAATGTTTAATTAATACTACCTCTATCCTTGTTATGATGTTACCTAAATTTTTTAATCATACCAATGTTATTCATATACCAGTTAATTTAGTTGAGAATATCGTAATCACATAATTTTTTATTTAATTGTTTTTATTAATTAATTAATTAATATATTTTAATTATATTATCCAATCTTTATAAGATAATTTGAAAAGAAGTAAAAGTTTTATAAAATTGGTATCATGATATAGTTCATATAAAGAGATGAAGAAAGAGATCATGAGTCAATAACAAACTTAATAAACCAAAACTAAAACATTTGTCTATCAAATAAAAAGAAATTTAAAAATAATTTTATAAAAATAATTTTAAAATTGTGTTTTACATATAGATAGTAATACTCAATCCATAATATATATTAATTTTTTTCTTTATAAATATATCATTCATACATTTTTCTTAACTTTATAACTATGTGAAATATAAATAGTAAGATTTTAAAAACATTAAATTGAGAATAATTTTGGAAAGAAATATAAATTTAAGATTTTTTTTATTTTCTAAAGAAAAATCAAATTTTTTAATGTTGATGAATTAGTTATTAAGGTTCTATGATAAGGATCAAAGGTAAATGTGGATTCTTGAATGTTTATTAATTAAATTTCCAAAACTAATGCTAATTAGTGTATAAAATTGTACCAATTTATAATTTTTAATTGTGTTAACATAGGATTTTAAAACATTGTTGTTAAATTTCAATTTCATGGAATACTTCATACATGATGATTGATAGCGCATTTAAAGATCAACTATTAGAGACAACATACAACGATGATAGTAAATGATTAGTAACAAGTGGCAGTCAATCAATGATGGGTGATATCTAAATACTACTACCAAAGGCTAGGGATGATAAGAGGGTGGGATGAGCGTTTGGTCCTCATCCTTCGAAAATGATGCGGGTGTGATCGAATTTGGGAATAAAAGAAGCAGATATTAGTTTTTAATATCCATTTCCATTTATGTTGAGTATTTTTTAGTTTGAGAATACCCATGGAACCTATATTATTATTATTTTTTTTATTTTAATTTACTTTATTTATTATTAAATAAATTATATATTAAAATATTAATTATATTTAATTTAAAAGTGTATAAAAATAATAAATAACAAGAAATTATGAATGAAAGTACAATAACTAAAGTTTTTTTAATTAAATATATAATTTTAAGTTTATTATATAATTATTATAATTATAAAGAGCATGTAGTTACATACTCATATTCGTATCCACATCCATTTAAAGAATCAAACAATACCCATATCCATATCTAGTAAAAACGGGTAATAGGCATAAAAATTATGACAAATTTGAGGTAGTACATGTGGATACATCGTACATGCATTATTCTCAACCTTGAGACAAAGATGGTGCCAAAAAACTAATGGCAATTACCATAGAATGAAGACAATGGTCAACAGTGGTAGCTGATGATTAAAGATGATTATCGACAACAATAGCCAATGACCAATGGTGAGGGTAAGAGAAAGTTACAACATTAGAGACCCAATATAATGGTTGAAAATCAGAGACAAGCAACAATGGTAAGAGATTGACAATCAAGGCCATGATTGGAGATTGATGATCGACAACGGTAACTAGTGATTGACAACTAATGACAACAACTGGTAGTGGCAACCAGTGGTGGTGGCAGGTGCCGACGAGTGACGTCAAGTGATAAACTTAATTAAAATATTTTATTTTTAATTATAAAATTTATATGTTGAAAAAAATTTATTTTATAAATTTAGATTTTTAATCATAATTTAATATATGTGATAAAAGATAGAGTAATTTTGCATGTATGATTAATCTCATTTGAGATCATTAGTCTTAAGGATAATTTAAAAAAATCATGTAAATTATTAAAAGTTTAATAAAATTAACTAAATTAATCAACTTTTTAAATAAATATGAATTAGTTAAATATATCTTTTATTTAGAAAAGAAAGCATAACATAATTTATTAAATACTTTTAATAATTTAAATAAGCAACTATTAACTATATTCAAATATGTAAACTTTGACTTTTAATAAATATTTTATTCTTATTTTCTCTTTAAATTAAAATAAATATTAATCTAGACCCTAAATTACTAAATATACTAACTAATGAGCAATGAGATTTGTCGTATTTTTATTTGCAGTAATCGGTAAAACCGTAAAAGTGAAGTTCAAGATCAAAGAAACAATATATGTGTGTGTAGTATTTTAAAACATCCCTTAATTAAATGAATAATGATTTATTTTTAACCATATTTTATTTATAATCTCAATTTTATATGAGGAGTATTTTAAAAGCACTTTTTTCATAGAATTTAGTAAAAATCAAATAATCTTAATTAAATTTTTAATCCCGTTAGATAAATTTACTTATATTTAAGTCATAAACCAAAAACTTAATTACAAACCATATTTCTTTCTAAGAATACTTGACACAAATATTAAGTTTTATGTTAAATGTTAATTACATTAAAAGACTCCCCTTAATTTCTAACTAGTAAATTAATAACGTAAAATTTTACTCTACCATTCCATAAAAATTAAATGTTATTTATGTGTATGGCAATAGAATCGATTATTAATTATAATTATAAATAAAGTATTTACTAAAAAAGAATACTAAAACATTACGTAATTGAATGGTTGATGCGTGTAAAGTTTTAGCAGCGTTTGGCTTCTTTGTTTGACGGGCATAGCATAGCGCTTGTGTATAAAATAACGCTTCTCAATTTTCTTCGTTGTGGAAATCGTTTTGTTCAGCACTATGAGACACAAGAAAAGCGTTGGTGTACGAATTTTGACGTCAATGTTGTCGTAATTAGACAATAATATTGAACACGCATGGTTAACATTGCATGTTTAACAAACATCACTTTACTAGTAAGTTTTGTAAAATTGAGTTAAATTTAATTTCATTATTTCTAATATAATATTAATTTCTTTATTTTTAATATGATATTAATTTTTTTTATCTCTAATAGGCTAGTCCCTCTCTCGTACTAAATAAATTTAATAAAAAAGAGAAAAACATGGTTCTCATGTCAAACCTACCATCATAATGATGAGTCTTACATAAAATGGTATTTTTTCAGTAATACTGAAAATGATTTATTTCCATTCTATGTTCTTAAATTTGTTTTTTATACACCAAATTGATGTGATTTAGTAGACATTGTTTTTTGAAGGATTAGTACAAACTTTGATCTTAGAATGTTAATAGGATTTTAACGTTACATGTGTATATTATGCGCCTAACATTGTCCAAATAGATTTAGTTTTCTTAAGAAAGGTTTTAGATTCGAATCATGTTTTATGAAAAAAACATGATTATTAAAAGTGATCAGTTATTAACATGGCTTCATTTCTAAGTTTTTTTGTGTTTTAATTTTAGTTGAGGTTGAAATGTTTTTAATTTCTTTTAAATTTTATTTTTTAAAAATAGATTTTTATCGTTAACAAAATATTGTTTGTTAAATAATTATATGATTAATGAAGAGTTATGTCACTGCATCCACTAAAACCAATAAGCGTGACTAACTATGCATGGTAAACGTCATATGTATTTTTATTTATTTTAATTTTTTAAAAAGTTTTGAAGTATTTCCACTGTAATCACATCATTGTTTAAATATATTTTTTTGTAATGGAATCAACTGTTTTAAAAAAAAAAAAATTCTAATGAGATTAAAAACAAAACAATTTCCATGTAATCAAAATCAAAAGGAAAAGTAAATATTGAAAACAAAAAAAGTTAATTAATCCAATTAGCGAAAGTGGAACCAATGAAAAAAAGCTAACATTTTTCTTGTGCAACAAAATGATATGATTAGTATACACTTTTGTTTTTTAGGATTAGTAGACACTTTGATATTAGATATGTTAATAGGATTATCATTTTTATCTATGCATAAAAAATATTCTTATTATGCTCGTAAAACAAATCTAGTTATTAAATGGTTTTATAGCCTTTGCTTTTGTTCAAGCAAGAATAATCAAATTTGATACCAGAAAAATTATAATTTATACATACTGTTTAACTAATTGAATTAAGTTCCATTTCATACAATTTATTTTTAATACTTTTACTTTTTATAAAAAGAAATTGGATCAAACAATATATATATGTGTGTATATATATATATATATATATATATATATATATATATATATATATATATATATAAAGTACTTATTTTTTTTTAAAAAAAAAACTGTTTTATAATGTAAATATTATGTAAATTATATTATATTTTAATTTTACAGAAAAATCAATTTATAATATTTTTTAGTGTTATACAGTTAAAAGAAAATTAATCAAATGAATTTTAATTTATAAGACTTTTTTAAGATAAAAAAAATAAAATTTAACGGATAATTTATATTTATTTCTAATTTTTAATTATTTTTAATTTAAAAGAAACTTTTAAATTATAAATTAATTGGCCAAACAATATCCACTTCCTTAATACCATTTTATGGCTAATTAGTAACTTGAGTAAAAGAAGAAAATCGTGGTAGGCTCTCGATGATTAACATACACGAATCATTTTATCAATACCCTCATAAATGATTTTTATTTTTAATTATAATGAACCAAACCTAATCATTTTATAAAAGCAATTTGGTTTAGCTTACCAAAAAATAAAAAAAAAAAAGGCTAGCTAAATTTTTTTCTTTTTTTTTTATTATAGATAAATATCACTTGTTAACGAAAATATTGGAACCAATAACTTTTTCTTCTCTCATCTTATTATTAAGTTACTACCAAGTCAACTTTATAACTTTCTAAATTATCACCGAAATTTGTTTTATATAAACTATTTCATAAATGTTTTTTTAACGGGACCTTTTGATAAACAGTACGGTTTAGTTTTCTTCTCTAAAACAGTTTGATTTTTCAAAATGCTTTGGTTTAGTTTTTTGGATTAAGTGGGTTTTGCATATCCCAAGTTAGCATTTGAAATATATAGAATTTGCATATATTGTACTATCTGGCTTAGTTATTGGAGTCCCTTTTTTTAAATGTTATGAAATAGAAATTGCAGTGATTGAAAGAACCGAAAGCAAAGCAAATTAAAAATGACTATCTATACAATATGCATGAAGCTCTGGTCAACATCAAACAGTTTATGGAGAGTGAGACTACTCTCACAATTAATGCTTGCAATGAATGAAATATGTGGGAAAAAAATAATATTTGTGTTCACTTGTAATAAAGTGGTTGCTGCAAGCTCATAATTTTGTATGCATAATATGTTGGTCCCCTTTTGCTTGTGATGAATCACACTCTGCTTTTGATTAGTCATCTTGTTAATTATACTAATTTTTGCTATACCTCTTCTTGGTTTCACTGTACAACACAACTCCAATAACAGTAAGTGCATAGCCAAGCATTCCTATCATTGAAATGGGATTTTTGAATATCAAAATTGAAACAACCACAGCAACTGCCCCCTTAGCATTTCCTAAAACCTGGAAAGATTTAACAAACGCCATTCAGATTCACTTTATGCCATCATATATTGGGTACCATATATTGGGTGTCAACTTATTAAAAGTGATTTTAAAAAAAGTGATTCTTAAAAAGGTGATCTTTTAAGAAGATAGGAATTGCATCTAAAAAAGACAGAAAATTACTTATTTTATATGAAACACACCTTTTTCAAAAACAAAAGCTTAAATAAACAAGCCCATTATGTATCTAGTGGTTCATTTCCAAATAATGGAAGTTGAAGTCTAATGGTTCATAATTCAACTATATAGAAAATCTACTTTTTTCAAAAACAAAAGCTTAAACAAACAAATCCATTATGTATCTAGTGGTTCATTTCCAAATACCAAGAAAAGTGGAAGTTAAATTCTAGGGGTTCATTCAAATATCAAGAAAAATCTACTATTCCCTTATAGTAGAAGAATAGATATATGAATATCATTGAATGTAACATCTTAAGAAGAATGCTTGACAAGTTTTTGCTCACTCTATTTAGAATTTAGTATGTGAAATAAAGGCAGCATGTCAAAATGAGTCCTTAATCTGTGAAGTTATTTCCATATGAAATTGGCAAATGTTTATAGTAAGCCTTAAACAAAAATTGGATCTATGGTATTAGGAGTGTAGGACAGACCTGAAGGGTAAGTGCACTTGTATGTTTTGTCACCAAAAAATTTGTCAGGTTCACAAAATATGCAAGAGAAGAACTGAGAAGCAGATACCAAAAAATTCTGATATCCTTTCTGGCAAGATCTATTGTGATCTGAATCACATTTCCCTCCATTAACAATGTTGCAGGAAGTAAGACCAATACTGCTATCGGAGCCATATAAAGCAGCAGGTTCATAGAATTCAACTTTTCCCTGAACCATCGAAGTTATATTATGTTGGTTTACAAGTGAAGTAGTAGAAACTTTTTTTTTTCCCATTTCAATCATCTTGCTACATAAGGACAAAGTAGATAGAATCATTACCCCTCTGATGACAACAAAATATCTTGCAGCACTGATTTAAATGCTCTGGCAGCAGTGGATGAAACACAGATTAAAAATCCAAACAGATGGAAACTTGGTTCACCCTGCAGGATAAGTGTTAAATGTGAGATCGCGAGAAAACAAATTGATTCTTCGGAAAATTAAAACAAGTAATGCTAGCAATTGTTTGGATAGGATGGTTTTAAAGAACATTAGAATAAGAAACAAGAAAAAAACGGGTGACTTAAAGAAATTGAAGTAGGAAAAAAGGGGTGAATATGGCCTATCACTTAAAAAACAAATCATGTAGTTCTCATATTAATAATGAGCTCAAGGTATTCAGTTTGCATTCCCCTGAATCTTCACAAATTGCAACTCAATTTCACCCTCTGCTTCTGGCCTAGGTCCCTCTTTGTTTTACACTTTGATGTTGATAGAACTAATTTTAAACCCTCAAATGCTAAAGAAATGTATGCTCAAATTAATCTCAACTGCAGGTTTTTCTTTGTAATGTGTGCAGTGTGAAAATTTGATTTTGATTATAAAACAAACAGGACATAACATATTTCCAAGCCAAACCAACGAAATGCAATCTTCAGCTATTAGTCTTAGCTAATCTCTCTTAACTAGCATTATCATGAATATGTTTTGATTTCTTAACCTTCCCTCCCACTTTGTATAGCCAAATTAGCCATTTCTTGGCTATCCCTGAGGGAATGTTCAGAAGTTTCATATTTTGATCACTCTGGCTATGCACACAAATTCATAGACAAAATAATTGAAATACGCCAGTACCAGCAAAATCCGTAGACAAATTAATTGAAAAAAGCCAGTTCTAACAAAGCCAGTACTGAAATAACTCATGAGTATCTAAACTTATAAAGACAAGCAAAAATGTGAAGAGTGAAGTTCACATCAGTAACATACTAACATGTATCAATAAGCTAATGTACCAGCAAAACTTAAAACATTTTGGACTCCATTGTCTTAAAGAAATGTGCATAGGAAAGTAGCAATGTGTTACTTTTTCAAACACCTCAATGCAAGGAAGAATGTTTAAAGATGGATCAGTTTTCTGATTTTGTTCAAAGCATAGTCATGTTCAAGTCAAGATACACAAAGCTTGTCCAGTTGTCATAATAGGTGATCATGCCCATGTCTATAACATGTATAAAATTTCTAAAAGCTTTTCTTCCTAACACATAGTTGCACTATGCATGGAAAATTGGAAATACCAGCACAAACATAGAAAGTTGATTTTATGATCTAGCATTTTCATGTTACAATTTTATATCATTTCATTAATTCGCAATGAGGCTACATTCTTTATAGCCAACTAGTACAATATTTGTTGGCTTCCACTTCAGACACTAAAGAACTCGATTAAAAGCTAAGCAAAGAAATTGATAATGAGAATTGTTATGGCAGCTAGAGAAATTTAAGGAATAAAACACACTTATTCTTTTGGATCAATAACTCATTGAGTTTTAACTTTTAACACACTAAAACGAAAGAAAAGACAAGAAAAAATTCTTACTGACAGTACCAAAAGTTCAAAACCCTTCAAATTTCCTATATTATCATAAATAAACATTTCTCTTAATTTAGGCATACATGCACTAACATAAAACAAGGAAAACAAACATTTCTTTTATTCCAATTTAGTGACACCATCACTCAGCCCATAATAGATACCTTTTAACATCCTTAACTGAATTCTTTTATCATTTTTTTTTTTGTCAGAAACCACGATATCTCCTAAAGCTAAGTATTAAGAATACGTTTAGACAATCTTTTTTAGAAGCACTTTGTGCAAATTCTTTTCAAGTTAATTTTAACTAATATAATATATAAATTTTTTTTCAGTTGAGTGATCAATTTAGATCATTATTACAAAATATTTACTTAAATGGTTCTGTTTAAAATTATTTATCAAAATAGGTTATTTTTGTCCATCAATTTAGTCAAATCACAGTTCAAAGCTGTGTTTTAGATGTAGTAAGCGAGAATAGGAAAAACTTCAACACAACATTGGGAAAAGCCAAAGACTATAAAACAATAAGTTCATGACTAGGGTTCCACCAAGTTTCATAGGTAAAAGTAACCTATTTTAATGAATATTTTCTCACATAATTATTTAAAAACATGAGACTCTTTTTACTTTTTTTTTTTTTCTTTTAAAAAGTGTTTCTAAAAATCTTATCCAAACAAACTCTAATCTCATGTGTAGTGTGTGATTGCGATAGTCTCAATGATCCAAAAAAAATTTACAACCAGACAGAAAACACGGATCTCCAGCTAAACAAAGCGTTCCCTTCAATTCAATCCCTACTACCCCAACTTTTTTTTTTTTTTTTAATTTTAATTTTTATCATCATCCAAATAAAGCAATTGAAAATCGAAAATACCAAAACAAACAAAATTAAAAAAAAAAAAGAAAAAAAAGTAAAAGATGAAAAGGATTTACCCCACTGGCAATGATGACACCTGCGACCACAGGCAAGAGCGTAGCGTAAGTAACCCACGCCTCTCGCTTGCTGCTCACAGCGTAAGCGAAAACGGCGGTGAAAAACGGCGTCGTTGCGCCAATGGCCTGGTTAAACGACACGGGAATGTACCTAAGCGACACGTTGCCGCAAACGACGGAGAAAGAGAAAACGACGCTGAGGCCAACGATTCTGCAGAACTGACTCCTTGACCGCACGCTCTGCAACGGAACCATGTCCGTAACGGCAATAACGTAACTGAACAGCGAGCACACCAGCATGTGACACGTGGTAAGGAAAACCGGGAACCGGAACCCGTAGTTGCTCAGCAAGTACTTGTTCAGAAGAAGCACTCCTATGTTGGAACCGTACCACCCGGTCACCACGCCAATTGTTGACCACGCTACACTGTTCATCATCGTCACACTCTCAATTCTCAAATCTCGAAGCACAAATCTCAATTGGATTGTAAATTTGTGAAGTGTTATTGTTTCAATAAACGTTGAATTGATCCTAATTCACGTTTGTTGGATTTGTTACGTTCTGAATTTTGCAAACGGCAAAACAAACATGTTTTTGGAACAAAATTTTTCAGAGGCGTGTTTGGAAAAACGTTAGAATCAACTTAATTCAATTTTTTTTTTATTAGAATCTTGCAAACTGCAAAACAAATGCGTTTTTGAACAGTATTGATTATGTATGTTTGGGAAAAACGTTAGATTCAACTTAATTCAATTTTTTTTTTTTTTTGGATTAGAAACTTGAAAACTGCAAAATAAACAGGTTTTATGAACAGAATTGTTTAGGTGTGTTTGGAAAAAGTTGGATTGAACTTAACAGAGTTTTGCAAACAGTAAAACAAACATGAACTTTTGAATAAAATTGTGTGTTTTGGGGAAAAGTTGGATTGAGCTTAATCCAAATCTACAAAAACAATTTTGATGAAAAGTGTGAAGGGACTATTAAAGTGTATGCTTTTCTTGGAGCAAAATTATTATGTTTTTATTGAAAAAAAAGTGATTTTTTGGTGAGGATTGTTGAAATAGAGAAAGAGGGTTTATGCAATGAATGAGGTTTTATTGTAATAGAGAAACTTGGTGGCGAGAGGAAGAAAAGTGATTGTTGGAAGCTAGGTTTAGGGTTGATGGGAGATGCATGCAGAAATTAAATGGGATTGTTGATTGTACAAAGGGTGATTTGGTGGGTCCAAACTCGTTTTCAGAGCTTGGAAATGGACACTGAACTTGCCATTTGGTGTAGTTGTTAAGTGTTAACGTTTTGGGAATTGAAGGTTTAGTTTAGAGGTGGTGTTATTGTGAAGATGAAGATGGGTGTAACGTAATGGAAACGTAAAAAATACAAAAGATGATAATTAGATACCACGTCTTGTAAATTGTACAGTAATTTAATTTAATTTAACATCAAGATACGTGTCATCGAAAATTTAATAAATTTGATTAACAAAAACTATAGTCACACTTGATTAGGGTTGGGCAGCTACACTAAAAGTATTATTTTAAAATTGTTTTAAAGATAGAAAAATAGAAAAACTTATTTATATTTATTAAAATTTCATTAATTAAAAGTAAAGAACAAAATATCTTTGAATTGTATTTTGAGTTTTCAAAACAAAAATAGAAAACTGAGAAGCAAAACTACTTTCGGTTTAGATATTAAAATACTGAAAAAAAAAAAATCTTAGAAAACTGTTGCCAAACAAACACTATGGTTTAGATTGGTTTGATTTTGTTTTTTAATTTTTGAAAAGAGTTTTCAAAAACTATTTTCGGGAAGAAAAGAAAAAAAAAATTTGTTTTGTAAGTGTTATTTAAAAACTGTTTTGAAGATGTATAAATAGAAAAAATTGTTCATATTTATTAAAATTTCATTAATAAAAAACAAACAACAACCTCTTCTGATTGTATTTTGAGTTTTTTTTAAAAAATAAAATAAAAATAGAAAACTGAAAAACAAAACTATTTTTAGCTCTTTCTATTTTTTAGTTTTTAAAAACTAAAAAATCATAATTTTTTCGAAAATTGTTTTTAGAAAACACTATCCAAATAAATTTTTTAATTTTTAAATACTAAAATACTGAAAATAATTTTATAAAACTCTTGACAAATAAACACCAAGTTTTTTTCATTGTCGAAGAGTAGAATTGCAAAGAAAAGAATAAAAACTTGTTTTCACAAACTCGGCATGCATGTCTTGATAACCTGAGTTATACTTATTGGGTTATCTTGAACTTATTTATTAATTATTTGGGATTCATTTCAACAAATATTTATTAACATAGATTATTTTTGTTAATTAGTTTCAAAAACATATTTATTTAAGCATTTTTTAAATATAAAAAATAGAAAAGTAATATTAATAATTGATTTTGAAAAATTTACTTTAAAACAGACCCATTTTCAATAATTAGTTTTAAAATTGATCAATTTTAATAAATAGTTGTTAAAATGAATTCAAAATGATCGATCAAGCTTATTTCTTCGGATGTTGAACTTTATGTTTCTTATAAGTGCAGACAATTGATAGCATTTAACTACCTAAAATTTAATATAGTTAGTAGCTTATTCGTAATTTATCATATTATCAGGAGTTTAATAAAATAATTATGTATAATTTATTTTAGAGTAAATTATACTAAATTTTTTGAGATTTTTTATAGTATACTCTTTTTTTTTTTCACTTTTGCACTAAAAATTTCTTGTAAGTATAATACTTTTAAAATTTAAGGACGAATGCGTTATCTAAAAAGTACAATGTGTAATGTTTTTAAAAAAATCAAAAGATTCATATAGAATTTTTAAAAAAAATCGAGCTGTAAGTATAATCTACTTTTTATTTTTTTTAAAATTATATTATTTTAATTTCTAATTACCTAATGTAATGTACTTAATTACTTTGAATAAACAAAAATACAAAACATATATAATTTAGAAAAGAGAAATATTAAGTGTAATATTGTTTAACAGAAAAAAAGTATATCCACCAAAATTTTATTTAGGAGCTAAAAGTAAAAATTTGGAAAAGTTTAAGGATGAAAAATATATTAAACCTTAATTTAATTCAGTTTTTAAAAATAAAAAAAAGAGATAATAAATTTTTAAAGGTTTAGAAGCTGTCATGATAGTAAGGTAAAACAATTTTACAGTGTATTTTTTTGTAACCATTATATTGATATATAACTAGTTAACATTTTTTCATAACACAAATTGTATATATATAACTGGTTAATTCTTTTATTTATAAGTATTATTTTTAATCTTAAAATAATTAATATTAAGAAATAAATATATAAGTTATATTCAAGAAATTGAGGCATGTGATGTAAGTTGTAAGACTATTAAGTTAAAATAAATCTGTGTATTAATATTGTTTTAAAACCCAAATATTTAATAAGTTAAATTTAGATATTTTATACTTTAACCTTTTTGAATATTTTCCTGTTTTTAAACTGTACATGAAAATAATTATGGCTTACGATATAATTTTACGGATTATTTATTTATTAAATGATTAGTAAATATGTTAAATTTTGTAAATATAAATAAGTTTTAAAAAATAGACGATATGTCCTAAAGTATTTAATAACATTAATTACAAAATGACCAGAAATTATAGAATAATTATGTTAAAAAATAAAAAAAAATGAGAAGTTTTAAAAATATCCTAGAGGTTTGTTTCCAAATGGAACTGTCATCTAATATTTGGAGTAACGTTATTTCTTACATACTAAATAACGCTTATGCAAAGCTTTAACATATAGCATATTTCTATGACGAAAATTAGCACATCTCTATCTTTAATTTTTTTTTTAAATAAAACATCTCTATCTTTGATAGTAACAAAAGAAAATAATATTTTTAAAAATATCTATTCACACGATTATAGTATTTGTTGTTTATTGAATGCTTCTGTAGCAAGCAAAGTATCTATGAAGTACTAAAGATTATATAAATTTTAGTTTTTGTCGAATTTCAGATTCTAAGTTTTTTAGTTCCTTTAAGTTTTGTTGTTTATAGCATTTTAAAGTTTATTTGTAATTTCGTTTCTTATTTTATGAAATCCACAAATTTTACCCTTCTATTGCCCCCACATATTTTAAAAACCAGCACTTTTATGCTCATATGTTAAATTACAATAGTGTGGGCATTAACATTAATTCTTAGCTATTAACGTTTTCTATTTACTAAATAGGCATAAATTGCTCATTTATAAAAACTCATATGTGTTGATATAAAATAGAAACTGAATAATTTATATGTATATGTGGTTATAATATAAGGTACTACTATGCTGATTAAAAAAGAATATAAGGAACTATTACTATATATTAATTATCATAATATTTTATAAATAGGTCCTATCTAAAGAAGGGTATTCGCGGTGGGCTTTAAATTTAAAATTAGTACAAATTAAATTATAAGAATAAGTATGGTGTGATTGATTTGATTTAAATTAATTATAAAATTTGAATTAAATCACACTAATCTTTTGTAATTTATTTTGGTTTGATTTTGCGATTTAAAATTTCTATTATTAAAACATATTGAAAGGAATTATTTCTAAAATTTTATAAATATTAGTCACTTCTAACAAAATTTAACCACCATTAAAATTAAAGTATAAATCATCAATTCATTTAAATATTACATCCTAATAGTTGTTGTCAAATTGTATCTAATGAAATTAAATCAAATAATTTTCTTAAAATATTTATTCATCAATTAATTCATCTTAATTAATAATTAAGTAAAATCTTATAAACTTAGAAAATAACGAGTCATTATATATATATTTTTAAAAATTTACTAAAATAATTAAGATAAACAAATTGATTTAATTTAGTATACGGTTTAGTTTTAAGTTTTCAGTTCAATTTGGTTTAATATAAAATACCATATTATTTAATTTGGGGAACATAAAATTTGATTTTCGAATAAGTTTGGTTAAATTTTAAATACCCGTGCTATCTAATTTGGATAACATAGGAATTAGGAACAGTTTGGCTAATAGTACAACAATTCCAATTAGAATCTGACAAGCAAATGAGGCTAATTAAATGGCCGGCTTTGAACTTAATCACAATTCACAAGAACATTTGGCTGAATGTGTCTATGCTGGCAGTTTTTCAGCTTTAATATTCTTTACCAATCCAGAAAAGTATTCATACTACAAATAGCCGTATTGTGAAATAAAAAATTTGAATAAACACCTATTTTTTATTTGGTTAAAGTATCTCTCGTGAGAGAAATAACATTAAGCAAACATATGACATTGGTTTGCAGTGACTTATCTGATATCATCAAATGAAATAGTCCTAATCCCGTAAATTGATTGGTTAGACTTGTTTAAATACAGTTTATAAAACTTGCATTTTAAATAAGTTGGATAAGTATGATCTATTAAAATAAATAATTTTTTTAAGAATTTGTATCTGATTCACGAACCCAACCAACTTAATTGCTCTGTGAGCTTATATAAATATAATTTTTTAAAAAAATTGAAAAAATTATAGTATTTTTTAAACTAATTAAATTATAATATATCATCTTGATTATTTATAATAATCTAAAATTATAAATATTTTTAATGCTAAAAGTCTAAAATATCACAATTTACAATAAAAAAGTTACAATATTAACGCAAACTAATAGCTAAAATGACAAATTTATCTCCTTAAATGCATCACGGGTCAAGTTTGATAGTTTGCGAACTTATTTCACAAAGTTCGTGAGTTTTGTGGATTAGCTTTATTTTTCTTATAATTCTGTTCTTGATTTGTTAATATGAATATTTACTTTAAGTTTTTTTACCTTCTTTCTCATCTTCTTTTATTTCTCATTTTCTCTCTCTTACTCTTTCTCTCTCTTACTCTCTCTTTTTGGTATCAGAGCCCTGTTCTTTCCTCGGCAGGTTCTTTTATCATGTAAATCTTAATTTTCTGACTGAATATATATATTTGGCAAGGGTGTATAGTGTCTAACCGCCTCTGCCAGATTCAGTATCGTATAATATTGATCTGTTAATATGAATATTTACTTTAAGTTTCCTCACCTTCTTTCTCATCTTCTTTTATTTCTGATATTCTCTCTCTTACTCTTTCTCTCTCTTACTCTCTCTCTCTTTCACTCTCTCTCTTTTTGGTATCAGAACCCTGTTCTTTCCTCGGCAGGTTCTTTTATCATGTAAATCTTAATTTTCTGATTGAATATATATATTTGGCAAGGGTGTATAGTGTTTGTTGGGATACCCATAATAGTTGAAGGGCAGTGATGGGCAAGTGGAGAGCCTTTGTAAGTCCCTAGACTCCTACCTTGATGGGTTGAGAACGTGCAGATTGCGACACCAAATTCAGATATATATTCTCATGATGAAAAAAAAAGAGTTTTTTTTTACTTTTCTGATAAACCTTATGATCTTCTATATTCTTTAATATTTATTGTTTTACAGTGTATTCCGTGGATATCTTATTTTCTGCTTCTGCTTTTCTGCTTCTGTTGCTTTTCCTGTTCTCTTCACTTTTCGCACTCCTGTTTTCTCACTACACATTATAAACAAGCTTTTACAAACATACTATAAACAAATTTTTATAAATAAATAGCTAACATACAACCTTTTAAAGGAAAAGACTACAAATCAGCTCTTGTAACTGTAGAATCTCTGACAAAATCCACTCCAGTAGGATATACAAAACCTACTACTGATACAGATACTGTTCATATAGTTCTAATAGGATAAAATAATACAATAATAGCTTTACTAGAAGAAGTTTCTAGAAAATTATCTAATCTTATAGATTTAAACAAAAACGGAAATATATTCGAAGATATAAATGGTCTAGTTAATAAAGTTTCTAGACTATCTTTAGGAGCAAATATACAAACTAAAACAGTATGTAAAAACACTCATAAATTTGTCAAAGTAATAGCAAAAATAGACTTAGCTGAATCTAGTAATAGGAATCAGACTAAACAGGAGGATAATACCTCTAACAAAAACAAAACTGTTACTTAAAATATGAATTTAAGACCAAATAACAGTTCACAGACACAATTACAAGATGTTTCTACGGTAGAACACCCAATAGAAATCAAACAACAGAGAGGTTTCCAGGAACTTCTCGCAGATTAAGAGAACACCAAACTAGAAGATAAGATCTCATACAACACCCAGGAATCTTAGATATATTTCTAAATAGAAGAAGAACTACTAATGTCAGGAGATTAGAAGACTTAGTAGACATACATAAAAATACAAAAATAGGATCCAACTCAAGGATAGATTCTTTGAATCCTAGACAACTATACAATATAGGCTGGTTAAGTTCTGAAAGAACTAGTCTTTACAGATATAGGAGGATAGAAGATTTTCATCTTCCTGATAACACATACGAGATAATTCCTTTAATATCTCAACAAACAGCTACACAGCTCCTAAATCAACATGGGAGATATGTCCACATGGGATTAATTACTATAGGTGTCAGATCCCTAGCTAGACATATGATTGGTGCGAGAGCTTTGATAGTTCTCCATGATACAAGATTTCAAAACAATGATTCTCAAAGTATCATTGGAATCTTAGAGGTTGACTTAAATCAACCCATATCATTAATATATCTTGCTCCAAACTTTACACTCACCCTTCTAGACTTCCTTAATCATATTAGTCTAGAAGTACAAACTATAGGTTTTGGAACAAATTGGATAGGAGATAACCTACACGTAGACATTACTTTCATAGGAAGAATAAGTAATTATATTTCTTCCATGTATAGAATTAACACTAGACCATTAGAGGAAGCAATAAGCTCTATTGGTACACAATTTTTACTAGCTCAGACATTCACAAGAAGAAATGAGGGCCATCTATGGCAAACTCATCTACAAAGGGACGAACGAAATCCAATCACAAATCCAAATTCTGCTATTATACACAATAGATCTAGAGGCCTTAGTTTAAGCTTCACAGATTATAGAAATACTTCACTTATGGATTTAGAAAAAAACAGACGGGATAGTACATCCACTACTCCCAATGATGATCATATTGGTATGATGAACATCATAGACAGTGATGATGAAGAAGATGATGATATAACTGAAGAAGAATGGAATCATCATCAAGAAAATATAGCCATGTTTAGGCAAGTAATTCTAGACAACCAAGCCAGCATAGCCATGTCTAGACAAGAAACTTTAAACTTAGAACCTTGGGAACGGTTTCTAAACGACCCTAACTGGGAACCATGGGATAATTTTCCCCTTGAACACAATGAAGTTGAAAGACTTCAAGAAAATAAAGAAAATGATGAAATAAATGATATCGTTAATACATTTTTACAAAAATTAAAAATTGAAGAAGAAACTGAAGAAAAAGAATTTTCTTAGCAATTTACAAAAAAGTTACAAGATAAAGAAGAAGATGTTTTATCAACAATATCTGAAAACACAAAAGTAGGACTCATAAATGAATATGAAGAATCCACTGCTACAAATTATAGGTTAGATCCTGCTGGTACACAAAATTATTCTCAAGGATTTCTTTCTCGGGAAACTGTACAAAATATTGTACTTAGTGACAACAAATACGTGTCTCATGGTAAAGGATTATTTGTGGAACCAAACTTCCAAATCCCAAATTTACTTTTAAACATAGGAGGAATAGATCCTCAACTCCTCCCAACATTGAACAATGGACTATTGCTGTAATCCGTGATTATGGCATACATCATGAGAAAGATGTACAGTCTTCTCAAGAAATGATCGCAAAAGGAGAAACATATCTCGGCGATATTGCTAGATTTGGCTGGGAATCTTTTAAGAAAAAATTCACTAATGATCTAAACACACTGGTCATTGAACCCAGTCCAAATATTTACAATTTCTGTTCCCTTATACAGAGATTGTTCACCTCACAATCAGCCAACGACGACAACATAATTAGACAACAAATTTATTTAGGGCATCTCGAAAGATTATCTATTGAATATTTCGAGAAGATAAAATAATACTGTCAAGATTATCTCTTGTATGCATCTATAGCTGGTTGCTTTTATGATATTAATATAGGAGACAAAATGTTTCTTAAACTTCCAGGAAAACTGGGACAAAAAATTAGAGAAAGTTGGAAAAATGATGAGGTTACTCCCATGCTGAATAACCTCTCTATACAAATACAACACATTATGAAAATAATGGAAGACACTTGTTCTCATATAGCTATACAAAAATAGCTTAAGCATTCTGATGCTAGGATATGAAAACAAATATACACACCCCAACAATATGCACAAAATAGATTTAAAAACAGGAAAAATATATCTAGAAATAAACCAAGATATAATAATACACAAAAATTCTTAGGACCAAGAACTCCAAGAAAAACATATACAATAAGAGCTTCTAATGCCAAAAAACCCACTTTAAATCCTAATAGACATGTTAGGAAATTTAGGGATAACAAAACTTACAAACAAACATTAAAATGTTTTGCTTGTAGTCAATCAGGACATTTTTTAAGAGATTGTCCAAATATCGCCAATCTTTACACAAAAGAGGCGACTTTAATAAAATCATGTCATATGAATCTTCTTTCCATTGATGAAGAGATTTCTACTAATTCTGAAATATTATCTGTTATTAGTATAACAGAATACACAGATGAAATAAACCCAGAAAAGGTTTACAAAAATTATGATTTAATAAATGAATTTACAAATAATGAATATAGTCATATCCCAACGATGACAATAATTTCCCAATGGGGGAATAATATAATGAAATGGGAAAAATATTAGACGATCTAGGATATTGTCTAATGAAAACTACAGACATAAATCTTTGTTCTCACAAAATACAGTTTTATTCAGGTACAGAATCAATTCCTTGCACATACTGTGAAAGATATTTTCACATATAAAAAAGGGCACATTGTCCACTTTGTTATAAAAATTTCTGTATTAAATGTGTAAAAAAACATTTAAATATACAGGAACAAGAAATACCCTCTTTTGAAAAGAAAGAAAATATGAATAAATTGTATAACAAAGATTTAACCGATACTAGAGTTTCAGTATTAGAAACTCGCATAAATCATCTAGAAGAAAAGGTTATTCTTTTAGAAAAAATAATAAAAGGGAAAACTAAAATAGATTTCCCAGAGTCTAGTTACCCATCTGAACAAAATAATATGATGGGAACAATGGAATGTATCCCATTAGTTTGTAATAAACAACATCTAATAACTTTAAAAGTATTAGTTAAATTAACTTTTCCAAAAATAAATAACAATCCATCAACAGAAAAAACCATACAAGCATTATTAGATACAGGATATTCAGAAACAGTAATATGTAAAACTATAACTCCACATCAAAACATAATAAAAAGTAAACACATCCAAAAAACCAGAACAATGTCTGGAGAAATTATGGTAAACGATGAAGAAGTTAATAATGTTATTTTTCAATTTAGTACAAATTGTGACCTTTTTGGCCATAAATTTTTTATAAAAACAATAAGGGTAGAAAACCTAGTTCCATCAAAACAAAATATGATAATTGGCTTAGATTTTATTTTAGGCGAAAACAGATCAGTTACAATAAATAAAGATTATGTTATGATCAGTGACAAAACACAAATGACACCAATAGTTAGTGGTGACTCATTAAAACAAGATACAACCCTTGATAAGTGTAGTTGTAAAAATTCAACATCTCCTGATACATGTAATTGTACTATAGATGTATTAAATATTTTAAATGAAACAGTAGAGGATTATTCCTCTTTATCTAATATACTAGACAATACAATTGAGGCTTTTTCCTCAATAAAAATTTCAAAATCTATAAAATTTGAAAATATTCAACAAATTCTTGATAGGTTGAATAAGACAAATATAATAGGAGAAGATCTCACAAAATTTTGGGATAGAGACCCCATAATTTGTAAACTGGAAATTATTAATCCAGATTTAATTATCAAGACAAAAGACATTCAGTTTAATAATTGGGAACAAGAAGAATGTCAGACTCACATACAAAATTTGTTAAAACTAAAAGTGAGAACACCTAGTGTTAGTCCACACAGAAGTCCTGCTTTCATAGTCAATAAATCTTCTGAACAAAAAAGAGGTAAATCTAGAATGGTTTACGACTATAAAAGACTAAACGACAATACAGTAGAAGAAGGTTATTCAATTCCATCTGAAGATGTTCTAATAAACCGAATTCAAGATGCCAAATGGTTTTCTAAATTTGACTTAAAAAGTGGATTTCATCAAGTTAAAATGGATCCCAAATCAATAAAATGGACAGCCTTCTCTTGTTCTAAAGGTTTATTTTAATGGAATGTTATGTCATTTGGTCTTAAAAATGCTCCTGCTATTTTTCATCGAAAAATGGATAATATTTTTAAAAATGATAAATCCTTTACATGTGTCTATATTGACGATATACTAGTATTTTCTAAAACAAAAGATGATCATTTTCATCATCTAAAACAAGTTTTATATAAATTGGAACATTACGGATTAATAGTATCAAAATAAAAAATGGAAATTAGTAAAAATTTCATTGAATTTATTGGGACAAAAATTGGTAATGGAACTATAAAACTCCAGCCTCATATTTCAAAGAAAATACAGGATTTTCCAGATAAAATGGAAGAAATAAAAACACTTAGATCCTTTTTAGGACTTTTAAATTATGCAAGAAGCTTTATTCCTAATCTAGGAAAATACTCATCTCCTTTATATAATAAAACTTCATTAAAAGGAGAAAGAAAATTTAATTCTGAAGATATAAAATTAGTTCAAAAGATAAAACATATGGTAACAAATTTACCAACTTTACAATTACCATTGGATTCAGATTATTTAATAATTGAATGCGATGGACGTGAACTTGGATGAGGAGCAATCCTTAAAATTAAAAAAAATTAACACATACCAAAGGCAGAAGAACAAATTTGCAGATATGCCTCTGGTAAATACATAACAAAACCTAAAATTTACAAAACTAGGACTGATTACGAAGTCAATGCTATCATACATGCAATGGATGCATTTAAATTATTCTTAATAAATAAATAAGAAATAACAATCAGGACTGATTATGAAGCCATATTGTCTTATGGAAAAAATCAAATTAACAATGATAAAAAACCTCATAAAAGATGGTTACTTTTAAAAGACTATATAAATTTTTCTGGAAAAATTATACATTTTGAACACATTAAAGGATCTAACAATATTTGTGCTGATATATTATCCAGGTACCTCAGGTAAAGTCATACACTTCCACAGAGACCTGTTAGGTCATTTATACAAAGTCCACATGTTGGAAAATACAAAGAAGGGTGCTTATGGTCCTAACCAAGTAAAGTCTCCTTCTCAAGCGGACCAATACACAAAATTTGACAAACAAGAGTTGACAATCCTTACAAATATTTTCCAATACCCTGGAAGAGACAATACAAATGTCAAATTAAACGTTTTAATTGACAATATTTGGAATATTAAAAAATATACTACACAAAATGAACACCTAGTTACAAAGGTGAAACAAAGCATTATAAGTGCATTATACAATTTTTGTTGTCATGACAATAAATGAGTAGCTTTGGCATCTCCTGCCTTTCCTTCTGGGAAAGGTCTTACACATTTTTCTTTGATAACAGGTAGAAACAAAGGTGTTTATACATCCTTTAGAGAACTCAATGAGGCTAAACAATACCAGTTCTGGTCTACATACAAAGGTTTCTACTCAAAGGAAGAAGCCGAAATGGCAGTCCGATTGGAAACGATCGATGAAGAAAAAATCAAGACTACCTTACAATTTGAGCCACCTGCTCAGAACAAAACATATGCTACTGCTGCTTGCAATATCTCTCAACATATAAATCTGAATATTCTTTTGGGAAAATTCGAATTAATACAGGGCTTTTTGTTTAAGGTCCACTCCGAAAATACAAACTATAATGGGTTATTTGTTAAAACCCAAGCTTACTTCAATACCAGAAACCCTTGTTTAGAGTCGTCTGAGTATTGTAAGAAAGTAGAAAAAGAATGTACATGCCAAATAAAATTCATTATCAAAAGAGCTCAAATTGATTTGAGTTTTTTTAAATCACAATTATACAGGGATGTATTAATAACTCCCATGATTCTTTTAGAAGCCAGATGTCTTCATTCAATTACAATACCTCCCACAGACAGATTTTCTACTCTGTCCCCCATTCTAAATTCAGTAATTAATGAAATTCAAGCTGAACATATGAAAAATGTTCTGAAATTTAGAAGAAATAGGATAGTTTCTTATCTTATTATTATGAGGTTATTAACCTCTATAAATACACATGAGTCGGCTACATATTTTAGGAAATGCAGACTGCTAATCCTAAAACAGATCCCTATAATTATGGGATTAATTAAACATAAATGATCCTAATAAAAATAACACACAACTGTTGCATGAATACAGCACATCAAATATAAAGACATCCTAAAATTATGTCACGTCAATTACTGCTGCACAAATCACGGTTTTTGACACTCCCCCTCAAGCTGGTGAATAGGTGTTTTCCATTCCCAACTTGGATATAATTCCTTCAAAGTTACTGCATTTCAGTCCCTTGGTGAGGATGTCTGCAAGTTGGTTCTGAGTAGACACATATGGTGTGTAAATCATGCCACTGTCAAGTTTTTCCTTGATAAAGTGTCTATCAACTTCAATATGTTTAGTTCTATCATGTTGCACCGGGTTGTGGCCTATGCTAATTGCCGATTCATTGTCACAGTATAATCTCATAGGTTCGTCCCACTTTATCTTCAAGTCTTCCAATGTAATCTTCAGCCATAGAAGTTCACATATTCCCTGAGCCATTGCCCGAAATTCCGCTTCAGCACTTGATCTGGCCACTACACTTTGTTTTTTACTCTTCCAAGTGACTAAGTTTCCACCAAGGAAGGTACAGTATCCCGTGGTTGATCTTCTATCTACAACTGACCCTGCATAATTTGCATCTGTATATGTTTCAAGACTTACACTCTTGTTTTGTTTGAACAAAATTCCTCTTCTGGGGGTTCCTTTTAAGTACTGAACAATTCTAAAGGCAGCTTGTAGATGAGCTTTCTTTGGTTGGTGCATAAATTGACTAACTAGACTTACAGCAAAAGCAATGTCTGGTCTAGTATGAGATAAGTAGATAAGCCTGCCCACAAGTCTTTGATACATCTCCTTGTCCACAGCAATATCCTCCTCCATACTTCCCAATTTTATATTTGGATCAACTGGAGTGTTTGCTGGTCTGCAGCCTGTCTTCCCTGTTTCTTTAAGCAAGTCAGTAATATACTTTTGTTGAGATATAAAGATCCCTTTCTTGGAATGAGCCACTTCAATTTCCAAAAAATATTTAAGTCTCCCTAGCGTCTTGATCTCAAATTCAGTGGCAAGACATTCACTTAACACTTGTTGTTCCTGCTTGTCGTCCCCACTTACTATAATATCATCTACATACACTAATAAAAGTGTTACTCCCCCTGAAACTGAATGTTTGATAAATAATGTGTGATCTCCTTGGCTCTGTTTGTAGCCCAAACCTGTCATGACCTTGGTAAATCTTCCAAACCATGCTCTTGGGGATTGTTTCAGCCCATATAGAGCCTTTCTTAGTTTGTAAACAGTTCCAGCAGCAACATGTCCATTGTAACCAGGTGGCAATTCCATGTATATTTCTTCTTCAAGATCTCCATGCAAAAAGGCATTCTTCACATCAAATTGTTGCAGATCCCAATCATTATTAGCTGCTAATGACAATATTACTCTGACCGTCTTCATCTTAGCAACTGGGGCAAATGTTTCCAAGTAATCAACTCCATAGGTTTGAGTGAAGCCTTTAGCCACCAACCTTGCTTTGTGACGTTCGATTGTCCCATCGGCCCGATACTTTATTGTATACACCCACTTACATCCAACTGGTTTTTTTCCAGGAGGTAAGATGACAAGTTCCCATGTTCTATTTTTGTGTAACGCCTCCATTTCGACATTCATGGCATGTTTCCCTTTCCTGTCAGTCAATGCTTCAGATACAGAGGAAGGTGTGTGTGTGGAGTTGAGGTTAGTGAGAAAAGTTTTATGGGTAGAAGAGAATTTTTCAAAGGATAAAAAATTTGACAATGGGTAACGTGGTTGTTGGGTGCATGTTCTAGTTCCCTTTCTAAGGGCAATGGGCAAGTCCAGATTTTGGTCCACCTGTGCTTTTATATTTTTAGCCAAGAGTTCATTAGAATCACTTAAATTTATAGGATTTGAAGGTGTTACCTCATGCAGTGACGGTGGGTTGGATTCTTGGACATTGCCGGATCTTGGAATGACCTTTTCTCTCCTTGAATATACCAGGTTTTCCCCAAACTTTCCTCCGACATCAGGTGCAGGTGCAGGCTGTTTCGTTGGTTCAGGTGCAAATGTAGGAGGTCTCACTGGTTCAGGTGCAGAATGCTCAATACTTCCCTCAGTTTCAGGTACAATTTCAGGTCCGAACATCATATTTGGGAACATGAGAGTCTCATCTTCCTCTCTTACTGTCTCCCCCTGAAGATGAGGCTGTTTAAAGTAACTTTCTTGTTCATTGAAGGTGACATCTCTTGACACATAGAATCTTTTTAAGAGGGTTTGAAAACATTTGTACCCCTTTTGTGTGGTAGAGTATCCTAAGAAGACACACTTAACAGCCCTAGGATCCAACTTTCCCCTTTCATTACTATGAACATGCACAAAGGATACACACCCAAAAATCCTAGGTTGGAGTTTATTTGTAGGGTCTAAGTGTGGGTAGAATGAGGATAGAACTTCCATGGGACTTTTTGAGTTTAAAATTTTAGTGGGTAACCTATTAATTAGGTAGGTGGCAGTAAGAAGAGCTTCCTCCCAAAATCTCTTAGGAACATGGTTTTGAAAAAGTAGAGCTCTAGTTTGATCTAATAGGTGCCCATTTTTCCTTTCTGCAATTCCATTCTGTTGAGGTGTGTTCACACATGAGGACTCATGGATTATCCCTTCCCGTTGGCAAAATGAGTTTAGTACAAGATTAAAGTAGTCCTTGACATTGTCAGACCTAATTCTTTTGATACTAACACCAAATTGATTTTTAATCATTGAGACAAATTGGATAAAAACGGAGTTGACTTCAGATTTTTGTTTTAATAAAAACACCCAAGTCACCCGGGTGCAATCATCAATGAATGTTAAAAACCATTTAGCACCTGAGATATTAGGAACATAAGCAGGACCCCATACATCAGTGTGAACAAGAGAAAACGGGAGAGAACTCATCTTATTGCTCATGGGAAAAGGTACATGCTTGTGTTTCACAAACTCACACACCTCACAATGGAGACTCTCCACATTTAAATTTTTAAACAGGGAAGGAAACAACACTTTTATGACTCGGAAAGACGGATGTCCTAGCCGGTAATGGTAAAGTTGAACTTTCTCTTTATTGGTCATGGTGGATGTAGATATAAGACTCTTGGTAGGCAGATTAGGATTCTCCATGTCGTATAGGCCATTCCATTCTCTAGCATGTCCAATCGTCCTCCCCGAGTTCTTGTCCTGTAATATACAAGCATTGCTGTAAAAGACAACATTACATGAAAGATCTTTGGTGAGTTTTTGTATAGAAATCAGGTTGGTAGATAGTTTAGGGACATGAAAGATATTTTTTAAAGTCATGGATGGGCTTATTTGGACCTCTCCTTGTCCGGCTGCAGTTATAAGGGTTCCATCTGCAGTGGAAATTTTCTTGTTGCTAGGACATGGGAAATATGTGGAGAAGTATTTGGGTAAGGGGGTCATATGGTCAGTGGCTCCAGAGTCTAATATCAGTAATGTGTAAATGGTGTATCTGAAACATTGAGCCCAAACAAAAATGGAAACTTACCAGAATATGTCAATGAGCACATACCTGTACTTGTGGGCTTCTCCAATTTACTAAGAATTGATCTTACCTATTCTATTTCTTCATGATTCAACTGTACAGATTCTTGCCCATTAGCAATGTATGCTTGTCCTTGCCCTCTTTTTTTGTGTAAGCCTCCTTTCAGCCCCCATTCTCGGCTTGGGGTTTTTGGCCCCCATTCTCGGCTTGAGTTTTCTCCTTTCGATCCCCATTCTCTGCTTGAGGTCTTTCCATCTTTCATCCCCCATTCTCGGCTTGGGGGTTTTCCGTGTAATTTCCAACATTTTTCCCTTGTGTGGCGCAGCTTGTTACAATAAGTACACCAAGCCTCCTCATGTTTTTTCTCCATACTGGGAACCCAGTTTTTTCTCTGGTTAGCAATCATAATTGTTCCTCCTTCGGCTATCATTGCAGAGCTTTCGATGGTTGGGTTTTCCAGCATCAGCCCTCTCTTGCTTTCTTCACTCCGGATAATGGCCACCACTTCATTAAGCCCTGGAACTTTTTCTTTTCCCAGGATTTGGACTCGGATTTGGTCATATTCAGGGTTTAGGCCTACCAAAAAATCATAGACCCTATCTTGTTCAATATACTCCTTTAGAATTGCTGAGTCCTCTGAGCACTTTGCTTTTATAACTCGATAGTGATCCAATTCCATCCATAGAGACTTGAGTTGATTGGCATATTTCGTGACTGATTTATTTCCCTATTTGGCAGCCACGGTTTTCACTTTTACATCATAGATTTGAGCAGCATCCTTCGCCTTAGAATAAGTTTGTTCAACTACCTCCCAAATTTCCTTTGCTGATTTCAGAAACATACAGGTATCACTGATTTCTGGAATCATCGAATTCCACAGCCACGCCATGATCATAGAGTCTTCTTCATCCCATGATTTGAATTTAGGATCAGTTTCATTAGGTGTATTACCGGTCAAGTGACTGATCTTCCCTTTTCCTTTCAAGATGGTCCTAATGATTTGAGACCATTTGAGATAGTTCTTCCCATTTAACCGATAAGTTGGATGAATATTCTGCATTTCTCCAATGGTTTGAGGGCTGTCCCCAGTTTCCAGGTTCACGACTTGAGCCATAACAAGGTGAGATTAAGGTAGAGAATTCTGCTGCAATAAAGGCTAGCACCAAGACTTAAAGGTAGCGCAACAATGAAGGCTGCGATTTTAGGTTATAGGTCGCGCAGCAATGAAGGCTGCGGTTTAGGTTTGACGGCACGGTCAGAGACTCCCAGGGATCGGGTGCTCTGATACCATCTGAAATTTAAAAGAAATAGGATAGTTTCTTATCTTATTATTATGAGGTTATTAACCTCTATAAATACACATGAGTCAGCTACATATTTTAGGAAAGACAGACTGCTAATCCTAAAACAGATCCCTATAATTACGGGATTAATTAAACATAAATGATCCTAATAAAAACAACACACAACTGTTGCATGAATACAACACATCAAATATAAAGACATCCTAAAATTACGTCACGTCAATTACTGCTGCACAAATCACGGTTTTTGACAAATGTGGCACTACAAATCACCACTTCTCCCAGAAGCCCCATAAATCCTGACAGTATAGCCACACATGTCATAGAAATTTATACAGAAACCAATCCAGAGTATCATACTTCTTTTGAGCATGATCCCTTAAAATGACTGTCTCTTAACAAAAACAAACTGTATCAATACAACCTCTGGAAAGCATCCATAGAAGGGTCAAACTGGAATTTCTCAAAAAGAGATTGTGAAGATTTCACTCTTCTAAAAGAAACACAAAATACTAAATTATATTGGAAGAAAACAATGAGTATCAAATTTCACCCATTTCCAATAGAGTCAAACGTTTCTCTTGTAAAGCATTTTGAAAAAGAAAGGTTGTACAAAGAAATTTATGAAGAGACTGACTTCTATGGCCAAAATACTCCTGGACAAACCTCTTTCCCTTCCGACTGTGACGACAATGAAGACCAGTCTTCCAGAGCAGATGGAAGAAGAAATACAAGATTTGTCTGCAATAGCTCGAGTCAGAAGAGTAATTTAAAATTTTACCTGCGACAAAGTAATTTTACTTCTTTAACGGAGTAATGGACTGAAGGGTAAAATTACTTACACAACGGGTTACCAATTACAAAGTAACTTACACAACAGGTTACCAGTCATAAGGTTACCTCCTCAGCCGGTTTCCGGTTACAAATTTTGTCTATAAAAGGACCATAAGTCTCTTATGCTGAGCAGGTTCCTGAATCACTCCTCTCTCTCTAGCAAATACACTCTCCTCTTTCTCTGCACTTCTCTTTCTCTAAAATCCCCTCTCTCTTATATGTAAAAATTTCTTGTCATCAATAAAATCAGCAGTTTCTCTGCAACCCCTTCCTTCTCCCCTGTTGTAAGTATTTCCTTTTTAAATATTGCTCATATTTTTATTTTATGCATGAAGTAGTTTTTTCCTAAGGTATCTACGGATGCCTTAAGCAATAAATATTTAAAGATGCGATGATCATTTAAAGGCTTATCATATGTTAATTAAATTTACTTTTCATCAAGTTTATAAGCAAATGTCTAACCGGCTCTATCAGTTTCAGTAGCTTATAAACTTGTTTTTATCAATATTATACGAAGATGTCTAACTGACTCTTCTAGATTCAGTATCATATAATGTTAATCTGTTAATATAAATATTTACTTTAAATTTCCTTACCTTCTTTCTCATCTTCTTTTATTTCTCATTTTCTCTCTCTTAGGTAGTGTAGTATAGTATAATTTTTTTATTGAATTACCTTAAGTTATCATATTAGTATGTCATCGTACTAGTACGGGAGATGATATGATAAATATAAATCTTTCAATTGCAAAAAACATTCTATTAATACTATTTTTTGACAATAAAAACTTTTTAAAAAATAATTGTCAAGTAAAAACACTAGGGAACAAATATTTATATGAAAGCTAAAAAAATTAATTTAACCATTTTTATGTCTTTTGCTCACCTGATACGAATCTATAAAATTTATTTTTATTGATAGATATTAATTATTAATAAATAAAAAATATTGAAATAAGTGACTTCTTCCTCTGTAGAACATAATTTTTTCATAGTTATATTTAAATTAATAAAAAGAAATTAAATGAGTGTAGATTAACCTATAGCAGGGTACGTACATTATACGGTCCATGTTGTTTATGAAAGGATAGAAAAAAAAATCGTTTAAAATATTTGCGTATAATTATTTAAATATCTATATATTTTATCCGTGAAGATTTTTTTATCAAAATTCGTGAATAGAATTCTTTTTTATATCTCCAACAATATTAATCTAGCCGCAATAATAATACCTTTCACTTTTTATTTTTTAATTATATAACCAATACAATAAATGGAAGATATTTGTAGGAGTCAAACATAATTTTTTTAGTAAATATGTATTTTTTTAAAAGAATTGTAATTGTTTTTTAATACATTTATTATAGTATTTTTAATTCTCAAACTTGTTTTTTTCTTTTAAAAAATATATTTTTTTATAAAAAAAATATATTTTTCTTAAACTAAATCTATTTAATTTTTATAGTTCCTCTAACATTCTTAATCAAGATATGCCACTACCTAATTAATATATATATATATATATATATATATATATATATATATATATATATTATTCTTCGTCTTTTTATTATTTTCATTGAGTGTTCGTTTTTCCTTCTTATAGAGAACTTGATACGATAAATTAGTTTTCACTTTAGATTTAATTATTTATATAAATAAATATTCAATTAATTTTGAGTTGAGACTTGAGAGTTATGATGATTCTGTGAAATATAATAATATATCCTTCAGCTACTTCAATTTCGACATTGCAAGAAAAGTCTACTCATCAATAGTGTTTATAAAATTATCCAGCATTAATTAATAATATTAATTATAAAATTGTCATTTGTTGACCAAATTGTTTCTGTGGCACGTAAAGAGTCAACCATTGCTCTAGTTCTAGGGTTCTAGCTTATTTACTGCCACTTTTTTGTGGTCTATTAGATCGTTCTTGTGCATATGTTACACTCTGAAATATCTTATCTTTGGATTAGAGATGGATATTTTGCTTGATAGGTTTTTAGAGATTGAGTGAAGATTATTTCAATCTTTCAACGATAGATTGTGTCATTATAATTGATTATGTGAAATAAATTTTATACTTAGATAGGTTAAGTGAAAAGTAATTTTAAGATTATTAATTTTGTATTGTTCATTCAAAATAAGTTTTTATAAAAAATTATAAAATAAATATATAAAGAGGATTGAGTCATGAAAACAATGTAAAATAGTTTTATATTGTGATTTAATAACAACTTCACAATTCTTATGTATACTAAATTTCTCGATTTTACTACAATTATTTTAAAAATTATATAATCCATAATTTATGTTTAGATAGTTATGTAAACTAGTTTTATATTATTATTTAATCACAAGTTCAAAATCTATTATATACGTTAAATTTGACAATTTTTACTATAATCATCTTAAAAGTAATATAAATTATGATGTAAAGTTATTTTACACGGTTAGTATATCACTTTTAAACTCATATATAAATTTTTTTAAAGTAATATAATTATATTTAGATAAATTAATTATTAAAATAGAAAAAATAAAAATGAGCTAAAACATAATCTATTAACTTGTAATATAGTTTCCAAAATTTTATATGTTTTGATATCTTGGATTGGATATAGCCTTATGGGACTAAATTTTTTATTTACTCACACTTAAAGCTTACATGAGTTAATATAATTTTTTTATTAATTTTTAGAGACTCCAATTATTAAGATTTATTGACAAAAAGATAAATACAAAACTTACAAACTTACAACTGTTCCACAAGACACCACTTCACTGATAACTATTGGTTAGAATTTATTAAAAATATTAACTTTAAAAAAGAAAGTCATAAAGTCATTTAATGATAATTTAACCTACCAAAATTAGCTTCTTCATCCAATATGTTACTACCTCTGACCTTTATTACTACAAGACATCATTTTAAAAATTGGAGATTCTTTTTACAAAATATTTTATAATTTTTATGAAACATTTAATTTTTGTTTTCATTAGTTATTCTTATTAAATCCTCTAAATAAGCATTTGTACTTCTTATTGATAGTAAAATATTAGTAATGAACAATTTGACAAATTAATAATATTTGTTTAAAAAATTAAGTTATGTATAAGTGCTTTATAATAAGTACAAGAGGTAGTATATGTTATTAGAACTTGATTCATGCACCCTTCAAATTCATACTTGTAACCTTTAAACACATTCCGGAATATTCATTTCGGAAAGTAAAAACTGAGTGCTGGCACCAATTAGAAGAGAACAGGAACCAACTACCATTTCTCTCTCTAGGATTGTGACAATAAGCACCGTCCAGAAGGCATTAGCAAAATGCAAAGATATGTGAATTGTGAAACAGCTACGGTAGATATGTATAATGGTGCCCAAGGGAAAATTTCATGAAGCTTAAGAGGACGTGTACAAAGTTCTTCCTTGTGCATCCATTGTTAAATTTTACTCTTTCTCTACTGGAATTTTTTCTTAAGGGGAATTTCATCAAATGTAGCAGATGATACCATGATAGCTACTTCCAGATCACCAAATTAATCTAATGTTGTTCGAGCATCCATAATTCTAAATATTTTAGACAATATATGGATCTTTTAAAGTTACTTTGATATTTTAAAGACAGAGTAGTTGGAAAGATATAAAACAAGAATGCGGCAAGAGATATCAGTGAAGTTAGTCCTTAAAAGTTATAAATGTTTATATTTGAGTCTTTGAAAGAAATTTTAGATAGATTAATCCTTGATGTTTCTATTTTTGTACAAATTATCTTTAAAATGCTATATAAACCACTTTTTAAAATATTTTACAGTGTCATCTAAAACACTTTTAAAGACTAATTTGCACACATAACTAATTTACCTGAAATTTTCTTTGAAGGACTTAAACTGCTTAGACTTAAAACGATTAAAATGGTACTTCTCCCTAAAAGATACAACATGTAAAATGCTTAAGGGGAAGGTCGAAAGCCAGTTGCAGATCATTGTCATAAAAACAAGTAAAAGTATCAGAGTTTAGAAGACTTGGTTTTTCATAGATGAGTGAGTAAGAATAAATACCAACTGACAATAACAACATTAATGTCTTTGCCCAGTAGTGATAAGGCCATCCTCCTTGTAATTCATAAGTGCTTCATCAACTGTTCTTCACATGGTCAAAGAATAGACCAATGAATTAAAGAATTTAAAAAATTTTCAATTATCAAAACTTGCCATGTTCTCATTTCTGTGCATTATTTTTTTAAGCTTATGTTATCAAGTGCAAAATGTAAAATAAAAAAAAAATATTAAAAAAAGGAAAATGAAATCCTTATTATTTTTAACATATTAAATGTTTTTTCTGTTTTTTTTTTCTTAACCAATTCTTATAAATAAGAACTGGTTAATAAAATTCTCTTTTTCTTTTTTTTTTTCCCTTCATAAAACATTTTTTTCAAGTGTCAAATTCAAACCAAAATAAAATCCAGAAAAAAGACCAGCATAATCTTCGAAGCAATGCTGAATAAATAGCATAGCTAATTCTAATGAAGCTACTACTTTAGACTTCAGAGTCTATACAAAATCATAAAATAATTCAAAATGACATATAATAAAAGAGAAGGATCTCCTATAGTACAGGCTACTTTTCAATACTTCCAAATACAATGTTAATACAATTTTATTTTTAAATTCAGATAACTTTCAACTTGAGATTAATTTAAAGAAAAAGCCTCGGTAAATAACATCAAATTGGCTAAACTGCTAAAGTACTTCCTACTCCATAAAACTAAATAGTAAAGCCATTGCACATTAATACACAACAATGCCCCATAAATTTATAATGAAGATTTGAAAAGAAAGTGTCAAGCACAAAATTAAACATTCATTTGAAGGCTGAAGCAATAACAAATTTGATCCATAATAATTTTCTTATCATTAATCTTTCATTTGATAATTTCCATCTCATCACTAGAATATTCAAAAACTTTCATGAGAAGAAACCACTAGTTACAAACATAAAATTCTTAGATTTTAGAAACAGAGCAGAATGACAGAGTATCACAATGCGGTAAAGTTTTACTGAATCACAGGAGATTGAAGGTGAGAATCTTCCTCAAAGGATTTTCTTTTTAACAAGAGGTTTCCAGTTTCACAACTTAACCACTTGCTTAATCCCCAAATTGCACTCTGAATGCCAGGCTCCTCGAGCCTCTTCTAGTCTCCTGCTATTCAAGCTATATTCCCTGATCTTAACTTTAATTGCCTAACCAACCTAAGTAACAACTTTAACTTCCCAATCAACTGTAACTATTTTAACTGCTTTGCTTTTGCTTCACATCCATGTTCTTCAGATACACAGTCCTCACTTTGTTTTCATTCTTCTAGGTTCCATAACTACTACTCAGATGTACAGTACTAAAGTATAATGGTTTAAGAACCCGGTTGTATGCCTCCCCAAGGATCTTTTTGCTGAACTTTTTACCTCTTAGCCTAGAAACTCAAGACATTAAATTAAGAAAATAATAAAATCACCAAAGTGAAAAAAAAAGTTCTGCAGCCAAGTTTTTAAAAGTAAAAAGAAAGGAACATAGAGCACATAACTCATTTGAATAAAGGATGCCACCGGAAACTCAAATGTCATGGTCATAAATGGTGTCTGAGGGGAACCCACTGCTATATCACCGTGACTTTTAACTAACAACAACAAATATGAAATGCATGTAGCCCAATTAATCACTTGAGCAGTAATTTTATCTATTCCTGATTTTTCTTATGGTGCATTAGTCAAAACAAACATATGTCCAAGTTTAAGATAATTTAATAAACAGGAGTTAATGCTAGCTATGTGTGTCTTCTAACTACATCAAAGATTCAAAGGAGCTACTGTGTCTGAACAAAGATAATTTAAGAAACAGGAGTTAAGGCTAGCTATGTGTGCCTTCTAACTACATCAAAGGAGCTACTGTGAACAACAAAACTAATAATGAGGGGGCCAAAGCTATGGGTATTTGGCTGCACACAGGATTAAGGAAACCATTTCTTCACGCATTCTCAGGATAAGAAATAGATTTCAGTCTTCCACTCTCTTACAAATACGCATCATATGTTCTCATAGCTGCAAGAGTAATCTAGGAGTTGCCGATTGCATTGATACAACTACCTTTTCGAAAGATCTAAAATTGATTGGGTACTTATGACAATGTGTGTAAGCTGGTCAAAGCAATCTTCAGATCCCTATCAAATAAATTTACAAGTATGGAGATGCTACATATATACAGTCATGTGTAATCATCAGAAACATGATAAGAAAAATAGACTCAAAGAAACACATTAATGGATAGACAACCTATTTCAATTCCACAGGTCTGAATTTGAAGCATCAACAGCAAGAAAAGAACAAACTGAGATTTGAGACATAAAATAGTTCAGTTTAAAAGCTTAAAAGTAAAATAACCAATTTGAATAACATTTTATCTATCATGTACTTAAATAATAAATTTTACATAAAAGCCACTAAAGTAAATAAAACCCCCACATACCAGGATGATTCAGGGAGAGTGTTGTAAAGAATTGTGAATTAACAATTACAAAAAATGAGAGCATAATCTATATCAAATACCTGTGAAACAAACATACACTTGAGAGAAAATATGGATTCATCCTACATGAAAATAATTTCAGCTTTCCTCCCTTGGTTTATTAACTTCATTATTATTGATGTTGGTCTCTGAAGTGACTTGCATCTCAAGCAATTTCTGTTCTTCCTCTTCATTTTCCTGAGCACTCACCTGTTTTTCAGCCTTCGGCTTGCTTGTTGATTGCTGATACATAACCCCACCCAGCATACAAATCAAAAGACCCACTGTACCCACCCATGTAGAATGCTTGTCCCATATTAACAAATTGATGACAACTGTCAACAACTTGTTCACTATACCGAGGACGGTAAACCCAGTTGCAGAAATCGCCCTGCGGCAAGAAAATCCAAAGAAAGAGATAGACAGACCAAACAAACAAGACAATCCCACTGGCAAAATGACTTGGAATGTATGCCAATCAGACTCATCCTTGATCTCATGCTTAATCTTCTTCAACTCACCCATAATCAACAGCTCCAATGGAAAAAGCATAAGAGCCTCAAGATTATTATACAGCACAAGACCCCACGTGTTCAAGCCAATGGTCATAACCACATGCTTTATGTAAACAAAATCTATGGTCATGCTAACCAAGTAGGTCACAGCCCACGTGTAAGCCATGAAAGTAAACTGATAATCTGTGACCACATACAGCACGCTACCGGCAAAGATGGTGGCCAGGGAGGCCCAAGTCTTGCCCGACGGCCACGGCTGGTGCAAGAACAGAGTCTCCCCTACCGCAACAAACAATGGAACAACGGACCGGAACACAATGAAGGTGTCAACATTGGCATGGAGAAGCAACTCACTGTTGGTGAAAAGGGACAGGTAAAATATTATTGCAGCTGGCAAGAAGCGCCACATGGTCATGAAATCAAGGGGATCATGCTCAAGGAGCTTAAAGCGCCCAAAAATGAACACCCCAGCAGCACTGGTGAAGTACTGCAGGGCAGTTAGGGCACCAGGGTAAGGGAATTTCATCACTGCCCATTTGTTGATTATGGACAGCAGAGATGCAGACAAGCAGTACCCAGCAGCCACACCATAGACTGAAACATGATGCACCCATGAATTGTACCATTTTCCCTCACCATCATCACTCACATTCACATCAACGTCCACACCCTTTTCTACAGTGGGCTTATTACTAGGGTTTTCCACATCAGTGTTTTTAGACATCTGAACAAATTAGCCCCAAAATTACGCGTTATTGAAGATATTGACACAGATATTCAATTTTTCATGTGTGAAAATGCAGATCTGTTGTGGGTGCAGAGATTGCAGGAATGTGAAATTGAAAGGCAGAATGTGATGGATTGATGTGAAGAGTGAGAAAGGGACTTACCAGAAAGGAATGGAAGAGAGGTTCGTTGTGGTTTCGGACACACCACAGAACCCCTTCTTCTGTTCTGTTCTGTTCTGCTCTGTTCTGTTTCCACTCAAACTCTTCTTCTTCTTCGCTTCACTTAATCAACTAGTAGCCATGCCATGCCACCCAGGAGTATTAAATCTTTTTTGTTTAATAGCATATTTTATTTTTTATTTTAACAAATTTAAAAATTTTGTTTCTCTATTTTAAAATTGGAAAATCAAGTCTCTCAATTTTAAAAATTTATAATTTTTGTTCAATGGTTAATTCTTTAGACGTTGATTGTTACAAAATAAAATACATAATTTAACTTTTTCAAGAAAATAATTAATTATTTATAATAAATAATAGATTATTGTAACTAAATGGTTCTTTTTTGTTGATAACATATCACACATTTTACTCAATTAATTGAACTAAACCACTATGTTTCATTAAAATTGTGTTACAATGTATAATTTTTGTTTAGTGAATTCTATTTTATTTGGAGAAATTTATTTGTTTACAGTTAGATTTTTGAAAGAAATTTTTTAAGTTGGTATTTAAACATAAAAATTCAATTATAATTTTTAATTTAAGGTAAATTTATTCACTTTACTAATTAATATTTTAAAAATTATATAAATAAAAAATATAATTAAATGTTAATATAATAATATTTTACACTTTTAGTGTACTAATTAAATTCTTATCATTAAAATGCATCGAAATAAATTAGGTCAAATTTATTTTGAATATTTTTATTTTTATTTTCTTAAAAATAGTAATGCAAAATATGTTTGGTTGTAATTTAAAAAACATTTTAAAAAATCAATTGAAAAAAGAAAACAAAAAAAAATCTTTCTCATTGTTTTTTTAAATTTAAACTATGTAAAAACTTAATTGTAACAAAAACTATATAACATATATTTTAAATTATATATAAATATTTTATAATATTATATAAAATTGATTAAATTTAATAATTTTATTTTTTGAAAATAGGAAATATCAACTGAAAATAAAAATATTCTTTGAATGTCAAAAAAGTACTTTCAAAAAATAAAAATAAAAATAAAAAATAAAAATTGAAAATATTATCTGAAATCAAAAACCACCCGTCTTTAATAATTCTATAGTTAATTAGACCTTAAAATAAATAACTAATGTTTTAAAAATATTTTAAACTGCTATATTAAATACTATAGAGACCATTTTGTACAACAACATAATAATTACAAACTAATTTGTCTAATAATTTCTTGCAGGTATCTAAATGCATGATAAATAAACAATTTATGGACAGAAGTTAAAACTAGCAAAATTTTGATTAAGCAAATCCCAATGATAGGTGTAAATATAACAAAATAATTTAATTTAAAAATAAAGATATAAATGATAAATTAAAATGCTAGCATACAATTTTATGGTTATTTATATCATTATCATTCAAATCCATTTGTTTTTCACGTGTTCTGATTTTTGACCGAAAGTGACTTGCAACCTGCTATCCATTTTCTTAATATCGAGTGCCATGAAAAATCAAAAGCTTGCTTCATATGCGCTTTTATTACTCCATTCTTTCTCCAGCTAATAATGCCATCTACATAACTTGGGACCACTTTGTGTATGCATCCTTGGTTGATCCCTTACAAGAAAAATTGAAAGGTAAACTATAACTATATTTTTAATATATACATTTTTTTTAATTTATAATTTTGGTACTTTTATTTATTTTAGCTGTTAAGTGGTGACGTTATAAAAAAAATTAATTAATAAAATACGAGTAAACTATGTTTTTGGTATATGAATTTTTTTAAATTTATGATTTTGGTATATAAACTTTTTGTTGACTACTCAAGATATACAAACATTTTTTTTCATTTAACATCTTAGTTATTTTGATTATCTTTCTGGTTAAGTAATGATGTGTGACATTATTTATTATTATTTTTTATGATTTTTATTATATTTTGTGGTGACTTTTTCAATTTTTAAAAAAAGGTAAATTACATGTTTGGAATATGAATTTCTTCAAATTTATAGTTTTGATACATAAAGTTTTTATTGACTAATTTGTATATAAACATTTTTTTCATCCAACATTTTAGTCTTTTTGTTTATTTTAACTATTAAGTGATGACGTCACAAGAAAATTTAAAATAATAGTAAACTATGTTTTTAATATATGAAAATGTTCAAATTTATGATTTTGATACACAAACTTTTTGTTAACAAGTTAAGTACAAACATTTTTTTTTTTCGTTTAACATGCTAATTCTTTTGTTTATTTTTGCTATTAAATGATTATGTGTCACTCTATTTATTAATTAAAATTTTGACAATTTTTATTACATTTTTGGTGACTTTTAGTTGTCACAAATAAAAAAAAATTATTATTCATTTTCTTTTCCACACTCTCAATCTCTCCTTCCCCCTACTCCTACCCCCACTACCCTATTCCCATGTGTCTCCTTTACCCCCCCACCCCATGTAAAACCCTTGTTCCCCCTTCTTGTTTAGTATCCTCTTTGTCTGTTTCCTCTCCTATGTTTTATAATATTTTCTAGATAACGAATGAAAATATATTTTTTTAAATTTAAATTTTTATATCATAATATGTTTTTAAACACAATATTACTTTTTAATTAACTTTAAAACATTTATTTGTAGATTATAAAAGATATATAATTTTTTCTCTACTGTTTGAAATAAAAAAAAGTGTTTGCATACCTTGACTGGTCAACAAAAAGTTTGTGTACCAAAATCATAAATTTGACAAAGTTTATGTACCAAAAACATAGTATACTCGTGAAATAATAATAAATACAGTGTCACGTCACTATTTAATAGTTAAAATAAATGGACTAAAATGTTAAACAGAAAAAAATGTTTATATATCTTGACTAATCAACAAAAAAAATTATATATTAAAATCGTAAATTTAAAATAATCCATATACCAAAAACATAATTTACCTTAAATGAAAATTTTATTCATCTTCTTGTCTGTACTTCCTATCCCCCACCCCCAACCCACGTCTCCCCTCCACTCCCACGCATGGAAAACCCCCCTCCCCTCGCTCCCTAATACCTTTCTCTCTTCCAACCTAGTGCCCCTTCCCCTTTGTCTTTGACATTTAGACAATGACTTGATGAATTGCATTTCTCTATAAATTTTTATTTCATAATATTTTTGTAAATTTTTCATATTTTCTTTTAAATACAACGTTACTTTTATAATTAACTTTAAAATATATTTTTTTAAGATTATTACTATATATATATATATATTCAAATGTTTTTAAACAAGAAAAATGTTTGTATACGTTGAATATTTTACAAAAAATTTATGTACTAAAATCATAAATTTAAAAAATTTTATGTACCAAAAACATACTTTATCCATAAAATAATAATAAATAGAGTAACACGTCAATTTAGATATGAGTTGTAACCAAAAGTAGATTGGATCATCCTGTCAATTTGAACAAAGCCCCGAGTGAAAGCAAACATTTATGCATTGACATGAGCAACATGTGAAAATAAGTAAATAACTAAAGAAATTTCAGTAATTCACTATTTTTCTTTCGAATTAATGATAGTTAATTAGTTGTTTCTTTTAATTTTAACTTTCACTTCTTGTCAAAGTTATATTTTAGTAATTTTCCTAGAGATACTTGACAAGAATTTCGTAACTAGATATGTGCGTATGCTTTTTTTATTTCAAACCAAAGGTACATATTGATAAGTTGGTTTATGAATCTTTGGTATTTATTGGAAGATCTAAGTCATTATCAATTTTATGTGAATCCTCATAGAATTTGTATCTTTAATGGTTTGATGAACTTAATAGTTATTACCTATACCAACTAGCCAAGTCATAGCTTAAGGCTTGTATTCTCCTACAGTTATCGATGCTATGCTTAGGCAGTAATGTTGATTAATCTTATTCTCTAAAATTTTCATTGATCATCTCTTCTCTTAACGAATTTTGCCGTCTTTAGACCTAGCCTTCACTTTCTCCCTATTTTGGAATGGAAGATCAGCTTTACACACATAAACAGACAAGCTTGCACTTTTTAGTTCAAAGGATTTCCTGATAATAATATTTTTCTCAATATTATTTTCATAAGACTGCATATACTAATGCAATTTTGCTTCAAATGTCATGTTACAAAGCATCTCAAGCATGATTGAAATTTGAAACACTGTGAAGTACATGTTAGTGATGCAAATAATGGAAAGGAGTTTCTGATAATAAATTTTGTGAAAAATAACAGAATATGCAAAGATGTCCTGTTTCATTGTAGCAGTCTGATTGTATTCAACCATGAAAGAATTGTGTTTAAGCATCATTACATTAATGTATTTCTCAATTGAAGCAAGATGAACACATTCCATATATATGAGATCTGCCACCATCCTGCAAATACAAACCCAATATATAATAATTTAAACAATTTCCAAGTCGTAAATCAGAAAAATGCTTAATGCTTACTATTATTCCACTAAAACATCTTGTAATTTCTAGCTGGCCAGGTTGAGTCTCATCTGAAGTAAAAAAAAAAAAAAAAAAGAAGATAAGAGATTGTGCCATGTGATTAGTATAAAAAACATTCATCACCATGAATAAATTAAACTTAATTGGTTACTGTATAGAAGTTTTACCCGAGGAAATTGGAATGTATTAGATATTCATGAATATTTGTGATGTAGTAGCCCAACGAAAATGGTAAAGATCAAATACCTTTACCATTAGCCACTGTGCATCCTTCAAATTCCCTGAGTTCTTGTTTCAAATCAAAATTATTTGCCATGATTCACTCCATATAATGAAGCAAAGCAAAGGTGCACAAACTTTTCTTATGGAAGTTCGATGCTTGTCTATTTGAACATTATGGAAACCTTCCATGCTGACAAAGCAGCAACCTGCAACATGATCTTGAGCATTGTAAGCTTTGAATACATTCCATTTCTTTTAGTTCTTCACTATTCAGACCATTAGGTCAAGTAAGTGTCTTGCGATTCACTCCTAACTTCTATAAGCTACTTTTGAACTATGACACTCAATTGGCAATGCTCCCCATCTAAGGAGTATAGGAAGTGAAGTGAGTCAAGTGATGACACAAGCCAAACAATTAGAACATAAAAGTTTTCTAAAAGCATGAAGACATCACAACCTTACACTCCATTGTTATACACATTTAAAACAAACAAAATCCTCTTCCCGGGATCAAATCAAAATTTAAAAGAATTTAGGGTATTGAAATTCTAATTCAGGAAACAACTTCATTCCTTTTCAGAGAGATAAGTAGCATGAAGAATGATAAGCTCAATGCAATCTAAGTAAAGACTAAAGTTGAGACTTTCCTTTTCAGAGAGATCTCAATGTCATACCTAGAATCCTCTGTTTTTGTACTTTTTATCTATGGTTAAATTTAGAAGGAGTTCAAAGCAAAAGAGTCACCTGGTGATCGATCATCCGTGTTGGTCACTACATCCATGTGTCGTCAACTTGAATGGCACGAACATGGGAGATTTTAGGCCAAATTTGACGGTTCTTCTTGCGACATTGTTTTGCCAACAAAGGACATACACGTATGGTTAATTCTATTAGAGAGGCAGGTAACCTTTCTCCCACAATATTCTCCAGCTTTGGACAACTCCCAATTTGTAATTTTTGGAGAGATGTGAGATGGAGAAGCCCCTTACAGTCCAACGTCTCCAGACTTGAAAACCCACGCAGCATCAAAGATGTAAGGGAGGGAGGCAATAAACCTTCTTCCGGGAAGGACTTGATGCCATGACATGGACCAAAGACATGTACAGTGAGATTGGTAAGGTTGTCCATGGATGGCCATGCTACACCTCTCAATAGTTTCTCACAGTTGATGATATCAACTGAGCTCAAGGTAAGTGGCATGCCACCTTCACCAAACCACTCTATTTTTCGGCACTCCTCTATGTCAAGACAGTTTAACTTTGGGAGAAGAGTGCCCATCTGATTAGGCAGCGACTTCAACTTGCGGCATTGGGAAACACTGAAAGAAGCCAAATTGGGTGCAGGCAGTCCTTCTGTTGGGAATGAAACAAAGTTCGGACAGTTGTAAATACTCAAAGAACTCAGATTTTTAAGTGGTTCTGATGCCGAAACCAAAATAGATTCCATTTTTTCACACTTTTTGAGAACGAGTCCTTTCAGATTTGGAAAAGCAATCAACGGAAGAGATGTGAGGGAATCACAACTTTTATATATTCTCAGTGATTCTAGCAACACGTGTTTGTGATCAATTGGGAATTCCAGTTTTTTAAGACCGCAAATTGTAAGTCTCTTCAGTGATGCAGGTAAATGACCACCCGAAAATGATAAGGCTGATGAACAATTCCTTAATGTTAAAGAATGGAGACTAGTTGGTTGGATGTTAGTGATGGCCTCCATCATGGACTCCACCATTGGGCTTCCTTCTACTTCTATAGATTCCACCGAAAGAGGAAACACATTCAGTGCCACTTTGTTGCTTTTACCTATCTCTACCCTTTTCATGGCGGGAGCCCTTGGGAGAGATGAAACAAGTAGCTCACAATTTCTAATTATAATTGTTTCCAGAGAAGGAAGGTGTTTTGGTAAATCTCCCTTTAATTTGAAGCAATTCCATATCTCAAGATCCTTAAGTAGGGGGAAAGAAGATTCTGATTCGTAGAAACTCCACACCTCCCAACAAGGCAAGTCACTAATTTCAAGTGTTTCAAGAGCAAGAAGATTATTTGGCAAACCTCCCTTTAACTTGGGGCATTGACTTATTGTAAGATGCTTAAGAAGAGGAAAAGCATCTGATTGAAAAGAAATCCATACCTCCCAAGAGGCCATGTGCTTGATGTTTAGAGATTCAAGGGAAGGAAAGGGTGTCATGTTTGTACAATTTTGCGTCCTGTAAAAACTAGTGTCAATTGTCTTTATCGAATTCAATTTTGAAATCAGGAGACGCTTGAGAGATGGTAATTGCCCAAGTGAAGGAAGTCTACAACAGTTGTTACAATTATCTAAACTTAGATATGTCATCCTGTTGTAGAAGAAATTTCCCAACCAATCTGGAAATCTTGTTCCATTATAACCACTAATGGACAGTGATGCCAAGTCTTGGTGAGGTTGTAACTTGCATAGTACATCTATTTCAATTTGGAGCTCACTACTATTTTTCATACATTCAGACCAATACAAGGATAATCTACTAAGGTCTTTCTTATCCATTATTCTAGCCTCTAATGCTTCATCACTCTTGGTGACATTCTCCAAATTCTTAATGGTAAGTGAACCATGAAGATTTGACATTCCACCTAATTCTTTTATCCCATTCTCTTTTTGCTTCCCTATAGTAATGAAATTCAAATGCTGTAAATGATTTAACTTTCCCATTCTTCCAGGGATCTCTTTTATAAGAGTACCATCAATATCAAGATGGCGCAAGTTTATAAGATTGTGCATGTCACCAGGTAACTTTGTCAGCTTTCTGCAACGAGACAACTTCAGCGTTTCTAGATTGTACAAATTACACAACGACTCTGGAAGTATTTTTAGTCTTGTATGAGAAAGATTTAAATATCGCAGATGGAGCAATTCACCAATTGAATCAGGCAATGCATCCAAACTTTTAAAATTATCAAATGATAAAACTCTCAGGTGCGTGAGCTTTGACAATATCTTACATAGTTCCTTTTCATTGTTGAATGGAGCAGCTTCAATTTTGATAATGGGCAAGAAGGTTCTCAAAGATTTTGCTGCACCTAAAACTTTAAAGTTGTCCACAACTGGATCACTGAATTTGGTAAATGACAAGTGACGGGTTTTGATATCAATTTTGGCATCTTTTCCAAGTTCTTCCAAGCTCAAGTAGAATTCGCCACCAAGGGATGTCGCGAGATCATGCATGAGATCATGCATCACAAAAAAATAAGGCAATCTACTTGAACGTTGAAAAAAAGATCTTGAAACTAAATTATCAAAATACTCGTCACCAACTTTTTCTGAAGTTTTTCCTTTTGTTGGCCGCTTCAATAGACCTTCAGCCATCCATAGCAAGATTAATTCTTTTTTATTAATTAGATAATCCTTGGGATACAGTGAGCTATAAACAAAACACCGCTTTAAATGTGGAGGGAGATAATGATAACTAATTCTCAATGCTGGAATAATCTTACACTCTTTTTCAGAAAGTTCCCAAATGTCACTGTGCAATATATTATTCCATTCCCTTACATCTTGCTTTCCTCTCAACATACCTCCAAGTGACTGTGCAGCTAAAGGCAATCCGTTACACTTTTTCACAATGTCCTTGCCAATCTTTTCCAGAGTCATTGCATTCTCACTATATTCCATGGAAAGACTTGCATGGTTCGCAAAGATAGACCAACAATCTGCATGTGACAATTGTTGTAGATGATAATATTGTTGTTGAACTGGATGTACCACCACAGATGCTACTTTTTGACTGCGAGTTGTTACAAGAATTTTACTTCCCCTAATACCACGTTGAAATGGTTTTTTAAGAAGGCTCCACGTATCATAATCCTCCATCCATACATCATCCAAAACAATCAAGAACCTGTTATCTTTCAGGTTGTTCATCAAATCAAGATGAAGTACATTTAGATCATTCAACTTACAATGCTTTTTTGTAATTGCTTCTGTAATAGTTTTTGTCACCTTTAAAAAATCAAATTCCTCTGAAACACAAACCCATGCTTTAAAATCGAATTTTTCCTTCAAATTGTCATCATTGTACACCAACTGGGCCAAAGTAGTTTTTCCCAGCCCTCCCATGCCCACAATAGGAATCACAGACACTTCTTCATCACTGCTATCCTCCATCAACAACTTGATTATGGCATCTTTGTCCTCATTCCTACCATATATATGAGATCCATCTTCCACAGATGTTGATGCAATTTTCCATGACACATTCTCAGATGCGATCTCTTTCAAATCAAGACTCTCCTTGAGTCTTAGAATAAACTCTAATTTGACAACTATGTCTTCCAACTTACTAGCCAATTTCCTATTGGAAAAGCGAGAAAAGAAGTTGCTTACCTGGTTTTGAGTGGCAGATTTGGTAGCAACTTCATCCAGAAAGTCATCAGCATGATAGAGAGCATCTTTGAGATCATTGAGCCAGGCCTTGACATTGGAGTCTGTGATCTGTTTCCTCTCAGCATCATCGAGCACAGCTCTAACCACTTTGAGAGTCGTCTCCAACTGTTGAAGGAGCTTCTTGTCAAGCTTTTTTCCACGGATGAAGTTGGCAACTTCAGGTGAAGCAAGCTTGTCGAAAACAACATCAAGGAAGGCAGAGAGGAAGGCACCACCTACCACTGCACCAGCCATGACCTCAAGAACAAGTAATGATCAGTATACGCAGAAAGCCAAAGGTAAAGGAATTGGTTGCAAGAAACTGGGTTGGTTCTTCTTGACAAGGTGAACTGATGCAATGAGATTTTTCTTCAATTGATTGTCTTCACTTTAACTAGATCAGCTTTGCAAGGCAAAGTGTAGTGATCGTTTCTTAATTTATGCATCACATCAAACCATGCACTAATGCTAGTGTGCTGAGGGTGTGGATGCTTTAATATATTCTTTTCAGTAATTGCTTGCGGCTTTCACGTAACTCGGATCTTTTTGTAACAATATTATATCAGATATGTGTATGTATTGTGATGTATAGGGCCACACATAATTGAGTTTCTGAACTCACACGGTTTGTGGAATAATTTATAAGAAAAATGCTAACAAAAGACTTTTACGTCTGTTTTATTTATTGACATGTTGCGAGAACTTTTCCAGCTTATAAGGGTCAGTAGAATTCTTTCCTTTAATTTTCCATGAAGTGGTTCTTTAATTCACATTCTTTTTCTCTTTTATTTTACACTCAGTTTAAATATGCTTTGAGTATTTTGTTTTGTACTAGGTCCTAATAAATTTTTAGTTTATTTCATATCTCTAAAGTGTTACTAATTATTTTTTAACATATTTCAAGACAATTTAAAGAATTGTCTACAACACTACAAATGCAATATAAAACAAAAAATTTATAGTGACTTTTATGAACTTATAATTAAAAATTGGAATATATTACTCATACTTTTTTTAAGAAAAAAAAGTTCATGTTCATTATGATGATTAGCCTAAAAGTAAATTTTGAATGAATTTGGATATAACTTTATTTTTCAAAGTTTATAGTTATCAATTAAAAAGTCAAAAAACTTAAATATATTTCCGATTTTAATATATTTACAAATTTTTTATCTTCATGATACATTTTTATCTTCATAAATATACTTGTGCGTGCATAACAATTAATGGTTATTTTAAAGCCAATTAACTATTTATTAGCTATACAAATATTATTTATCTAATTAAAATTTAATATTATTACCAATTAAGGAGAAGATAGTTATACCTTTTTTTTAAAAATTAGCTACTAATTAACTAAAATTATTTTCCTGATCAATTAGCTACTTATCTCATGCTACCATCAATATAGTATTTTTATAACTAAACTGTAATTAAATTTTTTAATAGAGATTAGATATAAATGAATTACTATTTTTTGTGTTTAATTTAAAAATTTTCTTTTGGTGATTATGGTACTAAAAATTTAAATAAGTTTATAGAAAATAAGTAATAATATTATGAAAGCTATCGATTGTTAAAAAGAATGTTGAGGTAAACATATCACTGTCTGAAAAATCCATACAAAACTTGTTTCGTGTGAATTTAAATTTGTAGGTAAAACAATGTATATTCACAGTAAATTTTCTGTGAAATTTCCTGCGCAAACAATCACAAGTAAACTTTCTGTATATCCAAATTTGTAGCAATTTCGCCTGCTGATAAATGTAGGAAAGTTTGCAACAAAAATTCCTATCAAGATAATTTGCAAGAAAGTTTCTTCCATTTGTTAAATGCAGAAAACTTTTCTACCTATTTAATCGGTAGGAATGCCATTTCACGTGTTTACAAGGAATTTTCTTGTGAATTTTTTTTTCTTGGTATCTAAATTTGTAGAATACTTAGCATTTTTAAAAAAATAAATAATTATTTTAAAGTAATTTTTTATTTACTTGAATCTAACCCTTCCTTCTTTCACTTTAATTTCAACTTTGCCCAAGAGATGCGTTTTTATATAATTTAATCCAACTACAATTAATGTCAATTTGAAAAGTTTTTATACAAGTCAACTAATCTTAAATTATCATGTGACGGAAGGTTCCCTGTTCGTCTGATAACACAAGGGTTATTTTTGTAATTATCAATGGTGATGTTTCCACAACTATGACAATAGGTATTTAAAATAGAACAATAAATAATAATAACAATTAAATATAAATGGTAAATAAGTTGAGTTTAGGTTGAAGAACACATCCTCACTACACTGCTATTCTTGAATCTTAAATTTATTTCTCTCTTAAGATATGTCAACTTGGTAGTTCCTTTTGAATAAGTAAAGGATTCCCGAACCAATGAACACAACTTCAAAAGGATATATCGGGTTAACATATCTTGAGAGAGAAACGCATTTAAGATTTAAGAATACCAGTGAAGGGAAGTCGTTTACTCTGTAAAGATAGCGCTTTGTGTGGTTCAAACCCAAGTTACTCTAAACTCAACTTATTTACCATTTATCATTTATGTTTAATTATTATTATTATTGCTCTATTTTAAATATCTATTGTCATAATTGTTGAAACATGACAATTGATAATTATATTATATAATGTTATTTAATTAATTTTCTTAACAATCTTAGAAAGTAAAAGTTTTTTTGTCTGTTTCAACATGTCTTCAATGGATAAATTAAAATCATTGTCTATGAAAAATTTAATGATGAAAACGTTTTATGCTAGCAACAACAAATGAAATTTTGACTTATTGAGTTGGGTTTATTTCCTATTATTTCAAATGAAAAAACAAAAAATGATTTTGATACTCTTTTAATTAAATATAGTTCTTGTAGTGATGTTTTGCGTAAAGTGAGTGCTTCTAATAGCGACAAAAATATTGAATGTCTTGTTCATATTCTTAGTGTTCTTAGTGATACTATTTACAAAAGTTTTTGTCATACAAAAACTACTCTAGAGTTATGAGATGCTCTTGAACTAAAATATGACTTTGCGAAAAAAGTTTTAAGACAATACTTTGGTGAAATAATGATTTATTTTCAAATGGAAGATGGAAAACATTGTTTAGACCAAGTTCATGAATTTGTAAACATCATTTATGACATAAAAATAAAATAAAATATTTTGCTTGATTTCATGCTTGTTAGTCTTTTAATTTTCAAATTACCTCTTACTTGGTCTGAATTTGCAAGAAGCCTAAAGCATAAACTTGATTATTTTACTTTATGATTGTTGGTTGCTTTTCAAATTGAAGATAAGCATCCTCTTTCACAAAAAGTATTCTCAAAAACCTGTTTTTCAAGATAAGGCTCATTTAGTGGAAAATGCTAATAATAAGACCAAGCCAAAGTTTTTCAAAAAATCTAGATTTAATAAAAAAAAATTGGTCAAAGCTCCTATTTCGTGAAAAATAAAATTAAGCTTTTTAATAACAACAATAAATCAAAGAGTAAAATTCAAGGAAATGATTTCCGGAAATAACAACCATTTTGCTAAGGTTTTTTTTCATAATTTCCCTCAACCTAAAGAAAAATGATCTAAACCTAAATCATCTTCTTAGCCTCAAAATAATGTTGTTACTACTAATGCTAGCTCTGATTCTCCATCAAACAAGTATCGTGTCACTAGCGCAGAGTTGAGTTAAATTTTATTTATAACTCAAATGATTAATGAATTGACTCTGGCACTAAGCACTAATGTTTATGTGTGTATAGATAAAGAATTATTCTCTTCATATAAGGAATGTGGCATAAAAACTGTGAGTATGGGGAATGGGAACCTAGCAGGCTTTATTGGTCTAGACCGAGTCAAACTAGAATTATCTTTTGGAAATTGTTTTGTTTTGAATCAAGTCTTTGATGTATCTGATATTAGGAAAAATTTTGATTAGTACTGTTTTGCTCATTTAACAAGGGTTTAAAATTGTTTTTGAATTTAATAGAGTTGTAATTTCACGACATGACTCTTTTGTTGACAAAGGTTATATTAGTGATGGTTTATTTAAACTTAATCTTTAATCATCTTTAACCAATAAACATTTTCAAATGTTGAATATTGTGATACTTGGCATGGTAGACTTGTACATGTTAATTTAAACTCTATGAGAAGGATGGTGAGTCTTGATCTTATTCCCAACTATTTTACTGAACTAAAACAAAAATGTGAAGTTTGTGTTCAAGCTAAACAACCTAGAAAATCATTTCAAAATTCTACTCAAAAGGAAACTTGTTTGCTTGAACTTATTCATAGTGATATATGTGATAGCAATGGTGTGTTAGCTCATAGTGGAAAGAAATATTTCATTACCTTTATTCATGACTTTTCAAAATATTGCTATATATATTTAATAACTCATATAAGTTAATTATTTTATAAATTCAAAGTCTATAAAGAGAAAGTTGAAAATCAATTAGAAAAGAAAATTAAGATTCTTCGTTCTGATAGAGGTGGAGAATATGTCTCTAATGAACTGAGTGAATTTTTTGAGTCGTTCCACTCTATGCTCTCAATCCAATGGTATTGCTGAAAGAAAAAATTATAGTTTGTTAGACATGATAAATGTTATGTTTATAAGTTCTGGTTTACTTGGTAACTTATGGGGGGAAGTTGTTTTACTGCATGTCATGTTTTATATACCACTCCTTATAAAAATTTAGATAAAATCCCTTATCAATTAGGAAAAAATAGAAAACCAAATATGAAATATCTCAAAGTGTGGGGTGTGTTGCAATGGTGAATATTCCTATTAATAAGAAAATGAAAATTGGTCCTAAGACTGACAATTGTGTTTTTTCTTCGATATTAGTGCTACTTATATATTTTTAATTATTAATTCTGAAGTATTTGATATTTCTAATAATATAATCATGGAATCTAGAGATGTTGTTTTCTTTGAAAATATTTTTCCATTGAAGATTAAATTATCTAAAACTATTGGTGATACTACTAGTCCTGTTATATCTTCTAATGATAATACTTATAAAGATGTTGAACCTAGAAAAAGTAAAAAGCTTAGTAAAGTTAAAGTTTTTGGTGTGAATTTTGTTCCTTCTTGCTTGAAGATAATCTTAAAACTTATAGTGAGGTTATGGGATCTGTTGATGCACCTTTTTGGAAAGAAGCCATTAATGACGAGTTGAATTCTCTTAAAATCAATAAAACTTAGGTTTTAACTGACCTTACTCGTGATTGTAAAAGTATAGGGTGTAAATGAGTTTTTTGGAAAAATTAAGAACTCACAATTCTATAAAAAAAGTGTAAAGCAAGACTTCTTGTAATTGGTTATAAACAAGTAGAAGATGTGGATTTCTTTGATACATATTCTTCTATTTCTAAATTCACTACTATTAGAGTTTTAATTGCTCTTGCATGTGTTTTAAATTTAGAAGTTCATCAAATGATGTAAAAACCGTCTTTTTAAATGGTGACTTGCAAGAAGAAATTTATATGAATCAACCTCAAAGTTTTATAGAACCTGGAATGGAAAAGAAAGGTTTCAAGCTTGTTAAAAAAATCTTTGTATGGTTTAAAACATGCTCCTAAACAGTGGCATGATAAATTTGATCAAGTTATTTTATCATATGATTTTTCATTTAATAACAGTGATAAATGTGTTCATGTGAAATAATTTAATGGTAATTCGTATGTCATTCTATGTCTCTATGTGAATGATATTTTAATTTTTGGGAGTAACCTACATACAATAAATAATGTAAAGTCTTTCTTATCTAGTAATTTTAAAATGAAGGATCCTGAGTCAGTTGATATTATATTAGGTATTAAATTAATAAAAACTCATGATGGTATTATTTTAATACAATCACATTATATTGAAAAAATGCTAAAGTTTAATTATTTTTATGTAAAGCCTGTTTCTACACCTTTTGACTCAATACAAAATTTTAAAAAAATATGGATGAAAGTGTTTCTCCTCTTAAATACTATCAAATTATTGGTTCTTTGTTGTATTTATCAAATTATTGTAGACCGGGCATTACATATGCGGGGAGTAGATTGGAAAGATATACTCATAATCTTGATCAATCACGTTGGAAAGCTCTATAAAGGATATTTAAATATCTTTTAAATATCTTAAAGGAACTCTTAACTATGGGATTCACTATACTCGTTATTCTGTTGTAATTGAAGATTTTTGTGATGCAAATTGAACTTATGATTCTAATGAAACTAAATCAACTAGTGGTAATGTTTTTACCTTAGCTAGAGGTGTTATCGCTCTATTATGGAAGCTAAAAACATCGCCTTAGATATTGCTAGCAGTAAGGCTAAATTTTTAAAAAATTTATTATGTGACTTACCTCTATTAAATAAACATATACCTCCAATCTCAATGCATTGTGATAGTCAAGTTGCTATCGCTAAAGTTACTTGTAAGAACTTTAATGAAAAAGAATAAATTTGAGAATAAGACATAAGTCTATTAAAAATTTAATATCTCACGTGTTATATTTATTGAATTTATCGGGTCTGAATATAATCTTGTGAATTCGTTCACAAAAGGATTGGCGTGTTAATAAGGAATTCAGTCATTGAGGGGAATGGAACTAAAGTTCATCAATTAGTTGCAACAACGGACACCTATCTCCAAATGAATGGCGATCCTATGAACAGAATTCAATGGGCAAAACGAAATTACTAAAGTACATCATTATAATTATGCATTATACATATCGCGTCCCTATTGCATGATGTACTATGTTTAAACTGATAGTAATTAGGTTGAGATATTGAATATTCTTGTTTATTTGTGATGAAATTTAAAATATCTCTTAATGGACTCAATGGCAATTAGTTGTAGGCGTGAGTGTCACAGATCACCTTTGGAAGGGTTCACCTAGTGAACATGATGGTGGGGGTGTCACTGTGAGATATGGGCAAATCTTTAAGTGATACTTATGAAACAAAATACGCAGACAAGGCCATAATGACACAACTGATTAAAACTCAATTGAACACCTTTATTATATTGTGTTGATATCTAAAGCTTGGTTAAAAGAGATGTAGTTCAAAACTATTAAGTATCTTCTCAGGATAATGTACGCTAGGTATAAGGCTCAAATCTGAATTATTTCTTATACTAAAAATATAATATATCATGCTTTATAATTTAAGTTTTGTATAATATTTTGTCATTTTTCCCTTAAAAAAAATTAAAATTAGCGGAAGAATGCTAAAAATAATTAATTAATTTAAAAATTTAATTTATATAATATTATATATCTTTATTATTATAATATAATAATTAGTTTTAACAAAACCACAACGTTCAAATATTTATTATTGTAATATGTAATGATTTAGTTTTTACCAAACAAGAACATAACATTCAAATCTTTATTATTCGTATCTTTATTATTATAATAATATTATCAGTTATATATGAATTCACAGGCTATAAGATTGTACCACATTTTGAAGTTACATGAGAAAATACAGTGGATAATAGCACTGCTTTCGGGAAGCCACATGAGAAATATTCGGTGGTTAAAATTCTCTTTTATGTGCTGCAACTTTCCTCAAAGCTTAATAACGTGTTGCACCTTCTTTTTTCTCATTATTCAGTTTCTAAGTGCGGATTTTAAGGGATTGCAATATCTTTGTACAGCGGTTAATAACTATTTCGTGTAAATATTACTGTCAAACATTGTTCTCCATTTAGCTATATATATGGGTGCATCGGAAAAAAAACAAAAAAACACATTGAAACAAACAATTTTTCTTTAAAGATCTTTTTACTTCTAAAACTTTAAGAGTTATGTTCATTGGTTCACATATCATTTGGTGCATTAAAAACGATCTATCGAGTTTACAACATTTTTCAATTATATGTCTAATACTTAGGTGCATGACATGTTTAATGTGACACAATGAAACAAAGTTGCACAAGCTTTTGTTATAGAAGTTTGATGCTTGTCTATTTGAACATTATGGAAACCATCCATGCTCACAAAACAGCCACCTGCACACTAAATTATAAGATTAGGAAGAAACAACAAGAAACAGCATTGCCTTATTGTTTGTTTTATTTTAATTTCATGCTAGAGATACTACAGATGATGTAATTAAATACCTAAATTTTGTTATTTCAAATCAGAAGTGTAAGTGATGATTTGGTATCAATTTTATATGAATCCTCATAGCATAAATGGTTAGAATGTCCAAGTGACCTTAATAGCCCTTACCTAATATCACTAGAGTAACCAAATCTTATGGCTAGTATGCTAAGGGAGTTTGCCAGTGCCATATATGCTCTATGCAGTGCCATCGATCAATCTTATTCTCTTCATTTTCCTTTGTTTCCTCTCCTTTTATCCAAACCATTATGGTATCTTCTGACCTTGCCCACATTTCCTCCCCTTTTGCCCAGGAAGATAATCTACACACATAATATTTTCTACAATATATTATTTGCATAACATTCATCTGCTAATGCAATTTTGCTTCAAATATCATGTTACAAATTATCTCAAGCACGTTATTAAAATGTCGTGAACTACATTTGGTGATACAAATTATTGGATTTTCTAGATAAAGTGTCTAAACTCTCTGTTCATGCGTATTGATCCAGCGCAGATTGAAATTGTTCTTACCATTGAATTTCTCAATCTTTATTGTTTTGGCCATCTTCTTGAATGAATCTTGAAGGTCCACCAAAAACAGAAAGAACAAGAAAGTTCATCTTTTTCTTTTATCATTCATGATAGAAGGGTGGTACCGAGGCTCAAATATAAGATCATGCACACGTTCATAGTATTCCAATTCCCCTGACCCTAGTGCTTCAACAGTTTATTCGAAACAAACTCTTGACACCAGTTTGTGATGCAGACCAAGAAAGAAAGATCAAGCACACAAAAAATACAGCATATAGACGTGGAAACAATTCTAAGATTTGGGTTATATCCATGAATACTACAAAAGCTTTACTAATCTGAACCAGAGGAAATTATATAAAAGTTCTCTACCTCTTAACTGTACCACACTCTGTTCTTTATTTTCTATTGTTATCACCTCTCATAGAGGGATAAAGACAAAGACTACTATTTGAAAAGTCTAACCAAGTAATAATCAACACACAAAGTAGTCTTTGACATATGTGTTAGGTCCTTTCGGATAAACTTTCAGCATCCTACCTGTTGAATTTTTTTAACATCATACAAATTAATTGATAAAACGATTTAAATAGTAGTTTTAAAGTTTTAAAAGCGCTATGAAAAGTCTTTTAATGACTAGTTTGTAATTATTAGAAACTAATTTATCTAAAAATTTCATCCATACATCTAATTGCTAGTGGTTTAAACATATTTTTAGTTCCCAATAAATTTGTAAAATTTGTTTTTTGATTCTTAATAACTTTTTTATTTTGTTTTTTATCCTTAAACCTCTTTATACAACACTGTAAAAAATTCTAAAAAATAATTAGATAACACTAGAGAAAAAAAACAAAATAAAAAATTATTAGAGACCAAATATAAAAAAAAAAATTATGAGAGTCCAAAAACAAAATTCATTAATTTATTAAAAACAAAAACATGTTTAAACTATTTCACTAGAAAAAATCAGTGGTTTACTCCCAAGTAACGAGACTAGAGATTCTAGCCAAACTTCCACAGATGCAATTATATATCTGGACAATGCAAAGAAATTGTGCAAGTATATATCCATGTTTTGACATTGACAATGGCAAAGTTGCAGTACAAAGAGAAGCTACCAGAATGCTTACCGATCGTGTATAGTGAAATGTTTGTGTTAAATTAAATGAAAGCCAAAATTTGTAACTCTAATCATTGGCTGCGGGACAATATTATGTATTAAAGTTTAAAACCATAATAGGTTCTTCTATGCAGAAAAATTGACCGCAGCACCTGTTATTACTGATTTAGAAATTTCCAAGGAGGAATCCAATGAATCAGTAATCACAACATTAGATGTACAAGCAGTGCAGCCTCTTTTGACTACATGAGACAATGCTACATAGTTAGTATTGCCAAAGTAAAATAATTCTTATACTGGCAAATGAGAACCGTAAAATAAGTAATTAGAACCATAATAATAATTACACAATTATTTAACAACGCAACAAAGGTGAAGTTTTGCGGGAACTGTACCTTTTTAATTTGGACCAAGGTCTTGATGTGTATGAACAGCACTGCTAAAGTATAAAAAGGAAAATAAAAAAAAAAATTGAAATGAGCGATTTTTGGAAAATAAAATGAACTAGTGAAGAAAGAAAATTATGTGCCCCTCACTATACTAAGTAATGTTTATGAACATTTCGTATAAAATGAAAAAACTCTCTACATGAAGAATAGAATTATGTGCGTGTCACAATACCACAAAATATACACAGCACAGACAAAAATATTCTAGTCTTGATATATCTACCAGCAATTCCTGGAAAAGAGTGACTGGTCCCCACTACCCTTGCACAGAAAAGTCAGTGTAAAAATTTTAATACAGTAGAGTTGGTTTGATTGTGCTGGTTTTGGCTGTGTTATGTATAATGTATAGTGATGGGGTTGTCTGGTTTGGTTAGCTGATATTTACAGGGCAAGTTGTTAGTTAATTGGTATTCTACGTATTGCACCTCCATCTGGTCTATCTATTATGTATCAGTTTCCCTATAAAAAGACACTTCACAGAAAAGTCAGTCTAAAAATGAGGTGACATACAAATTTAGAAAAGAGGCCACCAATGATTTTTTTAATCAAAACATTTAATCCAGTTTCAGTTAAAATAGACAAGTCAATGAAGCAGCCATCTTGTCTGAGCCAAAGAAAGAGACGCTTTACAAAAGCATCCAATCAAACCTGAGAAGATATTCTCCACCACTACAATTTCTCTAGAAGGGAAAAGAATTGACTTGACCCAAACTTAAACATAAGTTCACCTTATCAAGAATCAACCAAGTTTTTTGCAACCAATTCCTAACCTTTGTCTATGTACTCTGATTTTCTGGTTATCAGTTGCTCTTGAGATAATGGAAGCAGCGGTAGGTGGTGCCTTTCTCTCAGCTTTTCTGAACGTTCTTTTTGAAAGGGTTGCTTCACCTGAGTTTGTCAACTTGATCTGTGGAAAGAAGCTTGACAAGAAGTTACTTCAGAAGTTGGAGACTACTCTCAAAGTGGTTAAAGTTGTGCTCAATGATGCTGAGAAGAAACAAATTACAGACTCCAATGTCAATGACTGGCTCAACACAATTAAAGATGCTGTGTACGAGACTGATGACTTACTGGATGAAGTTTGTACCAAAGCTGCAACTCCCAAGCAGGTAAATAACTTGTTTTCTCGCTTCTTTTACAGAAGGAATATGGCTAGTAGATTGGAAGACGTAGTTGTTAAATTAGACTATGTTTTAAGACTCAAGGAGAGTCTTGACCTGAAAGACATAGTTGCGTTGGAGAACATGCCATGGAAAGCTCCATCAACATCTCTGGAACATGGATCTCACATATATGGTAGGGATAAAGACAAGGAGGTCATAATCAAGTTGTTGTTAGAGGATAGTTATGGTGGTGAACAAGTGTCTGTGATCCCTATTGTCGGCATAGGTGGGGTTGGAAAAACAGCTTTAGCCCAATCAGTGTACAATGATGACAATTTAAAGGTATTTGACTTAAAAGCATGGGTTCATGTTTCTGACAAATTTGATATTGTGAAGGTCACCAAAACTATGATAGAGGCCGTTACTAAAAAGTCATGTGAATTAAATGATCTAAATTCACTTCAACTTCATTTGAGGGAAGAGCTGCAAAATAAAAAATTCTTAATTGTTTTAGATGACGTTTGGATTGAGGATTATGTTGGTTGGAGTGGACTTAAAAAACCATTTTGGGGTATTAGGGGAAGTAAAGTTCTTGTAACAACCCGCAATGAAAATGTAGCATCTTTAGTCCATACTGATAAAATTTACCATCTAAAACCGTTGTCAAATGAAGATTGTTGGTTAGTGTTTGCGAAGCATGCATGCCTTCCATCAAAATTTGATGACAGTACAACAACTCTAGAAAATATTGGGAGAGAAATCATTAAGAAGTGCAATGGATTGCCTCTAGCAGCACAGTCACTAGGAGGAATGTTGAGAAGAAAGCTTGATATCAGGGATTGGAATAATATACTACAAAGTGACATTTGGGAACTACCTGAGAGTGAGTCTAAAATTATTCCAGCATTGAGAATTAGTTATCATTATCTCCCTGCACATGTAAAACGGTGCTTTGTTTATTGTTCATTGTATCCTAAAGATTATGAATTTCAGAAAAATGAACTAGTCTTGTTGTGGATGGCTGAAGATCTTTTAACACCACCAAGAAAAGGCAAGACATTCGAAGAGATTGGCCATGAATATTTTGATTATTTAGTTTCGAGATCATTTCTTCAACTTTCAAGCAGTTATATTGGGAGAACTTGTTTTGTGATGCATGATCTCATGCACGATCTAGCCACATCCCTTGGTGGAGAATTCTACTTGAGATTAGAAGAACTTGGAAAAGAAACAAATATTGATGTCAAGACTCGTCATTTGTCATTTACCAAGTTCAATCAAGTTGTTGTCCAGGACAACTTTGAAGTTGAAGTTTGTGGTAGAGTAAAATTGAGAACCTTCTTGCCGATCAATTTCGAAGATTCTCCATTCAAAAATGATAAGGCATGTATTGTGATCTCGAAACTTAAGTACTTAAGAGTCTTATCATTTCATGGCTTCAAAGATCTGTATGCTTTGCCTGATACAATAGGCGAATTGATCCATTTGCGTTATTTAAATCTCTCTGGTACAAGTATAGAAACATTGCCAGAGTCACTGAGTAATCTGTACAATCTTCAAACTTTGAAGTTGTCTCATTGCAGAAAGCTGACTAAGTTTCCTAGTGACTTGCAAAATCTTGTAAACTTGCGTCATCTAGATCTCTATCGTACAACAGTAGATACACTACCAGAGTCATTGTGTAACTTGTACAGTCTACAAACTTTGAAGTTGTCTCAATGCAAGAAGTTGACCATGTTGCCTAGTGAAATGAAAAATCTTGTAAACTTATGTCATCTTGAAATTGACGGCACTCCTATACAAGAGATGCCTGGAGGAATGGGAAAATTACATCACTTACAGCATCTGGATTTCTTTATTGTGGGCAAGCATGAAGAGAATGGGATCAAAGAATTGGGTGGACTTCCAAATCTCTATGGTTCACTTTCTATTAGGAATTTGGAGAATGTTATCAAGAGTGATGAAGCATTGGAAGCCAAAATCATGGATAAGAAGCTTATTAACAGTTTATCCTTGCAATGGTCTAGATTTCATGATAGTGCCTGCTCTCAATTTGAAATAAATCTACTCTGCAACCTACAACCTCACCCTGACCTAAAATCACTGTCAATACTTGGTTATAAAGGAACCAAATTTCCAGATTGGGTGGGAAACTTTTCCTACCACAATATGACACATCTAAGCTTAAATAATTGTGACAACTGTTGCATGCTTCCTTCACTTGGGCAACTACCATCTCTCAAGGACCTTGATATTTCAAAGTTGAATATGGTAGAGATTATTGATTTTGATGCAGGTTTCTATGAGAAAGAAGAATCTTCTTCTGGAACTTCCTTTCCCTCCCTTGAATTTCTCAAGATTTATGACATGCCTTGTTGGAAGATGTGGACTTATAGTGGATCAGATGCTTTTCCATTGCTTAAACGTCTTGTAATACGTGGTTGTCCAAAACTAAGGGGAGACTTGCCAAATCACCTTCCTGCTCTGGAATCTCTTACTGTTGAAGATTGCAAATGGCTTGTCTCTTCCCTCCCTAGAGCTCCTGCCATTCGAAAATTAGAGATAAGTAAAAGCAATAAACTAGTACTGCATGTGTTTCCTCTTTCAGTGGAATCTATGGAAATAAGAGGAAGCCCCATGGTGGTGGAGTCCATGATTGAGGCCATCACTAACACCGAACCAACTTGCCTCAAATCTTTAACATTGTCGCATTGTTCCTCAGCCATATCATTTCCAAGTGGTCGTTTACCTGCATCACTGAAGACTCTTAAAATCTGTGATCTTAAAAAACTTGAATTCCCTACACAGCACAAACATGAGTTACTAGAATCACTAGAAATATATGAAAGTTGTGATTCACTCACATCACTTCCATTGGCTACATTTCCAAATCTCAAATGTCTCAGGATTGAAAACTGTGAAAATATGGAATCTCTTTTGGTTACAGGGTCAGACTCACCTAAAACTCTTAGCTCTTTTAAGATTTGTAACTGCCCCAACCTGAAGTCGTTACCTGATCAGATGAGTACTCTTTTTCCAAAGTTAGAAAATCTTGAGATATTCAAATGCCCGGAAATTGAGTGCTTTCCTGAAGGGGGTATGCCTCCTAACTTGAGAAAAATTGTGATCGGCAACTGTGAGAAACTACTGAGTGGTGGTGCATGGCCATCCATGGAAATGCTTACACATGTCACCATTTGGGGTCCATGTGATGGCATCAGGTCCTTTCCAAAGGAGGGTTTGTTGCCTCCCTCCCTTGTGTCTCTACGTATATTTGGCTTTTCATGTCTTGAGACATTGGACTCTAAAGGGCTTCTCCATCTCACATCCCTCCAAAAATTAGAGATTGATTGTTGTCAAAAGCTAGTGAATATGGAGGAAGAAAAGCTGCCTGTTTCTCTCAACAAATTAAGTATACATGGATGTCCTTTGCTGCAAAACAATGTTTCAAATTTGGCCTGAAATTTCCCTTATCCATGGCATGAATGTTGAAGTAGATTCTTTCCGTGATAAAGGATGATCACCAGGTAATTCTTCTGCTTTGACCTACTTCATAATCATCTTATGAGTCTAACAAAGGAAACTATTTTCGTCACATGGATATCTCTCATTCCATGTCTTTCTACTTTTTTCATTTAACTTCGTTATTGCATTGAAGAAGTCTTACAATTAGTGGTTCACTGTGCTACCTTATTGGAATTGCAAGTGTAAACAACAGCAAATTCATTTGTATATGCTTTTTTAATGCGTATTGAAGAAATGACTAATGGTCCTTTTATTCTTTTTTGGATTTTTAGTAAAGCCAATATTCGTAAGATTTATTGTTCTGGGCATTTTAATAAATGTTTCTATGGGAAACATGTAAGATTTAAAACACTCTGGTGGTTTACTCTTTGTGCTCTATTATATTTTCATAAATTGTTCATATCACTTAAGGAGATCTAGCTTAATTAGTTAAGTAGAATACAAATCTCATGACATTTGTGTATGATTCCTACATGGATCAGGGGAAAAAAGGTTGCTCATGTCAATGCAATTGACAGGGAATATCCCACTCTACACTTCTGCTTGCAGGCTTACATATACTATTAGGCATGTAACCCAGGTATGCTAACTCGTAATAGAAAAATTAATACTGCTTACTGTAAATTTTGTGCTCCCTTTTGAAGTTTTAAACCTATTTTTGCTGCAGGAAACTGTAACTTATTATTGCATTGTGGCCGGCATCCCTAAAGGGCATAGGGAGTGAATTCCATTACACTGCACTGTTTGATCAAGTATTGAAACTAGTGTTGAAAAATCCAAATAACATGAACAGGAAGAAAGGGAATCACCAATTCGCAAAGCTTTTCATGCTTAAGATCAGAGTGTAGGTGGTATCTCATATAAGTGTAGAAGAGTTTCATCAAGTTCAAGAAACCAAAATCAAACTTCCACAAGAGAATATTGAGAACCTTTGTAATTTAGGCTCCATTGTATGGAGTTCATTTCTGGCAAGTCATTTTTGGATGTGTCAAAAATCTAAATGGCAGTCAAGTATATTCTTAGGGTGAGTGGAACCACAAATATCCAGGCTCACAAAATTTGTTGAAAATTTATATTCTGTCATAATTAAATATCTCACATTTTCCCGTTGCTTGCAAATTTGGTTAAAGGTTGCTAGTGTTGAAAAAATTAATTTTAAGTTCTTTGGTTAATGATGTCTTGTTTTAGGTAATTATACTTTGGTGTTTATTTCTCCCGAAATCTCTTGTGTTCAGAAAAAGTAATGATGATTTGTTAGTTTTCTATTTAAAGTTCTTAGTTGTAAGAATTAAAAGAGTGCAAAATCTGAGTTTCAAATCAGAAATAGATCATATTGCCTTTTGCTCTATTTCAGTTCTCTTCTCATACATTTATATTTTTCTCTTCTCTCTTTTTATGCTCTGTTTTTCCTCTGTTTTTTTTTAACAAAATTGATAGCTTCAGTTCACCCAAGGTGGAGGCTTGATGAATCTATAGCTGATATGACATTTTTCTCTATTTCTAGTTCAATTAACGAATATTCTAGAGGAGTTATAAGATCATAAGATCATTCTAAGTAACCAGGAAAGGGAGATTTTTCTAATCTTTCTCACTAACAAAAACTAATAACTAACCTTTATCCATAAAAAAAATTGAATATTTTGGGGAAGATTATCTAAACTTGAGCTTTTTCAATATATGCACTTTTGATATAATGCATAAGGATATGCTGCCCGCAATTTTTGCCAAGGATATGAAAGATTTATTGGGGTCTTTCTTTTTGGTTTGTGGTTGTAACAAGAAAAGTAAAAATTATTGGTCAGTAATGTCAAAAGATGTGAAGTTTCCATGTTTTACTTTGGCCTTGTATTTCAAGGCAAATATTCATTGTGAAATAACATATATTTATCATGCTCTTCAATTTTGTCATCTCATTCAAAAGTTCACGAGAAATTAAGAGTATCATATATTTGTTGTCGTACATGTCAAGCCAACCTGTAATATCCAGGAAAGTTTACTTATTTCATTGATTAGGAACCATCTTTTCAATATAAAAAAAATTACATCATGATTTTAGTTATTTTTATAAATTTAAATATATAAGTAAGGCTTAAATATGTCATAAGTTTGCCAAGGATATGAAAGATTTATATGACAACAGCAAATCCCCATATCCACTTAAATCCATTATCCAAAAACAAACATAGCTTGCATACAAATTGTTGAGCCAAAATGAAAGTTACAAACCAGAAGTGAAAGAGAGAATGAGAGATAGAAGTAAAGAACATACAAGAACTCAGAAATTGCAAGAGAAGTTACTCAAGCTCTCTATTAGTATCAAAACACTTTCTCTGGTAAGTATTAGATTACAAGTGAAATGACATTTAATAAACAGACCAAATGCATAACCTTTTCTAGCTACCCTATATATAGAAGAACTATGGAGAAGATACAACTCATAACTAACTTAACTGAGTTCTATTATGTTTGTTATGAGGCAGTGAAAACAAATACAAAAGGTATAGCCCAAGCCACTAACTTCAGTTTTACACTTGTTATTAGACTAACAAACAACAATTTCCACCTTAGTTTACTAACAACAAAAGAATTATAGCACATCCTTTGTCTCCTAATAGTTGAATCAGGTTTAAGCAATGGAAAAATTTTGTATTGGATAGAGGTTTGGTGATCATATCAGCTGGATTATGATCAGTAGAGATCTTTAACACTTTTACTAATCCTTTATCAATGGCCTCCCAGATAAAGTGCAGCTTAATATCGATATTTTGTTCTCTCATCATGGACTGAGTTCTTAGGCAATTGAATAGCATTTGGCTATCATAAAATACTGCAAAAACTTGGTTCTAAATTTTCAATTTCTTTGCAATGCCTTTTAACCAAATTGACTCCTTTACTGCCTCAGTTAAGACAATATATTCTTCCTCAATGGTTGATAGTGTAACTACCTTTTGTAGGGTTGTTTTCCAACTTACTGTAGTACCAAACATAGTGAACACAAATCTAGTGGTTGACTTTCTGGTATCAAGGCAGCCAGCATAGTCGAGCCTACAAAACCTTCTATTGCAGACCCACTTATCTCCCTCCTTGTTCCACCATAGACTAGCATATTTCCCATTGATCACCAGATATATCTCAGAATAAGGTAGTCAGCATAGTCAGAGTCTTCAAAGCCTTCTATTGCAGATCTACTTATCCCCTTCCGTGTTCCACCATAGACTAGCATTTTTCCCATTGATTTCTAGATATAGCTCAAAATCCATTTCACTACTTGTTAGTGGGGTTTTCCAGGATTTTCCATGTATCTACTAACAAGGTTTACTGCATAGATTATGCTTAGTTGAGTGCAAACCATAGCATACATTAGAGAACCAACAACACTAACATAGGGAATGCTTGCCATACAAGTTTCTTCATCATGAGTCTTAGGAGCTTACTCTGAATATAGTTGAAGTGCTATGACATAGGAGTGGTCACAGGCTTGCTATTTGACATACCAAATCTATCGAGAACCTTCCTCAAGTATAAGGCTTAGGACACAAACAACAATTTTATTTTATCTATGAATTCCTACTTATCTCGACTCCTAAAATTTTCTTGGCAGACCTTGAGTCCTTCATTTCAAAATTCCTTACTAAGTTGTTACTTTACTTTTGCTACCTCAATCTTGTTGTTGCTCACTAGCAAAATATCACCAACATAAAGGAGCAATACAACAAATAACACATGCTTAAGGAATTTGAAATGTACATAATTATCATAGTGACTTTTAATGAATTTAGAGTGTCATAAATTCATCAAACCTCATGTTCCATTGTCTGGGAGACTATTTCAAGCCATAGAGAGACTTTGTCAGCTTACATACATAGTCCTCCTTTCCTTTGACTTCGAATCCCTTTGGTTAACTATGATAATTACCTAAAGTACTTAATTTTTGTATCATTTATTTGGAAATTATCTTACTTTTCTAAATTTGTAAGTGATGTTTTCCTCAATTTTAATTCTAGTTTGTAATTAGTTTAAATTCCAATTAGTTAAATTAATTTTTAGGTTACATCTACTCATTTTGTTCATTTTTTTTGTGTAGAAACTATGATTGAAGTCCGCTGCTGAATTGAAAGAAAAATCAAGTTGTCTAGAGCATTTTGAAAATTTTGGCTTCAAGCAATCCTTGAGTAGCTAAGCAAAAACAAAACAGAGAGCAAATAAGTATATTTTCATGGCTATGAGTTGCTAGTTTTCTCCATTATTGGGGTTAGATGTAGCAAGACTCTAACTATCTTGTATCATTTGATATGATACTATGTATTTTTTAGTTATCTTCAATGTTAGTATTTTATTCTATGCTTAATGCTTGTTGTGGACTGATCAACCATAAACTTGTTGTATTGACATAATAGTAGTTGGAAAATACTTTCATTGTCTTGATTTGAAGCAAAATACTCATTGGGCTTTGCTGCTAGAATAGAACATAGTTCATTGATTATTTTGAAGTCACAAGACATAACACTAGTTCTTTTATTAAGTTTGTGAGGGATCAAGACTTAATGAAGGAACTAAGACTCTTTTCACCTAAGGGATTAAGGCTAAGAAAGTATTAAATGATTGATTTTAACATTGATTTGTATGAAAATACATATTGTGCATTAAAGATGAGAAGAGAGTGATTTTTGGTGAAGTTTAACCCCGACAATACATTTTTTATTGAAAAATATTTGTTGTTTCAGCTTTCCTTTTATATAAAATCACAAAAATATTAGTTTTTTACTTGAAGATATAGTTATTACTTTGTTTACAATCAAAATCTCACTTAAAGTTCATATTTTTATTGTTTTATGTTCGTAAATTGCTTAATAAATTTGATAAAATTTGTCTGATACAACACCAATCTTTGTCGATACAATACTCAATACTCCTATTTGACTACTTATATATAATTGGTGCACTTGCCATGAATCGTCCCAACAGACTCATGAGATTGCTCCATCTAGATGTCCATACAAGAAGGTTGTTTTTACATCCATTTGCTCTAGCACAAGGTCAAGTTGAGCTACCATTTATAGAATTAATCTGATATATATGAGCTTAATAACTAGAGAGAATACCTCATTGAAATATATCCCCTCCTTCTGTGTAAAACCTCGTGCTACTAGCCTTACCTTAAACCTCTGTGGTTCAGTTTCTAGAATCCCTTCCAAGATGTTTCTCGACTAGTTTCTAGGTTTGATGTAGGGACTTCATTTCCTCCTACATTACTTTTAACTACTTTTGGCTATCTTTGCTTTCCATGGAAACTCTCATTGTCTTAGGATCATCTTCCATTACCTAACTTGCAATGACCAGGCAAAAGCAATTAGATCAACATAACCATATCTTTGTAAGGGTCTAATTTCCCTCCTTGTTTTGTCCCTAGCCAGCATATAGGTGTCTTCTTGAGCCTGATCCAAGTCTAATTTTCATGTAGGTAGGGATGGCAAAAATACACATATTCATGGGTACCTATTCCGATTTTGACAAGTATTACTCACTTTAAACGGGTATAGATATGGGTATGGGTATTACCCAATATGTTGAACCAGGTACGAGTATAGGTATGTGACTACCTATCTTGTACTCGAACCTGTATCTGCCCCATTATAATTTAAGAATAATATAATAAGTTTAAATTTATATATTCAATTAAAAATTTTAATTCTTAAACTTTAATTTATAATTTCTTGTTATTAAATATTTTTTATATACTTTTTAAATTAAAAAATAATTAATAACTTTATATATATAATTTATTTAATAACAAATAAATAAATTTAAATTATAAAAAATAATATAACGGGTAGCCGTAGGTATACCTGAACCCAAAAATACCCTATATAGACGGGGATGGAGATTAAAATTTCATACCCGTTTTTTTTATACCCGAACCCGCCCCGCGCTTTCCAGGGACGGGGAAGAGGAGGGTCAAACTCGCACCAGCCCCGTTGCCATCCCTACATGTAGGATATTTCTTGACTAGTTTCCATGTTTGATTTAGGAGGTTTCTCGACTAGCTTCCAAGTTTGATTTTTATGTAGGTACTCATTTCCTCCCCCAATGCTTTCAGCCACTTTTGGCTATCTTTGCTTGTCATGACAACTTTCATTGTCTTATGATCATCTTCCATTACCTTACGCTTGCAGTGATTAGGACAAAAGCAATTAGATCAGCATAGCCATATATTTGTGGGGGTCTAATTTCCTTTCATGTTCTATCCCTGGCCAACATATATGTGTCTTTTTTAGCCTGATCCTCTTTAGATTTGCACTTAACAAGATACACCTCATGCTCTTTAGGATAGTGTTATGTTGAACCTTTCAACCAATCCATTTTGTTGGGGAGTTCCAACAATAGTCGTGTGCTTGCCATACCATGCTCTTTGCAAAAATCATTGAAAGATTCATAATAGAATTCAAGACCATTATCAATCCTAAACATCTTGACTCTTTTTTTCCCTTCTAGTCTGGTTTTCAACAAGCACCTTCTAGTTTTTGAAATTTCCAAGAGTTTCATCCTTTATTTTCTGAATGTAGATCCAAAATTTTCTTTAGTAATCATCAACTATATTGAGAAAATATCTTGCACCTAAGTGAGATGGGATCTTGGCAGTCCCTATAAATCAACATCGACATAATCGAGGATCCCCTTTGTTCTCAATTGGTCAGTTCCAAATTTGGTCCTATAGACTTTGCCATAGACATAAAGTTCACAAAAATTCAATTTTTGAATCCTATCTCCATACAAAAATTTCTACTTATTCAGCTCCACCAGTTCCTTTTCACTTACATGTGCCAAAGTTTAGATTTTGTGAGGACATTCTTTGCAATGGTTGCAATTGAGCTAATAACAACTTCACCATCCACGACACAAGTTTTTATCAATGTCAAACTTCGAATCATATAAAAACAAAAAATCCACAAACCCTAAATGTAATAAATCAAAAGAATCCATAATAGGCATTGGTGGCACCTTCATTGTTCTCATTGCTAGCAGAATAAACCACCATCTCTCTCACAGCAAGCAACTCATACCTACACAAAAAAATTATAATAATTTTTTTTAAAAAATAAATTGTTTTAATATAATGATATTAATTCAAAAGTTATTTAATAAACACACAATTTTTAATTTGTGGATTAAATATCAAACTTTTCTTTTTTTTGTAAGACAAATGTCAAACCTTTTTAGAAGGAAAAATTTGTAATTTATGAATTAAATATCAAACCTTTCTTTCTTTTTTGGGAAGGCAAATGTTAAACCTTTCATGACATTTCAAAATTGTAATTTGTGAAGAAAACAAGAATCTAAAGGATCATTTGGTTTGAAAACTAAGTCTAATAAATTAAGGGTAAGAGTTTGTGGTATTTTAATTATTAAAATAAGGGAGTGTACAAGGGTAGGGATGGGGATAAAATGGGATATGTATCCCCATCCTGACTTAACAAATCAAGTATTCTTCATACTCATACCCATATTGATCAAATTGTGAATTCCTCGTCAACTTCAGGATAAGTTCGGTGATTACCCACGAGTACAAGTTTATTTGTCATCCCTAATAGTGGGCTAGAAAACATAAATATGGCTCAAATCAAGTCATTAGTACACCTCTCATGGCACTATAGAATAAGCAATAGTCATGGCTAACGCTCTAGAGTTCAACATATCATAGTGGGGTTTCAACACATGTCTCACAACGGTTTGGAATATGCCATAGTGTTGTAGTTGGCTCACTAAAGCTTTGTATACTTCACATGCAACTCCCATAATTAATATGGTGGGATTGGCCACAAGAGTGTGGACCTAAATGTGATCATCAGCACATTCCCAAAGTACTATGGAATAGATCACAATCATGTGGTTGATGCTTTGGAACTCTGCAACGGATGTCACATTGAGCTTTCAATGCATATCCTATAATAATGTGGAATACGCCATAATATTGTGTATGGAATACTGGAATTTCATATATCTCACATGTAACTCTCACAACATGGTAGACTAAGTCACAAGAGTGTAGAATCAATCTACTAAATCTAGTAATTATCACACTTCCCACAATACAGTGGAGTAAGTCACAATCTTATGACTAATATTTTGGAGCTTTATATATCACATTGTGGTTTCAGTGCATCTCCTACAACAATGTTAAATAGGCCACAATATTTTGGTTATTGCACTGGAGTAAGTCACAATCTTATGACTAATATTTTGGAGCTTCGTATATCACATTGTGGTTTCAGTGTATCTTCTACAACAATGTTGAATAGGCCACAATATTTTGATTATTGCACTGAAGCTTTATATATCTCATAAGGGTGTGTAACTTCTACACAAAACTATGGATTTAATTGAGACAATTTTTTGTAACTAATTACATATTGTATTTACTTTATTCTTATTATTATTCCTTGGTTATTCTATTCCTACAAAGAATATAAGCCAAGAAATAATCTCAACCAGCAAAAAAAAAACTTGATCAACGTATCTAAAAAGACGCTAATGAAAATAAGATAAAAAATAACTCTTGCAAAATAATATCAATCGAAAAAAATATTAGCCATGTTAAGCAAAAAAAAAAAATTCAACTGAATTTAGTAACAAAAAAAAAGCAAACTAGAAGAATTTCAATTTTTTACTTTTTGTAAGAATTTTAAATTTTATAATTTTAACTAATCAAAATATTTTTTCCAAATGACTAGAATTTTAAATTTTGTTAAAATCCATCATCAAAACAATATATTTAATCACAAAACATTTAAAATTTTTAAATGAAATGAATTTTCTTTTTTAAATTCTCCATCCAAATACAAGGTCTGCGTATTTATTGAGAATCTTATTTATAATATAGTTTTTTTAAAAAAAAGTACTACTTATTAAAAAAGGAAATATTATATTTTTAATAGGCTTAAATTTTTTCAGTTCCTAATTATTAGTAAATTTTGTGTTACGTTTCTATAAAAATTTGCTTTGTATTTGATCTAATAAATTTTTAATAAGTCCTTAAAGTATTTTAAATAACACTTTAAATATTTTTAAAAGATTTTAATTAGTATTCACTGATAGTATAGAAGAGTTTTACACTTATGTTCAATCACACATCTTTATTTATGACCTTTAAAATATTAATGGTTGAAAATCAATAAATTTACTTTAAAGAAAGAGTTGTAATTCAACGTATAATACATACTAATTAAACTCATTTTAAAATATTTTAAAAAAAAATTATAAAAACTAAAGGTAAAATTAGTTAATATATCATACATCCAAAACATATTTAAGAATTTTTACTAGTTTATATATTCAGTTAATTTAATGACACAACTCAGGTAGTAATAATGGATTTTCTTGTGCTTTTCCGTATGCACGTCTAATAGTAACGGTATTTCAACTGTACTGTACTTAAAGGCCGCGTGAGACGGAGACAGAAGTTTCTTGGTTCTTTCAAATAAAACAAACAATTATTTTAAACCATAAATTTTAATCAACCAATTGCTAATGGAATGCAAGGTTCCCAAATGCTTTAGTTATTGTCATGACCTTGTTCGTGGAAACTATCAGAAAGTAAAGTGCAACTCGGTTTCAATTCTTATGCATGAAATAACCAAGGTCTTTCTCTTTTTCTTCTCACTAAACAACAAGAATAGTGGCATTGTGAGAGTGTACTAATAATGCTTACTAACGAAGGAAACTTCTCCTTCATTTCCTTCTTCCCATCACTCCCATTTCAAACCCAACACCATTAATAACTCACTTGGCACAACATGGCATTTCCAAAACCATAGCAAAAAGAGAAATCACCAAATTCTTGTGTTACTTTTAGTGTTGTAACCTTGTTTTTGTGTTACTTTTGCATGGCTTCCAGGGAAGAAACCAAACTCCCTTTGAAGCTTTTGGTGGACAAAGAAAGAAACCGTGTGGTTTTGGCTGAAGCAAGTAGAGACTTGATAGACACTTTATTCAGTTTTCTCACCCTTCCATTGGGAACTATCATAAGGCTTGTGTCAAACAAGCATGGGAATGATGAAGCAAAAGAGATTGGTTGCATCAACAATTTGTACCAAAGTGTGGAAAGTTCAATTGATAAGGTTTTCTGGAACAAAATCTGCAAGAGAATGTTGCTTTCTCCACGCAACCCTTGTGAAGAACTTTGCCAGAAGCTGAAGCTGAAGGTGGATGATACTGAACCCATGAAGTACTTCATGTGTAGCAACAAGTGTAAAAGGGATGGTGATTGGGTTTTGAGTACTTTTGCTGAGGCTAGCTGCTCCTGTGGGAAATTGATGGACAAACAGATGAAGTTGTACGGATATTCTAATGAAGGGTCTCATGCAGATGGTGTTTTTGTTAAGGGGGGAACCATATACTTGATCTTTGATGATTTAAGGGTGCTACAAAGCTCTCCTGGTAAGTCTGTTCAGCAACTTCTTCAACTTGGCTACAAAAACTTCCACAATCTGACAGAAAAGTCCCTAAATGTTGGCTTAAATGAGGTAATTGTTGCTTTTAATCACAAGTTTAATGGTCATGCACAGTCACCGTCCACTAATCACAAATCATTGGTAATATTATTTAAGATTATTTTTATAAAAATCAACAAACTTTTCATACATGATTATTTGTAATTGGCTGACTGTATACTACTGTTTTACACCCTAAAAATATAGCCTACTTTCTCTCAATTCATTTAGCATTGCAGATGTAGACTAACAGATAAAAGTTTGTTGGCAAATGTGCAATTTTTTATGTTTAAGTAGTTAATACGAATTTAGAACATAGTAGTGGATTAATGTAAGGATTTTGTGAGGGAAGTTCACATGAGGCTTAAAATCATTTTTAGGACTTGCATTTCTCTCATTTATGTTAGTAATTACAAGCTGATAGAATGGATCAGGACAAAGAAAAAAGGTAGAGAAATAGATGAAGTAACAAACTGTGTTGTTCTTCAGTACAACTCTGTGGTAACAGAGTCAAATATGAATTAGACTAATAATCGGGTATTCTATTAGGGAGATCCTGAGCTTTACCCACTCTCTAGGAGTCTAAATCCTTTCCAAATTGATCAGATCCCCTTTACTCTCAATCCCTATACTTATTTCTAGACAACATGTTACTCAAACTATCTCACATACCTAACTAACTAATGGCTAACTAACCTATTTTAATTAACTACTAATAACAAAAACTGATAATGTTAAATAGGTTCCTTAATTAGCTAGCAAACTTTGGCAGGGAAAAGATCTGCAAAACAAGTGCTAAAAATTGTAGTCAATAGTCAGTAGAAAAAGTTGAGGAATACCTATTCTGTACATGATTAAGGATATACTAAATTACAAGCATGAGTACAAAAATTACAAAATTGTTAAAATATCAAACATTTGATTTGTCAATCCATAATTACTCTGCACACTAACTTTCAACATATATCGAATACCTTCTAAGATTCTAAGTGCATAATTAATATGCTTATAGCTTTTTTTCTTTTTAGATTTTGGACATACTAAAGCAAGCATTAACCTCTAAATCTCCCCTCAGTGATGTTTTGCTGGGAAATGAAGAATATAAGAAGATGTGCACTTTCTCACCAAAACTAGGACCAAAAACTCAAGGCTGGATAAATTTCAATACCAGTATAAAGCTTAAGGTAACAGTGAGAAAATCTAAGAAAACAATACTGTATGCTGAAGCTGAGGGAGATTTTGTTGATTTTCTATTAAGCTTCCTCACAACACCTCTTGGATGTATTCTAAAGCTTTTAGATGGAAACTTTTCTATGGGGTGTATGAATAACTTGTACAAAAGTGTGAAGGATCTCAATCCATCATGGTTCACAGGGTCATCAGGAACCACGCCTTTACTCAATCTCGGGGTGGCCCCTCAATTCAGTTGTGAGAAGCAGCCAACACGGCTTTGTCAACAAAGCACTCCTAATTACTGGTATAGCACAGGAGGGGTGGTTAAAAATAATGTGTGCTATGCCAATTCAAACGGAGTGATTTCAAAGGAATGTAGTCTGATACAACATCCATCATTGATGAAACTTTTTGAGCCAAGATCCCCTAATGGCACTAGAGAATCCTATGTGGGCTTTGTAAGGAGGCCATCACTATTTGTTGTGTGGGATGATCTGCAAGTGACACCATTGGCAAATACTTCTAGCATTTTATTGCTACAAAAACTGAATGTTCCATTGGATGATTTGGAGGAGCATGAGCTGAAACTTGAGGAGACAGAGGTAAGATTCCATTTTCATTAATTGCTTTTGTTTTTTTTTATCTTGTGCAAATCTTCTTGGTACTTTGAATTGAATGATTCTTAAATATTGAATTTGAAGATCTTTGTGCAATGCTTTTGATCTATGAATCAAAGTTTCTTCTAAGGGTCACCGAATTAGAAGGGTCTAACATATGTTGAACCAGTGTGTGTATGTGTTGGAAACATGTATAACACAATGACACTTCAAACAAGAAAGTTTACTTCATAGTTTTTAATTTCCCCTTCTAATATATTAGCAGTAATGACTTTCATTTTCTTTGCATGATTAGGCACTAAACCTGATGGGAGCTTCTTTGACTTCCAAAGCTGCGTTAACAGAAGGCTTGTTTTATCTCCTGAAGAAGCCAAAGGAAGAAGCTAAAGCTTGATCTTTTTCCGGTTTCTTAAGAAGTTGAATAAGAGAACAATCATGCATATGCTTTTATTTCTGAAGTACATGCCAACTGCTAAGTATATCTATTATATTACATCAGTATATTGAATGGTATGATGTGAATTTTAAAAAACTCTTGCTCCATGGAAATTATTTTTTAGCATAATTTATTCCAGAAAAATTTTGATATATTTGGTTTTGAGTTGAAAATGAATTCAAAATTTATTCGGATTTAAAATTGGCACAAGTAGGAGTAATTCTTACATCATTCAAAATCAATTTTGGTAATTATCATCCAAACACACACTTAGTAAACCTAAAAATAATACCAGAATGTTTCTCTTCTAGTTTTAGTGAAATTAAGTTGTCTCCACATACAGCAATAATTACCAAAATATTTGTTACAAAATTATCTAAGATCAATTAATTTATCTTAAAAAGGTACCTGGTTGGTTAAATTAAGAGAGTATTTATAAATTATTTTTGTCTCAACAACTCAATATCTTGGATATCTCTAAATAAATGCAGTTACACATTACTTAGAAATTGAAGTAAAAAATTATTTATAAATTCTCTCTTCCCTTAATAGATATAGTGAGGAAAACACTATCACTTAGCCAACAAATTTCAAATTAAACATAATTTCACATGTACGCAGCCCTTTCGATGTCTCTGCGGCCCAAACAACAATAATTACATTGAAAAATTAAATTTGGAGTATTTTGTAAGTATCAGGAATTAATGTGTCTCTAAAAATTCTTCTTCTTTAATTAAGTTTGTTGAATTTATTATAAAGGCGAACTATCTATAATGTATTTGATTAGACCTTCAGTACTACTTTGATGATAATTAAATCTCATCACACTCAATAATTTATTTATTTATTATGAATTAACCAAGCTTTAACATTATTCGAAGAAAAAGTTAATTAAAATCTAAACTTACTTTCCTGATGTGTGTCCTTACACTCAATTTTACAGTTTTTTATATTAAAATTCACCTTTTCAATTTTTATTCTTAATATTTAAAGTCATATCGTACTGTACCTGTTAAAAAAACATTTAAAATCAAATTAGAAGAAATCAAATTCATAAGAATGAACATCTAATATTGAATATTATTTATGGAGAAATTACGTAGGATGCGAGATTAAAATTTGACTCTTCCTAGCTTTAAACATGCCCCAATGTTTCTTATATACATTGCGTTTCTCTGATATGGACTTCTAGGTTCTATGGGAGAGAATAAGGCTTTTTCTCTCTGCACCACGTATTTTTCTCCCTGCTTCTCCATATTTTTTTAAATGTTCATATTATCTTAATCTTCTAATTTGGATTTACTCTTTTAATAAGTCAAGATTAGTAAATAAAATTGTTTTAACAAGTCTGGATTAATTAATTTGGACTCACAAATTTTTTTACAATTCTAGATTAGCTAATTCAGACGTGTTTTGGACATAAAAAACTTTGAGTTCAAATTAGCTAATCTGGACTTGTTAAATACCCCAGTGTTTTCAAATTCCACTAAATTCGGATTAACCGCAGCAAGCAAAATAAAAGTAGGCTAGCATCTATGTTAAGGGGACGAAGTGAGACGCAAAAGGGAGTCTAAATCGACGGTAGCGTGATGGGGGGAATTGTGGCAGGCGGCAGAAGAAGGAGATGCAGTGAGAGGGAAGAACAGCCAACAATGAGAGGAAAAAAGGTTATTAATTTTTTTACCTAAGAAAATTTTTGTCATTTTAAAAGAGTATAGAGGTGTAGTTAGAAAATATGTTGGTGCAGGGAGAAAAAAACACTAAATTAAAACCATTCCGAATATGTAATTCGAATATTATTTTTGACAAATTTGGATTACCTATATTGGAGCACGAAAAGGGTAGTTATGGCGGAAACAAGGAGCAGAAAAGGAGTGGGGCAAAGAATGAAGGGACACAAACAAGGAGGTGTCGTTCAGGTAGGAAGGGATGAAGATGAAGAAGAGAAGAGTGGAAGTGCAAGGGTACGAATAAGTAATCCATATTTGGTTTTTAACAAATTTGGATTACATATTCCTATCCATCCTTGTTTAGATTTAGTGAATCTGGAATGGGGGTAATCTGGATGTTGTATTTTACAAATCCAAATTACTTATTCAGAAGCACCTATGATAATTTTAATCATTTCAAAATTGGTAATTTAGAAAGTTTTTTCTTTTCTTACAAATTTGAATTACCTAATCTAAACTTGTAAATATGAGTTTCATTCAAGTCCGAATTAACTATTCCAAACTGAGTCTAAACTAGGTGTTTCTAACTATAATCTAGATTATGGAAGTATATGAAGATACATGAACAAAAACCTAAAGAATAAAATAATTTCAACTTAATCCCAAAAAACTAGATTATAGAATTCATTTCAAATGCCCAAATAAACAAAATGGTAGTTAATTGGATCAAAACCTTAGATTAAGTCCTAAAATACTACCTAAAAATAAAGTCTTAATGTTTTTTACCTAAACACAATATAACAATAATATGCACATTAATTCACACATATCAAAATCTCCCCGAGCTTAATTATTGTTTATCATTGAACAATGATCCTTGCTTAAAATGTGGAAAGTTAAGGGAAACTATCTGATTAGACAAATAAAATATACGATTTATCATAAATCTTCATACATAAATATAATTAATTTTTATAAAATATATATATATAGAAAAAGATAAAATTTATCAACCAAAAACCTCACAAACAGAAAATTAGCTGATGAAAGTAATAATTAGAGGTGATAAAAAAATTCAATAAAATCCTACTAAAATGTCCCAAATAGTCATTTAAAGTCCATCCAACAAAGTAATCCGTCAAAATGTATATGTTTTTAATATTAAAAAGTTTTTCTAGTTGTAAAAAGTTTCTTGAATACCAAAAAAATTGTTTGTATTATTTAAAAAACTTAGTTGACAATAAAAATTCTGTGGAATATGGATTCTAATTTATATTATTTATTTATTTATACCCTCTTATAAAATATTATAAAAATGGAACTTTTAATTAAAAAATATAAAATCTTAAACTAACATATCTATCAACTTTTAAAATTAGAAGTTGAAACCTTTGATTAAACGAAATATTTAGTTGCTTATAAAAAAACACAAAATATTTAGTTTCTAAATATGTGGAATATGGATTCATATGGCTTTTTCGAGAATTTCTCCCTGCACTCTCATAATTTTTCTTTGCACTTTATAAATATAGAAAAAGTCTAAAATACTCTTAGGTAGAAAAATAACTTAACTTCTTCTTTGCCTCCTGATACTTTGTGTGTTGCAACTCCTTCATTCTCTGCCTAAAGTTCACGCCTCCTTACACCTTTGTTGTTGTCGTCAACCTTATCTCGCTCATTTGCAGTCGTCGTTGTCCCTGTGCTATTCGTCTCTCGTCAACTTCTCCTCTTCTCATCTGATTCGTTCTCCTCTTCTGAAGGTAAGGTTTGTTCCATTCATTTTAGCTTCTTTTTTTTCTTTTGTGTAGATCCTTAAAAAAAATTGCAAACTTTTTTACAAGTCCAAACACGGGTGTCCAGACTTGTAAAAAATTTTGCAAAAAAGTTGATTCTATAATGTACTCGAGAGAAAATAAATGCAAAAAGGTAAAGAACACAAACGCACAAAGAAGAAGAAGAAGATTTAGTGGAGAAGAAAAATGAAGTCATGCAAGAGAAGCAACCAAGAGAGGTGTTAAACAAGAGAGATGTGCATATGGAAGAGGAAGAGAAAGAGGCATGTGATAATTAAATTTTTATTGTTTTCATTAAGGGTCATTTTGCCATTTTAAAAATTTATTGAGCTGTAAAGAGAACTTTTGAGGGTGCAGGGACAAATTCTTAGTTTACCTTATGCTTATTTTTTTTTAACTAACAAGTGGTTGGTATATTTTTAGAGGTGGGTAAGTGGACAAGTCCGACTCGTTTAAGCTTAGCCCGTGAAACCCGCATTTTAAACAGATTATAAATTGGGACAGCTAAAATAAATGAACTTTTTTTAAGAGTTTGTATTCGATCTGCGAAGCCTACAAACTTAACAGAGCAGTCCGCGGTAGATATTTTTAAAAATAGTTTAAAAAATTATAATATTTTTAAACTAACTAAACTATAATTATGTTATACTAAAAATTGTATCGTTATTTATAATAATCTAAAATATTAAATATTTTCAATATTAAAAGTTTAAAATATTATAATTTACAATAAAAAAGTCACAACACTAACACAAACTAAGTCAAAATGACAAATTTATCCCTTTAAATGGGCTACAGTCCAAGCCCGTAAGCATGTAGATTTAGCCTACAAAGTTCATGGGTTTTATGAATTGAACTCAAATGTTTTCTTTAATTTTGATTCTTAAAGAGGGTCAAAAACTCGCACTGGCTTGGAAAGCATGCAAACTGGTCCACGAGCCCAAGTCCATATACTCATCCCATACTTTTTTTAACTAACAAGTAGTTGGTATGAGTAGAACTCTGTCTTGATTTTCCTAATGTTTCAAATGAGTTTAATACAAATAAAATATTTACTCTACATCAAGTGTGACAATTAAGTCCTGACTCACAAGGATTGACACAAACTCGCCTGACTTTGATGGGAAAACTCAACCTGACCAAGTTAAGATTTGAGTTTTCCTCAATGGATTTGCACTAGAATAGGTCCATAAAAATCAATAGTTTTTGCACTAGGACAAGTCCATGAAGCCTAAGATAATGTATGTGAGACTTCCTCTACTAGCTAAAATATAAACACATCTCTCATATCTCTTTAGGTGGAACTTTGTCTCTTTATCTATAACAATTAACAAAGGAATTGTTATAAAACTTAAATTAAGAAACTTTATTTCTTGTTGTTTGGTATTCCTAGATAGCATTAATGATTGTTTGGTATTCCTAGATAGCATTTGGTATTTCTAGATAGCATTAATGGTTGTTTGATATTCCTAGATAGCATTTGGTATTCCTAGATAGCAAATGAAAAGACAAAACTATTCATTTATCTCCAGCATGTGAAGGGGCAAATCTTTTGCCTATAAATACTTGTATCAGCATATTTGAAACAGTGCAGAAAAAAAAGAAAGAGTTTTTAAAGAGTTGCCAACCTTTTGCTTTCTTGTTGCCAACCGGAATAAGCCCTTTTGGTTTACTCATTTCTTATAACTCAATTTACCTTCTATACACATAATTTCAACTATTTATAACTACCTAATAATACAATTATAACTAATTAACTCTTAATTCTCTTTTCACACCCATAATTCTCCCTTGACTTAAAAAATTACTCTCATTTTCTTTTTTTATTTCTATTTTTTTTCCTTTTCATTCATCTACATTCTCTCCCCAAGCTTCATTTCTAAATGATATATTAAAATAATAAAAATGCAAATAAAGCCTGAAACACCTAGGGTTTAGCTAGTGAGCAACTCCATTTGAGATTTTTTCTCAATCTCTTCAAGCAAAACAACGGTGACTTACAATTAAGGTGGATTCACGTAACTTGAAGTTGATATTGAATTGCTTAAAGAAAGAATAGCGGCTTCCAATTAAGATAATATATTTAATATGAAATCACCTAATACATGAGTAAAAATAATAAAAAATATAAAAAATAAATTTCTTAAAATATTTTAAAATTTTCATACCATAGAATGAATTTATATTTTAATTGTTAAATACTAATATAACACTTTAAAAACTACCTCTAACATAATTTTAAATTGCTTCCATGGAATATGCTTTTATAAAATTAACAACCCTTAAAATCTTAAACATTGGTAAGGACAATGACACCAAAGGAATGAAGAGAACGTGCGTGCTGCCAATGGCATACAATATATATATTAACTGTTACACTCATGACTCTGCAATTCTCGGCGTTCCACTTTTGTTTTTCATTGCTCTCTTCAAATTCCTATTGGCACCCCCACGCCACCTCATAAACTATTCAATTTTCCACTGTATCGCCGGCACATCAGACTGCCTGCACCGCTGCATCTTATTTTATGTTTTTTTTATTTGTAAAAATTAAAATAAATACTGTTAATAGAAAATTTTACCAGTAAATCATTATAAAGTGTTTTAAAATATTATTAAAACGTTTTAAAAATCAATTTATACCTACACAATAATATAATTATTAGAGATTAATTATTTAAAAAATAAATAAAAAACCTGATAATAACAGTCTTTCATATAGTAAATTTATTAGTTTTATTAATTAATAATAAAAAATTTATAAATATATGTAAGTAATATATCTTTCAAGAATCACAAAATGAGTGTTAAGTCTATTTTACTACTAAATAGTAATTATTAAGACGTAATCAGTTATATTTATCCATTAAATTAAAAGAACTGTCAGTGTAGAAATTCTTTAAACTGACTATGTATATCAATTAAACTCAAATTAAAAACATGATTTTTAAAAGAGTTTAATTGGTATACACTGTCAGTGTAAAAGATTTTTACACTGACAGTCAATCATGACTTTTCATTTATGATACTTTTAAAGTAATAACTAGTAAAATCAATAAATTTACCATGAAAGAAGGATTATGATTGCAAAAATCTTTACACTGACAGTGTATACCAATTAAATTTTTTTAAAAATTAATCACATCTCATATAGTTATTAATATTAACAATGACTATTAAATTTATGCATAACAATAAGTTTTTCTTCGTATTAATAATATTATAAATGTTAATATTAATATTATTATATCAAAATTCATTTAATGTCACAGTTAATTATAAATTTTTTATAAAATTTAATGTTGAATTAATTATTTTTTAACTAGCAACTATGTCATCCATTAATAGATCTAAATTTTAAATAACATGTACAACTTTTTTGACACGGAGAGTATATATATATATATATATATATATATATATATATATATATATATATATATATATATATATATATATATATATATATATATATATGTATATGTCCATATCAATCCTCTAAAATTACAAAATTAGTATAATTTAATTAGGTAAAAACCGAACACATCAAATTAATAAACATGTTAAGGTTGATTAGGTAAAAATAATCTAACACATCAAATTAAATGACATATTTATGTCAAGACTGTCATATATGTTATTTATTTTGGTGTGTTTGACATATTAAGTGTCTGTTTGACAATAGTTTTATAAAACTGTTTTCAGTATGTGGTGGTTTCCACATAGGAGAAGTCTAAACTGCACCTATAATGCTTTTATGTCGATATGATATCAGACATATTCCACTTTTTTTAGTTACATGTTCTTTAATTTTTTCCAAAAATCATGCCCAATTATTAAACATCTCTTTGTCTAGTGTCACAAATGAAACTGGGAAACATAGCTATTTTCACTTAGGGTGTTCATGGATCTGGATCAATTCATGAATCCAAACCGATCCAATTAGATCCATGAACCGACACATACGAGATCGGATCAAATCTGATTCTATCCAACCATAGACGTATCAGATCATGAATTTGAACTTTAAAAATCCATAGATCTATGGATCAATCCGTTCAATTTAAAGTTTAATTAATATTATATATATATATATATATATATATATATATATATATATATATACTTAAAATGATGCAAATAGAAAATTGGCAATACAATTTAAAGTTTAAATATTATTTACAAATTAAAGATAAGTTGAAAAAGGAATGCATTAAATATTTCAGTGACAGAGATTACGAGTTATTAGATTTTATTGTTTTTAGCATTTTAGGATTTACATTTATCATTTATGTACAACTTTTATATGTAATTTTACTTTTATGTTATTTTAAAAAACAATGCATGTTTTAATGTTGAATATTTTATTTCCTATGTTTTATAGAAAATAAAATAGATTTTAAAAAAAGCCTTGGTAATCAGTTGATCCAATCCAATCCGATCTGTTTTTAATTGGATTGCTTTTTTTTTTTTTGCAAATCCAATATGATTCAATACAATTAAAGTTGATCGTATCGAATTTTATTTTACTATAAATCTGAACCAATATGATCCGTAAATACCCCTAATTTTTGTCATCTGTTGTTGTAATTAACAATGTACACTAATACTTTTGATGTAAGAATGTATTGTCTATTTGAAGTATGGGCTTGTACCCGTTAAATGCGTCAACAACAAATTTAAATGTTCAAAAAACATACTTAAACTTTGGAACAACATGACTCTCATCTCTAAGGACATTTGTTTGTATGATTTAGATATCTTATAGAAAATATTATAGGATTGCATCAATGTTGTGAGACAATCAATTTGACTTCATCTTTTGATGAAACTCTAACTTCTTGAACAATTCTTATACGTCCTGTCAGTAAGAAAATTCAACAATTTATGGAAAATCTATTTCTTGATCTAGATGTCCCTAATTAATATAAGAATTGTGTGGAATAGACAACAAATTTTTATTTCCATTCCACCGTAATTAATGTCACATTCACACGATAACCATAGTTAATATCTCTAAAGTAGCAAATTATTTAGGATTTACATACACTACATACATATGTATAATTTTATCAACTACCTGATTAGATGAAAGTTTTAATTTAATTGGCATGAATTTTTGTAACTAATTTATTTTGATACAATTTCATGTTGTTGTCATTTGCATTTATTGTAGACACTCAATTATTGATGACAACTTTTTTTTCCTTTGCCACCCTTCTGCTCCTCCTTATTTTTTTTTAACATATATTGTGGGATCATACACATTGATACTGATTCCTTTTGTTTTTTTCCTTCACCTTGTACTTGCCACGTACTTCATTCTCTTTTGTATTTACTGCACGAAAAATGTATTATACACAATCATCATTTATTGTACATGATAATGTTGTGAAAAATGGAGGTATTGTAGTTTTTATACCTAATGAATAAAACCATGTTACTATTATATTGACTTACCAAGTTCATTTATTATTGCCGTCTCTACTACACTGCTGATTTTTTTACAACGGATAAATAATGTCAATTTTTTGGACGCAACATAGTAAATAATTGTTCAATTCTCATTATTGTTGAAGTCATTATTGCTGAAGAAGCGAACATTAAGTTGGGTTGAAATTTCAACTTTTAAAAACTTCTCTTTTAACAACTAATATTTTATTATTGCTTCTTAAAGAAAAAAACATTTTAGTGGTGATAAAAAAAAAAAAAAAAAAAACATCAAACAGCAAAAAGCAAACAAAAGTTGCATTCCACACATTCACGCCCAAAGAAGACAAACCGAGAAAGTGAAAGAACTTATTTTAATTTCTCTGAATGTCATGCACCAAACTTTGTATATCTAATTTGCAGCTCTTGTATATAACTACTGTAAGATATAACATTAAAATTTAAAATCCTATGCTAATAATGACTAAGAAAAATCTTAGTGCGGTCGAATAAAACTTGAACGGTGCGTTGTGTTTGGTGGAGTTATAAAGTTGACGGTTAAAGTTACAGAAAAGTTACATAATATTTTTTATTAATAAATTAATAATTTATAATAATAAATTCTATTTAGTATGTCCCATCAAACTTCATAGTCCATATTGATGAAGCAAAATAATATGCAATGCAAATTCAATTAGGTGGTGCAGCTGTGTAGTATTTTAATTTCATGTAACGTATTTAAATTTATTGAAAAATCTAAAAAAAATTAAAAAGAGTTTAAATTTCATTAAAATATAATAATAAATATGACTGATTCAAATGGTAAAAGTTACAGTTTCTATCCAAATTATAGTAAAATATTGTATAATTAAAATACAAAAAATAAATATAAAAAATTTATGATGTATGTAAGAAATATACATAAAAAAAACTTCTACTCATACTCTACGATAGGTTGTTATAAATATTAAATTAAATTTTTTTTATTTTCTTCTTATTATTAATTTTTATAAAAATTAATATAATTAAAAGACATATATTAAACATACCATATGTAAAGACAATTCATATACTTGAAATATAAAATAGATAAACCACCAACAATTTATATTAAAAAAATTATTACTATAATTTGGTTTATAATTAAAACACATATTTGTAGTTGTGATAAGGAGATATATTAACTTACTCGGGTGAATATGATTTACATTATTAAAATTATTACTAAAATTATTAGAGTGAAGGGGCATTAAATTTTACTAAAAAATTGTTTTCACACAGAAATTGTTGTATATTATTTTGAACAATATTTGCTTTCTCTCTTAAATGCGTTGATAATCATGGGGTAACATGCAGTTATGTCTGATTTAAATAATTTTAAATTAAAAAATGTAAGGACTTGGTTTGGTTTTGTTTTTTAATTTTTTAAAAAAGTTTTTAAAAACTGTTTTTAGGAAGAAAACAAGAAAAAAACTTCTTTGACAAATGATATTTGAAAACTGGTTTGAAGATGTAAAAATGAAAAAACTTGTTTATATTTATTAGAATTTCATTAATGAAAAACAAAAAAAACATATTCTGATTATATTTTAAGTTTTCAAAACAAAAACAGAAAAGTAATACTGTTTTCAGTTGTTTCAGTTTTTTAGTTTTTAAAATTTAAAAAATCAGAACTGTTTTAAAAAAAAAAATTCAAACAAATCTTTTCATTTTTAAAAATTAAAATATTAAAAACAATTTTGTAAAACTATTACAACAAAGACTTACTCTTTTGAGATAACCGAAATGAAAATGGAAATTATGTTAGCGTCATGTCGTTGCAGAAGTTCAGTCTTTTTTATATGTTTTGTATTAACTCTTAGACGTTAAATTCTAAACCGTAAATGCGCCAAAGTAAATAGAGAAAGACATTTTTAATGCCCCTTCAAACTGTCATGCTCTAAACCCTACAGTGTGTACACGGAAATATTATAACTTATTTAGTCATATTCAATGACACAGAATTGTTTGCACTTACCCATAAACTTCCTTGTTAGTATTATGGCCAACAAATAGGTGTATATGCTTACGGTACCACAGTGTGTACTCGGAGTTTCTTAATAAATGTAACCTGTCGACAGAAGTTGTATATAGGTTGTGGTATTGATCATTTCATGCTATGACAAAGGGTATGCGTAGTCAGTTAGTGAATGGAATCTTTATTCCATAAGGACAAATTATGTAGTTTGTTGTCTTGGAGTGACCATTGTAAAATAAGCTAAATTATCCTAAATTGTGACATAACACAATCTGCTTTATGTCACTCCATTATCTCTGAAAACAAAGTAGCGAAACTATAAATCTTCATAACTAACTGGTCTCAACTAAATGATGAGCGATACGGTCTAAGTACTCCTCATACAAGGCCTATTGAATCTGCATAAAGGAAATGTATACAATATTAAAATATACAAAGCTTAATTCAAACAACATTTGGGTTTCACTTACATACATAAGTTTTTTTCATCTTGTCTAACATGGTCCCATATATGACAATGTTGCATTTTCGGGCCATAAAATTGATATGATGATCATCTTGCCACCTAAAATTTGAAATTCAATAACTATTAGTTGTATGAGTTAATAATGAAATTTATATTATTTCAACGACCATTACCTTGTGCCAAGTAGCTCTCCTTATGCTAGGATGGGTCTTTACATGGGAGCAATATATGAAAATCTTTCTCACGGGCAAAACACACACTCCTCCCATTTCCTTTTCTTTATAATTTGTGGCCTTGCACAATTCTCGATACAAGTTGTTAAGAACAATTGATCCCCAATTGTACGTAGCACACTCTCTCAAGTCGTGTAGAAATGAGAAAAACTTAAGAGGAAGAAAATTTCTCCAATAATCAAGAAATAAATAGTCTTTCGATCATCCTAAAAATATATACTAGCGCATTATTTTGTACGTCACTGGGCAAAAGGAAGGGGTTTTGGATGTCGAAGTTTTCTTCCAACCATTTTGGTTTTTAAGGTGCTCCCTTTGATGATTGTGAGTCCAGGTCGTTGACCTAAAATGGCCTCAACTTCATCATGTCAATCAACCAGCTTAGCCACTCCAGACATAGGTAAGCCATCGTAAGAGAGCCACATCATACAGCGTGATGGCACACTTGCCCACTAGCATGCAGAAAGTATGTGTCTCAAGCTTCCAACATTCTACTAATGCAGAAGTCAAAGAGTGGTCTAGACAGAAGAAGTTTATGCTAGTGATGTTACTAAAGCTAGTAATGATCAAATGCAGTATTAGGTGGGAAGGATGGCCTCTAGATCTATTTTGGATTTTTTGGTTTTTTCGTATCCGTAAAACTCAATTTTTCTCCCCATTCCAAACATTTTTGGACACATGCACAACTTGCATGGTCAACACGGACGACACTTTAAGTCCTGAGAATGTGACCTTCTATCATTGTATGCTTAGCTGAATTGATAAGTAAATAGTATAAAGTAACATATTGAATGTGTCATATAGCAATTATTAACAAAAAACCTCTAAACTTGCATTAGTAAATTTATATTCAAAATTATTGTCTAATCAATAGTTACAACTTCAAGAACGGTGAAATTTGCCTGCATTTGTTAGTCCATGTTCAGGAAAACGCTAATTGAATTGGAGTGTTGAGACTGAGCTCACATAACCAGGCTCAACACACCAATTGGTTCAACATGTTTAGCCTTTAACTAGTTAGACTACACCATTTTTATAATTTTTTTATTTACAACACCATATCTAAAATATTTGCCCCAACTACTCTGATCGCGAAAGAGCACTAACATATACTTAAACTGAACATGTATTCTCACATACCAATTATTTTATAAGGTGCCGTTCCACAAACCAAAGCGAATTATGAATTATGTGACTGTTCCCTACACTATTAATAAGTCACTAGAGATCATAGTACATTTCCAAAACAACAGCAAAAGAGAAATCACCACACTTTGTACTAAACCTTCAGAGTTGTAACCCTGTTTTTGTGTTACTTTTGCATGGCTTTCAAGGAAGAAACCAAACTCCCTTTGAAGCTTTTGGTGGACAAAGAAAGAAACCGTGTGGTTGTGGCTGAAGCAGGTGGAGAGTTGGTAGACATTTTGTTCAGTTTTCTCACCCTTCCATTGGGAACTATCATAAGGCTTCTGTCAAACAAGCATGGGAAGGATGAAGCAAAAGAGATTGGTTGCATCAACAATTTGTACCGAAGTGTAGAAAGTTCTGGTGATGAGATTTTGTGGAACAAAATCTGCAAGAGAATGTTGCTTTCTCCACGCAACCCTTGTGAAGAACTTTGCCAGAAACTGAAGCTGAATGTGGATGATACAGAGCCCATCAAGTACTTCATGTGCAGCAACAAGTGTCAAAGGGGTAGTGATTACGTTTTGAGTACTTTTGCTGAGGCTAGCTGCTCCTGTGGGAAATTGATGGACAAACAGATGAAGTTGTATGGAAATTCTAATAAAGGGTCTCATGCAGATGGTGTTTTTGTTAAGGGGGAAACCATATACTTGATCTTTGATGATTTAAGGGTGCTACAAAGCTCTCTTGGTAAGTCTGTTCAGCAACTTCTCCAACTTGGCTACAAAAACTTCCACAATCTGACAGAAAAGTCCCTAAATGTTGGCCTAAATGAGGTAATGTTACATCTAATCGGAAATCTTTTTCATATGATTTTTAAGACTATTTTTACAAAAAACAACAAACTTTTCCTACATAATTAATTTTAATTGGATGACTGTAATGTATACTACTCTTTTACACCCTCAAAATATTGCCTATTTTCTCTCGATTCATTTAGCATTGCAGATGTAGACTGACACATAAAAGTTTGTTAACAAATTTGCATTTTTTTCGCATGTGCTAGTTCCTAAAGAGTTTAGAACATACTTCAATGTAGAGGATTGATGTGAGCGTGTTGCGAGGGAAGTTCATATTTTGCTGAAAATCGTTTTTAGGACTTTCATTAGCCGATAGAACTGGATCAGGGACAAAGAAAAAAAAGTAGAGAAAATAGATAAAATGACAAACTGTTTATTATTCTTTCAATTCAAATATGAATTAGAATAACACATGTTTGGATAAAGAATTTTACAAACTTAAGAAATTTAAAATATATTAAATTTAAAATTCTTTCAATTCAAATATTTTTATTTTTCAAATATTTTGTTTGGATAAGATATTTTAAATTATTGAATTTTTAATTTTTTTTGTAGAATATTTCAATTCCTACTAAAAATAAAAATTTATTTTACCAAACAATATTTTGTTCTTTTTAAAAAATAATATAAAATTTTATTTAAAACAAATTTTTAGTTTCTAAAAAAAATAATGCTTTTACAATTAAATAAATAAAAAAATCACAAAAGTAAACCTTGCATAATTGATTTTATTTTTTTTACAATGTTATGCTTTTACATAAATAAATGATAAATAAATTTATGACAAAATTCATTTTATCTTCTTAGCAAAACTATTTTATAAATTCTACTTAATATTTTAATTATTTATTAATTATATAAATATTATAATTTTTAAAATATAAAATATAATGTTGGCGAGTTAGCCCACCCTATTTTTTATCTGTTAAATTGTCGAGTTAGGTAAGACAAGTGGTTGAATATGCTAGAAAATTGAAATTCTACAATTTTAACTAATCAAAATATTTTCTAAAGTGCTTAGAATTTCAAATTCTTATAAAATTCCTTATCTAAACAAGATTTTTCATCACAAAGTATTTAAAATTTTAAAATGAAATGAATTATCCTCTTTAAATTCTCCATCCAAACACACTGATATTTACCCACTCTCTAGCGGTCCAAACATTTCCAAATTGATCAGATCTCCATTTCTCTCAATCTTTATACTTATTTTTAGACAACATGCCTTACTTTAACCATCTCACATATCTAACTAATATAACTAACAAATGGGTAACTAACCTATTGTAATTAACTACTAATAAAAGTTACCTAACAAAAGCTGATAATATTCAATAAGTTCCTTGATTATCTAGTAAACTTGGGAATGAAAAAGATCTGCAAAACAAGTGCTAACAAGTAGTAGTCAGTAGAAAAAGTTGAGGGATGCCTATTCTGCCAATGATTAAGGATATAATAAATTACTAGCATGAGTATAATGATTTATAAAATTGTTAAAATCTCAACCATTTGATTTGGCAGTCCATAATTACTCTATATATTAACTTTCAACTTATATCAAATACTTAAGAAGATTCTAATTACATGAAAATTGTTATTTTATGAATAATTAATATGTTTATGCCTTTTTTTTCTTTTAGATCTTGGACATACTAAAGCAAGCATTAACCTCTCAATCTCCCCTCAGTGATGTATTGCTGGGAAATGGAGAATGTAAGAAGGTGTGGACTTTCTCACCAAAACATAGACCAAAAGATCAAGATAGGATAGATTCCAATTCCCATATAAACCTTAAGGTAACAGTGAGAAAATTAAAGGAAACAATACTGTATGCTGAAGCTGAGGGAGATTTTGTTGATTTTCTATTCAGCTTCCTCACAACACCTCTTGGATGTATTCTAAAGCTTTTAGATGGAAACTTTTCTATGGGGTGTATGAATAACTTGTACAAAAGTGTGAAGGATCTCAATCCATCATGGTTCACAAGGTCATTAGGCACCACTCCTTTACTCAATCTCCAAGTGGCTCCTCAATTCAGTTGCGGCAAGCAGCCAACACAGCTTTGTGAAGAAAACATTCCTAATTACTGGTATAGCATGTCCACTACCAGTTCAAACGGAGTGATTTCAAAGGAATATAGTCAGATACAACGTCCATCATTGATGAAACTTTTTGAGCCAAGATCCCCTAATGGCACAAAAAAATCCACTGTGGGCTTTGTGAGGAGGCCATCACTATTTGTTGTGTGGGATGATCTGCAAGTGACACCATTGGCAAATACTTCAAGCATTTCATTGCTGCAAAAGCTGAATGTTCCATTGGATGATTTGGAAGAGCATGAGCTGAGACTTGAGGAGATAGAGGTAAGATTCCATTTCCATTAATTGCTATTTTTTTTTTTATCTTGTGCTGCAAATCATCTGGGTACTTTTGAATTGAATGATTCTTAACTATTGAATTTGAAGATCTTTGTGCAATGCTTTTAATCTATGAATCATTGTTTCTCATATAGACATCTAATTAGAAGTGTCCAACATGTGTTGAACGAGTATCTGTCATGGAACCATACCTGACATAATGAAACTTCTAACAAGAGACGTGTTTATGCTTCATAGTTTTTAATTTCCCCTTCTAACGTATTAGCAGCAATGACTTTCATTTTCTTTGCATGATTAGGCACTAAACCTGATGGGAGCTTCTTTGACATCCAAAGCTGCTTTGACAGAAGGCCTGTTCTATCTCTTGAAGAAACCAAAGGCATAAGCTAAAGATTGATCTTTTTCCAGTTTTATTAAGAAGTTGAATAACAGAACAATCGTGCATATATTTTATTTCTGAAGTACACGCCAACTGCTAAGTATATCTATTACATTACACGAGTAGATTGAATGGCATGACCTGAATTTTAAACTCTTTTGTTTCATAAAAATTATTTTTGGACCATAATTGATTTCAGATAAATTTTTATATATTTGGTTTTAAGTTGAAAATGAATTCAAAATTTATCAGGGATCGAAAATTCACTCTCAAGTTGGAGTAGCTCTTGCATCATTCAAAATCAATTTTGGTAAGTATAATCCAAACACGCACTCAGTAAACCTCAAAATAATACCAATATGATTCTTTTCATTTTGTTTGCTAGTTTTAGTGAAGATTATTATTTCTACAAGTTTGGAGACTTTGTTAGGGTTACTATGTTTGTAACATTATCTACTTTAAAATTTGTTGACTTTGACTGGATAGGTCAAGGAAATAGAGTGTTGATAAACAACATTTGATCTCAATCAAAGAATTTCAAAACGGATAATACCTCCTGCGTTTAACCCTATTTATGTCTCTAAAACTAGTGGTAGGAGCCATTTGGGTTCATCGTGGAACCAACCCACTCTTTCCACCCCTTATATTGGGGACCTTGTTCCAATATTTTAAAATTATAATATTTATTTAAGTTAATAAAATAATTATAATAATTAAAATATAAAATAAATTATTAAGTAAAATTTATAAAATGTATTTGTTAAGAAAATAAAATAAATTTATCATAAATTTATTTGTTATTTGTTTATGTAAAAACATAATATTGTCAAAAAAATAAAATCAATTATGCAAGGCTTACTTTTGTGATTGTTCTATTTATTTATTGTAAAAGCATTACTTTTTTAAGAAACTAAAAATTTATTTTTAAATAAAATTTTATATTATGTTTTAGAAAGAAATTTTTTTCAAAATATTGTTTAGTAAAATAATTTTTTATTTTTAGTAGAAATTGAAGTACTCTATCAAAACAAGAAAATTAAAATTTAATAATTTGAATTACTTTATCTAAAAAAAACATTTAAAAAATAAAGTCATTTAAATTGAAAAAATTTTAACTTCAATATATTTTTAAATTTTTTATATTTATAAAATTCTGTATCGAGACACAATGTAACAGTGTCAATAAAGAGCTCCAAAGCTACAATACAACAATAATTAAACTTAGAATATTTTGTAAGTCTTAAGTTCACACGAAAATTAACATATTTTTAAAGAATTCTTCTTATATTAAGTTGAATTCATTTCAGTCCAAAAATCCAAATTTAAATTTACTATAAAGGCAAACTACCTTATTAGTATATTTGATTACACCTTCACTACTTTGATAGTAATTAAATCTCATCAGACCCAATTTTTTTTTTTTTTATGAATTCACTAAGCTTTACTATAATTCGAAGAAAAAGTCTAAACTTACTTTTGTGATGTGTGTACTTACACTCAATTCTAGAGTTTTCTATATTAAAGTTAATATTTTCAATTAAGTATTTTAGTATTTAAGAATTAAAAAACCCGTTTTACTAGTATTTTTTTAAAATAATTTTCAAAAAACGTTATGTTTTTTTAGTTTTTAAAAACTAAAATACAGGAACAGTTGAAAGTAGTTTTACTTTTTAATATTTTTGTTTTGAAAACATAAAATACAATCAGAATATGTTGTTTTTTGCTTTTCATTAATGAAATTTTAATAAATATGAACAAGTTTTTTTATTTTTACATCTTCAAAATAGTTTTTAAATAACACTTATAAACAAGTTTTTTTTCTTTTCTTTCCAAAAACAATTTTTAAAAACTATTCTTAAAAATTTTTTTCAAAAACTAAAAAATAAAACCAAATTAATCAAATCCTAAAACTTGTCTCTTCCCTTTTAAATATGCCCCCATGTTTCTTATATACTTTGGGTTTCTCTCATATAGACTTCCAGGCTCTATGGGAAAGAACAAGGCTCTTTCTCTCTGCACCACATGTTTTTCTCCTGGTTTTCCATACATTTTAAATATTCATATTACTCATAGTCTTTTAATCTAGATTTAGTCTTTTGAAAAGACAGCATTATTAACTCCTAAGAACCTCCATACTAAATTCAAAATCACTCAGAATTTGTAATTCGAGTATTATTTTTAACAAATTGTGATTATTTATATTGGAGCACAAAAAAGGTAGTCATGGACGAGACAACAACAAAAGAGGAGTGGGACGAAGAATGGAGGGACAGAAACAAGGAGATGTTGGTCGGGTTGGACCGGAATCAAGAAAGCAGTGGTGGGAATGTAGGGTACCTGTAAAATAAGTAATTCAAATTTGGTTTTTAACAAATCCGGATAACATATTCCTGATCATTCGTGTCTAAATTTAATGCATCTAGAATGAGTAATCTACATATCGTATTTTACAAGTCCAAACTACTTATTCTGAAACACCCATGATAATTTTTTAACAAATGGATTACCTAAACTTGTAAATATAAGTTTCATTTAAATCTAGATTAATTAAATGTTTCGAAATTAGCTATTCCAAAACGAATCTAGATTTGGTATTTAAAACCATGGTCTAGATTATACAAGTACTTAAGGGTATCTTAAATATATTTTAAGTATAAGAAGTTATGGAAACAAAAAGTAGAACAAAATAATTTCAGTTTAAATCCATTTTAGAATTCATTTGCAAATTCCCAAATAAATAAAATGGTAGTTAATTGAATCAAAACGTTGGATTGAGTCCTACTACCTAAAAATAAAGTCTTAATGCTTTTGACCAAAATAATATACCAATAATATGCACATTAATTCACACATATCAAAATCTCAATGAGCTTAATCATTGTTTATCATTGGGCAATGATCCTTGCTTAAAGTTAAGAAAAAGAATATGATTAGACGAATAAAATACACGAGTTATTACGTAATTATAATTGATTTTTACAAATAAAAAATATATAAAAAGATAAAAATTATCAACCAAAAACCTCACAAATAGAACCTGATCAAAGTAATGACCAGAGGTGATAAAAAAATATTCAATAAAATCCTACTAAAAAAGTCATTTAAATGCTTTACCTCTTTTCTATTTTTCATTTTACAAGGCTTTAAAAAAGTGACAAACTCAATTTTTCGCATAGAGAGAAAATTCTTATGGCAAGGGTGGTTTGAGCACAAAAGATAAGTTGGGTATCTTAAAAGTTATCTGTCACCCTAATAAGTCATAAGGAGGTCTTGGTGTTAAAAACTTTAATGAATTCAATATTAGTCTCTTAGGTAAAAGGAGTTGGAGATTTCTCAATCCTGGTATGACTTGATAAGGTTCAAATATGGCAACCGATTAAGTAAATTCACTGTCACCCCGACAACAATTTAATAGAGCCTCAATTTGGTGGAGAGACATCGGCAGGATACAACAACACACTGTCATTAATAATAATTGGTTTGTTCACAATTTAAGGAGAAAAATTGGTGATGGAAATTCACTTCTATTTTGGCATGATCCTTGGGCTGGCACCACAAGCTTACAACAATGTTTTCCCAAAAACTATACTAGGTAGCATCTAACCCAAACTCAACACTTGTTTATATGGTTTGCAGGGTGCAGATTCAACACTCATGGCAGTGGCTTTAGAGAAGGAACCTGATTTTTTGGAAAGAGAAATTACTTGTAAATTTGCAGACTATCCTACCAATGATTCATCCCTCTCACGGTGTCCTCCGCATATTCCTTTCTTACCCAGAAATAACAACAACTTACCCAGGACCTGAATCAGCAAATTTTCAGTAGATTCTGGAAGTTCAAAGTCCCCTCCAAAGTGTTGTAATTCTCTTGAAGGTTGATCTTTGATAGGCTTCCAACAGTTTTCCAACTTGGTAAGAAGGTTATTGTGGTCCCTAACTCAGCTGCCTCATGTGTTTTCTACCATGAACACTTAAAGAATCGGTACCACTTATTTCTTAATTATTGGTTTGTCAATCGTATCTAGTACAACGTGTTTAAATGGCTTGGTATTGTTATGGTTTTGTCCAAATGAATTATGCAGCTTTACTCTTAGTTGGAAACGATGATAAGAAGTAGGAATGTTCGAAAGATGAAACATTTATTTTGGCACACTACCTGGTGTATTTGGAATGTAAAAAATGTGCTGGTCTTCAAGGGGAAACTCCCAAATGTTTCACGTATACTTGCTATGATTATAACTTTCGTATAAGTATAACCCAAACCCGAATATAGTTTATTCCTCTTGATGTTTTAATCCACTTGGTTGTTTTGAGTTTCAAATGGATTATTAGGACATGGTCATATCTAGAGGGCTTGTTTTTTTTACTTCTATTTTGTTACGTTGTAAAGTTGTGTATACTTCCCTTATTCTAATACATATACACACCTTTATGCTGTAAAAAAAATCCATCCAACAAAGTAATCCGTCTGTGTATGTTTTTAATATTAAAAGGTTTTTAAGTTGTAAATTGTTTCTGGATACCAAAAATTTATATTATTTAAAAAACCTTGTTGAAACTCCGTGGAATATGGATTGGACTTTATATTTTTTTTGTTTATTAATAGCCTCCTCATAAAAAATTATAAAAATGGAACCTTTTAATTAAAAAATATAAAATCTTAAACCAAAATATCCATCAACTTTTAAAATTAAAAGCTGAAACCTTAGATTAAACAAAATATTTAGTGTTTGTTTGATAACAGTTTTATAAAACTTTTTTTAATATTTTAGTATTTAAAAATTAGAAAACTCGTTTGGATAATATTTTCTGAAAACCGTTTTCAAAAATAGTTTTGGTTTTTTAGTTTTTAAAAACTAAAAAACAGAAACAACTGAATGTAGTTTTACTTTTCAGTTTTCTATTTTTGTTTTGAAAACAGAAAATATACTCAAAATATTTTGTTCTTTATTTTTCATTAAGGAAATTTTAATAAATATGAACAAGTTTTTCCATTTTTACATCTTCAAAATAGTTTTTAAATGACACCTACCAAACAAGTTTTTTTTTTTTATTTTCTTCCCGAAAACAGTTTTTGAAAACTATTCTTGAAAACTCTTATAAAAAACTAAAAAACAAAACCAAGTCAATGAAGCCCTTAGTTTCTAACTCTGGAATATGGATTCATATGACTCTTTTAGTCTTCACCAACAAAAAAATGGCTCTTCTAGTATAGTTTACATTGCGCTTCTTTTGTTTAACTAACAAGTGATTGGTATTTTTTTAGGGATAGTTTCATTTAGCACCCTCTCATTTCTTATTTGCACTCCTTCAATATTTACAATTTTCTACAAAATTTCAAAACACTCTCACCCTCTTTTATCCTAAGTTTCTTAACAACGCATCATCTAGTTTTACGATTGCACACACACCTCTAGCCACCTCTTTGAAAGAGCATCTTCACCCTCTTCGAACATATATGACAGAGGAAGTTCCTAAAAATAGAGGTAAAAAGTATATATGTTCAAAAAGGGTAATAGTGTGAAATGAAGAAACCAATGTAATCTTTTAAAAAGGTGGGTACAGATGCATGTGTAGCTATGAAGTTAGATGATGCTCTTTAAAAAACTTACGATAAAAGAGGGTGAGATTGTTTTGGGATTTTGCAGAAAATTGTAAACATTGAGGGGAGTGAATAAGAAATAAGGGGATGCTAAAAGAAACATCCTTTTTTAGGGGTGCGTAAGTAGATCGGTCTGACCTATTTAAGTCTGACCTGTAAAACTCGCATTTTAAATGGATTGGATAAATTCAGACTACTAAAATAAATAAATTTTTTTTAAAAGTTTGTATCCATTCGCAAAACAAGCGAACTTATTAGACCGGTACGTGGGCCCACACACATACATATATATATATATATATATATATATATATATATATATATATATATATATATATATATATATATATATATATATATATATATTAAAAATAATAAAAAAATTATAATATTTTTAAACCAACTAAGCTCTAATATATTATACTAAAAATTATATCATTATTTATAATAATCTCAAATACTAAATATTTTCAATACTAAAAGACTAAAATATCATAATTTACAATAAAAAAAGTCACAACATTAACACAAATTAATAGTCAAAATGACAAATTTGTCATTGTAAATAGGCTACGAGTTAAGCCCGTGATTCAACAAACTTAGCCCACGAAGTTCGCTAGTTTTGTAGATCAGACTGAAATTTTTCCTATATTTCTGATCTTTAAAAAAAAGGCTCAAAACTTGCACAAGATTGGAAGATTTGCGGGCCTAGGTCCATATACCCACACTAATTTTTTTAACTAACAAGTAGTTGGTATGAGTAGAAATCTATCTTGATTTTCTTAAGTAGGTTTCGAATTTGAGTTTAATACAAATAGAATATTCGCTCTACCTCAAGCATGACAAGTAAACCCAGACTCACTTTTGATGGGAAAACCTGACTTGAGAAAGTTAAGATTTGAGTTTTCCTCAATAGATTTGCACTAGAACAGGTACATGAAAACCAATAGTTTTTGTGCTAGAATAGGTCTATCAATCCCAAGTTAATGTATACAAGACTTCCTCCACTTGCTAGTCTCTTTACCAAGCTTTGATCGAAATTTAAAATATTAACACCTCTCTCAGAACTCTTCTAGACTAGGTGGAACTTTATCTCTTTATCAATAACAATAATAAAGGAATAACCCTCTTGGGTTTACTCATTTCTTACCCAATAATACAATTATAACTTAATAACTCTTAACTCTTGTGCCACACCAATAATTAGAGCAATAAAAATGGATCAAACTTTTTGGCCTACAAAATAGACCAAGTTGGATTCTAAAAAAGAAAGCTCAAATTTTTTGCTCGGTTTTGTAAATGGGTTGGGTCGAATTGACCCAAAAAAATAAAAATATATAAAATTTTTAAATATATATATATATAATATATTAAATAATAATATAAATAATATTATATATTGTTAAAAACAAAAATTGGGCTTAAGGAACTCAAATTAAATGTGGCTTGCAAATTGATTAATTATGTTTAAAATTTAGCCAATATTTCTTGGTTAATTATGTTATTTAATTATCATTATATATTATTTTATGGTGTTTACTATTTAGGTGTTTAATTTTTATGACTGTTCTTATGTTATCATGATAGATAATGAATTCAATATTTATGTATTATTTTTAATTTGTTGTTCCTTAGAATTGGTATGGATTATTTTTTTTATAAAATTTAAATTAATTTTTTAATAATATTACAAGATTTAAAGTTTGAGATTTTTTTTAAAGTCCATTTTGGCATGTGGTCCATTACAGGGTCAGGATAGACTTAAAAAACAGTTACCCGAATAAAATATGAATTGGATCAGTCCAGCCTATTTTATTATGTAAGCTCAATGAGTTGGGTGAGTCCAACTATTTTAACAACTCTATTGATAATTCTCCCTTGACTTAAAAAAAAAATGTGAAACACCTAGATTTAGCTAATGAGCAACCCATTGAGGATTTCTTCTCAATCTCTTCTGGCAACACAGCAATTGCTTACCATTAGAAGAATCCACGTTGCTTAAAGTTGATATTAGATTGTTTGAGGAAGAATTTAATATGAACACCACCTAAGTAAAAATAAAAAAAATTGAAAGGTAAATATTTTTTGAAGTTTCTTAAAGTTTTCACTCCATTAGAATGAAATTGTTTAATGCTTATGTAACACTTTGAAATTACCTATCAAAATTTTTGTAGAATCATGAGGCAATCCAAATAAGTTAGCTAACAACATTTAAAATCTTAAACCTTGGTAAGGACAATGACACCAAAGGAATGAAGAGACCGTGGGTGTTGCCAATGTTACACTCATGACTGTGATTCTCCACGTTCCACTCTTATTTTTCATTGGTCTCTTCATATTCCTATTGGCACCGCCACGCCTCCTCAAACTATTCAATTTTCCACTGCATCGCCGGCACATCACACTGCATGCACAGCTGCATCTTATTTCATGCTTTTTTATTCTAAAAATTACTCATGAGTCGTACGATTATTAATATTAATAATGACTATCTAATTTATGCATAATAATAAGTTTTTATTTCTATTAATAATATTATAAATGTTAATAAGTTTAAAACGTTTTTTTTTTAAGTTTTAAAAAATTACTTTTAGTCATAGAATTCAAAATATTTTTTTAATTTCTGATTAACTTTTAGCTTTTCTTCTCCATTATTAAAAAAGTTTGATAGATAGCATATTTTTATATTCATCAAATACACCAAACTCATGATGGATAACTTTCAAAAACTAAAAAAATATTTTTAAATTTTAAAAAAAATTATAAAACTTTAAAATAAAAACCTTATTTAAACCATATTAATATTAATAATTATTAATATCAAAATTTATGTCACAGTTAACTTATAGAACTTTTGTAACATTCAATATTTATGGCCACCCGTTAGAATGATCTAAATTTATTTTAAATAACATATACTTAATGAACATGTGTTCTCACATAGAAGGTGGCGTTCCACATACCAAAGGGAATTATGAATTATGTGAATGCACCCTACACTATTAATAAGTCACTAGGATCATAGTACATTTCCAAAACAACAGCAAAAGAGAAATCACCATTCACCACACTTTTTACTAAACCATCACACGGTTGCAACCTTGCTTTTGTGTTACTTTTACATGGCTTCCATGGAAGAAACCAAACTCCCTTTGAAGCTTTTGGTGGACAAAGAAAGAAACCGTGTGGCTGTGGCTGAAGCAGGTGGAGACTTGGTAGACACTTTGTTCAGTTTTCTCACCCTTCCATTGGGAACTATCATAAGGCTTCTGTCAAACAAGCATGGGAAGGATGAAGCAAAAGAGATTGGTTGCATCAACAATTTGTACCAAAGTGTGGAAAGTTCAAATGATGAGGTTTTCTGGAACAAAATCTGCAAGAGAATGTTGCTTTCTCCACGCAACCCTTGTGAAGAACTTTGCCAGAAGCTGAAGCTGAAGGTGGATGATACTGAACCCATGAAGTACTTCATGTGTAGCAACAAGTGTAAAAGGGATGGTGATTAGGTTTTGAGTACTTTTGCTGAGGCAAGTTGCTCCTGTGGGAAATTGATGGACGAACAGATGAAGTTGTTTGGAAATTCTAATGAAGGGTCTCATGCAGATGGTGTTTTTGTTAAGGGGGGAACCATGTACTTGATCTTTGATGATTTAAGGGTGCTACAAAGCTCTCCTGGTAAGTCTGTTCAACAACTTCTCCAACTTGGCTACAAAAACTTCCACAATCTGACACAAAAGTCCCTAAATGTTGGCCTAAATGAGGTAATGTTACATCTAATCGGAAATCTTTTTCATATGATTTTTAAGATTATTTTTACAAAAATCAACAAACTTTTCCTACATAATTAATTTTAATTGGATGACTGTAATGTATACTACTCTTTTACACCCTCAAAATATTGCCTATTTTCTCTTGATTCATTTAGCGTTGCAGATGTAGACTTCACATAAAAGTTTGTTAAATTTGCATTTTTTTCGTATGTGTTAGTTACTAAAGTGTTTAGAACTGGAACCCTTAAGTGATGTATTTGTTGAGCAATGTATTTGATTAGACCTTCACTACTTTGACGGCAATTTAATCTCATCAAACTCACTGTTTTATTTTTTTGAATACACGCGAAGCTTTACCATAATTTGAAGAAAAAGTTCAATTAAAGGTCTAAACTTACTTTGGTGATGTGTGTCCGTGAACTCAATTCTAGAGTTTTTTTATAGAGGTTAATACTTGTGCACTTATAGTTGAAAAATACACAATCTTTTATTTATATGATATAGTATTAATTATTAAAGTTTTTCTCTCTTTTATATTAAAGTTCACCTTTTCAATTTTTATTCTTAACCTTCGAAACCATACTATTTTGTAACGGTTTAAAAGTAATTTAAAATCGAATAAAAAGAAATCAAATTCTTAAATGAACATTTAAAATTTGAGTATTTTTTAAACTTTTTCTCCCTTAACCGTATGGTTTTCTGCCAACACTTACATAATAAACTAAGAATAAGAAATATACTTGAGTTTTTCTTAGAAATGGGTTGACACGTGCACCTCCATGAACACGAATGAAATAACTCATCTGAAGGAGAGAAAGGTTAGTCACATGAATGGGGAAGATGTGTTGTGGGGATCGGGCATGCAGGTAGGAGGTGGTGATTTTGTAGCTCTTGGGGTCAAAGACTACATATATATCATGATTTCAGAATGATCCTAAATGATCAATTCGAATAGGATATTCTCAGTCTTATCTCTGGATTGGTTTTAAGATTTGGAACACTGATTCTTGACACATATATTAAACTAATAACAATGTAGAAATTTACAAAAATATTGAGGTTCAAAGACAAAAAAAAAAGTTTATAATTTGAGGGGGAAGTGAGATTAAGTGATTCTTTTGTAACAATTTTATAAAACTGTTTTTAGTATTTTAATATTTAAAAACTAAAAAATTCTTTTAAGTAGTATTTTTTAAAAATATTTTTTGAAAACAGTTATGATTTTTTAGTTTTTAAAAACTAAAAAACAGGAACAACTAGAATTAGTTTTGTTTTTCAGTTTTCTATTTTTGTTTTGAAAACTCAAAATATAATCAAAATATGTTGTTTTTTACTTTTTATTTATGAAATTTTAATAAATATAAACATGTTTTTCCATTTTTAAAACAGTTTTCAGAATAACACTTACCAAACAAGTTTTTTTTTTTTTTCCTTAAAACAGTTTTTGAAAATTATTCTTGAAAACTATTTTCAAAAACTAAAACAAAATAAATCAATCAAACCCTAAAATTTATCTCTTCCCTTTTAAACATGCCACTATGTTTCTTTTTTTTTTTTTTTTTTTTTTTTTGCGCTTCTACTAGAGAATTAATTTCAACGTAAGCCCATCATAGAATTCTTTTTCAGGGAAATTTTATATCTCGTCTACTCTTTTTTCATGTCTCACCTACTAACATTTAAAAGATAATATGCTCATTTTCTATGGAAGAGGCTATATGTAAAAGAAAAAGAATTGAATTTCTCTTCTACTGAAAGGCTTTCTGTAAAATGAGAAAGTTTTTTTTCCTTCTTCCGTACAAAAGAGCCCATCTGTAAAGAGAGAATTTTTTCCTTCTATAGAAGAAGCCATTCATTGAAGAAAAAAATTCCCTTTAAGGAGAGGTCTTTTCATAGAAGGAAAAATTTTTCCTTATGAATAACTACTTTAGTAGAAGAAAATTTTAAAAATGTTTATAATATAATTTTATATTTCAAAATTTTATTTTAATCACAAAGTTTGTTTATAATACTTTATATTTATATTTTTGAAATTTTATATTTTAATAATATAACTTATTTATAATATATTTTTTAAACTTTTATTAAAATTTTATATTATAAAATATAAAACAAATAAAATATAAAATTTTATATTTATTTTATATTTTAAAATAAAATAAATAAAATTTTATATTCATCGTAATTAAACTTTTATATTTTTATTTACTTTATATGTTATAATGTTATTTTAATTGAAATTTTATTTATAATATTTGTATTTATATTTTTAAAATTTTATATTTTAATAATATAATTTATTTATAATATAATTTTTTAAAAATTTATTAGAATTTTTTTAAAATTTTATATTATAAAAATATAAAATTAGACATATAATTTTTTTTGAATTTTTACTTCTAGTGAAGAGGTCATCTGTAGATGGTAAGGGAGATTTCTTTTTTCTTTTATGGATGGGCTCTTTCATAGAGCGAGTTTTTGCTTTGCTTACCTAAATAAATAATGACATATTTACCTTTTGGATGCCCAAATAAACAAAATAGTAGTTAATTGAATTACAACATTGAATTATGTCCTAAAATATACCTAAGAATAAAGTCTTAATGGTATTTAACCTAAACAATATACACACTCCACAATTCGAATTCCTGTAGTCACTTTGTAATGGTAAAAACATGCCCTTACAATCTAACGACTAAAATTTTAATATTTTATATTTTTATTAGAAAATTTATTATTATGATTGAGATTTTATGTAATCATACAAGTAACGGTGACAAATTTATTTTTCTATTTAAAGTGTGGAAAAGTTAAAGAAAACAATGTCGTTGGCTAATAATAAGTTTTTGTAAATTATATATATAGATATATATATATATATATATATATATATATATATAAATAAATAAATAAATGTGTGTCTTTAATTTCTACATATAAAAAAATGTAAATAATTAAAAATTATCAACCAAGAAATCCACAGTAGATCAAAATAATAATTAGATATGATAAACAATTAGATAAAATCCTTCAATGCTCATAAAAAAATAGTTGAAATAAAGTAATCTATCAAATTTGTATGTTTTTAATATTAAAAGACTTTTGTTAAGTTGTAAAACTTTTTATAATCTTGATTAAATACCACAAAATTTGTTGATATATTTTTTTCACCTTTTAAAATTTATAAAAAAAGAATCTTTTAAAATTTTTAAAATCTTAAACCAACATACCCATGCATTTTTAAAATTAAAAGTTGAAACCACCACTAGACTTGATAAAATCTTTAGCCTCTATGTCGTTCTAGATTGCTCTTTCAGTGTAGTTTAGATTATGCATTTTTTTATATAAGAATCGAATATAAATGTGAGAAGATTTATAATAATCCAACATATTTACAATAACCCACATAATTTATTTAATCAGTTGAATTAAATTCTTTAGGTTAAGATTATCTTTTTTATTATAGTTGAGTTTGTGGAATAGAATATAAAACTTGGAGTGGTAATACATGTACCACTGCATACTACATAGTTATCAACCTTCAAGCACCTAGATTTAATTAAATTTTTTATTTTTATAATATATTTATTTTAATTATTTAGATAAATTATAATAAAATATATTAAAAAATAGGTGTATGGAAAGAGTACATACTGATTGGGGTATATGTTTAACATTTTCCTATAATTTATTAATCTTTGTTAAACTTTGCTCGAACTTATGAATAAATTAGTCAAAAAAGTTTTATTTTGACATGGTATCTCTTAGCCAAAATACAAAGACTAATATATCAAGATACATAGATCTATTTAAGGAATTAATCTCAAATAGTTTTTTAAAAAATTGTAAACAATACATTCTTTTGAACACATTCTTTATCAGAGTGTTCATTGGGTCAGATGAATGGAAGATCTAATCCAATTCAAACAGTTTGGATTGAGTTTTGCTTATAATTTGGTGAAATTTGACCAACCTAACTCTATCATTATATTAAATTATTATTATTATTTGAATTATGTGTTTTTTATTGTGTTTTTCTTTTGATATTATGTGTTTTGTTAGTTTGGACAAATTATGTAATTTGTATTTATTTTTATCACTTGGTTAGCTTAGAAAAATTGTATTTACTTTTATTTTAGACAAATGTTTATTTAGTTATTATCACTTGACAATTTAATTATATATTAATTTTAATTTATTTTAGTTTTGATATGTAATTTTTAACTATAATTTATTGTTTATTTTTATGTTATAACAATTATATAGCCTATTTTTTAAAAAAAAATATCGTAAAAAAGCTAAAAAAATCTACAATATAATTTTTTTTAAAATTTAAGATTGTAACCCAATTAACTCAACTCAATTTAACTCGTTGAAGGGGGAGTTGGGCTGAATTAAGTTTAATAAAAAAAAAGTGAAAATTCAACTAAATCCAACCTGATAATGTTAAAGTTGGATTGATTCTTGGATTTGTCTAAATTCAATCTAAACTGATTTATTTTACTCTTATTTTTTGTGATTAGTTAAAATTTTATCAAAAATATAATACATGTAGGTCTCACTTGTTATAAAATGATTCTTTCTCTAGATTTTGTAAGTTTTAATAAATTTTAATCAATAATAAAATATATATTAAAAAGAGTATATTGAAAATATGTTATTATTGCTCCTATTATTTCTAACCAGCATAACAGAACCGATGACAGATTTAAGGCAAAATAATATTTTCAAATACTTACGATAAAAATGTCAATTATTTTATTTTTGGTTTTATAGTTTTATTATTTTATAAGATTTTGGTGGATGCAATTGGTCATGTGTGGGGACAATGAGACGAAGGAATGAAGAGAACGTGCTTGCTTGCTCGCAATGTTGTTACACTCATTTCTGATTCTCCGCGTTCCACTTTTATTTTTCATTGGTCCCTCCAAAAATTCCTATTGGCACCGCCACCCCCACCTATTCAATTTTCCACTGCTGCGCCAGCACATCACACTGCATGCACCGCTGCATCCTATTTTTATGCTCTTTTTTTTTATTTGTAAAAATCAAACATAAATACAATTAGTGGCACATGTGAGCACTTGCATCTTTGGAAGTGTTTCGAGATGGATCTTCTCAGAGTTATGGGTTTTTAACATATTTTTTGTTAAAATTTATTAAAAATAACAAATTATGTAGGTTTAGGGTTTAGGATTTCACATTTTGCTTCCCTAATATTTTTTGCTAACACCCGCCACTAATTTCAAATATTATCTAGAATGTTTGAAAAATCAACTTGTGCAATAACATAATAACATGAGAGACTAATTTGTTTGAAAAATTTACATGCATATATATTATTGTTATTCAAAGACCACAAAATGGATATTTACTTTTGCTCTCTATTTTACTAAATATGTAAACTTTGGTTTCCTATTTTAAAACACATTTTGTCCTCATATTTTTAAAAATTAATAATTTTTCTTTTTAAAAAAAATTATTCAACAATTACAAGACACCATTCAATCACAAAACATATAAAAAGATGTCTGCAAAGTTACAATATGTCAATTACATATAATCACAGATAAAACAACCCCACATAGAAAAAGAGAACATACTAAAGATAGTACCAACTCTCTTAAAATCTCCTTGAGTAACTCATTTTTAAGCTTTTAAAATAATAGATTGGATTCATAATTTGTTTATAAAATAAAAAAAAATGTTTTTTGTAGTACCCACGAACCCCTATTCAATCCATTCATAGAATGAAACAAATGTTTTTTTAATACCCACAAACCCATATTTAGGACTTATAGAATCTCTTATGAAACATTTTCCATACATAATTGAATTCCTTTGAATGCCAGAGCATCTCTTGTGATCTAAATACTCCACATAATAGTCAACCATATACATAATGCTTCTTTCCTTTTCTTTCATCCCAGCAATCTTAGGTCTTGTAACATATGGGACAAACAATTTGGAGGCAAGGTTGTCAAAAAACTGACACAATGATAAAAAAACATCTAAGCTTAATAACATGGGTGCAAGAATATAACAAATGTGATGTTGTACTTGCTTTTTAGTCAACATAACAAACAGGATAGGAGACATCATCTATTATTTGAATATTTCTCCTTATGTAGAGAGTTTTAATGACTACTCTACTTCTGTCAAGTGCACCGAAACTGATTAAATCAGGTTGTCTCCTTAGGGAAGTGAAAATTTATATAAATTCAATAATCATTTATAAGAATTACTAGCGAAAATTTTATGTTTGAAAAATAATAAACAAATTTGTAAATTTATGTTTTTGTGATTTTTATCTTAATTAAAATAAAGTGAAACAGTTAAGAGCTTAACAAGCATCTCAATACTAGTATTTTCTTACAAATATCTAAGTTCATCATTTATTTCCAAAATTGTTGAAAGTTTTCTCTATCCTAATTCATTAGCAATATAGAATTAAATTAATTAAATAACCTCCTAATTCCTTAGCAAGAATTATTTCACTATTTGATAGACACAAAACAATTATATATTCATTCACAGAGATCCTACCTCCTTCCTGAACATAATCACTATATGATGAATCTCCTGATTCTATAATTTCACAATAATCTTTCGATATAAGAAATTAAATAAAGCATGTTATGAGTTTATCAATCACACAACAAACATTAAACACAAGGAAGATTCAAAATAAATAAAGAACTTTATATATAAGTAAGAGAGAATTACAAAGGTAAGATCAGTTGTTCAACTCCAAAAGCTTACAAAACTCCTCAAATAACCTATTAATCACTACTTTAGAAGAAGCAAAAGGAAGGAGGAAGATATGTTATGATTTTTTTTATGATTTTATCTCTTCATTCGCATCCCTATTTATAGGCATCATCTAGGAGTTTCCCTTAGCGAAATAAACATTGCTCAACGACTGTTGTACTGCCTTAATTTCACTAGGCGAAATTAATTTCACTTAGCAAATTTTAGTGAAAACTTGTTGCTTTTTTCATTTTCACTTGGCGAAAGTTAGCTCACTAAGAAAACTTTGAGGTTTGAATCTTCATGTGGCTTTGCAAATTCTTCACAAGATTAATGATTCCTTTTTTGTATTTGATGTCGTTGGTTTGTGGAGAACTTATGATATGCAATTCTCAAGAAACAGTGTTGGAAGATGATTGTTAGTTTCAAAAAATCCAATTTACAAAGCCTTAGGAGAATACAAATGTGAGTTCGCAAGACAAAAAAAATTTCTCTTTAAATACTTACAACTCTTTTCTTTTTCATTCTTTCTTTTCTTCTTTTTCTTTTTCTTTATTTTTCTTTGCAGATAAAATCTCTTTGTTTTTTCATTCTCTTTGTCTTTCTTTCACTATTTTCTTTTTCATTTATTTGAGCCTTTCTTTCTATTCTTCCATTGCCTCATTTTTATTTGTACCTCATGCAATACTTGTATTCCTAATTCCATTGAGGTAGAGGTGTTTTGGATTGTAAATTAATGAGTGAGATTTTGATTTTTTAGAAGAGAATGTCTCTATTTAAGCTTAAAATGGGTATCCAGGGTATCAATTGTTTAAGGGTAGGTCATTTGGCTAAAATGGCTCAATTTCAGAAACAATGCCTTGATCATATTTTTCACAAAACCATGCACAAAATTTTGATGAGAGAATCAAGTAAAGCTAGTAAAAAAAACCATTTATTAGACAATCTCTACACAAGAAAGTTCATGCCCAAAACTACTCAAATCTTTTTAGTTATCCCATGTGCCTATTAGTTCACGTCTCGAAATCTAGTTTCCTAACTAAAAAATTTTTTAACAGTACCAGTCATTTATCCATAAAGATAAGGCAATCAATAAATGCAATTAATCAGAAAGGATGATTGAAAAAGGTAAATGCATTCCTTGATATCAATGTGTTTTATCTGAAGTGACACTTTGTCCTATACCCATTTTTTCAATTTATATTTGCAGTATCTATATACAAAAGTTAAACATGTTGTTAGGCCCATTCGCGCTATTCACACCCCCATTTAGCTGAAGGACTATGTTAGGCCCATTTAGTTTATTTTGTGCTGCTGGTTTATTTTTTGTTTGTTTTGGGGCCTTACCTGGTTGCGCTCAATACTGTAGTCCTATATAGGACCTTCTTTTCCCTAATGAAAGGCCAAAAAACATATTTGTTCTCTCTTCTTTTATCTCGCGTAGACCTAGTTCATTCTAGGTAGTATTGTGTTGTACCTCCTCTAGGTTAAGCCCCACATTTGGTGTTATCAATTGGTGATTTCATTCACCTTATGCCTCCTTCAAAACCTGATAAGCAGTTTTCCGAGGCTCTTCATTCCCTAATGGAAAAACTCACTCAGCTGCAGGCAAAGCTCAATGCTCAGGAATCACACCATTGACAGCTCCAACACTCCATTGATGTCTGTTAGGACACATTACAAGTTGCCATTACTAACATTCAAGATCAGCTACACGCTCAGGTACTCCCTTCAATGACTAGCACTATTCTAGCCCCACCAAACTCCACCCCAACATACTTGATTGCCCCCATTTCCTCCCCACACTTTACCACACCACATATCCCTCACCTACCCAACCCCCGCCTCGTTATCTCCTCCCCTTCATCCCAGAATCCTTTCGCCACCGCCCCACGTACATCTTTCCCGTTATCCCACTCCCCACCGTCCCCAACCCCTTATCACACCCCCCCCCCAAAATTACATATCGGTTCTTTTGATGGCAATGACCCACTCGATTGGTTGTTTCAGGCTAAACATTATTTCACTTTTTACCAAATCCCCATGGACCAACGTATTTCATTGGCTGGCTTTTACATGCAGGGAGATGCTTTAAGTTGGTACAAATGGATGGCTGAAACAGTCAATTAGCTGATTGGCCTTCGTTTTCAAGGGCCCTTAAAGTACATTTTGGGCCCTCATCTTTTACCAACCATCAGGTTGAGCTTTTAAAGCTTAACAGACTGGCATCGTCAATGAATATCAGACACTTTTTGAACGCCATTGCAATCGTGTAGTCGGCATGGCTAACAATTCTATCCTCAACTGTTTTCTGTTTGGCTTATACCCCGACATTAAAATGGAACTCACTCTTCTGAACCCCTATTCTATGACCTAGGCCATCAGCATGGCTAAATTAGTGGAAGAAAAATTACACGATGCCCGCCCACGCCTATTTCGCCCCAACACAAATTCCTCCTACCCTAAACATCCCCACACTTCCCCTGTCCCACCTTCCCTAACGACTCCACAACCTCCACCCACCATTCCAATCAAAAAACTCTCATCCCACTTTATGCAGGAACGGCGGGGCCAAGGCTTATGCTACTGTTGCAACGAAAAATTCTTCGCTAGCCATAAATGTGCAAAGGGCCGATTTCTTCTCTTAATGGAAGATGATCCACCTGACGATGATCCCATTATACCACACCAACCAAATCTTCACGTCCTACTCAATAACATCCATTTTCACCTATCTTCCCAGGCTATTTTCGGCCACTCTTCACCCAAGGCCCTAAAATTTCAAGGCAAAATTCATAGTTTAGAGGTTATGATCTTACTGGACACAGACAACACCCATAATATTTTGCAACCTCGGCTGGCCTCTCATCTCTCCTTATACCTAACTTTTCAGTTATTGTGGGCAATGGTGCCCATTTAGACTGCGCAGGTTTTTGCGCTTCAGTTCCCCTGACCATTGAGGGTGTTCAACTCTCTATTCCCATATACTTGTTCCCCATTGAAGGGGCTGATATCGTTTTGGGACTTGAGTGGCTAGCCACTCTCGGCAAGGTGTTTACTGATTTTTCCATCCCAACCTTTTTGTTCTACCATCAGAACAAATGGGTTACAATCACTGGTTCCAAAAATACTTCCTTGCCCCCTCCACTTTTAACCAATTTTGCCACTCCATCCATACAAACTCTATTGCCACCTTTTTCCTCATTACACATCTTCCTCCCTCCGATCCCGTAACACCTTACCCCTTCCCCCTTGGTAGTGAATTTTAACTTTCGAAAATATTATTTCAAAATCATTTTCGTATTTTACTGTCAACTGTCCTTGACAGGAATTCATATAAAATCAAGTTCGCAAAAATTTTCACTATTTTCCAAAATCTTTTGATTCAAAATCATATTAATGGATCATGGTGCAAAATAATATATGCATAATTCACATTACAATAGGAGCACATAGATAAACAGTTTTGATTTCCAATTCATCAATCTCCAAAACTTTTTATATATTAAACTTCGTTATTTTAATTTTAACTCAATTCTATAATAATACTAATTAATTAAAACTAATTATATAGAATTTTATTAATATATGTTAACTTCATTGTTCCAATTAAAATTTTTAATATAAGCTACACATATGTGACATAAACCATAATTCAGTGGAAAACACAGTTATGGTAACATGTTTTAGGGAAAAATTACATTTTTACGTCTAAAGTCAAAGTTTTGTGGATAATACTACAGAACTTTGGACAATTTAGTTCTAACTAATTTTATATTTTTCTATTCTTATAACATCATTAAAATTTTAAGCATTTAAACTTTTATAAAACTTTCATCTTGCTTCCTTAACCAAATCACTTTTCTCATAATGAAATAATCAAAACTTAAATTAATTTCTCAACAATAATTATTCAAATTAAGATTTACACCAACTATTATCAAAATTCATTTAACATTGAACAATTTCATGACTCCTAACCTCATAAGTTTTAAACTAAGTAATATAATCATAAAAATTAATTTTAAATTAGAGTCATTCAAAACTAATTAGAATTACAAAAATTAATATTAAAATTTATTTTTATCATTTTATTTATTTATTTATTTTACAAAATATCATAAGTCTTATTAGCCATAATATTATCATTTTTTTAATATGGATTTATTGTATATAATAGACAAATAGTTTACAAAAATACATAAATGATAGTTTATAAAATTGGAGTCATACAATCACCATGGTTAGCCAAAGATTGAATTTCTTGTGCAATCTAGTGTCCAATATCCATCTTCATACCTTTTATTATTCTATAGATCAATTCTGCTCTTACCACATTTATATCAGAGGTATGTGACTTTGGAGAAATATTGACAAATGAAAAGGCACTCCACATACTGGCTACTGGATTGAGATGACTTCTAATTATTCTTAAGGACTTCCATTCTTCATCTTTTATGAATGTCTTTCCAACTAAGCAAAGAGTTTCAGCTATGATATCATAGTTCTTTGCTTGATTGAGAAACTTTGAGAATGGAGGTATCCTATCCAGTGGAAGTTTCAAGGTTGTCTTGAGGAACTGCTTCCATGTTACTAGTCAAATTTGATCCATTCAACTCGCACAAATGCTACTGGTTTTGAGTTTGATGACTAGTTATAGCAATTTGCATAAAATTCTTTAACTAGCTCCTAATTGATTCTTGCTGGGGCAAATTGGCTAATATTGTGTCCCAGTTTCTTCTCGCCAGCTTGTTTCTGAATTCATCATACTCTCCTTTTAGCTTCACTGTTCTTTCTGTCAAAAAGGTCTTGACATAGAATCCTTGAATTTCTTTTTGCCTTGGTTGACACAAATCTAGTTTGAGTGTAAAGTTTCTCCTCAATGTCTGGAAGTGGAACCCTTTAACCTACTCTTTTTCTTTTTGCTTAGTATTGCCTTTGTGCCATCTATAAAACAAGGTAAAATGAATGTTCAAGATGTTTAAAACTTAGTAGATTTGGTGCCTAAATGTGAGTTAAGACAATGGCAAGTAAATGGAGCTTCAAGAGCTAGTTTTCTTGCTCTTTATTTTTCATTCAAACATTTCATCAAACACCTTCCATGCATTTTTTTAAATTTTTATCTTTACAAAATGAAGTTCCCCAAATTTACCCTTTATCAAAACAACCAGTATTCAACTCAATAAACCAGAAAATGATCAAAATGAATTATGTCAACACTTGTGACATGAGAAAAGAAGCTTTTTCCAACTTATCGCAAGCTTAAATGAGAGTGAAAGTTATAAAGATGATGAGTAAATTCAGGTGGTGAAGTGATTTTGTTTAGAGGGAGTGATCAAAAGCTTGATGTTATATGTCCTTTATGTGTGTTGATTGTTTAATGAGAGCAAGAGAAATGAAAAAATGAAGCGAGATTTTTTGTTTATGCTTCAAATTAGTACCTAGTTGCTGAGCGAGATTTAGTTCACTTAGCAAACTTATAGTTGCTAAGCGAATTTACTCAGTTAATTCATTATTTACAAGAATTCGTTGAGCAAATTTGAGGTAGAGACTAGGGGGTACACTGTCTTAAATCTGCTGAGCGAAATGTTTTTCACTTATGCATTTAAGACAGATGCTAGGGGTTTGTGTTGTCTTAAATCTACTAAGCAAAATGTTTTTCACTAAAAAAATTTAAGGCAGAGGCTAGGGGTTTAAAAAAAGGTTATTTCGCTTAGTGATAGATTTCTCGCTTAACGCCTCCATTTTTTCACATTCGCTAAGTGAAATTTTTATTTTTTTTTCAAAAGAAATAAAAAATTTGAAAGGACTTAGTGAAAATACTAGGTTGCCTTCCAACAAGCGTTCTTTTTACGTCATTAGCTTGGCGCCTGATTATTACTTAGGGTCTATTAGAGATATGACTATTGTTATTCTCTCTATTTCTCCTTCGAGATAATGTTTGATTTTTTGCCTATTTACCATCTAGCTTCTGTCTATAGTTAGATCTTGAAGTTCACAACTCCATGTGGTTTGACATTTTTTATGATGAATGGTCCTAACTGTTTTGACCTTAACTTTCTTGGAAAAGGTTTTAGCTAGAATTGAAGAGCAAAACTGACAAACCTGGTTTGCATTCCCTTTGTCTAATGTGCTTATCATGGTAAGCTATTATCTTGCTTTTATATAGCTTGTTATTCTCATAAGTAGGTAATCTTAACTCTTTTAGCTCGTGCAATTGAAATTTTCTTCTCTAACCAACAACTTTTAAATAAAAGTTTAGTGTTTTGAGTATCCAAAATGCCTTGTGCTCGAGTTCAACTAGTAAATGAAAAGACTTTCCATACACCATTTGAAATGGTGTCATTCCTATTGAAGTTCTGAAAGTAGTCATGTATACCCAAATATTGTCATCTAACTTCATTGCCCAGTCCTTCCTTGAACTTGCCATAGTTTTCTCCAAAATTTTCTTTAATTCTCTATTGGAAACTTCTACTTGGTCATTGGTCTAGGGATGATAAGGAGTCTTTACTCTGTGTTTAACTTCATAGTGCTCAAGTACTTTTTTTAGCTGAGTATTGTAAAAATCCAATCCCCCGTTACTTATTAATACTCTTGGAGTACCAAACTTGCAAAATATATTTTTTTTCAAAAATTGAATCAAAGTCTTTGCATTTGCCTTGCTTGCATAATGTATGATGTGAACGAATTTGTTTTTACTTTCGCCCAATGCAGCTCCAATTGCATAATCACTAGCATCACACATTAATTCAAAACCATAACTTCAATCTAGTGCTATGATGATTGGTGTTGTGATGAGATTTTGTTTCAATGCATCAAAAGCTTGCAGGCAATCATTATTGAAATCCAACTTTATGTTTGTAGCAAGAAGATTACTGAGCAGTTTGGCTATTTTGGGAAAATCCTTATCAAATCTTCTGTAGAAACCTGCATGTCCAAAAAACTTTTGATTCCCTTCACAATCGTGGGAGGGGGAAGTTTGGAAATGATTTCTACCTCTGCAGGATCTACCTCTATTCCTTTTGCAGATATTTTCTGGCCAATGGCAATTCCTTCTATAACCATAAAATGGCATTTCTCCTAGTTTAAAACTAAGTTCGTCTTAACACACTATTTCAGTACAATCTCAAGATTTTTCAGACAATGGTCAAATGTTAGACCAAACACTGAGAAATCATCCATGAAGATTTTGATGCATTGTTCCACTTAGTCTAAAAAAATAGTCATCATGCATCTTTGGAATGCAGCAGGTGCGTTACATAAACCAAAGGGCATTCTTCTATTGGCAAAAGCACCAAATGGATAGGGAAAGATGTTTTTTCCTAATCTTTAGTATCAATGGCTATCTGGTTATACCTAGAACACCCATCTAGAAAATAGTAATAAGATTGGTCTGCCAACCTTTCAAGCATTTGATCCATGAATGGTAAGAGGAAATGGTCTTTTCTGGTGGCTTGACTAAGTTTTCTATAATCAAAGCACATCTGTTATAGTAGGGATTAACCATCCTTCTCGTTTTTATGACAACTATTCTTTCCTTTTTTGGTACCACTTAGACTGGACTGGCCCAAGTACTATCTGAGATGGATAAATCATACCTGCCTCTAGTAATTTTATCACTTCCTTTCTGACCATTCCTTTCATGTTAGGTTTTAGGGGTCTTTAAAATTGAGCCACGAGTTTGTATTCTAGTTCCATGAGAATTCTATGCATGTAATATGAATGGTTTATTCCTTTCAAGTCAGCGAGTGGCCATCCAATGGCTCTAGCATTGATTCTTATTACATCAATCAATCTTCTTTCTTTATCTTGTGTTAACTTGTTGTTGATTATGATGGACTTCCTTCCGTCTTCTAAGAACACATATTTTAAATGTTCTGGGATTTGCTTTAATTCTACTGGAGTGGGTTCCAGCTGTTCCTCCTTCTTTATGTCTTCTATGGATGGTAGTGTGAAATTTTCACCTCAATTTAATTCTTCAATGCATTTTTTTACTTCATCATCGAGGTCAACTACATTATTTAGTAGTGCTTTCGCCAAAGGGCCTATCACATCCATTCTGAAGCACCCCTTGGAAGTTGTTGAGAACTTCATAGCTTCAAGGACATTAAAGACTACTTCTTCATCTTGTACTCTTACCTTCAATTTCCCATCATCTACATCAATGATCACCTTGGCAATCTTCATGAAAGGTCTTCCCAGGATCAAAGAGAATTTAGTGTCCTCTTCTATATCCTTTATCACAAAATCTGCTGGGAATATGAATTTATCAACTTTCACGAGCATATCTTCTACTATGTCGTGAGGATATTTGACTGATCTATCAAACAATTGAACAGTCATTCGGTGGGTCTAATTTCCACATTACCTATCTTTTGAAGCATGGATAAAGGCATTAGATTTATGCTTGCTCCCAAATCTAATAATGCCTAACCTACTGAAAGGTTAATAGAAACAAGCAATGTAAAACATCCTGGGTCTTTTGATTTTTAAGGTAGTGACGTTTGAATGATTACGCTATATCCCACTTCTATCTTTACTGTTGATTCCTCCAAGAGTCTTCTTTTCTTTATTAATAACTCCTTCATGAATTTGGCATAGGTGGGAATTTGTTCCATAGGTTCAGTGAAAGGAATATTGACTTGTAATCTATTTAAGATGCCCCTGAACCTTTGCAACTTTCTTTCTTTGTCTTTCTTGGATGGTGCATGAGGATAAGGTAAGCCTTTTACTGGTACTGTATTTCTTATTTCTTTTTCTTTTCTTTTTCTTTTTTCAACTCCATCTTTATCTTTTTCACCTTTTTTTCTTTTCTATTTTTTTCCTCCTCGTCTTCAAATTTTTTTTTACTAACATTTCTTCATTTTTTTTTAGAATCCTTTTCACCAAGATTTTCTCCAATTCCTTTACCAATGACAATGCCTTTTCAAGTGGTAATGGTTTTACAGTGTTCTTTTTTTGGATTTACCTGAGTGTTTGCTAAAAAATGTCTTATTTGTTTATTTGTCAATTGCTTAAATGACTGCCTATTTGTATTTCCAAATTTTTTATTGCTGCATCAATACTTTTCTGCCTAATTTTGGAATCTTCCATTATTTGGTCTAAGGCTGCTTCTATTTTTGACATTCTATCAGGTTGTCGAGGTTGTTGTTGATATGGTTGTAGGGGTAGTTACCTTTGTGGAGCCTCATTTTCTTGTCTCCATCTTGAATACTGATTTTGATTACTCCTCCAACCTTAATTGTAGTTGGAAGAATAATTGCCTTCTCTCCCTTTATTATTCACATAATTGGCTTCAGCTTCTAGCACTGTGGCGATAAGAGAGCATTTGTCTGTCTAGTGGTCTTCAGTATACAAGTCACATCTCATCATTTGTTTAGGAGGTATGAATGGACTTGAAGGTGAAGTATGTAGACTAATCATCTGCCTTTTTAGTTCCACCATTTGTCTTAATAGTAATTGATTTTAAGCCAAAATGGCTCTTTGAGTGTCTAACTCCATGATTCCTCTTTTTTGTGATGCTTGTCTCTTATCATGATGAGCTTGATAATCACTGGTAGCTAGGGATTCAATGATGAAAGTTGCTTCTTATGGACTTTTCATCATCATTGATCCTCCTGTAGAAGCATCAAGAAATCTTTTGTATCTGGAACCAAACCATCACAGAAGATATTTAATTAGGCAATGTCATCAAAACCGTGGTTTAGGCATTTCCTTAAAAATTCTTTTTGTCTTTCCCAAGCTTCAACAGAGGTTCATCTTTTCCCTACGAACTATCTTGCCACATAGTTCGTAGAAAGCTGAAAGGTGATTGTAAGGATCTTCATGGTCTAATCATGTGAATTGATTAGAAGTAATCAAAGTTAATAAAGTTGGTTTCATATCTACCCCTTTTTGTGGTCTCATAATACTGGAAAAATGTCTTGGCCCTTGTTGGTTGGCATAATCTCCAAGGATTCTTCTTAGATTGTTTTAGTTTCCATCACCTTCTTCTGCTATTGGTGGTTGACTTGTGGTAGCAGATGAAGATTATTCTTGTTCTTTGCTTAGTATTTTCTATTGTCTAGATATACTATTATTTCTCCTAGTTGTTCTTTCAATTTCAAGATCAAATACTAATTCTTTAGCTCGAGTTTTTCTACGCATTCAACAGAGATACTTTACAAGAAGTTGAATCACAAGAATCTAAAAATTTACAAAGTTTGTACAACTATATTTACATGTTTACAATGAAAGAAAATTGAATTTATATGTATCTTTACTTCGCCAACAATGGCACCAAAAACTTGTTGAGTTTTAATGACTACTCTATTTTTGGCAAGTGCACTAGTCATATTGCGCTATAGAACTAATTAAATCAGGTTGTCTCCTCAAGGAAGTGAAAATTTATATAAATTCAATAATCTTTTATAAGAATTTCTAGTGAAAATTTTATGTTTGAAAAATAATAAACAAATTTGTAAATTTATGTTTTTGTGATTTTTATCTTAATGAAAATAAAGTGAACAGTTAGGAGCTTAATAAACATCACAATACCAATATTTTATTATAGATATTTAAGTTTATCATTTATTTCCAAAAATTGTTGAAAGTTTCTCTATCCTAATTGTTTAGCAATAGAGAACTAAATTAATGAAATAACATCATAATTCCTTAGCAAGAATTATTTCACCAATTTGATAGACACAAAACAATTATATATTCAGTCACAGATCCTACCTCATTCCTGAGCATAATCACTATATGATTTGTAAATTTATGTTTTTGTGATTTTTATCTTAATGAAAATAAAGTGAAACAGTTAGGAGCTTAATAAACATCACAATACCAATATTTTATTATAGATATTTAAGTTTATCATTTATTTTCAAAATTGTTGAAAGTTTTCTCTATCCTAATTGTCTAGCAATAGAGAACTAAATTAATGAAATAACATCATAATTCCTCAGCAAGAATTATTTCACCAATTTGATAGACACAAAACAATTATATATTCAGTCGCAGATCCTACCTCATTCCTGAGCATAATCACTATATGATGAATCTTTTGGTACTATAATTTCACAATAATCTTTCGATATCAGAAATTAAATAAAGCATGTTATGAGTTGATCAATCACACAACAAGCATTAAGCACAAGGAAGATTCAAAATAAATAAAGAACTTTATATGTAAGTAAGAGAGAATTACAGAGTATAGATTAGTCGCTCAGTTCCAAAACCTTACAAAACTCAACAAATAACCTATTAATCACTACTCTAGAAGAAGAAGAGAAAAGGAGGAGGAAGATATGTTATGATTTTTTTATGATTTTCTCCCTCCATTCATATCCCCATTTATAGGCATCATCTTGCGAGTTTCGCTTATTGAAATAAACATCACTTAGTGGTTGTTGTATTGCCTTAATTTTGCTAAGCAAAATTAGTTTCACTCAACAGATGTTAGTGAAATCTTGTTGCTTGTTGCATTTTTGCTTAGCGAAAGTTAGTTCATTAAGCGAACTCTAAGGGCTAAATCTTCATGTGCCTGAGCAAATTGTTCACAAGGTTAGTGATTCCTTTTTGTCCTTTGATGTTGTTGGTTGGTGAAGGAACTATGATCCTACAATTCTCAAGAAACAGTGCTAAAAGATGGTCGTTAGCTTCAAAAAATCCAATTCCCTTCCTACTTTCAAGGTTACTTAGATATCTACACAAAAGTGGACAATTCAAGAGTAAATGTTAGGAAAAGAAAGATAATTGAGAGATTTTCTTCTGTCAATTTCACTCAATTGTCTCAATTATCAATTTACCAACTCCACCTTTCTTAGGATTCGATTATGAGATACTTTCCAAGCAAAAGTTGATACCTTAGAAAACACTCTTGCTTTCCAAATTACCTAAGATTTTAGAGACCTAAACCTGCAAGCAACTGTGAATTACTTTGTAAGTCTTTTCACTAAGAATTCCTTTACACTACTAGAATTCCCTCACTTCCACCCATCTTTCACTTGACAATTCAAATGAACCTCTTCAAGATCCATCATTAACTTTTTCATCCACTAAGTCTCTTATCTAAATAATGGTCTTTCTCCACATTAACCTCCAAATCTAATTGTTGGCACTCCATTCCCCCACCTCCAAAATAAGAACATCCTTTTGAATAGAGAAAACAAATAGCAAAAGTGGTTTTGAAGCTATTTGTTCTCCATCAATCATCCTTAAAAAATTTAAACATTGATCTATCCCCTATAACCACTTTTAAATTATCTTTAACCAATTACATTATTTTTCCCCTAATGTCACTTGCACTGTATCCTTCCTCCATTTTGAGCCTCTTTGTCATATTGTAGTCCACTTTTAATATCACTATACTTAGACTGCAATATCTTTTCCTGGAATAATTTATATTTATCATTAAATTAAAAACGTCATTGTGAATCATGTGTCATATGGTTATTACTATTAAAAATGACTATCAAATTTATACTTAATAATAAGTTTTTCCTCCTATTAATAATAATATTATAAATCTTAGCATTAATATTATTAGAGTTTAATTATACACTCGCAGGGGGGTGTGGGAGAGGAAGGGTAGTCAGTGTTCTCGGTAATGGTTAGATTTGACTTTTATTGAAGTAGAGAGAGGAGACAAAACAGGTTGGTGGTCAAGTCAGGTTAGGAGGCGTATTGGTGACGAGAGAGACACTGCATTTTGGAAGGATAAGTGGTCAGGAGAGGTGTATTGTTTAAGATAACCCTAAATAAGGAGGCATCTGTGAGGGATCTATGGAATGAGGGAGATCAGAGGTGGAAATGGTTATAGAGGAGGAAGTTACTTGAATGGGAGACAAATTTGTTGGAAGATTTTAGGAGTAGATTAACAAATCTAGTAGTAGATGATGAGGTCTAGGATAAGTGGATTTGGAAACCTGAGAAATCTTAGGTCTACATTGTCTCTTCCACTTACAAGGTTTTGTCAACAAATATGCAACATCAACAGGATTTCTTTTCAAGAATATGGATGGCACGTGTACCCCCCAAGGTTCAAGCATTCATGTGGAGATTGGATGCAGACAAATTACCTACAAAAGTTAACTTGGCAAAAAAAGGAATTATGCATGGTGAAGATGTCGCTTGAGGAATGTGTGATGCAAGGTGTGAAACAGTCTTACACTTGTTTGTCTCTTACCTAGTGGCTGCTAGAGTCTGGATTGAGATATGCGCATGGTGGGAAATCTCTTCAGCTTTTAATATCAGTTATTTCCGTATGCATGGGCTTCAATTTCTGGGTCTAGTAAACATGAACATAAGAGCGTGGAAAGTTTGGTCCTTTATGTGGTTTGCAACCATGTGAAAATTATGGAATGCATCAGTTTTCAAGTCAAACCCGCCTGAGGTTCAAAATATCATTATGGAAACTAAATTGTTCTCGTGGGAATGGAGTAGGATGGCAAAATTAACCTCACATAATTTTCCATAATGGATTATGATTTCATATATTTGTGTGTAATAGATGACTTCTATATTACTATTACTTGGTGGTGAGTATTTTGGACTCACAAACTATGTAAAGAGTTAGGGTGGCATTCCATGTGTTATTCCTATTTTGATTTTAATATAATAAAAAATTATACACTCACAACGTAAAAAAGTTTTATATTGACATTTTAATTACAATTCTTCATTTATATGATTTTTAAATTATTAATGGGTAAAATCAACAAACTTACTATAAATAAAGGATTATAATTAAATGTCAATATAAAACTTTTTACAGTGATAATATATACTAACTATACTCATATTATTAATAAAATATTATCAAATTTATGTATACCTCTAAAGTGTACTCATTTTAGAGGATAAAGTATATAAACAATCATTGTTTTAAAATTATCTATTGAGATTATAATTAATTTTAAAAATTTTTATAATATATATATTTAATTACTTTTATCACAAATTTTAACAAAATATCTTTTAATCGAATGTTATTATATCACTTTATCCTAGAAGGTGAACATCTGATATCTTTACCTCATTTTAGCATATATATATATATATATATATATATATATATATATATATATATATATATATATATATATATATATATATATATATATATATGCTAAAATGAGGTAAAGGTGTCAAATGTTCTAAGAATCCAAGTTTATTAATTCATATTCGCTTAAGTTTTAGTTATACCAGAAACCTGAGATTCATACCGCCTTATTTATTAATTCATATTCGCTTAAGTTTTAGTTTGTTCAATTTAATAGGAAAGCTTGTGCTAACTAAAAATGATTAGTTTAATTTTATTTTTGTCAAAAATTGATTTATTCTAACATTTATTAAAGTGGACCAGGTTCGAACAAACCTATAAATTAACAAAATAATTAGTTTGTATAGATTATTTGGTAAAAAAGAATGTAATTAAACACATATAAACTATAAATAGATTCAATTTGTGTGGATAAATTTCGATAGTTTAATTAAAATGAAAAAAAAATGTTACAATTCAATAATGACATAGTAAATATTAGTATATATGTATATTAAATTCTAGTTAAATCACCGTTTAATTCTACTTCTTCTTTTTTTTTTGAAAAGCAAAATTTTATTCAAAGGGAAGAAACAAAGTGTTTCTACAGAATACAAGATTTGATATGCACTACTCCTCAAACTAATAGTGCAAACCCTCATTGGGCTCCTATCTCATATTTAACATGCATATTCTTGGGTTAGCATACCAATCCGAAAACACACACCTCCTATTAAATCCGAAAGAATACATTAACCAATTCCACGATATTACTTTTATAGACATCATAATATCGACGGAGTCTGCCAGTATCCTATAAAAAACAATCTGGTTTCTAGCTATCCAGATAGCCCAACAGCCAACAAGCCAGAAGACATACCTACATCTCTTCTTTCGCTTTCCTACGACCCATGCGGACGATGAAAGGAAAAGTTGCGTGATGTTCCCCGGAGTTGGTCCTTGAATCCCCAGCCAGCTGATCATTTTGTTCCACACTGATTGAGCCTGGATGCAAGTCAAAAAAAGGTGATTTCTGCTTTCCATATCATTTCTACAAAACACACACTTAGCATCCGCTATTGGGATGTAAACTCCTCTCTGCAATAGATTATCCATGGTTGGTAATCTATTTAACAATAATTTCCACGACAAAGCAATTACCTTCGAAGGTAATTTATCCTTCCACATACGTCTCAATTCTTTTGGCTCAACCTCAATTAAAGTTACCGCAGTCTGTTGCGTATGCAAAACCTTATATGCATCTGCCACCGAAAACCCTCCGTCCGTACTTGACTTCCATCTCCATACATCCGGCATCTGATCTAAAAAGGTGACTGACTGCAGCAAACTTTGTAAGTAACATAGTTGGTCTTCTTCCCAAACAAATAACTCTCTGCCACACCCAATTCCACCCCCATGATGATAATGTAGCTTCCTTTTTATCATTAATAGTGATGAGCTTATCTTCCGATATTCCATACAACCTGGGAAATTTTATGCTTAACGCTCCACTTCCTAACCAATTATGCTCCCAGAAAAAAGTGTCCCTCCCATTCCCTACTCTTTTATACATTGTTCTCAAACCACTGTGGTATCACTGCTTTCGGTCCGTCAATAGCCCATAAATCCCTCCACCACTGAGAAGCTCGAGAGAAATTAACAGGTCTATTATTGAATTTGTGTGACATACCATACCTAGCTACCAGCAGCTGTCCCCAGATTGCATTATCCTCTGTTAATATCCGTCACCTCCATTTTGCTAGCAAACTCAAATTAAATTCCCATAAACACTTTACCCCCAAACCTCCTTCTTCCTTAGGTCTACACACATTTTCCCAGCTAACCCACGCAATCTTTGTCTCTGCTCCCCCCCACAGAAAGGAACGTTGTAGTCTTGTCATAACTTCCAAAAATTTCTTAGGCACTTTGTAGAAAGAGAAGTAATACAATGGAAGACTTGACAGTACTGAATTTATGAGGACTGACCTTCCTGCAAACGACAAGTGTTTTGCCTTCCACCCTGACAGTTTCCTCTGAAATTGTTCAATAAGAGGCGTCCACACTTCAACCTTCCTTGGATTAACCCCCACCGGTATCCCCAAGAATTTAAATGGCGGTGAAGATACCTCACAATTCAAGAAAGTAGTCACAGCACCCCTAAAAGTATCATCCACATTTAAACCAAAGAATTTGCTTTTGCTATAATTCACCTTTAACCCCAAAGTCATTTCAAACCCCCGAAGGATTACCTTCAGATACCATACTGATTGCATATCTGTTTCTCCTATCATAATAACATCATCAGCATATTGCAATATTGAAAACTTTACCTCGTCACTAATAGAGAGCTCTTTGAAAACCCCTTTACCAACTGCTGACCTCAATAGTCTAGAAAGAGCTTCAGCTACCACTAGAAACAGAAAAGGTGAGAATGGATCTCTCTGCTTCAGTCCCCGCCCTGGTCTAAATTCAGCCGTCGGGCTCCCATTTACCAGAATTGACACATGGCTGTTCCTTACAATGTTGTTCATCCACTTCCTCCATCTACTCCCAAAACCCAGCCTGATCAACATATAATCCAAAAAATTCCAATTGAGTGAGTCATAAGCCTTTTGAAAATCCACCTTAAACAAAAAACAGGACTTCCCTTTCCATTTTGCCCAATCAACTATCTCATTTGCTACAACGACCCCGTCAAGAATGGATCTTCCCGTCAAAAATGCTAACTGACACTTAGAAATTAAATCCCCCATGACTCTCTTTATTCTTAAAGACAACAGTTTAGAGATAATCTTTTGAATGCTTGAAATTAATGAGATTGGTCTATACTGAGCTAACCTGTCTGGCTTTGCCAACTTCGAAATCAAAGTAAGAAAGGATGATGTCACCCCTTTCGGTAGAATACCTGATTGATGGAATTCTTGTACTGCCTTCACAACATCCTCCCCTGTGATTTCCCAACATGATTTATAGAAATTGAAACCAAATTCATCAGGACCTGGACTTTTCCCCCCCTCGCATGCCCATACCGCCTCTTTTATCTCACCTGCTTCAAAAGGCTCCTCCAGCATTTCCCTCTAACAATCACTTAATTGAGTAAAGTGTACCCATCCAAATTTAGTTTGCCTTCTTCTTTCTTAGTAAAGAGCTTTGAGAAGTGATGTAGGTCATGACCGCGAATTTGTTGAGCTTCCTCCAACTATCCAGCTTCGGATTTAATTGCTAGTATAGAATTTGCATAGCATATCTCTTTGTAGCATTTGTGAAAATACTTGGTATTGTTATCACCATTTAAAGCCCATTTTACCCAAGATTTCTGTAACATGGACTACTCCATCCTCCTTACCTTCCCCCAATATTCTGCCAAAATGTCCTGTCTACATTTACTACTTCCTTGCCCCCCTTCACCTAACTGTTGATCCACTCTCTCCAATTCTGCCACCTTCTCTGCCAAGAATTTCTCATCCTTTCCCCAAATTTCTTCTTTCCACTTTTTAATCTTCATCTTTTCAAGCCTTTTAATTTGTTTGCCAACTGGTACATCTTCCACCCTTGAACCTGTTCTGAGGTCCAAAATTCTCTCACCAATTCCACAAAATCTGGCTCCTCCAACCAATGGTCAAAAAACTTGAATGGTTTAGGACCCCAATTCTGTTTATTATCTTCAGTTACAATCCAGCTATGATCTGAGAATTCTCTTGTGCCCACCCTTTGGGCTATAACTCCCCATTCTTCCATCAGATCCGGACAAAATAGAAATCGATCCAACCTGCTAGATGATTCTCCGTTCGGAGCTATCCACGTGACTCTTTTCCTAATGACCGGAATATCCAGGAGTCCCATTCTTTGGATAAAGAATTTAAATTCGGACATTTCAGTTCGAGAGTGATAATTTGACCTCCCTCTAACCTCATGCCTATCCACCACAGCATTAAAATCTCCCCCGATTACCCAATTAGTGTCCGGAAATCCACGCTTTGTCATCATCAGATCATCCCACACCTTCCTTTTCCCTTCTAACGAACATGGGGCATACACATTTACCACACAGTTAACTTCATTTGAACGTTTTCCTCTGAATCCAATTCCAAGGAAACCTTGCCCCTGTATATACCAGGCTACCTCCAACATATGTTTCTTCCAAATTGTCAGACACCCTCCACTAAGCCCTATTGATGGGAGTATTTTCCACTCACACTCCGACAGCCCCCATACCTCCTTAATTTCCCAGTCATTCACCATCATACACTTTGTTTCCTTTAGTAAACAAATATCAATGTCATTCTTATTCAAGATTCTCCTTATTCTTCTTCTCTTGGCCTGATCCCGGAACCCCCTCACATTTAATGAGAAAATCTTCATTTAGCTATTCCGGGCTATCCTCCTATCCCTTTTTTCTTTCTCCACCTTATCCATCATTTCCATCTCTCCTAGTTCCTGTATGTATTCCTCATCCGGTTTGGTACCGGAAATTCCGATTTCCTTCATTGCCTTCCATATTGTGCCCATTTCATCCACCTCTTACCCTTTCCCCTTCTCTTTATCTTTTGAATCTTCCTGTTGCCTTTGACTTATTAATTCACTCCCAGCAAAACTATTTCTTCTTATTTGCTTCCATATATCCACCTTCCTTTTTTGCCCGTTCTCTCCCCCAGACACCTCTTCTCCTCCTACCAATACCCACTTCTTGTAGTCATATGGTTGTGTGGCAATAGATTCCTTGTTTTCGTATTCGCTATTCGCCCTTCTTTCCCCTTTCCGGAAATTCCCATTTTCACTACCATGTTTACTTAGATTTTGGCCCGTAAAAGAGACCACCATATTTACTTGTTCATCCCAATCCGCACCTCCATATTGGGCCCCGTGAACTGTTACTTTGCGCCGGATTTGGGCCCGTAACGAGTGAGGCTGGATCGAATTAAATGGGCTCCAATCGGGTCCTTCTGATCGTTGGTTGCTCGGATTTGAAACTGACATGACAACCTGTCTATCACTCACTCCATCAGTCAATTCACCCACTCTATGCGTCATATCACGTCTCAGCCTAGAGTCCCGTGCTACCCACCTCGCTCCTTGAAAACCGCTGCCACACTTCATTTCTCCCACCTACCCTCTTCATTTCTTCTGCCACACTCCATGGAAATCGGCGTTCTCCCTTCCTCCGCTGGAAAGCGACCAACTCCCTTTCCTTCAGGTTCCTGCTTCTTTTCCCCTAACCGCAAAAGCTGGGCTTCCACCTCCTTTTCTGACTGTTGGTTGTTCTGTTCCTTTTCCCCTACTTGCTCCTCTTGATCCATCTGTGCCATAGCCTTTCTTCTGTAGTCGTCGCCTATACCTATGTCCGGCATCCGTACCTCTGACTCCCTCAGCCCGGAGTTATACCCTTCTGTTTCGTTCACCACCGTTTCCCCGTCGCGCCGAAGTACATGAACTCCAAGGCCGTCGGTTACTCCGTCAGCCTCTCCGTTCACCTTCCAATTTCCTTTACCAAACATTTCCTCTTTCAGCTCAGCCAGCCTTTTCTCCGCCTCCATCGATTCGTCGAAGTCTTCCTCCCCCTGACAACAGCTCATTTCAGACCCATAACTGGTTTTGTTATTTTGGCCTAGCTTTGATTCAGTCATTTCTTCCACCTCCATCATTCGGATGTTGAACGTCTGGTCGTTAATCTTTACTCGAATAGCCGCGTTTAACTTTTCCAGACCCTTCCTAGATATCACCATCTGTGCGACATCATACCTCTCCTTTCTTAGTGTAGCTGTCTCCACATACACCAACTCCCCGAACGGTTCGACTATTTTACGAAAGAAGTTTTCCCCCCATACATAAAGGGGAATACCATAGCAATTTACCTTAACCATCCTTTCTGTATCCACAGCTCCAGGCTCCCACTTTTGTATCCCGACAAACCATTGTTCTAACCACTCTTGTTTTCCTTTTGCAATCTCCTGAACAGTCTCTCCATGTTCCGATTCCAGCAATACTTTGTTTGCCCCCATTGGAGTTGCTCGAATCCTGTATACTCCATGAGCCATTAGGAAGAGTTGAGTCCTAAAAGCACTCTCTTTACTTCGAACTTCGCCCACATATGCCCATTGGAGTCGGCTAAGCTTCGCCTCCGAAGCTCTGAACTCCATTTGCACTTCGACTGCTTCAGTCTCTCCTACCTCCTTTCTATCATTCCTAATCTTGATTTCCCCAGGACTCCGTACTACTGATGCATAAGATTTCATTATGCTTTCATTATTTGTTACTTGTTGTACATGCCTCCTGTTGTCCATAAGGTGATCAACATTTACTTGTTGTCTATCCTGCCTGTGTTTCCTCCTATTACTCTGCTCATTCCTCTATTCAAAACATGGGGTATTAACCCACAGCTTCTCTTTTCCGATGAAAATATTATCCAGTCTCACCACCAGCATTTTCACATTGTGTACCTCAATAAATCTAGCAAAGTCGAACCTCTACCCCTCTTGTTTCTTTTGTTTGGAATGATCACATCCTGTATCCTAACATAGTTCCCAAAGATCTCCCATATTTCCTTTGCCGTATACTCCTCAGGAAAGTGAGTAAAGAAAACTGTTGTTATTTGTCCCATTCCGGTCCCTGCCTCTGAAAATGATTGTCTTCCCCCCTTACCACTCCCCTGTCTAAACTTCTTTCTTCCCCTGAACACCGTCCACCCTCCGTCCATCAAGTATTTGTTGTGATCCCTCCAGTCGAATTGCAATGATTTTTCACCACGACATTCATTCAGGCCAAGTTTATGATGGAAATAAAAGGAAACCTTTAAATCAATAGATACAAGATTATAGTATGTATAGAGAATTAAATATAAAAAGATAGAGGAAAGAGAATCTGTGTACCTCATATATATTGAATTGAAGTTCTTGATCTTCAAGAACAAAAACCCTATGAATGATTATTGTAGAGATATGACAATAAGAACTCTTGAGGGTTCTACTACCTACTTTCTAGGGGATTATTCTAGAGAGTGTGTATTGTTGTTGTTGTTATAATTTGCTTAATGGGATGGCAAATTTATAATCCCCCAGGGTAGGCAGAGACCCCTCAAATGGGCTTTTTTTATGATTGACTCAACCCATCACAGAGTCAATCTTACTATAATCCCATTCAAATAATCATAAAGATATTATAAGATATGATTATCACCAAATCTTAAATTGCCAGATAATGATAAAATATAATTGATTAATACCAATCCACTATTATTTTCAACATTCTCCCACTTGGATGGTATTAATCAATAATACAAAGATAAATCATTAAGCTAGAATGACAATTATAGACAAATCTTATATTAGACAATGAGAAATTTGAGCTACAAAATAATATCCGATAGGGATATATATCATAAATATTTCTCATAAAGTATATAGAATAATGTAGTTCAATAAAATAATACTACATGGTCTCAAGCATCCAAAAATACTAAGAGATATGTTACTAAAATGATATTACTTCACACATATCTCATAAGAAAATTTTCAGACTCCCACTGATCTAAGACATCAAAACTTAACCAAACCATATGAGTTATAAAACTCCAAAGTTAAGTATTTGATCAGTGAATAAAAAAATGTTTAATTAATATAATTTATTTTTTTTTACTTGAGTCCGAAAAATTATATAGGTGAGAAAGCATAATTTACATGCATCTAATTATTCATCATAGCCCAATAACATATGTAATTACATATAGGCTATATAAATGCTCTATAATATTTGACATTTAACTAATCTGAGTTTCAAAAAAGAGTGACTATGTAAGAATCCAAAGATAAGTAGGAAATCCATAAATTCCCTACTAAAACCACATAGACACCTAGTTTATATAAAATGATACTCAGATTATTGTGGCCACTAAATGTCAATTGAGCAAACACTTAGATAATTGGTCCAAACAAAAAAAAATTCATAAGTACTTCAAAAGTGCAAAATTGTACTCAATAGGAGTACTATCATAATAAGCACTTTTTTACAAAGTAGAAAATCATACTCGATAGGAGTATTGCATCTACAATATGCTTATAGAATTTTGACCAAACAAAATGTGAAATTTTGGGTAAAGAAATGCACAATACTTAATTGCATACCAAAAGAATTAATGTGCAATACCCAACAAAATGCTCTTAAAATCCATTAAAGATGTCTATTAAGATACAATGAATTATGTATCTCAATTAAAATAGGACAAAAATAAATAGTCAAGTCCTATAAAGTATGTCATATCACAATTAAATGTGCACAAGAATATATGACAATACAGATAGATAAGTCTCGAGACATGATACAAAATTATATACTTCTAAAATTTTGATCAATATTAAATTTGGGTAAAAGAGATGCACAATGCATAATTTTATGCCAAAAGGATTAATGTGCAGTACCCAACAGAATGACCTTAACATCAGTTAAAGATGTCTACAAAGATACAATGGATTTTATGTATCTCAATAAAAATAGAACAAAAATAAATAGAGAAGCCCTATAGAATATGTCATATCATAATTAAATGTGCACAAGATTATATGACAATAAAAAATATATAAGTTTCGAGAGATAATACAAGATTATATATACTCCCACTAATCCTTAATATACCAAAAAAATATTAGGATTATCATTAGGGTACACTAGTATTAAAAATTCTAGTGATAGTGGGATGATGACTTTATAAGATAGTAATAAAAGTGAATTAAAATTCACTATTATTCTACTTAAGGAATTAGAAAGTAGTAGAATAACAAATTATTAATGAGAGAAGTGGTTAAAATAACAAGAATATGAAACCTACAAATTCATCCATAAGAATAAATAATTCTCACAAATGGTTTCATAATTAACCACATATTAATCAATCTTTACAAAAATATTGACCCCTATGAGGATCTTGAAAAAATAATTACATGAGTGAGAAAATGGATCACTTGATAATTTTACGTAGAATATGAGATCATAAGCAAGTTCTCAAGTAATCATAAACAAAAATCAAGTGCTACAATAAACAATATTTACGCACACTTGAGAATAAAACATGATTACACGCAGCGAAAGAATGAGACCTATTCTTACAAATATTAAGGATATAATAATAAATAGTCTCTAACTCTCATCAAAATTTATAATGGATATAGGTTTATTTATATATCCCAAATAAAGCCTCTAGCTTTTACAAGAATACCATTAACAATATTATAAAATATGGTATGGAGAAATTAATCTCTTAAAATTTGGGATTCCTATATTGTCCTTACAAGAATTGCATACTAATATTGCAAATCAATAGAGAGTTTGTTATACAAGAAAATATTTTACAAGAGACCAATATAAAATCCTTAATATAGATCCCAACAATGTGATAACAAATAATGTGATAAGAAAAAAAAAATTTATCAAGAACATTTGTTTTTTTTTTTTTTTGCACATGTATGATTAATTGGACATTTAAGGTAAAAATCTTATATCACGAAAATTTATTTTATAAGATATTAATTAAAATTCTAATATACAAAATCCTTCCACTTGATAAAGAAAAAATAAGTTGATATAACAAAAAAATACCCAGAGGGCTAAATAAAATTCAACTATTTCTTTATCTATATATATATATATATATATATAAATTTGCACCACAAAAAATGCAACATTTTTTTTTGTTTTGAAGGAAAAAATTTTCAATTAAAGGTTATAAGTCATTATGGAACAAAAAGAATGAGAGTGTAAATTTTGGTTCCATATAAATATAACTAAACATGATCAAATGAGGGAAATAAACTGAACATTACAAAAATAGGGAAACATTATGTAATTCTAAAAGTTCAGTTAAAAGAGAATCCCTAAGGAAATTACAATGCACTATAACTTATATCAATAAAATCCTAATACCGATAGGGTATAAAAAAATCATTAACATAAGCCAAGAAAAGTACATTGTATAACACCAAATTACATTAATAACAATACACCGATAGAGTATAGTTATCATCAATGCAATAAAAAAAATAATTATATCACAAAATTCACATAAATACATCCAAAATAGTGAAATTATAATTATGTAAATGAAAAAAGAAATTATGCATATTGTCCAATAAATTTGCATAATTTTAATCATATATATTATATGACCAACATACAAAATTCACATTATTATACCCATGATAGACAAGTAATAATAATGCAAATTAATAAAGAAAATTATGCTCATAAGAGAAGGACAATTAAGATTGTGCATAATTAATAAAATAACCTAAAATGAATTTATAAATGATAATTCAATATTAGAGAGAGTACAGTATAATTGGAGAATACAAATACTGTAAAGAATTATCACAATGAAAATAGGTAAAAAATTCAAGATTATAATAGTAAAAAAAAAATTAATTTAATCTTGAATTAATCAAATTTTTTTTATATTAAAAAATACCAATAATATAAAAATATTAAATAAATATGGTATTTTTGAAAAAATAAGAATATAAAAAATTAGCAACAACATTCAATGTTTTTTAGAATGAATTTAACACACGAATCATCATACATGATCGTATCAAAACCACAAAGTTCTCCCTTGACCAAATCACAAAAATATGGGTATAAAAATACGTCCATGCAACCCCATTAATACTTTTCAAAGTAAAAGTTAACACAAATATATTATGTTGCCCACACAAATGACTCATATTGGTCAAATATAAAAAAAAGGAAAATTATTAAGTAATTTTGAAAACAATTTACCCCATAATTATTTAAAAAAGAAAACTAGGTTTTAAAAGGGGTAGCACTTAAAAAAAAGTTTCAATATTAATTTACCCATGTAAGAGTAAGTGAATGAAACTTTAACATGTTATTTTAACAATAACAAGTAGCGTAAACCCTCATTTTTTTTTTGTGAAAAAGATAATAGTGAACTATATTATAAAATTTCACTAATAACACAAAAAATCTTCAATTCAAATTTAATTTTCTAATAGAAAACAACCATAATTCTCTAATAGAAAACAACTATAATATGTATCTAATTTGGCTCTGATACCAATAGATGGAAATAAAAGGAAACCTTTAAATCAATAGATACAAGATTATAGTATGTATAGAGAATTAAATATAAAAAGATAGAGGAAAGAGAATCTGTGTACCTCATATATATTGAATTGAAGTTCTTGATCTTCAAGAACAAAAACCCTATGAATGATTATTGTAGAGATATGACAATAAGAACTCTTGAGGGTTTTACTACCTACTTTCTAGGGGATTATTCTAGAGAGTGTGTATTGTTGTTGTTGTTATAATTTGCTTAATGGGATGGCAAATTTATAATCCCCCAGGGTAGGCAGAGACTCCTCAAATGGGCTTTTTTTATGATTGACTCAACCCATCACAGAGTCAATCTTACTATAATTCCATTCAAATAATCATAAAGATATTATAAGATATGATTATCACCAAATCTTAAATTGCCAGATAATGATAAAATATAATTGATTAATACCAATCCACTATTATTTCCAATAGTTTACATATTTGTATTCATTCTTTCCCATTGACCAATTCTAAGCTTGAAAGGAGAGACCATGACAAGAATGCCTTAGACTTCCTTTTTAATTCTACTTTTTATCTATAATTTTAAAGTTTTGACAAATTTTGTCCTCTTAATGTTTTTAATGGTGAATTTTACATTTACTTTTTAGTGATTTTTACCATCATATCTACAATAAGTCTCTTTAATACGGAGGTTTCACGTTGTATTGTTATTAAAAAAACAAAAGATGGACACAAAACTACAACTATTATTAAATCTTATATATGATTATCAAATTCCTGAATTTACTTATTAATTCTTATGAGTTAACAACTAGGTAAATCGTTTCTAAATTAAAGAATTATCTTAGCTCTAAAATTATCAAACCATCATTTTTCAACTTAAAAAAATGTTATAAAACTATTACTATTATATTTACCAGTTATTACTTAATACGAGAATGGATTCCCTCTAGCAGTTTTCTCTCTAGCTTTTTCTAACCTTATTTTTAGTTATTTGTTATAAATAAATGGATGATAAGATAAAAAGTTGAAAACTTTTTTTTTGTGTGAGAAATAAAATTGTTACACCCTCATAAGATATGAGAGAAAAAATAATATTGTTGCACTACAAGTTAAAAATAACATATTAATAAATTTATTTAAAATTTTTAAATATATATTCAAATTTATAATAAATAAATACTTATATATAGTATATAAAAAAGTACACCCTATAATTTTTTTATGCACAATCATTTGTATAGATACGTTTATAAATTTATATAAATTAAATAACTGTGAATGATGCTATAAAATTTTTTTTAGTGTTTGAACATTAAAAATCCCAAAACTATTTTTACATTGATAGTGTCCAGACATCAAACTCTATAAATTTAACTGATAAAATAAATATTTATTACTATCTAAAATCCAATTTAATATAATAAATTATATAAAATATTGGAATATTTGTGTTTCTCATACAAACTAAAAATCCATTATTAATTTAATTGAAATATAACAGTATGATACTTTTTTTAAAATATGATCAACGGTTGAGATCAATGCTGGAGAGAGTTTGAGACAAAAAATGTTGGAAAGGATCTCGATCCTTTCTACTAATAATGTATTGCTAGACTTATTTCTATAAATATTATAAAATTTGTGGTTCATTATTTTAATTTATTATATTGTTGAAATGTTTAATTAATATGTTACTTATAATTATTTTGTTATTAATTTCTATGAATAAACTCTTTTAAGTGTATTATGAAACTCCTATGAATGTAGATATACTCTAGTGTTTTTAATAATAATATTAATGTTTGTTAACATTATTTTAATTTAATAATATTATAAATAATATAAAAAATAAATTTTATTATGATTAGACGTTAATCAATATGCAAAAATTTTACCGTGACATCCAATCACAACTCTTTGTTAATATGACTTTTAAAGTATTAATAGATAAAGTCAAGAAACTTACGATAAATAAAAAGTTCTAATCAAATATAAGTATAATTTTTTTTATAATGACCGTGCATACTCATTAAATTCTTATTATTACTACTATTATTAAAAACACTACTAATATTATCATAATTTGGTATTTTTATTAATGTTGTTGAACTCATATAGTAATATAAATATCAAATTAATGTTATTTTTTATTATTAATCATAACAACACTATTTTTATTGTTATTACTGTTATATTAATAATATTAATTAATATAATATGAATATTAGTAACAATAATAATAAGAATATTATTTAATATACTATTAATAATTAATATTATTCATAATTAGAATAATAATATTAAAAATTATTAAAATTCATAATTCATAATAATAACAATAATATAAATATTAAGAATTATATTATTATTAATCATTTTAATTATTAATATTAATATTAATATTTTAAATAATAATAGATACATAGATAGGAAAAGAAATAAAATAAATTATAAAATTTAGTAATAATAGTGATTTTTAGTTCTCACTCGTATAAAAGACATATTTTAAATATGTACACATTTAATCACCATTAAAACTATGATGGTCACTACATGTATTGTACATTTATCTAATTTATATTTCTTTCATTTCATTTTATTAGTCCTATTAAAGACTATTTTAAATCACATAGTTTTTTCTTTTACTATTTATTAAAAAAATAATATTTTACTTTAATATCATACAATTCATTGTTTTTATGTGAAATTGTATTTATGTGTTCAGAGAAACTATTTAAACTAACATATAAATATTTTTTGAATTTCATAATTTACTGAGAAGGAAACTTATAGATAGATATGGAAGCACATAAATTTGAGAAAACTAATAACAATTTTTGTTTTAATTTAAATTAGTTTCAATGAAAAACAAGAAATAAAATGAAAAATGAAGATGAAATGTATAAAGCTGTTAAATGACCCAACTTATTTTATTCGAATCACTGTTTTCGAAGTCCATTCTGACCCTATAACAGGCCACCAGACTAAACTGATACTTTGAAGAAAAATCTCAAATGTTAAACCTTGTAATATTACTCCAAAATTAATTTTAATTTTAAAAACAAAAAAAAAATAATTCATATAATTTTTTTGGGAATAACAAATTAAACATAATATATACATATTGAAGTCATTATCTATCATATAATATAAGAACAATCATAACAATTAAACACCTAAATAGTGAACACCATAAAATAATATATAATAATAATTAAATAACATAATTAACCAAGGAACATTAGGTAGATTATAAATATAATTAATCAATTTGTAAGTCACGTTCAATTTGGGCTTATATTGATATATTCCTTAAGGCCCAATTTTTTTTTTTATTTTTTAATAATAGATAATATATTAATATTATTATTTAATACATATTAATATATATATATATATATATATATTTAAAATTTATATAATTTTATTTGGCCCACCTACTCCAAGTTCATGAGAATTTCTCTGTACACTCTATAAGTTCTCCCTACACCTCTATAAATTTTTAAAATGGCAAAAAGGTCATTCATGAAAACAGTAAAAAATTAATTACTACGCGCCTCTTTCTCTTCCTCTTTCATATGCACCTTTCACTCGTCTTGCACTTCTCTTGTTTGCTTCTCTTGTAGGCTTCGTTTTTTTTTTCCACTGAATCAATGATTTTCTCTTCTTGTCTGTGCGTTTGTGTTAATCTCATTTGCGTTTGTTTTGTTCTTCCCATTTGCGTTTATCTTCTCTTGGGTACATTATGGAATCAAGTTTTTTGCAAATTTTTTTTTACAAGTCCGAACACCCTTATCTGAATTTATAAAAAAATTTGCAAGTCTGAACACCTTTTATCCACACTTGCAAAACAAAATTGCAAACGAGAAGAAAAGAAGCCAATGAGGGGCGAACAAGACAAGGACGACGACGACCGCAAATGAGGAGATGAACAAAGGTGTAGGGAGGCATGGATTTCAAGCAAAGAATGAAGGAGGAAGAAGAAGGAGGTGAGGATACAAAACTCGGATAAGAGGTATTAGGAGACAAAGAAGGAGTTAAATTATTTTTTTATCTAAGGTATTTTAGACTTTTTTTCACATTTATGAAGGTGCAAGGAGAAGTTATTGGGGTACAGGGAGAAATTAACCAAATTCATTTTAGACTTTCTATTTGAGTTTCCTTTTTTAGAGTTTAACTTATCCATTTTGTAGGCCTAATGGGTCAAATCCATTTTAATAGCTCTAGAAATATATAAAGAAATATAGGATTACATTGATAATGAAAAAGAAGAGAAAAAAGAGATTTTAAATTTTAAAATTGAGTATTAAAATACAATAATATCCTTGATACAAATTATTTAAGATAAGAAATACGGATTTTTATGTCTAATTTTTCGTGTTGATTGTTAATGCACTTTAACTAAAATTAGGGGTGTTCACATATTTAGATTAAACTCAAAATCCGTTCACCTAAACAATCTAATTAGATTAGCAAACCGATTAAATCTGACCTTAGTCATATTGGTCTACAGATTTAAACTCTGCAAATTTGGTGATTTATAAATGAATCCACTCACATGTAAATTGATCTATCAAATCTAATATTTAATGTTTATATTATATATATATATATATATATATATATATATATATATATATATATATATATTGGATAGAGTGTCCATGGCAAATATGCAATCCAATTATTTTAAGTCCAATCCACATCTCTTAGTCCCTTCACTCTCTCACAATATCATTGAACATTTAAAGAATCAAAGTCTAAAATTACTAGTTATAAATTTTTACTGATTTTAGTTTTTTAGAATTTATATTTTATGTTTTATAAACTATTTTTATATATAGTTTTAGATATATGTTATTTTTAAAAAATATATATATTTAATGTTTCATTTATAAATTTTTATATTTAATATTTTATTTTCTTTAATTTATAAAAAAATATATTAAAAACTTTTTTTTAATCCGTGAATAATTCGTTCTTACTCGATCACATCGAATTGGATTGCTAAGTTTTTTTTTTTTTTAATTTGATCATATCCGTTTAAAATTAAATTTCATTTTACATCAATTCCAATGGTGAACGCCCATAACTAAAAGTAAAGTACGTGTAGGTTAGCAATATAGTGTATATATATTATTTATTTTTTAACTAAACTCTACTATTTATTTTCCTATTTATATTCTCTCCATTTCTCGTACCCAACATGCGAGCCAAAACTGATGCGAGACGTGTTAAGAGTGTCCCAAGGAGGATGCCACGCGTCCCACAGGGTTTGTTTGGTTGGGTGAAAAGAATGTGAGTGGGACCCACGATCTTTCTCAAAGGCCTCACTATTTTGGGTCAATTATGGGGAGACAGCGTAGACGTAATCTCTCAATGAGAGAGAGAGAGGGCACAACCATCGAGGAACGTTCCAAAATCGCGTTTGTCAAAGTACACCAACCTGTAAAGTCGCCAAATGCCGTAACTGCCCCCAGAAGTTCTTGTCGGAGACATTTTTTTCTTTTCTTATTGTAAAAGAAAGTTTGGGAGGTGGATTAAGGAGGAAGAGATTTCATCTCTACATCAAACATACATAGCTACCTTTACTTAATTCACTTTTCAATTCCAACTTTTTTATTTTACTTTTGTTTTTTGCTCTAATGTTTTTTTAGTCTTCTAGTATTTTCTTTTACAAATCATAAAAAACAATTATTGAAGTTATAAGGTTATTATGATAGTAAAATAGAAAGATAAAAAAAAAAATGTCATGATTCAAATTTCTTTACTAACATTACTAATATGTACATGGACTTAGACTGAGTGACCTCAATAAAAATATATAAAATTTAAAATATCAATAATAATATATATAATATATTGTTAAAATATATATTAAATAAAAAAATATATTAATAATATATACAATATATTTTTAAAATATAAATTCAATAAAAATATATAATATATATTTTGGTATTTTTTTAAATTGATATGAATGTATCATTTAAGTATTTTTATAAGTCAAATATTAATTGCTAATATGTTAATTTTTTATTAACAAAGATATTTAAAATCACGATCTCTTCTTCCTTTTTTTTCCATACTTTGTAATTCTTTAGCATTCAAGTATTATGTTTAATAATCAACATGGAATGGTATGAATTATTTTACTTTGTTGTTTTTTTAAAATTTAGATTATTTTTTGAGTAATTGTATAAGATTTATATATGCGTGAATTATAAAATTTTGAATTTTAAATTTTTTAAAAAAAGTTTATTTGACATGATGACCCAATAAAGGGTTAGAATAAGCTTAGAAAAATAGTAGTTTATATAAATACAAACTAATGCATTAAGTTATGTGGGCCCAACAGACCTGGACCGCTCGAATGATGAACTGTTAATGCATGCTTTTTGTAACCACAGTATTAGTACATCGTAAGAAAAAAAAATAATTATAAACTTGAAGATGAACTTAAAACTTAAACGTATACAATGTAATTTTTTTTTTCCAGCACAGTTTGGTCCAAAGATGTTAGATTAAAAGTTTGGTATCTCGATTATATTTTGAATGAGAAAAAAAAAAAATATAACTACCCTAATGCATTTATTATCAATTTAATTAAATTTAGAAAGAAAACAACTTGCTTCCAATTACAACCGAAGCAAAAGATCATATCCTATAATAACAACTTTCTCATTTCTAGCATGTTGATGTGCATGATTACACGGCCATAACGACACGCATGTAATTATAAAGCACGAGAAGATTATTATCCACTCATAAATAAAATCAAATACTAATTAATCAAGCTAACATAAAACAAGACGTATCCAATGTCAATTCAAAACGATATTTGCTAAAAACATGATATAAATATTGAGTATAAGAAAGAATTACCTTACCAAAAGGGAATGCATACATGGTATTAAGGTTATTCACAGGATAACGACACAACAAAATCTTGATTAGTGCCATCATTAAAATAGTTTAAACCGTGAGGACTATGTCATTAAGTTACTTTCTTCAATTACGTGAGTTATATATAATGATAGAGTCCACTTAACTAGATATATATATATATATATATTATATTCAAAATTGAGTGGGCACGTTAATTAGTTGTCTTTTTTCAGTTTTGTTTTTTTTTTGTTCTTTTCCTTTAACTTGTTGATAATGAACTTTTATTCTCATGCATGTATATATCTAAAGTTTTTGCTTCATTTTCCAATGCCGTACGGTTTTTGGATACATCATAAAGAATCATTAATTATCCTACGTTTCAGCGGTGAAGAATGTGCATGTGGTACGTAGCATAATCACTTTTTTAGGTGATATATATGCACAAGTTAGTAAAATAAGTGCTTTTTTAAATAGGTTTTAAACAGAGATAATTTAGATAAATACGTTCAAAAATAGAAAAATATTTTATTTTATTAAAATAATATTTTTTAATTTAACAACTAGTTTAAACAAATGGTCCACAATAATCTGTTAATGTTTAATATATAGACTCGAGTTGAGTTTTTTATATGGTTCATAAGTCTAAGATACTTTATCTTTAAAAATTGTCTATTGAAATTCATGTAGGCAAGATGAGTTTTTTAAAAATGAGATAGATATTTTCTTAAATATTTTATTAAAAATTAAAATATTATTATATTTTTAAGAAAAAATGTATTATTCTTCTTACTATTATGTTAAGAATAGATTTTTAACAAAATTAGAGTATTAATTATGCTTTTACAACTTTGAACATGATCTTTAAGATATAATAAATATTTTTTATCATTGAAATAGTTACAATAAAATTTAAAAGCTAAACATTTTTCCCAACAACATTTTAATATTGTGTATTTTAATTAATTAATTTATTGTTCTAGAAATATATTGTCAATAATTATGATTTTTTAGTTACCAGTTGATTCTAATATATTAATTAAACAATATAATTTAACTTAGTTTTTTATAGTTATACATCTCAAATTCGCTATCGTGTTTGAATTTTTGTGTCTTTTATACTTTTTTAAAAAAAGGCTTAATACAATTTTAGTTCTTTATTTTAAAATAGACATTTAGTCTATTTTTTAAATTTAATTTTGAAATTTATTGTTTTAGTTATTTTTTTAAAATTAAAAGTATTCATATAATTTTTTTTATTGACAAATGCTAATTGTTTTTTTATAAGCTAGACAAATGTTAATTATTACAATATGTTAGTTTTATTAGTGGAAAGATTTTTATTTTTTGAAAAGAGTTTTCAAGAATAGTTTTCAAAAACTATTTTAGGGGAAGAAAAGAAAAGAAAAACTTGTTTGACAAGTTTTATTTGAAAACTGCTTTAAAGATGTAAAAATGGAAAAAAATTGTTCATATTTATTAGAATTTCATTAATGAAAAGCAAAAAACAACATATTCTTATTATATTTTGAGTTTTGAAAAAAAAAATAAAAAACTGAAAAGTAAAACTACTTTTAGTTGTTCCTGTTTTTTATTTTTTAAAAACTAAAAAACCAGAACTGTTTTCGAAAACTGTTTTCAGAAAACACTACCCAAACAAGTTTTTCAGTTTTTAAAAACTAAAATATTGAAAACAGTTTTATAAAATTATTGTCAAACAAACACTTAAACTCATAACTTATTTCTCTTTTATTCTCCCACATGTGGATTTTTGTCACTCGATGACTATTAAAAAATTAACTTGGTGTGACTTAAATTTTATAATATAACATGATATTATTTGTTTAATTCACGTGATATTCAAGATTAATTTTACAATAAACAATGGTTTTAATTTGATGGAAGAATCAAATTTGTGAATTTTATAATATTGGTGGAGAAAATGTCTTTATTTTAAAATAAAAAGACTGAAAATTGAGGATTTTGAAAATTAGAGATTAAAATTGCATTTAATAAAAAAACAAATACTTTAAAAAATAACATGAATAAGGTTATACTTTTTTATGACACATTTCATTTTAATTTAGATAAAGATCATTACATAAAATGATACAAGAAATTTAATATATCTATAAAAATAATTAATATAACATACTGTAAAAAATACTATACAAATGTTCTCTCTCCCTTTCTCACTCTCTCTATATCTATCTTTCTATTTTATATATTAATTTAATTACTTTCTGTTTTATATATTAATTTAAATATCATATAATAATAATATAAAATAATTTTATATTAGGATTCAATCATAATTCTTTATGTATATACTTTTAAAGTATTAATCGATAAAATTAATAAATTTACCAAAAATAAAAGTTATGATTAATGTGTGTAAAAAAAGTTTTTACACTCACAATATACAAGTTGATTTCTCTTTATTTATTTATTTATCTATCTATATATATATATAATTTAATTAGACACGGTCAGCCCTGCTGTTATCTTTTTGTTTTTTGCTTTTTCTTATCTATCCTCTTGCATAAAAAGATTATTACCTAGCTGTTAGTTAACTTTAAAAAAGTCAATTAAATTATTCACTAGATTTAATTGACTCATTAAATTTGTAAGTTATGTGATAATGACTATAATATGAAGGTAGTAATTAATGACAACAGTAGGAATAATGTTGATGACTTCTATAATGTTGCTGTACAGAGTAGTAATAATAGCATGGTGATGATTATTCATGTGATAGTAATGTTAAGCACAAGGTTAGAGTAATTACACAATTGATTAAATTAATGTATTGAATTTAACTAATTAAATTAAATCAATTATTTAAATTAAATAAATGAATGTTTAATTTTTTGTCCAATTATATGTATTATGACAATTTTATTTGAGCGTTGTAGACCATTATGATTAATAAACTTTTCTTTAATTATTTAATACAATTTTATATTTAGAACTGGAACTCGAGAAACTTAATTAATTTAAAATAACTCTATTATTTGATTTAATTGATTGTTTGATTAATTTAATCTTTTTACTTTAAAATATAAATTTTAATGAATATTTAAAATTGTATTTTCAATTTTTTTACAAGAATATTAATGCTTTGTTTGATTTTATATAAACTCATATAAGTTAAAACTAATTTAATAAATTAAAATCAAATTAGGTATATAACTTTTATAGAAGTTGTTTTTTAACCTTTTCAAAACCCTTATGAATAAATTCTTGTAAAAAAAATTATGAATAAATTCAATACATTGTATTATGTTATTTTATTTTTATATAAATATGTATAAAAAACAAGTTTATTTAAGCAAAATCTTATTTAAAGTATTTTTATACTATCTTTGTGTTGATTTTTACCCTCAAAATATATTATTTTTTATAACCACACACATATATACACACATACACACACATAGACACATGTGTATTTGTGTTTACAGGTACTTTAGTTAAACAGATATATTATTTTATATCTTAAATTAGGCGTTGCTAATTTTTATAAATTTCTTAAAATGTACCTGTGGGTTGTTATCAATGTTATTAAAACTAAATTGTTTTAGTGATTTGATGGTTTAATAGTTGAATGGGATAATCACTAGTTGAACTATATATAGAGAGGACCATTCAAACGAGTAAAAGGGTTACGGTGAGAAATGAGAAAACATAATAATAATAAACGCTTTAGATTGAGTTATTAAACAAACTTACATGATTCTCTTACACAAAAACTTTCTCACAAACTCGTAAAGGGCAATCTCATTACTTTGCAGAATCATCTACAGGGTTGCCACCACTACCACCACCCCCGTCGGTATCGCTACTGTCGCCATTAGTAGTGGTGGAGTGAAACATACATGACCTGCCACAGTTTACAACCGTAATCAAATTGAAAAAACATGAAATTAGGAAGAGAAAGAATTCAACAAATATAGAGCGGTGTGATGAAAAATGAGACAAAAACAAAACAACATGAAAGTCGGTGGTATTTTAAATTCAAAAGAGGAAAAAGTAAATTGTGTTTTTGAAGCACTTGTTCTTTCACTATAATTATAAAGTGTTCCCAATTTGAGTTCACATCACACACTCACACTGTCTGTTGTTTGTTATTGGGAACAGAACAATCATCATCGTCGTTATTGCCATTGGCACCACCGCCATCATCAACAATGATGGTGGTGAGTCAAAGGTGGTGACAACCTTGCAGAGATTCTTCAGAGGTGATGAGAGCAACCCGTTAAGAATTTGTGGGAAGATTTTTGTGTCAAAAAATGAGCTTGTGTAATTAACAACTCAACTTGAATTGCTTATTAAAATCTTATGGTTATTATTCCTCTCTCTTTCTCTCTCTCTCTATATATATATATATGAGAGGAGATTTTTTAAGAGATTTACTCTGAATCATAACTACCTATCTTCTTAAGATCTAATGATTGTTCTAAATAATTAATTTTAATCATTAGATTTCAAGAAAATGAACGGTTAGGATTGGGAGTAAGTATTTTAAACTTACTCTTGGAGTAAGTGGACCCTTTCCCTATATATATATATATATATATATATATATTATAAGTCAATATTAGTTGTTAATATGTTAATTTTTGTTATTGAAGAGATTTGAATTCACGATCTTTGTCCTCCTTTCTCTCCATATCTAGACTTTGCCAAACCAATCTTATAACTAAAAAATATACTTGACATAATTTCAAAATTCAAACCTACATAACATTATCAAAACCATAAAGTATCAATATCCAAAATAGCAATTAATTTAAAGTTAAAAAACAAAGTTCATAAGTAATAATTCAATCACACAATTGGTTAAACAAGTTCTTAAGTCCTCAACATCTAAAAACTATAATTTAATTATTTAAAACTATCAATTTTAGATTTGGATTATGGTCAATTGATTTAAAACTATCAATTTTTATTAGTAGGGGGATTCGAACCCATGACCTCTCTTCCTCTTTCTCTCCACATATGGATTTTGTCACTAAATCAATTTTATAATTAAAAAATATACTTAACGTAACTTCAAAATTCAAAGTTAAACAACACTACCATAACTACAAAGTATCAATATCCAAAATAGCAATTAATTTAAAGTTTAAAAACAAAGTTCATAAGTAATAACTTAATGACACAATTTCTTAAACAAGTTCTTAAGTCATCAACATCTAAAAACTATAATTTAATTATTTAAATCTATCAATTTTAGATTTGGATCATGGTTAAATGATTTTTGTCTAGATCCAACTTCTTTTTTATCAAGTAATACATCATCAAAATGACATAATTTTCTAATATACTAAAATGACGTCATTTCGAAACACAAAAAAAATCTACAAATTGATATAGTTTAATTGGTTTGGTCTGACATTGAATGACCTATCTACTAAGCAAACTGAGTCGTTAACTCCCTCGACTTCCAATCTGAACGGTCAGTTCGATTTAATTTTAATAACTATGGTTGTTATAACTTATTTTCTCTAAAATTAAGTGGTATAAGTCAACAAATGTTTATAAGGTTTCCGAACTTTGATTTATTTATCTTTTATAAAAGAGAAGTTATTAAGTTATAATTACACATTTTTTAAATACACCCAGGTGTATGTTGCTAACTTTACTATTTTTAAAAAATAAGCCGGTATAAGTTAGAAAACCTACTTTAATTTTTTTATAAGGAAAACCTCCTTAAATTATTAATATAATAAATTATATTAAAAATAATAATAATAAATAAATCAGTAATAAAAATAATTAAAGATAATATTAATTATAATAAATTGATAACAAAATAAATATTAATAATGAAAATAATTATTATAACAATAATGTAATAAATTAATAATAAAATAAGTGTTACTAATAAAATATTAATGATTAATTATGACTTGAATAATAATAAATTAATAAAAAAATTAATTATAATAATCATTATAATAAATTAATAATAATAATTTTTTTGGTAAACTAGAGATTGTTATTACTTTAAAAACTTCAACAAAAAGCATAAGAAATGGTTGCGTAACATAATACAAGATAGTTCAAACAAAATTAAAATAAAAATATGATCTATATGTTAAACACAAAACATGAGTTCAAAACTCATTAAACATATGAATGTGTTGTCAACTTTATTGCATGACACCATTGCTATGTTGTCCATTTCACTACATAAATTACATTAGCCACTTTTTGTGATTGGTCATTGAAGATTCACACATTTTTTACCTTCCAAATGTGTCAGAGTTCCACAAACCAAATACAAGATCAAACTCGTCTCAGATTCATTCTTCCATTGATTAGGTCCAAAAATTATAAACTATAATGACAGAACAAATTATGAAATGTTGTGGAGATTCTCCCACCATGCACATTACTGGATCCATACCTATTTAGATAGTGTCAAAAAAGAAGTATGGACATGTTTATGCTACTTCTTCTCGAAAAACGAAACCTTCATTATCATAAATAAAATAAGTTTTTTCATTTTCACATTTTCAAAACATGTTTGAAATAACACTTGTCAAATAAGTTTTTTTTCTCTTTTCCTAGAAAACAGTTTTTGAAAACTATTTTTGGAAGTTCTTTTTAAAAACTAAAAAAACAAAAAAAAAATCAATCAAGCTCTCAAACTCACGACATCTCTCTCCCTCATTATCCACACATATGAACTAATTAGACCAACCTTATAACTCCTATAATATTTCAAATTAAGAAACATTTCTTTAATACAATAATTAAAGTTTATTTCGATATTATCTTAAATAAATACTCACCTTAATTTAAATTCTTTTTAATATATGTTGTGTTCTTGATATATGTGAGAAAATAACAACTAATAAAATGAGACAAAGGGAGTACAAATTAAGAAAAACTAATCAATGATTAAAGGAAGTGGTAATATTATTAAATTATCTTTCATATTAATGTTGTATTAAAAAACTAATGTGACATTATTAGGGTATTAGTAAAAAAAATAATATTATATAAAAGTGAAATATAACACTTATTTTATTTTTTTTTTCAAATATGACAGCAACAAATTTTTTTTTTTTTGGTTAATTTCCGTATCAACGATATAATATAAAAAAAAGTAGATGCGTCTCTGGAAAACATAAGCAGTAATAGTTCATTTTTGTCTAAAAAAAAAAAAATATTTTAAAGTTCAACTTGTACAAAAATATTATTAAAAACTAATTTATCCTAAAATATCTTTCATTTAAATAAAGACTAATTTGTCTAAAAATATTTTTCATCTAAATAATGCTAGTGAATATATTTTTTGGGGAAAAAATAGTTATTTCCCAAGATAGAAAAATGAACCTCTTTAAGATATTTTAAACTCTTTTAACTATTAGTTAGAATTTATTATTTAGAAGAGAGAGTCAATAAATAAGAAATAAATTACACCAAAATCAGCAACTTTTAATAATTATAACCAATTATATCATTTTTTTTAAAAACATTAAAAGATTGCTAACATTTCTCTTTTAAGAGATTGAATTTTGGTCATGCCCTAAAAAGACAATTCCATCATTTTCCCGTTAAATCCTCCATTTCTTCTTATTTAGTATAATATTTCCTCATATTAATTTTAATTTTTGTTTAACGTCATTTTTAGAATTTAAAACAATGTTAAATTTTTAAAGTATATATTTATGAGTGTAATTAGTATATTTCACTTATAATAAATTTGTTAACTTTACTAATTAATACTTTAAAGAGTTTAAGTAGTATACAATGACGAACAGTGTTAAAAAATTTTTCATTACTGTTCAAATTTTTATCTATATAACTTTTAAAATATTAATTAATAAATTCAATAAATAAACTTAACCATAAATTAAGAATTATAATTGAACGTTAATATAAAATTTTTTATATATAATGCATATCAATTAAATTCTAGTTTAAAAGTCATATAAATGATTGAATGTTATCGTAAAACTCTTATACACTTTATATTTATTACCTATTAATCAATAATATATATTTAGAAATATTTTAATATTAATTTTAAGTATGAGATTCTTTTAAAATAAAAAACTTTAATGACATTTAATTAAAAAATAGAGAGAGAGTAATATGAAGTAATGATTCTAAGGAGGAGTGAGTGGCTACCCAACTCCATGGTTGTATTGATCCACATGCACCCTCGTTTCACTTTCAAGTCATTTCTCATTATTATAAACCAGAAATCCAGTTCAGTCAATTATGTCAACGCCATTACATGCTCAAAATTCCTTGCCTAACTATTTGCCCTTTTTGCACATTCGAAGGACACACAAAATTCCCAATGGTAGATGCCTAGAAGGTGCACTTTTTTTTTTTAAGAATGTATTTTGCAAGCATAGAATTCAAGTTTTTTTTCACAAACTGGATATGTATGGTCAATTAAATTACATTATTAAGATTTTCTTACATATAAAATCCAAACTCTAGTAACACATTTAAAATAATTTATGATAACTCATGTACCTACTATGTGATAACCTTGATTTTCTAATATAATTTAAAAATAATTTAACTCTAACATGTATATAATTTAAAAATATTTTAAACAAATAAAATTTTATTAACTAGATGATGACCAAGAAAATGAGGTAGTACATTAGTATCTATAAAATGAGAAAAAAAAGAGAGAAATAAATAAATGAGGTATATTTGGTAATCAATGAATAATAAATGATGAAATGTTGAGTAAACTTTGGTAAACATTAATTAAAATTTTATTAATTAGATGATGGTGAAGAAAACAAGGTAGTACACTAGTACCTATAAAATGAGAAAAAAGAGAGAAACAAATAAATGGACAATATATATATATATATATATATATATATATATATATATATATATATATATATATATATATATATATATATATATAGAGGGAGGAGATTCACCTACTCTAAGAGTAAGTTTAAGAGACTTGCTCTCCATCCTCACCATTTATTTTACTAAAATCTAATGGTTATAATCTTTATTATTAGATGTTAAGAAAATAAAGGATTAGATGAAGAGTAAGTCTCTTAAACTTACTCTTGGAGTAAATGAATTCCATCTTTTATATATATATATATATATATATATATATATAAATAAAAGTTTAATTAGTATATACTTTCATTATAACACTTTTTACACCTTCATTATAAAAAATTAATGGTGGAGAGAAGAGATAGAAAGACCACTCAATCTCTTTTCTAATATTTATTATTTATTACTTTTTCTTCTCTCTCCCTTCGCAACTATTAATTTTTATCTTTATTTCAATGACTGACATTTACTTATTTCATCATCATATAAGATACGAATAAAAGCTAATTAATGAAAGTTAATAATTTTGAATAATAAATTACTGAAACTTAGTAAATGAAAATTAGTAAAGTATGTACACTATATCACATTTCAGCAACAAGTTATTTAAAATTTTGACATAAGAAATATGGGTTACTTTTCTAATTACATGAGAGTTAATACTCTTTCTCTTGCCTCTATACCAAAGTTTTGAGTCATTAGATATATCTTGGGACTATACTAACATGACTAATAAACAATGCATTCATGACTATATGCATAATTGGTTTATTCCTTTTTGTATTGTTATCACAATTAATAAAAGTATTTTTATTAATTATTTTATTTCAAAAACTTATATATTCAAAAAATTAATTTATAAAATATATGTGAAAATAATAAAATTAAATATTAATGTATATTAACATATATTTTTTTAATTTATATTTTCAATATGTATTTTAGATGAAATATTAGATAATAATTTAAATTTAACTATACAATTTTAAAAATGATCTTTTAATTATTATTAATTTAATTTTTTTAATTATTTTACATAATTCATAAAAGATCTTTTAAAATAACTCAATTAGAAAAGTAAGTAAAATTGAGCATAAATATTAATATAAATACGAGACTAAGAGGATTTTTTTATTAAATTTATATTTATTAATAAAATATATAGCACATAGTTAATTATATCGTAATGATATCATTAAATATGTATATTTTTTTCTTTTTAATATGTGTTGTAAGTTAAATTATAAGTCTATTAATATATATTAAAATGTGTAATAATTATTTTTTATTTAATGATCAAACCAAAATACAGTGTAAATATTCTTATCATATAATATTTTCTACAAATTAATTATTTCATTTAAATTTTGCATATATTTAATAAATGTATGTTATTATATCATCAAAATTATATTATTAATTAAAAATTAATTATTAAAAAAATTAATATATATTAATAGACTTAAATTCTAAGTCACAGCATATATTTAAAAATAAAACTTACATATTTAAAAATATTATTATGATTAACTATATACGATATGTTTTTATTAATAAATAAAAATTTAATAATAAGAAATAAACAATCCTCTTAGTATCATATTTATATAAATACTTATGCTTAAATTTACTTACTTTTCTAATTGGATTGTTTTAAAATATTTTTATGAATTATGTAAAATAATTACAAACAGAAACGGTTACAAATAATAGTGATTAAAAGATAATTTTAAAATTTTATAGTTCAATTTAAATTATTTTATAATAATTTATCTAAAATAAATATTGAAATATAAATTCAAAAAATATATTATATTAATAGAGTTTAATTAGTATACAAGAAATCTTTCTAGTGATATTCAATCATTTAATTTATGTGACTTTTAAAGTACTAATGAGTAAAGTCAATAAATTTATCATAAATGAAGGTCAGTCTTAAAAAAAATCTTTACACTATACCAATTAAACTTATATTAATATATATATATATATATATATATTTAATTTTATTATTTTTATATATATTCTATAAATTAAATTTTTAAATATATATGTATATATAAACTTTTAAAAAAATAATTAATTAAAATATTGATTAGCAGTTATGACAACACACAAGAAAAAGAAATTAATTATGCATGTAGCCATCGCTCATAAATGTATTATTTTATATAAGTGTTTAGTTTTTTCAAAGATAAAAATGAACGTTTACTTTTTAGAAGAAAATGCTAGAGCAATTTTCTTTTTGAAATTCTCTATATGGTTTTCAAAATTTATTTAAAATCACAAATTCTTGAAGAAAAAAATCATCTAATGAAAAATAGAATCCACCCAAATTAATGATTTCTATAAACTCTAATAAATTATAAGAAAGTTTATCAGATAGTTTTATATCACTCCTTTTAAAATATTCATAAATACATCTTAAATATATTAATGGATATTTTTTATATAAGATATCATTTGTTTAAAATGTATGTGCTTAGAATGTGAAATTCAATTTGGATTCCTAACTGTCTTTTATATATGGTCATTAATTAGTACACTACATTTAAGGATACTTACTCATTTTCACTCCACAATAAAAACTTTCAAATTAACTCTTACTTAATTTTAGTAAGAATCTCATTTTATCTGTTCATTATTCAATATTGTTACAAAAATCTTTGCTTGACTTAAAATTTGTTTTTCTAAGAATTAAGCAAACATTGTGGTTTCCTACATCGACAACTTTTATAAAAAATTCTCTAAAATGATTTGTTGTAACGACATTCTAAAATGATTTAGGTTTAAAAAAGAAAATAATCAATTACATTAAAATCATAAAATACCTAATCAAAATCAGAACTAATTAATAAAAAAAATATTAATTTCCTAAACGACAAGATTTACTATAACCACTACAAGAATGAATTAATAGTTAATTAATTTAGATCATCTCTATTAAAATTTTCTTACATAGTCCTTAGTTTAAGACATCGTATTTTGAAAAAAAATTATTTATTAGAAACCTATCTACAAAATAAGGTAAATTTTTAAAAAAACGAAAAAAAATCTTCTCTAAGATAGTTTTTTAATTAAAATTTATTGTTTTAGCAGCAATCAATTAATTGAAATAATTATTTTATTTTAAACTTATTAGTTAAAAATAAAATATAAATAAAAATTCAGTTAGTTATAAAAAAAAAATGATATTATTTAAAATAAAAATTTAATTAGTATACATCGTTAATGTAAAATTTTTTATATTATCGTTCAATTATAACTCTTATTTAATAATATGACAAGTTTATTAACTTTACCAATTATATCATATTATATATATATATATATATATATATATAAATTAAAATTTATTTTATATAATTAAATATCAATCTAATATTTTTTTTACGTTATGAAGGCATATTAATTAAACTTTTAAATCAACAGAAAAATATGTTAAATTTTAACCATTATACAATCATATTTTAAATTTTTTTTTTTTTTAGTGTTTTACGAGGGCAAATAATTAGCCAATATAAAACAAGATGGAATATTCATCATAATTTGAAAAACGGGAAAAATGAGTGAGGGCATTTTGGTAAATTCAACGGTGGATAAAATTAAAAAAAAAAAATGAAGCCGAATCAACCAAACCCAATGATATATAAACAGACATTAGAAGAAAATCAGAGATCCCAGATTGGCACATTATTTAACGTTGCCACTCCCTTCGATTTCGGTGTCTCTACCTTTTCAAACGAAAACCTGAAAAACACGACACAACACAAAACAAAGGCTTCGCAGAAAGAAGAAGAAAAACTGCAAAAAAAAAAAAGAAGAAAAAGAAAAAGAAAAGAAAAACCGGCAACGTTAAATCCGACGTCGTTTCGGCATTCTCAGCCAGCATGTCGTCCGGCGGCCCCACCACGAGCTCGTCGAACAACAGCCCAAGGGTCGCCGCGGGTCCCACGACCACGCGGCGGCGCGTGGCCGACAACGTCCTGGACAGCTTGTCCGATTTCTCCGAGGTCGAAGCAGACGAGAATCCAGCCCACGCGCATGCCCACGCCCACGCGCACCACCACCACCTACACCCCGTCACGCGCTTCCTGCTCCTACGCGCGCGCATTCTGCTCTGCGTGCCCGAGTCGTTGTTCCAGCGCGTGGAGCACCTCGTCCTCTGGCTCGCCGGTTCGGTCCAGAGCCTCCGGTCCGGGAAACACGTGGGCCGGAAGATCCTCTTGGCGCTTATTGTCATGCTCGTTATGTCGGTTTTTCTCAAAGTTTCGCTTCTCGGAACCGGCGTTGAGATGAACCGGAAAAGCTTCAGGAGCATCGAGAGTGGCCAATTGATACTGCAGCGGTTCAAGGAGGATTGGGTTTCGGCCCAAAGGGTCGTCTCCGAAACCGGAACCGGAACCGAAACCTCCATGCCCAAACGGGTTCTCGAGAGACTCACCGTAAGTGCAAAAACACGTTTTTTTTTTCGCTTTCTAAAAATCTCTTTTTTTTCTTCACCTTCTTTTGTTTCCTTCTCGTCATTGCTCTTAAAAATTCGCTTTCGGGAATCACGTTTTTAATCACCTTTTGCCTTTTTTTCTGGGTGAAAAAGAAAAAAAAGTTGATAAAAACCTATGCTGATTAGAACGTGGTAGAAAAGGCTGTGTTTGTTTGCAGTTTGCATTGCAGCAAAACAAATACTGTTGAAATAAGTGATTTTATAGCAAAATTTAAAAGGATGAAATGTATTGTATTATTATTATTATTTTTTAAATACAATAGAGATTTTAGCAGTCATTACACAAAAAAAGTTTTTTTCATGCATATGTTGAGGTAAAAGGTTATTTCCTAATTTGTACAATTTTATATTTTTTATTTTAAAGACATAAAAAACTAATCATGTCTTAAAATTTTGTTAAAATACTTGAAAATGTCATTTCCCTGATAAAAAAAGAATTTTGAAAATAAAGATATTTTATATTATATTTATTCTACGCTGTATTTCAAGAGGTAACATTGCCAAAATTTTGAGAAACAAGCGCCTTTGATATTTTGTATTATATTTCCACTCTAATATAAGTGTCTTTGTTTTTATCTATGAATTGTTTTCATTGGAGTTATTTATATATACATTTATTCCATTGTTTCTTTAATTTCACTTGTTGCTTTTCTTTTTAAACTTCATCTAGACTCTTTTAACTTTGTAATTTAATATTTAACGCTTTCTATTTTAGTTTTTTTGTGCAGAAATTATTTGTTTTAGTTTCTGTGTACCCTTTGGGCTTTGACTTGTTTTACCGTTTACAGTTACAAGTATATTCATTAAACACAGCCTCAACCAATAACTAAGTCATATTTACACCACTAGCTGTCATGTCAAAATATACATTAAATAATAAAGTTTGACATATGAAAAGTAGTATTAAATTTGTGAGAAAAAAGGGGTCAAATTTAATTTTGATAAGATGATAAAAAATGTAATTTTAAATTTATTTTTTACATTTTATCTGCGGTGAAATTTGGTTAGTAGATTAATAAATTATTTACAATATTATTTGGAATATTTTTTTTATTTAAAAATTATAATAATGGCAGAAAGTGGTGACCCATGATGGAGTTTTTGTGAGTGCTAGAATGTGAGATACGCGACTGGTGGGTGGGAAAACGATTTGTTTTTGTTGTGAGGTTGACATGTTTCTAGTGATTGCTTGCAACTTGCGACACGTGTAACTGTGTTCAATGTTGTGTACTGGGAAGGTGGCTCTGACCCGTAGCACTAGTGTTTGATAAACATTCTATGTTCTCTCACGCGTTTCGTTTGATTTTTCTTTTTTCCTTAATGCATGGTTTTAATGTATATCTCATACCAGCCTGTGTTATGTGGACATTGAGTTGTTAAACTTTAATGTGTTTATATTGTTTTTAGTTTTACTGCTAACAGCACTAAAACTGAGGTTTACTTAGCCAACTTGACTTTTGGTACCATGCTTGATCATCTTAGATTGTTCAACACTTTTTTCTTGTGGCTTTACCTTTATTTACATTAGAGAAAATGGATTATGGATAGTAAAAAGGGTTTTACACTATTATTTAATAATAATTTATCATTTTTGGTAAATTTATTTATTTGATAAAAATTATATAAAAAGTTATATACAGATAGTGATTGGTGGATAATGTAAATTGTTGTTCACTTTACACTTCAAACTCTTTTATAAATGTGTTATACTCTTTGTCTTATAAAACTGTTTTACACTTTACTGTTTAAAGAACTAAATTTATTTACCTTTGAACTTTTTACGTTTCTTTTTTAAATTTATTTGTTATTTTTCTTTTTCAATAGACTCCAGAAATATGGATGAAGCCAAACAGTGACCACTATTACCAATGCGTTCACCCACACAAGCATGCAACAAGTAAGTGCAAATTTACACTTATTCCTTCCAAACTTTGCAGCTTGTAATGATTTTTTTTTCACTTGTTATTCCTTTTGTTTTTTTTTCAGGACCAGAGAAGACTAATGGCTATCTTCTTGTTCATGCCAATGGTGGATTGAATCAAATGAGAACTGGGGTAAGACAAGATCAAATGAAATATAGGATCATGTTTATGAATTTCATTTCTAAATTCCAAGTTTCTTCTAAGATAATTCTATTTGCTGATTCTTGCAACCTTCATTCACTTGCAGATATGTGATATGGTGGCAGTGGCAAAAATAATGAATGCCACCCTTGTCCTTCCCTCTCTTGACCATGATTCATATTGGACTGATCCAAGGTAAATTTTCCAATTTAATTTGAGTAGAAACTTAATTATTATATCTTATGTCACCCTTTTTCCAAAATATAATGTCCCTAATATATTTCAGTGACTTTAAAGATATTTTTGACTGGAGGCGCTTCATGAAAGTGTTGAAAAACGACGTTGAAATACTTGAGTACTTGCCGATCCGCTATGCAGACGTGAAACCTCTTGTGAAGGCCCCAGTTTCCTGGTCAAAGGTGTGGAGTATTAACCAATTCTATGTGACAACATTGAAACAATTTTGTTCTTTCTTTGTGCAATATTGGCTTAGATGCTTCATTTGCAGGCTAGTTACTACAGAAGTGAGATTCTTCCATTGTTGAAGAGACACAAGGTTGTACAATTTACTCACTCAGATTCGCGGCTCGCCAACAATGCCCTTGCTTCCTCTATTCAGAAGCTGAGGTGCCGTGCCAATTACCATGCTCTCAAGTACACAGCAGAAATTGAAGAGCTTGGAAGGATTTTGGTGGATAGGCTAAGAAACAATAATGAACCTTACATTGCCCTTCATTTAAGGTATCATGTTATGGACTTAACTCTCTTCATTTAAGCCCTTTTGAAGAATTTTCATAAGCACTTTTAGGAAAAGAAAATAAGAAGATCAAATAATTGAGTTTGTCTTATAAACTAAAATGAACTTCTGTTCATCAATTTTTGGAAAAGTTAGATGATAAAGTCAAGTGCATGAGTTGATTTTAGCTTATAAGAAAAGTTCAAATCATTTTACCCCCTTGTTTTTTTCTATATGTGCTTATGGAAAAGTTTATCTAATGAGGAACATTGATATGGCAAATTTTCTTATGTTTGTTATTTATTTTGTTTATTTGCAATATAGATATGAGAAAGACATGTTAGCCTTTACTGGCTGCAGTCACAATCTCACTGCTGAGGAGTCTGAGGAGCTAAGGGTGATGAGGTATGACGTGAAGCATTGGAAGGAGAAAGAGATTGATAGTGTGGATAGAAGATTGCAAGGGGGTTGCCCTATGTCTCCTAGAGAAGCAGCTATTTTTCTCAAGGCAATGGGGTACCCTCCGACTACAACAATCTACATTGTTGCAGGACCTATTTATGGTGGCAATAGCATGGAAGCCTTTAAATCTGAGTACCCTAATGTTTATACTCATTCTACCCTTGCAACTGAAGAGGAGCTAGAACCTTTCAAGCCATACCAAAACCGTCTTGCTGCTTTGGATTATATAGTGGCCCTGGAAAGTGATGTCTTTGTGTATACCTATGATGGAAACATGGCCAAGGCAGTGCAGGGTCATAGGAAGTTTGAAGGATTCCGAAAAACCATCAATCCTGACAGGTTAGTTCACAAATACAAATCACTACCTGAATTTTTAATTTCATTTTAAGAGGGAAAAGGTAGAAAGTTACTTAGAGGGCTCTCAAGGTAAATAATGTTTCTCAAGAATCCGGTCTTTAACTGAATCAAGGGATAGAACTTGTATAATACTATAAGTACCGCTGGTTTGTTCTCTAATCAAATTTGGACTTTACCTTGTTAATATATGAAATAAAGGAATTTAATAAAATATCTTTCCATTCTATCAAGGTGAACCTCTAAATCCAATTGGAGAATAGCACCAACAATACTTATAATAATGTATCTAAGTTTTCTTGTGAATCAAATGCTACTGTTACTAAATAACCAATTAATCATCACCAACAAAAGACTCCTTAATGGGTCAGTTATCCACGAAGGATTGTTTGAATCTTCTCTCATCGGCGGTAGTTTTCCCAAAAAATACACTAGGGAAAACGGCTGCTAATGAGAGAAGATTCAAACAATCCTTCGCAGATAACTACCCAATAAAGGAGTTTGGAGTCGGTGATGATTCGTTGGTGCTTTAGTTAGGGAATACTGCAGCGGATGAGAGAGCATTCAGATAATCCCTCGCTGACAATTGACCCATTAAGGGGTCTATAAAAAATATACTAGGGAAAACTGCTGCCGTTACTAAATCACCAACAAATTATCACCGACTACAGACCCCTTGATGGGTGCGAGAGATTGTTTGAATATTCTCTCATTGACAATTGTTTAGTCTTTCTTTCTCATAACATAACCAAAAGTCCAAAACTAATATGGGAATCCTAATCCAATTTTATTTCTTTTGGGATTAAATTTTGTGGTTGACATTGGACATGTTACTAATGTGTAATCTGTTTCATTGCTTTCCAGAGTGAATTTTGTTAGGCTGATTGACCAATTGGATGAGGGTGCCATATCCTGGGAATCATTTACTTTTCAGGTGAAGAATTTACATTCCAATAGGCTAGGTGCACCTTATCTTAGACTCATAGGAGAGTCACCAAGAACAGAGGAGAATTTTTATGCCAATCCCTTTCCTGGTTGTGTGTGCAACAAGTCTCATGAGCAAATTACAAGTCAGAAACTACAAGATCGGTTTGCTATTGGAGACCAAAGATAGTGTCTTAGTTTTGTTACATATGATTAGGCTAAACAGTGAGGTTTATCATGCATTAATCCATTGCCTTAAAGTTGAAGGAAGCACATTGGGTTTGTGGTGGGAATGTGGTTCCTTTGTTCAAGCCTAGTTGATGAGGCTGTGAAGAATCAATGGGGCCTTGTGGGGTTCTCATTTCATTCAAAATGTGAGTTTCAGTTTAGGCATACAAAAGTGGAAAGAATAGAAGAAGATTTTGTGTATAATCAAAAGGTAATCATACACCACAGATTAGAATATACTGGGGAGGTGGAAACTGACAGCACTACCCCTTTAGATCTGAGAGTTATACTGAAAAAGTTTAAACCATTTGATTCGTTGATTCTTTTTTTAAGGACCATTGCCAAATTTTGGATTGAACAGTTGGTTGGTTGATACATAGGAATCTAGCTTCATACATACACAATAGATATCTTCTTGTTTATATGTTATATTTATGTTGTATCTGTCTGCCTTGAATTGTTTGTGCAGGCTCTTGTGTAGAAATATTGATAATTTAGTTAATTTTATTGTATTTTTATTTTTATTTTTATTCATTATCTTGTTTGATAAGCAAAGAAATGCAAGGCAAAGACCCATATCTCAATTTTATGAATAAAATAGATAAAATTCTTGCTACTATTATCACAGCTAACAAAACCTCTAGGTTTTTAAATTTGGGTTGATGATTATATTTATAAAAGTATAAACTTAGAAGTTAAAGGTTGAATCGATGTTGAATCAGATTTAATAAAATATTATTTTAATATATTTTTTATTAAGATAGTAATATACTAAATAAAAAATAAATTATATATGATTTATACTGTACAAATATAATACTTTATTAAGTTTAAATATTATTGTTTTTATAATAATATAAAAAAGTTAAGTTTTACCTTATCTAAAATGACTCAAGTATTTATATTATAAATTATGATTAAAACTTAAAAGTTAGTAAATCAGAAAAGTCTGTCCATATAAACTTTGGTTTTGCCGACACATATGTAATGTAAATTCATCGATTTTGAATATGGATAGCAATCACATTGTGGGTGAGCTTATAGTGCTGGCATCCATAATTTGATGCTATTTTCCATTTTTGATGATTTTTATGCTAACTTTTTTTTTAAAAAAGAAAAAAAGAAAAGAGAAAAGGCTAACACATGAACCAATTGATTTTGTTTGGTCTTCTTTGGAAGAAGACTACTGACAATTTGTTATTAAATTAAGTGTTTAATTAGTATATATTGTCGGTATATAGAGTTTTACAATGACATTCAATCATAACCCTTAATTTATAATAAATTTGTTGACTTTATTAATTAATATTTTAAAAATCATATAAATAAAAAGTTAAATTTGAATGTTAGTATAAAACTCTTTCACACTGTCTATTAGTTGGTATACTAATTAAACTCTTAAATTAATGCTACTCGTGAATTCAATTTAATGTGTAATATACATGTAAATATATATATATATATATATATATATATATATATATATATATACTTTTTTTGAAAATAGATTTTTAATTGAATATATGAAGTTTACAATTTTTTATTAAAATTTAATGCTACTTGATAAATTCAATTTAGGGTATAATATACATATGCTTTTATTTTAAGAAATATATACATATACTTTTAAAAATAATATTGTGGGAATATTGTCTATAAGACTACTTACTTACAATTACCCATTTAAGATTTATTGTGTATAGTTATTGAAATAATATTTTAAATAAAAATTTATTTAACTGATTCTTATCGTTCCTTGTGTTAATTCAAGTACTAATTAGCAAAATTAAAGTTAAAATATCTTTTGATTGAATAAATAATTAAAAGAAAGAAATATTGCCTTATTTTTATTTTGTAAATTAAAGTAAATTATAATAACATTTCTAAAAGTTTAATATAATTATATATATGCTCTTATGTTTTAATCATTAGTTTAATATGAAGTGTTAGGTTAAAGTTTGAGATACAATAATTTTAAGTTTCACATGTTTATTTGTATTTAATTATCAACCAAATATCTAAATAGGTACAAAAATATATTAATAAATGTATATTAGTTTTATTTAATTTTCATGTACCTTCAATTCATAAATATTAAATATTATTCATTTTCTTACTTATGATTAGTTTTTAACTGAATAAATTTTATAATTTATAATAAACTTATATTAATTATAAATACACAAAAAATCAAATACATACTAACATAATATCAAGAATAATAAAATAAACACTCAAATGCTTGACAAAATTAACTTATAAACTAACTGGAATTAATAAGCTAGTTGAAACTTATAATTGGGCTGGCTGGAAAATCAGGACATATAAGTTAGTTTGTTTAATTGAAAGTATTTAATAATTAATTTGTATACACGGTTATAAAAGATTTTTACACTGAAATTCAATCATGATTTTTTATTTATGCGACTTTTAAAGTAATAACAAGTAAAGTAAATAAATTTACTAAAAATAAAGGATTGTAATTGAATGTCAGGATAAAATATTAGTATACCAATTAAACTCATTAATAAATTAGTTGGTAAATATAAAATATTTTCTTTGAATTTTATCTAAATAAAAAATACTCATTTAAATCTATTGATATCCAATGTCATTACTGAATATCCAAATGCTATTCCAAATGTGCCCTTGAAGTTTGAATCTCTGCACTCTAGATAAATTATAGTCTCACAAAAGATGGTTAACTAAGAAGTCTCACCATGTGGTTTGTTTTGCCCATTAAATTAGTGAAGTAAATAAATTTGAGGCTATTCAAAGGGTGGCACCCTAAGCGAAAATGATAGCAATGTAAACCAAAATTGATTAATTTTCCAAATAATTTTCAACCTTTCACTTATCTTACATTAACTTTATATGTATAAAAAATCTTACATTACCTTTATTAACTACTAGACCATTCTAAACATAAGTTAACCTCTAAAAAATTGCCCTACTTTTTGTTTGACAATGAAATTGCTAATTGTAGAAGGGCAATGAAAAAAAATAAATCTAATCTCACCTATATGTATTTTTTTTTTTATCGTCAAACCATCGTTAAATTTATTAATGGAAAAGTCAAATTAATTCACAATTTGTTAGTCTTTCTTTCTCCTTTCTCTTTAAATTTTATAATAGACCACTTATAATTCATTCTATTTTTTAGATTTATCTTTATTACACTTAAAACCATCCATTTTTTAATCTTTAAAAAAATCATAATAACGTTTTAATATAATAATTAAGTATAACAAAGATTAATATCAAAGATGTTCGTGTAATTTATTATTTTATTTATAAATAATATTCAACTTAGGTGTCATTTTCCAAAATATTTTTCAAAAATGTTATTTTCTAAAATATTTTTAAAAAATTTTATATTCTAAAATAAAATGTGAGATATACGTATACTCTAAAGTCTACATGTAACATTAAGGCTGACTAAGTAATTGTGGATATTTCACAAAAAAAAAGAGAAAAGAGTAATTGTGGATATATAACTTCAAATGGTAATTAAATAGTAAGTCAAGCATCAATGAAAAATACCCAAAACTGGCCAGTTGACATAGTCCAAGTCCAAAGCAAGAATGTTGAGTTATCCCAAACGCATAAACTTTTTTTATTTACCCTTTTCCTAACTAAACACTTGGAGTATACTTGAAATAGAATTAGTCAATATGGAAGGTAAAGTAGCAAAGAAGTTTAATAATAATATTGATGATTTTAATTTGGAGCAAGATTTTGGAAGATGACATATCAGTAGTCTTAAGATTTCGAACAATGGAAAGTTTTCTTATGTTTTATAGGTAAAAATTTCATGTGGTCCCAAAAATGTTAGAGATAACCATAGTAGGTTTCTGAAAAATTTATCAACATTATATACATTATTTCTTAAAATGTTTGAGATGATATTTTTAAAGTGATTAAAAAATATTATTTAAAAGATTAATTTACATAACAATATAATCATTAAAAAAGTTATACGGTTGATTTGTTGATAAAGTAAAAATACAGAGAAATCATGTTCTAATTCTTTTACTAATAAACTTACCATTTGTCTATAAAAAAAACAACATAATCATTAGGAACTAATTTATCTGAAAATTTTCTTCATAAATATGAAAGTTTTTTTCTCTAAATTTCAGAAACAAAACAGGTAATTTATTTATTCTTTGAATGTTCTTTTCTTTTTTTTTCGTTTTGATGTTAGGTATGAAGCATTATTTTTAGCCCTCAAACACTGTTTGTTCTAGTGTTTTAATATAGGAAAGAAAATGGAAGTCGTCCAATAAATGACGTTTTGAAGATGATGAAACATATTTTAGTGTCAAGTGAACTCTATTTTTTAATTGCCATTTTACAAGACTATGATATTTGAAAGGTGTTTTGAGTTCTGACTAATTTTAACTGAGTTGAATTAATTTATTGAAAAGTAAAGCTCTTACCTACTTTAATATCGAACAAATTATATATATATTTTTAATTTTTATCAAATTACATATGATATTTTTAATATCTGTATCTCTCCTAATTATTTAAAAAATAATACATGTATACCCTTTCTATAATACACACCTCTATGGATTTAAAAATGTTATGATGATGTATCCTGAAAGAAATGTCAAAATAACGATAAAAAAACATGAATGTTAATTATCATTCAACAAATTAAATCTCAAATGGTATAAATTAATGTAATTTATCATTTTATTTTCTATATATAAAATTCAAGAAGCATTTCTTAAAATAAATCAAATTTTTAACAACTAATATGTGTTATATATTTTTTTTTATAAAATATGCTTTTTAGTCTCTATACTTTTAGTCAAATTTGATTATAGTTCTTATATTTTTAATTAAATTTAAGATTTTGTTTCTAATCTTATACGAGGTTTTGATTTTTTTGTTAGGAGGTAAATTACATCTATATTTTCTATAATTTAGCAATAAAATACTTGATATTTTTTTATGTTTATTAATTTCTCTTAATTCGAATAAAAATAAACAACTTAAAAAGAGGTTCTTGTTGGGTCAAAAGAGAAAATTTTCGGATGTAATATTGCTAAATCTGATTGTTAATTTTTTTTGTGTGAAGCTAAATCTGATGTTATATACTCTTATTGACATAAGAATGAAAGAGTAACCGTTTATTTTATCCTAAATTTGTAAATTGAAAAAGAAAGAGTAGATTATGCAACTATGCAACATTATAAAAAAAAACATTATAAAAAGTTTTGCACTTTCATTTAGTAATATCTTATCTTTTATACTAAGTTTGTTTACTTTGATAATAATTACTTTTTAAAAAGTGATACAAATTAATTATTAATTTTTTTATAGAATACCAAAATTGTTTGTCATTATTGAAAAGTGTAAACTGTTTTATATTGACTTATTTGATATCCTAGAAATTTATTTAATATTTTATTATCTTTTGAGATTAATGTGACAGTACATACCACTTTCAGAACTAAAATGGTTATTTACTTATTTTAATTTCTCATTATACCAAAACAAATGGCATGGAAAGTGTTTAGTGCATAGAAAAATCAACATTTTGTTGGCAATTAACTTTTCCTTATATACCCTTTTATCTTCTCCTTTCCATTCAATAAAAGTAATGGATGATTAATTTTTCTTCCCTAAGCAGCACTCGTGAATTCTTGTTAAATAAATGGTTTTCTGCACTACCAAGGGCACATTTGTTTTTTATGGCATAAATATTTTATACACAAATGTTAATGTTTAGAGCATTATTTTTATTAGAAAGGGACAACTTATTTTTCTCTTTTTTATTACGTGTAGAAATTACTACTAAACTAACTTATGATTATATCTCTTTTTTAAGCATAAGCTTAACTTTGGAGTAAAATATAAAAACTAAAAAAATCAGTTAGTATTTACTTAAAATAGTTTTAAAAAACAATTTTGGTTTTTTAGTTTTTAAAAACTATAAAGGAAAATAATTAAAAATATTTTTTTTTTAGTTTTTGTATTTTTATTTAGAGAACTCAGAATAGAAAAAGATAAATTCTTTTTTTTTATGAATAATATTTTCATTATGAACAATCTTTTTTTTATTTTCACCTTTTCAAAACAGTTACTAAACAAATTTCTTTTTTCTTCTTTAAAAAAATAGTTTTTAGAAACTATTTTTCAAAATTCTTTTAAAAAACAAAAATAAAACCAAACCAATAAATTTCTTAAAAAAAGTTTGAAAAGTAAAAAATGAGATTTATGAACGATTGATTTAACTTTGAATCATGCATAACAACTTAAACTTGAATCCAAACATATGTAATATTGATACACTCATATAAGCAATTATTGGGCTCAAAATCCAGAACTCAATTAATAATGGCATATTTTAGAGGACAACAAAGCCCTCTGACTCATTGTTTGGGTTTCTTCTCTTTGCACGTCCGTTAATTTCTCCTGCACCTCCTTACTAAATCAAATGCACAAATACCTTTCAAATGTCATATGAAACAACATTTTCGGACACATCCGGATAACCTTTTCATTTATTTATTGTGTGGGTACATAATCCTGACTACGTATTCTGAGAGAAAATATTTTGCTTACATACTATCTCGAACATGTACTTTAAATATTATTAGAGAAAATAATTTATATACTGTCAGTATACTTTGAATATTTTATTTCAATACTATCCAGAACATGTACTTTGAATATTTTGTTTAAATTAACGTTCAATCACAACCATTTATATATATGATAATTTTATTGATTTTATCAATTAATATTTAAAAAATAATACAAATAAAAGATTGTGATTAAACGTTAGTATAAAACTCTTTTATATTATCAATGTATGGTTAAATTAATGGATCCATGTTCTTTGGATTTGATGTTATACTCAGTCATAGGCACTTCTTATGCTTACGTGTCTTAATAAATTTTTTGACTTATAAAAAAAATTGTTAGGACATAAATATTAAATTCATATTATTAAATTTGTATATACCATTAAAATGACTATTTAGGACTCCTTCTAAAATAATAATTCCGAACTCACTCTGGAATAACCATTTTTAATGTTTGGTATTAATAAGTAAAGCCCATTAATGTTGGACCACACCCTCCACTAAGCCCTCCCCTTCCGAAAGAAGTGATTTCACATTGATGATAAATACTAACTTTATTTATTTTAAAATTATAAATATGTACTTATTATAAAATGTTATAAATATAATAGACTCCTTCTATCAATGTTATGAACTAGATCCTACTAATAAATTCTTTTGAGAAGTACTTCAAAAACAACAATTTTGATGAATACAAAAGATTAAGAGGTTAGAGGATAAAAAATGGTGTAGTGCATCTTATTCGGGATATCATAAAGATTCAAAAGTTTATGTAGCTCATTGTGTTGCTCTGGCAGAATCAACTTTTCTATAAAATGAATCTTTATAATTCAATATTAGCTTATATATAAACTATTTTAATCTATTTCAGGAACCATTTTGAGAATATACTTAAAAACTTATTACGCAAAAACATATATTTTAAAAATGATAAAAGGGATTGTGCTCGTCAAGCTAAAAAATTATATACTGACAGTTAATTACAATCATTTATCTATAATAAATTTATTGATTTTATTAATTAATACTTTAAAAGTTTTATAAATAAAAAATTATAATTTAACATGGATACTCATTAAACTCTTTAAAAATTGAATAAATATATTATATGCAGATCATACCAAGACCAACAAAAAAGTGCATGAAGATAAAATGGAGTGAGATTTGTAGCTTAGCAGAGCCGCAATTAATCTTGCTTGCTATTTGCCAATAATACCACTACACCTAATTCCTCCATTTCCATTTCACTGTTTTCAGTTTCTTGTTGCCCAGGTTGCAGAAAATGCTACTCATGCTGCATGGTGTTAAAGAACAATTACTAAAAGCACTGTCAAACTCAACTACATCAATGGACATTCTCCAGTACAATAAAGGGTCTACTTGTTTTATATTGGGAATCAATTTCTCACACCTTATAATTCATCATGGAAAATCTATATCTATTACTTTAAAGACATCCTAATTGAATTTTGTTCAGTAGTTCAAAATCAATACCACCCAACTTTAAAGCAAATAAAAACTTTAATCATGGATTCTTGCATTGCATGTATAGAATGAAGAAAGTATAAAACTATAGCAGAAAGTAAACAATGAGGAAGAATGAGGAGTGTTAGAAATACAAACTGCAATTTCATTACATGAATAGTGTACATTTGAATTTTTCAATTACCTACAAAATTTTCATTGACACCCACCTTCTGCTCATGCAAAAGTGGTATTGGATGACATGAGTTGGAGCCAAAGTAAGCAACCAAACACATTCTGCAATCTGATTGTGTTAGCCAGCTCCCATTTGATATGAAACATTTTTGGAGAAGCTCCAAAATAAATAATCAAACAATAACTACCAACTAAAGCCTCAGGACTCTGCTATGCTCTATTGAAGTTACAATTGCAATTTTTATCACCACATTGAAGGCACATAAACTTGTTCTTTGAGATTCTGAGTAGCACTTTCAGTAGGAAAACCTCTAACTGCACCAATAGTCCACTGGGATATAATTCCTGCAGCAACAGCAAAGCGTAGCTGTCTCTCCAAAACATCTTGATTGTCAAACATTTCAGGGCAAGTGGTTAGTTTTCTCATAATAGCAGCTACAACAGCATCACCTGAGCCAGTTCTATCACAAGTATATGGGGTTATGAGTACATCTTCAGTTCCCACCACAGACCCATCAAAGGAAGGGGTATAGTAGTGAATTCTAAGTGTTCCATCAGTCACAAACAGGAATTTAAGTTTGTCATGCCACAAAGGTGAGACTTCTTCAGCCGTGTAATGGTAATACTCTTGTCGATTCTTGGTTTGTTCATAACTTTCAGCGAAGTATTGTGGCCTATAGTTTCTCTTCCTCTCATAATATTCTTCATCTAGAAGGAATTCTAACTCACTTCTTGAAACTTCAATGATGTCTGCTTCATTCCATGCTTTCTTTATTATTTCTCTAGTTTCATCGCGTGATCTCCACAGAGGTAATGGCAAATTTAAATCAAAAAATACAAGGCCACCAAACTTCTTAGACCACTTAATTGCTCTGAATAGGGTTGATTCCATCGAGGGGGATGTTAGAACTTCTGAATTGAAATGGAAAATCCTTGCCTGCAGTAGTCAACACAAAATAAGTCACAACAAATTCAGTTTACACATCACACGACGAACAAGTCAATACAGAAGAGTCTTCCCCTTATACTAACAAATTATTATCATCTCCACCTATGCACTTATACCACCTATCGTAACAGATTAAGTTTCCCTGACCAGCAGGTTTTACCAGTTATAACACGACAAAGTGTGTTTGTTTTGCAAGAAATAAAAACAAGCTATGATAGTTTATTTATGTTCTCATTCTTTCTCCATCTTAAATTTTCACCCATGCTTATTGCAACTTCCCTCATAAAGCAATCATCCCCAACAAATTTTGCTGCATTAAAATAAACTGTTATGCTCATCAAGTTCAATGAAAATGGTCAATTGTTTGCTGCATTAACAGTCCCTACAAAATTCCTATTTCCTAAAAGCATCTTTCAAGAAGTCCTTATACCCAAACTCATGTTCAACTGTAATATGAAAACCCCACAAATAATCAAGAAGTCCTTATACCCAAACTCATGTTCAACTAATTCTCCATGGTCAGAATAATCATAATAATTCCGAAGTCCCAACAAACCCACTATTAACTCCAAGATGATTTTGCTATAGCATGCTACATTGCGACTGCAGATGAACTGTCACCTCAAATCAGACTAATGAACCAAAGAGTTATAATCCATGTGAAAAGCAAGTGAATGTTTGATTCAGTTAAATAAACGCTTTCTTCATTGCTCCAAAAAAACTACTAAGATATGACATGTGAAAAATGCTCCCCCCCCCCCAAAAGATGCTAGTTCAATTCATGTTATACTTCACAACAAACTATTGAACAAAAAAGTTACAACCCAACATAAATTCAATTGTATATTATTTTTTACAGTTTATTTATTTTCATTTTCTCAAAGCTCTTCAAAGAAGCTACTATTTTTTTCTTTCAAAATATGCTAGATCAAACACGTGTTATGAATAATCATTACCTCACATCAAACTAATTAATAACTAGTGTAGTAACACGAATTAAAATGTAGTGAATGGTTGTTTCCATTTAAATAGTGGCTTCTACCACATGTTTCTCAAAAACCCTTTGAAGTTGCGAAAGCATACAGAGATATACTAACAAGAAGTTCTCTAACATGCACTTCCAATACACTCTTTATTCAAATTTTCGAAATGACCTAAGCTTCATTTCCTATTCAATGGATCATGAATGGAGAAGGAAGGTCATACACATACACATACACATTTTTATCAAAAGCTAGGTGATGTTCTTAGAGAAAAACTGATTTATCTTACTGGTCTCAGTCTCACACTCTCCTCCCTCTTAGATCATCTTTTTAAGTTAAGACCTACCAAACAACTTCTACATTTTTGAGAGAAAAATAGGTTATTTTACACCGCCATCCAATCACAACTTATCATGTTCAAAAAGCTTGTTGACTTTTAGGCATTGTTATCAACTGTGGATTGCAGAAAGCCAATAATCTGCTATATTGTATAGCGGGAGTCCTATAACAGTTAAAATATAGAGTAAATTACATAGATCCCTCTTAGGTTTCTCTTTATTACACCCTACAAAGCACAAACTCTAACACGGACACTCTGACACGGTTAATGTCTAAAATACATGGGGACACCGCTTACATGCATATAAATAATAAGACTCTGATGAAATAAAATATGAGTGACATAAATTATCTAAAGTTGTGGTATACTCAATTACTCACTTATTTAAACCAAAATTTATATAATAACAAAGCTAAAAACAGGTAAAAAATTCTTTTTTTAATAACATCAATATGTGTCCATCTATATTGAATTCTCAGTTTAGGCATTAGAAGATTTTGTATAAATGTCAGTTTCAGTATCCAAACAAAAAATAATAATTTTATAATTAGACACCTTATTAAAAGTATCTGACATGTGTCAAATAAGTCTCGGAGAGTGCAGTGTTCGAAACCACTAAAGACTTGATTGATTTGGTTTTGTTTTTTAGTTTTTGAAAAGAGTTTTTAAAAATAGTTTTCAAAGACTGTTTTCTACAAGAAAAGAAAAATAAAAACTTATTTGGTAAGTGGTTTTTTGAAAATTGTTTTGAAGATGTGAAAATGAAAAAACTTGTTAATATTTACTGAAATTCCATTATTGAAAAGAAAAAAAAATAACTATTCTCATTGTATTTTAAGTTTTCAAAACAAAAATAGAAAACTGAAAGTAAAACTACTTATAGTTGTTTCTATTTTTTAGTTTTTAAAAACTAAAAAATTAGAACTGTTTTTAAAAACTGTTTTAAGAAAATAGTAATCAAATAAGTTTTTTAATTTTTAAATACTAAAACACTGAAAACAGTTTTATAAAACTGTTGCTAAACAAGCACTAAGAAGCTACGACTCTAACACCAGGCATGACATTGAACGAACATAGGGACATGACTAATGCCTAACACATAAAAGAGACTTACTCAGATCCACTTACTCCAAACATAACTATAAGAGACTTACTCTTCATCTTTTATCATTCGTTTTTTCAGAAATCTAATGGTTAAAATTAATAGTTTATTATTACAACCATTAGATTTATACAAATTTAGTTGTGACAATAAAGAGTAACTCTTTTATACTTACTCTTCTTCTGGAAAGTGGATCCCTCCTCTCTCTCCTATATATTTATTAAAAATTGAATTAAGATCATTATACATGCAATTTCTACCAGTAACATTGATAGCCTTATTTTATACTATATAACCATCACAAAAAGAAAAAGAATACTAAGGGGAAAAAATGAGAAGGGAATTCACAAAGTAATTTTTATATACAAATTCCAAATAGTGTTATCAAAACAAAATTCCGCCATAAAAACACACATTGTGCCTTATGGTGCCGTCAAGACGGACATTCCTTCACAAATTGTGTATAGCATGACACTATTGCACTGCATGACAGTTATTTAACAACATTGTTCCAAATAAGATAAAACATATATCTTCAAACAACTACTTAAATCCTATAATAACATAAGGCTTCTTAGATTACACCTACCATAATTTATTTTTTTACATTATTTCTAGAATTCTAGTGAATAAGAGAGTTTGTGTAGTATTATTCAACAAATAAAGCACAAAACACCAACAAGTACCTCTTTGAGAACAGCAAGATTGAGGTCAGACTCAAGAAGAGAGTCCTCAGCAGGGTCCCTAACCATCTCCATCTTCATCCTCCCATCCTCAAACCCAACCTTCATATAAGCACACCCAGTTCTCCTCCCCTCATCAAACCTCACCCCTCTTGTCTGCACCCTCTCCTCATTCATCATCCTCACCATCTCCTCCCCCAGCTCGTCCTCCCCCACCTTCCCCACAAACGCCGCCCGCCCCCCCAGCCGCGCGTGCGCCACCGCCACGTTCGACGGCGGTCCCCCCGGCGCCCTAGCGAACTCCGGCGGCTTCCACTGCAGCATCTTCCACTCCGAGTAGATGTCCGGGTGCATCGGGTACTGCTGCACCCGCACCGTCGGCACGAACTCCAGCCGCGCCGCGCCGAAGCAGCAGATCAGCGGCGGCTCCAGGTACGGAAAGTCCATGCCGTCGTCGTAGTCGTGTAAAGGTGCCTCCTTTTCGGGGCCTGCGTTTTGGGGTGTGGGTGGTGTCGTTTTGGGCTCCGGTGGTGGTGGTGGTGGTGACGGTTTCTTCTTTCTGCCGCGGCGTTTTGGCGATGGGGACTCCACGGTGGAGGCTTTGGGAATAAGGGTCGGCGTTGGAGAGTGTGGGAAGGGATGAAGAAGAAAGTGGGGTAGTTTCAGTGACGCCATTTTTGGTGAACCAGTGGAAGCTTCTTTTTTTTTTTTTTTTTTGGAAAATCAGTGCCAGTGGAAGAAGGGTTTATCAACCATGTTGTTGGGTTTTTTCGCTTCAGAGGGATGTTATGTTATCCAGTTCTCGTTAGATATTTTTTTAAGGAAAAAAAAAAACATTGAAAATGCATTTTAAAAACAAAAACAGTTACAATGAAGGTTGAGGAAAATTAATTTTAACTTGTGAATGAGATGGTGAAAGGTTTTTTCTTTTTGATTCATGAAAGAAGTTAATTCAGGTTTACACAATTGACTGTTTTTATTGATGTGAAGTAATTTATGTATGAAAAAAATTTTATATTATAAATTCAACTTGAGTTAATTACGTTTTTAGTTTTTCAAATTTGATTAAATTTTATTCAATGAAAAATAAATGTTTTAGTTTCTATATTTTTTTTTTACCTAGGTGGTTATATTTTCATGGAGATGAACTTGATTCTCAAACTTAAAAAAAAAAATTGTATAATTTTGGTCTCTTTTAACTTTAAATAACATGGTGAATTCATATAAACAAATCACAAATCCACATGTTTTATTAAAAACTTCAGAACCAAGTTCATTCATGAATATATAAAACTACAATATATAAAGTTTAACAATAGGAAGTAAAAAAATTTTATAATAAAATTATTTATGTTTATAATAATTATTTTGTTTGACTTATAAAATAAAATATGTATATTTGCATTTAGTAGTTAGGTGTACCATTAATATTTAATAACCAACATAAACCACTGAACATAAATTAACAAAAGCATGAATTGAGTCATGAAATAATTCAATAAATGTATCCATTAGCAGCAACGACAAAAATTCAAATGAAATTTTTTAAGTATAAATGTGACCATTTTTAAAACTTAAAAATTAAGAACATCCATTAGGCTTCTATAATGATTATCACATTCATTTATGTGACCATTTTTGAAACTCAAGAACATCCACTACACCTCTATAATGATTACTATAAAGTTGTAGATGTTGTGGAATAAAAGAGATAGATGTTGAAACTCCATAGTGAATTTTCTATGACAATTTTCATAAGATGTTGGATGATGGAGACATATGATGAAGCTCTAGATCAAACAGCACACCTCTATAGTAATTTTCATTAGGTTATGAACAACATGGTATGATTAAAAGAAATGTTGAAGCTTCAAATCGAAAGTCACACTTTTATGAAAATTTTCAAGAAACTATAGATAAGGCAATAGGATGAAGATAAATGTTAAAGTTTCAAACCAAGTGTCATACCTATGTGACAAATCTTATAGGGTAATTCATATGACGCATTAGGATAAAAATATACACTAAAGTTTCATATCAAGTGTCATACTTGTGTGATGATTCTGTACACCACAATATAAAATTATTTATTTCCTTTCCACAACCATTTTTAAGTTATTATGTCCTCTAAAAATATGCTATTTTTTAACTTTATATAATAATTATTTTTAAAATCATATTTAACGTGAATTATATTTGATTCATAATATCAATATTTTAAAACTCAAACTAATATTTGATTGGATAATTATACTAGAGTAATAAACCAGTCATTGAATTAGTAGGTCAATAATTAAACTTATTATGCATGAACCTAAAATATTCAAAATTGCTTTTGTCAATTTTTTATATTAAAATTACTTATTTTATCATTTGGAATATAATCATGACACTAACGAACATTTGAATCTAAAACTTGGCACATAATTCTCTCGCCTTACTAATTTTATGTGGGGATTACTTTTTGTCAAATGTTACTTACTACATAATTGCTTTGTAAAATTCAAAATATACTTTAATAGTAATCGAGTAAAGCATTAAATGGGGTCCTTTAATGTTTGGAGCACCATTAATTGGGTTCTTGAAAGATTTTTTTTGCATCTGGGTCCTGATGTTTGAAAATGTCTGCATCGTAGTTCTTTCGTTCATGATGTCGTCAAGGGTTAGCACAATCAGCCTTCAAATGTCATGTTAGCAGGTCCGTATACTTTAGTTGACCCTCCAAATCACCTCCACACGAACACATGGTAATAATGATGTGGCAATAATGACGTGGCAAAACCTATGCAAGTGGATCGTTGAAAGTTTGGGGCACTTGCAACTGGATCCTTGAAAGATTATTTTCTGGCGTCTAGGTCCCTGAATGTTTAGGGCGCTTACAATTGAGTCCTTGAAAGATTTTTTTTTAGGCATTTAGATCCCTTATGTTTAAAAACACATGCATTCAGGTCCTTCTGTCCATGACGTCATTTATAGTTAATGCATAGTTATCTATTAAGGACTTTGTGGCAGGTCTCTCTCGCATTACATGACAGTCTATGTCATTCATATTACACACATTTGTGGCGACTTTTAACCACTGAAAATAGTAAAATTAAAATCAACAAAACCACTAAACCTCTTTCCCATTCTCCACAACAAACAACTCAAACTCAAAAAATTAATTTTCTTGATTTGCATTTGCTTTCCCATTGCTTAATGCTTAGTCTTTGAGTTCCAACCAGAATGGAATGGTACACTGGAATGTCCATGTTTTGTGGAGAGTGCAATGTCATACCTTATTAGGTCTATATACATCAATTTACCATCTTGCAACTTTCACTCCTCCGACCATCACAACCCTCCCTCATGTCCTCCGCTAAATCCTTCAACTTCTATTGTCGTAGCTTAGCCAACGACGCTTAACTTAACCTTCCCCCATTTTCCTTTCATACCATAGAAGACACATCCAACACAACCCTCGGTCTTCTAGATCTCGGCAACGAGGTTGGAGTGAAAGAGGGATTTGACGTTGAGTCTGTCGACAATGGACATTCGTTGCCCATGGGCATACGATGACGACATCAACACAAGGAGAGATGAGACTCATATGACTACTTCCACCACTAGCTTTTCTTCTTCCCTTGGGCCCTTGCAGTCATCGACTCAAATTTTAGGGTTGATGTTTAGGATTGAGATTTTAAGGTTTAAAGATCAATTATTTTGGCTAGATGCCCACAAAGATGGTGATTGAGATGAGAGACATGGTTAGGTTGTTAATGAAATATGAGCAAAAAGAGAGTTGAGGTAGCCAAAATACAACCTAAAAAGGCATGTTAATGAAGTAACAAAGCGAATGCAAATCAAGAAAATTGATTTTTGAGTCTGGGTTGCTTGTAGTGAAGAATGGGAAGGGGTTCATTGACTTTTTTATTTTAATTTTATTATTTTCAATGGCTAAAAGTTGCTACAAATATTGTTCTTCTCACCTTTGTAATATGAATGATGTGAACTGTCGTGTAATATGAGAGAGACTTGTCACGTAAGCTCTTAATAGCTGACTATGCATTAACTATAAATAGCGTCATAGACAAAACGACCTGGATGCACGCGTTTTTAAACGTCAGGAACCTAGATGCCTAAAGAAAATCTTTCAAGGATTCAGTTGCATGGGTTTTGCCACGTCATTATTATCACGTGTTCATGTGGAGGTAATTTGGAGGTCAATTAAAGTGTACGAATCTGCTAGCATGTCATTTGAAGGCTGATTATGTTAACCCTTAACGGCGTCATAAATGGAAGGATTACGATGCAAACATTTTCAAACATCAGGGACTCAGATACACAAAAAAAAAATCTTTTAAGGACTCAATTGATAGTGCCATAAACATTTAAGAACCCGTTTAGTGTTTCACTCAATAATAATTTGTTCTAGAATTTTGTTTTTAACTAGTGACTTGTCACCAAACATGAAGTCTTGTAGGATTAGTTTCATATAATATTTTAAAATAAAATATTTTTAAAATTAAATGTGCTTTAAAATAGTTAGTGACTTCAAATAAATTAATAAATAATTAAAAACACATTTTATTAAAAAATCAGACCACACTTTCTTCAATTATGACGTGATAAATTTAATTGAATGACTAAACTTGAACCTCGAAAGTAGGAGTTTCAACTTTCAAGTTTCAAAGCTAGTAAATTTAATAGGATTACTAGGATTATTATCACTAGTACATTTTCAGTAGTTTATCGAATACAAAGATAAAAAATAAAAAAGTATTTAATACAGAAAATAAAAAAAAAAATCTTTAAAAAATTAAAATAAAAAAGTTCCATGACCAAGTTGGCTATGTAATGTAAGCCTTCAAAATATAACTCTAACATGTCACGAGTTACTGCCATGCAACTTGCTTAACAGAGAGTAATAGAGTGCGGAGTGTTTCACCTATTGCTTCGTACGCTTCCAATCCAACGGATACTTTCAGTTTTGATGCTGACGTGTTAGCAGTAGCCATTCTGGGTCGTTGGATGAGTCTTCGGAGAGTCCTAGGATCACCTTCTAGAGATTTCTTTCTTAAGAACTGGTTTTCAGATTCTAGGACTCGAAGGAGGTCGTTGTTTTTCCTTTTTCCTCTGGTGAGAAACTCTTCTTCATCTTCATCTTTTCCTTAAAAAGATTTCTATGATGGTTTCAATTTTGTGGTTCACAAACTTGTTTAACTGAAACTGTGGTGCATACTGTTGTTATTTTTATACTGAAGATTGCAATTTTATTTGTATTTGTTTGCATGCGAGTTTGGCTTGAGCCATTGTTTTGTTGAGTGTATATAAATATAATCTGGGAATGTTTTCGATGATTTGCTTCAGAGAAAGAGAAATATATGCTAAACAGTTAAACCACTAGTGAAGTTGAAGTACTTGAAAGTTATAATCTCCTGTACTTAAGTTACTGAAAGAATTTTTCAGGTAAATTTTTATAGTGATGTTTGTATTTTTGTGCGATTTAAAATACTTTAGAGATCAAATTGTACAGAAATATAATGAAAATTTCTTTGGGGACTTCTGGTGTTTGTAACTTTCATAGACTAAAATGGTACTTGGTTTGTTAAACCACTGGAACTTGTGTTGCAAGTTGGTAGTAAAATTTACTATTGATCCTTGATCCTTTCACTTTGGTTGTTAGTGAATAATTTTATGGGAGTTGATTGGTTTCAGTTGATCTGTCTTTTTTAGATTTTATACTCTGAAAATTGAAAGCCTGTGTGTGTGATTTATACGGATTTGGATCCCCCACAGATTATGTTTGAACTGCCCTATATGCAGTTTCAATCTAAGAGCTTTCATTAATGGTACATAGCTTTTTATAATTATTTTGGAAAATAAAGTTAACATTTTAATGGCCAAGATTGATACAGTTTCAAAAACAAGTGCAGAGGATTTGAATCCGATTTAAATATACAAACATGAACTTCGTATCTTAATTGGTTAGGTTTGACTAACAGGAATATTTCTGAGAAACTGTTAAGTATCTCTAACTTCCAAATGGAATTGATGATAACCAGAACTTGCTGAGATTCATTTGTCATCTTCCTTCTCATTTTGCCATATGTTATATTTAATCAGCTATGTCATGCAGCACTTTGGCAGTGATTTTATGACATGGAAGCTGTGGTATGGATATTATTAGAACCACTGTGATTATGGCACCAAACAAATTTGGAAGCTGTGAGACACCCAGAAAAACAGCTTTCATTATACCAAACTTTGCTGAGTTCTTTGTAAAATGAGCATATGTTGGCAAGTAACTTGCTATATGGTCTTTGAAGGTTAAGTTTAGGATAGGAATGCTAACTCTATGTAGAATGTTAGATTATTTTGGGTTTGCATCCCCATTTACCCAGCCTACTCGGTATAGGAAAAATTTATGAGATATAATCATGTAATGCAATCTGATATTTGAGGGAAATAGAAGATTGAGGAGGGAAGGAACATCCTGACAACATCTCTTTGTATTTTCTTCAGAATTTTACGTACAATTATCAATTGTGTGTAGAATGTCACCTTAGTTTGTGTTTCCATGCCCATCTAGCTGAGCCTTAGTTGGATATTCAAATATGGCATGCCTTGCACTCAGATTTACCTGTGTACATGCACAAAGACGTCCAGGTGCTGGGTCTTGCCTCTTCTCTCCAGTTGCCAATACTGGCTTGATGGTAAGGTTCAACTAAGAATGAACATGTAGGTACCTGCAAAAAACACTGACACTCAAGTCAAAATGGGGTTGACTCTGGAAGTCTCAAGGAGTAAAAGTTCTGTTTTTTGTCAGCAAATGATAGTATAATAAACGAGTGAGTCAAACCTGAGTAATTGTTTTGTATTTATAGTTGTACTTACTGGGTTTCGACGGTGCAATTAGGGTTTTGATCTGACCAAGAGTAAAAGTGGAATGTACCAAAAAGGAGTCATTTCTCATGCTTCTAGTATGTGTTGAAGGGACTGTTTGGCAAGTTTCGGTTAGGTTACTTGAACCTTTGGGGTGACTGAAGCTTCCCACCCTTTTAGTCAAAGTTTGATTGTCTTTATTTATTGATTTCACATGGAGTCAAAGCATTGTCCCTGTATGCAGTTTCAGCCAGATTGAATGGTAGCCTTTATTGATAGTGATGTTAGAATTTGTTTGTACCATACTTAGCTTGTGCCTGACTCTTTTCATTCCTTATTGGCATTTGAATTTTTTCAACTGATTCTTGTTTGGCAAGTAGAGTGGAACTTATGAAGAAGCTTTCCTCTGATTACTAACCCTTTGTGTTTCTGACAGAAGATGGGCTTCTGGACCTTTCTAGAAGGTTTGCTTCTCTTTGCTAACGCATTGGCAATTTTGAATGAGGACCGGTTCCTTGCTCCAAGAGGATGGACATTGGCAGAAATGACAGGACCACAGAGGAATTCTCTTAAAGGGCAAGTAATAGGGGTTATATATGCCTGTCAATTCTTGAGACTCCCCCTTATTCTCTTCAATGTTATCACTATAATTGTGAAGCTGGTCTCTGGATAACTTAAATACAGTGCCTTTGATGCTCCACCATGCTTTTGTTCCGTGTATGAGATGTAAATTTTATGTTCTGTGAACAGTTGCAATGTCTAAGTTCAATTCAATTCCCTGTGAATTTGTAAAGTACTTCAGCTGGATTAGTTTAGCATTGAATGTGTTTAAGTCTATCATTTTCAAATCTTGTGAATTTGTAATTCCTTTTGGTCTATTAACTTGAGGTACATAAATAATCTTGCTGATATAGGTAGTTTAAATACACTAGCTGTCAACATCATAATTTAGCATCTTATTCGGGTCCAATGCTGTTAAATAATTGCGATGGCAGCGCAATAGCTTCATGGAACACGGAGTTTGTGTTATATACAATTTGTGAAGGAATGTTTCTAATGATGGCCTCATAAGCTATAAGTTACAATTACGCGTTTTTATGGTGGAATTTTGAATGAGGAGTTGAGGACTGATTGTACTATGTTTTGCCATCTGGCATTGATAATACTGCTCCTATCCCTTTAAATGAAGTTCTTTAATAACATCCCAGTGATCTATGTAACCAATCTCACTTAGTGAAAAATGTGGTCAAGGCTTTTTGGTTTTTAATCATGGCTATTGAAATACAAGTTTGATACATTCTAAAGAGCATCACAGTCACCAAAATCATAACCAACAAAACATGAACAAGACCTTGCACATAAAAACATTCATTATGTGTATTTTACTTTAAACAAAATATCAACCAGCACTAAAGCATATTCTAATCTTAACATCAAAGGTAACAGAAACCTATTACAAATAGAAAACTCTGAAATCTGTATCATCCTTATTCACTAACATTTAACACTCAACAAGTTCATTTCACCGGGATCATAACCTCATTAGTCCTCAAAGCAGGTATAGTCCAAGGTGGGTTGTACCTAGCCAAAAGGAAATCCCCAACAACCTTAAACCCATCTTTCTCCAAACTCACCCTCAGCTTCTCCACCTTCTCCTTCACCACTTGCTCTGATGCCACGCCTGCAAACTTCACCACCCCATATTTCCTCTCACCCTCTTCTCTGATCACAACCCTCTCATCAGTAGGCTTAGGTGCCTCCTCAGCCTTCCCATATATAGTTGGCAAAATAAACTGCATAGTCACCAACTTGTTCTTTTTCCCTTCACCACCATCACCCTCTTTTGTCACAACTGGTGCAGTCATAGCAATCTTCTCACCACCACCAACACCAACACCCTCCTTAGTTATAACTGGTGCAGTCATGGCAATTTTTTCAGGTTTGGTGTTCTGGGGGGTCCCCAAAGCACCAATGTAATTGGCCAAAACAGTAAAGCCACCATCTTTGTTACCCTTAAACTGTGATGGGTCATATGTGACTTCAGCCACTACTGAAGGTGCATACCTGCGGATTTCATACTCACTTGTGGATTTGGTCACTTCATATTTTGGGGTGTCAACAGTGATTTTTCCAAATACTATACCCATGAAGGACAAAGAGTGAAAAAGGGTGTGCTGAGAATTTGAAGATAGCAGTGAGAGATTTGGATTGTGATGATGATAATGAGGTATTGATCGTATATATAGAGACTTGCTTGTGATGGAGGCGTTTGCAGTTTTGATTATTCGTGGAAGAGACATGTTTATCAGTTTCTTTGAGAAGGGGTTAGAATCTTTGAAATTTTGCTCTCAAAATTAATGGCTGTGATTCTGCCACCATGCTATGCAATTGTGGACTCAATTCATCCACTGGTTCATTGTTTCAGCCTTTTGGGCTTCGCCCTTATTTCCTTTGTTTGGAACTTTTTCCTCTTAATTAACTTCTTAGAGTTTTATTGGTTTAGTATGATTTTTTAGTTTTTTAAAACTTTAAAAAAAAATTATTTGGTAAGTTTTTTTTTTTAAAAAGTTTTTTGAAAATGTAAAAATAAAAAAAACTGTTTATATGTACGAAAATGTTATTAATGAAAAACAATATATTTTTTTTATATTTTGAGTTTTTAAAATAAAAAATAAAAAATTGAAAATTAAAACTATTTATAGTTTTTTCCTTTTTTCTAGTTTTTAAAAGCTAAAAATCTAAACTGGTTTTTGAAAATTATTTTAAAAAAACACTATCTAAATGAGTTTTTTTTTTGTTTTTAAATACTAAAAACAATTTTATAGAACTTTTTTCAAGCAAGCATTTAGTCTCTAATTTTTTTTAGTTTTCATTTTTTATGTAAAATATTTTTTGTTTTAAAATAGTTTTTCCATTAACAATTATTTTGAGAATATGGGTATGAAAGGTTGTTGGCAAGAAGTGGAAAAGAATGGAGGTAATAACAAAAAGAATGTTTCAAATATGTGGCACTTATAAGATATAATTAGTTAACACTTATGATTTAGACGTGATGATATGACACTTTGTTAATCGGATCATCATTTAATTCTTGTTTGTTAACGAAAAGTTAATTCTTTCAGTAGTAAAGTTCTCAAGTAAAGAGAATGAGAGAGGGGAGAGAGACACGATTTTTAATACCACCACTAACAAAAACTAACACATTTTAACAACTAACATTTGTTTTATAAAAAAAATTGTTTTGTTAATGAAAGAAACTATTTTCAAAATATAAAATTTAAAAAATTAAAAAAACATGGATCAAAATTAAAAACCATGAAATAGTGGGACAAAAAAATTTAATTAAACATTTTTTTCATAAAGTATTTAAGGATTAAAAATGTTTTTAAGGAGTATTTAATTAAGGTAATTATATTTAAGGTTTAAATATGTTTTCTTTCACGAAATTATATTAAACAAATTCTCATGATCATATTTTAAAGAATACTTCAATAATTATTCTTAGATATATTTAAGAATATATTTGGTTTAATTTTAATATTTAGAAAAAAAATTAAAAATTAAATGTTAAATAAAAAATAAATAAATTTACAATGACTTCTCTTATTCTCATGGAAATATTTTGTTTTCATTCTTCTTGAGAATATTTTTAGGAATCACAAAAATAATTCTTTTACAGCTTGCAATAAACATGGGATTATACATGTTTAATTCTTGCAAATATATTTTCATTTTTTAAAAATTTAATTATTATTTTGATCTCGTTTATTATGTAACACTCGGGTGTGTGATACCATATTTAACATTTAATACTCAGTTTAATTATATGTATACTTCTATATTGACACAATCATAAGTTTTGTAAGACCATTAGGAGCAACAAACTTTCTATTTTAGTATTTAACATAGTTATATATCTAAGATTCAAACTCAAAATCTCTTTGAAACAACTCACTAGTTGATATTAACATCTTAATGTAATGGTGTTACTAGTACTTATTATTAGAAAATAAAATATATATGAAGGTGTTTTTTAAAAAAATATTAATTGACTATCATTGAAAATGAAAAATCATCGATACTTAATTTACTCTCTATCTCAAAATAAGTGTCATCCTAGATTGTTTTACCCACAAAGAAAAGTTAACAAATAAATAAAAGAAAGTAGTGTTATTACCATACTTACATTCATATCAATATTACATTAAAAAATAAGGGACACAATGAGAAAACAATTAATAAATTTTTACAAGCGAAAACAATCAATGTTACATTAAAAAATCAAGTGTGACATTTTTTCAACTACAACACTCATTTTGGGATTAAAAAGATAGAGTTTTGTTGTCATTTTATGAATTTAAATAAATTTTAAGTGGAAGAAACAATTGTGCTATTAAAACTTCTTAAATTATAATATTATTTTTCATTGTTTTAAATTTATATTAATGTTGACCTATTTAATTTATATTATATAAATGCTTACCTATTTATATTAATATATATATATATATATATATATATTAATTAGTTTTCAATCACTAATGGTGTCTAAAGTCCATCCATCGTTAGTCCACTTCATCAGGTGTGATGGCCTTTAGTCTGAAAAATGCAGGATCTTTGAGAATTCTTTGGAGAAGCTAAATTGTCAAGGAAATGCAATTGCATATATCCACTAGCCCGAATCCAGCCAAAGAACATACTAATAGGTTGGAATTCTCAAGATTGTCTATGTGCAGCATATGATGACCATAAAATCCCCTCAAAAGTTAGTTGGTTCAACTGTTGTTGTATTCAAGGGTTGATGGTCTACGTCTAGCAACATTCCAACATAAGGTGTGGGGCCTTGTCACATCGTATGTAATAGCTAATTGATTTTTCCCTAATCATTGGAAAGTATTTATAGACCCAAACCTACAAAAACATTAACATATCCATATCAGTTACATGTAATGCATGAGAAATTTAATAAACATACCGCATTTTATAAAAAGTACTACTCTGAATCGAAGTCATGTAACACACACATTGTTTAGTCGTGTCGTAGCTTGCATGATAAAGATGATGATACAAATGTGTCAAAGCAGTCACACCCCAAGAATAGTTACCTACTTGCTCAAGGTCACCAAACAACTTCAGATACGTTACACAAATATGGATGTTTTTGTTGTTTACAAATATCATGCACCCAACAAGATGCAACAAATATGCTCGAGCAGCCTACTCCCATCTGCTGCTTGTACGTCTTGCTTGATAGTAAACACGTAATTAATTAAATAAACTAATATACTACACATGTAATTATTATACTAAAAAAATAATAAATTAAATAAATATACTAAAAATAATTAATTAACTACACTAAAAAATAAGAAAATTAATAACTACACTAAAAAAATAATAAATTAAATACATGAATATACTACATGTAATTAACTATACTGGCCAAATGATTAATTAGATAACTATACTAAATACGTAATTAATTAAATAAATTAATATACTAAACATGTAATTATTATACAAAAAATAAGAAATTAAATAACTATACTAAAAAAAATAATAAATTAAATACATAGATATACAACATATAATTAACTACACCAACCAAATAATTAATTAAATAACTATACTAAACATGTAATTAATTAAAATATTAATATACTAAACATGTAATTATTATACTAAAAAATAATAAATTAAATAATTATAGTAAAAACAATTAATTAATTACACTCAACATTAATTAAATTACTATATTAAAAAATAATAATTGAATAACTATACTAAAATATAATTAATTAAATATATTAATATACTACATGTGTTTAACTATACTAACCTAATAATTAATTAAATAAATATAGAAACACCCAATTCATTAAATAAGTTAATATATTTAACATGTAATTATTATACTAAAAAAATAATTAAACATAACATACACTTACTTCGTCATTTCAGATGGCATGCGCTACATGATCACCATATGATACTAAAATAGTAGTATCTTCCGGTCCTCCTAGAAAACCCATTGTTGCATGTTCTTTATGCACAACAGATTGGTCTTCAATTGCATCATGCAGTGTTAGCATCTACCTTCTACGTGTAGACACAGTTAGACATACACATTCATGATCAACAACATCAAAATCATAAACAGTTCCACGTGTCCTAGGCATATATGTAAAAATGTTGTAAACAATATTAATAAACAAATAAAATAATATTTTTTACTTAAAAACATCTTAAATAATAAATTAAAAAATCAACATACTAAAAAAAATTAATAATAACTTATAGTGAGGCCATGAAATCTGTTGAGACACCTCTTTGGAAAGAATTCATTAATGATGAATTGAATTCTCTTATATTCAATAAAACTTGGTTTTTAACCAACCTTCCTGCTGGTTGTAAATGAGTTTTTTGGAAAAAATTTAGAACTGACGGTTTCATAGAAAAGTTTAAAGCAAGACTTGTTATTGGTTATAAACAAGTAAAAGGTGTGAATTTCTTTGATATATATTCTCCAATTTCTAAAGTCACTACTAGAGTTTTAATTGCTCTTGCTTGTGTTTTTAATTTAGAAGTTTATCAAATGGATGTAAAAAATGATTTTTTAAATGATGACCTGGAAGAAGAAATTTATATGAATTAACTTGAAGGTTTTATAGAACCTGGAATGGAAAAGAAAATTTGCAAACTTGTTAAATCTTTGTATGGTTTAAAACAGACTCCTAAACAATGGCATGATAAATTTGATAAAGTTGTTTTATCATATGACTTTTAATTTAATAATAGCGATAAATGTGTTTATGTGAAATAATTTAATGATAATTTGTGTGTCATTCTGTGTCTTTATGTGAATGATATTTTAATTTTTGGTAGTAAGTTGCATGTAATAAATAATGTGAAGTCTTTCCTATCCAATAATTTTGAAATGAAGGATCTTGGGTCAGTTGATGTTATTTTAGGCATTAAATTAATAAAAAAAATAATGATATTATTTTGACACAATCACATTATATTGAAAAAATGTTAAAGAAGTTTAACTATTCTAATGTAAATCTTGTTGCTACACCTTTTAACTCCAATACAAAATTAAAGAAAAATATGGGTGAAGGTGTTTCTCCTCTTAAATATTCTCAAACTATTGGTTCCTTGTTACATTTGTCAAATTATTCTAGACCAGACATTGCATATGCATTGAGTAGATTGAGAAGATATACTCATAATCCTGATCATTCACATTGGATTGCTCTAGAAAGAATATTTAAATATCTTAAAGGAACTATTAACTATGACATTCACTGTACTCATTATCCTGCTGTAATTAAAGGCTTTTGTGATGCAAATTAGATTTCTGATTCTAATGAAACAAAATCAACTAGTGATTATGTCTTTACTTTAGCTGTAGGTGCTATAGCTTAGAAATCCATTAAACAAACTATTATTTCTCGTTCTACTAGTAGTGAGGCTGGATTTCTAAAAAAATTATTATGTGACTTACCTTTATTAAAAAAAATTATACCCCCAATCTCAATGCATTGTAATTGTCAAGTTGCTATTGCTAAAGTTACTAGTAAGAATTTTAATAAAAAAAAAGCCATTTGAGAATAAGGCATAAGTCTATTAGAATTTTGATATCTCACGGTGTTATATATTTTGACTTTATTAAGTCTAAATATGCTCACAAAAGGATTGACGCATCAATAAGTACTTGAGTTGTCAAGGGGAATGAGATTAAAGCCTATCAATTAGTTGCAATAATGGACATCCGTCTCCAAATGAATGGTGATCCCACAAATGAAGTTCAATGAGTAAAACGAAATTGCTTGTTGACTAAAAGTACACCATTATCATTTACACATTATACATGTCTTGTTCTTGTGGCTTGGTGTATTCTATTTAAATCGTGATAGTAACAAGGTTGAGGTATTCAATATTCTTATTTATTCCTGATAAAATTTAAAATACCTCTTAACAGATTCAATGACAATAGTTGTAGGGGTGAGTGTCACGGACCACCCTTGGAAGGGTTCACCTAGTGAGTGTGGTGGTGGAGCTGCCACTACGAGATATGGGCAAATCTCTAAGTGACATTCATGAAACAAGATACTCGTGTAAGACTGTAATGCTCACCATTGATTAGAACTCAATTGAACACTTTATTATAGTTTTATGATCTAAAGCCTGGTTAAAGGAGATGTAGCTCAAGACTATTAAGTCTCTGTATTTTCATAAGTAGAGGTTCATATATGCTAAGTATAAGGCTTAAACACAGAAGGTTCCTTATACTGAAAATATAATATACCACACTCCATATTTTAAGTTCTCATATGCTATTCTATTATTTTCTTTACTTAATTCTTTTTTAAAATTAGTGGAGGAATACTAGAAATTACTTATTAATTTTAAAATTTAAAATATATAAACTATAATATCTTTATTATAATACTTAATTATTAAGTTTTAATAATTTAAAATATATAAACTATAATATCTTTATTATAATACTTAATTATTAAGTTTCGGTTCACAGTATTTAGCGAGATTTTTGGAATTATATGCACGAGATCCTTGGAATATACTGCAATTTGTTTTAACGTATCGTGCTACACCTTTTTCTCAATGCTTAATAACATGCTGTTGCAATTTTGAAAGACGATACCCGTTTTCTTTATTTAGTTTTTGAAGTGAAGATTTTTAGCAATTGCAATGTGTTTGTACACCCTTATGGGTGCATTGACAAAAAGGTAACATCATCGAAAAAACAATTTCCTCTTCGCAAAAGATTTTTTCACTTCTAAATTTTTTGGAATTGTATTTATTGGTTCAGGGATCCCTTATTAGATTTAAAAAAATCTATCGGGTTGACATATTTTAAGAGAAGAACGCATCTAAAATTTAAGAATACTAATACAGTGGAAATGTTTACTCTCTAAAAATAGCGTTTTATGTGTTTTAGCTACTTTAAACCTTAGCTAATTTAATATTTTTATTTAATGATTGTTATTTTTATTTAAATATCTTATGTGTATTATTATTAAAACAGGACATTTTACAATTACATTATTTAATTTCTTTAATTAATTTTTAATAACCTAATTGGCTATTTCGGATTGCTATTCTTTAGTTTGAATTGTGAATTTTAAAACTTGTAGGAAAAATAGCGAGTGGGAACATTAATCAAAGTTTTTTGTCCAATAAAGAGAAGCCTTGCCCATGTTTGAATGATAGGTGAAATATAATAGTTTTGAGAAAAGTACTAAACTAAAAATTCAAAACAAATTGAGCTTATATTATATCTTGAATTCTTGATCAAATAAGCTTTTTGGAGGAGTGAAATTTAAATTTTATGGGAGAAAAAGCTTGCGTGTCTTTAAATTTCTTGACAGCTCTGAAATGACTTTTCCACTTAGCCAAGACTTTGGATTAAAAAAATGATATCATTTTTACCTTTTTATCTCATTTTTTAGCGTGAACAAGAAGCAATTCTCCAAAATTCAAGCTCTATTTTTTCTGAATGAGCCTACAAATATTTGTTTTACATTCGAGATTCTTAAAATACTGTGCTACTATGTTTTTATATAATAATAATAACAACAACACTTACATGGAAATTTAAAGATTTAGATGGTAGCTGTATAATGGCTGGAAGGAATAAAGCTGTAAGGAATCCTAACTATAGCTGTAAATATGTACAGAAGAGGACTATTTATGGCATGTTGAAGTGCCAACATAATTGGATTTGTTTTTCTTTTTGTTGTACAAGGATGCCTATGCATTCCATTTTGATAAAAATAATAAAAAGAGGGGTCAAATTTTCAGACTTAAACAATTTTCTGTTGCATAAACGTGTGTGACACTTATTCTTCAAAGATACTCCAGATCCTTAAACAACACTATCACAAGCATTTATTTTTAGCATTTTTATATGTAAGCAGAAGGGGCAATATTTAGAGGGGTCATATTTCCATAGAGCTTACAATTTTCTCTTGAACACAAAGGAACCAAAAGTCGTAATAGAAGCAAAAATCTGTAGGTTTACATAGCCAATCGAATCCCAAGTAACCAATTCATTAATACATGTTGACAGTGGTTATCTTCATACAACAAATTCAATGTTTGAGCGAAAGTAAACAATCTTAAATAATTTGGACATGCAGTACAATAATAATCTCCATTGGGAGCATGTTTCAACAAAAGTAAGCAATCTTTTGTTATATATATATATATATATATAAAAGTAAGAAATCTTTAACATAGTTGGATCTCAATATCAATTTGGTGAACAATAGACAACTTCATAAAAACAAAATACATATATAGCCCTTTACCAAGACTACTAGAATAGAGCAAAACCTAAATACAAGACAAGCTAAATTTACAAACACAAGCTTTCAACCTCTTCCCTCATGAGTATGTGCATGTTTGGATTTCAATTGCAAAACTTAAGTTTGGGTCATACTTAAGTTTTGCAAAAGTATCTCAAATGTTGCTTCTCTGAAACAAGCAAAATTTCAGTCTCAAACATACTTTTGAAGAGTAACTAAAGATGATCCGAAATTTTGTTTTCCTCTCAAACATACTTTTGGACTCTCCCACCATCCAAACAGGGCCCTAATTCTTATCATCTTCGATGGTTTTATCTACAACAATTTTGACTTTCCTATAATCAACATCTACAGGTTGCATAACAGACTCCTCTGGCACCACTGCACGTTTATTACCAAAGATGGTCCACAAGTAAAGCACGATAAATGCTGTCAAAGCTCCACATCCAGTACCAAATATCATAGCAGCAAGAACCCTTAAAAAGCAATCACTCCTTTGTTTAACCACAGCACTTTCAGTGCTTTTAACAAAGTCCTCTGGATCCAGAGGCTCTGAGTGCATTGAATGAGGAAAATTCCTCAGAACAAAGCTCCATGAATAGAGAGAACTATTCCCTTTTGTAGAACTAAAACCCACAAACATTTCACTCTCCTTCAACTCATGTGACAAGTCAATTGAGTGCCATAGCAATGGATAAGAAGGCCTTGATTTACCATGCTGACTCAATCTAACTTCTATGCGCCTTGAACTAGCTTCATAGTCAATCCAAGCATGCAACTTTTTTCCACTTGTTAAAGCAAAATTGTTACCTATTTTAGCAACAACCAAACCAGAACCACCAACTTTCATGGTCACATTACAACTACCAGAAATCCCATTTGTACCATCCTTTGAGGCACTAAACCCAACACCAATAACTTCAAATTTTCCACCATTCAACCCAGAAGAATTTTCATTAAACACATCACCTTCAGAACCCTTTGGAGCCATAACAAAAGCCAAACCACCCCAATTGTCCAAGGATATTGAAAATGCAAAGTAAGTAGAAAAGGACACTAATTGCATTGATTTACCTTGAAAAAGCTTGACGGGTTTCTTGTACATGACTCTCCCAGTGCCAGAACTCCCAGAACCAGAGAAACCAATCCCAGAATCTTCCCCAACAACCTTAGCATTACCAAAAAGGGCCACGTTGGGCTTAAATTTCAGATCTTTTCCAAACCCAGCATAAGAAAACAGAGGAATTGGGTCAAAAGCAAGGATTTTTAGGAACAAAATGGAGAAAGTGAAGGCCCTGAAGTAATGGGAAGTGGAAAATGCTGCCATAATTGAAGTGGGTGGTTACTGTTTTGGTTTATGATGAATGAATGAACCTTTCTAGTATGAGAGACTCTAGGGTTGGTGGATTGATCCCATTTGCATCAAAAGGTAGAATCTGTGATTTTTGGGGGTGTGAGTGAAGAAAGCAGAAGAAGAAAGAAAGTAAAGAATAATGGGGAAGTTGAGTTGGAGGTTGTGAAAATTTAATACATTTTACTTGTTTCTGCAACTTGGTGCTTCACTTTTTCTGAGTGGCAGATGACCAAGGGAATATAATAAAAGCAATTTTTGTAACAAAAACAAAAAATTACAAAAGCAATTTTTTTTTTGTTTCTTTTTGCTCTTTGAGGCTTTGCTTTTGCAATATTCTATTTCATGTGAACTCTCAACCTGATATTCATCAATCACTGGCTTAATTTAAATTTGATATTTTAAATTATTGGGTCATTATGGACCACTCCATTAATTCTGATTGTGCTTTTTAATTTTTAGTTCTGTGGTGTTAGGTCGCAGAAGTAGAATTCTTGTTCTATCTGACTAACATTAATTGATTTTAACGTATGTTGCTTAAATTTGCCGTTTTATGCATCTCACTACACTCCTTTCAGATTTAAATATAACAAAAAATATATGTTTCACGTTAAATGTAAGTAAATAATAATTAAACTCTTATTATAATTCATAAATGATACTATTTATTTTATAATAATATTACTAGGTTAGTAAAATTAAATAATAGATTTTTTTTTTGGTGAATGGTAAAATTAAATAATAGATATATTTAGATAAGTTTATTTAGAAAAACGTTTATTTTGATCAAATCAATAACTTTTTGCTATTTTTAGTGTATATAATTAATTTATTTGTTTAAAAAAATAAATATTTTTCTGTTTATTTTAACTAGAAAGAGAGATGCACTTCGTGCTTATTTTTATATTTTAAATAAAAATAAAATGACAGAAAAATTAAATAAAACATGAAAATGAATAAAGGTGTTTATAGTTCATGTTGGTTCTATTTTCTAGAATTTTTCTCTTGATCCGAATCAAACCGAATCAATAGTAATTTGGTTTGTTTGATTCGGTTCAGAGAAAATCACTTAAAAAATAAAAAAAAAATATTTTTTTCCATTAAATCATAAAAAAATAATTTTATATCTAAAATTAGCCAAATTCATTAGTTTACTAAATTCATAATTTTACAACAAAATATCAAGTGTTTCATTTATACTAAATTAGTCAAATTAAACTATTAAAACAACATAATCCAATACAAAACAACAAATTATATAAATTTAAAGTATAAAATAAATTTACTAAATTAAAAATATAAAATATAAAATAGGATTGTGTTAGGATTTTGAAATGCAAAACCCTAAATAAAATAGATTATTAAATTTAATAACTTAAAAATATAAAATATATATATATATATATATATACATACTTTTGGATTGGTTCGGATTGGATCAGAGTTTCAAAATACAAAAATTGCGAACCGAATTGGACATGATTAGTTCTAGTTGGTTTGGATCGGGTTCAGATCCGATTAATTGGTTCAGTTTACCAAGTTTGTTGGGTTGATCTGAACCGATGAATACTCCTAAAAATGAAAGAAAAAATAAATTAAATAAAATATGTGATTAATATTTTTTAAAAATAAAAAAGTCTGATTAAATGTGTATAAGATAAAAGATTCTCATATTATAATAGTTATAGATTATATATAAGCGATATTTATCTACTTATTATTAAAAAGTTTTATTTTATAATTATTTTTTAATTTACTCAAATGTGTTTAATATTAATTAATTTTTTTAATCTATATATGAATGAGTTAAATTCGGTTATATTTAAGTGTGAAGGGAGTAAATTTTTTTATAGAATTTAAACAATAATTTGCTCTTATATGGGTCTTATTTCATAGCATATTTTCGTAATGCGATTTAAAAAGATTCACTAAATGAATCCACGAATTAGGTTACATTTTAAAACAAAAACAAGTCTTTCAATAGTAGAAAAAGTAATATTAGTTTGTATGGTTCTGAATATAACAAAGAGCGAAATAAGAAAAAGAAACAAAAAATAAAAAGAGTGAGATAAGATAATTGATGTGATGAAGAGTAACAGAAAGAATGTGATTTATAACTAATAGCTTAGTTGAAAGATAAGAGTATAATTAATTAATAATTGTGATTGTTTATAGATTAGTGCTTTCATAAAAATAGACATTTGTAATTGAGAGTGTGATGGTCTAAGGAATTCTAACACAACTGTTGTCCCAGCTCATCGTCCACTAATAACAAAACAAGTGTAATGCTGAAAATTTTAAGCAAACAGTAAATGTTATGTTTTTTTACACTATATAATAATACGGATTAGTCATTAATTAATGATTAATTTCTGCGGAAACATTCAACGTAAGCAAACAATGCTACGTTAACTTGTCGTTGAAAAGAAAGTGGTTTTGTTGTTTATTTGAAACATTTTATAATAAGCTATACTTTCAACTAAACTCTCCACGTAATCAGATTTTAAAAATTTGAAGTGATGATGGTTACTACTAATACTGTTTGATTGTAAGAATGTTAACGTAGACTTGTAATTTTTTAAAGACTAGGCCGTAAAATTATTTGAGTAGTAAATCATTTGATTTGTGAGTTTGACAGAAACAGGGTTGTATTTGTTGTGAAGTTGGTCTGGTGTTTAGTGTATGTAGACTAACAATTAGATTCATGTATACATTAAATTCATATATACACACTAACACACACCTTCTTGTTAAGGTTGTTGTAATTGTGTGATTGATTTCTACTACTCTTAGCATTTTGATCCTGATAATATGATTTTGGCTAAATATTATTAAAATAAAATTGTTTTCATCAAAATCACATAAAATTGTGTGGTCTGATTCGATAATGGAGGTTATGCTAACTGAGATGGCGTGACCAACATGAAAATACGTATCCCAAATTAGAAAACATAATTTCAGTTGGTGTGTCCCTGCTGGCCTGTCCAACCAGTAACAATGTATAATGGTAGGAGAATGTTTGGATTCTTGAGTTAACAAGAAGTAACGCCATTTTAGTTGGCGTGTTGTAGAATTGATTAATGATGTGAAAGAATATCCTCTCCAATGCTTTAGGGACTTAAGTGATGCATTTTTTGTTTGGGTAATATCAAAAGGATGTCGAGACCAATGAGCAAGTCGTCCTAGTGGTGGTCATGGACATTAGTAACGAGTTTGTCATTGTCAAAATGTGTGTTGCCAATGGTGATAGTTAGAAGGCCATTGGAGGAAGAGGCTCGTGGAACTACACCATGTGGAGGCCATTTTGTTCATGTTACTCATCAATTGAAGATTGCTGTTTGCAAAAAGAAAGAAAGAGTAAATGAATATTGCACTAGCTAGGCACAGTTGGTCTTGGTCCTTCCTTCCCCCTTGCCCTAGCTTTTCCAACTCACCCTTGTGCTACTCTCTATGTTTCTCCTATTTTTTATTGCCGGTCATTGATCAATGTTATTGCTATTAATTTCAACTTCTTAATTCAACAGTAAGAAACCAACTTAATTAAGATTACCTTATGTATAAACACATAAACTAAAATGACATTACCTCTTAGTAGCTTTGGGAATCTAAAGATTCTTTTGCACTGCGACCTTAAATAAGGACACTCTAATTGAGGTGACATTTTGTTTTCACGAGTACGTATGACCATGTTGGTCAGACTATCTTACTTGGCGTAGCTTCCATTGACTGGTTAGACCACCCTATTTATGTGATTTTGACAAAAACAACATCATTATGATAATATTTTGCCAAAATCACACTATGTGGGTCAAAAAGTCATCTTTCTCACTTATTAATATAATTTTTCTCAGCTCTCATTTCTTTTTTTCTCTCTCTCAGTTTCTTGGTATGATTTATGGAGGCTTTATAAATTTGTCTTGTGAGTTTCTCAAACTTCAACAAAGAATAAGCAAGAATGAAAGAAAAAAGATAAAAGAAAACAGAAAAGAAATAAATAATATATTAAGTTATTTAGTTAAGAGAAAAATAAAATAAAATAAAGAGAAATTGTTTCGGTACCAAGTCTATCTAAAGTTTGATTCTAGGCTTAAACATGGAGTAACAATTAGAGAATTAGACTTATCACTTTATTTTTAATTAGACATACTTTCAACCCAATAACACTCTCAAATTACTTCTCAATTTTAAACTTTTTAGAAAGTAGAATTTATCATTCTAAGGACCTATAAGGGCAAAACCAAAAACCAAACACACCTTTAAATAATTTTTCTGAAAGGGGCTCGTGTTCACATTTATTTATCATTATGGACACATTCCAATTCACCTTCACAAGACACTTTCTCGTTTTGCGTTATAGAAGGAGAAAGTGGGGGCAGAGTTGTGTTTGTGCGTCGTGCCCACTTTGGCATAGGTGAACAATGAAGGTACGTAGGTTGTCTTGTTCTTTGACTCAACAAACAATTATGTTTCTTATTATTCTCACATTTTCATTCACCTACACCTTCTCCATTTTATTTTATTTCTCAAGATAAAAAAATGGTATCTAAGATGTTTATTCTTATGATTAATCATGAATCTTTTTTAAAGCTTAGACGTTAGTTGGTGCGTGAATAATTTGCAAACTCTCCTTTAATTATAAGTAGGTTGTAAATTTTAATTTTCTATGTTTTTGTCTTTTAATCAATATTGATTGATAAAAAGACTAACTATTTTTATTCTTTAATTAAGCGATTCTAGTTCGAATTTTGGCTATATAAACATGAAACAAACTTTGTTAAAAAAAGTATAATTTGTTTAAAAGAGGAGACTACTCATTTAAAGACTAAATTTTCAAGTGACTTCTACTTAAGAATTTACATCTTCCTAAAAGGTATTATTAAATGATTTTGTTTGCAAATAAGTGACAATTGAGAAAATAAACTATGATTGATAGTATAAAATTTTTATATCTTATCATTTAATCATAAAATAAATTGATATGCATATCATAATATAGTAATATTCTTATTTCTTAAATATGTAGTCGAATTTTATCAATGATTTATGTATATGTAACGAGAGGTCAATCTTTTTAAATGAATATCAATGTTTTTAAATATTAGTCTTGTATTTTTAACAGATAATACTTTAAAAAAAATCTATCTAATAAGAGATTATTTTTACAATTATTCAACAACAAAAATTATTTTACAATAATTACTTTAAAATTCAAATTTATCATCATACTTTTGAGTTAGTGGACCGTTAATTTTTTTACAATTACAATGTTTAAAATTAAATAATTACTATCTTTTATAGCTCGAAATTAAATAATTACTAAAATGGTAAAAAATTTCATGATATATGAATATATAACAATGTAAAAACATTTTAAGTCTGAACCATCACACACATATTATATCATTATTCCTTTGTGGGGCAGATTTTTTTAGAACAACAACAATCACCTATTAGCCTCTAACCTGCGGATTGAAATAATGAGAAAGAAAGATTAAACTTTTAAATTGCATAGAAGCATTAATATTGAAAACGTTAAACTTATATTTGGCATGTTCATTGGTCCAAAAAGAGTGAAAATATATTACTTGACTGTGTTTTCTCCCTGTCTTCAAGTGTTTTTTTGTTTGGTCCCAATTGATGAGGGTATTTACTATTGCCACATGTTTGCGTCTAATGTCAACTGAAAGCAATGAGAGCATATATGGGGTTTGATGTAGGGCCATGATTTTATGTGTTGCAACATTATTGTCAATTATTATATTTAAATAATAACATACACAATAATTTAAATGAATAAAAAAATGCCCAATAATTTAAATTGGCATAGATGAACTGGATGGAATCCTACAAATCTTCTTATAATATTCAAGTGGTAGTAGCTCATGCTTTTTATGATAAAAAATTGCATAGTGAAAAAACAAAACAAAAAAGTTAAATAAAAAACGTAAGAATATTGTTCAAATTTCTGCTTGTAACTGATTTAAGAGCATCTCGGGTGAAAATATCTCTTTAAGCAAAGCAATCAAGACTTACTATTGAAACAAATTTACATGATTAGTGGAGAATCTTCTTAGAAGTTGGAGAGCTATAATCCTCTACACTTTTTTCCTCTCTTTTAGTAAATATATATTTTTTATAAAAAAATTTGTAATTATTTTTGTAATATATCTATTTTATTGTTTTTGTCTCCCACAAAATTGTTTTTCCCTTTTAATAAATACAATTTTTTTAAGAAATAATAATTTTCTTGATGTAAAACTATTTTATTTTTTTGACTCTCTAACATTTTTTATCAAAATCCGGCACTATACATGGTACAACTAGTTGCTTGAAGTACAAGTTGTGTTGTTTGAGAAAGCAATGATTGCTTTTCATTAAAATAATATATTTAATTTGATATCACTTAATTAATGAGTAAAAATAAAAAATTATAAAAATTGAGTTTCTTAGAATTCCTTACCTTTGGATGACTTTGTATTTGAGTTGTGGAACTATCTAACACAATTTTCAATGCATACAACAATCCAAATAAGTTGCTTTCATTGAAGATGTCCTAAGGAGAGCATAGAGGGGGCAAAAAGGATTCTTTGTGTATATGTATATATGAAAAAAATATTTAAAAAAAATATATTTTAATAATAAAAAATAAAGTATTGGATGAATGTTTATTTTATTTTTTAAAAAATATTCATCTGTATAATTAATAATAAATATTTTATAAAACTTATTAATTATTAAATAATTATTTGTTAAAAATTAAATATTTAAATAATTGTCTAAAATAATTTCTGCTTCTTTCATTTGCTCTAAATTCATTTCTGACAATAAGACAATTTTTATAATATATTTTTTTTTATTTATAAAAAAACACCCCATTCAATTGGAGGAAGATTGTTATCATGCTATATACAAGTAAGTATCTTTCCAATCTTTAATTAGGTAATGTTAAGTTTGTTACTTTTTTTAAAGCAAGAACCTAATAAGAATACAAATACATTGTTTAAAGAAAGCAAGATTTAAAACTGCTTGATTATGTTTGTTTGTGTCTATTTTAAAGTCAATTTTTAAATGTTATTTGTGCTCATAATGTAATCTAGGTGTTTTAGAAGTTAATGATATTGGTTCAATGTCATGTCATATTGGTTAGCATGTTTATCCTACTGATATTTATGGCCGACCTAAGTTAGTGACTTAGTGTGCACGTTGAACAGTTTTATAATATTTCTCAATCAAATTATTTCTTTCTTTACTTTCTTTGTGCACATAATAAGCAATGACCAAAACCAAGTTGGAATCAAATAAATATCATGTTTTGTTTTTTTTTTCTAGGGGGGCATACTAAACTATGAAGAATATTAAGAATCAAAATTTCACACATCATAAGAATTTAAGTATAAAATTAGATAATTTCTATAAATATAGTAAAAAATAGAATCTAGATATAGTGTATATTTGGTTTTACATTATACAATTGATTTCAAACTTAAAATAATTTATATATTTGATTTTATATTAAAGAAAAATAATTGATAATTTATTATTTATTGAATCAACTTGGATTAGTTTATGCATTGGATAATTTTTTGTAGAGTTTTACTTTTACCTTGTTTTATAATACAGATACAAAGTAATACATAATAGTACTAGACCACAATGAACAATGATTTGAATGAAAATGTTCACTCTCACATGCATAGCCCGTGTGGTTTGACAAAGAATAATAAGGTTTCAAGAGAAAGTCTTTCATATGTCAAAACCCCAAAGGCTATTTTATATATATATATATATATATATATATATATATATATATATATATATATATATTTTTTTTTTTTTTTTATTGGATAAAAGTTAGCCTTATGATTGAAAACCCTATGTATATGATCTACTCTTCCTAGGTCAAAGGAAAACTAACTTTAGATTCTACACTTTCTAGGAGAGCTTATTTTATTTTATTTTATTTTATTTTATTTTATTTTTGTCATACTTTTCTACGTCACTCCCTAAAACTTTTTAAGCTGGACCAAAACAAAGAACATGTAATGCCAACTAGTATTCTCATGAGTCATGAGCATCAATTTCCTCTAATCAGTCAATTATTGACAAATAAAACAAGAAAAATAAAATAATTTTTTTTCTTAAATATTCATTAATATTTTAAATCTTTGTCATATAATTAAGTTAAAAATCTATTATTTTTTCTGTTGTTCTAATTTTCAATTATTTCATCAAATAATTTATCAAATACTTATAATTCAATAAGCTAATTTAAAATTAATGAATTCAATAAGCTAAATTAGTTTAAAATTTTTTAATTTTTAATTAACTAAATTAGTTTTTAAATTTCTAACTAGTTTTTTTAATTAATTTTACCCAACATAGTCTACATGTGGTAGAAAGATTTTGTTTGAGGTATATAAAATCTACCGTTCTAGACCCTAATCATAGTAATGGTAATTAGACAATTAAGTGGAGACTATGTTTAACAAGAATTTTTAATAAGTTTTTAGTTTTTTTTATTAGTTGAAAAGTTTTTATGATTATTTGGCACGTTTTTTAGTAATATCTAGCGTTTCTTTTTAAACGCTACTTATTTTTTAAAAAATTAGTTTCTAGCATTTTATGTTTATTTGTTTTTTATCTTTAAATATTTACTATATATTTTTTAAAAAACATTTACATTTTCCACTACTTTAATAAATGATTTTCTTAATTACCTATAATTTATAAATTAATTAATTCATTTTTTAAAGGCAAATTAATTAATTCAATAACTTCCAAGTTCCAACTACGCACTAGCTAGTTTTGCTTAAGAGAGCATAAGGGTTGTGGAGATAGCTAAATAAACAAAGAGGAGAAAATATAAAATATATTTCTATGATTAAAACAAAAAAACTCTTTGCAACTATTTTTTTTTTATCTTTATTTATATGTTTTCTTCTCGGTGGCACTATCTTACAAATAATTTCCTAGATTTATTGAAGCGATGTTTTTTTAACGATAAATTACGTCTTTTTTTTTTTTTTTAAATCTCAACTTGTGTGGACTAGAAACAAACACTATATACCAATGCTTAAAATATTCACATTTTCATATTTTTTTATGATTTTTCTTGCATTGCTAGACGTGAGTGGTTTTTATTGCATACTTGATCATTATTGGAAATAATTTTCATAAGAAATATTTTATAATTATAAAATACTGATAAATTTTGTAATAGTAATAGAAATGATATTAATTAACTCTTATACATTTTCTATTTGCTGTCAAATATGTATGGATGACAACATTTTCATGTATCATTTTCTTATATTTTTTATTAATTGCGTCTCCTGCTAGAATTATATTATTTATTTTTATTTATCCTCTTTTGGTTATCTCCTAATTAAATTTCAATGATTTTTTAAAATAGTTTACATTACTTAAAGATAACCTTAGAATAAGCTTTATTTTTTTACTAATACTAAAATTTAAATTATCAATCATAAATCTAAAATTTAATTTAATTATATATTCAAAGATAAGCATTTATTATAATTTTAATTATATAAAATAAATATTTATTTTATACAATTTCATAGATTAATTAAAAGAATAAATAATACATATATTTTATATTTTTATTCAATTTTACATTGTCCTATATAATAAATTGATTAATTTTTATAGTAATCATGTTATAAAGTTGTGTTATGAACCATTTCTAATTAATTGACTAAAATCTTTTACATTAATAATAAATGTCTATTAAATTCCATGTTAAAACAGTACAATAAAACTTCATGAATTATTTGTTTGTTATTTATTGGATAATTTATTCTAAATTTAGAATTGATTTAAGATATATTTTTATATGTGTAGTTTCACACAAAAGAAGAATCTAAAATGTTTAGGTTGACGGAGAAATAATTTATGTGTTAGATTAAAGAAATAGCAAATTACAACCATATTTTCTTAATTTTTATCAAATTATATACAATTTTTACTTTTTTTTTTTATTTTTTAACACCAACTTTCATTTACATTTAAAATATTATATTATCATACTTATGTTTAAAAATATTATACTAACATTTTTCATAAACCTTATACTAACACTTCAAGTAATGTGAAAATAATAATTAGTAAAACAAAAATAAATATGTTACTACAGTACATTTCAGGATTATTACTGTAATTTAATGCATGTTTAAATAAATGTTTATTGATTTTAAATAAAATTGATTTTGCATAATTTATAATAATTAAAAATTGATGTTTCTATTATTTTTGGATACTTTTAATATAAAGTAAGTTCGGAATAAAATCTAGTATAAAATTTTTTATTTAATACAAAAATTATAAGTTACTTTAATTCAATATAATTCAATAAAAGTAAGCTCTGAAACATTTCTGAATTATTCTTCGATATTAATCAAATAAGTTAAAATTTGTTTGAAATTAATTGAATTCAAAATCAATTTTTAACGCGAAAAGAAACATTCACTTGTTCCAAAAGAAATTATACACAAAAAAACAACTAGAACTAAAGGGAAAATATCCAAATAGGATATAAGATTATCCTGAAAAGTTGGAAGTGCAAACTATAGTACAATGTAGACCCAATAAACTAATAAGCTAAAAATAAAATAAGAAAAGACCTAAAAATGCAATAATCTTCCTATATCTTCTGTGTCTTCTGGTCTGATATGTTTCAATATCAAACGTTGGAGAATGGTGGTTTCTTCTTATCTTTGTAACACTTTTTGTGGCCTTGTTTCTGCAAACAGTACAAATGTGTGATTTGGAATGGCTGAAGGGTCACAACCACACACTGGTTGGTGAAGAGAGTAGGTCCATTTGTCCCTTTTTCTTTTCGTTGTTTCGCTTTCACTGTGTTTCTTTGCTTTGTGTTTCATCTTCTGCAGGAAAATGTTAGTTACTGAGCAACAAAGTTGTATTCATAGGAGTAAGTAACTCAACGGATAAGTTTGATTTGTTAAAATAAATAAACTATTCGATATATAAAGTTTGTGAAATTAACGAATAATTTGTGACTCCACATATATATATATATATAGAGAATTTTAGATGAAACCTTCTCTCTCTGTAACTCTCTAACTTCAATCAATACAACTGTTTTGTATTACTTTCTGCTTTGTTACATCCTGAAATCATATTTTCGAAAACCTGAGATTTAATGCTCGGTTTACCGGCTGTCTCTTGATACCCGGTCTTGTGCAGACTACCGCCGTGTAAATCCGGTTCATCTGTTGCATGCATAACATCTCTCCTATTCTCTCCTTTTAGTTTGTAGATCCGTGGGTTTTTGGTATCAGAGCCTGATGGGGAAGTAGGAACTTATTGTTCTGGATCTAAGTTTAATTTATCATTCAAATTATGATTTAATGCTATTCTATTCTGGGGATGCAGTCTGTTTATCTGTTGTTACTTTTATTTTTTGTGTAAACCTGGGTACTTGCCCTTGATTTTTGAAAACTGTGGTTTTGTAAGTCTTGTTGGGTTGAAAAACTCATGAGGTGTGACGCAGATAACTGGTACTGCACGGATTACCGCCTTGTAAATCCAGCTCTTTTCTGATTTTCTTTTGTTCTGTTAATATTTCTATTTTGTTGTCCATCTCTTTTGTTATTATGGCTTCTTTGAGTAACGATTCATGGTGTGTATCTGGTATGTGGCTTGGGGCTGGATTGGCAGTAAGGCCCAAGAGGAGGCAGTAAGTCCATGTTGCCTATGTGCCTTTGCCAGCTATCTCTACCATGAATAATTATTTCATTGATGAAGTAATTTTGAAAGAGATGATGTTTTGTAAATCTTGTAATTTGTTCGTATTTTGTAAAAAAAAAAAAAGTTTTGTCTGTAACCTCGAATCCGGAATACCTTTGGATGATAATTTTGTGTTTAACTTAGATTTAGATCCAGATTAATAATTTCTTATAGAACCAAGTGAAGGTGATGATACTAGAAGATTTAAAAATATGAGTTCCTTCTCTCACGTCACTTTTCTCTCAAATCTTCTTCACCCTCTTCTCTTTCCTCTAGCAATCCGCTCACTGAGCATGTCCAATCGGTTGAGGAAATACCTCCCAAAATAATATCTTCGAAGAAGAAGTTTGCTTTAAGGATATCAATCAAGCAATCGACAACTGGGAAATCCCTAAAATCCCTCAGGATGAACTTTATATTCCTGATGAATCCAAATATGTCCGTAGTTCTGACTACATCATTAGAACTACTGAAAACAATATCCCTTTGGATCCCCAAGCGGGTGAGGAATTCCATCTTCTTACCAAACAATCCATAGCTGAACATTCTAGGAAGTACAAATACCTCCATATAGGATGTGTTCAAGTAGCTGTCAAACCCCTTGTTAGGGAAGGTCTGAACGCCTCAATCCTCATGTGCCTTCGCGATATTAGGCACAATGACTTTCACGATTCCCTCATAGGAACCGTAGAAACCAGTCTAGGACATGGTCTTGTCTATTTCAATTGTTTTCCAAACAAAACGGTGAGTCCTTTAGATCGAAATGTCTTAGATTCATTATTTCTAAACATTCGACTGCACGGGTTAAACATGAAAAAAGGTTCTATCCCTGCAGCTCTCCTCTATCGAATCCAATATAAGGTTATGAACACTTGTAACTCAAGGGTTCTCCTTAAAACCAATGATCGGGAAACAACTTTGTTTGTTACAGATATGACCAAAGCAAATGTTGCCGTTTCCAAACTCATCAAGTGGGATGAGGTAGAGTTACCAACCTCTTGGCAACTCGAAAAAGCTACACCAACCCTTCCTCGTCAAACCCTTGAATTCCAGGAAATTAGACAATCCGAGGCTGGTAAGGTATCTTTGATCGAAGAAATTCTTTCTCTTCAAGATCCGAAACTTCTAGATCGGCCTATACTAGTGCTAGAAGATCTTTTTCTATAGCTTCCCAATCAAATCGGAGTTCAATTCCTAGAATTATTACTCCAGAAATTAATCTTCAAGGGTTAGATAACTCATCTTCTATCCCTCGAAATATCTACAGTAGGGCTGAGGAAGAAGTCTCTTCAGAGATTCATTCTCCTACTCAATCTGAAATGCAGTATGGTCAACTATGAATAGTTACACCATAGACAAACCAACCCTTCGTAAGGAACTCTACTCTGAGACTTGGACCTCTCAGAGGAAATGGTTTCTTAGCAACTTTAAGGGTGACCGTAGGTCAGAAATTATTGATTCCTTTTATAAATTTCTTAATCAAGTCCAAACTCATGTCTATTTCTTTGATTGGTTAAATGTCTACATTCATAGGAACCAAATCTATCCTCCTTGGACAATTACAATCACAGAAGACATTTCTGTTAATACCATAACTGTCTGGCACCGTAAGAATGGTAAACTCATTAAGTCTGATTTACCTCCGTCTAGCAGTTATTTTATCCCAGGTTTAGAGGATGAGTACTTAGCTTCACCCTTTAAGCACAAATCCGATGAAACCATAGGAGCCCAAGATATTAAAGCCCTTATGGAACAAAACAATTACACCAACAAATACCTCCAAGTTTTAGGAGAAAACCTTGTAGGAAAAGCCTCATCCTCAGGAACTAAAGATGATGAGACCTCCTCCATTTCCAAACCTTTGTTCAAACCTTTTAGTCTGACAAATGAGACTAGAAATAAATTTAGGCTTATTCATCAAAATTGGACTAAAGCCTTAGAAAAATCCAATCAAGTTACGGATAATTCTGTAGTTATCCCTGATACCCCTAGTTCTTCACAGGTAGAATCTGTTAAGCTAGGACCAATTACTAGGAGTGTCTCCCAAAAGGACCAATCTCTTATGATTAACAAGTTAGGAGCTTCTTCCATAGGTTCCGAGTCTGAGGATGCTGCATCTAGCAGTAAGACCGTTCCTCAAATCAATCTTGTCATTAGCAAGACTCTCAACTGGAAGCAACCTTCTAAACTCTATTACAATCGAGCTACTGCTCCTGATCTCCTCCTTGAGGAAAAGAATGATCAAAGTTTAAGATCCTTCAATGCTAATCAAATCTATGAATGGAACATAGATGGTCAAACTGAGTATAACATTCTTAATACTCTTCAACACATGACTATGGTCTCCACTGCATATCAGACTGCTTTAGATAGCACTGATGAGACTATAGTAGAAATCCTGACCGCTGGCTTTTCTGGCCAACTCAAAGGCTGGTGGGATAATTATGTTTCTGATAATGAAAAACATGAAATCTTTACGGCAGTCAAAACGGATGCTGAAAGAAACGTCCTTACTGACAAAGGGAAGCCTATTCCCGACGCCGTTAATACCTTAATCATAGCCATTGTCAAACATTTCATCGGAGATCCTTCTATCTACAAAGATCGTTCCGGAGATCTCCTATCTACTCTTAAGTGTAAGACCTTAGGAAATTTTAGGTATTATAGGGATACCTTCCTTTCTCGAGTCTACACTAGAGATGACTGTCACCAATCTTTTTGGAAAGAAACCTTCCTAGCTGGACTCTCAAAATCCTTAGGAGACAAAGTTAGGGAAAAAATCCGTTCCCAGTTTAACAGAGAAATTCCTTATGATCAGTTAAGTTATGGTAATATCATAGCTTATGTTCAAAAAGTTTCTCTTAAAATCTGTCAGGACGACAACATCCAAAAACAATTAGCTAGAGAAAAGGCTCAGAATCGCAGAGGTTTGGGAAATTTCTGCCAACAATTCGGTCTTCCTTGTTCTAAGAATCCGGGAAAAACTACACATAGAAAACCTTCTCAGTACCAGCTCAGTAGACCTCATCGCACAGTCTCTAGGTTCAAGACTCGTCATCTCAATTCCAAGCCCAGTAGGCCTCCAGATCATAATCTTCCTCGACGAAGTACTAATCATCCTCAAAAGGATACCAATCTTTCTATTGAAACTAGAACTTGCTATAAGTGTGGTCGCAAAGGTTACTTAGCTAGATTTTGTCGAGTCTCCTCTAAGATTCGTGAACTCAATCTTGATCCTATTGTCTAGGATCAACTTAATAATCTTTTGATAAATTCTTCTGATAGTTCCTCAGAAGAAGAAGATGAAAACGTCAAGATATCTTCTGACGACATCCAAGCTGACGATGATCTTTCCTCCTCTAGTAGCAAAAGTTCTGAATCTCCACTCATCAATGTCATTCACAATGATGAGCAAAATCTATTGCTTAATGCTCTAGAATCCATTCAAGACCCTCAGGATAGAAAAGAGTATCTTGAGAAATTAAAAGAAATTCTTTGCAAACCCAAACCTACTCATTATGATAATAGGTTTGTAAATAATAAGTTTGATCTTACCCAAACTCTCAAACGACTGGAAAAATCTTCAGCCAAGCTAGTCACTATTCAGGACTTCCAGGCTGAAATTCGTTCTCTTAAATCTGAGGTCCGAGAACTTAAAACACAATCACAGTTGCACGAGACTATCATATGTCAAATAACTGCAGCTCTATATGATAACATGGTTTCAGATAACCATGAAAACTGTAATCAGGATTATGAGTCTGATCATAATTCATCAAACGAAGATACTCTCTTCAACAACCTAATTAATCAGTGTAGCATCCAAAAATTCTATATTGATGTTACTATTCTTATCGACGACTTCGTTCTCAAAACTATTGCTCTATTTGATACTGGAGCCGATTCAAACTGTATTTTGGAAGGACTTATTCCAACCAAATACTTCCATAAAACTTCCAAACGGCTTAGGACTGCTAGTGGATCTAAACTAGAAATCCAGTATAAGCTTCCTTCGGCAATCATACAAAAAGACAATCTCCAGGTAGAAACTCCGTTTCTTCTGATTAAAAATCTTAAGAATGATGTAATCTTAGGAACACCATTCATCAAATCTATCTTCCCGATCAATCTTTCTAGTGTAGGTATATCCACCCAACACTTAGGGAAGACAATCGTATTCAAATTCCTTGACAAACCTGTCTATAGGAACATCAACCAAGTTGATCTTAAACTTAATCAAATCAATTTTCTAAAAGAAGAAATTTCCTTCAAACAAATTGAGAGTCAACTATCTCTTCCTCATATCAAACAACGTATCAAGAATCTTTCTGATCGTTTTCAATCTACTATCTGTTCTAACCTTCCTAATGCTTTCTAGGATAGGAAAAAACATATGGTTAATCTTCCTTACGAAAAGGATTTTACGGATAGACAAATCCCGACTAAGGCTCGGCCAATCCAAATGAGTCATGATCTTGTTACTCATTGTCAAAATGAAATCAAGGACCTTTTGTCCAAAGGATTAATCAGAAAGAGCAAAAGCCTTTGGTCATGCACAGCTTTCTATGTTAACAAAGCCTCTGAAATTGAGCGAGGCGCCCCAAGACTGGTTATCAATTACAAACCTCTCAATCAAGCTCTTCAATGGATTAGGTATCCAATTCCAAACAAGAAAGATCTACTTTCCCGATTACATTCGGCTAAAATCTTTTCTAAATTCGATATGAAATCTGGATTTTGGCAAATCCAAATCAATCCCAGTGATCGCTACAAGACGACCTTCACTGTTCTCTTTGGGTAGTACGAATGGAACGTAATGCCTTTCGGTCTCAAAAATGCTCTTTCGGAGTTTCAAGATATCATGAATGATATCTTCAATCCCTATTCCAATTTTTGCATTGTCTATATAGACGATGTTCTTATATTCTCCAAATCTGTCGACCAACATTTCAAACATCTTGAAATCTTTTTCAAAGTTATCAAACAAAATGGTCTGGCCGTCTCCAAAACTAAGATCTGTCTTTTTCAGACAAAAATCAAGTTCCTTGGCCATTATATCTTTCAGGGAACCATTAAACCAATTTGTCGTGTCATAGAGTTCGCTGACAAATTTCCCAATCAAATTTTAGAAAAATCACAACTTCAAAGATTTTTGGGTTGTCTAAATTATGTCGCTGATTTCTTTCCTCAGCTCAGTATCATTTCAAAACCTCTTCATGACAGACTAAAAAAGTCTCCCCCTCCGTGGACTGACATCCACACCAATCTTGTAAAACAAATCAAACAGCAGGTCAAAGTGTTACTCTGTCTGTATCTGCCTAATCCCAATCTCCTTAAGATTGTTGAAACAGATGCCTCTGACCTAGGTTATGGTGGTATCCTCAAACAACGCATGCATCATACTGAGCATTGCATTGCATTTACTTCAAAACACTGGAACAAAGCCAAACAAAATTATTCCACTATTAAAAAGGAAGTTTTGGCTATTGTTCTTTGCATATCAAAATTCCAATCTGATTTACTAAATAAAAAATTTCTAGTTCGGGTTGATTGTAAGTCAGCCAAAGAAATTTTACAAAAAGATGTAAAAAATCTTGCATCAAAACAAATCTTTGCCCGTTGGCAAGCAATACTAAGTATTTTTTATTTCAAAATTGAGTATATCAAAGGTACATCAAACACCCTTCTTGACTATCTGACTCGTGAATTTCTTCAGGGTCGGACACATGTAAGATGCCCCCAAAATTAAGAATGATGGTCGCCTCCTCCAGAGGCCGAGGAAAAGCAGTTCGGGGATCATCCTGGACAGACAAGTCATCTTCCTCCATAGAGGATGCCCAAACTATTCAAGTCGCCTTACAGACTGCAAATCAAGGGTCATCTACCCAGACTGAGTCATCAACCCAGCAGGCTACCATTAAGTTTGAGTCATCAACTCAGCAGGCCATCACCAAAACAGGGCCATTTACCCCGCAAATAGCAAAAGGGTCTTCTACCCTAGTCACCAAACCATCCGACTATGCGATGACCCTTCCAACCCTTCAAGCCCTTCAAGACTGTGGGCTGACCAACCTTCCATCCAAATTCTGGAAACAAATCTTTTCAGAAGAATCAGATGACCTCTTCTGGAATCAGAACCTGAAATCAATTATTTCAGAAATAGCCCAATCTAAGCTAACCTTACATGCAAAAGAATTGGTGGAGCAACCTCAACCAATTTCCCAAAAACAACCTTCTTCCTATCTTCCAAAAGAAGGAAGATTTTATCAAACTATTCAAATGGAACCCGAATTCTGGGATTCCAACCCAAATAAAGTTTGCGAAAAAATCTTTCCACCAACGTTTTTATTTAAACCTCTTAGTCTCAATAAGACTAGAAAATTTTATGAATTTATTCTGGTGGATTCCAAATCTATTTCAATAAAACATAATTTTGACAAAAATGATAACAATGTTATCACTCATTCTACATTGCAAATTTTAAAAGTTTTAACTTTTAAAGATTTTGAAACTAAACCAAACCAAGTAAGGAAATTTTCCCAGTCTTTCGACCCGATTGGTTATACCTACTGGGATTATATTCATGCTTGGACCAATGTATTTTGGTTTCAAAATAAAAATTATCAGCACTCGTGGCTGATTTATTTCAAGAAAAATGTCCGATATTTCTTTCCTCAGTGGTTCGCTGAATGGTGGGACTTTTTTGGACCAATTCAATCCATCCTTCCTAAAGAGATCAAGGCAGGATTCAATCAGTTTAAATCAAGAATTGAAGAAGGAAACAATCCGTTTCACCCATCTCTTCAGTTCTTCTCAATGTTTTCCTTACCATGGATTTTTTCCTGGCACCATCAGTACCAGAAAAATGCAACAAATCCCAAACTTCTACCTATGTTAGGAAAACAAGCTTCAGTGAAATGGTGAGATCAGTTCAATGCTTCCCACGCCAATTCTCAAGGAGTGGCTTTATGGTTCCAGAAGAACCCAAAAAGCCTCAAATAGGCAGACCCAGAGACCTGCCAGTTCCTCAATCGTAAGACCAAGATTGCAGCTGCTCTTGCAGCATCCACAGATGATGAAGCCTTGGCCAAAAATCTTCATCAAATTTTGAATCTCCTTTCGACAAAATCAGAAGCTAGTTCGTCCAAAGGCAAGATGAAGAAAGAAGACAGTCCGTCTCCATCCTCGTCCTCCGGTTCATTTTACCAGATAGAGGAATCTGACGAAGACTGACTCCAATCCCGCATGCATTTTGTGGAAATCACTATTCATCTCCGAGCACTGTAGCGGAGCCGCCAGTCACTGTACACTGTAGCAGAAATTTTAAGTTACTGTTGAAATAGTATAATTTACTGTTGTAATAGTAACTTTTCATTTTCTATAAATTGTATCAATCTGAAAGAGTAGAGGAGGAGAATTTTAGACGAAGCCTTCTCTCTCTCTCTGTAATTCTCTAACTCCAATCAATACAACTGTTTTGTATTACTTTCTGCTTTGTTACATCCTGAAATCATATTTTCGAAAACCTGAGATTTAATGCTCGGTTCACCGGCTGTCTCTTGATACCCGGTCTTGTGCAGACTACCGCCGTGTAAATCCGGTTCATCTGTTGCATGCATAACATCTCTCCTATTCTCTCCTTTTAGTTTGTAGATCCGTAGGTTTCATATAATTAAAAAATCCTAATATTTTTAAATTAACAAAATTTTATTTATATTATATTAAAAATTATATCATCATTTATAATAATTTAAATATTAAATATTTTTATCAGTATCATAATTTACAACATTACAAAAATTAATATCCAAATGATAAATTTATTCTTTTAAATGAACTATAAGTCAAATTTGTGAGTTTGTGAATTTAGTCTACAAAATTTATATTTAAACTCAAAATTTTCTAATAATTATGTTTTTTTTTTTTGTAAAATAGAGGGTCAAAATCTATATTAACTTAGTAGGTTGATGAATCTAGATCTATATACTCATTCTTACAAAACATAGTCCTAAACATGGGGTATTGCAATGTATACGTGATTACTTTATTATCTGAATGATTTTAAAGATTTTATTTTCATTACAATTAAGATTATATTTGCATAATCTTACTGAAGTATTTTATATTTGGTTGAAATTTGTTTTTATTTGGTATAAAATTTCCAAAAGTATATTACTTTAGTTCTTAATTTTTTTTGTATTTTTGTCCATTTAATTTTGAAATATATAAGTTTTGATCTACAAGATGAGGTTTAGATATAGGGTTATAGAAGAATGAAAAGTGATTTACATAACATTTAGATAAAAAATTATAATTTTACAATTAGCATGACAAAAAATACAAAAAAGATTTGAGGACTATAATTTTCCTTCAAAAACTTTGGAGGGACTAAAAATATCTTTTATCGGTTTATATTATAGTAACTTATTTTGGAAAGAACAATGAACACGTTTAACTTGGAATAGTTTGTTTTAAAGGAAGTGTTATATTTATTTTGGAGTTTTTCTTAAAATAAGTTTAAATAACTTGAATAGTTTGAATAATTCTGATTAAATGTTAAACTAAATGTATAATTAAAATTTTTAAAATAAAAAGTAAAATTTAATCTCTTCAATATCTCTACTCTCAGGTTTGTGTGCACATATGCAACACTCTTTTTTCGCGAGAAAAAAATGATTGTTTTTTATTGTTTCTGAGAATTGGCCCACCAATCAATCCTATATGTCTATTGAATCTGCATTAGAAATACCATTTGACAGGTTAAATATATATTTTTTATTTATTATTCAGTCCCTGAATTTTTTTTAACATATTCCGATTACATTTTCTCCTTCACTGATATTAAGCCATATTGAATTGGGGTGTTAAACAATATTTGGTCTCACATTACTAACATGCCTGTTTATTATGTTACTGATTTATTTTAACAGGGGATGACATTGGAGAAATCCAATTTATTAATGGTGTTTAGATAATTAGTTTAAAATCAAGAAATCTCAAGTACTTAAAATTTCTTTTATGATTAGAGGTGCCAAGGTTAGAAGTTGGTTTGTTCTGAACTAGCTGATCAAATATGCTTTTTGAATTAATTCATGATACTATCTTACTTGATTGCATAACATTATCCACACACATCTTTTACACAATGATAACAAATTAATTTGCTCTAAGTATTGTTTATATATAATCCTACTTTTCATGAATGCATGAAACACATAGAATAGATCAACCTATGTCTGCTCTACATTAATCTCTCAAAAATGGATTAAAGGTAAGTTGCCCTGCTTAGGATATGAGTGCTAAAAAATATAACCACCCCATTTAATCAATCAAGAGTCAAGACTCATCCATCATCTTCTAATTCCATCTTTAACTCAGTAAGCTGATGTATATACTAAAACTCAGCACCCTCCTTTTCTTTAAATTTAGTCTAAGCTAAACATGAAAGATACATACATATGACTATTGAAGATTAGTTAACAAAAGAAAAAAGTGCTAATGAGACTCTCTCAGAAACTTTCCATATAATTAGTCAAAATTCCCTGAAAATTATAAGTTCTATTGGGTCCTACATGGAAAGAGAAATCGTAGAATCAATTAAAGTTAATGAGAGTTTCTGATAGAGTTTTGTTAGCACTGCTCTAGTTATCAATCAATTATTAGTTGGTTGTTAGTTACTAAAATAAGGATTCTAGTGAAATAATACAAGCTGAGTTCATGTCTGATTTGTACTTTGTAGTTAAAAATGTTGTATGCATATTTCAATGCCAACTAATGCTTAAAAGTAAAAGTAAAAAGTTCTAATCCATTAGTACAATTATTTATTTCTTTTGTCTGCAACATAAGTTTGCAATGGAGAATCAAACTAGCACATTGTTCAGTTTTCATAATAAGTAATTTCAACATAACGGCAAGCAAATGTTGCTGTACTTCAAACCATAATTCATGACCAAAACAAGTTCTAGAAAACTGAATCACTAGCATAACCAAAACTAAACACTCTCACTAAAGATCAACATTAGAAAAGCATGGGACCACTAAACTAGGTGCTGTGTTGTGTCTAAGTCCTAGTGGAGGTCATGGTCAGTATCAGTATGGCAATATGGCCACTACTTCCTTTGCCTGGCCAAATTTAAAAGCATTCCAAAAAGACTTCTCTATTGCTTCCAAGATGAATCAAAAGGCTTCCAAGTAGCTTTCTTTTCCTTCTTTTTGAGTCATAACTCCAGCTGAACTTTATTGGTACGAATCCAACCAGAGATATAAAGGAACACAAGAAAAGAATGTGACAACAATAGTTGATAACAGCTTTTGGAGCAACTCAAACATGAGACTCTGCTCCATTATTCAGTTGAACTATGTGCCTTCTTTTTTCAGCTCCAAAACTGTTTACATTGAACAAATAAAAAGCCGTAGGGCATGCTGCCAACAATTCTGAAACTATTCTCTCCTAATTCTTGAATATTCATTCTAGTTTCTTTGCTTGATTCAAAGCTTGCATAACCAATTAAAATTTTCAGCAAATTATAAAAAGTTTTTATTAAATTATACATTGTCCAACTCTTTAAAGAAGTTATAATAACATTCCTTATATGTTTAAAGAAAAGTGTTAACAAATTTTATTTGACACTATTTGTGAGATTTTTTTTAATAATTGATTAGAATTTGTTTATAATTACTAACTCTAGGAGAGAATTATTAAATAGTGATTTAAAAAAAAATAGTAATTTTTAAAAAATTCTTATCATTGCAGAGAAAGTTTAAAAGAAAAACTTAAAATAGAGTTCTGCAGTCATTTTTTATATTTATAAATGAGAAAAAACTTATACACTGTTAATGTAAAAAAGTTTTACACTAACTGTTAATCACAACTCTTTATGTATGCTAAATTTGTTGACTTTACCAATTAATACTTTAAAAGTCATTTAAACTAAGAATTGTGATTAACCGGTAATGTAAAACTCTTTTGCACTGTATATAAGAATTAAGTAATACTTTCTCAAATCTTACTATAACTCTGTTAGAAATGATGTGAGTATAAGATGCTTGTATAATTATACAAAATCTTAGATGGTATTGTAATTTGTTTTAAATATTTTTAGGCTTCATAACCAAATAAATTTCAATATTAGGCCATTTTTGTCATGCATTTATCTAGGGGACAGCAAGGCAAGTAGGCAACAAGGTAAGCCACTTATTAATAATAATTAAGTCCACAAGTTAGTCCCAAAAAGTTATCAAGCTAACATTTTTCTGAAATATTCCAATTAACTCGACTGAAAAAAATAAAAAGGGTTCAATCAAATGTAACAAACATCCTTAACTTATCTATTCTTTATTTTACTGTATTCTTTCTGATAGCATTACACAGTTCTACACAACATACGTCATGCAGAATTCTCAACTGCACCTTTGAAATGTGCATAGATCACATTTGTTTCAGTTTTTTTTTTTTTCCTTTTAACAAAAAAGAACACTATAAAATTTTATAATCTATTTAAACTGAAAAAACAGTGAAAATTCTGAGATTATAACTTACTTTAAAATACAAAGTATTTTTTAGAGGAAATGACAACAATTTCTTGTGAAGTTTCATATAATTATATAAGTAACTCGTGCTTTTTAAACTTAAACATTATTAGATTAGATAGATTATTAATTTTATTGTCTAATAAAAAATATGCTTATAAAATAAAAATTTACATTGTAAAATAACTTTTTTAAAAATTTAAGTATAAATATTATTTTACATAATTTCTTTTTAAAAGTAACTTTTAAGTTAAAATTAAATAGAATTGAACAGGACCTTAGTTTTGCAAAATAGAAGAGTGGAGTTATATATAGTTTAACAATAAGATATTATTATAATTTACTCTATTTTTATTATAAAAAACAAAAAAATAACTTCTATTTTGATTTAAAAAAATCACTTTAAAAAAGCTTAAAATTAAAGGACCCATAGTTATATTTCATTTCAGAGGTAGGCTTTGGAATAATGTCTTGCATACTAATATACTTTCAACGTTTTTTCATTTTGATAGAAAATACTTTCAACATTTAGTCGTTGAAAAATGGTAAAAAAAGCATATTTTGGAACTAAAACTTAAAAGCATACAAATACTATTTCATTTATCACCAAAAGAAAAAGTCGGAGAAAAGTTTTAAATTCAATGAAAAAACATCATACAAATGTATAGTGAAACCCCCCTCCCCCTATAAAAAACTATACAAGTGTACAGAAAACAAAACATCTAAAAGTATGTTTTACAAAATTAGGTAAAAATTAAAAAACTGGGTAACAATTAAAAGTTGGTTGAAAAGCTGAAAAGTTGATTGTAAGTATTTGATAAAATTAGTTTATCAATTAGTTGAAAGTTGTAAAATAATAAGTAAGAACATAATTAATATTAAATCAACAATAAAGTATTTAAAATAACTATAATATATTTTAATAATATAAGTTAATTGTATATTTAAATTATAAATTATTATAATTATATATTAAAATATATAAATTTCTATAATTACATATTTAAATTATAAATTACTATAATTATAATTTTCTATGATTAAATATAAAAATTTTAAATTACATATTTAAATTATAATTTTGTATAATTACATATTTGAATTATAAATTACTATAATTACATTAATGAATGAGAAAAAAATAAGAAAAAGAGAAGTTGTATATAATGTGAAAAGAAAAAATTCGTAAAAGATAATATATTAATTAAAGAAAAGTGAAATTGTAAAAAAATAAAATCAAGCTAATAGCTGAAAATAGAATATCTTTTGTAAAAACTATTTAAAGTATTTTTTTTTGCTGAAAATAAAATATCTTTTGTAGAAACTGCTTAGAGTAATTTTTTAAAACAAGTTAATAACTTGTAAAAAAGCTCTTAACTTTTTTATATCTAAAAGAAACTCAAACCATTTTAATTACTATTTCAACAAACTTTTTACCTAGTTAAAATGACAAACCAAATACACTATAAACTTTATAAATCAAAAGTTTAAATTCACTACTCTTTTAAAGATTGTTACATTTCAATCTTTTAGTATATTACCCAGAGTTGAAATTTTAAAGATTGTTTCGTTTCAATCTTTTAGTATATTTTTATTAAAAAAATTTAAAATTTTGAAGGGAGATCAAACAACTGAATCATATACTACTCTTTTTTTTTTTTTTTTGTAATGTACATTCATATTTGAATTTAGGATTGATTAGATTGATTTTCTAATCATTGATAATTGATTCAAGTCATGGATTCTTGATTCTTCTTTATGTTTCAAACTTACGTCTTGTATAATTGGAAAATTAAATTAGTCTTCTTATTCATAGAACCAGTAACGAAGACTTCTAAGAACTAACTTTACAACAGTTATTGACTAGGCAAACCAGCAATTTAAAAAGAAGTATGAAATGATGATGGTCTACCTACAGTTGAGAATATATGTTACTTTTGAGAATTTTTATATTAAGAAAATCAACAAATGTTCATCACCTTAGACAATCAGTAAGTAACTGAATATATGTCAGTTATTTCTTTCAACTCTCAATAGAGATAGTAAAATTACATCCTATCTTGGTATCACTCAACACAAAAAAATAATTATTAGAAATATGGCACTTCACCTAAGGCATTAAATAGGAAATTATACTAAGATTCCGAACACAGACGAAATTTTTTTCATTGTTTTTCCCAAAAATAATTCAAGTACCATGTACACAATGACAATGGCTAAGAAAACTCCGTCATGTCATCCTAATTTGGATTTAGTTAAAGTTATACAAAATGTCAGTTCAATCAAGATATCAAATTATCAATCCCTTTTACAGAGCCAGACGCAATGAGGGAGCAATGCCATAATGCAATTGCAACTACAAACCTCAAATTTTAGGCCTACAGCTCATAGATATCTCTCAGATTTCAATTTTGAGAATGAAGCACCAGAAAAAAGCTTCCACCTGTGTCCTGCTAAGCTTACTAACAATAAATTCCTTGACTTCTCCAAGACTCATAATACACGTGTAAGCAAAATGTAAGATATAAGACTACATTTATTTTTCTACAAAAAATTCCAGCTTCATCCACAGATGGGAAAGGTCAAAGGAGCAAGCAGTTTGCAACTCTTCAAAGCTTTTTCTTTTCAGTACCACTAACTCCAAGTACTGTATGTACTAATATTTTATGATTAATGCAGAGTGAGTGAAGCATAACATCAGAGGAGAAAACCCTACAGGCATCAGTTCGTCTCTAGAGCAATTTCATTAACATCTATGTCTGCTATGTTCTCTTTCCCAAATAGAGTGAAGAGCACAGTGGCCTGCATGAAGAAAGTTATTTGAGTCTACAAAGAAGGGAGAAAAAAAATTCACATAATTACTTGACTCACTCATTATTTACAGCTTTAAATAGGCATTTTCATTTCATTTTGGAATTCCACCAATATTAATCACATGAACTTGTGAGTTTGTGTGTCGTGTGTTTTGAACAGATATGTCAATTCATGCTTGTCCAGAAAGCAGCTCACCAATTTGGTTTTTCGATTCAGCTTCTTCAGGGTGCCTGTAAACCCTGAAAATGTTCCAGATAAAACTCTAACAGTGGAACCTGGAACAAGTAGTTTGTAATCTTTTTTAGTAGATGAAGCATCCGTTGCAGTGACTTCATCTGAAGTTTTCCTGGATCCCCTTTTAGACTTAAAATCAACAATAGCATTCAAAATATCATCAGTATCTAATTCTGTATTATGGATCCCAGAGTTTAGAGCAACATTTTTCTTTTCTTCCTCAAAAGCTTGGTCAGTTTTTTCTTGTTCTTCTTTTGCTTGTCTGAAGATAGCCTCCATATCTTCAGCAGATACTGGCTTCGGTCTATTGATCTGTCTCTTTCTGCAAATATGAGAGTAATTAGAATTAAGAGTTCTCAATAAGACTAAGAAGGAACAGGAAAATATGCATTAGAGACATTAGATTTAAGATATTTTCCACATCTGCAATAATTAATTAAAACTTAGAAGTATATGCAAACTAAAAAGCCACCAACTGTATAAAATCTTAGAAATGTTATTTGTAACTTAATCGGTCAGTTCTCAAACACAGTGTAACCTTGTTTGGATAAGTTTCTCCATACTTATAAAAAAAAGAAAATAAGAAAAAAAAAACGAAAAGTTTATCTCAAACTAAAATTATCTTATCCAGTGTTTTTTTTTTGAGGTTTGCTTATGCATAAGTTAAAATTGGCTTCTTGGATATATTAAAACTGATTTTAGCTTATGTACAAGTTAAAACTGATTTTACCTTATATAAGCTAATTTTAGCTTATGGGAGAAGCTTATTTTATTTTTCCTTCTAATTTTCTTTTCATATAAATTGGAAACACTTATTTCATTTTTTTTTTTATTTTCTTTTCCTACAAGTTCTTATTGAGAAACTTAACCAATCAGAGTCTATATTTATCAAACTGAGTGCGAATGTAACTTAAAAGATTATTCTTCAACAATTAATTAATTTGTTATCAAGTAAATCAAGGGAAACAAGATAGAGATTTCATTAGATGAATCGGTTGTCTGAAATTGTTTTCCAGATTATTGTATTAAGATCTATTTATCATAACTAATGAATTGAAGATATATATTCAACTTCTCAACTACCTTTATGCATATTGCCTTGCACCAAAACCCAACTATGCACAAAAAGATTTACAACAAAATTCTAAATTACAAAAGGCAGAGGCAGTAATGCTTACGTGTTTCCAACCCTGGAACCAAGAAAGCCCCCAACACCATCATACTCTCTTATGAAGTCATGTAAGTCTTTGTTCATCACACATCTCAAGAAAACACAACCTGGGAACAGTTGCTTTGGTTTAACGGAGTAGGTACCATCCTTCAATCTCCTTTTCACATTGACAGATGGAATATATATCTAAAACCAAACAATACCACATCAATAAAAAAACTTTATATGAAACATCACTTCTCATTCACTCAGTCTAATTTTTACTTTTCATCCCCTACGCTGGTGAGGTTGTTTGCTGCAAACACCAATTAACATGGCCGTTCTCTAAAGCTCAATCAAACAAACACACGAACTACAAGCATTTTTCATAAAAACTAACTTCAAGTAAGAACCATTTGTCCAAGTTAAAATGAACAAAAAGAAAAAATACTCTGCAATGAATCATGTGTTAGAAATTTTTGAAAAAGCTATTATTTTTAGGCAAAACTTTTAGGTACTTTTTGATGTTGTTCTCTAATCAGAAAGAGAGTTTCATCTTGATATTTGCATAATAAAAGTTCACATTAAAGGTCAAGATACATCATGCAAGTAAAACTCCAATTCAAATTGGAAAATAGCAACAAAACACTAAAGTAACTACATCTAATAAGTTGTCTTTATTTTTAAATTTTGGGATATGTTTGAGTAACTAACTTTCTAAGAACTTATTACAAGCTTAATTATGAAGCTTATTGAAAAGTATCATGGGAGTGTTTGAAACCTTATTTGAGCTTATGTAGCAACTTAAAAACTTCTAGTAAACTCTTAGCTTGTTTCAATAAACCTCCTGGAAAATCTTAATTTATCTTCAAACCCTATCCAATTTTATTTTTTTTTTGAAAAAGTCTAATTTATCTTGAAACCAGCCTACCCCATTCGTCCTTATCCACCTAAAATGCAATAACCAAAACATAGAATTTCAAAGCAGAAGATTAATCAAATAAAACAACAACAACAACAGCAATATGAACAATAACAATAACCTTAAACTCCATTTGAGGGAAGTTCATGGCGAGGGATCGTGCGAGAAGCTGGGCAATGTCGTTGCCCCTAACCCTAGAAACCCTAACGACCCACCATTGAGGACCGAGCTTGGCGAGGTTATCGAGGTTGAGGTCGTCCATCCACGAACCCTTCTCCTTCTTGGGCTTCACCATCAGCCTCTCCTCCACCGCCTCCCTCCAATTCGTCCCTCGCTTCATCTCCCTCCTCTCGCTCCGCGCCCGCCGCCTCTCCCGCCCGCCCACCGCCTGCTCCGCCGCCGCCGCAGACGCGGAGAGGGCCAAGGGCGCGTTTGGGAGAGAGAGCGTCTGGAACAAGCGCGGTGGGTTCCATGATGGAAGAAACACTCCCCTCATTTCTTCTTCTGCTACCACCACTCAGTTTCAGGATACTCCTTTCTCTTTCTCTCTGTTCTTCTTTAGTTTTTTTTTTCTTTTTTTCTTCTTCTTCTTCTTCTTCTTTTAATTAACCTTTTTCCCCTTTTTTACGAATTATTATTTACTAGTATTGTTTAAAAATAAAAATCTATACAAAACATGCTCTAAATAAATGTAGAATTTAATCCGTATTAGATAATGAGAACAAGACCCTCTAGTTTAGTTTTTTTGACTGAAATTTTATAAAAATATTTCAATATTTTAGCATTTAACAATTAAAAAAAAAACTAAAGAACGCGTTTTTGCCCATTTTACTAAAAAAGAAAAGCCGTAAAGAATTTTCAAAAACAAATTTTAAGTTTTTAGTCTTCAAAAAATCAAAATACAGAAAATAGGGTTTTTTTTACTTATTTTCACGTGATTAAAATAATTTCAAACAAAATTTATTAAACAAACTATTTTTTTTTCTTTTTAAGAAAATAATTATTAAGAATTATTTTTCAAAATCTTTTTATAAACTAAAAAAACAACCGTTATTAAATTACTTTTTTTAATTTTACAGTGAAGATGAGTGACAATTAAACTATTAATAAATCAGAAATCATATTTAATCATTTTAAAAAGATTTAAATATCACAGTTCAGGTACCGATGATAAATAAATTTGTATTCATGGATAGTCTTTGAATCTATTCTGAAATTTGACCAGGATAGGTACGGAAGAATACCCAATTTGTTAAGCCGGGATGAAGATGAGAATATACATACTCACCCCATATTTTTATCCGTACCTGTACCCACTCTTATTTTAAAAAATAAAACTAAAATATTCATTTGTCTTAAAATAAGAAAAAAGTTTTATATTTAATTAATAAATTACAAACTTTGCGTTTATTAGATAAATTTTGAATTAATATAATTATATTTAAACAAATTTTTTTATTAAAAAATTATTATTATTTCTTTGTGGTATGGGATGGATATACCGAATACTTGACAGGAATGAAGAAAATGATGAAGACATAAATTTCATATTTGCAGGTATGAGGATACGGATGAGTTTCGGGAGGAGAGATGGGGATGAAAATGTCATACCAGTTCTGACCCCGCCCTGTTGTCATGCCTAAGTTTAAGTCTCTTATTTTACATTTTTGTCAAGAGTCTAAAGCTTCTGTGTAAAAGAGTGAATTAGTATTTAATCATAGTTTATCATTTATATAACTTTTAATACAATATTGATTAATAAATGCATGAAAAATTTTACACTATCATTCAATAACAATTTTCATATTATATATATATATATAAAAATTAATGTAAGAATTATATTGTATTTTATCTTTATCTTTATTTCTTTAGATATTAAGAGAAAATATCTTAAGGTTATTTTATTTGCTTTTATCTTGATTTCATTATTTGTATTTAACTTTATTTTTTTTGTGTGAGCTCAATTATTATAAAACTACTTTTGTTTTCTAGCATAGTTCTAGTTGGTATCAGAGCTTCTAATTCTGAGAGCTTTGTTTGGCTTCCGCATGAACAACTAAACAAGGGTGCGCCTCCGATGTCTGTCTTGTTTAGAAAGGTGCATCGTGAAACTCATTCATTGTCGTTGTCACAGGTGGTATCATTTGGCTTATAACAAGAAAAGATCGATCCACCAACTGCTCCATCACCTGCCTTAGAGATGAAAGTTTACAAAGATAAGCTTGATCACCTTAGAACAATGATTAAATCAATGAATAAGCTCTCTAACTCACATACTCTTTCCATGAAAGGTAAAATTTTCTTTAATGTCATAAGTCTTGTGTCTCGAGAAACATGGATTCTTTATTTAGGGGCAACAGACCTCATGACTCCCTTCCTAGAGTGCTTTAGCTCATATACCAAAACTACTAGAGAACAACTCATTACAGTTGCAAATGGTAATGATGTACTCATTAATAATTAATGGAGTTGGCAATTTAGCATTATGATTATCTGTTGTGTTAAAAGAAGGTTTACATGTCCCAAAATTGGTCAATAGTCTTCTATCTATATAAAAACTCACAGGAATTTTTTTTTTCTTTTTACTGTGTCTTTCAGGACATTGCAATAAGGAAAGTCGTGCTTGCTAAAGAACAGAGTGGGTTGTACCTGTTGGAATCCAAGGATCAGAATAATAAAATTCTCATTGGCAACCATGTTGCATTAACTATATGACATGCTCTCAAATATGGCTTCATCATAAAAAACTTGCACATCCTCCATTCACTCTGTTAAAGTCCTTGTTTCCTCATTTATTTACCAAGTCCTTCAAGTGTGATGTTTGTCAACTGTCAAATATTATTGTACGTCTTACCCAGTTAGTGTACATGGAGATCCCTCTAGGATATGAAACTCAGGACGGTAAAGACAAGGTGTGTTGCTTGAAGAAGGCTTTATACAGTCTTAAGCAGTCTCTAAGAGCATGGTTTGGAAGACTTGCAAAAGTCATGATTTCCTTAGGATACACACAGAGTCAAGGATATCATAATTATTCATAAAACATTCTCCTAAGGGTAAATTCACTTAACTTTTTGTCCAGTTAGATGATATGATCATTGTCGATAGATGGTGATACTGAGAAAATGACCTTGAAGTTTGAAACGAAAAACCTAGGAAAGCTCAAGTATTTCCTATTGAACAAAATCATAAAATTGGAAGTGAAGAAAGTTCTCTAATAGACAAAATCGACTTTCCTATAGACAAAGCCTGATATCAAACATTGGTAGGGAAATTGATTTATCTATCACACACAAAACAAGACATTGCTTATGCATTTAGTGTGGTAGAGAGAGACATATGCAAGAAATTGATAACATTCTATAATACTTTAAGCCAAGCCTAGGAAAAAGGTTACTGTTCAGAAAGTAAGACACATAAGCCTTGAAAATTTATACTGATTTTGATTATGCATGTTCTATCAGTGATAGAAAGTATACTACTAGATACTGTGTGTTTCTTGGGAAAAGTTTGGTTACTTGGAGAAGCAAAAAACAAGATAGAGTATCCACTCTAGTGCAGAAGTTGAGTATCGAGACTCAAGGTATATGTGAAGGACTTTAGATGAAAACAATCTTAATGATCTCAAAATCAAGATAAATATCTCTATGAAAGTATTCTGTGACAACGAGTCAGCCATTAACCACCTTGCCTACAATATGTAGAACATGACAAAACTAAACATATTGAAATTGAGAGACATTTCATCAAAGATAACATAGACAAAGGTCTCATGGTTACATATATGTCCTATCAAGACTCTAATTAGCAGATATCTTTACTAAGGGCCTTCCAATTGGTAGATTTCATGATCTTGCATGCAAGTTAGGAATGATGAGTATTCATTTACTAACTTGAGAGGGAATATTCGAAATAATCTTTAGATATTGGGAGAAAAATATCTTAACTTATTTTATTTGATTTTATCTTTATTTCGTTATTTGTATTTAATCTTTATTTTCTTTTTTTGTATGACCTCCATCATTATAAATTCATGAGTTTAGAATGTAACTGATATGAATGTAATATATAAAATTACTTTTGTTTTTTAAATGTGGTTCAAGTTATATTATAATAGTAATTTAAATAATTGAAATATAATTTTAGTGCAAAGCATTTGCATTGAATCTATTAATTTTGGGTATTTGACTAATAATATGAGGTATAATTTAAAAATATTTAAAATATATAACAAATTATAATAAATAATTTTTCATCACTATAAAAGAGAAATGTTCCTTTTTAGTTTAGGCAAAATTTCTTATATGTTTTTTAGTGATTGCAAAATTGAAATATACCATTGTTTGGAATGAAGTTAGGTTCAATTAATCTAAACATGGTTCCAAAATAAACATTGACATTTTTAGTTTTAAAAAGGCAAACAATGTATAAAAAATTATAGAGATGAAAATATTTTTTTTCTAATTTTATAAGGATAAAATACATATTTTACTCTATTTCTTAGAACCGAATATAATATTTATTATTGTATAGCTAATTGGATAATAGATTTATTTATAATAACGGTTTATAAATTTTAAAATATAAACTACTAATTATCAATTAAGTAAATTGATCAATGTAATTTGAATATATATATATATATATATGTTTTAATAACTATAATTGGCAAAATATTCATTTATATATAATTGATTGATTATTCTAAGATTTCTTGATTTTAATTTTTATGTATTTATATAATATAATTATATATTCTATATAGTCCAACAAACTGTCTGCATCTTAAAAACTGAAAAATTAAAAAATTAGTTGTTGAATTAAAAGAAAAAAAACTTTAACATCTTAGAAGGAAAGTAATCAATATATCTAACATAACTTGGATGTGTTTAAAAGATAGATTAATATTGCATTGTGTAAAGACAAGATAGATTAAATTTTAAAACTGAAATTAAAAAAAGAAGAAAGAGCCATAATTATTTATTTCGTAATTTTCCGCCAAAAGAACCAATAAAACAACATTTTCCGCGGGAAGCACTCCACATGCCCTTTAAATTCCGCAGGAAGCACTCCCACCTATCCTTTAAAGAAAGCTAGAATTTTCCCATTGTTCCCTCTGAAGCAAAATCACTCTTGTTTCTTCTTCTTTGCTGAAAGTTCAAAGACCACAATGTTGAACGAAAACGAGTCGTTCCCAAGGGCCAAAATTTCTTCTTTTCTTGTTGCCTTGATTGTTGATCAGTACCTCAACGACAACAATCTTCTACAGATGCAGTCCGTTTTCCGAAACGAAGCTTCTTCTTTCTTTGCCGGTTCATTGATTGATGAGGTTTTCTGATACCCCTTTTCCTTCATCCATGTTGACTATTGCCTTATTGCATATTGCTTTTTCTCTTCTTTCTTTTGCTGTGAGTTTCATCTTTGTTAACCATTAATCATCCTGATCTTGTTTTTGTTTTCTTTACTCCGTGCTTATCATCATATTTGTTATTTGAAAGTTAAAAACATTGGACAACAATCTTGGGATTTGGTAGGAGACTTTGAGTTTCAGGTTTGATAATTTGGTGACTTTTTTTTAACTATTATAATGCTTCAAATTTTTTATTTACTATAGAAAAGAATTTATTAAATTATTATAATAATTTAAAATAATTAAAGTCACCAAAATTACTAAAATTTCAAAGTCACTTAAGCCATGTTCAAGATCTTTTTGTTCAAGATTGATTGCACCGATCATGTATTATAAGGTTGATTGACTTAATTTTTAATTGGGGTAAGTTACATAAACCAAATTTGTAAACATTAAAGTCTCATAAATTAATTATCAATGGGTCATGTTTTTATCTTTATAAAAATATTTTTGGTTATTTTCTCTTCTTGATTGCACCAGTCATGTGTTAAGTTTTATTTTATTTTTAATTTTGTTAGGAGCTGAAGAGTTTGTTGAAATTGGAGATGATGCTAGATGAGTACATGTATTTGAAGCAATACAAGGGGATGCTAGATCAGCAAATGGTTAAGGTCATGCAAGAGAAACATCGGATTCAGCTGCTATTACAAAACTTGCAAAACAGTATTCATGTCTACAATAGTTGTCCCAGGTCACCCTTACCAAACGACACGATCATGAACAATGATTCTGCAGTGATTTCTCAACCAAGGCTTTGTACCAAAACTCCTTCAGGTACAGCATTTTCTCCTTATTAGCTAATCTTTAGTGGAAATCTTCGTTGTTAATGTTTCTAGAGCAGTTGTACCAGTCCTGTTTAATTGCAGCTTTCTAGATGTAACTGCGACCAAACTATTTAACAGTAGTAATTAATTTGGGATAGAAATTACAACTATGGATGTTGTTTTAATTTATGTCAATTAATATAGTTTTAAACTGAGGTTGCAGTGTTTTTTTTTTAATTGATGTTAGTTGTCAGGAGAGGTAGTTCGTAGTTTTAAACTGAGGTTGCAGTGTTTTCTTTATTAGATGTTAGTTGTTAAGAGAGGGATTCAAACCTTATAGTTTTAAACTCAGGTTGCAGTGTTACTTTTGTAGATGCATTGCAATTGTGACATGTCTAAGCCAAGTCAATTTTACCAACTAATGGTTACTTTTAGGGTTGGCCTTAAAGTACTAAGGTCAAATTTTAGGATTAACTTATTGAATTGAAAGGTGATATGGCCTTTAATTTTAGGTGTTTTGCTTTCATTCTAGGTGTTTCAACTATTATTACTACACTATCACAACCTGTGTCTCTCAGCACTAATGTGGAAACTGGAAACTTCTCCTCAGCCATGATTAGTTCTTCTAAAAAGAAGAGAAAAGATGCTCAAACAATGAATTTTCCAATAGTTGCAAAGAGACCACGTGGTAGACCACCTGGTAGGAGATCTCCTATCCAAGGTGTAGTCTGTATCCTAGTTTGTGCATCTATTAATTATATATATATTCTAAGCTTTTATAATTTCATCAATTACAATTTTATTGGATCATTGTTAGGTCAAAACACAACACCACTATCAAGTGCTATTGTTGTCAACCATCAAGTAGCTTCTCAATCTTTAGCAACTCAATCATCAAACGGGAAATGTGCACTTGATGAATCACAGGTTGAAGGATCTTCCTCTTGTTATAATGTTAGACCATCTAACAGAGTTATGATTTCACCTACAAAACAGATGACTTCTGCACAGGGTAATGTTTGCATTTCTCATGTTGACATTGATGCCGACAAGGAAAATGAAAGGAATAGGTTGGATGCCTCTGATTTGCAGAAAATCTTGGACGACAAATCATCTCTTAAGGAGGCTTTTACATCTGAGTCTGGCAAGGAAGTTGCTATACCAGACATTGATTTTTCAGACTTGGATATGGATAAATTATCCAATGAATTTATTTTGCATGATCTAGAAACAATTAGTAAATACTATGATTTCTCTGAACTTCCAAGATTGATTCATTGCAAGGATAATGCTTCAGGGTATTGTCTCTATTTACTGTTGCAATTCCCTCATTATTAAGTCAATGCTTTCATTTGACATTCTCTCGTTTTATTGGAATAGATCTTCTTCTAATGAAAGCAATGTAAATCAAATTACATCTGAATTATCACCAAGTGCCAACACCTGCGGAATACTGAAAAAGACAAGAATATTCAAGGTAATAAAGCTTATTTTACAGGTATTCAGGTCTAACTTCATAATGTTTTTAGTTGAGTTTCATTTAATATCTTGATATATAAAACATTGTGAATGTTTAACCAGCAAGAGCTGGAAAAGGTTAGTTGGTTAGAGCTTGTGGCTATCAAAGAATATGAAGGAATTTTTAAAGCATAAAACTACTTGGGATGTTGAAAAATTTCTTGGCCAGTTTCCCTGCCATAATAATGATTGGAACTAATGGTACTTAAAGTGGTTATTGTCATGATACCACACTTTGGTAGAAGTCATCTTGTGATCAATTTGGTTCTGCTGTCTATAGTAGCAAGTATGTAGCATATGTATAACAACTGCTATTTGGGTAACACTTATTTATTATTTTTGACATGTGCACCTTGGATGTGGTATAATTATACTTTCTTATCTGAAGTAATCATGCTAACAGTAATCAATAATGGTCCCTTAATTTCCAAGTACCAAAGGCAAATTTGCAGAGTCGAATAAAAATGGTCATTTGGCTTATGTATGCTAACATTCTAATTCAAAATTACTGAGGAATCTATCTTTCATAATATGGGGTCTAAATTGTGAATCTGTTTCCTTTTATCTTTAGTGTAGGCCTTGATAATTAAGGTGAATCATAACTTCTTTACTTTCATACTTTAGTTGCTGGCTATGTTTTCATCATTTTTATCTGAGTTCTCTTTATCTGATTTTTTTTCATATTCCCAATTGAATTTTTTCACCCATGATTGAAATTTTGACAATGATGCTACTGCCGCAACTTAGCCTATATTTTATTTCATCTTATGACTTTTTTTCTTTATAGTTTCAGAACTTGGACCATTTGAAGCTAACTTTTTCTGTCTTTACATTAGATTGTTGAAGAATGAAGAAGGCGAAAGCTGGTGCAGTTGCTTTGTTTTATACAAATTATGTAAAAGAGTCAGAGAGGCATTGTTTTCTTACTAGAATTCCAGGATGGAATCTTTGTATAGCCTTCTTTTATTTCCTAATTAATACAATTTTGTTTATGAATGTTGATTTAATAGAAGATGGAATCCCACAGTTTGGTTAGAGGTAGTGTGCTTCTTAATCAAAAGGTTGGACTTTCAAGTCCCCTTCCAGTGATTTAGTATATAGTTTTTTTTTTTAAATTTTAAAACCTTTTTCTTTTTTAATTTATCATTCATGATCCAATAATATGATTTTCTACTATTTTGCATAATATGTAAGGCTTAATTATCAAAATTCAATCAATAAAAACATTTGCCTTTAAGTGCAGGACATATTGGCTTCTAAGAGATTAACATAAATTTTAAAATTCATAAAAAAATACATTTAAAAATAAAATATGAGTTTATACAATAGTGATACATTGATTAATGATACATATAATCCTCTTAACTTTTTCTTTCTTAATTATATAAATTATTTTTTAGTTAAAAAAAACATTTCTTTACATGACACCCGAATACATTATGTAAAATTGTTCATGTTTGCTAGTAAGTATAAGATATATAATCCTCTACACTTGTAGTTAACAATGCATGTAATATTTCAATATAAAAATGATAATAATATAATTTTTATGTCAACAATTAACTTTTAAGTAGAGTTGTCAAATGAATTAGTATTGACCTATTTAACCTTCATTCGTATGGTCAAAAACCTCACAAGGGTTTGTAGTTAGTACCTATCCATGGTTCAATAATAAAATTTATTCAATTCTCTAAAAGTTAGTACCTATCCATGGTTCAATAATAAAATTTATTCAATTCTCTAAATTTTAGTTGTAAACATCAAAATTATATCATTGAGAGAGAACTTTATATTGATACATCATTATTAAAAAAAATTAACACTTAAATATTTTGAAGAAAAACTTATTAATAACTAAAAATTCAAATTATTAATTATTCAATTCTTAAGAGTTAAAGATAACTAATAAGTTATTTGTATCAGAAAATAATTTTTTATGCAATAATACAATGTTTTTTGAAAGACAAAGCCAAATTTTATGAGCAAGCATTATCCACAAGGAGCAGAATAATGCTGCATCAATCATTAGTTACGCCATGGTCTAGCAGAAAATTACAATAGCCCACACAGAACATTACAAGCACCACCCCAACCAACATGTGTGACAGAGCTACAAATAGCCCCCTGTCTATTAAATAACAAACAGGAACAAAACCCCACCATGAGACAATATTATCAGCAGTTATCTTCAACATTAACTAAAAACAAAACAATCAACATACCACTATCAGCCAGTACCACCAGAAAATAATAGGATGAAAATCCTATGTTTCCTTTTTTCATTACTCTTCATCAAAGAAATCATGATGTTTAATGAGTTTTTTATATATAGCTCAACTTGATCAACTTTATCACCTCCTCTATGTAATGTAATTTTTCAATTCTCATTATACACTATGTCATTTTTATGTAACCACAAGGACCATACATTTACCACCCACACCATAAAAAATGTAGATTTAAATTCACCTGTAATGATTGAAACATTTTAAACCATAAGTAACATTTTAAAAAGTTATGATGATAAAACTTAATATACTTAATTACCATTTCATATCGGATCTTGATTGAATGACTATGAAAATCAATAAATCCTACAATCCTTAATACTCGTCAAAATTATTTAATAAGATAATTTTATCTAATAACATAGTTAATATTTTTATGTAAAATAAGTCTACAAGTATGTTTAGATTAAACTTATACATGAAATAATTTAATTTAAAATTAACTAAAATAATTATTTATTGATTTTTTTTTTGCGGATAAGTATGTATAGGAAGGGAAGACCGTGTTAGACTATTTCTGATAATCCATAAGTCTACTCAACCAATCAACCAATTGAGATATCTTTGACATGAATATATGATGTATAATTAACTATCATATTAAAAAATAAACCTTTCACACTTTGCCTTTAAAGGAACCTCTCATTCAAACTTGGGAGAGGAAGCATTTTTCACTCTCCTCTCTAAAGCAAAATCACTCTGCTTTTTTGGCTGCAAATTCAGAAACTGAAACACTGAGTGTAGCCCTTTGCTACTAACCTTGCTTTTAGCCTTTCAATTGTGCTATCTGCTTTGTACTTTATAGCATAAATCCATTGACATCCAACTGGTTTTTTTCCTAGTGGACAGTCAACAAGTTCCCATGTTTCATTTTGTTGCAAGGCTTTCATTTCCTCATGCATCGCATTTTTCCATCGTGGATCAGCCAAGGCTTCCTGTACATTGTTAGGAATAGCAACAATAGATAATTGATTTACAAATGACTTATTTGATTCAGACAAAAGGTGGTAGGAAACAAAATTATTCATGAGGTATCTAACCTTACTAGAAAGAGTGGGCTCATAAGTGAGTTTAGGAATACCTCTAGCGTGTCGTTCTGGTAGTTGTTTTTTTGTTGGCACAAGATTAAGAGCATCCATGACAGTAGATGATTGGTTTGGTGTGTCATCAAGAGGAGTCATACCAAGTTCTGTCACCACCTCATAATGTGAAGTCCCATTTATTTCATTTTCCATCTCATCCGTACAACTTGATTGTAAGTTATCTGCACAAGAATTATCGTTGCTGCAATTTACCTCTAAATGGTCTTTCTCAAGATATACATATTCTTGGCAATTATAGTCTAGAGTCTGTAGTTCTTTATGGTTTTCCCCCTGAAGTGCAGATTCTGAAGAGAAATACATTATTTGTTCATGAAAAACAACATCCATGCTTATAAACATCCTTTTAGTTGGAGGATGGTAACACCGATACCCTTTTTGGTGTATAGCATATCCAAGAAACACACATCGTAAAGCCCGAGGAGCCAATTTGTTTGGGTTCTTTTGAATATGCACGAATGCTATACAACCAAAAACACGAGGAGCCAAATCTGTACTACCAAGGGCAACCACTTTGTTCAGGAGAGTCTGCAGTGGCGTTTGAAACTCATTAGAGCTAGAAAGGATATGATTTATGACATATGTTGCCATTGTAAGAGCCTCTCCCCAATAAGAGAAAGGCATATGGGCCTCTAATAATAAAGAATGTACCACCTCTAGTAAGTGTCGATTTTTTCGCTCGGCAACACCGTTTTGTTGCGGTGTATTAGGACACGTAGTTTGATGAATAATCCCATGTACTTCCAAGTACCTCTTGTGGTCTAAGCTTTGGTATTCACCACCATTGTCACTACGAAGAACCTGAACCTTTACGTTGTATTGGGTTTCAATCATTTTGTGAAACTTTTGAAATATCAAGTTCACTTCTCCTTTGGACTTCATTAACCATAACCAAGTCATTCTAGTGCAGTCATTTATGCAAGTAACAAACCAACGTGATCCTCTTAAAGTAGAAATCTTAGAAGGACCCCAAACATCCGAGTGTATAAGCATAAAAGGAACAATACTTTTATTCAAACTGATTGGAAAAGGAACACGATGACTTTTTGCTTGTTCACATACATCACAACGAAAAACAGAGATGTCAATCTTTGCAAATAATAAAGGAAACAATTTTTTCAAGTAACTAAATGAAGCATGTCCCAGGCGACGATGCCATAGCCAAATTTCAGTTTCTTCTTTCTGTTTGGTAGAACTCTTCACGGTCAAAGCGCTTTCTAACTTCCCAGAATCTTTCGACACCAAGTCCAAATAGTATAATCTTCCTTGTTTAACACTATAACCAATCGTCTGTCTGGTCTGAATGTCCTTAAACACACAAAAATTAGGCCAAAAAATAACAATACAATTTAGGGATGTAGTAATTTATGATACAGACAAAAGGTTATATTCTAGAGATGGAACAACTAAAACAGAATCCAAAGTAAAATTATTAGTAAGAGTTAAGGATCATTTTCCAATAACAGAGGTTGTGTCACCATTGGCAGTGGAAATCAATTCTTTTGAGGATGGTTTCATGGATGAAATTTGTCTAGAATCAAAAGTCATATGATCAGTAGCACCTAAATCAATTATCCATGTGCTATTAGTAATAGGTACAGAAAACTCACCACCATTACCTCTAATTACCATCAAAGTAGTGGACTCTTTGGAGGCTTTATCTGCGTTTTTTGCCTCAACAGCTGCTGCAATTGGATTCTTTCTTCGTTGATCCCGACTGTGATCCCACCACTCTGGATATCCATTAAGTTCAAAACAACGACTCTTAGTGTGGCCCTGCTGATTGCAGTGAGTGCATTTAAACTTAGACTTATCTATAATTGAGTTCGCTTTAAGATGGTTTCCTTTTGTTTGACCCTGCCAGTTTCTGTTTCGAGCTATCATGACTGTGTTGTCAGAACTTTCTGATTCACCTTTCAAAGTCGCTTGACGTATTGCCTCTCGACGAATCAATGCATAAGAATTCTCCAACTCTGGGACATGTTCTTTACGTAAAATCTCTCCACAAATTTTTTCAAACTCACCATCTAATCCCGCAAGGAATATATGCACCCTTAGTCGTCCAATTGATTTCTTGTAAGCTGTGACATCTTCAGGATCTTTCATGACCACCTTATCAGGATGATCCAATTCTTGAAAAATTTCCATCAATTCTCCATAATACTCCGAGAGAGGCCTACCATTTTGTTTTGCAGTAAATGCCTTTTGATTCAAAGTAAATACTTGTAACTCATCACTTCCATCATAGAATGCCTTAGATAATGCACTCCAAATTTCATGGGCTGTGGCTAAGCATAAGTAACGCTTCATAATTTCTGGGCTCATGGACAGCAACAGCCACCTCTTCACCTTTTGATTTTCTGCATACCATTTTTCATAACCAGAATCTTGCTCTGCAGGTTGTTTCTCCTTGCCACGAATATATGAGAGTTTCTCCCTCTCTGCGATATGCATTTCCATTATCTGTGACCATATGTCGTAATTTGTTTCACTCAGAACGATTCCGGCATTGAACGCACTTTCAGATTGAATAATGACAGGAGTCAATATAGACCCTGATTTGGGTGCAGAACTTTTATCAGACATCTTATGGGTTCACAGGGTATTTAAAAAAAAAGGTTAAGAAAATGGTGGATCAAGGTTAAGGAACCTAGCTCTGATACCATATTGTGATATGGCATTCTAAGATATATTTTTCATGATTACAGGAAAATACATCATATATGTAGAGCATTAGAGAGAATATATCTCTGGAAACAAAAAACTGCCCAATCCCTATAATTAAGCTAATCCCTCTAACTAATCCTGGAAATTAGCTAATGCAATAAATCAACCTATATTTGGTAATTTACTATACAGTGAATCAATTAGAAATCTCTTTGGTAATTTACTATACAATGAATCAATTAGAAATCTCAACAAATACTTCATTTCAGAAGGGAGAACGAGGTTGTTTTAAACGACTCTGCTGGTTCTTTTGGCGGAAAACTATGAAAAAATTACCTCTTTATTTTTATTTAAATTTTAAATTTAAATGTTAAAAATTGAAAGAAAAAATACGCTATTTAAAAAATAATTAGAAGTTCACATTTTCAAAATTTTAAAAACAACTTATTTTATTCTTTTTTTAAAATTTAAGGTGGGTTTTTAAATTGGGGTATTATTTTTTGAAACAACTAATAATATAAAAATAGGATTACAAAATAATTCTTCTCAAACATACGCTACTGTCATATGTTGCTAAGATTTTTTATTTTTAGATTACTAAATATTAATTTTTAGTGTGTTATATTTTGAGCATAGATAGAAATTTGAATTAACAACCCCTATCTCTCTCCTTAAATGTACGTTTTGTTTAAGTGTTTTGAATTTGTGACTTCTTCCTCCCCTTAAATATATGTTTTGTTTAACTAGTGATGTGATTAAGAACAAATTTTAAAGTTGTATTTTAGCAGTAAGAAATTATGCTTATTAGCAACTCTTTTTAGAATATGATGATATCGCGATGTGGGTTGCTTTAAAACAACAATAAGCTCTTATATAAGGGAATTTCTCCTTGCACCCCAATAAGTTCTCCCTGCATCTCCATAAATTTTCAAAATGACAAAAAAACCATTAATAAAAATAGTAAAAATTTAATTACCACCTACTATTACTCTTCTTATTTTGTCTGCACCTTTTTGTAAACCCTAAACCTCTTGTTTTGCATCTCTCTTGTTTGCTTATCTAGTAAGGCTTCATTTTTTTCTTCTTCATTGAATTCTTCTTGGCGGGTGTTTTTCTCTTCTTCTTGCTGTGAGGTTTTTCCTTTTCTTTCTTTTCATCTAATGTTCTGTATAATTGCTTCATTATTGTTCCCTTCCGTTTATGTTTTCCTTCGCATACCTTTTACAAGTCTGGACACACCTGTCTGGACTTATAAAAATAATTGCAAATTTTTTTGTCACTCCGAAAACCCTTATCCGGACTTACAAAAAAATTTGCAAGGTTTTTACAAGTTCAGACACACCTGCCTTGACTTATAAAAATAATTGCAAATTTTTTTGTCACTTCGAAAACCCCTATCCGGACTTACAAAAAAATTTGCAAGAAGTTCGAACACCTTTGTCTGAACTTGTAAAAAAATTGAAAATCTTTTTACAAGTTCAGATACCCCTATCCGAACTTGTTAAAAATTATTTGAAACTTTTTTTTGGTGTCCTAACTTGTATAATGTGCACTAACAACAAAAATATTAGTAATTTATGTATTACTATTCTAACCATGTATTGAGACAGAGGTGCAATGGTTGGCGATTTGATTAGTAAGATGTTGAATGAAGTAAATCTGAAGTCTAAGTTGGAAGTTCATACAAGTGTTAATGATATTGACAAAGTGAAGGCACAACACCAAACCTTAATGCATGAAGATTATAGTCATGCTTTTATAACCGCTAAGGTAATTTTTACTGTTATGTTTAACTAACCTAACAAAATTTGTACTTATCAAAATGTGTTTTACGTAGGTATTTGCAAGTCGGGATGAGTTATTAAAATGGGCTCGAGCTATTACCTATAAGTTAGGATTTGTAATTATCATCCTTAGATCAGACACAGCTAATGGCCGACAAGGAAGGAAGACATTTGTTTTGTTAGGTTGTGAAAGAAGTGGAAAATACAGAAAATATAAGAAAGATTTACAAAAGACAACAAGTGGAACAAGATAGTGCAGTTGCTCTTTTAGGTTATGTGGTAAACCTATGAAGAATAATGAAGAATGGATGGTTGAAGTGTTGTGTGGTACTCATAATCATGAGTTATCTAAGACCTTAATAGGTCATCCTTATGCTGATCATCTAACCACTACTGAACATCAGTTGCTAGTTGACATGACAAAGATTAAGGTTAAACCAATAAGTATTCTACTGACATTTAAAGAGCACAACAAAGAAAATGTGACAACTATCAAACAAGTGTATAATGCAAGACACAAGTATCGATCATCTAAAAGGGGTCCTAGAACAGAAATGCAACATTTGATGCATTTACTTGAGCGTGACAAGTATATTCATTAGCAGAAAAGGCATAATACAACTGATGTTTTGCGTGATATTTTTTGGACACATCCTAATGCAATGAAGTTGGTGAATTATTTTAATATAGTATTGATGTTGGATAGTACATACAAGACAAATTGTATCGACTCCCTTTACTTGAAATTGTTGGTGTGACGTCTACAAGGTTAACATTTTCTACTGGTTTTGTTTTATTGGAGTCTGAGCATGAAAATAACTTTGTGTGGGCACTTGAAAGGCTAAGAGGTCTTTTTTTAAAGGAATTATTTCCTCAAGTATGTGTTACTGATAGAGATTTAGCATTGATGAATACGATTAAAATTGTTTTTCCTTAGGCTAGTAATTTGCTATGTCAGTTCCATATACAAAAAAAAGTAAAGGCAAAATGTAAGATGTATGTGCATCCTAAAGATGAATGGGAGCAAGTCATGGAAGCTTGGTCTTCTATTATGGATTGTGTTGTTATTGATGATTATGAAAAGCATGTGACAACATTAGAAGTTGTGTGTTCATCGGTGATGTATTTAGGGAATAACCAGTAATAGGTGTGTTATTTTGCAAAAATTTATATTATTTTATTACTCTATAATGCTAATATTTTGTTTGTATGTTATAAATGACATGTTTTTCTATGTAGTGTTGAGTCTGCTCATTGGAGCTTGAAGAGATTGCTTGAAAATGGCATGGGAGACCTTTGTAGTTGTTGGGATGCAGTGAACAATTTGATGACTCTACAACATAAAGAAATCAAAGCTTCTTTTGAAAGAAGCATTCATCATGTTGGTCATATGTTTAACAAAACATTATATAAGCAGTTGTGTGGGTTTGTTTCAAAACATGCATTAACTCATTTTAAAAAAAACATAAACGAGTCAACTTTGTATGAGTTGATAGCAGTTAGTGTTGTTGCACATTTAGAAGTAAGCATGGTCTATCTTGTGCATGTGAGATAGCTAGATATGAATTAAGTAGCATACCATTTGATCTTACTCATGCGTATTGGACTAGATTAAGCATCTCAGATTTGGCGTCAGATCAATCTTCTACAAAGTTATCTATTCAAGAAGAATGGAATGTCATTAGTCGTCGCTTTGAAGAGGGGGACTTAGCTTGCAAGGTAATGACAAAAATTACATTGCGTGATATTGCATACCCGAATGTCACATCAATGTGTCCGCCACTTAACAAGGTTAAAACTAAAGGTTCTAAAGGTAGAAAGACAACTCAACTAGCAAGATCAACAAAACACGACCTTTCATATTTTAAGCATGTAGATGCATTTCATTCTATGCATGATAGTTCCTTAACAAAGAAGTCAAGCCAAACCAAATTACACGTTAACAGGCCGAAGAAAATTTTTCCCATGCTTGATCAATTTCACTTTAAACTACATCTATATATAGATAACGTAGTTGATGTCAAAGCTGATGGAAACTGTGGTTATCGTGCAATAGCTGCCTTATTGGGCATGAGTGAAGATTCATGGTCTTTGGTACGTATGAGTTTGGACAAAGAGCTCATTGAATGGCGTGATGAATATGCTTCTTTATTTGGAGGGTATGAACATGTTGAATGCGTACGGAAGTCTCTTTTGATTGGTGAATTTGAAAAGGTACGCATTATATTGATAATAGATATGTTATAATGGATTTGAAAAGGTACACATTCTGTTACAAACTAATATAGTTATTTAATTTTTCACAGGTAACCATGGATAAGTGGATGACCATCCCTGACATGAGATATCTCATCGCAAGTAAATATAATATCATTCTTTTATTTTTATCATTAAAGCAAAACATACCATTTTTCCCAGTTAGAATAGAACTTGCTGCAGATTTAGGGATGCATCGCATGATTTGTTTATGTCTTATTTTTGGAAATCATTTTGTCTAGGTAATTTATGAATTATTTACTTAATTTAATTATTACATTGCTTAATGGGGTATGTGTAATCGAAGAATAATTTATTCTATTTTCGCAGGTTTACTTAAAGGGTAATTCTCCTATACCAGCTAGTGATATACTTTGGTCAATATATTCATATCCTGCAGCAAAAGCATGACCGATGTCTTACACTAGACGAATACAACAATTTTCACAATTAAGTGGTATTCGACAAGAATATGTAGATGTAGCTGCAGATTGATAAATGTGCATTATTTTTGTACTTTTTATCAGAACTCATTGTAACTTTTATAAATATCATCATGTTCAAACTTAAATAGTATGGCTGTAATTTTAAATTTAAAGAAATGTCAGAAACACCAATAAAACACCAACAATTCCAGCATGTCACAAACACCAACAATTCTAGCATGTCACAAACACCAATAAAACACCAATAATTCATATAGCCAAATACAAGCTTCTAATAAATTCATTAAGTGTCTAATAAAAAAAACTACATTCATCCGCATGTTCCACTACTGCTACCAGTTTGGGAATTTCCCCTTCTGTGTCCAATTGCCCTATGCGTACTCCTTACATAAACATTTCCTTCAGCTGTCACTCCACGGGCTAAATTCAAGGCAACTTGGACTCATTCATATGCATCCATCCCTTCAGTGACCTGTCTAAGATCAATAAGATGTTGTAAAGTAGTAGTAATCCTTTGACGTATGCCCTAAATTGAAATTAAAAGTAGTTAATAACATCATGACATGGTTAAAAAAATTAAAAAGAGAACAAAATATTTAATATTTACAATTGCGGGATGTTGTTGTTGCGAGGTATTGACGTTTCCCTAGACTGTCACTAGGGCCACCCAAATTAGCGGTCTTGGAGGGTCTCCACCTCGAATAGGACAAATGTATGAATGTGATTGTATAAAACCACTCCATTTAGCCGGTAACACAATTGGAAGGATGAACTACTACACTAGTCAGTTTGACTAGATTATCCATATGTTCAATCCATGTCAGATCAATATGCTTAGTAGTCATTGGAGACCCAAACACTTCACTTGGATTCCTAGGAATGTCCTGAACATAGCCAAATTATTGCAAGACTCTCTCTGGTAGATGTAGATGTTTGTAAGGCCCAACTCTTATGTATCCAGAAAAAATCAACTGAAGTGACATTTGCTCTCGATGTGTAGTGTATGAGGTCCAATCTATTACAAAGCATTGACAATACTATTCATGTTTACAATACTTTGCCCAGCCCATCCTCATCAAATGGCGCAATCATGAATACAAATTCTGTAGTGGTTCCTCAACCGAGGCTTAGTCACAAAACTCACTCGGGTACAAAATTTTTCCCTTAGCTAATATTGAGTGGAAATTTTGGATGCTATTGTTTTAATGCTACTGTACTAAATGCAGCTTAACTACTATTTAACACGATTGTGGATGTTAATTTGTGTCAACTAGATAGTTTTAAATTGAGGTTGCCTTGTTACTTTTGTGGATGCATTGCAAATAAATAATTTGATGACAATAATAAGAATTTATAATTGTGGCTTCAGATTGTGATTTAAGAATAAACTTTATGTTCAATTTGCTATTTTCCTGAGTAATTGGTAAATGACAATAGCAAAACTTACATTCAGATGTTTATTTAGGAGTCCAAACTAACGTTGGCGGAGTGTACTAGTTCAATTATTAAGCTTTGTACTATTTAAGTTAAAGTGGATGACTTATTAGAGTAAATGATTATTTCAAAGGAACACATGACACTTATGTTGGGGTCAATTAATATGTTAAAGTCACTTTTTAGGATTAGATTTCTGAATTGAAATGTAATATGATCTTTAGCTTTACCTCTATCAATTAATGATGTCTTGACATTGATGTGCTTTCATGTTAGGTGTCTCTGCTAATACTACTACACAATCACAACTTGTGTCTATCAACCCTAATACAAAAACTGTAAACTGCTCCACACCTATGAGTAGTTTGTCTAACAAGAAGAGAAAAGACACTCAAACAGTCAATGTACCAGTAGTTGCAAAGAGGCCTCGTGGTAGGCCACCCGGTAGGAAAATTCCTATGCAAGGTATGGTTATCTCCTAGTTTGTGCATTTATTAATTATAGAAAAACGATACATGTACACCCATATGCTATTTTACACCTAGTGAGAGAAAGGAAAAACGAAAACAATATATAGGTATGATAAGATTTATGATATGATAGGAAGAGAGATGGAAATAAGTAAGAGGTATTGATAAGGTGTATAAGTTAAATGGGTGTACATGTATCATCACTCTTAATTATATATTCTAAGTTATCATATTTAATCAATTATATTTTCACTGTTTTTATTCTTAGGTGAAAACACAATGTCACCATCAATTGTCAATAATCAAGTAGTTTCTCAATCTTCAAATGAGAATCGCACGCTTGACGGATCACTAGTTCAAGGATCTCCCTCTTGTTACAGTGTAAAGCCGCCATCTAAGAGAATTATGGTTAGGCCTGACTTCGTGCAGAGTAGTCCTTGCATTTCTCCAATCAATGTTGATCTTGACAAGGAAAATAAGAGGAATCAGAGGAGTAGGTTGGATGGCTTGGATTTGGATGTTCATAAAAGCTTGGACAAATCATTTCCTAACATTGTTTCTACATCTGAGTCTGGCAAGGAACTTGCTATATCCAACAATGATTTTTCAGACATAGAAATGGGCAAGTCATATGCTGAAATTTTCGACGAAATTTTAGACATAATTTCAGACTTTGATTTTGCTCAATTTTATAAAGATTTAAATGAAGAAATTGATTTTTCTGACCTCAAGTCTTGACTCATTGCAAGGATAGTGCTTCAGGTATCGTTTCTATTTATTGTTGCAATTCCATCATTAGTAATTCAACTTCCATCTAACATTTTCTGTCTTTATTTGAATAGATATTAATGCAATGTAAATCAAATTACCTTTGAATAACCACTAAGTATCAAAACCTACAAAAGCACCGAAAAAGACACTTTATTCAAGGTAATAAAGTTTATTTTGCAGTTGACTCTTGTTTACATTAGATAGGTGAATTGTCAGAAGTGTTATGTTGCTATGTCTGATGAGGTTGCAATGTTACTTTTGTGGATGCATTGCAAATAAATAATTTGATGACAATAATAAGAATTTATAATTGTGGCTTCAGATTGTGATTTAAGAATAAACTTTATGTTCAATTTGCTATTTTCCTCTGAGTAATTGGTAAATGACAATAGCAAAACTTATTCTGCAGTTGACTTTTCTCTGCGTTTACATTAGATAGGTGAATTGTCAGAAGTGTTATGTTGCTATGTCTGATGAATGCTGTGTATGATGCAGAATTGTGGCTGCTGATACTTAGAATTTGCTGGTGCTGATATGAGTATGATGCAGTTGCAAATATGGTGCTGCAAATCCCCTTTAGTTGTGCTGCAGAACTGTTCCAGTTGTGGTTCCATTGGGTGACAATGTTCAAATGTAATATCTTTGGTTTGGGTTGTAAATTGTAAAAGTCAATGGTGATATTTTAGCTTAGGGATAGATTTCCACTGTAAGTTAGTTATGATTGTAATTTGCTTACATTGTTATTTTGGGGCAGCCATCACATCTTGTAATGTCTGTGGAATTCTGATGAATAAAATTATTTGTTTTTACCTTTAAGAAAAAATTATCAAAATTTAATGATAAAAATATTTAGCTTTAAGTGGAGGACATATTTAGATTGTGGTTGTGCATGTCATCATGTCTGTTGTGTGCTTAACTTTGCCAAATATTAAGCACCCAAACCAACTCTAAAAGCATCATAGTATACCACAAAACGGAAAATCCTTTACTTACTGGGAACTTTGTTCACATTTATCGTCCCATTGAAACATAACTTGCTTTTGTGTTAATTTGGTTAAGGGAGACGCAAATCTGGAAAAATCTTTAATGAATTAGCGACAGTAATACCCTACAAGTCCGAGAAAGCTACGAATGTTTGTCATTGGTGTAGGCCTAGACCAACTTTGTACTCTACCTTCTTCATATTTACACTAAAGACATCCTTAGAAACCACATGGCCTAAAAATACCATACTATCCGACCAAAACTCACATTTGCAAACTTTGATTATAACTTGTTTTCCCTTGAGGTTTGTAAAATCAACCTTAAATGTTGTTCATGATTCTTCGCTATTTTTTTGGAGTACACTAAAATGTTATCAATAAAAACAATCACAAAGAGGTGTAAGAACAGCTTGAAGACTCTTTTTCTCAAGTCCATAAAAGTTGCAGGAACATTTATTAGTCCAAAAGACATAACCAAAAAGCTATTTTAGAAATATCCTTCACTTTTATCTTCAATTGATGATATCCTAATCTCATATCAATCTTTAAGAAACTTTGATATCAATGAAGTTGATCTAACAAAATCAATCCGAGACAAAAGATATTTATTTTTTACTATCACTTTATTTAATTGACGATAATTTTCAATCGTAAAAGTTAATAGTTATATTTTAGTTTTAGGAATAAATTTCCATCGTAAGTTAGTTATGATTGTAATTTACTTGTATTGCTATTTTGGGACCGTCATCACATCTTGTGATGTCTGTTCACTACTCATGAATAAAATTATTTATTGTTTCCTTTTAAAAAAATTATCTTTTTAGTTTTGCTCATCTTGTGATGAGAAATTTACTTGTATTACAGGAATTTTATGATAAAAATATTTGTCTTAGTTGAAAGACATATTGAGATTGATTTATATGTTAAAATAAATAAAAATATAGTACTATATGGTATTTATTTTCTAAGAAGTTAAGATAATTTTAAAATCGATAATAAAAATACATTATTATATAGGCAAAAATATAATTCTAGTTATTCTATATCGTAAAACTCGCAATTTTGTTTTTTTACTAGAGACATTTGTTTCCTATTTATTTATCAAAATTTATAATTTTAATTTTCTATTTTAAAATAAAAATATTTAATAACGTGATTTACCCTAACTCAATCCCAAAAGCTGGTATAAGATTTAGGATTTTCCCATTCCTTATATTTTGTATTTTAATACTATCTTTAATGTAGGACTTGGATATTTTCTAATATTTAATATCTCAATTATAAAAATCATAATTTTAATTTTTTTGAAATTGAAACTGAAAATTCTATAATTGTCAACAAATTAATCTTAATTGGAACCTAAATTAAACAAATAATATCATGTGACTAAAACCCACAGGCCTGTGTTGGGTGGTCTTGTTATTGTCTCAACCGATTTCACTTGCCGAAGATATTATCAACTGATAAACATGAGTGAAGTGCCATCGAAAGGTATTGAGGTGTTCTAAACATACCTTATGCCTCTTTGCTAACACTACCATCAACCAAATATGAATTCCATCACAAAAAACAAAAAGATATCATAAAGTACACACGTCCTCATCTTCATGGAATCATATGCATTTATATCCAACTTAGATGTGGTTAGAAAAACTTGATGAAAACTAGTTAAAAACTAAAAATTAAAAAACTAGTTGTTGAATTAAAAGAAATTTTAATATCTTAGAAACAAAGAAATCTATATATCCAACCAAGAATGAGGCTAGAAAAATTAAATGAAAAGCAAACTAAAAGTTGAAAAAACTAGTTGTTGAATTAGAAAAAATCTTTAACATCTTACAAAGAAAGAAATTCATGTAACATCTTATTTATATTGAAAACCCTTTTTTTATATAATAGATAATAGAAGATAATAGATAGAAAGATATAATAGATAGATTATATTTCCATACATAAAAGAGATAGATTAATATTGCATTGTATAAATTCAAGATATGTAGCTGAATTTAAATTTTAAAACTGAAATTAAAAAGAAAAAGAAAGAGCTATAACTATTTATTTAGTAGTTTTCCGCCAAAAAAACAAATTTTTCCGCGGGAAGCACTCGCCCTTTAAATTCTGCAGGAACCACTCTCACTCACCCTTTAAATTCAAGATATTGCATTGTTTCTTCTTCTTTGCTGAAAATTCAAAAATCACAATGTTGAACCAAAACAGAAACTCAAAGTCCTTCACAAGGGCCAAGATTTCTCCTTTTCTTGTCGCCTTGATTGTTGATCAGTATCTCAACGACAACAATCTTCCTCAAACACAGTTTATTTTCCGACACGAAGCTTCTTCACTCTTCGCGGATTCATTGATTGATAAGGTTTTCTTTACTCTGTTGCTTGCGTATCATATTTGTTATTTGAAAGTTATAAACATTGGACCAACAATCTTGATGTTCAAGATTGATTGCACCCACCCATCATGTGTTATAAGGTTGATTAACTTAATTTTTAATTGGGGTAACATTAAAGTCTCATATATTAATTATTAATTAGTAATGTTTTTATCTTTAAAAACATATTTTTAGTTATTTTCTCTTCTTGATTGCACCAGTTATGTATTGAATTTTATTTAATTTTTAAATTTTGTTAGGAGCTGAAGAGTTTATTGAAATTGGAGATGATGCTAGATGAGTATATGTCCTTAAAGCAGTACAAGGGGATGCTAGATCAGCAAATGATTGAGGTCATGCAAGAGAAACATCGGATTCGACTGCTATTACAAAGCTTGCAAAACAGTATTCATCTCTACAACATTCCGAGTTCAGCCTCACCAAACGACACGATCATGAAAAATAATTCTGCAGTGGTTTCTCAACCAAGGCTTTGTACCAACACTCCTTCAGGTACAACATTTTCTCCTTATTAGCTAATCTTCAGTGAAAATCTTGGATGTTATTGTTTCTGGAGCAGTTGCACCAGCCCTGTTTAATTACAGCTTTCTAAATGTATCTGGCATCTGCAACAACTATTTAACAGTAGTCATTAATTGGAGATGGAAATTACCACTATGGATGTTCTTGTTTTAATTCGTGTCAATTAATATAGTTTTAAATTGGGATTGCAGTGTTACGTTTATAGATGCATTGCAATTGTTGCATGTGTATAAGCCAAGACAATTTTATCAACTAATTGTTACTTTTGGAGTTGATCTTGATGTAATAAAGTCACATTTTAGGATTAGCTTTCTCTTGAATTGAAAGGTGATATGACCTTTAGGTGTTTATCAATTAATGATGTATTAACATTGTTTTTCTTTCATGTTAGGTGTTTCTACTGCTACGCAATCACAACCTGTGTCTCTCAGAAATAATGTGGAAACTCAAAACTTCTCCTCACCCATGATTAGTTTGTCTGGCAAGAAGAGAAAAGATACTCAAACTATTAATGTCCCAGCAGTTACAAAGAGACCACGAGGTAGACCACCTGGTAGGAAACTTCCTATCCAAGGTATAGTCATATCCTGGTTTGTGCATCTATTAATTATATATTTCAAGCTTTCTGAATTTCATCATTTACAATTTTTCTGGATCATCATTCTTAGGTCAAAACACAATGCCACCATCAAGTGCTATTGTTGTCAACAATCAAGTAGCTTCTCAATCTTCTTTATCAACAACCCAATCACCAGACGGGAATTGTGCACCTGACAGATTACAGGTTGAAGGAAAACAGATGGTTTCTGTACAGAGTAGTATTTGCATTTCTCATGTTGACATTGATTCTGACATGGAAAATAAGAGGAAAAGGTTGGATGCCTCTGATATGCAGAAAATCTTGGACGAAAAATCATGCCCTAATGAGGCTTCTACATCTGAGTCTGGCAAGAAAGTTGCTATGCCAGAAATTGATTTTTCAGACTTGGACATGGATAAATTATCGGATGAATTTATTTTGCATGATTTCTCTGATCTTCCAACATTGACTCATTGGAAGGATAATGCTTCAGGGTATTGTCTTTATTTATTGTTGCAATTCTCTTATTATTAATTAACCCAATGCTTCCATTTGACATTTTCTCTTTTTATTGGAATAGATCTTATTCTCATGAAAGCAATGCAAATCAAATTACATCTAAATTACCACAAGGTGTCAACACCTGCAGAATCACTGAAAAAGGCAAGAATATTCAAGGTAATAAAACTTATTTTACAGGCATTCAGGTCTAACTTCATGATGTTTATAGTAGAGTTTCATCTCATATTTTGATATATAAAACATTGTGAATATTTGACCAGCAAGAGCTGCAAAAGGCTAGTTGGTTAGAGCTGTGGCTATCAAAGAATATAAAGGAACTTTCAAAGCATAAAACTACTTGGAATGTTGAAAAATTCCTTGCCCAGTTTCCCTTCCATAATAATGATTGAAACTAATGATACTTAGTGTGGTCATTGTCATGATACCACACTTTGGTGGAAGCCATCTTAAACTGATGATCGATTTGTCTATAGTAGCAAGTATGTAGCATATGTATAACAACTGTCATTTGGGTAATACTTATTTGTTATTTTTGACATGTGCACCTTGGATGTGGTATAATTATACTTTCTTTTGTGAAGTAATCATGTTAACAGTAATCAATAATGGTCTCTTAATTTTTCAAGTATCAGAGACAAATTTGCAGAGTCAAATAGAAACTGTAATTCATAATATGGGGTCTAAATTGTGGATCTCTTTATCTGATTTTGTTTCATATTCCTAATTGAATTTTTTCACCCATGATTGAAATTTTGAAAATGATGCTACTAGCGCAACCTAGTCTATATAGTTTCTAGTAGATGAACTTGGACCATTTGAAGCTAACTTTCTCTGTGTTTGCATTAGATTGTTGAAGAATGAAGAAGGTGAAAGCTGGTGCAGTTGCTTTGTTTTATAGAGATTATGTAAAAGAATCAGAGAAGCATTGTTTTCTTACTAGAGTTCCAGGATCGAAGCTTTGTATAGACTTCTTTTATTTCCTAATTAATACAATACAATTTTGTTTATGAATGCTGGACTTTCAAGTCCGTTCCAGTAATTATCAGAATATTGAATCCATAAAAACATTTGGCTTAAGTGAAGGATATATTGGGATTGATTTATACGGTAAAATTGTATTTGTAAGAGATTAACGTACATTTTAAAATTCATAAAAAAATACATTTAAAACTAAAATAAAATGAGATGATACACCAGTGATACCTACGATACTGTTAACTTTTTTTTTTCTAATTATATAAATTATTTTTTATTTAAAAAAAAACATTTCCTCATATGACACACGAATACATGACGTAAAATTCATGTTTGCTGGTAAGAGCGTAAGAAATATATAATTATCCTTTGGTTGCAACTTATCTTTAACTTAAAAGTTTTTTTTAAGTAGATTTTTCAAATGAACTAGTGCTTAACCTATTTTACCTTCATTCATATGGTCAAAAAGCTGACAAGTATTTGTAGATAACACTAAAGTTAAATTTTTTAATTTTCTAAATTCTAGATATATAAAGCTGACAAGTATTTGTAGATAAGACTAAAATTAAATTTTTTAATTTTCTAAATTCTAGATATAAACATCAAAATTATACCGATAAGAAAGAACTTTATATTGGTATATTATTATTATAAAAAAGCTCACAAGGATTTATGGCTAGACTGATCCATGGTTCAAGAGTTAAATTTTTTTAATCCCTAAATTTTAGGTAGAAACATCAAAATTATACTGTTAAAAAAATGAAAAACACTTAAATATTTTAAAGAAAAAAAAATGAAGAACACTTAAATATTTTGAAGAAGAATTTATTAATAACTAAAAATTCAAGTTATTAATTATTCGAGTTGAAGATAAATAATAAGTTATTTGTATAAAAAAAATCATTTTTATGCAATAATACTTTATTTTAAAGGCAAAGCCATATTTTTTGACAGTAACAGCAGCAAGCATTATCACAAGGAGTAGAAAAATGCTGCATCAATCATTAGTTACACCATGGTCTAGCAGAAAATCAATAGCCCACACAGAACATTACAAGCACCCCCCAGCCAACATGTTTGATAGAGCTACAAATAGCTTCCTTTTCATTAAATAACAAATAGGAACAAAACCCAACCATGAGATAATACTAACATAACTAAAAACAATCAACATACCACTATCCATAAGAAAATAAACTTGATCAACTGTATCACCTCCTCTATTTAAGGTAATTTCTAAATTCTCATTACACACTATTTAGTTTTTATGTAACCACATGGACCTCACAATTCCAACCCACACCATCAAAAATACCTTTTTTTCTTTTTCTCATCGTTAAAACTTAAAACAGCCAAAATGTAGCTAGAAATGGAGCTTCAAATTCACCTTTAAAGGTTGAAACATTTTAAACCACAAGTAACATTTTAAAAAATTAATATGGTGTCTTTACGTTAAATATTGTAATAACTTACAATTATTATAAAACTTAATAGACTTAATTACCATTTCATATTGGATTATAATTGAATCACAAAGAGAATCAATAAATCCTACGATCCTTAATACACATTAAAATTATTTAATAAGATAATTTTATCTAATAAATTTTTATCAATCACATGTTAGTTGTTACTTTTTATTATTAACAAAGATTAAATCGGTAACTTTTTTCATCTATTTTATCCGTATCAACTTAACCATTTTATAACTAGTATCTAATAACTTAGTTAATATTTGAACAATGAATTTATGTAAAATACGTCTCCAAGTATATCTAGATTAAAATTATAAATGAAATAATTTAATTTAAAATTAAATAAAATAATTATCTATTGATTTTTTTTTTGTTGCCGATGATTATCTATTGAATGAATTATATAATTCATGAATATATGATATTAAAATTAGCTATCATATTATTTTGTCTTTAACCAAAAAATAAACCTTTTACACTTTGCCTTTAAAGGAACCTCTCATTCGAACTTGGGAGAGGAAGCATTTTTCACTCTTCTCTCTAAAGCAAAAATCACTCTGCTTTTTTGCTGCAAATTCGGAAACTGAAACACTGAACAGAAACAACAAAAACTCGAACTCGTTCAGAAGGGGCAAAATCCTCCTTTTCTTCTGGCCTTGATTGTTCTTCAGTGCCTAAACGACAACAATCTTTCTAAAACGCCGTTCCATCTTTCGCAACAAAGCTTCTTCGCTGTTCGCCAATTCATCCATCAATGAGGTTTTCTGATACCCCTTTTGCGTCTTTCTCACTCTCTTGTGTTATTTGTTTGATAGACATAACCGGGTAGTGTTTGTTTAATGTTTCAATAACAATGCATTATCAAATTCAAGAATAGCAAGAACTCAGAGTAACCATCTTCATCCATGTTTGTGTTGCTTTTTGTCTTCCTTCTTTTGCTATCGCTTTCATCTCCATTAATTGTCCCAATCCTGTTGGCATTTTTCTTTACTCTGTTGCTTGTATCATATTGGAAAATATAGTAAGCTATGTTGTACCAATTTTTATTGGACCAACCATCTTGAAATTCATAATTGATGGCACTAATCATCTATTGTAAGGTTGATCAACTTCAGTTTTATTTGGGCAAACCCCAATTTAAAAATGATTAAAGTCTCATAATTAAATTAATATCTTTATCTTTAAATGAGATATTTATGGTTAAGTTTTCTCTTTTATTCGATTTTTCCATGTGGGTTGTTGTTATGTCTTTTGCTGCAAGTTTTAAATTTTCTTTTATTTTTAATTGTGTTTTTGGTGCTGCAGAGTTTCTTGAGCTTGGAGGACCAAAAGGGGATGCAGATTAGCAAGTGGTTGAGGTGATGCAAGAGAAAAATCGGGTGATGCTATTTCAAGGCGTGCTAATCAGTGTTCATATTTACAATACTTTTCTGAGGCCACACCCTCAGCAAATGTCAAGATCATGAACACGTATTCTGCAGTGGTCTCAACCAAGGCCTTGTAGCAAAACTCCTTCAAGTACAATGTTTTACCCCTAGCTAATCATGAGTGGAAATCTTGGATTTTATTGTTTTAATTTGTATGTCAAAATTCAAGGGTGGTTGCATCAGCCTTTTTTACTTGCAACTTTGCTGAATGTAACTGTAACAACTTTTTAAGAGTAGTATTTAAATTGGGATAGAAATCATGATTGTGGATGCTTTTGTTTTAGTTTATGTCAATTAAGATAGTTTTAAATTGAGGTTGAGTATTATTTTTGTGGATGCATTGCAATTGAGGCATGTGTAGGCCAAGACAATTTTATCAATTAACGGTTACTTTTGGAGTCATTCTTAATATTCTAAAGCCACATTTTAGGATTATATTTGTTTTGAATTGAAAGGTGATATGCCCTTTAACTTTAGGTGTTTATCAATGAACGATGTATTGACCTTGTTTTGCTTTCATGTTAGGTGTTACCACTGTTACAACTATACGACCACAACCTATGTCTATCAACACTAATGCAGAAATAGGAAACTGCTTCATGTCCATGATTAATTTGTCTCACGAGAAGAAAAACTATATACTCAAATCATGGTAGACCACCCATCAAGAAAATTCCTACCCAAGGTATGATCCTCTCCTTGTTGTGCATCTATAAATTAGTGGAAAAGTTAAGTTTGCATATCCAAAGTGGACATAAAACCCTTTCTTTTGTTTATACCAAAAGCAAGTGTAGTTGATAGAGAATGAGAGAAACCATAGAGTGATCACTCAGTAAAAAATATAGTTTCCTGTCGTGAGAAGCATATAAAGGAATTTTTATAATGAATGGAACCATTTGAGAGGTTGAGAAGTTCCTTGCCCTGCCTCAATAATGAATGGAACTATTGGTACTTAATTGTCATACTACACTTTGGTAGAAGCCATCATAAAACAAATGATCAATTTGATTTTGTAGTCTGCATTTTGGTCATTTTGTTTACAATGATTGAACTAATTGTACTTAACATGGTCATTGTCATTATAACACACTTTGGTTGAAGCCATCACAAAACTGATGATCGTTTTGATTCTGCAGTGTGGTCTTTTTTTTTTTTTTATTTGGTAAGCTGCAGTGTGGTCATTTTAATTTGCTTATATATGCCAACATCCTAATTTCAATTAGTGAGAGATATATCTTTTATAATATGTATCGAAATTGTGGATCTGTTTCTCCTTATCTTTAGTGTAGGCCTTGGTAACTAACTGAATCATAATTTTAGTTTCATACTTTAATTGCTTTTTATATTTTGATCTCTTTTACCTGTGAGTGTGAGCTGCAATGGAAATGCTAGGAGGGATCCTTCTGGTTTTTTTGTTTTTCTTCATACTCCTAATTCAATGCTTTCACCCAAGATTGAAATTTTGGAAATGATGCTACTAATGCAACTTAGGATATATTCTATTTCATGTTATTATAACTTCTTTTCTTTATAGTTTCTAGTACATGAACTGGAATCATTTGAAGCCAACTTTGCCTCTGTGTTTACATTAGAATGTTGAAGAATAAAGGATGGTGAAAGCAGGGACAGTTGCTTTGTTCACACCAGACTGTGAGAGAGGCATAGGCATTCTTTTCTTTTCTAGTATAATATTATGTATGAAAATGAGAAGCTGAAATAGCTCAGTGATGGATGAATTGGCGAAAGGGAAGAAGTTTCGTTGTGAAAGATGGATCGTGTTTGAGAAAGATGGATGTCGTTTAGGTACTGATCAACAATCAAGACCACAAGAAAAGGGGAGATCTTGCCCCTTGTGGATGACTTTGAGTTTTCGTTTTACTTAAAGGTTGTAGTTTAAGAATTTCCAGAAATGAAGAAGAAGAGTGATTTTGTTTTGCTTTAGAGAGGGGAGTGAGAGTTCTTGCTCTACGAAGTTCAAAAGCGGCTTCCTGCGGAAAAGTTGTGTTTCGTTGGTTTTTTCAGGGAACCCCACGAAAATAACAGTTGTTTATTTTTTTTATTTCAATTTTAAATTTAAATTCTAAAATTCCTGCATGTATGCAATGCAATGAATGCATGATTCCATTATGTAAAAAAAAAATAGGGATAATTTAAAGAAGTTGAAAAATTAACTATTTCGATAGTTGGTTATATTTATAATTGATTATAATTAGAATAAATTTTTATTTGGATAAGTTTATTAAAAAATAGTTTGAAAATAATTAATATTGTTTGAATACAATAAAAAGACCAGAGTGTTTATTTTGATAAATATTAATTTTTAGTGGCTTAACTTTTAGTTAGTGGAAGGGATCTCTTACTCTCCTGCCGTGGACTTTGTGAGGTACTTGTTGTGAAGAGTTTGTGTTTTTTGCTAAATAATGATGTTACTAATAAAAATGTCACCCTTAATGTGATTCATTATTTGTGTCGTTTTCATGACATATTTTTTGAAAGATAAAAGTTTTTAAGTAGCAGATTGATAAAAAAAAAAAATATCAAAATCAAAGTAATTTTAATTTATATGTATTAAAAAATTATTTAACCATAGAAAAAGTTAATTATTATTATTATTATTATTTCATCACACATTTTTTATCACATGAGATGTGCATTCGCTATTTGTTCGATTATATTAGGTGTTATTGATCAAAGTCATTAAAAAGGTCTTCAAGATTTGTGAAGCAAAAGGGCTCAATCTCAATAATTAATTTTTAAATAATAAATTGACTGAATATGATCGTTATTTTTTTACCTACTAATTATATATTAAAAAAAGTATTAAGCCTCTAAACTTTATTCTTTTTATAAATAGGTATCCCAAACTTTAATTTTTTCTTCATTGAACATTAAACTTTATCTGCTTTGCAATTAGTCACATAAACATTAATTTCGTTAAAATTAGTCCTTAAACTTTATGTTAATTTCATATAGACGACTAAGTTTCAATTTCATCCTAATTAATTCTTAATATTTAGCTCTTTCATAAAGAAAAGAATATTTTATATCTTATATTTAATTGAAGTTGAATTACTTAAAAAATATCTTAGTTTGTTTATTTAATCCCAAGTATTTCATATTTTTTTATAAATTAATTTTCCAAAATTAAAAAATAATTTTAGAATTAAAAATAAAATTAAAACTCTTTTAATTAACATTATTATTTCACCACAAAAAGGTTGTTATTTTAACTTTTATATATAATTCTGAATTCATTTTTATTATATTCTAAATATAGAAAAATATGTTGTAAGAAAAAATAACTTACTCTTATTTAAAGCAAGGCACATTGTCATATCATCATATTCTAAAAAGAGTTGATAATGAGCATTATTTTTTATTAGTAAAATACAATTTTATAACTTACTCTTAGTCACATCACTCAATAAACTAAACATACATTTAAGGGGAGGAAGAGGTCACATATTCAAGCCATTTAAACAAGACATACATTTAAGGAGGAGAAGGAGAGGTTGTAGATTCAAACTCATGATGCTCAAAATATAACACACTAATAATTACTATTTAGTAATCTAAAAATAGAAAATCTTGAAAACATATAACAATTTAACATATAATGAATGTTTGAGATGAATGATTTTGTAATCTTATTTTTATGTTATTAGTTGTTTCAAAAAATAATATGGGTATTTAAAAACCCACCTTAAATTTAAAAAAGTATAAAATAAGTTGCTTTTAAAATTTGAAAATGTGAACCCTCTAATTATTTTTTAAATAGCGAATTTTTTATTTCATGTCTTTTCACACTCTTTTACTTTATAAAAAATTAATTTTTTATTTTAAAATAAGAGTAAGCATTTTTAAATCCCTTTCTCCACAAAATTTAACCAAACAAAAAACTAATTCTAATTACAATAATTTATAAATATAACAATATAACCTGATTATTAAAATAACATTAATTTTTTTTAAACATGGGTAAAAAAAATAATTATCCCTATTTTTTACCCACAATGGAATTATGCATTCCATACACACGGGACTGTGGCTCTCTCAGCCTTTCCAAAGAGGAAAAAAAAAATCAATTTTTAACATTTAAATTTAAAATTTAAATAAAAAATAAAGAGGTAATTTTTTTCATAGTTTTCCGCCAAAAGAACCAGCAGGGTCGTTTAAAACAACCTTGTTCTCACTTCTGAGATGAAGTATTCTCACTTTCTCTCTAAAACGAAACGACTCTGTTCTTGTTCTTCTTTCTTGTTATTTGCAAAACGACAATGATGAATCAGAATGGAACCTCAAACTCGTTTTCAAGGGGCAAGGTTTCCCCTTTTCAAGTGGCCCTCATTGTTGATAAGTATCTGATCGACAACAATCTTTCAGTAACGCGTTCCATCTTTCGCAGTGAAGCTTCTTCCATCTTCGCCCATGCATTCCTCAATGAGGTTTTTCTGATACCCCTTTTCACTTTTTCTCATCCTCTTTTCTTGTTCTTGTTTTATCTTTATATTTTTTGTTTCATCACTAATCAAAAGTCATGCAAATTCTCTACCCTTTAATGTGCACTGTTGCATGCTGTTTTTGTTCTTTTTATTTCATCGACCATCTAAGTTGTTTTAGCGGTTTTTTGAAAGTTAGTTTGATATGATCCTGCCAATGTTTTAAATCTCTTTTGTAATGGATAAAAGGCTCCAACTCTTATAAGAGATGAGAGAATTATTAAGGTTTTCAAAACATATTCCTTAAGATACCCAAACCAACAATTGGTCCATAGTAACAACTAACATGAAACCTTAAACTCATTCACAAGGACAAGATTTCTCCTTTTTAATGGTCCTCATTGTCGATATATGACAACACCTTTTTCACAATGAGGCTTTTTCCATTCGATTTATTCATCAATGAGGTTTTCTACTACCCTTTTGTGTCTTTGTCATCACTAGCTACTCGATTGATTAAAAAAATAAAAATAAAGAAGAGTCATGCAATTTCTTTCGAAAGAAAGTGCCAAATACAACACAAATGCATAGATCGCAGTATCAAATTCAATAATAGCATACGTCTTTGATTATGATACCAACATAGATCACATTATTTCAACAATAGCAAGAAACCAGAGTAAGTGCCCTCTATAGAATCCTTTAGTTCTAATTGAATATTCTCTATCCTTATATATTTCCACTGTACACAGCATTTAATGTGCACTATTGCGTACTATTTTGCTATTCTTTTTTATTTCAGTGACCATCTTAATTTTTTGGTAGCGGTTTTCCTTAGTCTGTGTATATCATTTTGTCAATATATTTTTGTACCAAAACTATCACTCTTCAAAGAATTGGACCAACATCTTGAAGTTAATATTGATTTGAGCTAATAATCTATCGTAAGTATTATAAATTAAAGTATTATAAATTAATTGTTAAACTGTAATTTAATATTTTTATCTTTAAATGAAATATTTTTTTTGTTTTATTGTATTATTGCATGGAGATGTTGTTCTGTCTTTTGCTGCAAATTTTGGATTTTCTTTTATTTTCAATTGTTTGGTGCTGAAGAGTATGTTGAGCTTGGGGGAGATACTGGATGAGTATACATGCTTGAAGGAGCAAAAGAGGATGTTGGATCAGCGAATGGTTGAGGTGGTGCTAGAGAAAAACAGAATTCAAAAGCTACTACAAAGCATTGACAATACTATTCATGTTTACAATACTTTGCCGAACCCATCCTCATCAAATGGCGCACTCATGAATACAAATTCTGTAGTGGTTCCTCAACCGAGGCTTAGTCACAAAACTCACTCGGGTACAAAATTTTTCCCTTAGCTAATATTGAGTGGAAATTTTGGATGCTATTGTTTTAATTGCTACTGTACTAAATGCAGCTTAACTACTATTTAACACGATTGTGGATGTTAATTTGTGTCAACTAGATAGTTTTAAATTGAGGTTGCCTTGTTAATTTTGTGGATGCATTGCAAATAAATAATTTGATGACAATAATAAGAATTTATAATTGTGGCTTCAGATTGTGATTTAAGAATAAACTTTATGTTCAATTTGCTATTTTCCTGAGTAATTGGTAAATGACAATAGCAAAACTTACATTCAGATGTTTATTTAGGAGTCCAAACTAACGTTGGCGGAGTGTACTAGTTCAATTATTAAGCTTTGTACTATTTAAGTTAAAGTGGATGACTTATTAGAGTAAATGATTATTTCAAAGGAACACATGACACTTATGTTGGGGTCAATTAATATGTTAAAGTCACTTTTTAGGATTAGATTTCTGAATTGAAATGTAATATGATCTTTAGCTTTACCTCTATCAATTAATGATGTCTTGACATTGATGTGCTTTCATGTTAGGTGTCTCTGCTAATACTACTACACAATCACAACTTGTGTCTATCAACCCTAATACAAAAACTGTAAACTGCTCCACACCTATGAGTAGTTTGTCTAACAAGAAGAGAAAAGACACTCAAACAGTCAATGTACCAGTAGTTGCAAAGAGGCCTCGTGGTAGGCCACCCGGTAGGAAAATTCCTATGCAAGGTATGGTTATCTCCTAGTTTGTGCATTTATTAATTATAGAAAAACGATACATGTACACCCATATGCTATTTTACACCTAGTGAGAGAAAGGAAAAACGAAAACAATATATAGGTATGATAAGATTTATGATATGATAGGAAGAGAGATGGAAATAAGTAAGAGGTATTGATAAGGTGTATAAGTTAAATGGGTGTACATGTATCATCACTCTTAATTATATATTCTAAGTTATCATATTTAATCAATTATATTTTCACTGTTTTTATTCTTAGGTGAAAACACAATGTCACCATCAATTGTCAATAATCAAGTAGTTTCTCAATCTTCAAATGAGAATCGCACGCTTGACGGATCACTAGTTCAAGGATCTCCCTCTTGTTACAGTGTAAAGCCGCCATCTAAGAGAATTATGGTTAGGCCTGACTTCGTGCAGAGTAGTCCTTGCATTTCTCCAATCAATGTTGATCTTGACAAGGAAAATAAGAGGAATCAGAGGAGTAGGTTGGATGGCTTGGATTTGGATGTTCATAAAAGCTTGGACAAATCATTTCCTAACATTGTTTCTACATCTGAGTCTGGCAAGGAACTTGCTATATCCAACAATGATTTTTCAGACATAGAAATGGGCAAGTCATATGCTGAAATTTTCGACGAAATTTTAGACATAATTTCAGACTTTGATTTTGCTCAATTTTATAAAGATTTAAATGAAGAAATTGATTTTTCTGACCTCAAGTCTTGACTCATTGCAAGGATAGTGCTTCAGGTATCGTTTCTATTTATTGTTGCAATTCCATCATTAGTAATTCAACTTCCATCTAACATTTTCTGTCTTTATTTGAATAGATATTAATGCAATGTAAATCAAATTACCTTTGAATAACCACTAAGTATCAAAACCTACAAAAGCACCGAAAAAGACACTTTATTCAAGGTAATAAAGTTTATTTTGCAGTTGACTCTTGTTTACATTAGATAGGTGAATTGTCAGAAGTGTTATGTTGCTATGTCTGATGAATACTGTATGATGCAGAATTGTGCTGCTGATACTTAGAATTTGCTGGTGCTGATATAAGTATGATGCAGTTGCAAATATGGTGCTGCAAATCTCCTTTAGTTGTGCTGCAGAACTGTTCCAGTTGTGGTTCTATTGGGTGACAATGTTCAAATGTAATATATCTTTGGTTTGGGTTGCAAATTGTAAAAGTCAATGGTGATATTTTAGCTTTGGGATAGATTTCCTCTGTAAGTTAGTTGTGATTGTAATTTGCTTATATTGTTATTTTGGGGCAGCCATCACATCTTGTAATGTCTGTGGAATTCTGATGAATAAAATTATTTGTTTTTACCTTTAAGAAAAAATTAAGTGGAGGACATATTTAGATTGTGGTTGTGCATGTCATCATGTCTGTCGGTGTGCTTAACTTTGCGAAATATTAAACACCCAAACCAACTCTAGAAGCATCATAGTATACCACAAAACGGCCAGCACCAGAAGGTAAAACTAAGATAGGAGCAGATATTAAGCATTAATCCTTTAGCTACGGAAAACTTTGTTCACATTTATCATCTCATTGAAACATAACTTGCTTTTGTGTTAATTGGTTAAGGGAGATGCAAGTCTGGAAAAATCTTTAATGAATTAACGACAGTAATACCTTACAAGTCCGAGAAAACTACTAATTTTTGTCATTGATGTAGGCCTAAACCAACATTGGACTGCTTCTACCTTCTTCATATTTACACTAAAGACTTCTTTAAAAACCATATGGGCTAAAAATACCACACTATCTGACCAAAACTCACATTTGTAAAATCACAAAGAGGTTTAAGAACTGCTTGAAGACTCTTTTCATCAACCTTAAATGTTGTTTATGATCTTTGCTATTTTTGGAGTACACTAAAATGTTATCAATAAAAACAATCACAAAGAGGTTTAAGAACTGCTCTTTTCATCAAGTCCATAAAAGTTGCAGTAACATTTATTAGTCCAAAAAACATAACTAAAAATTCATAATACCCATATTGGGTACAAAAAGCTATTTTAGAAATATCCTTTACTTTTATCTTCAATTGATGATATCCGAATCTCAGATCAATCTTCGTGAAACTTTGACATCAATGAAATTGATCTAACAAGTCATCGATCTGAGGCAAAGAATATTTGTTTTTTACTATCACTTTGTTTAATTGACGATAAATTTCAATTGTAAAAGTTAATAGTGATATTTTAGTTTCAGGAATAAATTTCCATTGTAAGTTAGTTATGATTGTAATTTACTTGTATTGCTATTTTGGGACAGTCCTCACATCTTGTGATGTCTGTTCAGTACTCATGAATAAAATTATTTATTGTTTACTTTTTAAAAAATTATCAAAATTTGATGATAAAAATATTTGTCTTAGTTAGAAGACATATTGAGATTGATTTATATGTTAAAATAAATAAAAATATAGTACTATATGGTATTAATTTTCTAAGAAGTTAAGATAATTTTAAAATCGATAATAAAAATACATTATTATATAGGAAAAAAATATAATTCTAGTTATTCTATATCGTAAAACTCGCAATTTTGTTTTTTTAATAGAGACATTTGTTTCCTATTTATTTATCAAAATTTATAATTATAATTTTCTATTTTAAAATAAAAATATTTAATAACGTGATTTACCCTAAGTCAATCCCAAAAGCTAGTATAAGATTTAGGATTGTCCCATTACTTATATTTTGTATGTTAATACTATCTTTAATGTAGGACTTGGATATTTTCTAATATTTAATCTCGCAATTATAAAAATCATAATTTTAATTATTTTTTAAATTGAAAATGAAAATTCTATAATTGTCAACAAATTAATCTTAATTGGGACCTAAATTAAACAAATAATATCATGTGACTAAAACCCACAGGTAGTCATGTGTTATATGCCGTCATGGTATCCCGAATGCAATCAATGTACTCCTGTGAATAATACCAGAGGTGATACGTGTGCTGATAGGATCCAGAGCTCATGAAAAGGTCCACATCAGTGTGGAAATATCCACAAAGTTGTGAAAAAACTCACAGGCCTGTGTTGGGTGGTCTTGTTATTGTCTCAACCGATTTCACTTGCCGAAGATATTATCAACTGATAAACATGAGTAAAGTGCCATCGAAAGGTATTGAGGTGTTCTAAACATACCTTGTGCCTCTTTGCTAACACTACCATCAACCAAATATGAATTCCATCACAAAAAACATAAAGATATCATAAAGTACACACGTCCTGATCTTCATGGAACCATATGCATTTATATTCAACTTAGATGTGGTTAGAAAAACTTGATAAAAAACTAGTTAAAAACTAAAAATTAAAAAACTAGTTGTTGAACTAAAAGAAATTTTAACATCTTGGAAACAAACAAATCTATATATCCAACTTAGGATGAGGCTAGAAAAACTAAACGAAAAGCAAGCTAAAAATTGAAAACTAAAAAATTAGTTGTTGAATTAAAAAAAAAAAGAGTTTAACGTCTTAGAAAGAAAGAAATTCATGTAACATCTATTTATATTGAAAAACCTTTTTTTATATAATAGATAATAGATAGAAAGATATAATAGATAGATTATATTTCCATAAATAAAAAAGATAGATTAATATTGAATTGTTTAAATTCAAGATATGTAGCTGAATTTAAATTTTAAAACTGAAATTAAAAAGAACAAAAAAAAAAAAAAATTCCGCAGGAAGCAGTCGCCCTTTAGAAGAAGAGATCTACATGAATGCTCCTCCATGCTTTAAGAACCAATTTGGATCCAATGTCTGCAAGTTAAATAAATCATTATATGGATTGAAATAATGACCACATGCTTGGTTTAAGAAGTTTACAAACTTAGTGAAAAAGCAAGGATACACACATAGACATACAAACCACACTATTTTTTAAGAGAAATATCGGTGACAAAATTGTTATCCTTTTTGTATATATTGATGACCTCATCCTCACTGGTGATGATGGAAAGAAAATGAATCGATTAAAGAAGTGTCTAGCAAATGAGTTTGAAATTAAGGACCTTGGAAGTTCGAAATAATTTTTAGGAATGGAAATTGCCCAATCAAAGGAAGGAATAACAGTTTGCCAAAGGAAATGCATCCTCGATCTGCTAAAAGATACTAGTATGAGTGGATTATCAACACACCAATTGACCTAAATGTGAGGCTAGGCAATAGATAAAAGGAGGAAGTATTTGATACAACTTAGTATTAGAAGTTGATTGGAAGACTCATCTATTTATCGCACACTTGGCCAAATATAGCCTTTGTTGTGGGATTGGTAAGTCAGTTTATGCATCCTCCCAAAAAGGTTGTCATGCAGGCAGTTTTTAGGATCTTTCGATATATCAAGGGATCACTAGGAAATGGGTTTATATTCAAGAAGATAATTGGGCCATTGAAGCTTACATTGATGTAGATTAGGCAGGATTAGTGACAGATAGAAAGTCCACATCTGGATATTTCTACTATGTATAGGGGAATTTGGTCAATTGGAAAAGCAAGAAACAAGATGTGGTTGCTCGTAGTAGTGCTTAGGAAAAATTCAGGCCACTAGAAAATAAACTATGTGAGGTAATTTGGCTAAAATGAGTTATGGATGACCTAAAACTCCCTCTTGAACATCTAATGGGACTCTACTGTGATAACAAGGTTTCCATTAGTATTGCCAATAATTTTGTCTAGCATGGCAGGACAAAACATATGGAAATTGACTATTACTTTATCAAAGAAAAGCTCAAAGCTAGTGTGGTTTGCATACCATGTGTGTCAACATCTCTACAAACAACAAATATTTTCACAAAGGGGTTGTTTAAATCGGGTTTTAAGTCATGTATCAACAAGTTGGGATTGATTAATATCTTCAATCCAACTTGAGGGGGAATGTTGAGATATGATATGTGTAGAATATCTTTGGAGACATGTATACATTAGGAGAATATCTTTTAGAAAAATATCTTGAAGCTATGTATAAATTAGGATGATATCTTTTTATCTTTTTATTATTTCTAGGATTTCTCCCTTATTTATAGGATACTAGGAATAGATTATTCAATTATTCTTTCCTTATTAAGTTTACATTTACCTAGATTTTGTGTTACCTTGTATTTTACAAATACCTATATTATTGATGATAAAATATAGAAGAAATTACCCTTTTTTTCTTTTATCTTATATTATTAAGTTACTAAAATTTTCCTTTAAAAATTCATTCAAGATATAATTGCTTGTGTTTTTAATATATGTTCAATTTAGTCCATTCAAAATACATTAAGAGTCTTATTTTGTCCATTAATTATTTAAAAGTTAATGATTTAGATAGAATTATTTTAATATTTTACGAAGTTTTTCTAATAACTTAGATTTCTAAAACAAGGTTATTAGTTGATGTGCATATTATATTATAAAAAATGTGCAATGCAATGATAATAATTAAATTTTTCTATGTTTAACAAATTTTTGGTACCTATAAAATATTTTCTTTTTATTTTGGTACCTAAAAAAATAATTTTTTGAGGTAACTATTATGAAAATGATGTGGGTGTTAACTTAACAACCTTAAAAGACATGTACTTAATGACATGGTTAAGGGGTATATGGACTTGGGCCCATGGACCGGTTTCAAGACCTTCCAAGTTCATACTTGTTTTGGTTTTTTTTTTTAAAGAATTAGAATTGTAGGAAATATTTGAGTTCAATTTGTAAAACCTGCTGAATTTACGAGCTAAGTTTACGGGCTCACGGGTGTGACCTGTAATCCATTTAAAGGGACACATTTGTCATTTGGACTATTAGGACTTGATTGATTTGATTTTATTTTTTAGTTTTTTTGAAAGAGTTTGAAGAATAGTTTCCAAAAATTATTTTCTGTAAAAAAAAAACAAACTTATTTGGCAAGTGTTGTGTGAAAACTATTTTGGAGATGTGAAAGTAAATAATTTGTTCATATTTACAAAATTGTCATTAATGAAAAGTAGAAAAAATCTATTTTTTTATATTTTGAGTTTTCAGAACAAAAATACAAAACTAAAAACCAAAACTAATTATAGTTGGTCCCCTTTTTTTGTTTTTAAAAACTAAAAATCAAAATTATTTTTAAAAACTATTTTACGAAAACATTAACTAAACGATTTTTTTAGTTTTTAAATACTAAAATATAGAAAACAGTTTTATAAAACTGTTGCTAAACAAGCACTTAGTTTGTGTTAATGTTGTGTTTTTTTATATAAATTGTGATGTTTTAGACTTTTAGTATTGAAAATATTTAGTATTTTAGAGTATAAATAATGATATAATTTTTAGTATGATATATTACAGTTTAGTTAGTTTAAAAAACACTAGATTTTTTTAATTATTTAAAAAAACATGTGTGTTTGTGGGTGCTCGGACTTGGCCATTAAGTTTGTAGGCTTTACGGGTAGAACGCGAACTTTTAGAAGATGTCCATTTATTTTGCTGGACTAAACTTATCCGACTTATTTAAAATGAGAGTTTTGTGGGTTAGGTTTAAACGGGTTGAACTGGTATGTTTAGCCACCCCTAGACATGTCACTTTTGTTAGCTATGTCATCCAGTACTAGAAAAATCTTAACTGCAAATACCAATTTAAAATATTAAAAAATGTTAGGGACTAACATAGAAAAGAAATCAAAATTTAGGTACTAAAATCAAAACGTGCAATCTGTCAGAGCATCTTTATTGGTGTTGCTTAAATCACTTTTCTTTCTAAGCAATTGATGCTTATTTCATAATGACTGGTAGAGATATCTTACCTGGAGATTAAAATTAGAAACAATTACTTAAATAAGCAATGATTGCTTAACTTAAAAACAAGTAAATACCATATTAAGTATGAGACCCACTTAACTAAATAAGCAATTTTTTTAGGGGAACACCACTACAAAGAAGAACAAAAAAGAGTTGCTTAAATTAGATAAAAGAAAAATTTATTGATGTGTCAAGTACAGAACCCACTTAGGCAACTTGTGAGGGGTGCACAAATAAAGATGCTCTTATGTTAAATCATGTGACTCTTAAGAACTAAAATAAAAATTTAGGTACTAAAATCAAGTCCTAAACTTTCAATTATTTTACTTTTGTGCATGACATTTTTTAATATTTTAATTTGATACCTGCTATTAAGTGTATTTCTCATTTGTTAACAGATGAGATCGTTGATAGAAGTGTTATGTCATCAAATTTACCTCATTTAAAATCATTGACTTATCATCCATATGATTTGAAAGATCAATACTTTTTGCAAAAATAAAAATTTTATTATTTAAGGATTTACTACTTTTTTTGTTGTCACTTAATTTAATTTATTGGTACCAAAATAGTATTTAAGATATACATTACCGTTTTGGTCACTTAATTGAGTTAACGGATTCAATTTGTTTTTTTTTTAGATAAGAATATTAAGCCTCATAAACTTTACTCCTTTTGTAAATAGACACTTCAAATTTTTTCTTTTTTCTCAAATAATTCCTAAGCTTTACTTCTATTGCCGATAAAATAAATTTATTATGAATGATATTTAAGCTTAAATTATTTTGTTAGAAATAGGGACTTTAAACTTTAAGTTCATTTTAATTAATCTTTAAATTTTCTCTTTATATAAATAGTTTCTTTAAGTTATTTTTTCTTACAACATATTTTTTTATATTTAGAATATAATTAAAACGAATTCATAATTTATACATGAAAGATAAAACGAAATAATAACGTTAATTAAAAGAATTTTATTTTTATTTTTAATTCTAAAATATATTTTCATTTTGGAAAAGTAATTTATAAAAAAGTATTAAATACTTGAGATTAAATAAATAAACAAAGATATTTTCTAAGTAATTCAACTTCAATTAAATATAAGATATAATATATTCTTTTATGAAAGAGCTAAATATTATGAATTAATTAAGATGAAAATTGAAATTTAGTCATCTATATCTATATGAAAATAACAAAGTTTAAGGACTAATTTTAGCAAATTGCAAACTAGATAAAATTTTATGCTCAGTCAAAGACAAAATTAAAGTTTAGGATACCTATTTATAAAAATAATAAAGTTTAGGGACTTAATACTTTTTTTTAATATAAGTTTAATTTAGTCAGTACAAATTATTACAAAAATAAAGATCACATTCAATCAATTTATTATTTAAAAATTAATTATTGAAATTGAGTAAATAACACTTAAAAGATTCTTAAAATAGGACAAGTGGCAGACATGCTAATCATGTAACAAAAAAAATGTGATGAAAATGATAATAATAATTAACTTTTTTTTCTATGGTTAAATAATTTTTAAAACTGTAAATTCAAATTATTTTGATTTTAATACTTTATTTTTGTTTCGATCAATAAACATTTATCTTTGAAAAAATATATCATGGAATGAAGGGTGTTATTTTTATTAGTCACATAATTATTTACTAAAAATCACAAACTCTTCATAACAGGTAACTCACCTCAAAATATGTCATGGAATGAATGGTGACATTGTTATTAGTCACATAATTATTCAATGAAAAACATAAACTATTCATAACAAAAAATATGTCATGGTAAGAGACGTTCAGACAATTATTGGCTTACCAAAAATATAAAATACGTCACAAAGTCTATGCGGGGTGAGGAAGAGATCACTAATTTCCACTAACTAAAAGTTAAGCCACTAATAATTAACATTTATCAAACTTTCTTATTGCATTCAAACATTACTAATTATTTTCAAACTACTCTTGAACAAACTTATCAAAATAAAAAATTAATTTTAATTATAAACAATTATAAATATAACTAACTATAGAGGCATTTGTTAAGCGCTTTTTGTTTTTATTTTTAGAAAAAATAGAAAACAGTGATAAAAATATATTTTGATGATAAATTAGAAAACATTTTTCTTGAAATTTTTTTTTAAAAAACAACTGGAAAAAAAGAGTTGTTTTCAAAAGTTGACACTATGAAAACCTAATAACAATATTGTAATCATATAAAAAAACATATAAATATATTTTAAACTATATATAAATAATTTATAATATTTTCTCTAAAATAGATTAAATTTACCAATATTATTTTTTGAAAATAGAAAATATCAAATGAAAACAAATATATTTTCTAAATGTTAAAAATTTGTAAATGAAAACAATTTTTGGAAAATGAAAAAGAAAAAACATTTTTTTTCAAACCAAACACTATCTTAAGTTTTCAACTTTTCCATAGCGTCACTATTTTTTATACATAATGAAATCATGCATTCATTGCATTGCATACATGCAGGAATTTTTAGAATTTAAATTTAAAATTGAAATAAAAAATAAACATCGGTTATTTTCATGGTTATCCCTTAAAAAAACCAACGAAACACAGTTTTTCCGCAGGAAGCCGTCACACTTGCCCTTTAAAGCAACCTCTTTTGAACTTCGTAGAGCAAGCACTCTCACTCCCCTCTCTAAAGCAAAACAAAATCACTCTTCTTCATTTCTGGAAATTCTTAAACTACAACGTTGAAGTAAAACGAAAACTCAAAGTCATCCACAAGGGGCAAGATCTCCCCTTTTCTTGTGGCCTTGATTGTTGATCAGTACCTAAACAACAACAATCTATCTCAAACACGATCCATCTTTCACAACGAAACTTCTTCCCTCTTGGCCAATTCATCCATCACTGAGCTATTTCAGCTTCTCATTGTTCATACATAAAAGTAGTTTCTACAATCAAAGAAAAGAATCCCTATGACTCTCTCACACAGTCTGGTGTGTGAACAAAGCAACTGTACCTGCTTTCACCTTCCTTTATTCTTCAACATTCTAATGTAAACACAGAGGCAAAGTTGGCTTCAAATGATTCCAGTTTGTGTTCTAGAAACTATAAAGAAAAGAAGTTATAATAACATGTAATAGAATATATCCTAAGTTGCATTAGTAGCATCATTTCCAAAATTTCAATCTTGGGTGAAAGCATTGAATTAGGAGTATGAAGAAAAACAAAAAAACCAGAAGGATCCCTCCTAGCATTTCCATTGCAGCTCACACTCACAGGTAAAAGAGATCAAAATATAACAAGAAACTAAAGTATGAAACTAAGAAATTATGATTCAATTAGTTATCAAGGCCTATACTAAAGATAAGAGGAAACAGATCCACAATTTTGATCACATTATAACAGATATATCTCTCACTAATTGTGAATTAGGATGTTGGCATATATAAGCAAATTAAAATGACCACACTGCAGCTTACCAAATAAAAGAAAAAAAAAAGACCACACTGCAGAATCAAAACAGTCATCAGTTTTATTATGCCTTCAACCAAAGTGTTATAATGACAATGACCACATTAAGTACCATTAGTTCAATCATTGCAAGCAAAATGACCACAATGCAGACTACAAAATCAAATTGATCATCAGTTTTATGATGGCTTCTACCAAAGTTAGTATCATGACAATGACCACATTAACTACCAGTAGTTCCATTCATTATTGAGGCAGGGCAAGGAACTTTTCAACCTCTCAAATAGTTCCATTCATTATAAGAATTCCTTTTTATGCTTCTCACAACAGGAAACTATATTTTTTTACTGAGTGATCACCTCAACCATTTGCTAATCCAGCATCCCCGTTTGGTCCTTCAAACATATATACTCATCGAATATGTCCTCCAAGCTCAAGAAACTCTGCAGCACCAAAAAAAAAAAAAAAAATAAAAGAAAATTTAAAACTTGCAGCAAAAGACATAACAACAACCCACATGGAAAAATCGAATAAAAGAGAAAACTTAACCATAAATATCTCATTTAAAGATAAAGATATTAATTTAATTATGAGACTTTAATCATTTTTAAATTGGGGTTTGCCCAAATAAAACTGAAGTTGATCAACCTTACAATAGATGATTAGTGCCATCAATTATGAATTTCAAGATGGTTGGTCCAATAAAAATTGGTACAACATAGCTTACTATATTTTCCAATATGATACAAGCAACAGAGTAAAGAAAAATGCCAACAGGATTGGGACAATTAATGGAGATGAAAGCGATAGCAAAAGAAGGAAGACAAAAAGCAACACAAACATGGATGAAGATGGTTACTCTGAGTTCTTGCTATTCTTGAATTTGATAATGCATTGTTATTGAAACATTAAACAAACACTACCCGGTTATGTCTATCAAACAAATAACACAAGAGAGTGAGAAAGACGCAAAAGGGGTATCAGAAAACCTCATTGATAAATAACCCAGTTTGAGTTTTTGTTGTTTCTTTAAAGGCAAAGTGTAAAAGGTGTATTTTTTGGTTAAAGACAAAATAATATGATAGCTAATTTTAATATCATATATTCATGAATTATATAATTCCTTCAATAGATAATCATCGGCAACAAAAAAAAAATCAATAGATAATTATTTTATTTAATTTTAAATTAAATTATTTCATTTATAATTTTAATCTAGATATACTTGGAGACGTATTTTACATGAATTCATTGTTTAAATATTAACTAAGTTATTAGATACTAGTTATAAAATGGTTAAGTTGATACGGATAAAATAGATGAAAAAAGTTACCGATTTAATCTTTGTTAATAATAAAAACTAACAACTAGCATGTGATTGATAAAAATTTATTAGATAAAATTATCTTATTAAATAATTTTAATGTGTATTAAGGATCGTAGGATTTATTGATTCTCTTTGTGATTCAATTATAATCCAATATGAAATGGTAATTAAGTCTATTAAGTTTTATAATAATTGTAAGATAATTGGAATTATAGTTCAATATCATGTAGACGGGGAATCTAAGGGGACCTAAATCCATTAAATGACTCTACCGGCAAGATACTATACGTACTTGCAACTGAGAAACCCCTTGAGCAGTCAGGCATCCTGGACCACCTATCATGTAGACGGGGATCTAGCTACATTGGTTGAACAAGATCTTCTAATGACACCAATAACTCCTCCCAGAAAAATAATCGCCTTCTCCACTCCCATTTCCACTTATGCAGGCTCAACTCACTGCTTACCAGAGCTTTGACTGATGCAGACTTATTCGAGGCCAATAAAAATAATCTAGGAAAGAGCTCTCTCAATGGGACTTCCCCACCCATCTATGGACCCAAAACAAAGAGTCACCTCTATCCCCTAACTTCTCCTTTATATTAGACTCGAACCAGAAAGGAGATTGAACTGACGACCCGTCAATAGACCAAATATCCTTCCACCAAATAGAACATTTTGGCCGCAAGACTAACTGATAAGGGATGTTCTAAAAATCCCCATATCTACTCCGGAGAATCGGGGCCCATAAGGAATTCCTTTCAGATAAAAATCTCCAGCACCATTTAGCCAGCAAGCTCAAGTTGAACAAAAACAGACATTTAACCCCAAGCCTCCTTCACTCTTTGCTTGTTATATGCCCTCATAGTATCCCGTAAAGAGAAAGTTTGCTTGTTATAGCCCTCATGGTATAATCCAATCAATGTTCTCCTATGAATAATACCACAGGTGATACGTGTGCTGATGGAATCCAAAGCTCATCAAAAGGTCCACATCAGTGTGCAAATATCCACAAGCCTATGATGGATGCATAGATGGAATCTAGTATTCTAGTTTCAGCAAAATGTCCACAACGTTGTGAAAAAACCCACAGACCTATGTTGGGTGGTCTTGTTATTGTCTCACCCGATTTCACTTACCGAAGATATTATCAACTGAGAAACATGAGTAAAGTGACATGGAAAGGTAAAAAACAGATATCATAAAGTACACACGTCCTGATCTTCATGGAACCAGATGCATTTATATCCAACTTAGATGTGGTTAGAAAAACTTGATGAAAAACTAGTTAAAAACTAAAAATTAAAAAACTAGTGATTGAATTAAAAGAAATTTTAACATCTTAAAAACAAAGAAATCTATATATCTAACTTAGGATGAGGCTAGAAAAACTAAATGAAAAGAAAAACTAAAAGTTGAAAACTAAAAAACTAGTTGTTGAATAAAAAAAGAAAAACTTTAATATCTTAGAAAGAAAGAAATTCATGTAACATCTATTTATATTGAAAAAGCTTTTTTTACATAATAGATAATAGAAGAAAATAGATAGAAAGATGTAATAGATAGATTATATTTCCATAAATAAAAAAGATAGATTAATATTGCATTGTATAAATTCAAGATATGTAGCTGAATTTAAATTTTAAAACTGAAATTAAAAAGAAAAAGAAAGAGCTATAACTATTTATTTAGTAGTTTTCCGCCAAAAAAACAAATTTTTCCGCGGGAAGCACTCGCCCTTTAAATTCTGCAGGAACCACTCTCACTTAGTTGATTCGAACTTGGCAGAGGAAGTGCTCCCACTGTTCTATCTGAAGCAAAATCACCCTTGTTTCTTCTTCTTTGCTGAAAATTCAAAAATCACAATGTTGAACCAAAACAGAAACTCAAAATCCTTCACAAGGGCCAAGATTTCTCCTTTTCTTGTCGCCTTGATTGTTGATCAGTATCTCAACGACAACAATCTTCCTCAAACACAGTTTATTTTCCGACACGAAGCTTCTTCACTCTTCGCGGATTCATTGATTGATAAGGTTTTCTTTACTCTGTTGCTTGCGTATCATATTTGTTATTTGAAAGTTATAAACATTGGACCAACAATCTTGATGTTCAAGATTGATTGCACCCACCCATCATGTGTTATAAGGTTGATTAACTTAATTTTTAATTGGGGTAACATTAAAGTCTCATATATTAATTATTAATTAGTAATGTTTTTATCTTTAAAAACATATTTTTAGTTATTTTCTCTTCTTGATTGCACCAGTTATGTATTGAATTTTATTTAATTTTTAAATTTTGTTAGGAGCTGAAGAGTTTATTGAAATTGGAGATGATGCTAGATGAGTATATGTCCTTAAAGCAGTACAAGGGGATGCTAGATCAGCAAATGATTGAGGTCATGCAAGAGAAACATCGGATTCGACTGCTATTACAAAGCTTGCAAAACAGTATTCATCTCTACAACATTCCGAGTTCAGCCTCACCAAACGACACGATCATGAAAAATAATTCTGCAGTGGTTTCTCAACCAAGGCTTTGTACCAACACTCCTTCAGGTACAACATTTTCTCCTTATTAGCTAATCTTCAGTGAAAATCTTGGATGTTATTGTTTCTGGAGCAGTTGCACCAGCCCTGTTTAATTACAGCTTTCTAAATGTATCTGGCATCTGCAACAACTATTTAACAGTAGTCATTGGAGATGGAAATTACCACTATGGATGTTCTTGTTTTAATTCGTGTCAATTAATATAGTTTTAAATTGGGATTGCAGTGTTACGTTTATAGATGCATTGCAATTGTTGCATGTGTAAGCCAAGACAATTTTATCAACTAATTGTTACTTTTGGAGTTGATCTTGATGTAATAAAGTCACATTTTAGGATTAGCTTTCTCTTGAATTGAAAGGTGATATGACCTTTAACTTTAACTTTAGGTGTTTATCAATTAATGATGTATTAACATTGTTTTTCTTTCATGTTAGGTGTTTCTACTGCTACGCAATCACAACCTGTGTCTCTCAGAAATAATGTGGAAACTCAAAACTTCTCCTCACCCATGATTAGTTTGTCTGGCAAGAAGAGAAAAGATACTCAAACTATTAATGTCCCAGCAGTTACAAAGAGACCACGAGGTAGACCACCTAGTAGGAAACTTCCTATCCAAGGTATAGTCATATCCTGGTTTGTGCATCTATTAATTATATATTACAAGCTTTCTGAATTTCATCATTTACAATTTTTCTGGATCATCATTCTTAGGTCAAAACACAATGCCACCATCAAGTGCTATTGTTGTCAACAATCAATTAGTATCTGAATCTTCTTTATCAACAACCCAATCATCAGAAGGGAATTGTGCACCTGACAGATTACAGGTTGAAGGAAAACAGATGGTTTCTGTACAGAATAGTATTTGCATTTCTCATGTTGAAATTGATTCTGACATGGAAAATAAGAGGAAAAGGTTGGATGCCTCTGATATGCAGAAAATCTTGGACGACAAATCATGTCCTAATGAGGCTTCTACATCTGAGTCTGGCAAGAAAGTTGCTATGCCAGACATTGATTTTTCAGACTTGGACATGGATAAATTATCCGATGAATTTATTTTGCATGATTTCTCTGATCTTCCAACATTGACTCATTGGAAGGATAATGCTTCAGGGTATTGTCTTTATTTATTGTTGCAATTCTCTTATTATTAATTAACCCAATGCTTCCATTTGACATTCTCTCTTTTTATTGGAATAGATCTTATTCTCATGAAAGCAATGCAAATCAAATTACATCTAAATTACCACAAGGTGTCAACACCTGCAGAATCACTGAAAAAGGCAAGAATATTCAAGGTAATAAAACTTATTTTACAGGCATTCAGGTCTAACTTCATGATGTTTATAGTAGAGTTTCATCTCATATTTTGATATATAAAACATTGTGAATGTTTAACCAGCAAGAGCTGCAAAAGGCTAGTTGGTTAGAGCTGTGGCTATCAAAGAATATAAAGGAACTTTCAAAGCATAAAACTACTTGGAATGTTGAAAAATTCCTTGCCCAGTTTCCCTTCCATAATAATGATTGAAACTAATGATACTTAGTGTGGTCATTGTCATGATACCACACTTTGGTGGAAGCCATCTTAAACTGATGATCAATTTGTCTATAGTAGCAAGTGTGTAGCATATTTATAACAACTGCTATTTGGGTAACACTTATTTGTTATTTTTGACATGTGCACCTTGGATGTGGTATAATTGTACTTTCTTATCAGTAATCATGTTAACAGTAATCAATAATCGTCTCTGAATTTTTATCAGAGACAAATTGCAGAGTCGAATAGAAACTGTCATTCATAATACGGGGTCTAAATTGTGGATCTGTTTTCTTTTATCATTAGTGTAGGCCTTGATAATTAAGGTGAATAACTTCTTTAAATTCCTACTGATTTTGCTAGTTATGGTTTCTCTTTAATTTTGAAAATGATGCTACTACCTCAACTTAGTCTATATTTTATTTCATCTTATAATTTGTTTTTTATGTAGTTTCTAGTACATGAACTGGACCATTTGAAGCTAACTTTCTCTGTGTTTACATCAGATTGTTGAAGAATGAAGAAGGTGAAAGCTGGTGGAGTTGCTTTGTTTTATACAGATTATGTAAAAGAGTCAGAGAGGCATCGTTTTCTTACTAGAATTCCAGGATCCAAACTTTGTATAGACTTCTTTTATTTCTAATTAATACAATTTTGTTTATGAATATTGATAGACTTCTTTTATTTCTAATTAATACAATTTTGTTTATGAATATTGATTTAATAGAAGATGGAATCGCTCAGTTTCTTTCAAGTCCCTTTCCTGTGATTTAGTATATAATTTTTCTTATTTTTAAAACTTTTTTCTCTATTAATTTATCAATATTCATGATACAATAAAGAGTTTCTACTATTTTGGATAAAGATTACAGATTAATTATCAAAATTCAATCCAGAAAAACATTTGGCTTAAGTGGAGTTGGGATTGCTTTATACGGTAAAATAGTATTAAATTTTTAATAGATTACCGTACATTTTAAAATCCATAAAAAAATACATTTAAAAATAAAATGAAATGAGTTTATACACTAGTGATACATACAATATTCTTAACTTTTTCTTTCTTAATTATATAAATTATTTTTTATTTTAAAAAAAACATTTCCTTATATGACACACAGAATCCATTATGTAAAATTGTTTATGTTTGCTGGTAAGAGCATAAGAAGTATATAATTATCCTTTGGTTATAACTTTAACTTAGAAGTTACTTTTAACCAGACTTGTCAAATGAACTAGTGTTAATCTATTTAACCTTCATCCATATGGTCAACAAGCTGACAAAGATTTGTCGTTAGCACTGATCCACGGTTCAAAAATTAAATTTTTTTAATGCTCTAAATTTTAGATATAAACATCAAAATTATATCGTTGAAAAAGAACTTTATATTGCTATTTCATAATTATAAAAAAGCTCACAAGGATTTATGGCTAGGACTTATCCAAGGTTCAAAAGTTCAATTTTTCTATACATAACTTAGTAAAATATGACATTTCTTAATTAGTAAAATAAAAAAGAAGACACGAAATGGAGAGAGAATCTTCATCATAAAAAATAGTAGTGAACTGGAACTGCATTGCCTTTATATCTAACAGCACCACCCACCAGAAGTAGTTATCTGGTGTTTAACTTTAATCCAACCATACCATCTAAACTTGATCAACTATATCACTTCCTCTATGTAAGGTAATTTCTAAATTCTCATTATCCACTATGTAGTTTTTATGTAACCACATGGACCTCACAATTGCAACCCACACCATAAAAGATACTTTCTTTTTCTTTTTCTTATCGTTAAAACTTAAAACAGCCAAAATGTAGCCAGAAATGGAGCTTCAAATTCACTTGTAAAGGTTGAAACATTTTAAACCACAAGTAGCATTTTAAAACATTACTATGATACAACTTAATAGACTTAATTGTCATTTCATATTAGATTTTGATTGAATGACAATCAGAATCAATAAATCCTACGATCCTTAATACACATTAAAATTATTATTTAATAAGATAATTTGATCTAATAATTATTTTATCGATGACATGTTAGTAAAGTTAGTTTTTGTTATTGGTAAAGATTAAATCTGTATCTAATAACATAGATAATATTTAAACCATGAATTTATGTAAAATAAGTCTCCAAGTATATTTGGATTAAAATTATAAATGAAATAATCTAATTTAAAATTAAATAAAATAATTATCTATTGATTTTTTTTTGTTGCCGATGATTATCTATTGAATGAATTATATAATTCATGAATATATGATATTAAAATTAGCTATCATATTATTTTGTCTTTAACCAAAAAATAAACCTTTCACACTTCCCCTTTAAAGGAACCTCTCATTCGAACTTGGGAGAGGAAGCATTTTTTCACTCTTCTCTCTAAAGCAAAAATCACTCAGCTTTTTTGCTGCAAATTCGGAAACTGAAACACTGAACACAAACAACAAAACCTCAAACTCGTTAAGAAGGGGCAAGTTCCTCCTTTTCTTCTGGCCTTGATAGTTCTTCAGTGCCTAAACGACAACAATCTTTCTAAAACGCGTTTCATCTTTCGCAACAAAGCTTCTTCGCTGTTCACCAATTCATCCATCAATGAGGTTTTCTGATACCCCTTTTGCGTCTTTCTCATTTTCTTGTATTATTTGTTTAATATTCCAATAGCAATGCATTATCAAATTCAAGAATAGCAAGAACTCAGAGTAATCATCTTCATGCATGTTTGTGTTGCTTTTTGTCTTCCTTCTTTTGCTATCGCTTTCATCTCCATTAATTGTCCCAATCCTGTTGGCATTTTTCTTTATTCTGTTGCTTGTATCATATTGGAAAATATAGTAAACTATGTTGTACCAATTTTTATTGGACCAACCATCTTGAAATTCATAATTGATGGCACTAATCATCTATTGTAAGGTTGATCAACTTCAGTTTTATTTGGGCAAACCCCAATTTAAAAATGATTAAAGTCTCATAATTAAATTAATATCTTTATCTTTAAATGAGATATTTATGGTTAAGTTTTCTCTTTTATTCGATTTTTCCATGTGGGTTGTTGTTATGTCTTTTGCTGCAAGTTTTAAATTTTCTTTTATTTTTATTTTTTTTTTTGGTTTTGCAGAGTTTCTTGAGCTTGGAGGACATATTCGATGAGTATATATGTTTGAAGGACCAAACGGGGATGCTGGATTAGCAAATGGTTGAGGTGATGCAAGAGAAGAACTGGTTGATGCTATTTCAAGGCATGCTAATCAGTGTTTATATTTATAATACTTTTCTGAGGCCACCCTCAGCAAATGTCACAATCATGAACACATATTCTGTAGTGGTCTCAACCGAGGCCTTGTAGCAACACTCCTTCAGGTACAATTTTTTACCCTTAGCTAATCATGAGTGGAAATCTTGGATTTTATTGTTTTAATTTGTATGTCAAAATTCAAGGGCTGTTGCATCAGCCTTGTTTACTTGCAACTTTGCTGAATGCAACTGTAACAACTTTTTAAGAGTAGTATTTAAATTGGGATAGAAATCAAGATTGTGGATGTTCTTGTTTTAGTTTATGTCAATTAAGATAGTTTTAAATTGAGGTTGCAGTGTTATTTGTGTGGATGCATTGCCATTGTGGCGTGTGTAAGCCAAGACAATTTTATCAATTAATGGTTACTTTTGGAGTTGGTCTTATATAATGTTCTAAAGTCACATTTTAGGATTAGATTTGTTTTGAATTGAAAGGTGATATGCCCTTTAACTTTAGGTGTTTATCATGAATGATGTATTGACATTGTTTTGCTTTCATGTTAGGTGTTTCTGCTATTACTCCTATACAACCACAACCCATGCCCATGATTTAATTTGTCTCACGAGAAGAGAAACTATATACTCAAACTAATGTCTCAATAGTTGGAAACAGACTTCATGGTAGACCACACATCAAGAAAATTCCTATCCAAGGTATGATCCTCTCTCCTTGTTGTGCATCTATAAATTAGTGGAAAAGTTGAGTTTGCATATCTAAAGTGGACAGGGAATAAAACCCTTTCTTTTGTTTTTACCAAAAGCAAGTGTAGTTATAGAGAATGAGAGAAACCATAGAGTGATCACTCAGTAAAAAATATAGTTTCCTGTTGTGAGAAGCATAAAAAGGAATTCTTATAATGAATGGAACTATTTGAGAGGTTGAAAAGTTCCTTGCCCTGCCTCAATAATGAATGGAACTACTGGTAGTTAATGTGGTCATTGTCATGATACTAACTTTGGTAGAAGCCATCATAAAACTGATGATCAATTTTATTTTGTAGTCTGCATTGTGGTCATTTTGCTTGCAATGATTGAACTAATGGTACTTAATGTGGTCATTGTCATTATAACACTTTGGTTGAAGGCATCATAAAACTGATGACTGTTTTGATTCTGCAGTGTGGTCTTTTTTTTTTCTTTTATTTGGTAAGCTGCAGTGTGGTCATTTTAATTTGCTTATATATGCCAACATCCTAATTCACAATTAGTGAGAGATATATCTGTTATAATGTGATCAAAATTGTGGATCTGTTTCCTCTTATCTTTAGTATAGGCCTTGATAACTAATTGAATCATAATTTCTTAGTTTCATACTTTAGTTTCTTGTTATATTTTGATCTCTTTTACCTGTGAGTGTGAGCTGCAATGGAAATGCTAGGAGGGATCCTTCTGGTTTTTTTGTTTTTCTTCATACTCCTAATTCAATGCTTTCACCCAAGATTGAAATTTTGGAAATGATGCTACTAATGCAACTTAGGATATATTCTATTACATGTTATTATAACTTCTTTTCTTTATAGTTTCTAGAACACAAACTGGAATCATTTGAAGCCAACTTTGCCTCTGTGTTTACATTAGAATGTTGAAGAATAAAGGAAGGTGAAAGCAGGTACAGTTGCTTTGTTCACACACCAGACTGTGTGAGAGAGTCATAGGGATTCTTTTCTTTGATTGTAGAAACTACTTTTATGTATGAACAATGAGAAGCTGAAATAGCTCAGTGATGGATGAATTGGCCAAGAGGGAAGAAGTTTCGTTGTGAAAGATGGATCGTGTTTGAGATAGATTGTTGTTGTTTAGGTACTGATCAACAATCAAGGCCACAAGAAAAGGGGAGATCTTGCCCCTTGTGGATGACTTTGAGTTTTCGTTTTACTTCAACGTTGTAGTTTAAGAATTTCCAGAAATGAAGAAGAGTGATTTTGTTTTGCTTTAGAGAGGGGAGTGAGAGTGCTTGCTCTACGAAGTTCAAAAGAGGTTGCTTTAAAGGGCAAGTGTGACGGCTTCCTGCGGAAAAACTGTGTTTCGTTGGTTTTTTTAAGGGATAACCATGAAAATAACCGATGTTTATTTTTTATTTCAATTTTAAATTTAAATTCTAAAAATTCCTGCATGTATGCAATGCAATGAATGCATGATTTCATTATGTATAAAAAATAGTGATAATTTGGAAAAGTTGAAAACTCCAGGGAATTTGAAAAAATATTTTCTGTTTTCATTTTTTATTTTTATTTTTTAAAAATTTTACATTTTCAAGTTTTTAATATTTAGAAAATATGTTTGTTTTTATTTGATATTTTCTATTTTTAAAAGATAACATTGTTTAATTTAATTAGTTTTAAAAGAATATTATAAATTATTTATATATAGTTTAAAATATATTATATGTTATTTTTTATTTAATTACGATATTGTTATTAGGGTTTCACATAGTGATAATTTTTTAAAGCAACTATTTTCTATTTCCTGTTTTCAATTTTTTTTTAACTGTTTTTTAGCGAAAATGTTTTCTAATCTATAACCAAATATATTTTCAATACTATTTTTTAATTTTTAAAAAATAAAAACAGAAATTGTTAAACAAATGCCACCTATACATAATTGTATTTATAATTGATGATAATTAGAATCAATTTTTATTTTGATAAGTTTGTTCAATAGTTTGAAAATAATTAGTATTTTTTTATTGCAATAAAGAAACCAAAGTTTAGTTTGATAAATGTTAATTATTAGTGGGTTAACTTTTAGTTAGTGGAAGAGATCCAAATTAGTTATCTCTTCCTCTGCTTTGGACTACTTTTTTTTTTTTTTTTAAGTTAAAAATTGTATTAAAGATGAGAGAAGCACAATGTTTTCTTAAAACGTATTACAAAAATAATCAAGTCTCAAGACTGAGACTGAACACCTTTCACCATGACATATTTTTTGTTATAAAGAGTTTGTATTTTTTGTTAAATAATTACGTGACTATAAAAATGTCACCCTTTATTCCATGACATATTTTGTGAGGTACTTTGTGAGAGGTACTTGTAAGAAGAGTTTGTGTTTTTTGTTAAATAATTATGGGACTAATAAAAATGTCACTCTTCGACATATTTTTTCAAAGATAAATGTTTTTAAGTAGCAAATTGATTAAAACAAAAATAAAGCTACAAAAATCAAAATAATTTTAATTTATAGTATTAAAAATAGAGTTTAATTGGTATACATTGATATTCCATCATGACTCTTCATTTATGTGACTTTTAAAGTAGTAATTAATAAAGTCAACAAATCTATCATGAATGAAGGGTTGTGATTGAATGTCAGTGTAAAAATCTTTACACCAATAGTGTATACCAATTAAATTCTTAAAAATATTTAACCATATTATCATTCTCATAACACATCTTTTTGTCACATGCATGTCTGCCACTTGTCCTATTTAACGAATCTTTTAGGTGTAATTGACTCAATCTCAATAATTAATTTTTAAATAATAAATTGATTGAATGTGATCTTTATTTTTGTAATTTGTAATGACTAAATTAAAATTATATTAAAAAATTATTAAGTCCCTAAACTTTATTATTTTTATAAATATATATCCTAAACTTTAATTTTGTCTTCACTGAGCATTAAATTTAATTTAGTTTGCAATTAGTCACATAAACTTCAATTTTGCTAAAATTAGTCCTTAAACTTTGTTATTTTCATATAGATATAGATGACTAAATTTCAATTTTTCATCTTAATTAATTTTTAATATTTAGCTCTTTCATAAAAGAGTATTTTATATCTTATATTTAATTGAAGTTGAATTAATTAAAAATATGAATATTTTATATCTTATATTTAATTGAAGTTTGAATTAATTAAAAAATATCTTTCTTTATTTATTTAATCTCAAGTATTTAATACTTTTTTATAAATTACTTTTCCAAAATTAAAAAATAATTTTAGAATTAAAAATAAAAGTAAAATTCTTTTAATTAACGTTATTATTTCACTGCAATAAAAGTTATTATTTTATTTTTTCTATATAAATTACGAATTCATTTTAATTATATTCTAAATATGAAAAAATATGTTGTAAGAAAATATAACTTAAAGAAACTATTTATATAAAAAGAGCAAATTTAAAGATTAATTAAAATGAACTTAAACTTGAAAGTCTCTATTTCTAACAAAATAATTGAAGTTTTAATATCATTCTTAATAAATTTAAATTACATTATTTTATTGGCAATAGAAGTAAAGTTTAAGAATTATTTGAGACAAAAGAAAAAATTTGAAGTGTCTATTCATAAAAGGAGTAAAGTTTATGAGGCTTAATATTCTTATCTCAAAAAAAAAAAAAAATGAATTGAATCCATTAACTCAAGTGACCAAAAGGATAATATACGTCTTAAATACTATCTTGGTACCGATAAATTAAGTGACAAAAAAAGTAAAGTAGTAAATCCTTAAAAATAAAATTTTTATTTTTGAAAAAAGTATTAATCTTTGAAATCATATGGTTGATAAGTCAACAATTTTAAATGAGATAAATTTGATGACATCATACTTCTATCAGCGACCTCATCCATTAACAAATGAGAAATATACTTAACAATAGGTATTAAATTAAAATACTAAAAATTTCATGCACAAAAATAATATAATTGAAAGCTTAGAACTTGATTTTAGTACCTAAATTTTGATTTTAGTGCTTAAGAGCATCTTTATTTGTGCACCCCTCACAAATTCCTTAAGTGGTACTGTACTTGACATATAAACACATTTTTATTTTATCTAATTTAAGCAATTCTTTGCTGTAGTGGTGATTCCCTAAAAAAATTGCTTATTTAGTTAAGTGAGTCTCATACTTATTATGATATTTGCTTGTTTTTAAGTTAAGCAGCAATTGTTTCTCATTTTAATCTCCTCGTCAAATATCTCTATCGGTGATTATGAAATAAGCATCCATTGCTTAGAAAGAAGAGTGATTTAATCAACACTAATAAAGATGCTCTAATAGACAAGTTGCACGTTTTTATTTTAGTACCTAAGTTTTGGTTTTTTTTTTATGTTAGTCTGTAACATTTTTTAATGTTTCAAAACGGTATTTGTAGTTAAGATTCTTCTAGTAACAGACGATGTAGCTAACAAAAGTGACATGTCTAGGGGTGGGTAAACAGACCAGTTCAACTCGTTTAAACCTAACCCACGAAACTCGCATTTTAAACAGGCCGGATAAGTTTAGTCCAGCAAAATAAATGGACTTTTTCTAAAAGTTGGCATTCGGCCTATGAAGCCTACAAACTTAATGGCCCGGTCCGAGGACCCATAAACACACACATATAATTTTTTAAAATAAATAAAAAATATACTATTTTTTAAACTAACTAAATTATAATATATCTTACTAAAAATTATATCATTATTTATAATCTAAAATACTAAATATTTTCAATACTAAAATTCTAAACTATCACAATTTATAATAAAAAATTACAACATTAACACAAACTAAGTACTTGTTTAGCAACAGTTTTATAAAAATGTTTTCAATATTTTAGTATTTAAAAACTAAAAAACTCGTTTGGTTAATGTTTTCGTAAAATAGTTTTCAAAAATAGTTTTGCTTTTTTAGTTTTAAAAACAAAAAAAATGGGAACAACTATAATTAGTTTTGGTTTTCAGTTTTGTATTTTTGTTCTGAAAACTCAAAATACAAAAAGAATAAATGATTTTCTACTTTTCATTAATGACAATTTTGTAAATATGAACAAGATATTTATTTTCACATCTCCAAAATAGTTTTCACACAACACTTACCAAACAAGTTTTTTTTTCTTTTTTTCTCATAAAATAGTTTTTTGAAACTATTCTTCAAACTCTTTCAAAAAAATGAAAAAACAAAATCAAATCAATCAAGTCATAATAGTCCAAATGAGAAATTTGTCCCTTAATTGGATTATAGGCCACACCCGTGAGCCTGCAAACTTAGCCCGTAAAGTCCGCATGTTTTGCAAATTGAACTCAAATATTTCCTACAATTCTAATCTTTAAAACAAAGGGTCCAAAACTAGTATGAACTTGGAAGGTCTACAAACCGGTCCGTGAGCCCGAGTCCATATACCCTCCTAGCCATGTCATTAAGTACACGTCATTTAAGGTTATTGAGTTAGCACCCACGTCCTTTTCATAATAATTACCTATTTCAAAATATAATTTTTTTAGGTACCAAAACAAAAAAAAAAATTATAGGTACCAAAAATTTGTTAAACATAGAAAAGTTAATTGTTATCATTGCATTACACATTTTTTGTCATATAATATGCATATCAACTAATAACTTTATTTTAGAGATCCTTCAACGATTGTTGAACAGAGCATCAATAATGAAGTTATTAGAGAAGCTTTGTAAAATAGAGAAATGATTCTATCTAAATCATTAATTTTTAAATAATAATGGACAAAACAATACTCTTATGTATTTGAACGGACTAAATTGAACATATATTAAAAAAAAGGAATGAAATTTAAAAACACAAGCAATTATAACTTGAATGAATTTTTAAGGAAAATTTTAGTAACTTAATAATATAAGATAGAAGAAAAACAAGGTAATTTCTTCCATATTTTATTATCAATCATATAGGTATTTATAGAATACAAGGTAACATAAAATCTAGGTAAATCTAAACTAAATAAGAAAAGAATAATTGAATAATCTATTCCTATTATCCATGAAATAAGAGAGAAATCCTAGACATAACAAAAACATATCATCCTAATTTATAGATATCTTCAAGATATTTTCCTAAAAGATATTCTCCTAATTTATACATAGTCTCCAAAGATATTCTACATATATGATATCTCAACATTCCCCCTCAAGTTAGATTGAAGATATTAGTCAATCCCAACTTGTTGATACATGACTTAAAACCCAATTTAAACAACCTCTTTGTGAAAATATCTGTTGGCACAAATGGTATGCAAATCACACCAGCTTTGAGCTTTTCTTTGATAAAGTAATAGTCAATTTCCACATGCTTTTTCCTGCCATGCTAGACAAAATTATTGGTAATACTAATGGCAACCTTGTTATCATAGTAGAGTCCCAATAGATGTTCAAGAGGGAGTTTTAGGTCCTCCATAACTTTTTTTAGCCAAATTACCTCACATAGTTGATTTGCTAGTGCCCTGAATTCTGCCTAAGCACTACTACGAGCAAGCATATCTTGTTTCTTGCTTTTCCAATTGACCAAATTCCCCTTATACATAGTAGCAATATCCAGATGTGGACTTTCTATCTGTCACTAATCCAGCCTAATCTGCATCAATGTAAGCTTCAATGGCCCAATTATCTTCTTGAATATCAACCCCTTTCCTAGTGACCCCCTGATATATTGAAAGATCCTAAAATTTCCTGCATGTGAACCTTTTTGGAAGAATGCATAAACTGAGTTACCAATCCTACAACAAAGGCTATATTTGGCCAAGTGTAGGATAAATAGATGAGTCTTCCAACCAACTTCTGATACTAAGTTGTATCAACTCCTTCCTCCTTTTCTCTATTGCCTAGCTTCACATTTGGGTCAATCAATGTGTTGATAATCCACTCATACTAGTATCTTTTAGCAGATCCAGGATGTATTTCCTTCAGCAAACTGTTATTCCTTCCTTTGATCGGGCAATTTCCATTCCTAAAAAATATTTCGTACTTCCAAGGTCCTTAATTTCAAACTCATATACTAGACACTTCTTTAATCGGTTCATTTCCTTTTAATCATCACCAGTGAGGATGAGGTCATCAATATATACAAAAAGGATAACAATTTTGCCATCAATATTTCTCTTAAAAAATAGAGTGTGGTTTGTATGTCTCTGTGTGTATCCTTGCTTTTTCACTGAGTTTGTAAACTTCTCAAACCAAGTGTGTGGTGATTGTTTCAACCCATATAATGACTTATTTAACTTGCAAACATTGGATCCAAATTGGTTCTCAAAGCATGGAGGAGCATTCATGTAGATCTCTTCTTTTAAATCACCATTCAAGAATGCATTTTTAACACCCAAACTGTATTAAGGTTGGCTACCAAATGTCTCTCCATAGTCAATTCTGTATGTTTGAGTAAATCCCTTAGCAATTAGTCTCGCCTTGTATCTCTCCAAAGTTCCATTAGGTTTAAACTTTACAAAAAGACATCTACAACCCACAATTTTCTCTTCCCTTAGTAACTCCATGGCTTCCCAAGTTTGATTCCTTTCCAAAGGTCGCATTTCCTCTAGGAAAACTTCATTCCATTCTAGAAATTGTAAAGCATCTCTAATACTCTTTGGAGTTTCCTCATTAGTGAGTTGGATGGTGAAAGCATGAAAGCAAGGAGATAATTTCTCATATGAAATAAAATTAGAAATTGGATACAAAGGATGACTAGTGCACTCCCTTGTTCCTTTTCGAAGAGCAATATGAACATCTAAATCACTCGCAAGATTTAGTTTAAGGATAGAATCAGAACCTGAAATTTCTTGATTTGAACTTGGGGTTTCTTCATGGTTGTGTTGAAGTGTTTAAGACAATATTCTTTGCTCCCTTCGTGTAAAAATCCTACCAAATATGTTTGTACTGTTATTTTCAATTCCTTTAAAACTAGACTTGCTAGACTCAAGTTTTCATTTCCTAAACCTCCCGCAAAGCTAATTTCTTGAGGATTGATTCCCTTTTCAATTACAGAAATACCACACTCTAGCATTAAATTATTTTCTCGATCAACCAATTTTTAACTATTATTTTGGGAAAGATCTTGTTGATTATAAAAAAAGAAGGAGAATCAGACTCTCGATTAAAAGTTACCACAAAATCAAAAAAATTATCATTACTTTTTTTGGTGTAAAAGAAATCCAAATTTTGTTTTGCCCCTCCAGCCAAATCCTCTTCATTACACCCCCTTTGAAAGGGAGCTCTGAAGTATGGAAAATTTTCAAAAAATTGAGCATCAAGAGTTACATAATATTTTCTTATCAAGTGGTTGTAACATTTATATCCTTTTTGTGTGGGTTACCAACAAAAAAAGTGCATTTTTTTTCCTTTTGGATCAAATCTCCCTTTATGTAAATCCATGTTATGAATAAAAGCAGTGCAACTAAAAACTTTTAATGGTAATGAGGACTGCAATTTGGACTGTGGAAATTTCTAAACAAGACTGTCGCTGGACTTTCAAAATTTAACGTTTTTGAAGGCATCTTATTAATTAAATAGGTTGCTGTCAAAATTGCATCACCCAAAAAAAATTGCATCTCCAAAAGATAGTGGTTTTCTCTCAGCAAAACCACTTTGCTGAGGTGTGCTGGCACATGGGCATCGCTGAAAATTTTCATTAGGAGAAAAAAATTCATCAAGAACTGTAAATACTTCTTTCATTGTCACTACACAAAACTTTAATTTTTGTGTCAAACTGAGTTTGATCATGATATAAAATGTTTGTTTGACAACAATTTTATAAAATCGTTTTCAATATTTTAGTATTTAAAAACTAAAAAATAGTTTGATTATTAATTTTTTAAAATAGTTTTTGAAAACAGTTCCGATTTTTTAATTTTTAAAAACTAAATATCAGAAACAACTATAAATAATTTTTCTTTTAGGTTTCTATTTTTATTTTGAAAACTCAAAATACAATAATTTTTAAAAACTAAATATCAGAAACAACTATAAATAATTTTTCTTTTAGGTTTCTATTTTTATTTTGAAAACTCAAAATACAATAAGGGCTTGATTGGTTTGGTTTTCTTTTGTTAGTTTTTGAAAAAAGTTTTGAAGAATAGTTTTTAAAAACTATTTTTGGGAAGAAAAGAAAAAAAAAAATTGTTTGGTAAGTGTTATTTGAAAACTGTTTTAAACATGTAAAAATGGAAAAAATTATTTATGTTTATTAAAATTTTATTAATGAAAAGCAAAGAACATATTTTGATTGTATTGAGTTTTTCAAAACAAAAATAGAAAAATAAAAAACAAAACTATCTTCAATTTTGATGACATGCACAACCACAATCTAAATATGTCCTCCACTTAAAGCCAAATATTTTTATCATTAAATTTTGATAATTTTTTCTTAAAGGTAAAAGATAATTTTATTCATCAGAATTCCACAGACATTACAAGATGTGATGGCTGCCCCAAAATAACAATATAAGCAAATTACAATAATAACTAACTTACAGTGTAAATCTATCTCAAAGCTAAAATATCACCATTGACTTTTACAATTTGCAACCCAAACCAAAGATATATAACATTTGAACATTGTCACCCAATAGAACAACAACTGGAACAGTTCTGCAGCACAACTAAAGGGGATTTGCAGCACCATATTTGCAACTGCATCATACTCCTATCAGCACCAGCAAATTCTAAGTATCAGCAGCTACAATTCTGCATCATACAACATTCATCAGACATAGCAACATAACACTTCTGACAATTCACCTATCTAATGTAAACACAGAAAAGTTAACTGCAAAATAAACTTTATTACCTTGAATACAGTGTCTTTTTCGGTGCTTTTGTAGGTTGATACTTAGTGGTTATTCAAAGGTAATTTGATTTACATTGCATTAATATCTATTCAAATAAAGACACAGAAAATGTTAGATGGAAGTTGAATTAATAATGATGGAATTGCAACAATAAATAGAAACGATACCTGAAGCACTATCCTTGCAATGAGTCAAGGCTTGAGGTCAGAAAAATCAATTTCTTCATTTAAATCTTTATAAAATTGAGCAAAATCAAAGTCTGAAATTATGTCTAAAATTTCGTTAAAAATTTCAGCATATGACTTGCCCATTTCTAAGTCTGAAAAATCATTGTTGGATATAGCAAGTTCCTTGTCAGACTCAGATGTAGAAACAATGTTAGGAAATGATTTGTCCAAGCTTTTATGAACATCCAAATCCAAGCCATCCAACCTACTCCTCTGATTCCTCTTATTTTCCTTGTCAAGATCAACATTGATTGGAGAAATGCAAGGACTACTCTGCACGAAGTCAGGCCTAACCATAATTCTCTTAGATGGCGGCTTTACACTGTAACATGAGGGAGATCCTTGAACTAGTGATCCGTCAATCGTGCGATTCTCATTTGAAGATTGAGAAACTACTTGATTATTGACAATTGATGGTGACATTGTGTTTTCACCTAAGAATAAAAACAGTGAAAATATAATTGATTAAATATGATAACTTAGAATATATAATTAAGAGTGATGATACATGTACACCCATTTAACTTATACACCTTATCAATACCTCTTACTTATTTCCATCTCTCTTCCTATCATATCATAAATCTTATCATACCTATATATTGTTTTCGTTTTTCCTTTCTCTCACTAGGTGTAAAATAGCATATGGGTATACATGTATCGTTTTTCTATAATTAATAAATGCACAAACTAGGAGATAACCATACCTTGCATAGGAATTTTCCTACCGGGTGGCCTACCACGAGGCCTCTTTGCAACTACTGGTACATTGACTGTTTGAGTGTCTTTTCTCTTCTTGTTAGACAAACTACTCATAGGTGTGGAGCAGTTTACAGTTTTTGTATTAGGGTTGATAGACACAAGTTGTGATTGTGTAGTAGTATTAGCAGAGACACCTAACATGAAAGCACATCAATGTCAAGACATTTGATAGAGGTAAAGCTAAAGATCATATTACATTTCAATTCAGAAATCTAATCCTAAAAAGTGACTTTAACATATTAATTGACCCCAACACAAGTGTCATGTGTTCCTTTGAAATAATCATTTACTCTAATAAGTCATCCACTTTAACTTAAATAGTACAAAGCTTAATAATTGAACTAGTACACTCCGCCAACGTTAGTTTGGACTCCTAAATAAACATCTGAATGTAAGTTTTGCTATTGTCATTTACCAATTACTCAGAGGAAAATAGCAAATTGAACATAAAGTTTATTCTTAAATCACAATCTGAAGCCACAATTATAAATTCTTATTATTGTCATCAAATTATTTATTTGCAATGCATCCACAAAAGTAACAAGGCAACCTCAATTTAAAACTATCTAGTTGACACAAATTAACATCCACAATCGTGTTAAATAGTAGTTAAGCTGCATTTAGTACAGTAGCAATTAAAACAATAGCATCCAAAATTTCCACTCAATATTAGCTAAGGGAAAAATTTTGTACCCGAGTGAGTTTTGTGACTAAGCCTCGGTTGAGGAACCACTACAGAATTTGTATTCATGAGTGCGCCATTTGATGAGGATAGGTTCGGCAAAGTATTGTAAACATGAATAGTATTGTCAATGCTTTGTAATAGCTTTTGAATTCTATTTTTCTCTAGCACCACCTCAACCATTTGCTGATCCAACATCCTCTTTTGCTCCTTCAAGCATACATACTCATCCAGTATCTCCCCCAAGCTCAACATACTCTTCAGCACCAAACAATTGAAAATAAAAGAAAATTCAAAATTTGCAGCAAAAGACAGAACAACATCTCCATGCAATAATACAATAAAACAAAAAAAATATTTCATTTAAAGATAAAAATATTAAATTACAGTTTAACAATAAATTTTATAATACTTTAATTTATAATACTTACGATAGATTATTAGCTCAAATCAAATATTAACTTCAAGATGTTGGTCCAATTCTTTGAAGAGTGATAGTTTTGGTACAAAAATATATTGACAAAATGATATACACAGACTAAGGAAAACCGCTACCAAAAAATTAAGATGGTCACTGAAATAAAAAAGAATAGCAAAATAGTACGCAATAGTGCACATTAAATGCTGTGTACAGTGGAAATATATAAGGATAGAGAATATTGAATTAGAACTAAAGGATTCTATAGAGGGCACTTACTCTGGTTTCTTGCTATTGTTGAAATAATGTGATCTATGTTGGTATCATAATCAAAGACGTATGCTATTGTTGAATTTGATACTGCGATCTATGCATTTGTGTTGTGTTTGGCACTTTCTTTCGAAAGAAATTGCATGACTCTTCTTTATTTTTATTTTTTTAATCAATCGAGTAGCTAGTGATGACAAAGACACAAAAGGGTAGTAGAAAACCTCATTGATGAATAAATCGAATGGAAAAAGCCTCATTGTGAAAAAGGTGTTGTCATATATCGACAATGAGGACCATTAAAAAGGAGAAATCTTGTCCTTGTGAATGAGTTTAAGGTTTCATGTTAGTTGTTACTATGGACCAATTGTTGGTTTGGGTATCTTAAGGAGTATGTTTTGAAAAGCCTTAATAATTCTCGCATCTCTTTTAAGAGTTGGAACCTTTCGTCCATTACAAAAGAGATTTAAAGCATTGGCAGGATCATATCAAACTAACTTTCAATAAACGGCTAAAACAATTTAGATGGTCGATGAAACAAAAAGAACAAAAACAGCATGCAACAGTGCACATTAAAGGGTAGAGAATTTGCATGACTTTTGATTAGTGATGAAACAAAAAATATAAAGATAAAACAAGAACAAGAAAAGAGGATGAGAAAAAGTGAAAAGGGTATCAGAAAAACCTCATTGAGGAATGCATGGGCGAAGATGGAAGAAGCTTCACTGCGAAAGATGGAACGCGTTACTGAAAGATTGTTGTCGATCAGATACTTATCAACAATGAGGGCCACTTGAAAAGGGGAAACCTTGCCCCTTGAAAACGAGTTTGAGGTTCCATTCTGATTCATCATTGTCGTTTTGCAAATAACAAGAAAGAAGAACAAGAACAGAGTCGTTTCGTTTTAGAGAGAAAGTGAGAATGCTTCATCTGAGAAGTGAGAACGAGGTTGTTTTAAACGACTCTGCTGGTTCTTTTGGCGGAAAATTACCTCTTTATTTTTTATTTAAATTTTAAATTTAAATGTTAAAAATTGATTTATTTATTTTTCCTCTTTAGAAGGCTGAGAGACCCACAGTCCCGTGTGGGTAAAAAATAAGGATAATTATTTTTTTTACCGTGTTTAAAAAAATTAAAAAATTAATGTTATTTTAATAATCAGGTTATATTGTTATATTTATAAATTATTATAATTAGAATTGTTTTTGTTTTGTTAGGTTTTATGGAGAAAGGGATTTAAAAATGATTAATCTTATTTTAAAATAAAAAATAAATTTTTATAAAGTAAAAGAGCGTGAAAATACATGACAGAAAAAATACGCCATTTAAAAATAATTAGAAGGTTCAAATTTTAAAATCAACTTATTTTATACTTTTTTTTTAAATTTAAGGTGAGTTTCTAAATACCTAGATTATTTTTTGAAACAACTAATAATATAAAAATAGAGTTACAAAATAATTCTTCTCAAACATACGCTACATGTTAAATTGTCATACGTTGTTAAGATTTTTTATTTTTAGATTACTAAATATTAATTTTTAGTGTTATATTTTGAGTATAGGGAAGAATTTGAATTAACGATCTCTCTCCTTTTAAATGTATATTTTGCTTAAGTGGTTTGAATATGCCACTTTTTCCTCCCCTTAAATGTATGTTTTATTGAACGAGTGTTGTGAATAAGAGCAAATTTTAAAGTTGTATTTTACCCTAAGGAATTATGCTTATTAGCAACTCTTTTTAAAATATGATGGTATGACAACGTGGGTTGCTTTAAAACAAGAATAAGTTCTTATATAATTAAGTAGTAGTGATAGTGGTCATATAGTTAAAACTAATATTTTGTGATGTTTTATATTAAATTAACATTTGAATTTTCTTTTTAGATAGTGCTTTTAAAGTTTTAAAAACCCTATCTAAAGTGATTTCATTTAAGGACCAACTCAATTTGCATAACAAGTTGAGATATGATATGTGTAGAATATCTTTAGAGATATGTATAATTCAGGAGAATATCTTTTAGGAAAATATCTTGGAGATATATATAAATTAGGATGATATTTTTTTCTTATTGCTAGGGTTTCTTTCTTATTTCTAGGAAACTTACCAATAATCGTTTATTCAATTTTCTTTCCTTATTTAGTTCATATTTACCTAGATTTTATGTTACCTTATATTCTATAAATACCTATGTATAATTGATAATAAAATATAAAAGGAATTACCCTTTTTTTCTTCTATCTTATGTGGTATCAGAGCCTGGGTTTAGGTTTTCAAATCCTACACACAATGGTTGCATCCTCTACTACCCAAATTGTTGATCCATGTGCTCATGCTTCCATTTGAATTACTCCCGCAAGACTCAATGGTAGAAATTTCTTAGAATAGGCCCAATCCATAAAATTAGCCATTGCCGTAAGGGGAAGCTTAGTGTTTTGCTAGGGGAGGATACGAAACCAAACGAATCTAAACCTTTATTCAAAATATGGAGATCAGAAAACTTCCTAATCACCACTTTATGTGAACGAAACAGATATAGGAGGTCGTTCATGAGACATATTCTAACATGGAGAACCATTCACAAGCCTTTGAATTGAAGACACGGTTGTGGAACTCCAAAGAAGGCGACTTTGATATAAGAACGTTCTACGACAATATGTTGTCACTATGGTAGGAACTTGACTTCTATTATAATGATGAACGGGAAAATCCCAAAGATTTGGCTAGATTAAAAAAACGGAGGAAATTGACAGAATTTTCATATTTTTAGTAGGTATTAGTAGAAGTCTTTTCTGAATTAAGACAAGAGGAAAGACGTAAAAGGGTGATGGCAGGATCTGCTTCTCATATTGCATATCAAGAGGGATCAACCCTAGCCACTAAAACCATAGTTCTGACTAGGAAGAACACAAGAAACCTTGTGTGACCTCTGCAAGCATCATTGACACATAAATGAGACATGCTAGAAGATTCACGACAAGCCACCAAATTGCTAACCAAGTTGAAAAAAGAAGCAAAAGGGTGGCAAAGCATTGAACATCAAGTCTAAGACCTCTGTAGAGCCTAACTTTACCTATGGAGATTCCAATCAATTCCCATTCACCAAGGAACAAGTTGAGCATCTTTTAAAACTCATTAAATCACCCTCATGTTCCTATGCTAATCAAGGTAGTTTTCCTTTTTTTGATTCTAATGATTTAGACCCTTGGGTTATAGACTCTTGGGTTACAGATCATATGACATCATGTTCTCGTTTTTTCCATTCCTATAATCTGTCTACGAGAAATAGAAAGATCAAAGTAGTTGATGGTTCTGTTTCAGCCATTGCAGGAATTGGTGACATAAAAATTTTCCCATCATTAATCTTAAAAAATGTCTTACATGTCCCCAAGTTCTCTTGTAATTTACTGTCAGTCAGTAAATTAACATGTGACCAAAATTGTTATGCTAAATTTTATCTTGTTTCATGTGAATTTCAGGATTTGGACTTGGGGAAGATGATTGGCAATGCTAAACTAAGTGGTATACTTTATTACTTCAATGATGGATTCCTTCAAAATTCAACTTCTCACTATTTTGGTGTTATTTCTAGTACCAATAAAACACATATTATGTAGTTATTGCATTTTAGGCTAGGACATCCTAATTGACATTATTTAAAACGTTTGCTTCCCAATTTATTTCTTAATAAAAATTCATCTTCTTTTCAATGTGAAATTTGTGCACCTCCAAAAAGGCATCCTTTTACTTCTCCTTACTGTTACATTCCCTCAAAACCATTTTCTCTTATCCATAGTGATATTTGGGGGCCTGCAAAAATTTTGACCCGTACGGGAAAAAGATGGTTTGTCACTTTTATCGATGATCATTCATGAATGAGTTGGGTTTACCTCATGAAAAAAATCTGAACTTAAAGATATTTTTAAAAGATTTTGGGTTTCATTGGTTTGATTTTATTTTTTAGTTTTTGAAAAGAGTTTTCAAAAACTGTTTTCGGAAAGAAGAGAAAAAAAACTTGTATGGTAAGTGTTATTTGAAAATTGTTTTGAAGATGTGAAAATAAAAAAACTTGTTCATATTTACTGAAATTCCATTAACGAAAAGCAAAAACCAACATATTCTTAGTGTTTGTTTGACAACAATTTTATAAAACTGTTTTCAGTATTTTTGTATTAAAAACTAAAAAACTCGTTTGAGTAGTGTTTTCTAAAAACAATTTTCGAAAACAGTTCTAGTTTTTTAGCTTTTAAAAACTAAAAAACAGGAACAAGTGAAAGTAATTTTGGTTTTCAATTTTTTACTTTTGTTTTGAAAAACCTAAAATACAATCAAAACATATTGTTCTATGCTTTTAATTAATAAAATTTTAAAAATTATAAACAAGTTTTTCCATTTTTATATCTTCAAAACAGTTCTCAAATAACACATATCAAACAATTTTTTTTCTTTTCTTTCTGATAAAATTGTTGTCAAACAAACACTTTATATCATGATCCAAACTCAGTTTGACACAAAAATTAAAGTTTTGTGTAGTGACAATGGAACATAGTATTTTACGATTCTTGGTGAATTTTTTGTGCTAATGAAATTTTCCAACAAAGCTCGTGTCAGCACACCTCAGCAAAATGGTCTTGCTTAGAGTGTTGATGTAATTTTTTTGGGGTGATGCAATTTTGATAGCAACCTATTTAATTAATAAGATTCCTTCCAAAACTTTAAATTTTGAAAGTCTAGTGAAAGTGTTTTTAGAAATTTTCCACAGTCCAAATTGCAGTCCTCATTAGCATTAAAAGTTTTTAGTTGCATTGTTTTTATTCATAACATGGATTTACATAAAGGGAAATTTGATCCAAAAGGAAAAAATGCATTTTTTTTATTACTCACCCACACAAAAAGGATATAAATGTTATGACCACTTGACAAGAAAATATTATGTAACTCTTGATGCTCAATTTGTTGAAAACTTATCATACTTTAGAGCTCCCCTTCAAAGCGGGTGTAATGAGGAGGATTTGACTGGAAGGTCAAAGCAAAATTTAGATTTCTTTCACACTAAAAAAACAAATAATTTTTTTTTTTGTGGGATGTTTTAATCCAAATTCTGATTCTCCTTCCTTTTCTGATAATCAACAAGATCTTTCCTAAATAATAGTGAAAAATTGGTTGATGGAGAAAATAATTTAATGTTAGAGTGTGATATTTTTATAATTGAAAAGGGAATCAATCCTCAAGAAATTAACTTTTCGGGAGGTTTAGGAAATGAAAATTTGAGTCCAGCAAATTCTAGTTTTAAAGGAATTGAGAATAAAACTACAAACATATTTGGTAGAATTTTAACACGATGGGAGCAAAGAATATTGTCTGAAACACTACAACCATGAAGAAACCCCAAGTTCAAATCAAGAAATTTTAGGTTCTCATTCTATCCTTAAACTAAATCTTGCGAGTGATTTAGATGTTCCCATTGCTCTTCGAAAAGGAACAAGGGAGTGCGCTAGGCATCCTTTGTATCCAATGTCTAATTTTGTTTCATATGAGAAATTATCTCCTTGCTTTCATGCTTTCACTATCCAACTCACTAATGAGGAAATTCCAAAGAGTATCAGAGATGCTTTACAAGTTCCAGAATAGAAGTTGTCCTAGAGGAAATGTGAACTTTGGAAACGAGTCAAACTTGGGAAGTGATGAAGTTACTAAAGGAAGAGAAAAGTGTGGGGTGCAGATGGGGCTTTGCTGTAAAGTTTAAACTAATGGAACTTTGGAGAGATACAAGGCAAGACTAGTTGCAACTACAATTGCTGGATGTTTAAACCTACAGAATTGACTATGGAGAGACATTTGCTCTAGTAGCCAAGCTTAATATAGTTCGGGTATTGTTGTCTATTGTAGTGAACTTGGAGTGGCAACTACAATTTCTGGATGTTAAAAATGCATTCTTGAATGGTGATTTAGAAGAAGAGGTCTACATGAATGCTCGTCCTGGCTTTGAGAACCAGTTTGGATCCAACGTCTGCAAGTTAAATAATTCATGATATGGGTTGAAGCAATCACCACACGCTTGGTTTGAGAAGTTTACAAACTCAATGAACAAGCAAGGATACACACAGAGACATACAAACCACACTCTATTTTTTAAGAGAAATATTGATGGAAAAATTGTTATTCTTTTTTTATATGTTGATGACATCATCCTCACTAGTGATGATGGAAAGGAAATGAACAAATTAAAGAAAGGTCTAGCATATGAGTTCAAAATTATGGACCTTGGAAGTCCTAAATATTTTTTAGGAAAAGCTCATAACTTGTGTGATTTGAATAGCATTTGTGCTAACATCTCTACAAACAATAGATATTTTCACAAATGGGTTGTTTAAATCGAGTTTTAAGTCATGTATCATCAAGTTGGGATTGACTGATATCTTCAATCCAACTTGAGGGGAAATGTTGAGATATGATATACGTAGAATATCTTTGGAGATATGTATAAATCAGGAGAATGTCTTTTAGGAAAATATCTCAAAGATATATATAAATTAGAATGATATATTTTTATTATTTTTAGGATTTCTCTCTTATTTCTAGGATACTAGGAATAGATTATTCAATTATTCTTTCCTTATTACCTAGATTTTATGTTACCTTGTATTCTATGAATACCTATATGATTGATAATAAATTATAGAAGAAATTACCCTTTTTTATTTTATATTATATTATTAAGTTACTAAAATTTTCCTTAAAAATTCATTCAAGATATAATTGGTTGTGTTTTTAAATTTCATTCCTCTTTTTTTATATATATTCAATTTAGTCCATTCAAAATACATAAAAGTCTTATTTTGTCTATTAATTATTTAAAAATTAATGATTTAGATAGAACCATTTCACTATTTTACAAAGTTTCTCTAATAACTTCATTATTGATACTCCATTCAACAATCGTTGAAAGATTTCTAAAATAAGGTTATTAGTTGACGTGCATATTATATGACAAAAAAGTGTAATGCAATGACAATAATTAACTTTTTCTATGCTTAACTAATTTTTGGTACATATAAAATATTTTGTTTTTGTTTGGTACCTAAAAAATTATTTTTTGAAATAAGTAACTATTATAAAAATGACGTGTTCTAACTCAACAACCTTAAATGCCTTATACTTAACATGGCTAGGAGGATATATGGACTCGGGCCCACGGACTGGTCTGTAGATGATAAGCGTCAACTGTTATTACATTTTCATATAGAATTTTGACACTTTATGATCTTAATTGTATTCATTATATATTAATTTCCCCTAAATTAAGAATTATTGAATCCAAATGTTGTTTCCAAGTCTTGCTATAAATGAAGGTATTTGATCCCATTTTTGTATCATTTTTCACGTAATCAAAGATGGAAGAATGAAAGGATTGAAAGAATTATGAAGAAATGAAAAAGAAAAGAATCTGCAACTTTCTTGCTCAAGCTAGTGATTTCTTGCCTGAGCGATATCAGGGCATTCTCACTCAAGCGAGATAATTTTAGCTTGAGCGTAATTCTCGCTTAAGCGATATCATTTTCACTTGAGCGAAAATTGACCCGAGAGCAATGCTGTTTCAGGGGCGTTCTAGCTCAAGCGGGAAATATCTCACTTGAGTGAGAGAACCCTTCTTCAAGATGAAGTACTCTTCTCGCTTGAGTGAGACTTAGCTAGCTCAGGCGAGAACTCACTTAGAAAAGGTCCAGAATGAGAAATAAAATGGGGAGCGCATTACAACCACAAATATAGAGGACCTCAGGCAGAGAGCTAGAATGAAGAGCTGTGGAAGCTGTTTTCTTCAATTCTTCTTCATTCCTGATTCTCTTATGGTTACCATGAGTAACTAATCTCCTTTCTGAGATTGAATGTAATCGTTTCGAACTCGGATGTATTCTGGTGATATTTATATATAGTAATTCCTTTTTCATTTGATATTGGTATTTTGTTCTATTTCTAAATGCTTGATTCTATCTGATCAATAGATTCTTGAATTTGATTTTTGGAATTAACTGGAAAGTATTTTTGAGAATCTGCTCTCAAAGAAATTACTCAATATGTTGCATTACTAGGAATTTCAATATATTGATTGTTTTATAACATCTAATTGTAATGTTGGGTAATCTGTTAGATAGTTGAGGAATCAATATTTAATAAATTTTTCTTATGAACTTTATACTTGAGGGATCAATATAAATGATTTTTGTATATGGTATCAATATCAATTGTTTCGAATGTTATATCTATTTATTTATCCAGAATACAAATAAGTGAGATAGATGAAATTCAATCTCAGTTTCTCCTAGTCAATTATCTTTATCACATTTAGCATGTTACTCTTATTATGTGTTTTAATTTATCTTACTACATTCTAGCATGATTAAATCCATTACTATGTATATATACTTAGTGAGCATTATAACTTTGAATTTTAGTTGAAATTGTTCCTTGTGGGATCAACACTCTTACTTATAAAACTATTATACTACAGTTGATTTTGGTACGATTGCCAGAATTCAACAGTAGACCTTCCAAGTTCATACTTGTTTTGAAGCCTTTTTTTAAAGAATTAGAATTGTAGGAAATATTTAAGTTTAATTTGCAAAATCTACAGACTTTACGGGCTAAGTTTGCAAAATCACAAGTGTGGCCTGTAATCCATTTAAAGGGACAAATTTGTCATTTGGACTATTAGGACTTGATTGATTTGATTTTCTTTTTAGTTTTTTTGAAAGAGTTTGAAGAATAATTTCCAAAAACTATTTTATGAAAAAAAAAACTTGTTTGGTAAGTGTTGTGAGAAAACTATATTGGAGATGTGAAAATAAATAACTTGTTCATATTTACAAAATTTTCATTAATGAAAAGTAGAAAACAATATATTCTTTTTATATTTTGAGTTTTCAGAACAAAAACACAAAACCGAAAACCAAAACTAATTATAGTTGTTCCCCTTTTTTGTTTTTAAAAACTAAAAAATCAAAAATATTTTTGAAAACTATTTTACGAAAACATTAATGAAACGAGTTTTAGTTTTTAAATACTAAAACATTGAAAACAATTTTATAAAACTGTTACTAAACAAGCACTTAGTTTTGTGTTAATGTTGTGATTTTTTCATTATAAATTGTGATATTTTAGACTTTTAGTATTGAAAATATTTAGTATTTTAGATTATAAATAATGATATAGTTTTTAGTATGATATATTATAGTTTAGTTAGTTTTTAAAATATTAGATTTTTTTATTATTTTAAAAATATATGTGTGTGTTTGTGGATCCTTAGACCGGGCCATTAAGTCCGTAGGCTTCACAAGTCGAATACGAACTTTTAGAAAAAGTGTATTTATTGTACTGGACTGAACTTATCCAATCTGTTTAAAATTCAAGTTTCGTGGGTTAGGTTTAAATAGGTTGAACTAGTCCATTTACGCATCTCTAGACATGTTACGTTTGTTAGCTACTTCATCTGTTACTAGAAGAATCTTAACTGCAAATACCAATTTGAAACATTAAAAAATGTTAAGGACTAACGTAGAAAAAAAATCAAAATTCAGGCACTAAAATAAAAATGTGCAACCTGTTATAACATCTTTATTGGTATTGCTCAAATCACTTTCCTTTCTATGCATTTATGCTTATTTCATAACGACAGGTAGAGATATTTGATGTGGGAATTAAAATTAGAAACAATTGCTTAAATAAGCAATTGTTGCTTAAATTAAAAACAAGCAAATATTATATTAAATATGAGACTCACTTAACTAAATAAGAAATTTTTTAAGGAAGCATCATTATAGAGAAGCGTTGCTTTTAAATATGCTCTTATGTTAAATCATGTGGCTATTAAGCACTAAATCAAAATTTCGGTACTAAAATCAAGTCCTAAACTTTTAATTATTTTATTTTTGTATATGAAATTTTTTAATATTTTAATTTGATAGCTATTGTTAAGTATTTTTCATTTGTTAACGGATAAGATAGTTGATAGAAGTATTATGTCATCAAATCTACCTTATTTAAAATTGTTGACTTATCAACAATGTGATTTCAAAGATCAATACTAATAAAAATTTTATTATTTAAGGATTTACTACTTTAATTTTTTTGTCACTTAATTTAATTCATCGGTACCAAAATAGTATTTAAGACCTATATTACCCTTTTGGTCACTTGAGTTAATGGATTCAATTTTATTTTTTTTAACATAAGAATATTAAGCCTCATAAACTTTACTTCTGTAAATAGACACTTCAAATTTTTTCTTTTGTCACAAAAAATTCTTAAACTTTACTTCTATTGTCAATAAAATAATGTAATTTAAATTTATTATGAATGATATTTAAACTTAAATTATTTTGTTAGAAATAGAGACTTTAAACAATAAGTTCATTTTAATTAATCTTTAAATTTGCTCTTTTTATATAAATAGTTTCTTTAAGTTATATTTTCTTACAACATATTTTTTTTATATTTAGAATATAATTAAAACAAATTCCTAATTTATACGTGAAAGATAAAATAATAACTTTTATTGCAGTGAAATAATAACGTTAATTAAAAGAATTTTAATTTTATTTTTAATTCTAAAATTATTTTTTAATTTTGGAAAAGTAATTTATAAAAAAATATTAAATACTTGAGATTAAATAAATAAAAAAATATGTTTTTTAACTAATTCAACTTCAATTAAATATAAGATAGAAAATATTCTTTTATGAAAGAGCTAAATATTAAGAATTAATTAAGACGAAATTGAAATTTAGTCATCTATATCTATATGAAAATAACAAAGTTTAAGGACTGATTTTAGCAAAATTGAAGTTTATATGACTAATTGCAAACTAGATAAAATTTAATGCTCTGTGAAGACAAAATTAAAGTTTAGGATATCTATTTATAAAAATAATAAAGTTTAGGGACTTAATACTTTTTTTAATATAAGTTTAATTTAGTCAGTACAAATTACAAAAATAAAGATCACATTCAATCAATTTATTATTTAAAAAGATTCTTAAAATAGGACAAGTGGCAGACATGCATGTGACAAAAAAATGTATTATGAAAATGATAATAATAATTATATTTTTTTTCCATGGTTAAATATTTTTAATACCTATAAATTAAAATTATTTTAATTTGAATAGCTTTATTTTTGTTTTGATCAATTTGCTACTTAAAAACATTTATCTTTGAAAAATATGTCATGGAATGAAGAGTGACATTTTTATTAGTCACATAATTATTTGAAATATTTTCAAAATAAAATTATTAGTTAAAGGGTATATCATATGATAAAAAACATATGATGCAATGATAATATTTAAAAACTTAAATAATTTTTTGGTATTTATAAATTTTATTTTTTGGGTTTTAGAATGTAAGTAAAAATATTTTTTGACATAGATAACCTTTATCAAAATGACGTGAATGCTAACTCAACGACCTTAAAACATGTGTACTTAATAACATGATTAAGGAAAGGTATATGGACTTAGATCTCTGGATGGGATTATAGACCTCCCAAGTTTGTACTTGTTTTTTACACCCCTTTTTTTAAAAAATCATAATTGTAGAAAAAAAAAAAGAATCAAAACCGTGAAATCTGTAAACTTTATCAAGCTAACATGCTTGACTCGCAACCCGCTTAAAGGACAAATTTGTTATTTGGGATTAAGCCTTTTTGCTTAGCAAATCTTGAACACCTTTTTAATGACTTTGGCCAATAACACCTAAAAGATTCTTATAATTGAACAAGTAGCGAATGCACATTTCATGTGATAAAATATGTGTGATGAAATAATAATAATAATTAACTTTTTCCTATGGTTAAATAATTTATTAATACTCATAAATTAAAATTATTTTGATTTTCATACCTTTATTTTTTTATTTTTATCAATCTGCTACTTAAAAACTTTTATCATTTAAAAAATATGTCATGAAAATGATGTAAATAATGAATCCATATCAAGGGTGACATTTTTATCATTATTTAGTAAAAAATACAAACTGTGTTCTGACAAAGTCTACTGGCAGAAGAGGAAGAGACGCTAATTCAAATCCCTTCCCGTAACTAAAAGTTAAGTCATTAACAATTAATATTTATCAAACTAAACTCTGGTTTTTTTATTACATTCAAATAATATTAATTATTTTTAAACTACTTATAAACAAACTTATCCAAATAAAAATTGATTCTAATTATAATCAATTATAAATATAACTAACTATCCAAATAGTTAATTTTTCAACTTCTCCAAATTATCCCTATTTTTTTTTACATAATGGAATCATGCATTCATTGCATTGCATTCATGCAGGAGTTTTAGAATTTAAATTTAAAATTGAAACCCTCAAGAAAACCAATGAAACACAATTTTTCCGCAGGAAGCTGTCACACTTTTAAAGCAACATCATTTGAACTTCGTAAAGGAAGCACTCTCACCCCCCTCTCTAAAGCAAAATCACTCTTCTGCTTTTCTGGAAATTCTTAAACTACAACCTTTAAGTAAAAACGAAAACTCAAAGTCATCCACAAGGGGCAAGATCTCCCCTTTTCTTGTGGTCTTGATTGTTGATCAGTACCTAAATGACATCCATCTTTCTCAAACACGATCCATCTTTCACAACGAAACTTCTTCCCTTTCGCCAGTTCATCCATCACTGCACTATTTCAGCTTATTATTGTTCATACATAATATTGTATTAGGAAATAAAAGTAGTCTCTACAAAGCTGTGATCCTGCCATTCTAGTAGGAAAAGAATGCCTATGACTCTCTCACACAGTCTGGTGTGAACAAAGCAACTGTACCTCCTTTCACCTTCCTTTATTCTTCAACATTCTAATGTAAACACAGAGGCAAAGTTGGCTTCAAATGATTCCAGTTTGTGTACTAGAAACTATAAAGAAAAGAAGTTATAATAACATGAAATAAAATATTCCATTTCATTATAAAAATTCCTTTATATGCTTCTCACAACAAGAAACTATATTGTTTACTGAGTGATCACTCTATGGTTTCTCTCATTCTCTATCAACTACACTTGCTTTTGGAAAGTATATTTTTTACTGAATGATCACTCTATGGTTTCTCTCATTCTCTATCAACTACACTTGCTTTTGGTAAAAACAAAAGAAAGAAAGGGTTTTATTCCATGTCCACTTTAGATATCCAAACTCAACCCTAAACACTAATTTATAGATGCACAACAAGGAGAGGATCATACCTTGGATAGGAATTTTCTTGATGGGTGGTCTACCATGAAGTCTCTTTCCAACTATTGAGACATTAGTTTGAGTATATAGTTTCTCTTCTCGTGAGACAAATTAAATCATGGGCATGGGTTCTGGTTGTATAGTAGTAATAGCAGAAACACCAAACATGAAAGCAAAACAATGTCAATACATCATTCATTGATAAACACCTAAAGTTAAATGGCATATCATCTTGCAATTCAAAACAAATCTAATCCTTAAATGTGACTTTAGAACATTATTTAAGACCAACTCCAAAAGTAACCATTAATTAATAAAATTGCCTTGCCTTACACACCCCACAATTGCAATGCATCCACAAAAGTAATACTGCAACCTCAATTTAAAACTATCTTAATTGACATAAACTAAAACAAGAACATCCACAATCTTGATTTCTATCCCAATTTAAATTCTACTCTTAAAAAGTTCTTACAGTTGCATTGAGCAAAGTTGCAAGTAAACAAGGCTGATGCAACGGCCCTTGAATTTTGACATACAAATTAAACCAATTCCCCTCGTGATTAGCTAGGGGTAAAACATTGTACCTGAAGGAGTGTTGCTACAAGGCCTCGGTTGAGACCACAACAGAATATGTGTTCATGATCGTGACATTCGCTGAGGGTGGCCTCAGAAAAGTATTGTAAATATGAACTCTGATTAGCACGCCTTGAAATAGCATCACCCGATTTTTCTCTAGCATCACCTCAACCATTTGCTAATCAGCATCCCCTTTTGGTCCTCCAAGCTCAAGAAACTCTGCAGCACCAAAAAAAAGTTAAAAATGAAAGAAAATTCAAAACTTGCAGCAAAAGACATAACAACAACCCACATGGAAAAATCGAATAAAAGAGAAATTTTCGACGAAATTTTAGACATAATTTCAGACTTTGATTTTGCTCAATTTTATAAAGATTTAAATGAAGAAATTGATTTTTCTGACCTCAAGCCTTGACTCATTGCAAGGATAGTGCTTCAGGTATCGTTTCTATTTATTGTTGCAATTCCATCATTATTAATTCAACTTCCATCTAACATTTTCTCTGTCTTTATTTGAATAGATATTAATGCAATGTAAATCAAATTACCTTTGAATAACCACTAAGTATCAAAACCTACAAAAGCACCGAAAAAGACACTGTATTCAAGGTACTAAAGTTTATTTTGCACTTGACTTTTCTGTGTTTACATTAGATAGGTGAATTGTCAGAAGTGTTATGTTGCTATGTCTGATGAATGCTGTATGATGCAGAATTGTAGCTGCTGATACTTAGAATTTGCTGGTGCTGATATGAGCATGATGCAGAATTGTAGCTTCTGATACTTAGAATTTGCTGGTGCTGATATGAGTATGATGCAGTTGCAAATATGGTGCTTCAAATCCCCTTTGGTTGTGCTGCAGAACTGTTCCAGTTGTTGTTCTATTGGGTGACAATGTATGTTCAAATGTAATATATCTTTGGTTTGGGTTGCAAATTGTAAAAGTCAATGGTGATATTTTAGCTTTGGGATAGATTTCCACTGTAAGTTAGTTATGATTGTAATTTGCTTATATTGTTATTTTGGAGCAGCCATCACATCTTGTAATGTCTGTGGAGTTCTGATGAATAAAATTATTTGTTTTTACCTTTGAGAAAAAATTATCAAAATTTTATGATAAAAATATCTGGCTTTAAGTGGAGGACATATTTAGATTGCGGTTGTGCATGTCATCATGTCTGTCTGTGTTCTTTACTTTGCCAAATATTAAGCACCCAAACCAACTCTAGAAGAATCATAGTATATCACAAAACGGCGACCACCAGAAGCTAAAGCTAAGATAGGAGATGCAAGTCTGGAAAAATCTTTAATGAATGAACGACGGTAATACTCTAGAAGTCCGAGAAAACTACGAATTTTTTTCATTGATGTAGGCCTAGACTAACTTTGGACTGCTTCTACCTTCTTCATATTTACATTAAAGACATCCTTAGAAACCACATGGCCTAAAAATACCACACTATCTGACCAAAACTCACATTTGCAGAACTTCAATTATAACTTGTATTCCCTTGAGGTTTGTAAAATTAACCTTAAATGTTATTCATGATCTTCGCTACTTTTGGAGTACACTAAAATGTTATCAATAAAAACAATCATAAAGAGGTCTAAGAACCGCTTGAAGACTCTTTTCATCAAGTCCATAAAAGTTGCAGAGTATTTATCAGTCCAGAAGACATAATTAAAAACTCATAATGCCCATATTGGGTAAAAAAGCTATTTTAGAAATATCTTTTACTTTTATTTTCAATTGATGATATTTCGACCTCAGATCAATCTTCGAGAAACTTTGACATCAATGAAATTGATCTAACAAGTCATCAATCTGAGGCAAAGAATATTTGTTTTTTATAACGATAAATTTCAATTGTAAAAGTTAATAGTGATATTTTAGTTTCACGAATAAATTTTCATTGTAAGTTAGTTATGATTGTAATTTACTTGTATTATTATTTTGGGACAGTCATCACATCTTGTGATGTCTATTCAGTACTCATGAATAAAATTATTTATTGTTTACCTTCTAAAAAATTATCAAAATTGATGATAAAAATATTTGTCTTAGTTAGAAGACATATTGAGATTGATTTATATGTTAAAATAAACAAAAATATAGTACTATATGGTATTAATTTTCTAAGAAGTTCAGATAATTTTAAAATCGATAATAAAAATACATTATTATATAGGCAAAAATATAATTCTAGTTCTTTTATATCGTAAAACTCGCAATTTTGTTTTTTTAGTAGAGACATTTGTTTCCTCATTTATTTATAAAATTTATAATTTTAATTTTTTATATTAAAATAAAAATATTTAATAACGTAATTTAGCCCTAACTCAATCCCAAAAAACTAGTATAAGATTTACGATTGTCCCATTACTTATATTTTGTATTTTAATACTATCTTTAATGTAGGACTTGGATATTTTCTAATATTTAATCTCTCAATTGTAAAAATCATAATTTTAATTATTTTTTAAATTGAAACTGAAAATTCTATAATTGTCAATAAATTAATCTTAATTGGAACCTAAATTAAACAAATAATATCATGTGACTAAATAGCATTATAAGTATCCCGACTCCAATCAATGTACTCATGTGATACGTGTGCTGATGGGATCCAGAGCTCATAAAAAGGTCCACGTGTGTTGGGTGGTCTTATTATTGTCTCACCCGATTTCACAAACAAATCTATATATCCAACTTAGGATGAGGCTAGAAAAACTAAATGAAAAGTAAACTAAAAGTTGAAAACTAAAAAACTAGTTGTTGAATTTAAAAAAAAAAGTTTAATGTCTTAGAAAGAAAGAAATTCATGTAACATCTATTTATATTGAAAAACCTTTTTTTATATAATAGATAATAGAAGATAATAGATAGAAAGATATAACAGATAGATTATATTTCCATAAATAAAAAGATAGATTAATATTGCATTGTATAAATTCAAGATATGTAGCTGAATTTAAATTTTAAAACTGAAAGTAGAAAGAAAAAGAAAGAGCTATAGCTATTTATTTAGTAGTTTTCCGCCAAAAGAACCAAAAAAACAAAATTTTCCGCGGGAAGCAGTTGCCCTTTAAATTCCGCAGGAAGCACTCCCACTGAGTTCATTCGAACTTGGCAGAGGAAGTGCTCCCACTGTTCTATCTGAAGCAAAATCACCCTTGTTTCGTCTTCTTTGCTGAAAATTCAAAAATCACAATGAACCAAAACAGAAACTCAAAGTCCTTCACAAGGGCCAAGATTTCTCCTTTTCTTATCGCCTTGATTGTTGATCAGTATCTCAACGACAACAATCTTCCTCAAACACAGTTCATTTTCCGACACGAAGCTTCTTCACTCTTCGCGGATTCATTGATTGATAAGGTTTTCTCTACTCTGTTGCTTGTGTATCAAATTTGTTATTTGAAAGTTAAAAACATTGGACGAACAATATTGATGTTCAAGATTGATTGCACCCACCCATCATGTGTTATAAGGTTGATTAACTTAATTTTTAATTGGGGTAACATTAAAGTCTCATAAATTAATTATTAATTAGTAATGTTTTTATCTTTAAAAACATATTTTTAGTTATTTTCTCTTCTTGATTGCACCAGTTATGTATTGAATTTTATTTAATTTTTAAATTTTGTTAGGAGCTGAAGAGTTTATTGAAATTGGAGATGATGCTAGATGAGTATATGTCCTTAAAGCAGTACAAGGGGATGCTAGATCAGCAAATGATTGAGGTCATGCAAGAGAAACATCGGATTCGACTGCTATTACAAAGCTTGCAAAACAGTATTCATCTCTACAACATTCCGAGTTCAGCCTCACCAAACGACACGATCATGAAAAATAATTCTGCAGTGGTTTCTCAACCAAGGCTTTGTACCAACACTCCTTCAGGTACAACATTTTCTCCTTATTAGCTAATCTTCAGTGAAATCTTGGATGTTATTGTTTCTGGAGCAGTTGCACCAGCCCTGTTTAATTACAGCTTTCTAAATGTATCTGGCATCTGCAACAACTATTTAACAGTAGTCATTAATTGGAGATGGAAATTACTACTATGGATGTTCTTGTTTTAATTCATGTCAATTAATATAGTTTTAAATTGGGGTTGCAGTGTTACATTTATAGATGCATTGCAATTGTTGCATGTGTAAGCCAAGACAATTTTATCAACTAATTGTTACTTTTGGAGTTGTTCTTGATGTAATAAAGTCACATTTTAGGATTAGCTTTCTATTGGATTGATCAATTAATGATCTATTATCATGGTTTTTGTTTCATGTTAGGTGTTTCTACTAGTAATGTGGAAACTCAAAACTTCTCCTCACCCATGATTAGTTTGTCTGGGAAGAAGAGAAAAGATACTCAAACTATTAATGTCCCAGCAGTTACAAAGAGACCACGAGGTAGACCACCTGGTAGGAAACTTCCTATCCAAGGTATAGTCATATCCTGGTTTGTTCATCTATTAATTATATATTTCTAGCTTTCTGAATTTCATGATTTACAATTTTTCTGGATCATCATTCTTAGGTCAAAACACAATGCCACCAGCAAGTGCTATTGCTGTGAACAATCAAGTAGCTTCTCAATCTTCTTTAGCAACATCTCAATCATCAGACGGGAATTGTGCACTTGACAGATTACAGGTTGAAGGAAAACAGATGGTTTCTGTACAGAGTAGTATTTGCATTTCTCATGTTGACATTGATTCTGACAAGGAAAATAAGAGGAAAAGGTTGGATGCCTCTGATATGCAGAAAATCTTGGACGAAAAATCATCTCCATCTCCTAATGAGGCTTCTACATCTGAGTCTGGCAAGGAAGTTGCTATACCAGACATTGATTTTTCAGACTTGGACATGGATAAATTATCCGATGAATTTATTTTGCATGATTTCTCTGATCTTACAACATTGACTCATTGCAAGGATAATGCTTCAGGGTATTGTCTTTATTTATTGTTGCAATTCCCTCATTATTAAACTCAATGCTTCCATTTGACATTCTCTCTTTTTATTCGAATAGATCTTCTTCTCATGAAAGCAATGTAAATCAAATTACATCTGAATTACCAAGTGCCAACACCTGCAGAATCACTGAAAAAGACAATAATATTCAAGGTAATAAAGATTATTTTACAGGCATTCAGGTCTAACTTCATGATGTTTTTAATAGAGTTTCATCTAATATCTTGATATATAAAACATTCTGAATGTTTAACCAGCAAGAGCTGCAAAAGGCTAGTTGGTTAGAGCTGTGGCTATCACAGAATATAAAGGAACTTTTAAAGCATAAACTACTTGGAATGTTGAAAAATTCCTTGCCCAGTTTCCCTTCCATAATAATGATTGAAACTAATGATACTTAGTGGGGTCATTGTCATGATACCACACTTTGGTAGAAGCCATCTTAAACTGAAGATCAATTTGTGTATAGTAGCAAGTATGTAGCATATGTATAACAACTGCTATTTGGGTAACACTTATTTGTTATTTTTGACATGTGCACCTTGGATGTGGTATAATTATACTTATCTGAAGTAATCATGTTAACAGTAATCAATAATGGTATAATTATACTTATGTTTTCATCTTTTTTATCTGTGAGTTATCTGCATGGTTTCTCTTTATCTGATTTTGCTTCATATTCCTAATTGAATTTTTTCACCCATGATTGAAATTTTGAAAATGATTCTACTAGCACAACTTAGTCTGTATTTTATTTCATCTTATAACTTCTTTTCTATATAGTTTCTAGTACTTGAACTTGGACCATTTGAAGCTAACTTTCTCTGTGTTTACATTAGATTGTTGAAGAATGAAGCAGGTGAAAGCTGTTGCAGTTGGTTTGTTTTATACAGATTATGTAAAAGAGTCAGAGAGGCATTGTTTTCTTAATAGAATTCCAGGATCCAAACTTTGTATAGACTTCTTTTATTTCTAATTAATATAATTTTGTTTATGAATGTTGATTTAATAGAAGATGGAATCGCTCAGTTTCTTTCAAGTCCCCTTTTTGTGATTTGGTATATAAGTTTTCTTATTTTTAAAACTTTTTTCTCTATTAATTTATCAATATTCATGATACAATAAAGAGTGCGGATTAATTATCAAAATTCAATCCATAAAAACATTTGGCTTAAGTGGAGGATATATTGGGATTGATTTATACTGTAAAATAGTATTAATTTTCTAAAAGATTAACGTACATTTTAAAATCCATACAAAAATACATTTAAAAATAAAATGAAATGAGTTTATACACTAGTGATACATACAATATTCTTAACTTTTCCTTATATGACACACAGAATAAAATATGTAAAATTGTTTATGTTTGCTGGTAAGAGCGTAAGAACTGTATAAATTATCCTTTGGTTCTTACTTATCTTTAACTTAGAAGTTACTTTTAACCAGACTTGTCAAATGAACTAGTGTTAATCTATTTAACCTTCATCCATATGGTCAAAAAGCTGACAAAGATTTGTGGTTAGGACTATCCATAGTTCAAAAATTAAATTTTTTTAATGCTCTAAATTTTAGATATAAACATCAAAATTATATCGTTGAAAAAAACTTTATATTGGTATTTCATTATTATAAAAAAGCTCACAAGGATTTATGACTAGGACTTATCCAAGGTTCAAAAGTTCAATTTTTTTAATCCTCTAAATTTTAGGTATAAACATCAACGTTATACGGTTAGTATGTCATTATTAAAAAAAATGAAGAATATTTTTTTTATTAATTGCTCAAAATTCAAGTTATTAATTATTCGAGTTGAAGATAACTAATAAGTTATTTGTATAAAAAAACATTTTTATGCAATAATACATTTTTTTAAAGCCAAAAAAACATTAGTTACACCATGGTCTTTAACCAAAAAATAAAGCTTTCACACTTTGCCTTTAAAGGAACCTCTCATTCGGAAGCATCTGGCACTCTCTTCTCTAAAGCAAAACCACTCTGCTTTTTTGCTGCAAATTCGGAAAGTGAAACACTGAACAGAAACAACAAAAACTCAAACTCGTTCAGAAGGGGCAAGATCCTCCTTTTCTTCTGGCCTTGATTGTTCTTCAGTGCCTAAACGACAACAATCTTTCTAAAACGCCGTTCCATCTTTCGCAACAAAGCTTCTTCGCTGTTCGCCAATTCATCCATCAATGAGGTTTTCTGATACCCCTTTTGCGTCTTTCTCACTCTCTTGTGTTATTTGTTTGATAGACATAACTGGTCAGTGTTTGTTTAATGTTTCAATAACCATGCATTATCAAATTCAAGAATAGCAAGAACTCAGAGTAACCATCCTCATCCATGTTTGTGTTGCTTTTTCTCTTCCTTCTTTTGCTATCGCTTTCATCTCCATTATTGTCCTAATCCTGTTGGCATTTTTCTTTACTCTGTTTCTTGTATCATATCGGAAAATGTAGTAAATTATGTTGTACGAAAAGTATCACTCTTAAAAAATTGGACCAACCATCTTGAAATTCATAATTCATAGCACTAATCATCTATTGTAAGGTTGATCAACTTCAGTTTTATTTGGGCAAACCCCAATTTCAAAATGATTAAAGTCTCATAATTAAATTAATATCTTTGTCTTTAAATGAGATATTTATGGTTAAGTTTTCTCTTTTATTCGATTTTTCCATGTGGGTTGTTGTTATGTCTTTTGCTGCAAGTTTTGAATTTTCTTTCATTTTTAACTTTTTTTTGGTGCTGCAGAGTTTCTTGAGCTTGGAGGACCAAAAGGGGATGCTGATTAGCAAATGGTTGAGGTGATGCTAGAGAAAAATCGGGTGATGCTATTTCAAGGCGTGCTAATCAGAGTTCATATTTACAATACTTTTCTGAGGCCACCCTCAGCGAATGTCACGATCATGAACACATATTCTGTTGTGGTCTCAACCGAGGCCTTGTAGCAACACTCCTTCAGGTACAATGTTTTACCCCTAGCTAATCACGAGGGGAATTGGTTTAATTTGTATGTCAAAATTCAAGGGCCGTTGCATCAGCCTTGTTTACTTGCAACTTTGCTCAATGCAACTGTAAGAACTTTTTAAGAGTAGAATTTAAATTGGGATAGAAATCAAGATTGTGGATGTTCTTGTTTTAGTTTATGTCAATTAAGATAGTTTTAAATTGAGGTTGCAGTATTACTTTTGTGGATGCATTGCAATTGTGGGGTGTGTAAGGCAAGGCAATTTTATTAATTAATGGTTACTTTTGGAGTTGGTCTTAAATAATGTTCTAAAGTCACATTTAAGGATTAGATTTGTTTTGAATTGCAAGATGATATGCCATTTAACTTTAGGTGTTTATCAATGAATGATGTATTGACATTGTTTTGCTTTCATGTTTGGTGTTTCTGCTATTACTACTATACAACCAGAACCCATGCCCATGATTTAATTTGTCTCACGAGAAGAGAAACTATATACTCAAACTAATGTCTCAATAGTTGGAAAGAGACTTCATGGTAGACCACCCATCAAGAAAATTCCTATCCAAGGTATGATCCTCTCCTTGTTGTGCATCTATAAATTAGTGTTTAGGGTTGAGTTTGGATATCTAAAGTGGACATGGAATAAAACCCTTTCTTTCTTTTGTTTTTACCAAAAGCAAGTGTAGTTGATAGAGAATGAGAGAAACCATAGAGTGATCATTCAGTAAAAAATATACTTTCCAAAAGCAAGTGTAGTTGATAGAGAATGAGAGAAACCATAGAGTGATCACTCAGTAAACAATATAGTTTCTTGTTGTGAGAAGCATATAAAGGAATTTTTATAATGAAATGGAATATTTTATTTCATGTTATTATAACTTCTTTTCTTTATAGTTTCTAGTACACAAACTGGAATCATTTGAAGCCAACTTTGCCTCTGTGTTTACATTAGAATGTTGAAGAATAAAGGAAGGTGAAAGGAGGTACAGTTGCTTTGTTCACACCAGACTGTGTGAGAGAGTCATAGGCATTCTTTTCCTACTAGAATGGCAGGATCACAGCTTTGTAGAGACTACTTTTATTTCCTAATACAATATTATGTATGAACAATAATAAGCTGAAATAGTGCAGTGATGGATGAACTGGCGAAAGGGAAGAAGTTTCGTTGTGAAAGATGGATCGTGTTTGAGAAAGATGGATGTCATTTAGGTACTGATCAACAATCAAGACCACAAGAAAAGGGGAGATCTTGCCCCTTGTGGATGACTTTGAGTTTTCGTTTTTACTTAAAGGTTGTAGTTTAAGAATTTCCAGAAAAGCAGAAGAGTGATTTTGCTTTAGAGAGGGGGGTGAGAGTGCTTCCTTTACGAAGTTCAAATGATGTTGCTTTAAAAGTGTGACAGCTTCCTGCGGAAAAATTGTGTTTCATTGGTTTTCTTGAGGGTTTCAATTTTAAATTTAAATTCTAAAACTCCTGCATGAATGCAATGCAATGAATGCATGATTCCATTATGTAAAAAAAAATAGGGATAATTTGGAGAAGTTGAAAAATTAACTATTTGGATAGTTAGTTATATTTATAATTGATTATAATTAGAATCAATTTTTATTTGGATAAGTTTGTTTATAAGTAGTTTAAAAATAATTAATATTATTTGAATGTAATAAAAAAACCAGAGTTTAGTTTGATAAATATTAATTGTTAATGACTTAACTTTTAGTTACGGGAAGGGATTTGAATTAGCGTCTCTTCCTCTTCTGCCAGTAGACTTTGTCAGAACACAGTTTGTATTTTTTACTAAATAATGATAAAAATGTCACCCTTGATATGGATTCATTATTTACATCATTTTCATGACATATTTTTTAAATGATAAAAGTTTTTAAGTAGCAGATTGATAAAAATAAAAAAATAAAGGTATGAAAATCAAAATAATTTTAATTTATGAGTATTAATAAATTATTTAACCATAGGAAAAAGTTAATTATTATTATTATTTCATCACACATATTTTATCACATGAAATGTGCATTCGCTACTTGTTCAATTATAAGAATCTTTTAGGTGTTATTGGCCAAAGTCATTAAAAAGGTGTTCAAGATTTGCTAAGCAAAAAGGCTTAATCCCAAATAACAAATTTGTCCTTTAAGCGGGTTGCGAGTCAAGCATGTTAGCTTGATAAAGTTTACAGATTTCACGGTTTTGATTCTTTTTTTTTTTCTACAATTATGATTTTTTAAAAAAAGGGGTGTAAAAAACAAGTACAAACTTGGGAGGTCTATAATCCCATCCAGAGATCTAAGTCCATATACCTTTCCTTAATCATGTTATTAAGTACACATGTTTTAAGGTCGTTGAGTTAGCATTCACGTCATTTTGATAAAGGTTATCTATGTCAAAAAATATTTTTACTTACATTCTAAAACCCAAAAAATAAAATTTATAAATACCAAAAAATTATTTAAGTTTTTAAATATTATCATTGCATCATATGTTTTTTATCATATGATATACCCTTTAACTAATAATTTTATTTTGAAAATATTTCAAATAATTATGTGACTAATAAAAATGTCACTCTTCATTCCATGACATATTTTTCAAAGATAAATGTTTTTAAGTAGCAAATTGATCAAAACAAAAATAAAGCTATTCAAATTAAAATAATTTTAATTTATAGGTATTAAAAATATTTAACCATGGAAAAAAAATATAATTATTATTATCATTTTCATAATACATTTTTTTGTCACATGCATGTCTGCCACTTGTCCTATTTTAAGAATCTTTTTAAATAATAAATTGATTGAATGTGATCTTTATTTTTGTAATTTGTACTGACTAAATTAAACTTATATTAAAAAAAGTATTAAGTCCCTAAACTTTATTATTTTTATAAATAGATATCCTAAACTTTAATTTTGTCTTCACAGAGCATTAAATTTTATCTAGTTTGCAATTAGTCATATAAACTTCAATTTTGCTAAAATCAGTCCTTAAACTTTGTTATTTTCATATAGATATAGATGACTAAATTTCAATTTCGTCTTAATTAATTCTTAATATTTAGCTCTTTCATAAAAGAATATTTTCTATCTTATATTTAATTGAAGTTGAATTAGTTAAAAAACATATTTTTTTATTTATTTAATCTCAAGTATTTAATATTTTTTTATAAATTACTTTTCCAAAATTAAAAAATAATTTTAGAATTAAAAATAAAATTAAAATTCTTTTAATTAACGTTATTATTTCACTGCAATAAAAGTTATTATTTTATCTTTCACGTATAAATTAGGAATTTGTTTTAATTATATTCTAAATATAAAAAAAATATGTTGTAAGAAAATATAACTTAAAGAAACTATTTATATAAAAAGAGCAAATTTAAAGATTAATTAAAATGAACTTATTGTTTAAAGTCTCTATTTCTAACAAAATAATTTAAGTTTAAATATCATTCATAATAAATTTAAATTACATTATTTTATTGACAATAGAAGTAAAGTTTAAGAATTTTTTGTGACAAAAGAAAAAATTTGAAGTGTCTATTTACAGAAGTAAAGTTTATGAGGCTTAATATTCTTATGTTAAAAAAAATAAAATTGAATCCATTAACTCAAGTGACCAAAAGGGTAATATAGGTCTTAAATACTATTTTGGTACCGATGAATTAAATTAAGTGACAAAAAAATTAAAGTAGTAAATCCTTAAATAATAAAATTTTTATTAGTATTGATCTTTGAAATCACATTGTTGATAAGTCAACAATTTTAAATAAGGTAGATTTGATGACATAATACTTCTATCAACTATCTTATCCGTTAACAAATGAAAAATACTTAACAATAGCTATCAAATTAAAATATTAAAAAATTTCATATACAAAAATAAAATAATTAAAAGTTTAGGACTTGATTTTAGTACCGAAATTTTGATTTAGTGCTTAATAGCCACATGATTTAACATAAGAGCATATTTAAAAGCAACGCTTCTCTATAGTGATGCTTCCTTAAAAAATTTCTTATTTAGTTAAGTGAGTCTCATATTTAATATAATATTTGCTTGTTTTTAATTTAAGCAACAATTGCTTATTTAAGCAATTGTTTCTAATTTTAATTCCCACATCAAATATCTCTACCTGTCGTTATGAAATAAGCATAAATGCATAGAAAGGAAAGTGATTTGAGCAATACCAATAAAGATGTTATAACAGGTTGCACATTTTTATTTTAGTGCCTGAATTTTGATTTTTTTTCTACGTTAGTCCTTAACATTTTTTAATGTTTCAAATTGGTATTTGCAGTTAAGATTCTTCTAGTAACAGATGAAGTAGCTAACAAACGTAACATGTCTAGAGATGCGTAAATGGACTAGTTCAACCTATTTAAACCTAACCCACGAAACTTGAATTTTAAACAGGTTGGATAAGTTCAGTCCAGTACAATAAATACACTTTTTCTAAAAGTTCGTATTCGACTTGTGAAGCCTACGGACTTAATGGCCCGGTCTAAGGATCCACAAACACACACATATATTTTTAAAATAATAAAAAAATCTAATATTTTAAAAACTAACTAAACTATAATATATCATACTAAAAACTATATCATTATTTATAATCTAAAATACTAAATATTTTCAATACTAAAAGTCTAAAATATCACAATTTATAATGAAAAAATCACAACATTAACACAAAACTAAGTGCTTGTTTAGTAACAGTTTTATAAAATTGTTTTCAATGTTTTAGTATTTAAAAACTAAAACTCGTTTCATTAATGTTTTCGTAAAATAGTTTTCAAAAATATTTTTGATTTTTTAGTTTTTAAAAACAAAAAAGGGGAACAACTATAATTAGTTTTGGTTTTCGGTTTTGTGTTTTTGTTCTGAAAACTCAAAATATAAAAAGAATATATTGTTTTCTACTTTTCATTAATGAAAATTTTGTAAATATGAACAAGTTATTTATTTTCACATCTCCAATATAGTTTTCTCACAACACTTACCAAACAAGTTTTTTTTTTCATAAAATAGTTTTTGGAAATTATTCTTCAAACTCTTTCAAAAAAACTAAAAAAAAAATCAAATCAATCAAGTTCTAATAGTCCAAATGACAAATTTGTCCCTTTAAATGGATTACAGGCCACACTTGTGATTTTGCAAACTTAGCCCGTAAAGTCTGTAGATTTTGCAAATTAAACTTAAATATTTCCTACAATTCTAATTCTTTAAAAAAAGGCTTCAAAACAAGTATGAACTTGGAAGGTCTACTGTTGAATTCTGGCAATCGTACCAAAATCAACTGTAGTATAATAGTTTTATAAGTAAGAGTGTTGATCCCACAAGGAACAATTTCAACTAAAATTCAAAGTTATAATGCTCACTAAGTATATATACATAGTAATGGATTTAATCATGCTAGAATGTAGTAAGATAAATTAAAACACATAATAAGAGTAACATGCTAAATGTGATAAAGATAATTGACTAGGAGAAACTGAGATTGAATTTCATCTATCTCACTTATTTGTATTCTGGATAAATAAATAGATATAACATTCGAAACAATTGATATTGATACCATATACAAAAATCATTTATATTGATCCCTCAAGTATAAAGTTCATAAGAAAAATTTATTAAATATTGATTCCTCAACTATTTAACAGATTACCCAACATTACAATTAGATGTTATAAAACAATCAATATATTGAAATTCCTAGTAATGCAACATATTGAGTAATTTCTTTGAGAGCAGATTCTCAAAAATACTTTCCAGTTAATTCCAAAAATCAAATTCAAGAATCTATTGATCAGATAGAATCAAGCATTTAGAAATAGAACAAAATACCAATATCAAATGAAAAAGGAATTACTATATACAAATATCACCAGAATACATCCGAGTTCGAAACGATTACATTCAATCTCAGAAAGGAGATTAGTTACTCATGGTAACCATAAGAGAATCAAGAATGAAGAAGAATTGAAGAAAACAGCTTCCGCAGCTCTTCATTCTAGCTCTCTGCCTGAGGTCCTCTATATTTGTGGTTGTAAATGCGCTCCCCATTTTATTTCTCATTCTGGACCTTTTCTAAGTGAGTTCTCGCCTGAGCTAGCTAAGTCTCACTCAAGCGAGAAGAGTACTTCATCTTGAAGAAGGGTTCTCTCACTCAAGTGAGATATTTCCCGCTTGAGCTAGAACGCCCCTGAAACAGCATTGCTCTCGGGTCAATTTTCGCTCAAGTGAAAATGATATCGCTTAAGCGAGAATTACGCTCAAGCTAAAATTATCTCGCTTGAGTGAGAATGCCCTGATATCGCTCAGGCAAGAAATCACTAGCTTGAGCAAGAAAGTTGCAGATTCTTTTCTTTTTCATTTCTTCATAATTCTTTCAATCCTTTCATTCTTCCATCTTTGATTACGTGAAAAATGATACAAAAATGGGATCAAATACCTTCATTTATAGCAAGACTTGGAAACAACATTTGGATTCAATAATTCTTAATTTAGGGGAAATTAATATATAATGAATACAATTAAGATCATAAAGTGTCAAAATTCTATATGAAAATGTAATAACAGTTGACGCTTATCATCTACAGACCAGTCCGTGGGCCCGAGTCCATATATCCTCCTAGCCATGTTAAGTATAAGGCATTTAAGGTTGTTGAGTTAGAACACGTCATTTTTATAATAGTTACTTATTTCAAAAAATAATTTTTTAGGTACCAAACAAAAACAAAATATTTTATATGTACCAAAAATTAGTTAAGCATAGAAAAAGTTAATTATTGTCATTGCATTACACTTTTTTGTCATATAATATGCACGTCAACTAATAACCTTATTTTAGAAATCTTTCAACGATTGTTGAATGGAGTATCAATAATGAAGTTATTAGAGAAACTTTGTAAAATAGCGAAATGGTTCTATCTAAATCATTAATTTTTAAATAATTAATAGACAAAATAAGACTTTTATGTATTTTGAATGGACTAAATTGAATATATATAAAAAAAGAGGAATGAAATTTAAAAACACAACCAATTATATCTTGAATGAATTTTTAAGGAAAATTTTAGTAACTTAATAATATAATATAAAATAAAAAAGGGTAATTTCTTCTATAATTTATTATCAATCATATAGGTATTCATAGAATACAAGGTAACATAAAATCTAGGTAATAAGGAAAGAATAATTGAATAATCTATTCCTAGTATCCTAGAAATAAGAGAGAAATCCTAAAAATAATAAAAATATATCATTCTAATTTATATATATCTTTGAGATATTTTCCTAAAAGACATTCTCCTGATTTATACATATCTCCAAAGATATTCTACGTATATCATATCTCAACATTTCCCCTCAAGTTGGATTGAAGATATCAGTCAATCCCAACTTGATGATACATGACTTAAAACTCGATTTAAACAACCCATTTGTGAAAATATCTATTGTTTGTAGAGATGTTAGCACAAATGCTATTCAAATCACACAAGTTATGAGCTTTTCCTAAAAAATATTTAGGACTTCCAAGGTCCATAATTTTGAACTCATATGCTAGACCTTTCTTTAATTTGTTCATTTCCTTTCCATCATCACTAGTGAGGATGATGTCATCAACATATAAAAAAAGAATAACAATTTTTCCATCAATATTTCTCTTAAAAAATAGAGTGTGGTTTGTATGTCTCTGTGTGTATCCTTGCTTGTTCATTGAGTTTGTAAACTTCTCAAACCAAGCGTGTGGTGATTGCTTCAACCCATATCATGAATTATTTAACTTGCAGACGTTGGATCCAAACTGGTTCTCAAAGCCAGGACGAGCATTCATGTAGACCTCTTCTTCTAAATCACCATTCAAGAATGCATTTTTAACATCCAGAAATTGTAGTTGCCACTCCAAGTTCACTACAATAGACAACAATACCCGAACTATATTAAGCTTGGCTACTAGAGCAAATGTCTCTCCATAGTCAATTCTGTAGGTTTAAACATCCAGCAATTGTAGTTGCAACTAGTCTCGCCTTGTATCTCTCCAAAGTTCCATTAGTTTAAACTTTACAGCAAAGCCCCATCTGCACCCCACACTTTTCTCTTCCTTTAGTAACTTCATCACTTCCCAAGTTTGACTCGTTTCCAAAGTTCACATTTCCTCTAGGACAACTTCTATTCTGGAACTTGTAAAGCATCTCTGATACTCTTTGGAATTTCCTCATTAGTGAGTTGGATAGTGAAAGCATGAAAGCAAGGAGATAATTTCTCATATGAAACAAAATTAGACATTGGATACAAAGGATGCCTAGTGCACTCCCTTGTTCCTTTTCGAAGAGCAATGGGAACATCTAAATCACTCGCAAGATTTAGTTTAAGGATAGAATGAGAACCTAAAATTTCTTGATTTGAACTTGGGGTTTCTTCATGGTTGTAGTGTTTCAGACAATATTCTTTGCTCCCATCGTGTTAAAATTCTACCAAATATGTTTGTAGTTTTATTCTCAATTCCTTTAAAACTAGAATTTGCTGGACTCAAATTTTCATTTCCTAAACCTCCCGAAAAGTTAATTTCTTGAGGATTGATTCCCTTTTCAATTATAAAAATATCACACTCTAACATTAAATTATTTTCTCCATCAACCAATTTTTCACTATTATTTAGGAAAGATCTTGTTGATTATCAGAAAAGGAAGGAGAATCAGAATTTGGATTAAAACATCCCACAAAAAAAAAAAATTATTTGTTTTTTTAGTGTGAAAGAAATCTAAATTTTGCTTTGACCTTCCAGTCAAATCCTCCTCATTACACCCGCTTTGAAGGGGAGCTCTAAAGTATGATAAGTTTTCAACAAATTGAGCATCAAGAGTTACATAATATTTTCTTGTCAAGTGGTCATAACATTTATATCCTTTTTGTGTGGGTGAGTAATAAAAAAAATGCATTTTTTCCTTTTGGATCAAATTTCCCTTTATGTAAATCCATGTTATGAATAAAAACAATGCAACTAAAAACTTTTAATGCTAATGAGGACTGCAATTTGGACTGTGGAAAATTTCTAAAAACACTTTCACTAGACTTTCAAAATTTAAAGTTTTGGAAGGAATCTTATTAATTAAATAGGTTGCTATCAAAATTGCATCACCCCAAAAAAATTACATCAACACTCTAAGCAAGACCATTTTGCTGAGGTGTGCTGACACGAGCTTTGTTGGAAAATTTCATTAGCACAAAAAATTCACCAAGAATCGTAAAATACTATGTTCCATTGTCACTACACAAAACTTTAATTTTTGTGTCAAACTGAGTTTGGATCATGATATAAAGTGTTTGTTTGACAACAATTTTATCAGAAAGAAAAGAAAAAAAATTGTTTGATATGTGTTATTTGAGAACTGTTTTGAAGATATAAAAATGGAAAAACTTGTTTATAATTTTTAAAATTTTATTAATTAAAAGCATAGAACAATATGTTTTGATTGTATTTTAGGTTTTTCAAAACAAAAGTAAAAAATTGAAAACCAAAATTACTTTCACTTGTTCCTGTTTTTTAGTTTTTAAAAGCTAAAAAACTAGAACTGTTTTCGAAAATTGTTTTTAGAAAACACTACTCAAACGAGTTTTTTAGTTTTTAATACAAAAATACTGAAAACAGTTTTATAAAATTGTTGTCAAACAAACACTAAGAATATGTTGGTTTTTGCTTTTCGTTAATGGAATTTCAGTAAATATGAACAAGTTTTTTTATTTTCACATCTTCAAAACAATTTTCAAATAACACTTACCATACAAGTTTTTTTTCTCTTCTTTCCGAAAACAGTTTTTGAAAACTCTTTTCAAAAACTAAAAAATAAAATCAAACCAATGAAACCCAAAATCTTTTAAAAATATCTTTAAGTTCAGATTTTTTTCATGAGGTAAACCCAACTCATTCATGAATGATCATCGATAAAAGTGACAAACCATCTTTTTCCCGTACGGGTCAAAATTTTTGCAGGCCCCCAAATATCACTATGGATAAGAGAAAATGGTTTTGAGGGAATGTAACAGTAAGGAGAAGTAAAAGGATGCCTTTTTGGAGGTGCACAAATTTCACATTGAAAAGAAGATGAATTTTTATTAAGAAATAAATTGGGAAGCAAACGTTTTAAATAATGTCAATTAGGATGTCCTAGCCTAAAATGCAATAACTACATAATATGTGTTTTATTGGTACTAGAAATAACACCAAAATAGTGAGAAGTTGAATTTTGAAGGAATCCATCATTGAAGTAATAAAGTATACCACTTAGTTTAGCATTGCCAATCATCTTCCCCAAGTCCAAATCCTGAAATTCACATGAAACAAGATAAAATTTAGCATAACAATTTTGGTCACATGTTAATTTACTGACTGACAGTAAATTACAAGAGAACTTGGGGACATGTAAGACATTTTTTAAGATTAATGATGGGAAAATTTTTATGTCACCAATTCCTGCAATGGCTGAAACAGAACCATCAACTACTTTGATCTTTCTATTTCTCGTAGACAGATTATAGGAATGGAAAAAACGAGAACATGATGTCATATGATCTGTAACCCAAGAGTCTATAACCCAAGGGTCTAAATCATTAGAATCAAAAAAAGGAAAACTACCTTGATTAGCATAGGAACATGAGGGTGATTTAATGAGTTTTAAAAGATGCTCAACTTGTTCCTTGGTGAATGGGAATTGATTGGAATCTCCATAGGTAAAGTTAGGCTCTACAGAGGTCTTAGACTTGATGTTCAATGCTTTGCCACCCTTTTGCTTCTTTTTTCAACTTGGTTAGCAATTTGGTGGCTTGTCGTGAATCTTCTAGCATGTCTCATTTATGTGTCAATGATGCTTGCAGAGGTCACACAAGGTTTCTTGTGTTCTTCCTAGTCAGAACTATGGTTTTAGTGGCTAGGGTTGATCCCTCTTGATATGCAATATGAGAAGCAGATCCTGCCATCACCCTTTTACGTCTTTCCTCTTGTCTTAATTCAGAAAAGACTTCTACTAATACCTACTAAAAATATGAAAATTCTGTCAATTTCCTCCGTTTTTTTAATCTAGCCAAATCTTTGGGATTTTCCCGTTCATCATTATAATAGAAGTCAAGTTCCTACCATAGTGACAACATATTGTCGTAGAACGTTCTTATATCAAAGTCGCCTTCTTTGGAGTTCCACAACCGTGTCTTCAATTCAAAGGCTTGTGAATGGTTCTCCATGTTAGAATATGTCTCATGAACGACCTCCTATATCTGTTTCGTTCACATAAAGTGGTGATTAGGAAGTTTTCTGATCTCCATATTTTGAATAAAGGTTTAGATTCGTTTGGTTTCGTATCCTCCCCTAGCAAAACACTAAGCTTCCCCTTACGGCAATGGCTAATTTTATGGATTGGGCCTATTCTAAGAAATTTCTACCATTGAGTCTTGCGGGAGTAATTCAAATGGAAGCATGAGCACATGGATCAACAATTTGGGTAGTAGAGGATGCAACCATTGTGTGTAGGATTTGAAAACCTAAACCCAGGCTCTGATACCACATAAGATAGAAGAAAAAAAGGGTAATTCCTTTTATATTTTATTATCAATTATACATAGGTATTTATAGAATATAAGGTAACATAAAATCTAGGTAAATATGAACTAAATAAGGAAAGAAAATTGAATAAACGATTATTGGTAAGTTTCCTAGAAATAAGAAAGAAACCCTAGCAATAAGAAAAAAATATCATCCTAATTTATATATATCTCCAAGATATTTTCCTAAAAGATATTCTCCTGAATTATACATATCTCTAAAGATATTCTACACATATCATATCTCAACTTGTTATGCAAATTGAGTTGGTCCTTAAATGAAATCACTTTAGATAGGGTTTTTAAAACTTTAAAAGCACTATCTAAAAAGAAAATTCAAATGTTAATTTAATATAAAACATCACAAAATATTAGTTTTAACTATATGACCACTATCACTACTACTTAATTATATAAGAACTTATTCTTGTTTTAAAGCAACCCACGTTGTCATACCATCATATTTTAAAAAGAGTTGCTAATAAGCATAATTCCTTAGGGTAAAATACAACTTTAAAATTTGCTCTTATTCACAACACTCGTTCAATAAAACATACATTTAAGGGGAGGAAAAAGTGGCATATTCAAACCACTTAAGCAAAATATACATTTAAAAGGAGAGAGATCGTTAATTCAAATTCTTCCCTATACTCAAAATATAACACTAAAAATTAATATTTAGTAATCTAAAAATAAAAAATCTTAACAACGTATGACAATTTAACATGTAGCGTATGTTTGAGAAGAATTATTTTGTAACTCTATTTTTATATTATTAGTTGTTTCAAAAAATAATCTAGGTATTTAGAAACTCACCTTAAATTTAAAAAAAAAGTATAAAATAAGTTGATTTTAAAATTTGAACCTTCTAATTATTTTTAAATGGCGTATTTTTTCTGTCATGTATTTTCACGCTCTTTTACTTTATAAAAATTTATTTTTTATTTTAAAATAAGATTAATCATTTTTAAATCCCTTTCTCCATAAAACCTAACAAAACAAAAACAATTCTAATTATAATAATTTATAAATATAACAATATAACCTGATTATTAAAATAACATTAATTTTTTAATTTTTTTAAACACGGTAAAAAAAATAATTATCCTTATTTTTTACCCACACGGGACTGTGGGTCTCTCAGCCTTCTAAAGAGGAAAAATAAATAAATCAATTTTTAACATTTAAATTTAAAATTTAAATAAAAAATAAAGAGGTAATTTTCCGCCAAAAGAACCAGCAGAGTCGTTTAAAACAACCTCGTTCTCACTTCTCAGATGAAGCATTCTCACTTTCTCTCTAAAACGAAACGACTCTGTTCTTGTTCTTCTTTCTTGTTATTTGCAAAACGACAATGATGAATCAGAATGGAACCTCAAACTCGTTTTCAAGGGGCAAGGTTTCCCCTTTTCAAGTGGCCCTCATTGTTGATAAGTATCTGATCGACAACAATCTTTCAGTAACGCGTTCCATCTTTCGCAGTGAAGCTTCTTCCATCTTCGCCCATGCATTCCTCAATGAGGTTTTTCTGATACCCTTTTCACTTTTTCTCATCCTCTTTTCTTGTTCTTGTTTTATCTTTATATTTTTTGTTTCATCACTAATCAAAAGTCATGCAAATTCTCTACCCTTTAATGTGCACTGTTGCATGCTGTTTTTGTTCTTTTTGTTTCATCGACCATCTAAATTGTTTTAGCCGTTTATTGAAAGTTAGTTTGATATGATCCTGCCAATGCTTTAAATCTCTTTTGTAATGGACGAAAGGTTCCAACTCTTAAAAGAGATGCGAGAATTATTAAGGCTTTTCAAAACATACTCCTTAAGATACCCAAACCAACAATTGGTCCATAGTAACAACTAACATGAAACCTTAAACTCATTCACAAGGACAAGATTTCTCCTTTTTAATGGTCCTCATTGTCGATATATGACAACACCTTTTTCACAATGAGGCTTTTTCCATTCGATTTATTCATCAATGAGGTTTTCTACTACCCTTTTGTGTCTTTGTCATCACTAGCTACTCGATTGATTAAAAAAATAAAAATAAAGAAGAGTCATGCAATTTCTTTCGAAAGAAAGTGCCAAACACAACACAAATGCATAGATCGCAGTATCAAATTCAACAATAGCATACGTCTTTGATTATGATACCAACATAGATCACATTATTTCAACAATAGCAAGAAACCAGAGTAAGTGCCCTCTATAGAATCCTTTAGTTCTAATTCAATATTCTCTATCCTTATATATTTCCACTGTACACAGCATTTAATGTGCACTATTGCGTACTATTTTGCTATTCTTTTTTATTTCAGTGACCATCTTAATTTTTTGGTAGCGGTTTTCCTTAGTCTGTGTATATCATTTTGTCAATATATTTTTGTACCAAAACTATCACTCTTCAAAGAATTGGACCAACATCTTGAAGTTAATATTTGATTTGAGCTAATAATCTATCGTAAGTATTATAAATTAAAGTATTATAAAATTTATTGTTAAACTGTAATTTAATATTTTTATCTTTAAATGAAATATTTTTTTTGTTTTATTGTATTATTGCATGGAGATGTTGTTCTGTCTTTTGCTGCAAATTTTGAATTTTCTTTTATTTTCAATTGTTTGGTGCTGAAGAGTATGTTGAGCTTGGGGGAGATACTGGATGAGTATGTATGCTTGAAGGAGCAAAAGAGGATGTTGGATCAGCAAATGGTTGAGGTGGTGCTAGAGAAAAATAGAATTCAAAAGCTACTACAAAGCATTGACAATACTATTCATGTTTACAATACTTTGCCGAACCCATCCTCATCAAATGGCGCACTCATGAATACAAATTCTGTAGTGGTTCCTCAACCGAGGCTTAGTCACAAAACTCACTCGGGTACAAAATTTTTCCCTTAGCTAATATTGAGTGGAAATTTTGGATGCTATTGTTTTAATTGCTACTGTACTAAATGCAGCTTAACTACTATTTAACACGATTGTGGATGTTAATTTGTGTCAACTAGATAGTTTTAAATTGAGGTTGCCTTGTTACTTTTGTGGATGCATTGCAAATAAATAATTTGATGACAATAATAAGAATTTATAATTGTGGCTTCAGATTGTGATTTAAGAATAAACTTTATGTTCAATTTTCTATTTTCCTCTGAGTAATTGGTAAATGACAATAGCAAAACTTACATTCAGATGTTTATTTAGGAGTCCAAACTAACGTTGGCGGAGTGTACTAGTTCAATTATTAAGCTTTGTACTATTTAAGTTAAAGTGGATGACTTATTAGAGTAAATGATTATTTCAAAGGAACACATGACACTTATGTTGGGGTCAATTAATATGTTAAAGTCACTTTTTAGGATTAGATTTCTGAATTGAAATGTAATATGATCTTTAGCTTTACCTCTATCAAATGTCTTGACATTGATGTGCTTTCATGTTAGGTGTCTCTGCTAATACTACTACACAATCACAACTTGTGTCTATCAACCCTAATACAAAAACTGTAAACTGCTCCACACCTATGAGTAGTTTGTCTAACAAGAAGAGAAAAGACACTCAAACAGTCAATGTACTAGTAGTTGCAAAGAGGCCTCGTGGTAGGCCACCCGGTAGGAAAATTCCTATGCAAGGTATGGTTATCTCCTAGTTTGTGCATTTATTAATTATAGAAAAACGATACATGTATACCCATATGCTATTTTACACCTAGTGAGAGAAAGGAAAAACGAAAACAATATATAGGTATGATAAGATTTATGATATGATAGGAAGAGAGATGGAAATAAGTAAGAGGTATTGATAAGGTGTATAAGTTAAATGGGTGTACATGTATCATCACTCTTAATTATATATTCTAAGTTATCATATTTAATCAATTATATTTTCACTGTTTTTATTCTTAGGTGAAAACACAATGTCACCATCAATTGTCAATAATCAAGTAGTTTCTCAATCTTCAAATGAGAATCGCACGATTGACGGATCACTAGTTCAAGGATCTCCCTCATGTTACAGTGTAAAGCCGCCATCTAAGAGAATTATGGTTAGGCCTGACTTCGTGCAGAGTAGTCCTTGCATTTCTCCAATCAATGTTGATCTTGACAAGGAAAATAAGAGGAATCAGAGGAGTAGGTTGGATGGCTTGGATTTGGATGTTCATAAAAGCTTGGACAAATCATTTCCTAACATTGTTTCTACATCTGAGTCTGACAAGGAACTTGCTATATCCAACAATGATTTTTCAGACATAGAAATGGGCAAGTCATATGCTGAAATTTTCGACGAAATTTTAGACATAATTTCAGACTTTGATTTTGCTCAATTTTATAAAGATTTAAATGAAGAAATTGATTTTTCTGACCTCAAGCCTTGACTCATTGCAAGGATAGTGCTTCAGGTATCGTTTCTATTTATTGTTGCAATTCCATCATTATTAATTCAACTTCCATCTAACATTTTCTCTGTCTTTATTTGAATAGATATTAATGCAATGTAAATCAAATTACCTTTGAATAACCACTAAGTATCAACCTACAAAAGCACCGAAAAAGACACTGTATTCAAGGTAATAAAGTTTATTTTGCAGTTAACTTTTCTGTGTTTACATTAGATAGGTGAATTGTCAGAAGTGTTATGTTGCTATGTCTGATGAATGCTGTATGATGCAGAATTGTAGCTGCTGATACTTAGAATTTGCTGGTGCTGATAGGAGTATGATGCAGTTGCAAATATGGTGCTGCAAATCCCCTTTAGTTGTGCTGCAGAACTGTTCCAGTTGTTGTTCTATTGGGTGACAATGTTCAAATGTTATATATCTTTGGTTTGGGTTGCAAATTGTAAAAGTCAATGGTGATATTTTAGCTTTGAGATAGATTTACACTGTAAGTTAGTTATTATTGTAATTTGCTTATATTGTTATTTTGGGGCAGCCATCACATCTTGTAATGTCTGTGGAATTCTGATGAATAAAATTATCTTTTACCTTTAAGAAAAAATTATCAAAATTTAATGATAAAAATATTTGGCTTTAAGTGGAGGACATATTTAGATTGTGGTTGTGCATGTCATCAAAATTGAAGATAGTTTTGTTTTTTATTTTTCTATTTTTGTTTTGAAAAACTCAATACAATCAAAATATGTTCTTTGTTTTTCATTAATAAAATTTTAATAAACATAAATAATTTTTTCCATTTTTACATGTTTAAAACAGTTTTCAAATAACACTTACCAAATAATTTTTTTTTTCTTTTCTTCCAAAAAATAGTTTTTAAAAACTATTCTTCAAAACTTTTTTCAAAAACTAACAAAAGAAAACCAAACCAATCAAGCCCTTATTGTATTTTGAGTTTTCAAAATAAAAATAGAAACCTAAAAGAAAAATTATTTATAGTTGTTTCTGATATTTAGTTTTTAAAAACTAAAAAATTGGAACTGTTTTCAAAAACTATTTTAAAAAATTAATAATCAAACTATTTTTTAGTTTTTAAATACTAAAATATTGAAAACGATTTTATAAAATTGTTGTCAAACAAACATTTTATATCATGATCAAACTTTTGACACAAAAATTAAAGTTTTGTGTAGTGACAATGAAAGAAGTATTTACAGTTCTTGATGAATTTTTTTCTCCTAATGAAAATTTTCAGCTATGCCCATGTGCCAGCACACCTCAGCAAAGTGGTTTTGCTGAGAGAAAACCACTATCTTTTGGAGATGCAATTTTTTTTTGGTGATGCAATTTTGACAGCAACCTATTTAATTAATAAGATGCCTTCAAAAACTTTAAATTTTGAAAGTCCAGCGACTGTCTTGTTTAGAAATTTCCACAGTCCAAATTGCAGTCCTCATTACCATTAAAAGTTTTAAGTTGCACTGCTTTTATTCATAACATGGATTTACATAAAGGGAGATTTGATCCAAAAGGAAAAAAAATGCACTTTTTTTGTTGGTAACCCACACAAAAAGGATATAAATGTTACAACCACTTGATAAGAAAATATTATGTAACTCTTGATGCTCAATTTTTTGAAAATTTTCCATACTTCAGAGCTCCCTTTCAAAGGGGGTGTAATGAAGAGGATTTGGCTGGAGGGGCAAAACAAAATTTGGATTTCTTTTACACCAAAAAAAGTAATGATAATTTTTTTGATTTTGTGGTAACTTTTAATCGAGAGTCTGATTCTCCTTCTTTTTTTATAATCAACAAGATCTTTCCCAAAATAATAGTTAAAAATTGGTTGATCGAGAAAATAATTTAATGCTAGAGTGTGGTATTTCTGTAATTGAAAAGGGAATCAATCCTCAAGAAATTAGCTCTGCGGGAGGTTTAGGAAATGAAAATTTGAGTCTAGCAAGTCTAGTTTTAAAGGAATTGAAAATAACAGTACAAACATATTTGGTAGGATTTTTACACGAAGGGAGCAAAGAATATTGTCTTAAACACTTCAACACAACCATGAAGAAACCCCAAGTTCAAATCAAGAAATTTCAGGTTCTGATTCTATCCTTAAACTAAATCTTGCGAGTGATTTAGATGTTCATATTGCTCTTCGAAAAGGAACAAGGGAGTGCACTAGTCATCCTTTGTATCCAATTTCTAATTTTATTTCATATGAGAAATTATCTCCTTGCTTTCATGCTTTCACCATCCAACTCACTAATGAGGAAACTCCAAAGAGTATTAGAGATGCTTTACAATTTCTAGAATGGAATGAAGTTTTCCTAGAGGAAATGCGACCTTTGGAAAGGAATCAAACTTGGGAAGCCATGGAGTTACTAAGGGAAGAGAAAATTGTGGGTTGTAGATGTCTTTTTGTAAAGTTTAAACCTAATGGAACTTTGGAGAGATACAAGGCGAGACTAATTGCTAAGGGATTTACTCAAACATACAGAATTGACTATGGAGAGACATTTGGTAGCCAACCTTAATACAGTTTGGGTGTTAAAAATGCATTCTTGAATGGTGATTTAAAAGAAGAGATCTACATGAATGCTCCTCCATGCTTTGAGAACCAATTTGGATCCAATGTTTGCAAGTTAAATAAGTCATTATATGGGTTGAAACAATCACCACACACTTGGTTTGAGAAGTTTACAAACTCAGTGAAAAAGCAAGGATACACACAGAGACATACAAACCACACTCTATTTTTTAAGAGAAATATTGATGGCAAAATTGTTATCCTTTTTGTATATATTGATGACCTCATCCTCACTGGTGATGATTAAAAGGAAATGAACCGATTAAAGAAGTGTCTAGTAGATGAGTTTGAAATTAAGGACCTTGGAAGTACGAAATATTTTTTAGGAATGGAAATTGCCCGATCAAAGGAAGGAATAACAGTTTGCTGAAGGAAATACATCCTGGATCTGCTAAAAGATACTAGTATGAGTGGATTATCAACACACTGATTGACCCAAATGTGAAGCTAGGCAATAGAGAAAAGGAGGAAGGAGTTGATACAACTTAGTATCAGAAGTTGGTTGGAAGACTCATCTATTTATCCTACACTTGGCCAAATATAGCCTTTGTTGTAGGATTGGTAACTCAGTTTATGCATTCTTCCAAAAAGGTTCACATGCAGGAAATTTTAGGATCTTTCAATATATCAGGGGGTCACTAGGAAAGGGGTTGATATTCAAGAAGATAATTGGGCCATTGAAGCTTACATTGATGCAGATTAGGCTGGATTAGTGACAGATAGAAAGTCCACATCTGGATATTGCTACTATGTATAGGGGAATTTGGTCAATTGGAAAAGCAAGAAACAAGATATGCTTGCTCGTAGTAGTGCTTAGGCAGAATTCAGGGCACTAGCAAATCAACTATGTGAGGTAATTTGGCTAAAAAAAGTTATGGAGGACCTAAAACTCCCTCTTGAACATCTATTGGGACTCTACTATGATAACAAGGTTGCCATTAGTATTACCAATAATTTTGTCTAGCATGGCAGGAAAAAGCATGTGGAAATTGACTATTACTTTATCAAAGAAAAGCTCAAAGCTGGTGTGATTTGCATACCATTTGTGCCAACAGATATTTTCACAAAGAGGTTGTTTAAATTGGGTTTTAAGTCATGTATCAACAAGTTGGGATTGACTAATATCTTCAATCTAACTTGAGGGGGAATGTTGAGATATCATATATGTAGAATATCTTTGGAGACTATGTATAAATTAGGAGAATATCTTTTAGGAAAATATCTTGAAGATATGTATAAATTAGGATGATATGTTTTTGTTATGTCTAGGATTTCTCTCTTATTTCATGGATAATAGGAATAGATTATTCAATTATTCTTTTCTTATTTAGTTTAGATTTACCTAGATTTTATGTTACCTTGTATTCTATAAATACCTATATGATTGATAATAAAATATGGAAGAAATTACCTTGTTTTTCTTCTATCTTATATTATTAAGTTACTAAAATTTTCCTTAAAAATTCATTCAAGTTATAATTGCTTGTGTTTTTAAATTTCATTCCTTTTTTTTAATATATGTTCAATTTAGTCCGTTCAAATACATAAGAGTCTTGTTTTGTCCATTAATTATTTAAAAATTAATGATTTAGATAGAATCATTTCTCTATTTTACAAAGCTTCTCTAATAACTTCATTATTGATGCTCTGTTCAACAATCGTTGAAGGATCTCTAAAATAAAGTTATTAGTTGATATGCATATTATATGACAAAAAATGTGTAATGCAATGATAACAATTAACTTTTCTATGTTTAACAAATTTTTGGTACCTATAATTTTTTTTTTTTGTTTTGGTACCTAAAAAAATTATATTTTGAAATAGGTAATTATTATGAAAAGGACGTGGGTGCTAACTCAATAACCTTAAATGACGTGTACTTAATGACATGGCTAGGAGGGTATATGGACTCGGGCTCACGGACCGGTTTGTAGACCTTCCAAGTTCATACTAGTTTTGGACCCTTTTTTTTAAAGATTAGAATTGTAGGAAATATTTGAGTTCAATTTGCAAAACATGCGGACTTTACGGGCTAAGTTTGCAGGCTCACGGGTGTGGCCTATAATCCAATTAAGGGACAAATTTCTCATTTGGACTATTATGACTTGATTGATTTGATTTTGTTTTTTCATTTTTTTGAAAGAGTTTGAAGAATAGTTTCAAAAAACTATTTTATGAGAAAAAAAGAAAAAAAAACTTGTTTGTATGAGGGTATATGGACTCGGGCTCACGGACCGGTTTGTAGACCTTCCAAGTTCATACTAGTTTTGGACCCTTTTTTTTAAAGATTAGAATTGTAGGAAATATTTGAGTTCAATTTGCAAAACATGCGGACTTTACGGGCTAAGTTTGCAGGCTCACGGGTGTGGCCTATAATCCAATTAAGGGACAAATTTCTCATTTGGACTATTATGACTTGATTGATTTGATTTTGTTTTTTCATTTTTTTGAAAGAGTTTGAAGAATAGTTTCAAAAAACTATTTTATGAGAAAAAAAGAAAAAAAAACTTGTTTGGTAAGTGTTGTGTGAAAACTATTTTGGAGATGTGAAAATAAATATCTTGTTCATATTTACAAAATTGTCATTAATGAAAAGTAGAAAATCATTTATTCTTTTTGTATTTTGAGTTTTCAGAACAAAAATACAAAACTGAAAACCAAAACTAATTATAGTTGTTCCCATTTTTTTTGTTTTTAAAACTAAAAAAGCAAAACTATTTTTGAAAACTATTTTACGAAAACATTAACCAAACGAGTTTTTTAGTTTTTAAATACTAAAATATTGAAAACATTTTTATAAAACTGTTGCTAAACAAGTACTTAGTTTGTGTTAATGTTGTAATTTTTTATTATAAATTGTGATAGTTTAGAATTTTAGTATTGAAAATATTTAGTATTTTAGATTATAAATAATGATATAATTTTTAGTAAGATATATTATAATTTAGTTAGTTTAAAAAATAGTATATTTTTTATTTATTTTAAAAAATTATATGTGTGTGTTTATGGGTCCTCGGACCGGGCCATTAAGTTTGTAGGCTTCATAGGCCGAATGCCAACTTTTAGAAAAAGTCCATTTATTTTGCTGGACTAAACTTATCCAGCCTGTTTAAAATGCGAGTTTCGTGGGTTAGGTTTAAACGAGTTGAACTGGTCTGTTTACCCACCCCTAGACATGTCACTTTTGTTAGCTACATCGTCTGTTACTAGAAGAATCTTAACTACAAATACCGTTTTGAAACATTAAAAAATGTTACAGACTAACATAAAAAAAAAACCAAAACTTAGGTACTAAAATAAAAACGTGCAACTTGTCTATTAGAGCATCTTTATTAGTGTTGATTAAATCACTCTTCTTTCTAAGCAATGGATGCTTATTTCATAATCACCGATAGAGATATTTGACGAGGAGATTAAAATGAGAAACAATTGCTGCTTAACTTAAAAACAAGCAAATATCATAATAAGTATGAGACTCACTTAACTAAATAAGCAATTTTTTTAGGGAATCACCACTACAGCAAAGAATTGCTTAAATTAGATAAAATAAAAATGTGTTTATGTGTCAAGTACAGTACCACTTAAGGAATTTGTGAGGGGTGCACAAATAAAGATGCTCTTAAGCACTAAAATCAAAATTTAGGTACTAAAATCAAGTTCTAAGCTTTCAATTATATTATTTTTGTGCATGAAATTTTTAGTATTTTAATTTAATACCTATTGTTAAGTATATTTCTCATTTGTTAATGGATGAGGTCGCTGATAGAAGTATGATGTCATCAAATTTATCTCATTTAAAATTGTTGACTTATCAACCATATGATTTCAAAGATCAATACTTTTTTCAAAAATAAAAATTTTATTTTTAAGGATTTACTACTTTACTTTTTTTGTCACTTAATTTATCGGTACCAAGATAGTATTTAAGACGTATATTATCCTTTTGGTCACTTGAGTTAATGGATTCAATTCATTTTTTTTTTTTTTTTTGAGATAAGAATATTAAGCCTCATAAACTTTACTCCTTTTATGAATAGACACTTCAAATTTTTTCTTTTGTCTCAAATAATTCTTAAACTTTACTTCTATTGCCAATAAAATAATGTAATTTAAATTTATTAAGAATGATATTAAAACTTCAATTATTTTGTTAGAAATAGAGACTTTCAAGTTTAAGTTCATTTTAATTAATCTTTAAATTTGCTCTTTTTATATAAATAGTTTCTTTAAGTTATATTTTCTTACAACATATTTTTTCATATTTAGAATATAATTAAAATGAATTCGTAATTTATATAGAAAAGATAAAATAATAACTTTTATTGCAGTGAAATAATAACGTTAATTAAAAGAATTTTACTTTTATTTTTAATTCTAAAATTATTTTTTAATTTTGGAAAAGTAATTTATAAAAAAGTATTAAATACTTGAGATTAAATAAATAAAGAAAGATATTTTTTAATTAATTCAAACTTCAATTAAATATAAGATATAAAATATTCATATTTTTAATTAATTCAACTTCAATTAAATATAAGATATAAAATACTCTTTTATGAAAGAGCTAAATATTAAAAATTAATTAAGATGAAAAATTGAAATTTAGTCATCTATATCTATATGAAAATAACAAAGTTTAAGGACTAATTTTAGCAAAATTGAAGTTTATGTGACTAATTGCAAACTAAATTAAATTTAATGCTCAGTGAAGACAAAATTAAAGTTTAGGATATATATTTATAAAAATAATAAAGTTTAGGGACTTAATAATTTTTTAATATAATTTTAATTTAGTCATTACAAATTACAAAAATAAAGATCACATTCAATCAATTTATTATTTAAAAATTAATTATTGAGATTGAGTCAATTACACCTAAAAGATTCGTTAAATAGGACAAGTGGCAGACATGCATGTGACAAAAAGATGTGTTATGAGAATGATAATATGGTTAAATATTTTTAAGAATTTAATTGGTATGTGTAAAGATTTTTACACTGACATTCAATCACAACCCTTCATTCATGATAGATTTGTTGACTTTATTAATTACTACTTTAAAAGTCACATAAATGAAGAGTAATGATTGAATATCAATGTATACCAATTAAACTCTATTTTTAATACTATAAATTAAAATTATTTTGATTTTTGTAGCTTTATTTTTGTTTTAATCAATTTGCTACTTAAAAACATTTATCTTTGAAAAAATATGTCGAAGAGTGACATTTTTATTAGTCCCATAATTATTTAACAAAAAACACAAACTCTTCTTACAAGTACCTCTCACAAAGTACCTCACAAAATATGTCATGGAATAAAGGGTGACATTTTTATAGTCACGTAATTATTTAACAAAAAATACAAACTCTTTATAACAAAAAATATGTCATGGTGAAAGGTGTTCAGTCTCAGTCTTGAGACTTGATTATTTTTGTAATACGTTTTAAGAAAACATTTTTTGTGCTTCTCTTATCTTTAATACAATTTTTAACTTAAAAAAAAAAAAAAAAGTAGTCCAAAGCAGAGGAAGAGATAACTAATTTGGATCTCTTCCACTAACTAAAAGTTAACCCACTAATAATTAACATTTATCAAACTACACTTTGGTTTCTTTATTGCAATAAAAAAATACTAATTATTTTCAAACTATTGAACAAACTTATCAAAATAAAAATTGATTCTAATTATCATCAATTATAAATACAATTATGTATAGGTGGCATTTGTTTAACAATTTCTGTTTTTATTTTTTAAAAATTAAAAAATAGTATTGAAAATATATTTGGTTATAGATTAGAAAACATTTTCGCTAAAAAACAGTTAAAAAAAAATTGAAAACAGGAAATAGAAAATAGTTGCTTTAAAAAATTAACACTATGTGAAACCCTAATAACAATATCGTAATTAAATAAAAAATAACATATAATATATTTTAAACTATATATAAATAATTTATAATATTCTTTTAAAACTAATTAAATTAAACAATGTTATCTTTTAAAAATAGAAAATATCAAATAAAAATAAACATATTTTCTAAATATTAAAAACTTGAAAATGTAAAATTTTTAAAAAATAAAAATAAAAAATGAAAACAGAAAATATTTTTTCAAATTCCCTGGAGTTTTCAACTTTTCCAAATTATCACTATTTTTTATACATAATGAAATCATGCATTCATTGCATTGCATACATGCAGGAATTTTTAGAATTTAAATTTAAAATTGAAATAAAAAATAAACATCGGTTATTTTCATGGTTATCCCTTAAAAAAACCAACGAAACACAGTTTTTCCGCAGGAAGCCGTCACACTTGCCCTTTAAAGCAACCTCTTTTGAACTTCGTAGAGCAAGCACTCTCACTCCCCTCTCTAAAGCAAAACAAAATCACTCTTCTTCATTTCTGAAAATTCTTAAACTACAACGTTGAAGTAAAACGAAAACTCAAAGTCATCCACAAGGGGCAAGATCTCCCCTTTTCTTGTGGCCTTGATTGTTGATCAGTACCTAAACAACAACAATCTATCTCAAACACGATCCATCTTTCACAACGAAACTTCTTCCCTCTTGGCCAATTCATCCATCACTGAGCTATTTCAGCTTCTCATTGTTCATACATAAAAGTAGTTTCTACAATCAAAGAAAAGAATGCCTATGACTCTCTCACACAGTCTGGTGTGTGAACAAAGCAACTGTACCTGCTTTCACCTTCCTTTATTCTTCAACATTCTAATGTAAACACAGAGGCAAAGTTGGCTTCAAATGATTCCAGTTTGTGTTCTAGAAACTATAAAGAAAAGAAGTTATAATAACATGTAATAGAATATATCCTAAGTTGCATTAGTAGCATCATTTCCAAAATTTCAATCTTGGGTGAAAGCATTGAATTAGGAGTATAAAGAAAAACAAAAAAACCAGAAGGATCCCTCCTAGCATTTCCATTTCAGCTCACACTCACAGGTAAAAGAGATCAAAATATAACAAGAAACTAAAGTATGAAACTAAGAAATTATGATTCAATTAGTTATCAAGGCCTATACTAAAGATAAGAGGAAACAGATCCACAATTTTGATCACATTATAACAGATATATCTCTCACTAATTGTGACTTAGGATGTTGGCATATATAAGCAAATTAAAATGACCACACTACAGCTTACCAAATAAAAGAAAAAAAAAAGACCACACTGCAGAATCAAAACAGTCATCAGTTTTATGATGCCTTCAACCAAAGTGTTATAATGACAATGACCACATTAAGTACCATTAGTTCAATCATTGCAAGCAAAATGACCACAATGCAGACTACAAAATAAAATTGATCATCAGTTTTATGATGGCTTCTACCAAAGTTAGTATCATGACAATGACCACATTAACTACCAGTAGTTCCATTCATTATTGAGGTAGGGCAAGGAACTTTTCAACCTCTCAAATAGTTCCATTCATTATAAGAATTCCTTTTTATGCTTCTCACAACAGGAAACTATATTTTTTACTGAGTGATCACTCTATGGTTTCTCTCATTCTCTATAACTACACTTGCTTTTGGTAAAAACAAAAGAAAGGGTTTTATTCCCTGTCCACTTTAGATATGCAAACTCAACTTTTCCACTAATTTATAGATGCACAACAAGGAGAGAGGATCATACCTTGGATAGGAATTTTCTTGATGTGTGGTCTACCATGAAGTCTGTTTCCAACTATTGAGACATTAGTTTGAGTATATAGTTTCTCTTCTCGTGAGACAAATTAAATCATGGGCATGGGTTGTGGTTGTATAGGAGTAATAGCAGAAACACCTAACATGAAAGCAAAACAATGTCAATACATCATTCATGATAAACACCTAAAGTTAAAGGGCATATCACCTTTCAATTCAAAACAAATCTAATCCTAAAATGTGACTTTAGAACATTATATAAGACCAACTCCAAAAGTAACCATTAATTGATAAAATTGTCTTGGCTTACACACGCCACAATTGCAATGCATCCACACAAATAACACTGCAACCTCAATTTAAAACTATCTTAATTGACATAAACTAAAACAAGAACATCCACAATCTTGATTTCTATCCCAATTTAAATACTACTCTTAAAAAGTTGTTACAGTTGCATTCAGCAAAGTTGCAAGTAAACAAGGCTGATGCAACAGCCCTTGAATTTTGACATACAAATTAAAACAATAAAATCCAAGATTTCCACTCATGATTAGCTAAGGGTAAAAAATTGTACCTGAAGGAGTGTTGCTACAAGGCCTCGGTTGAGACCACTACAGAATATGTGTTCATGATTGTGACATTTGCTGAGGGTGGCCTCAGAAAAGTATTATAAATATAAACACTGATTAGCATGCCTTGAAATAGCATCAACCAGTTCTTCTCTTGCATCACCTCAACCATTTGCTAATCCAGCATCCCCGTTTGGTCCTTCAAACATATATACTCATCGAATATGTCCTCCAAGCTCAAGAAACTCTGCAAAACCAAAAAAAAAAATAAAAATAAAAGAAAATTTAAAACTTGCAGCAAAAGACATAACAACAACCCACATGGAAAAATCGAATAAAAGAGAAAACTTAACCATAAATATCTCATTTAAAGATAAAGATATTAATTTAATTATGAGACTTTAATCATTTTTAAATTGGGGTTTGCCCAAATAAAACTGAAGTTGATCAACCTTACAATAGATGATTAGTGCCATCAATTATGAATTTCAAGATGGTTGGTCCAATAAAAATTGGTACAACATAGTTTACTATATTTTCCAATATGATACAAGCAACAGAGTAAAGAAAAATGCCAACAGGATTGGGACAATTAATGGAGATGAAAGCGATAGCAAAAGAAGGAAGACAAAAAGCAACACAAACATGGATGAAGATGATTACTCTGAGTTCTTGCTATTCTTGAATTTGATAATGCATTGCTATTGGAATATTAAACAAATAATACAAGAAAATGAGAAAGACGCAAAAGGGGTATCAGAAAACCTCATTGATGGATGAATTGGTGAACAGCGAAGAAGCTTTGTTGCGAAAGATGAAACGCGTTTTAGAAAGATTGTTGTCGTTTAGGCACTGAAGAACTATCAAGGCCAGAAGAAAAGGAGGAACTTGCCCCTTCTTAACGAGTTTGAGGTTTTGTTGTTTGTGTTCAGTGTTTCAGTTTCCGAATTTGCAGCAAAAAAGCAGAGTGATTTTTGCTTTAGAGAGAAGAGTGAAAAAATGCTTCCTCTCCCAAGTTCGAATGAGAGGTTCCTTTAAAGGGGAAGTGTGAAAGGTTTATTTTTTGGTTAAAGACAAAATAATATGATAGCTAATTTTAATATCATATATTCATGAATTATATAATTCATTCAATAGATAATCATCGGCAACAAAAAAAAATCAATAGATAATTATTTTATTTAATTTTAAATTAGATTATTTCATTTATAATTTTAATCTAAATATACTTGGAGACTTATTTTACATAAATTCATGGTTTAAATATTATCTATGTTATTAGATACAGATTTAATCTTTACCAATAATAAAAACTAACTTTACTAACATGTCATCGATAAAATAATTATTAGATCAAATTATCTTATTAAATAATAATTTTAATGTGTATTAAGGATCGTAGAATTTATTGATTCTGATTGTCATTCAATCAAAATCTAATATGAAATGACAATTAAGTCTATTAAGTTGTATCATAGTAATGTTTTAAAATGCTACTTGTGGTTTAAAATGTTTCAACCTTTACAAGTGAATTTGAAGCTCCATTTCTGGCTACATTTTGGCTGTTTTAAGTTTTAACGATAAGAAAAAGAAAAAGAAAGTATCTTTTATGGTGTGGGCTGCAATTGTGAGGTCCATGTGGTTACATAAAAACTACATAGTGGATAATGAGAATTTAGAAATTACCTTACATAGAGGAAGTGATATAGTTGATCAAGTTTAGATGGTATGGTTGGATTAAAGTTAAACACCAGATAACTACTTCTGGTGGGTGGTGCTGTTAGATATAAACGCAATGCAGTTCCAGTTCACTACTATTTTTTATGATGAAGATTCTCTCTCCATTTCGTGTCTTCTTTTTAATTTTACTAATTAAGAAATGTCATATTTTACTAAGTTATGTATAGAAAAATTGAACTTTTGAACCTTGGATAAGTCCTAGCCATAAATCCTTGTGAGCTTTTTTATAATTATGAAATAGCAATATAAAGTTCTTTTTCAACGATATAATTTTGATGTTTATATCTAAAATTTAGAGCATTAAAAAAATTTAATTTTTGAACCGTGGATCAGTGCTAACGACAAATCTTTGTCAGCTTGTTGACCATATGGATGAAGGTTAAATAGATTAACACTAGTTCATTTGACAAGTCTGGTTAAAAGTAACTTCTAAGTTAAAGTTATAACCAAAGGATAATTATATACTTCTTATGCTCTTACCAGCAAACATAAACAATTTTACATAATGGATTCTGTGTGTCATATAAGGAAATGTTTTTTTTAAAATAAAAAATAATTTATATAATTAAGAAAGAAAAAGTTAAGAATATTGTATGTATCACTAGTGTATAAACTCATTTCATTTTATTTTTAAATGTATTTTTTTATGGATTTTAAAATGTACGGTAATCTATTAAAAATTTAATACTATTTTACCGTATAAAGCAATCCCAACTCCACTTAAGCCAAATGTTTTTCTGGATTGAATTTTGATAATTAATCTGTAATCTTTATCCAAAATAGTAGAAACTCTTTATTGTATCATGAATATTGATAAATTAATAGAGAAAAAAGTTTTAAAAATAAGAAAAATTATATACTAAATCACAGGAAAGGGACTTGAAAGAAACTGAGCGATTCCATCTTCTATTAAATCAATATTCATAAACAAAATTGTATTAATTAGAAATAAAAGAAGTCTATCAATATTCATAAACAAAATTGTATTAATTAGAAATAAAAGAAGTCTATACAAAGTTTGGATCCTGGAATTCTAGTAAGAAAACGATGCCTCTCTGACTCTTTTACATAATCTGTATAAAACAAAGCAACTCCACCAGCTTTCACCTTCTTCATTCTTCAACAATCTGATGTAAACACAGAGAAAGTTAGCTTCAAATGGTCCAAGTTCATGTACTAGAAACTACATAAAAAACAAGTTATAAGATGAAATAAAATATAGACTAAGTTGAGGTAGTAGCATCATTTTCAAAATTAAAGAGAAACCATAACTAGCAAAATCAGTAGGAATTTAAAAATGTTATTCACCTTAATTATCAAGGCCTACACTAATGATAAAAGAAAACAGATCCACAATTTAGACCCCGTATTATGAATGACAGTTTCTATTCGACTCTGCAATTTGTCTCTGATAAAAATTCAGAGACGATTATTGATTACTGTTAACATGATTACTGATAAGAAAGTACAATTATACCACATCCAAGGTGCACATGTCAAAAATAACAAATAAGTGTTACCCAAATAGCAGTTGTTATAAATATGCTACACACTTGCTACTATAGACAAATTGATCATCAGTTTAAGATGGCTTCCACCAAAGTGTGGTATCATGACAATGACCACACTAAGTATCATTAGTTTCAATCATTATTATGGAAGGGAAACTGGGCAAGGAATTTTTCAACATTCCAAGTAGTTTTATGCTTTGAAAGTTCCTTTATATTCTTTGATAGCCACAGCTCTAACCAACTAGCCTTTTGCAGCTCTTGCTGGTTAAACATTCACAATGTTTTATATATCAAAATATGAGATGAAACTCTACTATAAACATCATGAAGTTAGACCTGAATGCCTGTAAAATAAGTTTTATTACCTTGAATATTCTTGCCTTTTTCAGTGATTCTGCAGGTGTTGACACCTTGTGGTAATTTAGATGTAATTTGATTTGCATTGCTTTCATGAGAATAAGATCTATTCCAATAAAAAGAGAGAATGTCAAATGGAAGCATTGGGTTAATTAATAATAAGAGAATTGCAACAATAAATAAAGACAATACCCTGAAGCATTATCCTTCCAATGAGTCAATGTTGGAAGATCAGAGAAATCATGCAAAATAAATTCATCGGATAATTTATCCATGTCCAAGTCTGAAAAATCAATGTCTGGCATAGCAACTTTCTTGCCAGACTCAGATGTAGAAGCCTCATTAGGACATGATTTGTCGTCCAAGATTTTCTGCATATCAGAGGCATCCAACCTTTTCCTCTTATTTTCCATGTCAGAATCAATTTCAACATGAGAAATGCAAATACTATTCTGTACAGAAACCATCTGTTTTCCTTCAACCTGTAATCTGTCAGGTGCACAATTCCCTTCTGATGATTGGGTTGTTGATAAAGAAGATTCAGATACTAATTGATTGTTGACAACAATAGCACTTGATGGTGGCATTGTGTTTTGACCTAAGAATGATGATCCAGAAAAATTGTAAATGATGAAATTGAGAAAGCTTGTAATATATAATTAATAGATGCACAAACCAGGATATGACTATACCTTGGATAGGAAGTTTCCTACTAGGTGGTCTACCTCGTGGTCTCTTTGTAACTGCTGGGACATTAATAGTTTGAGTATCTTTTCTCTTCTTGCCAGACAAACTAATCATGGGTGAGGAGAAGTTTTGAGTTTCCACATTATTTCTGAGAGACACAGGTTGTGATTGCGTAGCAGTAGAAACACCTAACATGAAAGAAAAACAATGTTAATACATCATTAATTGATAAACACCTAAAGGTCATATCACCTTTCAATTCAAGAGAAAGCTAATCCTAAAATGTGACTTTATTACATCAAGATCAACTCCAAAAGTAACAATTAGTTGATAAAATTGTCTTGGCTTATACACATGCAACAATTGCAATGCATCTATAAACGTAACACTGCAATCCCAATTTAAAACTATATTAATTGACACGAATTAAAACAAGAACATCCATAGTGGTAATTTCCATCTCCAATTAATGACTACTGTTAAATAGTTGTTGCAGATGCCAGATACATTTAGAAAGCTGTAATTAAACAGGGCTGGTGCAACTGCTCGAGAAACAATAACATCCAAGATTTTCACTGAAGATTAGCTAATAAGGAGAAAATGTTGTACCTGAAGGAGTGTTGGTACAAAGCCTTGGTTGAGAAACCACTGCAGAATTATTTTTCATGATCGTGTCGTTTGGTGAGGCTGAACTCGGAATGTTGTAGAGATGAATACTGTTTTGCAAGCTTTGTAATAGCAGTCGAATCCGATGTTTCTCTTGCATGACCTCAATCATTTGCTGATCTAGCATCCCCTTGTACTGCTTTAAGGACATATACTCATCTAGCATCATCTCCAATTTCAATAAACTCTTCAGCTCCTAACAAAATTTAAAAATTAAATAAAATTCAATACATAACTGGTGCAATCAAGAAGAGAAAATAACTAAAAATATGTTTTTAAAGATAAAAACATTACTAATTAATAATTAATATATGAGACTTTAATGTTACCCCAATTAAAAATTAAGTTAATCAACCTTATAACACATGATGGGTGGGTGCAATCAATCTTGAACATCAAGATTGTTGGTCCAATGTTTATAACTTTCAAATAACAAATATGATACGCAAGCAACAGAGTAAAGAAAACCTTATCAATTAATGAATCCGCGAAGAGTGAAGAAGCTTCGTGTCGGAAAATAAACTGTGTTTGAGGAAGATTGTTGTCGTTGAGATACTGATCAACAATCAAGGCGACAAGAAAAGGAGAAATCTTGGCCCTTGTGAAGGACTTTGAGTTTCTGTTTTGGTTCAACATTGTGATTTTTGAATTTTCAGCAAAGAAGAAGAAACAATGCAATATCTTGAATTTAAAGGGTGAGTGAGAGTGGTTCCTGCAGAATTTAAAGGGCGAGTGCTTCCGGCGGAAAAAATTGTTTTTTTGGCGGAAAACTACTAAATAAATAGTTATAGCTCTTTCTTTTTCTTTTTAATTTCAGTTTTAAAATTTAAATTCGGCTACATATCTTGAATTTATACAATGCAATATTAATCTATCTTTTTTATGTATGGAAATATAATCTATCTATTACATCTTTCTATCTATTTTCTTCTATTATCTATTATGTAAAAAAAGCTTTTTCAATATAAATAGATGTTACATGAATTTCTTTCTTTCTAAGATGTTAAAGTTTTTTCTTTTTTAATTCAACAACTAGTTTTTTAGTTTTCAACTTTTAGTTTTGCTTTTCATTTAGTTTTTCTAGGCTCATCCTAAGTTAGATATATAGATTTCTTTGTTTTTAAGATGTTAAAATTTCTTTTAATTCAATCACTAGTTTTTTAATTTTTAGTTTTTAACTAGTTTTTCTAACCACATCTAAGTTGGATATAAATGCATCTGGTTCCATGAAGATCAGGACGTGTGTACTTTATGATATCTTTTTGTTTTTTGTGATGGAATTCATATTTGGTTGATGATAAAGAGGCATTAAGGTATGTTTAGAACACCTTAATACCTTTCGATGTCACTTTACTCATGTTTCTGAGTTGATAATATCTTCGGTAAGTGAAATCGGGTGAGACAATAACAAGACCACCCAACATAGGTCTGTGGGTTTTTTCACAACGTTGTGGACATTTTGCTGAAACTAGAATACTAGATTCCATCTATGCATCCACCATAGGCTTGTGGATATTTGCACACTGATGTGGACCTTTTTATGAGCTTTGGATTCCATCAGCACACGTATCACCTGTGGTATTATTCATAGGAGAACATTGATTGGATTATACCATGAGGGCTATAACAAGCAAACTTTCTCTTTATGGGATACCATGAGGGCATATAACAAGCAAAGAGTGAAGGAGGCTTGGGGTTAAATGTCTGTCTTTGTTCAACTTGAGCTTGTTGGCTAAATGGTACTGGAGATTTTTATCTGAAAGGAATTCCTTATGGGCCCCGATTCTCCGGATTAGATATGGATATTTTCAGAACATCCCTTATCAGTTAGTCTTGCAGCCAAAATGTTCTATTTGGTGGAAGGATATTTGGTCTATTGACGGGTCGTCAGTTCAATCTCCTGTCCGGTTCGAGTCTAATATAAAGGAGAAGCTAGGGGATGGAGGTGACTCTTTGTTTTGGGTCCATAGATGGGTTGGGGAAGTCCCATTGAGAGAGCCCTTTCCTAGATTATTTTTATTGGCCTCGAATAAGTCTACATCAGTCAAAGCTCTGGTAAGTAGTGAGTTGAGCCCGCATTAGTGGAAATGGGAGTGGAGAAGGCAATTATTTTCCTGGGAGGAAGAGTTACTGGTGTCATTAGAAGATCTTGTTCAACCAATGCAGCTAGATCCTCGTCTACATGATAGGTGGTCCTGGATGCCTGACTGCTCAAGGGGTTTCTCAGTTGCAAGTGCGTATAGTATCTTGCTGGTAGGGTCGTTTAGTGGATTTAGGTCCCCCTTAGATTCCCCTCTGTTTAGCAGGTTATGGAAGGATAAATTACCATCTAAGGTTATTGCTTTCTCCTGGAAGATCCTTATAAATAGATTGCCGACAATTGATAGTTTAGTGAAGAGGTGAATCCCGATCCCGTTTGGTGAGCAGAGATGTCAGTTGTGTAAGGGGTATATAGTAGAAGATTGTAAGCATCTTTTTTCTTATGTGCCCGGTAGCTCAATCTTTGTGAAAAAGTAAGTGCAAGTTCTTATTTGGTGCCATGGTTAGTTGGAGTATCTGGGGAGTTAGGAACTTCATTATTTTTAAGAGTTCTAATTGGGAGTTGATGGAGGTTTTCGGTCAAATTCAATTGACATCATGAAAGTGGTCTATACGGTTTCAACAGGGGGTGTGTTTTTTCAGATTGATGTAATAAATCTCGTATGTGTATGTTAAACATGTAGTTTTCCTCAGGGGTGGGCCTAGGGTTCTTTTTTCATTGATCTTGTTGTATTACGGTGTTAGAAACTTTTGGTTTTACCCGTTATTGCTTTTTTAATAGATTCTCTTTGCCTTTCAAAAAAAAATGAAAGCATATAACACATGACCTGTGCGTTTTAGTCACATAATATTATTTGTTTAATTTAGGTTCCAATTAACATTAATTTATTGACAATTATAGAATTTTCAGTTTCAATTTAAAAAATAATTAAAATTATGATTTTTATAATTGAGAGATTAAATATTAGAAAATATCCTAGTCCTACATTAAAGATAGTATTAAAATACAAAAATATAAGTAATGGGACAATCCTAAATCTTATACTAGCTTTTGGGATTGAGTTAGGGGTAAATCACGTTACTAAATATTTTTATTTTAAAATATAAAATTAAAATTATAAATTTTGATAAATAAATAGGAAACCAATGTCTCTATTAAAAAAACAAAATTGCGAGTTTTACGATATAGAAGAACTAGAATTATATTTTTGTCTATATAATAATGTATTTTTATTATCCATTTTAAAATCATCTTAACTTCTTAGAAAATTAATACCATATAGTACTATATTTTTATTTATTTTAACATATAAATCAATCTCAATATGTCTTTCAAGTAAGACAAATATTTTTATCATCAAATTTTGATAATTTTTTTAAAAGGCAACCAACAAATAATTTTATTCATGAGTACTGAACAGACATCGCAAGATGTGATGACTGTCCCAAAATAGCAATACAAGTAAATTAAAATCAAAACTAACTTATAATGGAAATTTATCCTTGAAACTAAAATATCACTATTAACTTTTACAATTGAAATTTATCGTCAATTAAATGAAGTGATGGTAAAAAACAAATATTCTTTGCCTCGGATTGATTACTTTTTAGATCAATTTCATTGATGTCAAAGTTTTTCGAAGATTGATCTGAGATCGGCATATCACCAATTGAAGATAAAAGTAAAGGACATTTCTAAAATAATTTTTTGTATCGGATATAGACATCATGAGTTTTTGGTTGTCTTTTGGGCTAATAAATACTCTTGCAACTTTTGTGGACTTGATGAAAAGAGTCTTCAAGCCGTTCTTAGACTTCTTTGTGGTTGTTTTATTGATAACATTTTAGTGTATTCCAAAAGTAACGAAGATCATGAACAACATTTAAGGTTGATTCTACAAACCTCAAGGGAGCACAAGTTATAATCAATGTTCTGCAAATTTGAGTTTTGGTTAGATAGTGTGGTATTTTTAGGCCATATGGTTTGTAAGGATGTCTTAAGTGTAAATATGAAGAAGGTAGAAGTAGTCCAAAGTTGGTCTAGGCCTACATCAATGACCAAAATTCCTAGTTTTCTCGGACTTGTAGGGTATTATCGTCACTAATTCATTAAAGATTTTTCCAAACTTGCATCTCCCTTAACTAAGTTAACACAAAAACAAATTATGTTTTAATGGGACGATAAATGTGAACAAAGTTTGCAGTAACTAAAAGATTAATGCTTAATATCTACTCCTATTTTAGCTTTACCTTCTGGTGGTGGCCGTTTTGTGGTATACTGTAATGCTTCTAGAGTTGGTTTGGGCTTAATATTTGGCAAAGTTAAGCACACAGACAGACATGATGACATGCACAACAACAATCTAAATATGTCCACTTAAAGCCAAATATTTTTATCATTAAATTTTGATAATTTTTTCTTAAAGGTAAAAGATAATTTTATTCATCAGAATTCCACAGACATTACAAGATGTGATGGCTGCCCCAAAATAACAATATAAGCAAATTACAATAATAACTAACTTACAGTGTAAATCTATCTCAAAGCTAAAATATCACCATTGACTTTTACAATTTGCAACCCAAACCAAAGATATATAACATTTGAACATTGTCACCCAATAGAACAACAACTGGAACAGTTCTGCAGCACAACTAAAGGGGATTTGCAGCACCATATTTGCAACTGCATCATACTCCTATCAGCACCAGCAAATTCTAAGTATCAGCAGCTACAATTCTGCATCATACAGCATTCATCAGACATAGCAACATAACACTTCTGACAATTCACCTATCTAATGTAAACACAGAAAAGTTAACTGCAAAATAAACTTTATTACCTTGAATACAGTGTCTTTTTCGGTGCTTTTGTAGGTTGATACTTAGTGGTTATTCAAAGGTAATTTGATTTACATTGCATTAATATCTATTCAAATAAAGACACAGAAAATGTTAGATGGAAGTTGAATTAATAATGATGGAATTGCAACAATAAATAGAAACGATACCTGAAGCACTATCCTTGCAATGAGTCAAGGCTTGAGGTCAGAAAAATCAATTTCTTCATTTAAATCTTTATAAAATTGAGCAAAATCAAAGTCTGAAATTATGTCTAAAATTTCGTTAAAATTTTCAGCATATGACTTGCCCATTTCTAAGTCTGAAAAATCATTGTTGGATATAGCAAGTTCCTTGTCAGACTCAGATGTAGAAACAATGTTAGGAAATGATTTGTCCAAGCTTTTATGAACATCCAAATCCAAGCCATCCAACCTACTCCTCTGATTCCTCTTATTTTCCTTGTCAAGATCAACATTGATTGGAGAAATGCAAGGACTACTCTGCACGAAGTCAGGCCTAACCATAATTCTCTTAGATGGCGGCTTTACACTGTAACATGAGGGAGATCCTTGAACTAGTGATCCGTCAATCGTGCGATTCTCATTTGAAGATTGAGAAACTACTTGATTATTGACAATTGATGGTGACATTGTGTTTTCACCTAAGAATAAAAACAGTGAAAATATAATTGATTAAATATGATAACTTAGAATATATAATTAAGAGTGATGATACATGTACACCCATTTAACTTATACACCTTATCAATACCTCTTACTTATTTTCATCTCTCTTCCTATCATATCATAAATCTTATCATACCTATATATTGTTTTCGTTTTTCCTTTCTCTCACTAGGTGTAAAATAGCATATGGGTATACATGTATCGTTTTTCTATAATTAATAAATGCACAAACTAGGAGATAACCATACCTTGCATAGGAATTTTCCTACCGGGTGGCCTACCACGAGGCCTCTTTGCAACTACTGGTACATTGACTGTTTGAGTGTCTTTTCTCTTCTTGTTAGACAAACTACTCATAGGTGTGGAGCAGTTTACAGTTTTTGTATTAGGGTTGATAGACACAAGTTGTGATTGTGTAGTAGTATTAGCAGAGACACCTAACATGAAAGCACATCAATGTCAAGACATTTGATAGAGGTAAAGCTAAAGATCATATTACATTTCAATTCAGAAATCTAATCCTAAAAAGTGATTTTAACATATTAATTGACCCCAACACAAGTGTCATGTGTTCCTTTGAAATAATCATTTACTCTAATAAGTCATCCACTTTAACTTAAATAGTACAAAGCTTAATAATTGAACTAGTACACTCCGCCAACGTTAGTTTGGACTCCTAAATAAACATCTGAATGTAAGTTTTGCTATTGTCATTTACCAATTACTCAGAGGAAAATAGCAAATTGAACATAAAGTTTATTCTTAAATCACAATCTGAAGCCACAATTATAAATTCTTATTATTGTCATCAAATTATTTATTTGCAATGCATCCACAAAAGTAACAAGGCAACCTCAATTTAAAACTATCTAGTTGACACAAATTAACATCCACAATCGTGTTAAATAGTAGTTAAGCTGCATTTAGTACAGTAGCAATTAAAACAATAGCATCCAAAATTTCCACTCAATATTAGCTAAGGGAAAAATTTTGTACCCGAGTGAGTTTTGTGACTAAGCCTCGGTTGAGGAACCACTACAGAATTTGTATTCATGAGTGCGCCATTTGATGAGGATGGGTTCGGCAAAGTATTGTAAACATGAATAGTATTGTCAATGCTTTGTAATAGCTTTTGAATTCTATTTTTCTCTAGCACCACCTCAACCATTTGCTGATCCAACATCCTCTTTTGCTCCTTCAAGCATACATACTCATCCAGTATCTCCCCCAAGCTCAACATACTCTTCAGCACCAAACAATTGAAAATAAAAGAAAATTCAAAATTTGCAGCAAAAGACAGAACAACATCTCCATGCAATAATACAATAAAACAAAAAAAATATTTCATTTAAAGATAAAAATATTAAATTACAGTTTAACAATAAATTTTATAATACTTTAATTTATAATACTTACGATAGATTATTAGCTCAAATCAAATATTAACTTCAAGATGTTGGTCCAATTCTTTGAAGAGTGATAGTTTTGGTACAAAAATATATTGACAAAATGATATACACAGACTAAGGAAAACCGCTACCAAAAAATTAAGATGGTCACTGAAATAAAAAAGAATAGCAAAATAGTACGCAATAGTGCACATTAAATGCTGTGTACAGTGGAAATATATAAGGATAGAGAATATTGAATTAGAACTAAAGGATTCTATAGAGGGCACTTACTCTGGTTTCTTGCTATTGTTGAAATAATGTGATCTATGTTGGTATCATAATCAAAGACGTATGCTATTGTTGAATTTGATACTGCGATCTATGCATTTGTGTTGTGTTTGGCACTTTCTTTCGAAAGAAATTGCATGACTCTTCTTTATTTTTATTTTTTTAATCAATCGAGTAGCTAGTGATGACAAAGACACAAAAGGGTAGTAGAAAACCTCATTGATGAATAAATCGAATGGAAAAAGCCTCATTGTGAAAAAGGTGTTGTCATATATCGACAATGAGGACCATTAAAAAGGAGAAATCTTGTCCTTGTGAATGAGTTTAAGGTTTCATGTTAGTTGTTACTATGGACCAATTGTTGGTTTGGGTATCTTAAGGAGTATGTTTTGAAAAGCCTTAATAATTCTCGCATCTCTTTTAAGAGTTGGAACCTTTCGTCCATTACAAAAGAGATTTAAAGCATTGGCAGGATCATATCAAACTAACTTTCAATAAACGGCTAAAACAATTTAGATGGTCGATGAAACAAAAAGAACAAAAACAGCATGCAACAGTGCACATTAAAGGGTAGAGAATTTGCATGACTTTTGATTAGTGATGAAACAAAAAATATAAAGATAAAACAAGAACAAGAAAAGAGGATGAGAAAAAGTGAAAAGGGTATCAGAAAAACCTCATTGAGGAATGCATGGGCGAAGATGGAAGAAGCTTCACTGCGAAAGATGGAACGCGTTACTGAAAGATTGTTGTCGATCAGATACTTATCAACAATGAGGGCCACTTGAAAAGGGGAAACCTTGCCCCTTGAAAACGAGTTTGAGGTTCCATTCTGATTCATCATTGTCGTTTTGCAAATAACAAGAAAGAAGAACAAGAACAGAGTCGTTTCGTTTTAGAGAGAAAGTGAGAATGCTTCATCTGAGAAGTGAGAACGAGGTTGTTTTAAACGACTCTGCTGGTTCTTTTGGCGGAAAATTACCTCTTTATTTTTTATTTAAATTTTAAATTTAAATGTTAAAAATTGATTTATTTATTTTTCCTCTTTAGAAGGCTGAGAGACCCACAGTCCCGTGTGGGTAAAAAATAAGGATAATTATTTTTTTTACCGTGTTTAAAAAAATTAAAAAATTAATGTTATTTTAATAATCAGGTTATATTGTTATATTTATAAATTATTGTAATTAGAATTAGTTTTTTGTTTGGTTAAGTTTTGTGGAGAAAGGGATTTAAAAATGATTACTCTTATTTTAAAATAAAAAATTAATTTTTTATAAAGTAAAAGAGTGTGAAAAGACATGAAATAAAAAATACGCTATTTAAAAAATAATTAGAGCGTTCACATTTTCAAATTTTAAAAGCAACTTATTTTATACTTTTTTAAATTTAAGGTGGATTTTTAAATACCCATATTATTTTTTCAAACAACTAATAACATAAAAATAAGATTACAAAATCATTCATCTCAAACATTCATTATATGTTAAATTGTCATATGTTTTCAAGATTTTCTATTTTTAGATTACTAAATAGTAATTATTAGTATGTTATATTTTGAGCATCATGAGTTTGAATCTACAACCTCTCCCTCTCCTCCTTAAATGTATGTCTTGTTTAACTGGCTTGAATATGTGACATCTTCCTCCCCTTAAATGTATGTTTAGTTTATTGAGTGATGTGATTAAAAGTAAGTTATAAAGTTGTATTTTACTAATAAAAAATAATGCTCATTATCAACTTTTTTTAGAATATGATGATATGACAATGTGCGTTGCTTTAAACAAGAGTAAGTTATTTTTTCTTACCACATATTTTTCTATATTTAGAATATAATAAAAATGAATTCAGAATTATATATAAAAGTTAAAATAACAACCTTTTTGTGGTGAAATAATAATGTTAATTAAAAGAGTTTTAATTTTATTTTTAATTCTAAAATTATTTTTTAATTTTGGAAAATTAATTTATAAAAAAATATGAAATACTTGGTATTAAATAAATAAACTAAGATATTTTTTAAGTAATTCAACTTCAATTAAATATAAGATATAAAATATTCTTTTCTTTATGAAAGAGCTAAATATTAAGAATTAATTAGGATGAAATTGAAACTTAGTCGTCTATATCAAAATAACATAAAGTTTAAGGACTAATTTTAACGAAATTAATGTTTATGTGACTAATTGCAAAACAGATAAAGTTTAATGTTCAATGAAGAAAAAATTAAAGTTTGGGATACCTATTTATAAAAAGAATAAATTTTAGAGGCTTAATACTTTTTTTAATATATAATTAGTAGGTAAAAAAATAAAGATCACATTCAGTCAATTTATTATTTAAAAATTAATTATTGAGATTGAGCCCTTTTGCTTCACACATCTTTGAAGACCTTTTTAATGACTTTGATCAATAACACCTAATATAATTGAACAAATAGCGAATGCACATCTCATGAGATAAAAAATGTGTGATGAAATAATAATAATAATAATAATAATTAACTTTTTCTATGGTTAAATAATTTTTTAATACCTATAAATTAAAATTAATTTGATTTTGATACCTTTTTTTTTTTTTTTATCAATCTGCTTCTTAAAAACTTTTATCTTTCAAAAAATATGTCATGAAAACGACACAAATAATGAATCACATTAAGGGTGACATTTTTATTAGTAACATCATTATTTAGCAAAAAACACAAACTCTTCACAACAAGTACCTCACAAAGTCCACGGCAGGAGAGTAAGAGATCCCTTCCACTAACTAAAAGTTAAGCCACTAAAAATTAATATTTATCAAACTAAACACTCTGGTCTTTTTATTGTATTCAAACAATAGTAATTATTTTCAAACTATTTTTTAATAAACTTATCCAAATAAAAATTTATCCTAATTATAATCAATTATAAATATAACCAACTATCGAAATAGTTAATTTTTCAACTTCTTCAAATTATCCCTTTTTTTTTTTTTTACATAATGGAATCATGCATTCATTGCATTGCATACATGCAGGACTTTTAGAATTTAAATTTAAAATTAAAATAAAAAAATAAAGATACGTTATTTTCGTGGGTTTCCCTAAAAAAAACCAATGAAACACAATTTTTCCGCAGGAAACTGTCACACTTTTAAAGCAACATCATTTGAACTTCGTAAAGGAAGCACTCTCACTCCCCTCTCTAAAGCAAAATCACTCTTCTGCTTTTCTGGAAATTCTTAAACTACAACCTTTAAGTAAAACGAAAACTCAAAGTCATTCACAAGGGGCAAGATCTCCCCTTTTCTTGTGGTCTTGATTGTTGATTAGTACCTAAACGACAACCATCTTTCTCAAACACGATCCATCTTTCACAACGAAACTTCTTTCCTTTCGCCAGTTCATCCATCACTGCACTATTTCAGCTTATTATTGTTCATACATAATATTGTATTAGGAAATAAAAGTAGTCTCTACAAAGCTGTGATCCTGCCATTCTAGTAGGAAAAGAATGCCTATGACTCTCTCACACAGTCTGGTGTGAACAAAGCAACTGTACCTCCTTTCACCTTCCTTTATTCTTCAACATTCTAATGTAAACACAGAGGCAAAGTTGGCTTCAAATGATTCCAGTCTGTGTACTAGAAACTATAAAGAAAAGAAGTTATAATAACATGAAATAGAATATATCCTAAGTTGCATTAGTAGCATCATTTCCAAAATTTCAATCTTGGGTGAAAGCATTGAATTAGGAGTATGAAGAAAAACAAAAAAACCAGAAGGATCCCTCCTAGCATTTCCATTGCAGCTCACACTCACAGGTAAAAGAGATCAAAATATAACAAGAAACTAAAGTATGAAACTAAGAAATAATGATTCAATTAGTTCTCAAGGCCTACACTAAAGATAAGGGGAAACAGATCCACAATTTTGATCACATATTATAAAAGATATATCTCTCACTAATTGAAATTAGGATGTTGGCATATATAAGCAAATTAAAATGACCACACTGCAGCTTACCAAATAAAAAAAAGAAAAAGACCACACTGCAGAATCAAAACGATCATCAGTTTTATGATGGCTTCAACCAAAGTGTGTTATAATGACAATGACCATGTTAAGTACAATTAGTTCAATCATTGTAAACAAAATGACCAAAATGCAGACTACAAAATCAAATTGATCATTAGTTTTATGATGGCTTCTACCAAAGTGTAGTATGACAATTAAGTACCAATAGTTCCATTCATTATTGAGGCAGGGCAAGGAACTTTTCAACCTCCCAAATGGTTCCATTCATTATAAAAATTCCTTTATATGCTTCTCACGACAGGAAACTATATTTTTTACTGAGTGATCACTCTATGGTTTCTCTCATTCTCTATCAACTACACTTGCTTTTGGTATAAACAAAAGAAAGGGTTTTATGTCCACTTTGGATATGCAAACTTAACTTTTCGACTAATTTATAGATGCACAACAAGGAGAGGATCATACCTTGGGTAGGAATTTTCTTGATGGGTGGTCTACCATGATTTGAGTATATAGTTTTTCTTCTCGTGAGACAAATTAATCATGGACATGAAGCAGTTTCCTATTTCTGCATTAGTGTTGATAGACATACGTTGTGGTCATTTAGTTGTAACAGTGGTAACACCTAACATGAAAGCAAAACAAGGTCAATACATCATTCATTGATAAACACCTAAAGTTAAAGGGCATATCACCTTTCAATTCAAAACAAATATAATCCTAAAATGTGGCTTTAGAATATTAAGAATGAATCCAAAAGTAACCGTTAATTGATAAAATTGTCTTGGCTTACACATGCCTCAATTGCAATGCATCCACAAAAATAATACGCAACCTCAATTTAAAACTATCTTAATTGACATAAACTAAAACAAGAACATCCACAATCTTGATTTCTATCCCAATTTAAATACTACTCTTAAAAAGTTGTTACAGTTACATTCAGCAAAGTTGCAAGTAAAAAAGGCTGATGCAACCACCCTTGAATTTTGACATACAAATTAAAACAATAAAATCCAAGATTTCCACTCATGATTAGCTAGGGGTAAAACATTGTACTTGAAGGAGTGTTGCTACAAGGCCTTGGTTGAGACCACTGCAGAATACGTGTTCATGATCGTGACATTTGCTGAGGGTGTGGCCTCAGAAAAGTATTGTAAATGTGAACACTGATTAGCACGCCTTGAAATAGCATCACCCGATTCTTCTCTTGCATCACCTCAACCACTTGCTAATCTGCATCCCCTTTTGGTCCTCCAAGCTCAAGAAACTCTGCAGCACCAAAAACACAATTAAAAATAAAAGAAAATTCAAAACTTGCAGCAAAAGACGTAACAACAACCCACATGGAAAAATCGAATAAAAGAGAAAACATAACCACAAATATCTCATCTAAAGATAAAGATATTACTTTGAAAGATAAAGACTTTAATTATTTTGAAATTGGGGTTTGCCCAAATAAAACTGAAGTTGATCAACCTTACAATAGATGATTAGTGCCATCAATTATGAATTTCAAGATGGTTGGTCCAATTTTTTAAGAGTGATACTTTTGGTACAAAAAATATACGAAGATGAAAACAACAGAATAAAGAAAAAGCCAACATGATTAGGACGATTAATGAAGATGAAAGCTACAGCAAAAGAAGCAAGAGAAAAAGCAACACGCCCATGGATAAAGATGGTTACTCTGAGTTCTTGCTATTCTTGAATCTGATAATGCATTGTTATTGAAACATTAAACAAACACTACTCTTTGATGTCTATCAAACAAATAATACAAGACGCAAAAGGGGTATCAGAAAACCTCATTGATGGATGAATTGGCGAACAGCGAAGAAGCTTTGTTGCGAAAGATGGAACGGCGTTTTAGAAAGATTGTTGTCGTTTAGGCACTGAAGAACAATCAAGGCCAGAAGAAAAGGAGGATCTTGCCCCTTCTGAACGAGTTTGAGTTTTTGTTGTTTCTGTTCAGTGTTTCAGTTTCCGAATTTGCAGCCAAAAAAGCAGAGTGATTTTGCTTTAGAGAGGAGAGTGAAAAATGCTTCCTCTCCCAAGTTTGAATGAGAGGTTCCTTTAAAGGCAAAGTGTGAAAGGTTTATTTTTTAATATGATAGTTAATTATACATCATATATTCATGTCAAGGATATCTCAATTGGTTGATTGGTTGAGTGGGATTAGCAGAAATAGTCTAACACGGTCTTCCCTTCCTATACATACTTATCCGCAAAAAAAAATTAATAAATAATTATTTTAGTGACTTTTAAATTAAATTATTTCATGTATAAGTTTAATCTAAACATACTTGTAGACTTATTTTACATAAAAATATTAACTATGTTATTAGATAAAATTATCTTATTAAATAATTTTGACGAGTATTAAGGATTGTAGGATTTATTGATTTTCATAGTCATTCAATCAAGATCCGATATGAAATGGTAATTAAGTATATTAAGTTTTATCATCATAACTTTTTAAAATGTTACTTATGGTTTAAAATGTTTCAATCATTACAGGTGAATTTAAATCTACATTTTTTATGGTGTGGGTGGTAAATGTATGGTCCTTGTGGTTACATAAAAATGACATAGTGTATAATGAGAATTGAAAAATTACATTACATAGAGGAGGTGATAAAGTTGATCAAGTTGAGCTATATATAAAAAACTCATTAAACATCATGATTTCTTTGATGAAGAGTAATGAAAAAAGGAAACATAGGATTTTCATCCTATTATTTTCTGGTGGTACTGGCTGATAGTGGTATGTTGATTGTTTTGTTTTTAGTTAATGTTGAAGATAACTGCTGATAATATTGTCTCATGGTGGGGTTTTGTTCCTGTTTGTTATTTAATAGACAGGGGGCTATTTGTAGCTCTGTCACACATGTTGGTTGGGGTGGTGCTTGTAATGTTCTGTGTGGGCTATTGTAATTTTCTGCTAGACCATGGCGTAACTAATGATTGATGCAGCATTATTCTGCTCCTTGTGGATAATGCTTGCTCATAAAATTTGGCTTTGTCTTTCAAAAAACATTGTATTATTGCATAAAAAATTATTTTCTGATACAAATAACTTATTAGTTATCTTTAACTCTTAAGAATTGAATAATTAATAATTTGAATTTTTAGTTATTAATAAGTTTTTCTTCAAAATATTTAAGTGTTAATTTTTTTTAATAATGATGTATCAATATAAAGTTCTCTCTCAATGATATAATTTTGATGTTTACAACTAAAATTTAGAGAATTGAATAAATTTTATTATTGAACCATGGATAGGTACTAACTACAAACCCTTGTGAGGTTTTTGACCATACGAATGAAGGTTAAATAGGTCAATACTAATTCATTTGACAACTCTACTTAAAAGTTAATTGTTGACATAAAAATTATATTATTATCATTTTTATATTGAAATATTACATGCATTGTTAACTACAAGAGGATTATATATCTTATACTCTTACTAGCAAACATGAACAATTTTACATAATGTATTCGTGTGTCATGTAAAGAAATGTTTTTTTTAACTAAAAAATAATTTATATAATTAAGAAAGAAAAAGTTAAGAGGATTATATGTATCATTAATCAATGTATCACTATTGTATAAACTCATATTTTATTTTATTTTTAAATGTATTTTTTTATGAATTTTAAAATTTATGTTAATCTCTTAGAAGCCAATATGTCCTGCACTTAAAGGCAAATGTTTTTATTGATTGAATTTTGATAATTAAGCCTTACATATTATGCAAAATAGTAGAAAATCATATTATTGGATCATGAATGATAAATTAAAAAAGAAAAAGGTTTTAAAATTTAAAAAAAAAACTATATACTAAATCACTGGAAGGGGACTTGAAAGTCCAAGCTTTTGATTAAGAAGCACACTACCTCTAACCAAACTGAGGGATTCCATCTTCTATTAAATCAACATTCATAAACAAAATTGTATTAATTAGGAAATAAAAGAAGTCTATACAAAGATTCCATCATGGAATTCTAGTAAGAAAACAATGCCTCTCTGACTCTTTTACATACTTTGTATAAAACAAAGCAACTGCACCAGCTTTCGCCTTCTTCATTCTTCAACAATCTAGTGTACTGGAAACTATAAAGAAAAAAAGTCATAAGATGAAATAAAATATAGGCTAAGTTGCCGCAGTAGCATCATTTTCAAAATTTCAATTGACATGATTTCATACACATGGAGGAGTTACATTAGGAGGGTAGTATCTCTAATGATGAATTTATGCTTCTAAAGTGTATTTGTGAAGCTTGTGATTAAGGTCCATAAGGAATTCTGTGTTTCTATTGGGAAGAAAAGCATAAGTTGGTGACTAGTAGTTAATGAGCCGAACAATTGCAAGAACTCAACAAGTTGGCTTGGCCTTTCATAAGCTGAGACAAAATAAAGCGTCCATAATAAAGACACTTAATCACATACTGTGATTACTGTCTACTCTTGATTGTAGAATTTGAGTAGATACTAGATACTCTTACATCCTCTCTAACCATAGTAATGAATTGAATTGTTTATATCTTTTATGACACAAGTTCTTCCACTGTAGTGTCCCAGTAGAGCCTGTTATAATTCACATGTAATTCTGTGAGCCTGTTAAATTCTGTTGGGGTAAAGGTTTTTAGAAGAGGTTTACAAAAGCTTTTTTCTTTTTCTTTTTATAAAAAGAGAATTTATTAAGATATAAAAAAGAGGCACACAAGCAAGAGGATGAAGTCCTCAGGAACTAAACCAAGAAAAGAAGGGAAAAAAGACTAAATATGAGAAACATGCAACTGTAATCAATTGAACATTTTCTTCCAAAAAGAGTCGAAATCCCAAATCAATTGAACATTTGAAATGAGGGATGTGTCTTGCTTCTGAGGGTGAAGAATGGAGTAATTTTCCTTTTGTTCTAAAATTTTTGGGCATTAATGCAGTTCTAGCACAGTAATCCCTACTGACTGTTGTGTTCATTATCATCACAGTTGATTTATTTTCTGAGCTGCTGTAATAACTATTTTTATTAAATAGTTTGGCCTTACATGGTTACTCAAGGTTTTGAGATGTTCCTATTAATTTTTCAAAACTTAATTAAAATGAACTTAAATTTTAAGTTGCTATTATAAAAAAAAAATTTACAGTTAAGTTTAAATATCAAATTTTAATTACATGTATTTTCAAAAAAAAAAAGAAAAAAGAAAAGTTAGAGAATTAGTCGAGACAAAATAAGAGTTTGAAAATTTTTAGAAGGGTTAATACTCTTTTACCAATAAGAAAGAATAAGACCAAATTGAATATACTAACTAAATTAGGTGACTAAGACTGTAATATAGGGCTTAAATAATATTTTTGTATCTATAAACTAAATTAAGCCATCAAAATTGTAAAGGGCTTAAATAACAAATTTGAAAAAGATATTTATCGTGAAAATAACATATTAATAATGAGTCAAAAAAATTTTAAATATATGTACTTGATGATATGACATTAACATCATCTTTTAATAAAACACACTTAACAATAGATAATAATTTGAAATATTAAAATGTTAAATACTAAAATAAATAAAAAAAGTGAAAATTTAGTTAGTAAAAATTTTCTAGATCTATCACAATATAAAAATTTATAAAATAATTATAATATATATATATATATATTTATATATGAAATATCGTTATTAAATGTCAATGTAAAATTTTTTATATTAATAATAGATAACTTTAAAAGCAGACACACATAGAGTGAAAGTTGGAAGAGAGGTAGAGGTTGAAGATTCAAATCTCTCTTAGAGACCGGAGGGAAGGAAGAGATTGCAGGTTTAGATCTTTCTCAATGACGAAATTCTAACATATTAAAAATGAATATCTAATAATTGAAAAGTAAAAAAGCTTTAGAAATAAAATAATACAAAAAATAACAATGTGAAGCATTAAAAAAATTATAAGAAAATCAAAACGCATTGTTTTACATATTGATCAGAAAGATTATTTATAATAAGATTTTTAGATTATTAGTTGTTTCCAAAAATAAGTTGGGTGTTTAGCAACCTTCCTTAAATTTAAAAAACCTAAAATAAATTGTTTTTAAAAAGTTTAAAATTTATACCTTTTGATTAATTTTTAATAATTTTTTTCAGCTCTTCCACACTCTTTTACTCTCTAAAAGTTTAATTTTTTATTTTAAAATAAGATTATCATTTTCAAATAATTTTTTTACAAAACTTACCCACAAAAACTAATTTTAATTATAATCATCGATAAATATAACCTATTTATTAAATAATATAATTTTTCAATTTTTACAAACAAACCATAATAAAAAATAATTATCCCTATTATTTATGAATAATAAAATTATGCATTCGATACACCTAGCTGGACTCCCTCAGCCTCTCTAAAGAGAAAAGAATAAATAAATCCTTAACATTTAAATTTAAATTAAAATAAAAAAAATAAAGAGCTAATTTCTTTCCACCAAAGAAACAAAATTTTCCGCAGGAAACAAGTCCCGCTTGCACTTTAAAAGCGACCTGAGCTTCTCAGAGCGAAGCATTCTCACTTTCTCTCTAAACCAAAACCACTCTGTTCTTTGTTATTCTTTTTGGAAATCCAAAAGGACAATGATGAATCAGAACGGAACCTCGAACTCGTTCATAAGGGGCAAAGTTTCACCTTTTCACATGGCCCTCATTGTTGATAAGTACCTCATCGACAACAACCTTTCAGTGACGCGCTCCATCTTTCGCAACGAAGCTTCTTCCATCTTGGCCAATCCATTCGTCAATGAGGTTTTCTGATACCCTTTTGTGTCTTTGTCATCTCTTTTCATGTTCTTGTTTTATCTTTATATTTTTGTTTTGAAAGAAGATCATACAATTTCTTTGGAAAGAAAATTGTCCAACCATAACACATACGCATAGAAACCACAGTAACTATCAAATGCATGTTTACTTCTTTGATCATGATACCACCATAGATCACAACATTTCAAGAATAGCAAGAAACCACACCTCTAAAGAATCCTCTATTTTGAATGCAATATTCTCTACCCTTTATATATTTCCATTGTGCACTATTGCTACTGTTCTTGCTCTTTCTTTTTGCATGTTTACTTCTTTGATTATGATACCACCATAGATCACAACATTTCAAGAATAGCAAGAAACCACACCTCTAAAGAATCCTTTATTTTGAATTCTTACCCGTTATATATTTCCATTGTGCACTATTTCTACTGTTTTTGCTCTTTCTTTTTATTTCACTGACCATCTTTATTTGTTTGGAAGAAGATCATACAATTTCTTTGGAAAGAAAACTGCCCAAACATAACACATATGCATAGAAACCACAGTAACTATCACATGCATGTTCACGTCTTTGATTATGATACCACCATAGATCACAATATTTCAAGAATAGCAAGAAACCACACCTCTAAAGAATCTTTTATTTCGAATTCCATATTCTCTCCTTTATATATTTCCATTGTGCACTATTTCTACTGTTTTTGCTCTTTCTTTTTATTTCACTCATCTTTATTTGTTTGGTAGCGGTTTTCCTTACCGTTTATGCCATTTAGTTAACATATTTTTGTACCAAAACTATCACTCTTAAAAGAATTGGACCAACCATTTTCAAGATAATACTTGATTGAGATAATAATCTATTGTAAGGTTGTATCATAGGTTAAATGTGAAACTGTAAATTAATATTTTTATCTTTATATGGGATCTTTTTGTTTTTGGTTTATTGTATTATCGTATTATTCCATGTTTTTGTTTTATTGTATTATTCCATGTTTTTGTTTTATTGTATTATTCCATGGAGATGTTGTCTTGTCTTTGCTGCAAATTTTGAATTTTCTTTTATTTTGAATTGTTTGGTGCTGAAGAATATGTTGAGCTTGGAGAAGATACTGGATGAGTATATATGTTTGAAGGAGCAAAAGAGGATGTTGGATCAGCAAATGGTTGAGGTGGTGCTAGAGAAAAACAGAATTCAAAAGCTATTACAAAGCATTGACAATACTATTCATGTTTACAATACTTTGCCGAACCCATCCTCATCAAATGGCGCAATCATGAATACAGATTCTGTAGTGGTTCCTCAACCAAGGCTTAGTCAAAAAACTCATTCAGGTAAAGCGTTTTTCCCTTAGCTAATCTTGCGTGGAAATTTGGGATGCTATTGGTTAAATTGCAACTTAACTACTATTTATTTATTTAACACTGTTTAAATTGAGATGTCAATCATAATTGTGGATATTCTTGTTTTAATTTATGTTAATTAGATAGTTTTAAATTGAGGTTGCATTGTTACTTTTATAGATGCATTGCAAATAAATAATTTGATGACAATAATAAGAATTTGTAATTGTGGTTCCAGACTGTTATTTAAAACATATCATATCAGAAAACTTGATCTTGCTCCTTTAAGAATAAACTTTGGTTTCAATTTAGTATTTTTTGTTTGATAATTGGTAAATGACAATAGCAAAACTCACATAAAGATGTTTATTTAGTAGTCCAAGTTAACATGAGTGGGGTGTAGTAGTAATTCTTAAGCTTTGTACTATTTAAGTGAGAGTGGATGACTTATGAGATTAAATGATTATTTTAAAGTAACACATTACATTTATGCTGGGTCAATTAATGTGCTAAAAGTCACATTTTAGGATTAGATTTCTATAGAATTGAAATGTAATATGACCTTCAAGTTTAGTTGTTTATCAATTAAAGATGTATTGACATTGATGTGCTTTCATGTTAGGTGTTTCTACACTGTCACAGCCTGTTCCTATAAACCTTAATACAAAAACTGTAAACTGCTCCACACCTATGAGTAGTTTGGCTAACAAGAAGAGAAAAGATACTCAAACTATGAGTATCCCAATAGCAGCAAAGAGGCCTCGTGGTAGGCCACCTGGCAGGAAAATTGGTACACAAGGTACAATCATCTCCTAGTTTGTGCATCTATTAATTATATATTCTAAGATTTCATAATTTAATCAATTATATTTTCACTGCCTTTATTCTTAGGTCAAAGCACAATGTCACCATCAAGTAATATTGTCAATAATCAAGTAGTTTCTCAATCATCTGGTGAGAATTGTGCACTTGATGGTCCCCAGGTTCAAGGATCTCCCTCTTGTTCCAATGTAAAGCTTCCATCCAAGAGAGTAGTGGTTAGACCTGATTTTGTACAGAGTAGTCCTTGCATTTCTCCTATCAATATTGATCTTGACAAGGAAGATCAGAGGAGTAGGTTGGATGCCTTTGATATTCATGAAAGCTTGGACAAATCATTTCCTAACATGGTTTCTACATCTGAGTCTGGCAAGGAAATTGTTGTACCTGACAATGATTTTTCAGACTTGGAAATGGACAAGTCATACGATGAAATGTCAGATGAATTAGAAATCTCTTATGACTTCGATTTTTCTGAATTTGGAGGCATGAATTTTTCTGATCTGCAAGACTTGATTCATTGCGTGGATGATGCTTTAGGGGATTGTTTCTATTTATTTTTGTTGCAATTCCATTGTTATTAATTCAATGCTTCTATCTGACATTTTTTCTGTCTTTCTTTGAATAGATCTTCTCATGAATGCAATGTAAATCAAATTAGCTCTGAAATACCACCATGTACCAAAGCCTACAAAAGCACAGAAAAAGACATGGATATTCAAGGTAATAAAGTTTATTTTTCAGGTCTTTATTGTCTGACTACATGTTTTTGGTAGACTTTGTTATAATATCGTGTCATAATATCGTTAGAGAGTGTAGCTGTTCAAACCATTGTTATCAGCAATTTGTTGCACTGAAATTTAGATTAACTACACCACCCCTCAAAACCAAAACCAAAACCTGAAAATTTTAAGAATAAAAATGTCATGTCTAATAAGTAATAACAATAAGAGTACCAAAGTCCACACCACAATATAGTCATAAACTGTGTCTTCCAAGGATCAGCAATTTTGGATCTGCCTTTATCTTTGAGTTATACATCTGGCTTCTCTTTATTTGATTTTGCATCTCCCTTTTTGTATTATATTTACTTAAGGGCTACAATAGAAATGCTAGGAGGGATTCTTCTAGTTTTTTTGTTTTCCTTCATATTCCTAATTCAATCTTATCACACATGATTGAAATTTTGGAAATGATGCTACTTATGCAACATAGGCTATATTTTATTTTCATCTTATAACTTCTTTTCTTTATTGTTTCTAGTTCATATTTCAAGTTGATTTTCCTCTTTGTTTACATTAGGATGCTGAAGAATGAAGGAAGGTAAAAGAAGATGCAGTTGCTCTGTTTACACAAGACCATGACACAGAGGCATTGTTTTCTTACTAGGCTTTGTAAATATTTTTACAATTTATTTGTTGAACGCTCTGACTAACATAAGCTGGAATAGCTCAGTTGGTTAGAGCGTGTGGCTGTTAACCACAAGGTCGGAGGTTCAAGCCCTCCTTCTAGCGTTTTTGTATGCATTTTTTGTTAGTTTAAATCTTTTTGTTTATGAACTAATCATTTATCAATTATCATTAATAAAGTTAAATTGATAGCTTATTCAATTGTTAGTTTTGCTTATGTAATGTTTTTTTTTTACTGAATGCTTTTTCTTAGTAATGCAAAAATCAATCAAGTTTTGTAAGCAGATCGAATAGTTTTGCATAAAAAGTATGGTTGAATCATCTAAATTCAATTGATAAAAACATTTGGTTTAAGTCGAACACATATTTAGATTGATTTTTACGTTATTATAAACAAAAAACATAGCATATCAAAATACACAAATAAAATTTATTATAAACAAAATTTACTGAATTTTGATTTCTCAAGCAAAATTCTAAATTACAATATGAAAACATATTTTGTCATAAATTTAGACATAAAACTTACGATATGATTAAAGTATTTTATTAATAGATGTGGATATATTTAACAGGAATCTATTGGAAAGATATCTTAATTTTTCATATATACATCCATTTAATAATAGGTGTGGATATACTTATTAAAATATTTATAAATATTTATTTTTAATACCTATTAATTCTTCTTCATAGATTTTATTTGCAAAATATCTATAGATATGGATAATTATATTGTGATACTAACAATACTCTTAAAATTTTCTTTTTAATTATACAATTCTACTAGATGAATCCTTTGAACTTGTAGATAACAATAAATGTAAAATTTCTGTTGAAAAAAAGATATTGCTGTTTGTAAAATGTCAGAGATATCATTTTGCTAAAGAACTATTCTAAAATAAATGCTTTTTTGCTAAAGAAGCTATACTTGTAGATACTTATTAATTAAATTTAATTAATTGATTTACCTTCTAAAATAAATTTAACATTTTACTAAAAATAAATTATAAATAAAATTTAAATAGTGACCTACATTATAAGATAATACAAAATATTTTAAGACGAGATTTTGCATTAGAAAAAAAGGGAATAAGTAATTCGCTTTAATAATGTTAATTTTTTTTATAAGCTTTTAAAAATGTTAAATTAAACAAACTAGATCATTAATCAACACAAAAGAGAAACGTAGTAGTGTAGTATTATTACATATCTTAAGAGAAAAGAAAATAATTTATTATATATTAAATAATAATTTTTTTATATAAAAAGCCACATTTTTATATACAAACCTCTTAAAAGTAAAACTGCAATACGGTACTTTTTACGTATCCTTATGTTTCAATGTCTTTATATATTAAAAGTTAAATTTCTAAGGTAGAAGAATATACAAACCTACAATCCTTTATATGCATATAATCACAATTTTCATTGTTTTATTTTAAAATAAAGATATTCAATTTTCATTTTTTTTAAATTTATAATTTTTATTTTTGTTTTAAAATAAAATATTTAATTTTTCAATTTTGTAAAATCTATATAATTATAGCTATTCTATAAAATTAAAATTTAAAAACATTGATCTTTAAGAGATTAATATAACATAGTCATATAACCAAAATTTGAAGATAACCCAAATTTAAAGATGTGACTTAAAATTAGTTGTTTAATTCAAATCTAAATGAATGATAATTTAGTAATAATTAACTCTGTTGAGTTTGACGGAATATCTAAAATTATAGATTTCACAAGGTCTAATTTTTTTAAAATAAAAGACTAAACTTATAAATTTTAAAAGAAGACTTAATTCTTTGTTTTAAAATAGGATGATGCAGATTTAAAAAAAACTAAAATTTTATTTAAGTTTACACATTAATCTATTTAATGAATAATTAACAATAGACAATAATTTATTAGAAAAGTTATTGAAATCTGTTAACGATATTTAGAGCATGTTTAGATACTGTTTTAGCCAATTTATAAGTTACTTTTAAATTAAGAAAAAAATTAAAGCTTAAAAATATAAGGATAATATATTTGTCATATTTAATTATTTTAGCTTAATTTTTTTTTAAAAAAAACTATTTGGTAATTTTTTCTCTTTACTTGTCTAATGAAAAATATGTTTATTATATTATAAATTTTTTGTGAGCTTATGTAAAATAATTTATGTAATACATATACGGTAAAATAAACTATTTAAATATTTAAATATTTTATAAATATTTTTTAGCCAAATAAAAAATTTAAAATGAGCTGGATTTAACAATACATAAGTTAAAATACAAAATCTTGTGATAAATTAGTTTATGTAAAACAATTTACATAATACTAATATTGTAAAATAAAATCTTTCGAAATTTAAGTTTTTTTTTTATAGATACAATTTTGGTCCAAATTCTCTTTTAAAGAAAACAAATTTAAAAATAAAATTAAACAAATGGTAAGTAAATTAAAATAAGTTGGGTAGCTTCTTTATATTACAAATTAAATTTTTAGGTACAAGAATACAAAACACTTATAATACTTTATATACATTGGCTAATAAAAAATAATAATTTATATACATATAATTAATTAGATGATGATACATTTTTTTAAGGAACAAAAATTGATGATATATAATATAATATACAATTTTTTGTGCAAAATTAGCTTATGTAAAATTTGAAGGATAAAAAGTTAAATATGATGTTTGTTAGATTTAATTATTTTTACTTAAAATCTTCTTTAAAGTGGTGTATATATATATATATATATATATATATATATATATATATATATATATATATATATAAAATACAATTTTTTTGCAAAATTAGCTTATGTAAAATAATTTAATACTTATACAGTAAAATAAGCACATTAAAAATTTAAGTACTTATTTATAAACTTTAAACAATATTTTAATTTTATTGTTTAAAAAAATTATTTTCATTTTAATTTTTGCATTCAAGAAATAAAGTTTAACGTTAATTTTTGCAGCATAATCCTTTTTATTAAAATATAAAATATTTATCTGATGCATGTCATAAATTATTTTAAATAGATAATATATTAAAAATGCAGCTATTTACAATATTATAAAAGATTATTTCCTTTAAATTCTTTAATTACATGATAAGTTACTAAACTACAAAAGCTTTTAATTAACACTCTTGCTTAAATTAGATACTAAAAATATATTTATTTGACAAAATAAATTAAAACCAAATAAAAAAATATTCAAAGAACATATTCTAATACAAAATCTTGAAAGGAAAAAAATATATTTACAAAAGGTTATTTAAGCTTCTTTTTTTTTTTAACTTAGCAGTTAGGTAAACTTAAAAAAGAACCTTCTAAAATTTAAGTTATAGTTGGGTTTTTTTTCTTTAAGTTAAAAATTGATCATCTTTTTTTTCAACTCAAATAAAATTTAAATTTTGATATCATTAATTTTAAGTTTTTTTTTAACAAAAAGGAATTTCTTAAATAAAATTAAAAATTTGAAATCATTTTCAATGGCAAACGTGCCTTGCTGCCTAACGAAATCAATTCGAAAATTGAAAATTTGAAATCAAGCTTCCAAGGTAATTGCTTGTAAATCAAATAAAAAAAAAACAACTCTATTAAAAAGAAAATCACATATTCAATAATATCTTATCTTATCTTTTCTTATTTGGCGCCAAAACCCAAAACTTTTTAACTTTCAATTCTTTAAATTACCTTCTTCCTCACATTGATAGCACATATCTTCTTCCTCAAATAATTGAAAGCCACAATGTGGAAACCAATTAAAAAGGATCTGTGAGGCACAAAAAAGTAACAAGATCACACCATTTCAAATAGCTATGGTTGTTAATAGATACCTTCGTGATAATAATTTCTCTATCACACAATCCACCTTTCACAGTGAGGCATATTCTCTCCTTGCTTGTTCGTCAATCAGTCAGGTTCTTCCTTCTCTTCTTTTCATAGACCAAATATTAATGTTAATTATTATTATATATAAGTATCGAATCCACAATCTTTTTTTATTTCTTTGTTATAATCAACTAATTATTAATTGAATCGTCTTCTATATCTTTGTTTGTCTTTTTTATTGCAAGTTTTTTTTATAAGTCAAACAATAATGTTATAAAATAAACTTAGGAAAACACAAAACATACCCTCCTTATGAGGTATAAAAAAAAATCAAAATAGTTATTTATTGCGAGTTAACAATTATTGGTTATTAAGAAGAAAATCAAGATTTACATTAATTAAACATAAGGTTAATATATATATATATATATATATATGATAAAATAGAACTGTAGTTTTTTAAACGAAGCTAAAATAAAATAAAAAAAAAAAACACGTTTTCATATAGATACTTTTACTTCTTCACATTTAGATAGGAAAACAAATTAGGAGCGACTGTGAATTTTCTTTTCCTAGTCTTTTTCTTTAAATAAAATTGTTTTTGAATTATGTTTTTTCTTAAACATTTAAATATAAAATGTATTTCACGCAATGGGAAATTAATCAATACGTTGTAAAAATAAAATATTTTACTAGTAGAGTACATTAAAGTAAAAAATCACACACGTGAAGTTTTTTAATTTTTATAATTTTATAAAACTAAATATATTAATAGAAGTATTTAATGGCAATATTCGTCATATGTTGCTTTCCTCTTCCATGTATTCTTATATATTTTTTATATTGTTGTTTTTGTTCTTAGAATATTAATACTGGTCTAAAACCCTCAAGATATAAAAATAACAGATTTTACTTATTTAAATTATTTTTCATCTTGCTATGTCATAATAAGTTAGTTGATTCCAAATAAAATAATATTTTATTTTCCTTTATTACCGGCCTATTCCAAATAAAATAATATAATAAGTTAGTATGACACAAAGTTTTAATATATAAAAATTATATATTTATTTCAGAATACATGTTTAAAATAATTTATTTGAAATTATTTTACTATAATTTTTTATAAATTTAATAGAAATATGCACGGATTTCTATTTTTTAATAACTTAAAGTGCGTTTTTTTATCTGATAAATTAGTGAATTTTATTTTGATTCCTAATTTGTTTTTGTTTTTGTTCGTAATAAACTTTTTATTTTGTCATTGGTTCCCACACTAGTTTAGATAGTGTTTGACAAAAATTATAAAAATTGTTTAGATAGTTATTTAGGAACCAGAAATAAAATAAAAATTTATTATAGATGAAAAAATAGAAAAAATGATTAGGGACGAATAAAAAAATTACTAATTTATTAGGGATTAAAAACATTAAAACATTAGAAATTTTTATATCTAAATTTATTTTTCAAAATTTTTAAATCAATTTTAATTTATGTCAATATAATAATAATAATAATAATAATAATAATAGTAATAACAACAACAACGATATTGAATAGAAAAATAATTTATTTGATAAATTTATTTTTATGAATTCAGAATTTTTTATGGGTGGATTTTAGCTTTATTAATTTCTTAACATTAATATTTTGTAATATGTAAGCATTTGTGTTTGGGTTACTCTTTGTGGCCTTCTCTAATAAAATTCATCTTTGCCTCTTCAAAAAGAAAATAAAAATAAGGGAGAGAAAATTGTAGAAATAATTTGATTGAGTGCAAGGCATAGTAGGTAACTCAATTATTATTTTTTATTTTGATTTTGATATTTGAACATAAGTTCTTTTTTCTTTTAGGAGTCAATTCATTTGTTGAGTTTGGAGGAGATATTAGATGAGTATACATCTTTGAAGGAACAAAAGTTGATGTTGTATCAAGAAAATGTTAAGTTGATGCAAGAAAAAAATCGAATTCAGATGTTGCTTCATAGCATGCAAGATGCCATAAGACTTTACAATACTCCTTCGGAGCTACCCTCACTGAATGTCATGGCGACGAACACAGATTCTACAATGGTTTCTCAATCAAGTATTTGTAGCAAAATTTCTATAGGTACGTTTTTCTCTTTGGTAATTATTAGTTGAAATATTATCTATAATTAGATGTTCTTGTTTTAATTTTTATATGTTTGGTTGCTATCAATTTTAAGAAGACAATATATTTTTGAAACAATAAAACAATATTAGTTATTTTGATTACTTAATCGAAGTTGTAAGGTATGTTTTCGAATTTAGGATGTAGTGGGTATAATTATATTAGTTGTTTCTTTTAATAATTCAATCATTTTGTGTTACAATAGAATGTTACAAGTGACACTCATCATTATATGATGTAGAAGCTATATTTGACTGTGTGAATATTTATAGATAAAGGGTTTTAAATTGTTGTTATGTCGCGAGTTGTTATGTTATAAATTGTTTGGACATGATGGAGTTTACATTTTGTTATATGGTTTTATGACTAGGGCATGATATTGGCATAGTAATACTAATTCTGCTCCTATGCAAACTGCATCAAACACACAATCGTTGTCCAAATTTATTAACGTAAATGTAAACACAGGAAACTTCACAAAACCTATGGTTAATGGGTCTAAGAAAAAGACACAAGATACTCTAATAGGCATAAAGAGACCTCGTGGTAGACCCCCCATCAAGAAAATTCAAGTCCAAGGTATAATTTTTTGCATTTACTAGTTATATGTTAAGATTTCATGACTTCATCAATTATTTTTATTTTATCCTAATTTTCAGGTCCAAAAATACTGTCACCATCAAGTAAAATTACCAATAATCAAGTAGATTCTCAACCATTTTCTACATCTCAATCATTAGTTAGGAACAGTGCAAGCAATAGATCACAAGTTCAAGAATTCAATATTCCCACATGCTCATTCAATCCCCCTCCGTTATCTATTCCCACCAATTCACCAATTTCAAACATAGCTCCCACAACACATTTGTCTTACAATGATACATGTGTATGCCCTACTGAGATTTCATCAATTGCAACACACAATAAGGAAGTTATTCCCCTTCAATACACTATGATTTCAACTGAGAAAGATATGTTTGGACAAGCAAATAAAAGGGAGGATGAAAGCAGTAGATTGGTCTTTGATGCCTCTGAATTTGACATATCGGATATTGACTTATCAAATTGTAAAATGAACACTTCATTTGATGAACTATTTAGTAATTCAAAAATTCCTTATGAAGATTTTTCTGACTGCCCAACTCTAACTCCTTTTGAGGATAATCCTTCAAGGTATGATTTGTATTTAATATATCAATTCCTTTTTACTTTTGTAATGTTCTATCTAACATTGCTTTTTTATCTTTATTTTAATAGGTATTCTCATGAATGTAATGTAGATCTAAAAGTATCACACCTTCAAGGAGAAACACAGAAGAAGATATAAAAATTAAGGTAATAAAGTTCATTATGCAATTTTTATAACTTTTATCTAAACCATTGTTTACTATGTGATTTTACCTTTCCAAGCCTTCATATGCAATAAAATTTTATACAAAGTTGATTTTCAGTTGCCTTTAATTAGGGGTAGTGAACACCATTCATTTCTTCCTTAACCTATTAATTAGCTTGTTTTTGCAATTAGGTAAGACAATAGTGATCAATCTTTTAGTGATTGTAGATGACTGTAACTCATGTTGTTCTTGTTTTTTCTAGAGGTTTATGATTTACTCAAACTTAAGTTATTTAAAAGGAACCAATTTGAAAACATTCTTTGGCCTAGACCTTCAAATAGTGGTATATTTATTTTCTCTCAAAAGTAAAGCCAAAATTGATATGTTTCAAGTAAAACATGGATCACTAATTTCTAAAATAATATAAATAATGATAAGTTTCTTTATTTTTATTTGTCGTTTCCATGTATTATACTTTTACCCCTCTTGTACAGGTTTCAGCTACAATTTGAAGTCACCAATCAATAAGACTTATTTTACTTATATATTAGAGAAGATTGATCGAGTACAGTCATTTGTTCACATTATCAATGATTTCAAAGCGGGTGATATTGAACAACTTAGATATCACATGTATGTGGTATTTTCATGGGTTTTCTTCTTGTACTCCCATGGTGATTTTCTTTTTATTGCACTTTAATTCTTTCTTTCACCAATGGATTTAGACTATGCTCCAAATGATAGGTGGTTGTTGGGGTGCCAACCTAGTTGGGATCGCTACATCCATTTTGATGCTTTAGCAAAGTCAATTTGATTGTTAAGAAAATTATTAAATAAAACGAGTTATTTGATTTTCATCATTTGATGGTTTGAATTGATAGTTGTGTATAAATGTTAATTGTAGATAATAAAATCTCATAAAAGAAAAATAACATATTAATATTAAACACTAAGGCAACTTCCTCTACGTGCACACATTAGAACGTTGAGAATTGAAAATTAATTATTTATTTGGTTGAACTTATCCAAGTTAAAATAATTTATTTATAAGTTAAAATTACACTAACATAACTAATGAATGAGTTTTTTTTATAATTGAACTATATTTAGGTATTGTTTAACCCAACCTATAAGTTACATTTAGTTAAAATAAAAAAATTAGAGACTAAAAAAATAAATATAAGATGTTTGTGAGATTTAATTATTTTAACTTAAAAGCTTTTTTAAAGTTAACATGTTGAGTAAGTTTTTCTCCTTAGTTGTCTAAATAATATATATATATATATAATTTTTTTGTAAAAAAAAATAGCTTATGTAAAATAATTTAATTCTTATAATGTATAATAAGCAAGTTATAAATTTAAGTATATGTAAAATAGTTTATATAATATTTACATTGTAAAATAAACTCCTTAAAAATTTAACTATTTTTTATAAATATTTATTTAGTCCAACTTCTCTTTTTAAAAAGAGAAAACTAAGTTAAAAATAAATTGATATAAATTGTACTTAAATTAAAAATAAGTTAGCTAGCTTCTCCTTTTAGTAAAATTTTTTGGGCTTAAATAACTCTTTACTCCTAATCATTTGTTTGTCCTTTAAAGATTATTTTAGTTTTTTATTTATAAAAATTAATTTCATTTTAATATCTGTTTTTAAGAAATAATATTTATAGAGATTTGATAAACACATTAATAGACTAACGACTTACCATGTTATTAGAGAGTGTAACGCAATTGTACAATAATTTTTAGTAAAATATATTTTTAATTATTTATAAATTTATCTAATGTCATAAATTATTTTAAATAACTAATATATTAAAAACACAGTTTATTCTAAAATACATAAAATTAACATTATTGATTAAATTAGAGATTAAAAACAAAATTTTTGTTTGACAACCTAAATTAAAACCAAACAAAAAATATTTCAAGACAAAAGTCTAACAAAAAAATCTTTAAAGAATAAAAAAGCTTTTATTTTTCAAGGACAAAAGGTTATTTGAGTTGTTTTTTTTACTTTTCAGTTACTGTTAAGATAAAATTTAAAAAACAAAAAAAAACTTCCCAAGGTTTAAAGTTCGATTTTTTTTCCTTAAAACTACTTTAATTCTATTTTTATTAACTCAAATTTTCTTTCAATAAAATCTGTATTTTCGTGTCGTGAGCTTTAATTTTTTTAAAATAAAATTGAAAATTTGAAATCACTTTTTATAGCAACGTGGTTTGTTATAGGTTCGGAGTTTGATTGCTTGGAACAGATAAGTTTTATTGTTTTAAATTTTAATGAAAGAATATTGAGTTGACAAACGAAAACAAAAATAGTGTTTTACGATATTATATTAGTATTACAAATAATACACAAAATGTGATTCTCTATAAAAATAAAAAGGCAAGTTAAAGAGGTCTTATTTTATTTTTATTTTTTTAATTCGTGTCAAAATTAAAAATATTGTCACTTCTTATTTTTTAAATAACTCATTTTAATAAAAACTCATCCTCATATTATTTATATATGTGAAGACTAATTAATAATAAAAACGTTGAGTCACAGAGAACAACATGATCATACTATTTTAAATAGTTATGATTGTCCACAATTTGTAGTTTTTTTTTTTTCAATTTTCACCCAACTCCTTATTATGCGGTTGAAAAATATATATTTAATTTTACTTTATATGTTAAACATTTCTCGATTGTGATTATAATTTACTCAATTTTATTAACTTACACGACCAGCTCATTATTCTCAACCATTAATATTCCTCTAACTTCTAGTTTCATAAATTTTTACATCAATTGTAATTGTCTCACCAATTTGTTCCGGTTTTTATTATGTAGCTAAAACAAAAAGAATTTAATTTAAACTAAATTTGTTCACTCACATCAAAACTTAATCCAAAATTTAATCAATTTTGAATTTTGGTTTTTATTATAAGTTTAATTAGTATATACTTTTATTGTAAAATTATTTACATTGACATTCAATCACAACCCTTAATTTATAGTAAATTAGTTGACTTTACCAATAAATATTTTAAAAGTGATGTGAATGAAAAAATATAATTAAATATTAGTGTGTACTTATTAAACTCAATTGCTATTAGTTGTGAAAGAAAAATATTTTTACTACAGCTAAATCATAACATATTACCACCCAAGAGTTTTATCCATTTTTTTAATCAACTATATAAATCTTATTAATTATAATTTTACATAATACTAGTATATTTTTATTATGTAATATAGACAATAATTTAAGTAAAATATAAATATATTTAATTAAAAATTAAGGTGTTATAACAATCTAATTCAATTGAACTACTAGTTTCCTTTTAAACAAATTGGATTAAGCCGAGCTGGTTTTAAAAATTAGGTGGTATGTAAATAATGTAATATTTATATAAATATATAAATAAACTAAAACTTTTAATATAATACTAATTTAATAAGTTTAAGGCTTAATTTTAATTTTTATCTCTAATTTATCAAAATTGTAAGATTTATCCTCTTGTTTTAAAATCACACTTTATTTTTAAAAATCAAGAATAGAAGGATAAAATGAGTGAAGTATTCACATATTATCTAGAGAAAAGAGTATAATTTATTATATAATAAATAATAAAAAATAATGTTTATAAAATACTATATCAACACGTGTATATAGATGGAATGACAAAAAATAATTTAAAAATTAAGAAAGTCGTTACTAATGTTTATTAAAAAAAATATTAAAAATTTTAAAAATATAAAAAGATAATAAAATCAGATTTTCAGTTCCAAGTTAATTATCCCAAAAATTACCTTAATTAAATTTTCAAAATTAGATAACTCAAAAAAATATTTATTTTACCTACCTTAAGATATACAAATTATTTTTTAATGTCTTGTTTAATCTATAAAATTTTTAGTATGAATAATTTTACTATTATGAAAGAAAACATTTAAATTTTTTATTTTATATTATGTTTTATATTTTTAAACTCGGTAAGAATTTTTAGAAAACAGGTTCTCTGGTGCTGCACCAACTGCAGGGGATAGAAGATCCATGAATGAGCATAGCAGCTTCAGGCCAAAACAGAAAATACATTTATTTTTTTCACTTTCAAAAGTGATAATTTTGATTTTTGTTTTAAAATAAAAATATTTAATCCACAATTTTATAAAATCTATAATTTTAGTGATTTCTGTAAAATTAAATGTATTAACTATTAAGAAATTAACCTAACATGAGTAATCTGATCCCAAATTTAAAGTCGTGGTATAAGATTATTTATTTACTTCACATCATAGTGAATAATAATTTGTTAATAGCAACTCTTTGAGTTGAGTTTGACACAAGGTGTAGATTTTATAAAATTGGATAAAAAAATACTTACAAAAGATATAAGGATTTTTTTTTTTTCAAATCTCCTTTGATAAAGTACTTTTTTTTTTCTCTTTTCATTTTCAAAATATAAAAATAGGTATAAGAATAGAATAAGTATTAATAAAAATGTAAATGAAAAGAAGGTAATATCTTTATACATAGTACAAATTTTGTTTTCTTTTTCATGTATTTGCATATATATTTTATATTATTGTTTTTGTTTTTAGAATATTGTTACTGGTCTAAAACCCTCAAGATATAAAAATAACAAATTTTACTTATGCAAATTATTTTTCATTTTGCCATGGTTATAATTGATGGAAATAAAAGGAAACCTTAAATCAATAGATACAAAATTATAGTATGTATAGAGAATTAAATATAAAAGGATAGAGGAAAAAGAATTTGTGTACCTCAAATATATTGAATTGAAGTTCTTGATTTTCAAGAACAAAAAAACTCTATGAATGATTATTGTAGAGATATGAGTTCAATAAGAACTCTTGAGAATTTTACTACCTACTTTCTAGGGGATTATTTTAGAGAATGTGTATTGTTGTTTTTTTTTTTTTAATTTGCTTAATGGGATGGCAAATTTATAATCCCCCAGGGTAGGCAGAGACCCCTCAAATGGGCTTTTTTTATGATTGACTCAACCTATCACAGAGTCAATCTTACTATAATCCCATTCAAATAATCATAAAGATATTATAAGATATGATTATCACCAAATCTTAAATTGCCAGATAATGATAAAATATAATTGATTAATACCAATCCACTATTATTTCCAACATTCTCCAACTTGGATGGTATTAATCAATAATACAAAGATAAATCATTAAGCTAGAATGACAATTATAGACAAATCTTATATTAGACAATGAGAAATTTGAGCTACAAAATAATATCCGATAGGGATATATATCATAAATATTTCTCATAAAGTATATAGAATAATGTAGTTCAATAAAATGATACTACATGGTCTCAAGCATCCAAAACTGCTAAGAGATATGTTACTAAAATGATATCACTTCACACATATCTCATAAGAAAGTTTTCAGACTCCCACTGATCTAAGACATCAAAACTTAACCAAACCATATGAGTTATAAAACTCCAAAGTTAAGTATTTGATCAGTGAATAAAAAAAATGTTTAATTAATATAATTTTTTTTTTACTTGAGTCCGAAAAATTATATAGGTGAGAAAGCATAATTTACATGCATCTAATTATTCATCATAGCCCAATAACATATGTAATTACATATAGGCTACATAAATGCTCTATAATATTTGATATTTAACTAATCTGAGTTTCAAAAAAGAGTGACTATGTAAGAATCCAAAGATAAGTAGGAAATCCATAAATTCCCTACTAAAACCACATAGACACCTAGTTTATATAAAATGATACTCAGATTATTGTGGCTACAAAATGTCAATTGAGCAAACACTTAGATAATTGGTCAAAAAAGAAAAAATTCATAAGTACTTCAATAGTGCAAAATTGTACTCAATAGGAGTACTATCATAATAAGCACTTTTTTTACAAAGTAGAAAATCATACTCGATAGGAGTATTGCATCTATAATATACTTATAGAATTTTGACCAAACAAAATGTGAAATTTTGGGTAAAGAAATGCACAATACTTAATTGCATACCAAAAGAATTAATGTGCAATGCCCAACAAAATGCTCTTAACATCCATTAAATATGTCTATTAAGATACAATGAATTATGTATCTCAATTAAAATAGGACAAAAATAAATAGTCAAGTCCTATAAAGTATGTCATATCATAATTAAATGTGCACAAGAATATATGACAATACAGATAGATAAGTCTCGAGACATGATACAAAATTATATACTTCTAAAATTTTGATCAATTAAAATATGAAAATTGGGTAAAAGAGATGCACAATGCATAATTGTATGCCAAAAAGATTAATGTACAGTACCCAACAGAATGACCTTAACATCAGTTAAAGATGTCTACAAAGATACAATGGATTTTATGTATCTCAATAAAAATAGGACAAAAATAAATAGGGAAGCCCTATTATGTTATATCATAATTAAATATGCACACGATTATATGAAAATAAAAAATACATAAGTTTCGAGAGATAATAGAAGATTATATATACTCTCACTAATCCTTAATATACAAAAAAAATATTAGGATTATCATTAGGGTACACTAGTAGTGATAGTGGGATGATGACTTTATAAGATAATAATAAAAGTGAATTAAAATTCACTATTATTCTACTTAAGAAATTAGAAAGTAGTAGAATAACAAATGATTAATGAGAGAAGTGGTTGAAATAACAAGAATATGAAACCTACAAATTCATCCATAAGAATAAATAATTCTCACAAATGGTTTCATAATTAACCACATATTAATCAATCTTTACAAAAATATTGACCCCTATGAGGATCTTGAAAAAATAATTACATGAGTGAGAAAATAGATCACTTGATAATTTTACGTAGAATATGAGATCATAAGCAAGTTCTCAAGTAATCATAAACAAAAATCAAGTGCTACAATAAACAATATTTACACACACTTGAGAATAAAACATGATTACATGCAGCAGAAGAATGAGACATATTCTTGCATATATTAAGGATATAATAATAAATAGTCTCTAACTCTCATCACAATTTATAATGGACATAGGTTTATTTATATATCCCAAAATAAAGCCTCTAGCTTTTAGAAGAATACCATTAACAATATTATAAAATATGGTATGGAGAAATTAATCTCTTAAAATTTGGGATTCCTATATTGTCCTTACAAGAATTTCATACTAATATTGCAAATCAATAGAGAGTTTGTTATACAAGAAAATATTTTACAAGAGACCAATATAAAATCCTTAATATAGATCCCAACAATGTGATAACAAATAATGTGATAAAAAAAAATAATTTTATCAAGAACATTTGTTTTTTCACATGTATGATTAATTGGACATTTAAGATAAAAATCTTATATCACAACAATTTATTTTATAAGATATTAATTAAAATTCTAATATACAAAATCCTTCGACTTGATAAAGAAAAAATAAGTTGACATAACAAAAAAATACCCAGAGGACTAAATAAAATTCAACTATTTCTTTATCAATATATATATATATATAGAAAATTTTCACCACAAAAAATGCAACATTTTTTTTTTGAAGGAAAAAATGTTCAATTAAAGGTTATAAGTCAATATGGAACAAAAGGAAATGAGAGTGTAAATTTTGGTTCCATATAAATATAACTAAACATGATCAAATGAGGAAAATAAACTGAACATTACAAAAATAAGGAAACATTATGTAATTCTAAAAGTTCAGTTAAAAGAGAATCCCTAAAGAAATTACAATGCACTATAACTTATATCAATAAAATCCTAATACCGATAGGGTATTAAAAAATCATTAACATAAGCCAAGAAAAATACATTGTATAACACCAAATTACATTAATAACAATACACCAATAGAGTATAGTTATCATCAATGCAATAAAAAAAAATAATTATATCACAAAATTCACATAAATGCATCCAAAATAGTGAAATTATAATTATGTAAATGAAAAAAGAAATTATGCATATTGTCCAATAAATTTGCATAATTTTAATCATATATATTATATGACCAACATACAAAATTCAAATTATTATACCCATGATAGACAAGTAATAATAATGCAAATTAATAAAGAAAATTATGCTCATAAGAGAAGGACAATTAAGATTGTGCATAATTAATAAAATAACCTAAAATGAATTTATAAATGATAATTCAATATTAAAGAGAGTACAGTATAATTGGAGAATACAAATACTGTAAAGAATTATCACAATAGGTAAAAAATTCAAGATTATAATAGTAAAAAAAAATTAATTTAATCTTGAATTAATCAAATTTTTTTTATACTAAAAAATACCAATAATATAAAAATATTAAATAAATATGGTATTTTTGAAAAACTAAGAATATAAAAAATTAGTAACAACATTCAATGCTTTTGAGAATGAATTTAACACACGAATCATCATACATGATCGTATCAAAACGACAAAGTTCTCCCTTGACCAAATCACAAAAATATGGGTATAAAAATGAGTCCATGCAACCCATTAACACTTTCCAAAGTAAAAGTTAACACAAATATATTATGTTGCCCACACAAATGACTCATATTGGTCAAACATAAAAAAAAACGAAAACCATTAAGTAATTTTAAAAACAATTTACCTCATAATTATTTAAAAAAGAAAAATAGGTTTTAAAAGGGGTAGCACTTAAAAAAAAGTTTCAATATATAATTTACCCATGTAAGAGTAAGGGAATGAAACTTTAACATGTTATTTTAACAATAACAAGTAGCGTAAACCCTCATTTTATTTTATTTTTTTTGTGAAAAAACTAATAGTGAACTATATTATAAAATTTCACTAATAACACAAAAAATCTTCAATTCAAATTTAATTCTCTAATAGAAAACAACTATAATATGTATCTAATTTGGCTCTGATACCAATTGATGGAAATAAAAGGAAACCTTAAATCAATAGATACAAAATTATAGTATGTATAGAGAATTAAATATAAAAGGATAGAGGAAAAAGAATTTGTGTACCTCAAATATATTGAATTGAAGTTCTTGATTTTCAAGAACAAAAAAACTCTATGAATGATTATTGTAGAGATATGAGTTCAATAAGAACTCTTGAGGGTTTTACTACCTACTTTCTAGGGGATTATTATTTTAGAGAATGTGTATTGTTGTTGTTGTTGTTGTAATTTGCTTAATGGGATGGCAAATTTATAATCCCCCAGGGTAGGCAGAGACCCCTCAAATGGGCTTTTTTTATGATTGACTCAACCCATCACAGAGTCAATCTTACTATAATCCCATTCAAATAATCATAAAGATATTATAAGATATGATTATCACCAAATCTTAAATTGCCAGATAATGATAAAATATAATTGATTAATACCAATCCACTATTATTTCCAACAATAATAAGTTAGTAGATTCCAAATAAAATAATATTTTATTTTCCTTTATCACTAGTCTATTGCAATTAATATATGTTGAACGTGAATCTTATATTATTAAAATAATATATATAATGAGAAAAACCTAATAATACATTAATCTATCTTCTATAATTTTAGTATACACATTTTAGTATATATCATTTAAGTATACACATTTAAAATTTTCTATTTTACCCTATACAGGTAATATAACTACTCATAATCACTTAATAGTTAATTTTCTATGCATGTCTATATCTCGCCCATAATTTTAAAAATTACTCCCTTTTTTAATTCCTTTTTAATTTTTCTTCTATCCTTCTTCTCATTCTTTTAGGGGATGTTGGTTTCAAGTCTTAGTATTATATTTTTAGAAATCTTATTTTTAAGAATAATAAGAATAAAAATATTATGATGGGAAAATTTAAAATTATATTTGGTTATTTTTTATATTTTTTGAAATGTTTTAAAATAATTTAAATAAAAAAATAGAATTTATATATGTATTATAAGTAACTTTCAATATTTTCATGATAATATAACTTTCTCATCCCTTACTGTGAGAATAAAATATAGAAAAAAACAAGTTAAAACATTTCCAATAATAAAAAATGTTAAGAAATGTAGCTTCAAAACTTTTAACAAATATGAGAATATTACATTCTCATATCTATAGTCCAAAAAATAATGTTTTAGTCAATGAAACAAACACCTCCTTACATTCTCTCTATATCCACTTGCTTTCTAAATTATGTGCATGTGTTTTCTCTTGTATATATGTATGTAAATTATGACACAACGTTTTAAAATAGTCTATTTTAGAATATATATTTAAAATATTTTATCTAAAATTATTTTACTATAATTTTTTTATAAACTTAATAAAAATATGCATGGATTTCAACTTTTTAATAGTTTAAGCAATTTTTTATCTTGATAAATTAGTGAATTTTTGTAATCCCTGATAAATTTTTTGTTTGTTTTTTTCCTAATAAACTTTTTATTTTGTTATTGGTCCCTACACTAGTTTAAATAGTGTTTGACAAAATTATAAAAGTTGTTTATACAGCACTTTAGGGACCAGAAATAAATAAAAAATATAATATAGACGAAAAACAAAGAAAAATTTATTACCAATGAAACACAAAAATTGTTAATTTACTAGGAATGGTGGAGGTAACAAAGTTTTTGGGGTGATGCATTGAATTAGAGAGATGGATAGGTTTAAGTCATCCTGGTGCTAAGACCTTGTTTTTGGTGATGATACAGTATCAGAGACCTATGTAGGGTGATGATACATTGGTGTTAGGGTCCTGTGTCGAATACCTAAGGGTGATTGATTGGTTGTGAGTTATTATGTTCATATGTAACTTAAGGGTGATTGATTGGTTGTTATACTTTGTGAGGGCATAATTATAATATAATAACAATATGTATTTTATCCTATGTTTACCCTTTCATTGTTTGTGTTTTTTGCATGACTGTGATGATCGTGTTTTGCATGGGAGTAGATAATAATGATGATGCAGAGTGGCAGGATGCTCTCAAGTGAAGTATGTCAAATTATGGTTGAAAGTCTTAGAGGATGTTATTTTGTTGTTGAATATGTATATGAGAGAATTGTGTAGAAATACTATTATTTGACTTTTGAGGCACTAAGGTTAAGTTTATGTGATTGTTATATTTTGTTTTAAATTTTGAATACATGAAAAAGTGTTGATGAGGACATCAAGCTTGAAGGACTTGGAGGACCTATGACAAGGGCAAAGACAAGAAGAGCTAAGGAAGCTATTCAACAAGTATTGGCAGCCCTTTTACAAAAAGAGCCAAACATTGAAGAAATAAAGTTTAAAATTGTTAATTGTCTCAGGACTGAAGAGAGCAATACTTGACCTTAGTGGAAGAGAAGTTTGAAATAAATTAAACTCATTTTCTTGGAGTTTACTTAGTTAATGGTGGGCAACCAGAATTGTCTAATTAAAGTTGCAGCCACCTAGGTTATCAATTATAATTAGTATACGTGTTTAATTTACTTTGGCAGTTACACTTTGTTATTAAGCTGCCCATTATTAGTTTTTATTATTTTGTAACTTCAGCTGAATTTAGAAAGTCACTAAACCTACCCAAGCTGAGTTTATTAGGCATATAAATTTGGGCAAGACTGAGATGTAAGGCAGAATATTTTTGAAATAAAAAAACTAGTTGAGTTTTCTCTCCTTTGGGTTCTTGACAATCCAAAATCTTTTGAGATTTATCAAAGGTAATTCACCCCTTTGTGTGTGCAATCTCGTAGACATATCTTCCATCCTTGGAAGTGTGGAGTCTATCAATTTCAATTCCATTTTCTGTCTTTTCCATTCATACTCAATTCTGCCCAGCAAACTCTATGATCAATTGCACAGGAAAGTCCTACCCTATTCGAAAACTCGTTTACTCGTTTAATTTCAGTAACTTTTAATTTCCATTCTGTGTCTAAAAGTTTAATAGTAATTCTATTCAGTTTTTTTTTTTTTTGCAATTGTTTGCATTCCATGTTGATTAATTTTGTTAACGCGGCAAGCTAAATTCCTAGGGTCCTTTCAGAATCCTAAACTGACAGCGGATTCATATCATTTGGTATCAGAGCTCCGGTTTCTAGGAATTGCAAGGCTGTTGTTCTGGGTAATTTCTGTCCTTAATTTTCATCATATCATAATATTACCTTATTGTTATTTCTTTGACTGAACCATTGCAAAAGTTAGGTCCTTAAAACAATTCTGAATTTTTAAAAAAAAAATAGAAGTGAAAGAAAGCATGCAAAAATTGAGTTAAAAAAAAAAATTGGGCTGAATGGTTCATGTTATTAGAAAAATTTTAAGCTCATTCTTAAGGTAATATTGTGTTTGAATTGAGGAAGAAAATATTGCACCTTGTTAGTATACAATTCTGAATTTTGCTGCACCTATTAGTTTCATTTTAAACCAAAATTTTATCCTCTGTTTGTGTCTTTACCTGTTAAAATTGGCTGCACAATTTTCTACTCAAAATTCTGGTTGTGGCTATTTGTACCTTTGTTTTTGTGTGCCCAGTTTTTGTCCATTTCTTTTCATACTTCCTTTTGTTTTCATTTTGAGACAAATTTCTTCTGTCTTGTTGGTGTTAAAAAAAAAATTCAGTTGTTGTCCTAGTATTTGTTGCTTTCATTAGGTTTCATTTTAGTCATTTTTGTTAGTTTTCTTGTGTCTTATTTTCCTGCACACAGGTTGGTGTTGTCTTTGAATTTATTCTCTTTTTGGTCTGTTAAGAACTTAAGGAGGAATAGAGAGAAAAAAGGCAAGAGAGTTTCATTATAGTAAAACCAATATTGTTTAGCGCAAACACTTGAGTGGGTGAGAACATTTTCAAACACCACATACATACTTTTTCTTGTGACATTTGACCTGTTTGTTTATCATGGCGGAAAGAAATAATAACAATGATCTTCAGCTTCAAATTGTTGCACTATCCCAGCATTTAGAGAGATTGATGAAGCAACAACAAGATGAGTTCCATGAGAGGTTGGATCAGTTGGAGAATAGAACCCCACCAACAGGAGGAGGAGGAAGGCCAAATAGAAATGAAGAAAGAATAGAAGGAGTGAAGTTGAATGTGCCTCCTTTCAAGGGTAGGAGTGATCCTGAGGCATACTTGGAGTGGGAGTTAAAAATTGAGCATGTGTTCTCTTGCAACAATTATAGTGAGGAGCAAAAGGTGAGACTTGCAGCTGCTGAATTTTCAGATTATGCTTTGATTTGGTGGAACAAGTTGCAAAGGGAGAGGATTAGAGATGAAGAGCCTATGGTGGACACTTGGACTGAAATGAAGAGGCTCATGAGGAAGCGGTATGTACCTTCTAGCTTCCATAGAGACTTAAAATTGAAACTTCAAAAATTGTCTCAACGAAGCAAGGGAGTGGAAGAGTACTATAAGGAGATGGAGGTGCTTATCATCCAAGCAAAAATTGAAGAAGATCCTGAGGTAACTATGGCTCGCTTCCTTAGTGGTTTAAATGATGATATTAGAGATGTTGTTGAGTTGCAGGAATTTGTAGAAATGGAGGATCTGTTGCATAAGGCCATTCAGGTAGAACAACAGTTAAAAAGAAAAAGTGCAACAAGAAGGAGTTCTACCAATTTTAATAATTCCAATTGGAAGGATAGGAGGAAAGAAGGAGCTGTCTCATCTAGTAATACAACACCTTCTAGCCATGGAAAAGCCCCTCAAAAGAAAGATGATAATCCACCTAAAAAGACTAGAGAAGTGAAGTGTTTCAAGTGCTTGGGCATGGGTCATTATGCCTATGAGTGTCCCACAAAGAAGATTGTTCTTCTCAAAGATAATGGGGAATACACAAGCCAATCAGAAGCTAGTGGTGGAGAAGAAGATGAGAGTGATGGAGAATTGGCGGCTAATGAAGGAGAGTTGTACATGATTAGGAGACTGTTGGGAAGTCAAGTCAAGGCCGAAGATGCATCTCAAAGGGAGAACATCTTTCACACAAGATGTTCAGTCAATGGTAATGTTTGTTTGGTAATTATTGATGGAGGGAGTTGTACCAATGTGGTGAGTTCAAGATTAGTGTCAAAGATGAACATGGACACTACACCGCATCCTAGACCATATAAACTCCAATGGCTTAGTGAAGGAGAAGAAGTTAAAGTGAAACAGCAAGCAGAGGTTCCTTTCTCCATTGGGAAGTATCAAGATAAGGTTTTATGTGATGTGGTTCCCATGGAGGCCAGCCATATCCTTTTAGGGAGGTCGTGGCAGTATGATACCAAAGCCATTCATGATGGTTTCACTAATAAAATTTCCTTTATGTATCAGGATAAAAAGGTGGTTCTCAAGCCTTTGTCTCCTAAAGAGGCATGTGAGGATCAATTAAAAATGAGAGAAAAGTTAGCAAATGAGAGAAAGAGTGAAACACCTGAGAGGGAAAAAAGTGAAACACTTGAAAGAAAAAAGAGAGAAAAGAATAAGAGTGAAACACTTGAGGGCAAGCAACTGTGTTTAGCAAGAGAAAGGGAGGTAAGGAAGGTGCTTTGCGCAAGACAGCGCCTCTACTTATTGCTTTGTCAAAATAAAATTTTGTATGCTAACCAGTTTGACAAGTTTGAATTGCCTTCTTGTATTGAGTCTCTTTTGCAGGATTTTAAGGATGTGTTTCTAGCAAATGTACCTGATGGCTTGCCACCTGTGAGGGGAATTGAGCATCACATTGATCTCATTCCAGGAGCTTCTTTGCCCAATCGTCCAGCTTATAGGAGCAACCCACAGGAGACCAAAGAGATCGAAAGGCAAGTTACTGAGCTCATGAGCAAAAGGTGGGTAAGAGACAGCATGAGTCCATGTGTTGTACCTGTGATTCTAGTACCCAGGAAGGATGGCTCATGGAGGATGTGTTCTGATTGTAGAGCCATAAACAACATCACCATCAAATATAGACATCCAATTCCCAGATGAAGATGCTATTGATTTGGGGACAAATCCTCTTCAAGAGGGGGGGAGTGATGAAGACATCAAACTTGAAGGACTTGGAGGACCTATGACAAGGGCAAAGACAAGAAGAGCTAAAGAAGCTATTCAACAAGTATTGGCAGCCCTTTTACAAAAAGAGCCAAACATTGAAGAAATAAAGTTTAAAATTGTTAATTGTCTCAGGACTGAAGAGAGCAATACTTGACCTTAGTGGAAGAGAAATTTGAAATAAATTAAACTCATTTTCTTGGAGTTTACTTAGTTAATGGTGGGCAACCAGAATTGTCTAATTAAAGTTGCAGCCACCTAGGTTATCAATTATAATTAGTATACGTGTTTAATTTACTTTGGCAGTTACACTTTGTTATTAAGCTGCCCATTATTAGTTTTTATTATTTTGTAACTTCAGCTGAATTTAGAAAGCCACTAAACCTACACAAGCTGAGTTTATTAGGCATATAAATTTGGGCAAGACGGAGATGTAAGGCAGAATATTTTGGAAATAAAAAAACTAGTTGAGTTTTCTCTCCTTTGGGTTCTTGACAATCCAAAATCTTTTGAGATTTATCAAAGGTAATTCACCCCTTTGTGTGTGTAATCTCGTAGACATATCTTCCATCCTTGGAAGTGTGGAGTCTATCAATTCCAATTCCATTTTCTGTCTTTTCCATTCATACTCAATTCTGGCCAGCAAACTCTATAACAGGAAAGTGCTACACTATTCAAAAACTCGTTTAATTGTTGAATTTCAAAAACTTTTAATTTCCATTCTGTGTCTAAAAGTTTGATAGTAATTCTATTCAGTTTTTTTTTTTTTGCAATTGTTTGCATTCCATGTTGATTAATTTTGTTAACGCGGCAAGCTAAATTCCTAGGGTCCTTTCAGAATCCTAAACTGACAGCGGATTCATATCAAGTGTATGATGTTAGATTGATTGTGATAAGATGAAAATTTGATTCTCGAATGTTTGGATTATATATTACATTAAAAGTGGATTAGATTACTTGATTAGTTAGTATGGAAAATATTGGGAACTTGGGATGTTACAGAAACTATATTTTTTTCTTTATATTTTTTTATTTTAAAACTACTTCTAAAAATATCCAACCAAACAAACTCTAAAGCTTGTTGTGTTTTAGGCTCCGTTTGGAAAAACTTATTTACAATTATAGCTTATTTGAGTTTATTTTATCATATAAGCACTTATACAAATGTTTTGATAAATTTATAAAAACACTTATATATGGTCTACAAGTTTTTTTAAGATGATTTGAATAAGCTATTCATAGTAACTTTTTAAAAAAAAAATGGTTTTAAGCTAACTGAAAATCTGCACTTCCTTCAACTCTCACCTTTCACTTTTTTTTGTCTCTCTTGTGATTAAAACTTGTTACTAAATGTCTCTCTCTTTCTTAATCCCTCCCTCTCTATCTCTCTCTCCCTTTCTTTCTCTCTCCCCTCCCTTTCGCTCTCTTTCTCTCCCTCCTTTTGTCCCTCTCCTTCTCTTTCCCCTCTTTTATTTATATATATATATATATATATATATATATATATATATATATATATATATATATATATATATATAAAACATTTTATTTTCATATAAGTGCTTCTAAATTTCTATATCCAAATATAAATATATTATTGAATTTAAGAGCTTATACTTAAGCTCTTATGTACAAAACTCTTATTAAATAAATTTTTATACTATAAACTCTTCCAAATGAGATCTTAATTGCTTAATATGTGATTGTAACATCTTATAAAAAAAAGGCTAAGATTTGTTTATGCATTTATTATTTTCTTACTAAAATCTCAGTTATTTTGTAGGTTAAGGATTATTACTATCAGTCTATGATGAATATGTGAAATACTATATAAATATATGAACTCCAAATAAATAAAAGCTGGAATAGCTCAGTTGGTTAGAGCGTGTGGCTGTTAACCACAAGGTCGGAGGTTCAACCCCTCCTTCTAGCGTTAAAAGCGTTGCTTATATTTTTTAAAATTTTACATTTTATATTTTGTTGAATCATTAAAAATATGAGAGATAACAATTTAATCATCACACATCTTTTCTCAACTCAGGAATTGATTTAATGGAGAGACTTTGTCAACTCACTTTTGAAACACTTTTGAAAAAGAGACACCCTGGTTAGGATATTTTGGTGGATCTTTTTTTTATAAAATTGTATTATTTATTTCTTTATTCAAATTAAGGAGTTAATCTAGTTAAAATAACTTGTCAAATCCGGCTTATAAAAATCACTTTAATTATACACAAATTGGTGAACCATATTTTATAAAAAGGTTAAGTCATTTTAAAGGAATCTATTGTATTTTTGGTTAAAGTTTTACAAAACTATTTTTAGTAGTTTGGTATTCAAAAATTAAAAGACTACTTTAGTTAATGTTATTTTAAAATAATTTTTAAAAACAAGTTTAGTTTTTTAGTTTTTAAAAATTAAAAAAGAAAAACAAATGTAAATAATTTTGTTTTTAGTGGAAAATAATTGTAAGTAGTTTTGTAGTTTTGTTTTAAAACTCACAACACAAAAATAAGTTTTTTTTTTTTTTTTACTTTCCATTAATGACACTTTTGTAAATATGAATGATTTTTTTTTATTTTCATATCTTCAAAATAATTTTTAAACAACACTTATTAAACAATTTTTTCTTCTTCTTCTATAAAACACTTCTTAGAAAATATTTTTCAAAAACTAAAAACAGAAATGTGTTTTGGTTTTGAAGTGTATTTTGTAAACAGAAATGTGTTCGAAAAAAATGATTTTATTTTAATTTTTACTTATTTTCGAAACAATTTTCACTTAATTTCAAAAACAGTAAAATTTGATTTTCAATTTTTGTTTTTATTTAAATTCATCACTTGTCAATTTTGATCGACAGTCACTAGCCGTCAACTCTGATTGATGATCATAGCCACCTCCGACTAATGATCATAAATCGTGATCTCCGACTGACGATCATTAGTCGTCACTTCCAGTTGGCGGTCGCCACCTCTAATCGATGATCACCAGTCGCCCTTCACCTCTGACCAACAATCATCGACCGCCACCTCTAACCAACAATCACTGATTGTCACCTCCAATCAGCGATTAGATCATCAACTGTCACTTTCAGTCGCCAATTATCAGTCACCACCTATGGCTGTCAATCACCGACTCCACTTCTAATCATCGGTCACTAACTGCTACCTCCTACCAAAAGTCACCAACTGTCACCTCTAACCTTCACCTCCAACTGGTCATTGATCATCAGTTTTCGATTCTCTAAGAAGGAAAGGTTTTTTTATGTTAAGATTTAAAAACAATGTTTTAAATTTAAAAACAAAAAAAAAATAGTTTTTAAAAACTTAAAACTAAAACTATCTTTTGTTTTTATAACTGAAATCCAAAAACTATATGAAGAATCACAGTTAAACAAGTTTCTATGTTGAGATAGCTTGATAAATCATAATTTTATAAAAACATTATTCTACTTGTATCAATTACTTAATTTTCATACAAACTTTTCAAACTTCTAAGTTTCTTTTAAGATTGACAAAACTTTATATTTCCTAGTGTATTAAAGGGAACATTGAAGCAAGGAATTTCTCCTAAACCAACTAAATTAAACTAATATCTTTTCAATTATCATTTTCTATAATTAATTTTCTTTTTATTTAACTTTGAGATTAAATAAAACAAAAAAGAAGAAAATGCATTTTTAATATCTACTTTCAACCAATGTAGTGGTCAAAGTCCTTGTATTTTCATATCAATGAATTAGGTGTTCAAACTTTCAAAAATACATAGATTTAGCTTTCCTCTTTAAAAATTCATCATGTTTTTAAAATAGAGGAACTACAGTACCAAATCCACTTGTAAGATGTTGTAGATTGGAATCATCAGTGGACAAGGCAAAAAGCCATCAATGACATGTTTAGTGTTCAATGTCATTATCATAATTAACAGTGTGTTAGTTTTACAACTTTCAATACATCCCAATGGAAAAAAAAAAAATGTTTCTTGTCAGATTAGGTTGAACTTAAGTTTGAGCACATTCACAGCTAAAACAACCATGTCCATTCAACTTATAGAGCAACTTTGAAGATGCTTTCTCTATAGTCTGCACCTCAATACTCTGCTTCTTTGGGCAGAATTGCATTTCAAGCAATGGTGGCACATAGAGTCAAAGAAATATCTGCTCCACAAACAAACTTAAAGAACATTGCTATTAACTCTGCAATCAATTACTTTGACAGCAATGTGGAAAATATCAACAAAGGAACCATTGAAAGAAGGCCATAGCACACAAAAGCATCAACGCTTTCAAAAATATTCACATTGTTGTGAATAGCACTCCATAGTTGTCCAGCACTATACCGGAGATACTCCTGAACAGAAAATCCAGTCAACATGATTTACAGCTCATGAAACAATGTGAGGCATGTTTGCATGAACTTTTTCAAAAGTATTTTTAAAAGAAGAAAATAAGAAGGAAAAATTATCAGAACTTATACGACTTTTTACAAATTAGTTTATGAATAAGTTAATTTTAACTTATGGAGAAACTTATTTCATTTTTACTTTTTATTTTTTCGCTTAAAAATGTTTATAGAAAAACTCATCTAGACGGAACCCAAATTGTGAAACCAATCTTAAAGAGGCATATATTAAATTCACCTCTGCAGCTAAATTATTAAATTGATCCTCCTCGTCAGTGTTTCTCGAAATTCTTCTGTCAGTGTCAGAGATAGATTGTTCCAAAGACATTTTGGTTTTAGCTGCCCAAAAATTTTTACTCGACTGGGATCTGTAGGCTGAATCAGTATGTATTGTTTTCATTACAGAGCCAAAGAAGTTTGTTACAGGTTCCTACAAAGAAGTGAAAACAAGAACTCCGTCACTTCAATGAAACAAAGCAAAAAAGGTGACAAATATTAACTCTTTAAGGAAACAACTAACTAAAGTAGCTTTTTTTAAGGAAAAAAACTAGTGCATACCCTTAATTTCCCTGTCCCTCTCATCCTAAACAAACTGATGTGGGACAACGAAATGGAACTTAGTTTACAATTAGTTTTAAAACTATACTTGACATTTTCAAATAGCTTGTACTTCATTTTTAAAGCTCTTATTTGAACTTTAAAATAACTTTTGAACCAAAATAAAGTAAGGCTAAAATAACCTATGAAAATCAATAGGATTTGACCGATTGGCCTTTCCCCCTAAAACTAATGCAATCCATTCCACTAATCTCCCACATTACAGGTGGTGAAGATTCAAAATGTTGAGACTTGAGATTGAACATAAACTAAATCACCCATCTATTCAGCACAAAGAAATATATATATATACATCGCCAGAACTTTAGAAATACAGTAAGTAAAGCATAATAATTAATAAGCGACATAAATGTACAGTAGCATAAACACATTAAAATAACCTACTGGTGCCTATGTAACATGGAAGCAACTCATCTTAGCTAAGGGGTTTCACAAACCAGTAAACAACCAATCATAAGTGTGTGCAGAATTATGCTCGTGGTTTTACTATTCTGGTCAGGTTACTCAGGTATTAGCTGAACAGAATGATCTATACAATAAATATGATGCTCGAATGGGGGTAATGAGAAAACACCTTAAACAGAAAGCATCCGCTAGAAAATAGGAACTTTATTTATGAAAGAAAGAGAAAATAGGTGATGGACTAACAGTGTAAAGTATTTTACATTGGTATTCAATCATAAATGCACTATTTTTTATAAGTTTGTTGACTTTTCAATAAACATTTTAAAATCTATACAAAAGGTGGATTATGATTGAAGGAAAGTCACTATATGACCTTTAAACACATGAAAAAAAATCTAATCTACAGATGATGCTATTTTAGGAACAGTGTCAAGTAGCAGTAATTTGAGCAAAGCATTTGATCTGGTTACGTACTTTAACAGGGGCCAAGAATATTTTGTCCAATTCTACAGAATCCTAACCTAGGAATCCAATTAAAAATGGAAAATCTTACTTGTACTACAAATTTTACAACTAAGAAAAAAATGAGCTGCAACAAACGATGTGATAGAGAGATGAAGCCAAAAAATGTTGTATGAATAATGCATCTTATTAAAAAATAAATTAAAAGTTCAGGAACACAATTAAAAACTTCTAAAAGTATATCGGGACCCATTTAAAAAGGAGAAAAAAGATTAAACATATATCCATAATTTTATTACCTCCTCTAAATGACGTTGGTATAGATCCATTCTGTAATAAGCAGTTGACATCAACAAATTTGGATTATATGAATTGAAAAGACTGCAAAACAAATACAAATCTGAGTAAACAATTTAGCCTTCATTGACAGCTGCAAACATAATTTTAATGTTGTGTATTAAGTCTACGATTATGAACTTGCTTAACAAATAAGAGAAGATAATGATTTTGTGAAGGCTAAATTTTACTTCCCTAACATTTTGTTGCTGTTCTTATTTGAGTAAACAATTTAGCCTTCATAGACTGCTATTAAGTCTACGATTACGAACTTGCTTAACAAATAAGAGAAGATAATGATTCTGTGAATTTACAAATGATAGAAAACATGAAGTTTGTTTTTACCAAAAATGGGTCAATTAAGTTCTAATCATCAATTGGATTATCAAGAGAGTGTATCAAACAAAAAATAAGAAACAGAACAGCAACAAAATGTTAGGGAAGTAAAATTCAATTAAAGAACAAGAAAATAACATACATACTCAATAAACACTTGATAGCAAGGATAAAATACTAGACATGAAAAGGTTTATAAAAAGTATAAATGTACCTGCTTAATGAAGCATTGTCATACATATTCAGCCTCTCAAAGAAAGCTAGAGTGTAAAATGTAAAACGATCAACAACTGAAACGCCAACCTGTATATTTTAAAGAACAAGTACAGAAGAATTTTACAAACCTAATAGATATACTGTAGCAGATTACAACATATCTTATATGAAAATTAAATTCATACATACATCTGAATCCAAATGATGTGAATATGAATTCTCTCCTTTCTTACTACTTCCAATTGCCAAAACACCTGGAGAATGAAGCTGCCATGCTTAGAAAAAGAACACAATCAGCAACCAAACTTAGGGAAGAATAATCAGCTAAATAGAAAAAAAAAAAAATTCTTATTATCACAAAATAAGCAATTATAAATTTCAGTTTCAGGTGAACAATGAAACAACTGTATTGGAAATTTGGAATGACCTACATATTTTAATAAGGAATACACACAAAGGCTATCTATCAATTTAATCCAAGAAGACAAAAACTTACAGAAGGAGAAGAAAAGTAGCAGAAAACAAAAGCAGACTGGTTAAATTTGTATTCCTTGTAGTTCACAATATGATGTTTAAGAGGGAGGAAAATATGTTATGCAAGTAGTTATACAAGTATGTGTTAGCTTTAAGATAAAGTTAAAAACCAGAACCCTCAATATAAACTAGTAAAACTCCTTTTATCAAAGTTATGATAGCCATAGGGAAGCCCATGACTGAAATAAAAGCATCCATCATTTATATAGAAGGAAAATAATTCAGAATACTCTCTTTAAATATGCATGTATATCCCTAATCATCAAATTATATAGGTCATTTAATACCTGCTAACCAGCCTAACAACAAAGAAATACGAGGAACTCTACGTTTTTACTTCTTTATACCCCCAGCATATGCACTACAAACAATGATGAAAATGACCATTAGATCAAGGGAATGCACATCATTCAACAAACTACATCTAATGAGGAATACAAGGTAAGCATAGAACTTGTCACAGATATCAACTCAAACTAACATTTTGCCCTTCAATGGAAAATGTTAATTAATTCTAGATAACGAATGCTCAAGATCACATAGTTAGTTCATAAGAATTGGCATAGAAGTTTTCAAGAATGACAAGCATATAAAATCAAATTGAGACCTGAGAGAATAGAGTAGAGGCTTGGCAGGTGTCCACCATTATCAGAAGCTCCTTAAACCTAACAAATCCCATTATGAGTACGAGTCAAAAAAAGGAGTTTGTTATCCATAAGGATAAGCATATCAAATCAGAGTCCTGAATCATTAATCTATTTGGTCAAGGACACAGGTCACTTTGTTCCAGTAATTTCCTGTTCATCTTTAATGTTTACTTTTTTTGTACTTTTGTTAAAGAGGACTAACTATCCTCCCTTCTCTTTATAAGCAAAAATCATCACCCGCATAAATTATACTTCATTAATTAAAAATTCTTTTTCTTTAATGTAATCAACTTACAATTCATAGGTCACAAATAAACACTTAAATAAGAAGCAATACCTTCCCTTTTCTTTCATTTGCTTCACAGCATCAGCTAAATCATGACTTTGAAGCTCTTCTGAGTCCTGAAACTTCAAAAATTCATCACCTCCATGCCCTGTCATATACAGAAGAATATGACTTCCTTCATCACTAAGAAGTCGCTTGGACCTTGGAACAGCTGTTTCATGACGTCCTGTCAGTACCCGTAAAAAGTTTTCCACTGTCACTTCATAGCCACGATAGTCTACCTGAGTGATTGCAATCAAACAATCATCCTCTAAAAGATACTAGATAGCAAGAGCCCCAAAAAGTAGAAAGAGATAAATATCTTCTCTTCTAAATAGTACAAGAGATTTAGAAACAGTTATACGACAGAGGAAAATAAACAGGTGGTTTACTTCATTATAGCCATTGAACATTAAACCACTAGTACCTTCTCCACTAGAGAACATAACATCTAAAATGAAGAATTGAAGATGAACATAAAAATATAAAATTGTTACATGTAAGTACAAGATATTTTTTGGATGTAAACATACATTTGAAAAAAGAGTCAAACTTAGGGAACTGCCAGAGAAGTTATGGCTTATAGTTCGTAACCTATTCCTATACAACTGCCCAATTGATGAAGTAAACTACTTTAAGGTAGATTCAAATATTACTCAGAAAGTTCTCTACCAGGTCCAGCTTAGCTCAGTTACACTCATTACGAAGCAAAGTATTCATATGAAAACTTGTATTCCACAATAATTTTAATTAGATGACAGTACAACATGTGCCTCTAGAGAAAAATGTAAGAATGATTAAATATTAGAATAGGCTTCAATTCTATTTATAAATTGATTCAAAGGCATCTCAGAGCTTATTTAGATATTTTATAAACCTCAAGCATACAAAGAGTCAATGCAGCAAACCTAGACAAGCTTCTGCCCAACTAATGTACAGTAAGACACAAATTTGCCAAAATCAAAGACAGTTAAAATAACAAATCTAGTTCAAAGTAGAGCCATTGATAGAATTAAGAAGCCTACAAACACAGAATTAGTTATTTACTAACCCATCAACCACCAAACAAACATAAAAAAGAATGAAGAAACAATATATTAACGATAGACCAATAATAGAGCACCCCCATATCCCAGATAAAGTTCATGAGATAGATACGGAGATGATTGCTATATATAATAAAAACCTCAAGATAGGACCAAATACATTGGCAACAGTGTGCTGTCAAAGTCAGACATTAAGACAGTCAAGCCAGTTGCCTCAGAAAGGCAATAAGAATTTCATCGCATCATTTTAGATTGCAGAACTTTAATATGAAAGAGATGTCCATCAAATTGAGCCAAACTTTTGGTTGCATTGCAGCCTCAACCTGCCTTGTACCTCATAACTATGCATCCTTACAAGTCTGTGGATTGTTGAATCATGAAAGTTTTTACAAACAATGATAAAACCACATTTTGTAAATGTAACAATTAAAATACATCAATGATTAACTGTTTGTGATTTGTAAAACAAAAAATCCTAGGTTTGCAATTGCAATTGCAATGATAACCATAAAGATGTTCTATTCTTTGTAGTGTGTAAAGATCGAGACATAAAAAGCCATCCTCAAAATAAGAACTAACCTCAACATTATCCCCATAGAGATTAAGTCTATGGTTTTCATTATTAAATACTTGGGCAGGATACTTGTTTCTTGCATTACATGCCATGTCATCTGCTAGCATCAGTATAATCCTTTCATCAGGTATTCCTAGCCGCTTAACTGTCCTGAATGAGAAACAAGTTATAAAACACATCTCAAACAATGAAAGGCTAATCTCTAACTTTGGCATGAAATCGCTTATTGCTACTGAAGGTACCACTTTACCCTAAAATGGGCCAAGCTGGTGGGAGAAATTAGTTAGGTAGGTACAAAATAAGCAACCCAGATAACTCCTAGTTACATAAAAAAACAATTAAAGGCTAAAATTGTATACTTGCCTGTACAAGGACAGAGTATTGGCCATATGCCGATAATTAAACCTGAACAAGGGAAGCACCACATCACATTTAGTCAATAGTATACTATCTTAACTGTGTAATATAACAAAAATTCTCAAGGTAAGTAAAATTTAAATTTGATCTTATTCAAAAAATATGGCAAGAACAAGAGAAGTTGATGATGTACCAGAAGCGAGAGGTGCAGACCAAAACAGCCCAATTATTAGTATGCATTGTAGCATGGGAGCATGCTATAATGCAGGTGAGACATATGAGCAAAATTATCATCACCACTGGTTTCATTTTCATAGGGAGATTGGGTAGGCACGCATGCAGGTTTTCTTGCGGACCTCTTCAGCGTTGCTCACTGTTTGGTGCAATAACAGAAAAGAGAGGAGAAAGTGAGAGAGAATGGATTTTTTGGAATATCAGAAAAATTTAAATTGTTCACGAAAAAATTGACGGTTTTTTATTTTATTCCTAAAATGATATCCGCTACTGCCTACTCATAAAATAACACACATTATTGCATAAGCTGTACAAAGCAGATATTGTTGAATTATTCATGTACATCATCTACTCTAGAAAGGCAAAATTATTAACACCAAAACTGCAACTGATGTTTGTCATAAAAGTGACAATAACCACATTACATAATGTATACCCTTTCCAATCATTTATTTTTATGATACTTGCATTACATCAAACAACCAGTATATTACACAGTAGTTCCAAAATTTTATTACATATACTCTGCATTATACAGGTTTGGCAACTCATTGAGCATCATATAAACCAACCTGTATACTTCCAAGGCCAATTGCCAAGGCCTTAATAATGCAACATTGACAAGGTAAGGAAGATGAAATTACAGAAAAACATTTTATGATGCTACTAGTAACACACAATTTAATATTCTTTATTATTAGTAGAAAATTATTAGGTCTCCTGAAACCAAGTGCAAGGCTATGACACCAAAAGAAGTTAATTCAATAGTTCAATCACCTAGGTTCAGGATGTAATGCAACATACTACAAACCCTTTAACTTGAACCAGGTGGACCAATGAGGATAGTACCAAGGAGAAGGAGATCAACCTCCATATCAATACACCAATCAAACACGGCAACAAAAGTTTAGGAATCAAATCTGTTTGTGTGACAACTACCCCTTCAAATTTAGAATAATCTGATAGAATGGGCTTACAGAGACCCGGGAGAAGGAAAATTAAATGGCTTACAGATATTACAAGATGGTCTTAGAATATTAAAATATTATTGTATTTATTTATCGATGTTATTTTATTTTAATTTCCTAAAATACTAGACGATGACACTTGTAGGGTTGTCATTCAATAAGGTTTGATTGTATTTGTGGGCTATTTAAGATTTAAGAGTTGTTCTGATGTAAGTATGTAACTGAGGATATGAAGAAAAATAAAGATTTTAGCATCATTTCCCTTTTCATCTTCTTCATTGTTTGGTCTAAGTAAATTAGAGCAGCCCTAGTTTTCGCGCTCTAACATAATACCAACAATCATGTTATGAATACCACTACATAGTACTAACACTAGACCACAATCCTTAGATAAAGAAGAACAAGGATCTTCATCACAACAACTAAAAGCATTGTTGCACTCTCTCAGCATCTTAAAAATAGTAATTTAGGTATGAGGAGTGCTAGTGAAATTCTCTGAGAAACTCTTTTTAGATTGGTTAAAATTTCTTGGAAATCATCAACTTTAGGAGATGAGGAGATATATGGAGACTCGGTCTATTAAGGAAAGAAAAAGGTGAGAAACTCTTTTTTAGATTGGTTAAAGTTTCTTTGAAATCATCAACTTTAGGAGATGAGAAGATATACGAAGACTCAGTCTATTAAGGAAGGAGAAAAGTGAGAAAAGATTGTAAATTCAATCTGTAACAAAAACTAACATTGCTAACAACATTAACATTTGAATCTACTGTTAAATTAAGAGAAATGGTAGAACCACTAAAGTTGATGATTTTCAATACATTTTAACCAATCACATTGAATGCTAGCGACACTATCTAAGAAACTCTCTTTTAGATATTAGAATTACAATTAAAAATAAAATTGTTTTCGTCAATAACACAGCAACATCACGAAGCAGGCAGCAATGTCATTGGATCTATTCCACCAAGATACACTTTCAAATTGAACAGAATAACAACAATGAAGCAAACAATGTAAACTGGTAAATTACTCCTTCCAATCATAGGGTTTATGCAAAATAAAACTAAAGAAACGAAAAGCAAGTGGCTTTAAACTCGTTAAAATCACTCAAGCATGAGTTGCATCCACCATACTGATAAAGCAAAACACAGGCACTGATGATGGATTGAGCGATGGGTTTAATCAATTTGTATGAGAGGGGGCAAATTGAAAATTTTATGAGAAATGAAAAGGGAGGGATAGAATGGAAAATGTTACCGGCGGAAGAAAGAGCTCGTGAGGTGGCGGCGGCGGCGTCGCGGCGGGTTGAGATGGCGCGCAAGGTGTCGCGGTGGTGCGGCACTGAGGTGTGAGATGCAACAAAATTAGATGGGTCTATTCCGTTGTATAATTATATGTTGAAATTTAAAATTAAGGATTTTTGTTTAGATTGTATTTTATAAAATCGTTTCTAATATTTTAGTATTCGTTAAAAATTAAAATAGTGTTTTTTAAAATATTTTTTTAAAAAAAGTTTTATTTTTTAGCTTTTAAAAATTAAAAAATAAAGAGGAAGGGCAAATGCATAACTATTCCTACTCATGGTTAAAAAATTGTAAAATTAATTTTCTTTTATCAAATTTCAAACATTTTCTATTTATCTGGTTGTATAAGTCAAGGTCAATACACCACGGAATAAAAATCAATGTCACGTGCACTGCATTTTCTTTTCATACTTTTTAGAGCAATGTTAATGAGAATCTCAAGGTCATTTTTAACTATAATAGTCATTTTTTACAATTTAGATTAATTTTGTTATTGGAGAAAAAATTCGTAAAACGTCTCTAATCCTATATGATACAAGGAGAGGAATCACTCTTTGAGTATTCACAACACCAAACTTATCCACAGGCTCCTATACTATAGCATTTTTGTAAGTCATTTAGTGAAACATAAAATTAACAATTTATTTAAGATGGCCAATTTTTTTTTAATTACCTCATACAGAATTTTTTTAGAGTATGCATATGGCCTCTATATAGGAGAGGTGCGATCAATTTAAGTTAAATCCATGAAACTTTTATTTTAATATGACGACATAAATTTAATTTGTAAAAAAATAAATGAACTTTTTAAAAAATACGTATCTGTTTATAAAGTCCATAGATTTAATGGACCAGTCTATTGGCTCACATATATATTTATAAAAATTGATTAAAAAAATTATAATATTTTTTAAATTAACTAAACTATAATAATCTAAATGTTTTCAATACTAGAAGTTTAAATATCACAATTTACAATAAAAAGAGTTATAATATTAATACAAACTAATAATTCAAATAACAAATTTATTCTTTTAAAAGGGATATTGGTCAAGTCTGTTAGCACGTGAAGTCTAAGGGTTTCACAGACTAAACTCAATTTTTCTAAAAGTTTGATTCTTTAAACAAAAATGTTCAAAACTCGCACAGTTTTTTAAGGTTTGTGAGCCTACATATTTACCCCTACTTGCAAACTAGTTCTTTAATTCCAGGGTTTACATGAATAATTAAAAAAATTGTTACATTTTTTTAAAACTAATTAAATTATATGCTATCATTCTAAATTTTATATCATCATTTATAATAATCTAATATACTAAATATTTTCAACACTAAATGTCTAAAATATCATAATTCACAACATATAAGTCACTTATTAATATAAAATAATAGTTTAAATGACAAATTTACCTCTTTAAATAAGTTACGAGGACTTAGTTTGCAAAATTTTAACTTTCAAGACTTTATAATTTGCATTCAATCTTTTCTTATAATTATATTTCTTTAAAAAAATCAAATTATAAAATTGATTTAATAACAAACTTTAAATGTGAAAAAGTCATAAGTTTAAATTATTCCACTATCATATTAACCAAAATTTCCATGGGATTTGCGAACCCTAACATTTATTTTATCTTTTTATTTCTATTCTACAGGAATTATATGTTTGTAAAATCATTAAAGATTATGTAAAAAAAATAAAGGGATAATTACCAAAAGATTATCTTAAACTTTAAAAATCTAAAAGAAATAGAGGATGTAATAGAAAACCATATAAAGAAATAGATATTGCTAACCTCTAAACAGTACCTTTAGGATATGGATTAAAAAGAGAAACTTTTTTATTAAAAATCATATGAAATCACAATTAAAATTCATAAAACATCATCTCTATACATTCTAATAGAAATCTACTATTCTTTAATATATGGGGTAAAGTCAACAACTACTAAGATTAGGACCACAGCCCCCTACAAAATCAACACAGAACATATTTACATTCCTTTGGTGGTGGTAAAGGAGTTACAATTTGTTGATTAACAGAATGAGCTCTTATAAACTAAGATATCAACCACTTTTATTGGTTCATTTAACAACATGGCAAATGTGAACCTCCCAATTCCTTTGAATATGCTGTTTACCAAGGATAATTAATTTAATGATAAGATGATTGATCAAAGTTTCAATCTGAGAAAGATTAAGTGCTTGGAGGAAGTTTTATACAAGTATTTTATATTTAATTAAAAACTAGATAGTGTTTTTTAAAAACACCTTTATTTTTTTAGTTTTTAAAAATTAAAAAAAAAATCATTAGAAGTAGTTTTACTTTTTAATTTTATATTTTTTTAAAAACTTAAAATAAACAAAGAATAGATTTTTTTTATCTTTTTATTAATGACATTTCTTAAAGATGGACTAATTTTTTCATTTTCACATCTCCGTAATAATTTTATACAACACTTGTTAAATAAGTTTTTTTTATTTTTTTCAACTTCTTAAAAACTATTTTTTAAAACTTTTTTTAAAAATTAGAAAACAAAACTAAAGCTGAAACAAACTTGTCACCCATTGACCAAGCATGTTCTAAAGCTGAAACAATTGCCTAAATTTCAGCAGCAGCAATTTAAAAAATTACCAAGTTTCCTCCTTAGAAACCTAGTAATCTAGTATCCATAATTGTCCCTAAGAACACCTCCACATGTAAAAAAATGGTCATGATTCTCAATTGATTAGGAGATATAAAGTGACTCAATTAGTTTAGAAATGATAGAGGTTGAAAAAGGTAGTTGGTTCAATCCTCACTCCTAACAAAAACTAATATTACTAACAATACTAATATTTGACATATATAAAAAATGGTTCAATCCTCATCCTAACATTTGGTTCCCAAGATTGTCTAGGATAGTAATTCTGCAAATATTGTTGAGTACACACAATAATTTTGTTCTTATCGAATTTAGCAGAACCTGTGATTTCTTGCTTGGACACTAGGAGGTCGTCAGGACAGGTAAGTACCTGCAAAAGAGATTGTAATGCTCAAGTCAAATTTCGGAATTAAAGAGAGTAATTGAGAGTGAATAGAATTGTATACTTGAGGGTGAGTTTGACTACCTGTTTATACTTGCTTTTTTTAATTTTGTCCTGGTTATCTTTTTCAGTAAAATAAGTCTTTAGGTACGAACCTACAGTTGAGGTGTTTGTAGTGTCAAGGTAGGTACCCTAAACGTTAAAATGAAACCTTCACATACTGAGCATATTGGGTGTCGAGATAGGTATTTTATGAAGGTGCCGAGCTGAGTGGGAGAGAGCCAATACAATTCTCATTGCTTCACTTACAAACTCATAAATTTAGCTTTACTAATAACATTCATATAGTTCCAACTATAATTATCAAACACAACTTTGTTTTTGGAAATACCAAATGGACCAAATAGTAACCCCAAACATCATACTAAATTTAATTACCAACCAAGACATTCCAAATTTGAGTAATATACCTGCAATCACGCAAGATATGTAAAGCTATTTCAGCAAGATTCCCACACAGAGGACATCAATATGAGTCACACAAAGAATAATGTTTGTTTTGAGGCCATGATGTAGAACAATCCAAATATCTCAGGTCGTTTTCATTTCCAAAATTTCCTCTAATTAAAATTATGATGTTGATGTTGTGATTGCACTAGAAACTCTGGCTCTGTACCCACACAACATTGTCCATCTGGACTAAAACTCTAAAAAACCTTATACTCTAAGGCAACGGTTGCATTGCACTATTGCCTAATAAATAAGAAAAAAGTTAACTAAAATTAAAAGAGGGAAACAATGTGTGATTTTTAAAGAGTTTAGGTGACATTAGTTTTACCTGTATTTTGTTTTCATTTTTACAGAAGACAAAAAACAGTAATAAAAACATATTTGATTATAATTTAAAAAATATTTTTTGGAAACATTTTTAAAAATAACTAAAAATAGAAAACAGAAAAACAAATTAATTAATTAAATTTTTACTTTATAAATACTTTATAATATTTTTACTAAAATTAATTAAATTTAACAATATTATTTTTTTTAAATAGAAAATATCAAGTAAAAATAAATATATTTTTTGAAAATTGAAAACTTAAAAATGAAAATTGATTTTAAAAAATAAAAATAGAAAACATTTTTTCAAATCAAATGTCACCTTAATGTTCATTTCAATTACAACTCTTTATTTATATAACTATTTTTAAAATATTAATTGATAAATTTAATAAATTTACCATATATATAAAAAAAAGTTGTCAAAAGTGTAGATACATAAGAGTTTTCTCTTTTTTAAAAGGATAACAATTTGTCCCTTTAACACGTGTAAATCTATTTTAATAAAAAATATAAATTAATGTACGTTTTATTTCCTCTAATTTTATTTATGGTCAATATATAAAAGACCCATGACTAAAAAGTTTTGTTGTAAGAAGTTCTTGTCTTGCACTCCATATTTTTCTTTATGGACTTCCATAGAAATGTAAAAGGACAAAATACCCTTATAATCTACAAGAAATAGGTGTTCGTTAGCATTTAAGGAAGTGAGAATCCACTCTGAAAATTAGGAGATCCAAAAAAGAAAATAAACATATTTTAAGAAAATTATAATTTTTTTATAAAAAATTCTATATTTACTAAAATGAAAAAAAAAGGGAAACAAAGAATATAAAATAAATATACCTAAAAAAATACTACTAAAAAGAAAATAAATTTGGGTGACCCATAGCTCAATTGTTCTACGAATCTTAGTGGATCCATAATAGCTATTGCAGTATTTAGAAAGATGTTAAGGATTTTTCAACTAAAAAATTGCAGTCCTAAAATTCAAAGGCTTATAATCTAAAAGGCTCATAACTCTAACTTTTTGTATTAGAATTTTTAGATAAGTCTCTTATAAACTCTTTTAAATAAGCTTACCAGACATACCCTCGCTCAATTTAAGCAAAAATACTTATTCTAGAATACAAGTGTGGTTGTGGTTTATATATATATATATATATATAAAAAAAAAAAAGAAGTTGATTTATATATATTGATATATAAAGAAAGTTGGTTTAAACAACATCTAAAATCCTTTGATGAATCTAGAAAGTATTTGAACGAGGGGTCTTAAAGTTAGAAGTTCGTTATTAACTCTATTATAATATATGAAGATTATTACACTATGGAAAAGTATGATAAAAAAACACAAAAAGAAAAAGAAAAAAGAGATACGCTATTCCACTTTTCTATAGAGTATAGTAGTATAGACGCAGTTGATAGAAAGCCATCGCTTGCGCTTGACTACTCTCTTTTACTATCTCCAAGTCAATATTTTGGGTTAGTCTCTTTCTACTGATAATTTGATTTTTATTTTTTTTTAGAGTTTCACACATATACAATGTTAATGTTAAAGAGTTTTATGCCGATAGTTAATCATAATTTTTTATTTACATAACTTTTAAAATATTAATAGATAAAATCAATAAATTTATCCTCTATAGTAATATACATAAAAGAAGAAGATATAAATAATTTTAGTAAAAATATTTTAATCACGGACTTAGTGAGAATACCAGAGTTTAGCCATAGTCTTGAAGGAAATACTAGAGTTTAGCCATAGATTTGATGAGGTTTCAACAAATCAAATCAATAATCAAACCATGCAAATTAAAAAAATAATCAGTCTCAAACTAACTTAGTTTTTTTGTGATATTTTTATTTTTTTCATTTAATTTTCAATTTTTAATTCAACTTGTGCAAGTCTCATAAACAAAAGTCCAAAAGTGAGTCAACATTTAACTAATTATTGTGTAAATGAAAGATAACGAAGGGACAAAATTTTACGATTCTTTCTATTTCTTTTCTCTCTATTTCCTTTCATTGTTGAATTTTTTGGTACATAAATATTATATCTTATAAAATTTATATCATCTCTATTTAATTAACTTTTTCAAAAATATAAAAAATTATAAGAAATAGAAGGAAAGGTACAAAAAGAAGATAAAAAGAACCAACAAAACATCTAAAAAATGTCTTGAAAAACTCCATAATGAATACCAACCACAATGGTGTGAGCCACATTGTACAAATCCAAGTTTTACTACATGAATCATAATCCTATGATATTTTCACAAACTTGTGGGAAATAAAAGGAAAGTCTAATTTGGTTGTAATTGAAAGACAGTTTTACACTCATAATATACAACCTTTACTCTCATTCTTTTCACATTTATTATATATTAATCTATGATTTACATTTTTCTCTTTTGTGATTGTAAAAATGGGGTGTGTTTTTATTACGTTATTGAGAATAACCAAGTCAATGTTCTACATTCTTTTTTCCTTGCCAAACAATCTCCCTAGTATACACGTCAAAGGTAATATATTGTCTGAATACTAAAGATGATCATACTCCAAATTAAATTAATTTTTTATCTAAATCTTCACCTTTAATTTTAGGATAATTTTATAATTTCTCATTAGATTATTTTTAAGCAAACTTTGAAAAGACAGAATAATATTGAGTTCATATTTGGTGAAATTCTATTAAGGGCGTAGACTTATAGCAATTCATAGTACCATATACGCATCCATGAATTAATATGCAATTGTTCCTGTACAGTCGGTGATTTTAAATTCAGATATTAAATATTACAAATTACTTACTTAGACGAATTATTTAACTTTAAAATTATTATTTTAATGCTAGTCCTAAAAAATAATTATCTAAAAATAATTTATAATAACTCAATTTATGGGATTCACATTAAAATAATAATTTTTAAGTTAAAGAATTCATATTAAGTGTTTCTTTGACAACAGTCTTATAAAACTGTTTTCAGTTTTTTAGCATTAAAAAACTTGTTTGGGTAGTGTTTTCTGAAAACGGTTTTCGAAAACAGTTTTGGTTTTTTAGTTTTTAAAAACTAAAAAACAAGAACAGATAAAAGTAATTTTGTTTTTTAGTTTTCTGTTTTTGTTTTTGAAAACTCAAAATACAATCAAAATATATTGTCTTATGCTTTTTATTAATGAAATATTAATAAATATAAACAAGTTTTTCTATTTTTATATTTTCAAAACAGTTTTCAAATAATACTTACCAAACAAGTTTTTATTTTTTTTTTCCGAAAACAGTTTTTGAAAACTATTCTTGAAAACTCTTTTCAAAAACTAAAAAACAACCTCAAATCAATCAAGCCCTAAGTAACTCCTATTAAAAACTATTATTTTAATAAGAGTCTCACAAATTAAGTGGCTTAAAAATAGATTAAAATTACTCTATAAATTTTTTTCTCATATTCTTACAATAAAGTTTTTATTTTAATGTTTTTTTCTAAATCTTTTATTTTAGTCCCTAAATAATATTTTTTGGTCTTATTTATAAGATTTAAGTTTAAAATAAGCATTTGATAAGAAAAAGTTTAGCTTGATCTTTTACAATATGTAATTTACAATGCATGTTTTTACATTAGTTATTTTATAGATTAATGATTTATTATAACATTTAAATTTTTTTATAAGTTATTATAACATTTAGACTAAAATACTTTTTATTAAAATAGATGATACAATAATAAACTAGCTGAGAAATTTGAAACGTGTTTTAGTTCAGGGAAATGCTCCCTTGACGTACTCTAATATTAGAGTCAACATCTGGAATTTCAGATGCGACTTAAAACGTGTTTTATGCAGCCACGTGTCTACGACGTCGTTTTTTGCTTTTCTCTAATGTTTTTTAATATTATGTAAATTCAATGTTTACACTTTACATTAATTTATGTTAGTTTATTTCCACACAAAAATGTAACATTTATAATATGCATTCTTTTAAATAACTGAGTTAGACTCTCACAAAAAATATTGATACTTAAGGTACATATTTGAAGAAAACAATAATATCAAATTATGTTGATAAAACAATTTTTAATATCAAATATTATTTTTTTTACAAATTAAAATGGAATCCTAAATTATTAAATATTTATTAGCACTCAATTTATTATAAATGATATAAAAAGTAATAATCTAATATAAAATATTTTTAATTAGTTTTAAAATTTATACCAATTACATTTATGGTTGATGTAAAAAATATTTTTATCAAGTTGAAATTAATAATTAATTCTGTATAAATTTATTTTGTATTAGTTATAACTTAATTTTTAGTATTTAATTTTACAAATTCAATCTGAACTTGGATTTATTTATATTTTAATTTAACATATGAGAATTAACAAAACGCATCCTAAATTAAAAAAAAAAAACTCTTCTTATATTGACTATAGTAACAACTGATATAAAAATTTATAATTAGTATAAATTTAATTGTTTAGATCTATTAAGATTGTATATCAATTTATAAAAATAATAAAATATTCAAAGACAAAACCTCAAGAAATGAATTATATAGTTCAATAAGTACAATATTTTCGTGGTGAAAATGGTATCATGTATTGAAATTATCATCACACTCATATGCAAAATGAGTTATGAACTTCAGATACCATATTTTGTAGATGTTGATGTGAGAGTATGTTTTGATTTTTTTCTCTTTTAATGATTATGTAATTTATTAGACAAACACATCTTATGCATTTACTTCACTATTTATTATCAATAATATTTATTGATTTATAAAAAATACTTTTTATATATCCATTGTAAAGAAGACGGTTATAAAAATTTTCTTTTGATATTGGTTTATAGTGGATTTTTTTTTTCCATTTTCTATAACATTTGAATTTATATCAATTATACAAATGATAAAAAAATTATACCAGTTGCACTAGAATTGATGTAAAACAATATTTTTAACTGTTATTCATATCAAATTACAATTACTAATTAATTTTTATGACTTTTTTAATAGTTATAAATCAATTTTTAGTGACCGATAAAAAATTAATTTAGATTTAATTTTACTAGAATTGTGCATGCTTAACTTGAATGTATTTATATTTCAATTAGATTTGTTTTATATATGAGAATAAAAAAATGTATATTTGTATTAAAGTGCGAGCAAACAAGTTAATGGATTATTAAGTCTATAAACATTCACATAATATCTTTATGCAAAAAGAGAGAGCGAAAGACAGAAAATTTTTATAAAATTATTTTCGAAAACTACTTTTAGAAAATATTATTCAAACAAATTTTTTAGTTTTTAAATACTAAAATACAATTATTATCAAATAAATACTAAATCTAAAATATATATACCTAACTAGCTCATTAGAGTGTCAATATTAGTTAAATAGTCATGTTTACTTTTGAAAATACATGCAAAAAAATAATTTTTCATTCTTGATGTGTTCAAACTCAAATTAATTGCACTATAGATTAATATGAATGTAAGTTCACATCTCTTGTTTTGCAAAAAAGAACACTATTTATATTATTATAATAATAATTAATATTAAAAGTTAAACTTTTGATATGTCATTTTGATTCCTTGATTTGTCTAATAAAAAATACGAAACGAAAAAAAGGATCTTCTTGAGAATTAGATCTTAAGCTCCTTATAAAGATAAATTGATCGATTCATCGTATCCTAGGTTAGGACTGATGGTTCAAAACTGCAACTTTCCTTGTTTTGCAAAAAAGAACACTATTTATATTATTATAATAATAACTAATATTAAAAGTTAAACTTTTGATATGTCATTTTGATTCCTTGATTTGTCTAATAAAAAATACGAAACGAAAAAAGGATCTTCTTGAGAATTAGATCTTAAGCTCCTTATAAAGATAAATTGATCGATTCATCGTATCCTAGATTAGGACTAATGGGTTCAAAACTGCAACTTCTGCCTTGACAGATCAGTACTTATACTAATTTTTAAAATAATTGATATAAAAAATTAGCTTTTATATTGTTTTATAAGATCTAATTTGTCTACGTCTATCTCACTTGTACAATTGATATATATATATATATATATATATATATATATATATATATATATATATATATATATATATATATATATATACCAATTTCATTTATAATTTAGGTAAAAAATATCTTTAAAATATTTTTTTTATCAAGTTACGATTAATAATTAATTTTGTATGACTTTCTTTTTTCAGTAGTTATAAATCAATTTGTAGTATTTAATTTTACACGACTTGTTCAAGCTTGGCTTGAATTTATTTACATTTTAGTTTTATTTTATAACACTATATTTTAATTAAAGGATGAAAGTAAAAAATATTTTTTTACTGCTTGAATACCTTCCTATTTTATTTTTTTTGAATTAAATAATTATTTAAATTTAATTAACTTTTTACTGGCTATAAAATAGAATAAATATATTTTTTTACTGCTTGAATACCCTCCTATTTTATTTTTTTTAATTAAATAATTATTTAAATTTAATTAACTTTTTACTGGCTATAAAATAGAATAAATTATTACATGATTTTGATTTATCACACCATTAATCATTTAAACTAATACGTGTGTCATATAATTAATTAATCAATTTAATTAATTTTTTAAAAATAATTATTTATTTTATAAATTATACTAATAATATATAATCAAATTATAAACTATGAATTATTATTAGCGAAGATCGTGGTAGTTGATATCCATGTTGTCAAGTTTTTTTAATACGTCAACAATAAAGCAAGTAGCTTCACAACAACAATGATTTATTGTTCTAAAGACCCAATTGCGATTTATTTACTATATTTTTTTGTAAAGTGTAGTTGGTAAGGTTCCACGTCTATGTCACCAAGTCTTCGTCACTGTGCTTGAGTCGCAGAATATTTGAACACGTTCATGGCTGCAATAAAAGCGAATGACGTAGCAATTTAATTATGTAGGTTTATATATAGATATGGTGCAATTATGGGTTTTATTAACCTTGTTATCTTTCACTCTTTCTGTCAAGATAAATATGATGGATATTTCAAAATTATAGTAATTTTAATCATATATAAGTTTTTCGTTGTTGAAACTATGTTATGATAGACATGAAAAGAATATTTATTTATGATGATAAATTCATTCCAAAACTACACACTAAATCTCATATATATTTTATTTTTTTTAAGTAAATTAGAATATTCATAATTATGAACTCAATTAATTAATTCTTTTAGTATTTTTTTTAGTCTTATGGCACGTAAGATTGAAAAATTTTTATAATTTTTTATTTTAATAGACAGAATTTCATTTTATTTTGAGTTTTTAATTTATTTTTAATAGTCTTGTAAATCCGTATTTTAAATACAAAATTTGGGAGAGACAATAAATCTAATTTACGGATACAGAAGATATTAAAATCATAGACAATCTCAAAAGGAAGGTGTTTGGTAATCCGATGGATGATCCTATTATATGCAAACTCTATGTGGGAAAGATATTCATCTCAAAACTTATGATTATCTTTTAAGATTGCCCTTAACATAGTGGATACAGATTTATTCACTAATTCGGTTTGTCCATCTGTTTGAGGATGACAAGTGGTAGAAGAAAGGTAGTTTCTAGCCTTATCCAAAGAGTTTTCTAAAAATGACTAAGAAACTTAGCATTTTATCAGAGACTATTGTTGAGGGTATCCCATGCAAGCGGATAACCTCTTGAAATAAAATTCTTGCGATGTGGCTCGCATCATCCACTTTGTGGCAGAGAATAAAATTGGTCATTTTGCTAAAGTGGTCCACTACCACAAAAATAGAGTCTACACCTTGTTGCATTCTTGGGAGCCCAAGGAAAAAGTCCATGTTAATGTCTACTCAACGTGTAGAAAGAACAGGTAAAAGTGTGTAAAGTCCACGAGGCAATACTTGCAACTTAACTTGTAAACAAGTATGCAACTTAAGCAATGTCTTTGGATATCCTTTTTCATATGGGGCAAAAAGAATTTTTCTTTCAAAAGCAACAAAGTTTTATCAATCTCAAAATGCCCCATAAGTTTACCTTCATGACTCTCTTTAGTCAACAATTTCCTAATTGATTATTGAGGTACACAAAGTTTGTCATCTTTGTATAAGTACCCCTCACAAAGGTAGAAGCCATCTTTGGCTTTAGAAAATGAGGCAGCATAAATGATTTCAAAATCTTGGTCAGAGGGATACAATTCTCTAATATTATTAAACCCCAAAATTTGAGCACTTAGGGTGGCAAGGAGAGAATGTCTCCTAGACAGAGCATCGACCATCACATTAGTATTTCCTTTCTTGTATTTGATAAAATGTGAGAATGTTTCAAGAAACTTGACCCATTTTGCATTTCTCTTCTTCAACTTTTCTTGCCCCCTCAAATACTTAAGTGACTCATGGTTATTATGAATGACAAACGCCTTGAAAACAAGATAATGTTCCCAAGTTAGAAGGCACAGATCAAGGCATAAAGCTTCTTGTAGTAGGTGGGGTAGTTAAGGTGGGCACCACAAAGTTTTTCACTAAAGTAAGTAATTGGGTGCCCCCTTGCAACAAAATAGCTGCCACGCCTATTCCTGATGTATCACATTCTAACTCAAATGTTTTTGAAAGTCGGGAAGAGCTAGAACAGGTGCATGAGTGAGTTTATCCTTGAGCACTTGAAAAGTTTGCTTTTGTTTTTCATCCCACGGGAAAGGAACATCCTTTTTCACTAACTCATTGAAAGGTGAAGTTAGTGTGGAGAAATTAGGGACAAAGCATTTATAAAATTTCACGAGATCATAAAAGCTCTTGATCTCAGTCACATTAGTAGGGGGTGGGCCATTCTTGGATGACCTTGATTTTTTGGGGATCCACTTAGACCCCTTGTGTACTAACTACAAAGCCTAAAAAAGACTACACTAGGAATACAAAGTTACATTTTTCTAGGTTTGCAAAAAGGTTATTTTTTCTAAAGACAGACAAGACTTCCTAAGATGTCTTACATGATCATCTAGGGACCTTCTATAAATTAAAATGTCATCAAAATAAATAACTAAAAATCTACCAATGCAATCCTAAGTACATGATTCATGAGGCGCATAAAGGTGCTTGGAGCATTGGTGAGCCCAAAAGGCATCACCAACCATTCATAAAGACCAATGTCTTAAAAGCAGTTTTCCATTCATCACCCTCTTTGATTCTTATTTAATGGTAACCACACCTAAGATCAATTTTAGAAAAGATTTGTGCTCCATGCAATTCATCAAGCATATCATTTATCCTAAGGATTAGGTGCCCATATTTAATGGGGATGTTGTTTAGTGCACGACAGTCCAACAAGACGTGCACAACACAAAGGATGAAGCTCTTTTGAACCCAACTCTTCTCCAACAGGTCTTGAACTTGAGACTTAATTTCTTTGGTCTCAATTGGGTTTGTCCTATATGTAGGCCTATTAGGTAGACTTGCACTAGGGAAAAGATCAATTTGATGTTCAATTCCCATTAGAAGAGACAATCCCTTAGGGACCTCTTAGATAAAAGATCATCAAACTTTTTTAAAAGTCTTTTAGACCCTTTTGAAAGATACAATTTTAAGACTAGTGCCAGTGCTAGAAGGTACCTTTGTGCAAAGAAGGAGATAGAAAGGTTTATCAAGCAGAAATTATTCTTTATGTCTATTTTTGTTGCAAAATGGCTCTCTTTCTTAACAACCTCCTTGGAAGGGGTACCTCCTTCCAACACTCCTTCCTTACCCCTTTCAAGCTTTAGGAGTGGAACCTTTTCTTCTTCTTTTTTTGCTTTTGATTCTTTTTCCTCATCTCTCTTATGTTTCATGATGAGTTGATCCTCAGCCACTTGGGAGGATTTTAGAGGAATCAACTTTATCTGTTTGCCCTTGTGAGTGAGGGTTATTTTATTAGTGTGACAATGGTGAATGACTCCTTGTCGAATTGTCATGGTCTCCTTAACAAGATATGACTAGTCTCCATTGGGACTATGTCATAAATGATTTCATCTTGATATTTTCTCAATTGAGAATGACACTTTCACTTGTTGGTTTACAACTATTTCCCCTTTCTTCATTAAGCCATTGAATTTTGTAAGGTTTGGGATGAGGAAATGGTTATAAGTCTAGCTTTTCCACCAACCTTGAGCTATAGCAATTACAAAATGATCCATTATCCACAATGAGAGAACAAGTTTTATAAAAACTTTACACCTTGTATGAAAAATGTTCTCTCTTTGTGAATGATCAAGCTCAAGTGGTTGGCTTCCAAGAAGTCGCCTAACCATCAAGAGGTCACCATCACAAGGATTTGCCTCTATGTCATGCTCATATGTTCATGACCCCCCTTCTTCCTCACTCTCACTAGAGGAGGAAGATGAGTTACTCTCACTATAAATGTATTGACCCTCATGATCAGGTTTTCTTGTTGGGGCATTGAGAGGAAATATGGTCTCTCCCAAGACACTTAAAGCATTTTATGCTATTAGTCCTATTGCTAGAACTAGCAAAGATGTTTTCACTAGTGCAAAGGCTTATGTGATTTATGCATGTTCTTTGATGGCTCTTCTTTAGGGGAACCCTTGGAAAAGTTTCCCTTGACATGATCCATTTTTGCATAAGTGTAAGGTGTGTATTCTTTCTTTGAAACACTTTTTCTTTTCAATTGATTTTCAACTTTTATGCAAAGTTGGATCAAGTCATCTAGGTCTCTATATGGAGAAAGCTCAACTTTATCTCTTATGTCTATGCTCAAGCTACTTAGAAACTAGCTATGGTAGCCCTACACTCCTTTGTAATGCCCACTCTCATCATGAAAAGCTCAATTGTTTGTTTGTACTCCCTAACACTTAAGTTGTACTATTTCAACCTTTGTAATTTGTCTAGGAACTTTACTTCATAATAGGAGGGGACCTGCCTCTGCTTTATAGCCCCCTTGAGATCATTCAATAGTATGCAGGAGGGTTATGAAGATGAAGCCTCTCATTAAGTAAGGAGAACCACTAATACATGGCATGCCATTGGAAGCTAAAGGTTGCCAAGGAGACCTTTCTTTCTTCACTTATATTGAAATAAGTAAAAAGTTGTTCTGCCTTCATTTCCCAATCAAAGTAGGCTTCCACATCCTCTTTACCATGAAAATGAGGTAGATCTATTTTTTGTTCCCTAAAATGGTTTTGGTTTTGGTTATTATTTTGATGCACTCTCCTTTTCCTAGGTCTTTCATAAACCTCACTTCTACTCATCTCACTTGAGAGACATCCATACCCAATTTTCTCTCTTTTTCCGTCTCTTCTCTTTCTCTTATTTCTCTCTTCTCTTTTTCTTTCTTCTCTCTCTCCTTTCTTCTCTTTCTATCCTTTCTTTTTTTTCTCTTTTCTTCTTTTTTCCTTTCTTTCTTCCCTTTCTTTCTTTTTTCTTTTCTCTTCTCTCTCTTTCTCTTCTTTCCCTTTCTTTTTCTTGTCTCCTTCTCTCTTCTTTTTCATTTCTTTCTTTTTATTTCTCCATCCTTTTCTTCACACCTTTTCTCTTCTCTTTCCTTTCCTTTTTTTATTCCACTCTCCACTCCCTAAACTCACTCATAAACCTATCCATGGTGGCTAACTTAGGAGATAATTCTTGGTTAACACTCTTATTACTAATGTGTGAACTCATTTTGAAAGTGATTTGAGGGGAAGGACCTAAGGCTTGCACTCCTTACTCTTTTTTTTTTGTTTTCTCCCTAAGTGAATTGATTAAGAGTCTTTGGAACTCAAAAACACTTCACACTAAAATATGAAAAGCAAAATAAAGAAAATTAAAAAGCAAAGGTTTAGCGAATTAATCACGCGAACTTAAGGTAAAAGGATATGTGATCTTTACGGGTATCCAACACCTCTATTAAAATGTCCTTAATCAAATACACGCAATTAAAAATAACAATTAAAATAAATGTCTTGTGCTCGATGAAGTTACCAAGTGTTTGTCATCTCAAGTGTTTCCCTCAAACTCTTTTGCTCCTCTTCTTGAAATGGACTTTTCCTTGGCTTTTGAATCAACTCTCTTCAAGATGCTACTCTTGTGGAAAGATTGACTCAATCTCCATTTGTCCATACACAAAACAGTGCACCCAAAGAGACCTAGCAAGGAAGTGCATACAAGCAAAAAACAAGAAAAGTTCAAGGAAAGAAAGGAAACATCCAAATGGATAGATTATATTTGAAAAACTAAATGAATTTAGAAGCAAGAGAAACAACAATTAAAAGGTGTTAAAAGAAAGGCAGGATATTCAAAGAATCATAGAATGGGTCTAAAGTAGAATGGACTTAAAATAAAAGATTCAACAAATTTTCTAAGATTTGCAACACTTTTAATTTCAAGTTGGTCAAACCTTAATAACACCAATTCAAGCAAAATTCATCAAGTTCAAACACTTCCTTAAAATGAAATTACATAAATTTGAGGTGCATTATTTTATTTTATTTTATTTCTCTTTTTGTATCTCCTTTTAACACTTTTTACTAACATTTTTTTTACTTGTTTTGATTTCTTTTCTTCTTTTGTTTTTTTAAACAATTTTGTTACACCTATTTTACAAATTAAAAATGAAGTATGATGGGAAGTGCAATGATAGTAAATGCTTAAATTAAAACCAAGAGGGCAACCACAAAAAATTTATCACAAAGTGCAAACCAAAGAAAGAAAGCAACTTAACATGCACTAGATTTTAGGTGATTAAAAGAAAGCACCACTTGAGACTTTTATGGGGTATAGACAAGCTTGATTGATCAAGTTTATGCCCAAAATACATGCCCAAATGAGTTCTCAAATCAGCCAAGGAAAATTCAACAAAGACACTAGTATAATATTAAGTTACTAAAATGGACATAAGACATTAGGAAGGAATTAAGCAATTTTTTGAGAAAATTTTTTAAAACATGCTATGAACTAAAGTATGTAAATCTTCTGAAACATGAACCTATAAGATGTTACTCCTCTTGTATTCCTCAAGAAGACTCACACTTTTTTATGGTGAAAAAATTAAAAAGCACAACTAGGAATTTAATGTGACAAGTAAAGGACTAAAATGAAACAAAAGGATTAAAAACTGGAAAAAAAAAGTGCAGGAAAATAAAGCCAATACTCACGCCCAAACACCAAGAGTAAACGCTCAACAAGAAAGAAATGGTAAGACAAAAGCAAAGTGTGATTCCAACAGTTTAAACCACCTTAGGTGACTTCTTTCACAAAAATTGTGAAATCATTACAAAGACTCTCTTAGAAAGATCACTAGAATAAGAACAAGTAAGTAAAAGGAAAGAATAAAGAAACCTATATCATGATAATTATTAAATGAAAAGAAGCAAATAATTGAACCGTAAGGAAGAAAAAAGTGCAATGAAATTAAATAACAAGAATTTAAACTATAAGGCTATACTAACAAGACATAAAAAGAAAATTAAATGACAATAAAGGAAGCAAAAATTAAAGTATAAAACTGCAAAAAAAAAATAGAGAAAATGACGCCTAACTAAGGAGACAAGAAGAGGAATTAACCTTCATGAAGATGGCTCATGATACCAAATGATGCATTTCCTTGATCTTTCTCCAACCAAGGTTCTTCCTCTTTAAGAAATGGAGGATGATGAGGCTAGAGATGGGGGTGAGAGACGTCACTTTCTCTTGAGAGAGAAAGATGAGTCAAAAATTTTATGCTAGCTTGCCACAAGGTAGAGGACCCTTAATAAAAGCTTACTAAGGAATAGAATCCTCAAGAGAGGAGTTTCTCAAAGATGACACTTTACTATATCAAATGCTCAAAATGAGTCTTATTACATTCATTCAAGTGTGTTGATTACAAGAGAAGGCAAAAGTATAAATAGCCCAATGGGAGAGCTTGGGCATACAAACCAAGATAATGAGAGACTTCAGCTTAATTAATATTAAGACTAATTAACCCAAGTCTCAGGCCTTGTAAGTAGGCACCTAAATTAACCGCTTAAGGGTGCAAATAACAACTCCTAAAAGTGAATGGACAAGCCTATCACACCTAGCCAAGGGGAGCCTAACTAATGATATACTCCTCCATTTTAACTAAAAGCACCTAAACAACTAGACTAAAGGAAAGTGGATGAAATAATAGCCCAAAAGAAATTACAAAGAAAACTACTATTTACAAGAATTAAACTAAGGACAATGGCCTATGATCTTTACTTCAATTAAGAGTTGAGGTCTTCAGAACTCTTTCTAGGTCATGTCTTCCTCTATCTTCCTAACCATGACCCTAATGATAGGACCCTTGATAGGCAAGATTGCGTCACTTTGGTAGATATAAGAAGAAGGTGTTTTAGGATTGGGGTTTAGAGAAAATGGCTTAAACTTGCCTTGTTATTTGATAAATGTTTATGCTTCATGCTCTTTGGCAGGGAAGAGGAAGATGTGGGGAGATCTGGTGATGACTAGAAGAGTTTTCCTAATGTTCGATGGTGTTTTGGTGGTGACTTTAACGCAGTGATAAATAGGAGGGAAGTGGTGGGAGCATCAAATTACCACTCAGGGGCTGAGATGATAGACTTCTGTCAATTTATTGAGCAGACAGGGTTGATGGACATACTTGTTTATGGAAAGAAATTTTCATGGATATCTTTAAATGGATGTGTTACTAGTAGGTTAAATAGATTTCTTTTTTTGCAAGATTTAATTGATGTGTGGAAGATTAGCTCTTCGTGGATCGAATCTAGGGAGTTTTCTAATCATAGTTGGATCCTTGCTAAAGATGTCAGTTTCAATTGGGGGCCAAAACCTTTTAAGTTTTTTTATCATTGGTTACAACATCTTTCCTTCCATGATCTGGTCCAAAATTTCTGGGAATCGTCTGCTGTCTCTAGTTACCAGGGTTACCAATTTTCATTAGGCTAAAGGGTTTAAAAGAGGATATTAAAAAGTGAAAATAGGTCATGAATAAAAATGATAAGATATTGGCGGAAAAGGTGAAGGAATTGGAAGTGGTTGATCAAAACCTAGTGGAAGGTGGTGATCCATTAAACATCTCGAGAAACACTATCTTATTTTATTACTGAGGAAGAGAAAGGTTTATGGAAAATTATATCCTGCAGAAATCTAGAGTGTGATGGGTAATACAAGGTGATAATAATTCAAAGTAGTTCCATAATTGTTTCAAGTTAAGATGCTCCATGAATGGTATTTTCGCGGTTCAGTCGGAAAATGGTTCGGTGGAAAATGTTCCAAAATTAAAATATTGGGCGCTGCAGCACTTTAATGAGTTGTTTAAAGAGAAACTCAGTGGTAGGCCTACTCTAGACTAAGTTCATTTCAGCCAAATTTCACGGGAAGAAAGGTTATCCTTAGAACAATCATTTTCAAGTGAAGAGATTAAAGTAGTTGTTTGGGAATGTGAAAGAGGTAGAAGTCTGAGTCTTGATGGTTATGGTATGAACTTCTATAAATCTTGTTGGGACATAATATGGGCTGATGTAGTCAAGGTCATCCAAGAATTTCATGGATCTGGGAAGCTTCCTAAAGTTGTATCGTCCTCCTTTCTAACTTTGATTCTGAAGGTGGCTCATCCTCAGAACTTATCTCAGTATCGACCCATCTCTCTCATCTCAAGTATCCAAAAAATCATAAAAAAAATTTTGTCAATGAGGCTAAAGAAAGTGTTGAGGAGGTAATATATGAGTGTCAGAAAACTTTTTTACTTGGGAGATCCATTCTTGATGAGGTTCTTATTACTAATGAAGTCATCGACTAGCTCATAGGCTTAAAAATCATGCTTCTTGTTTAAAGTTGATTTTGAAAAAGCCTATGATTCTATTAACTGACATTTCTTAGATTATATGTTTCAAAGGATGGACTTCGGTCCCAAGTGGAGAATGTGGATCTCTAACATTATCAGGAATAGCCACATATTTATTCTGGTTAATGGAAGTCCTACATCGAAATTTAGACCGACCAAGGGAATAAAAAAAGGAGCCCTTATCTCTTTTTTTGTTCTTGGTGGTGGCAGAAGGTTTAGCAGGATTGTTTAGATCAGTCATCAGAAATAAGTCTACAAGGAAATTAGGGTGGGATATGAATCTTACTTTTTAGTCTTACAATATGTCAATGACGCCATTTTGATAGGAAAGCAGAATTCCAAACTATGTGGACATTAAAGGTGATTCTAAGAGGGTTTGAGATGACATCTGCGATTAAGATGAACTTTCATAAAAGTAACTTCTATGGATTAAATGTGGATCTTTTGTTTGTGCATGCAGTGGGATGTCTATTGAATTGTTCTGTAAGTTCACTGCCATTTAAATTCTTGGGTGTTCCAATGGGGGTGAATCCTAGGATGTCAGCAACATGGAGGCCAGTGGTTGATCTATTTGAGGAAATGTTATCAAGGTGGAAAAGGAAGAATATGTCTTTCGCTGGTTGTTAGGTAATGCTAAATTATGTTATTTCAAGTTTACCGCTATATTTGTTTTCCTTCTACAAGGCCCCTATAAAGGTGGTGAATACTCTTAGAGGACTGCAACGTAAATTTTTATAAGGGGAAGGGCAGACGTAGATGAAAGTAAAATTTCTTGGATCAGTTGGGAGACAGTGTGTCGGCCTAAGAGTGAAGAGGGGTTAGGTGTCAAATGTCTGACGAAATTTAAACTTAGTTTGCTTGCAAAATGGATATGGAGATTTTTAAATGATAAAAATGCGATTTGGAAGTCTAGATATGGTGATTTTCAACATATGTAGTACCAGCATAATGTTCACTTCAGATGCTCATTGTGGTGGAAGGATATTTGACTATTAGATGGTTCCATGCTAAAATTTCAAGTTGATTTATTAATAATATTAGTAGAAGACATAAGATACGTTGTTTTGGGAGCATAACTGGTTAGGAGAAGGGGCTTTGAATTCTATCTTTCTTAGATTATATGATATGGTTATTTATAAGAAGGTTTCAATTAAAGAGGTGGGTAGTCTCTCATTAGAGCCTCTTAGATGGAAGTGGAATGAAGGAGAAGGTTATTCTTGTTGCAGGAGGATGTGCTTATCTCACTGGAGGAGATGCTGCAGAATGTGGTTCTTAGTTAACAAGAAAGGGATACATGGATTCAGAACTCAGGTGGAAGTGGCCAATTCTCGGTAGCAAATGCCTACAAGATTGCTAGTTAAGGTACAAATCAGGGAAAAAGATCATCATTGGGCTTACAACTATTTACCAAGTTATGGAAAGATAAATTGTCTTCAAAAGTCCTAACCTTGTCATGGAAGTTACTCTTAAATATACTTCCATTATGGACAATTTATTGAAGAGAGGTGCGATATTCCAATTAAATCTACATTTCTATGTTTTGTGTAGGAAGCATGCGGAGGATAATAAACATCTTTTTCTATCTTGTTCTGTGTCTCAGGTGCAGTGGTACAAGGTTCTGAAATGGTTAGGAGTGAAATCACTTTTATCTGAGGATTTACCTTAATTGTTTCTTATGTCTTCTAATTAGGTGATTGGGAAACATAATGGAAAGTGTAGGTATGTGTGTTGACATGTGATCAGCTGATGTATATAGATATTCAGAAATCCCATTGGTTTTAATGGTAAAACAATCAAGTCTTTAGATATCATGTCATTTATCCAAATCATATTTTGTAAGTAACTAATGTATAATTTTGGTTTTAATATAGAGGTTGTTTTTTCTCATATTAGTGTAGAAATCCTCGATCATGTCTAATGGATATAAAATAGGTAATTTTAGAAGGAATATGTTGTGGTAGAAGTTCTCTTAGAGGTATAAGCTAAGTTGACTTGTACTAGATTTTATGGTAAAAATACATTTTTAAATGTTTAGGTGTTCGAAATTTATTTGTTTCATCCCTAATTATATATAACGCTTGTCTTTAAAAAAAAAAACCTCTTATATAAGCGGCCAGTCATTATTAATTAGTGATTTTGTCTTTGTACCTTTCTTTTCTCTATTTCAAAGAATCATTACTTTTTTAAAATAGTTTCATTCTTTAGGGTTGTAATTATTTATCATTAATTTTATTTGAATTTTTAGTGGCTTACACTCTATTCCTTTGGAATCTTTTGTCTGTTTGAGTTTTATAGGGAAGCTCACATTTGATTAGCAATAACACAGTTTAGTATATACTTCATTCATTATATTAGGATTGTTTAATTAAACTAACCTACACTCGTAAAGAGAATATTAATTGATATTTTTGTAGAATAAAATATTTCTTTTTATGATAAAATTTAACATTTTGTATTGTTGAAATTACCAGTATTCCTATTGATGGGTAGTTTTAGTATTTTAGGTATTTGTAAAATTAAAGATATTAGTAAATATTTATAAGAGTATATATTAGAAAAAAGATAAAATGTAGTCTTGGATTCTTAAAACTATAGTTTTAGAAAAAACTAAAATACTAAAAAATTATAATTTTTTAATGCAGGAAGTAAAAAATGGTCTTTAATTAAAAATAAACATGATAAAATTTCTACGGTGTCAATTAATTACATTTCTAATTATCTAGGTTCGATTAAAAAATGCAGGTGTAATGAGTAAAATTAAAAAATAATTAATGCTGCATTGCGTGAACAATGAAATGTGGCAAAAGAAATTATTAATTAATGAAACATTGTTCAGATGTTATCATACAGGCTGAACAACTTTTATTATGACCGGCAAAAATATAAGAGCTGATATTCATATTTCTATAAAAAATATTTATAATCAAAAGTAAATATATATTAATTGTATTTAAACAAAAATATATGTAATAACAGTTAATAATCGTGGATTTGAATTTCTTTTAGTTACACTTCTTTATATAAATATATTTTTGTAAGTGCAATTATATTTTACTAATTATACAATGTTAAAATTGCATTTAATATATAGTGCATCTTAAATTCTTAATGGATTTAACAATTTATTTGTTGAAATAGTTAATCTCATTTTAAATGAAAAACTGAGAAATCAATGCAAATACAAAACTATAAATCAATGAACAATAAAACTTTTTTTCCTGCATTTAGAGTTTAGAGTGCATAAATTACTTGAATTTAGGTTTAGGCCATCACTAAGTAGATATGAGATCTATTTTTATGATTGAATGATAATCTTTTATATCACCATTGAACTTATCATTATATGAAACAAGCCTTCTGCTGATATTCATTAAATAAAGTTGTAAATCTAGATATTTGCTTAATTAGTATAGAAACATTATAAAATAATATATATTTTTTTAAAAAACAATAACTGAACAAAGACAAATTATATATGATACAGTTATATCGTAAAAAAAAATCATTAAATAAAAACTTATCGTTTGTAGAATTCATTAATTATATATATTTGATTCATATAATGTTATTTAATAATACAATAGATTCGTAGTATGTTACCGTTTGCTTGATCCTAAATATGAAAGAATCTACCTATATAACAATATTCTCAGAAGTTAATTAAGAATTAAGATAGTACTTATTACTTAACATAAATTTGAAGTTTTTTCTACGTACCAATGTGTAAAAAAAAAATCACTTTGAAGGAGATTCAATATACCTTTCTTTCCTTCATATTATTCCCAACACATTTTATTACTTACTTGCGAGATTATTTTGGATTAAACTAGCTAATTATTTTTCCCTTTACACCTAACTCCTTTATTAGAGATAAGTATATTGTTTTTAAAATTTAAAAAATACATGTGTAGTGTAAAAATAATGTTAGCATAATGTTTTTAATATAAAGGAAATATTTATGTAATTTATTCATACTTACATCATAATATTATAATATTCAACGACTAAATTATTAAAATTTATGTTTATAAAAAGTTATTGAAAGTATAAATTAATTAAATCATCATATGATGTAAATGAATCCTTAAATTTTATATATATATTGATTTTTTTGTTGATAATTCTCAGAAGCAAAGTTGGGTGATTGCCATGATTCCAGAATTCAAATTAACACTTTAAATTGCATAGTTAAAGTGCCCTTTTGTTTTAACTAATCACTTTACGTATCTCCAAGTTCTTTGAAATGACTTAATCTTGGATTCTAATTTTACTAAGAAAGCTTTGCATTAACTTTAGATTACCTTTTTTTTTTTTCCATACACTACCCTCTTTCATCTGTTTAATATGTTAAAAAAATATTATTGTTTTTATCAGTATTCTTTCACACATTACTTTTTTATTTGTTTTTTTTTTTCATTTTTATCTTTTGATTTTAACAAATTACATTCCTCCTTTATATCTTCTTATCATACATGTTTGGAATTTGGATGCACATTTAGAGTACGTGCAAGTGATATTTTTCAGAAACTTTTAGCAAAAAGAAAATAAAATAAAATCAACTTCTCTGTATATTTTTAAATGATGTGAGACATTTTAGTTTGTACAGATTAATTTTTAAAAATTCTCGCATATTTTCAACTGTGAAATTTTTTTTACATATTAATTAAGATTAACTTAAAAAAATATCATATTTTAAAAATTATTTATGGAATTTTTTATATTTTTTATATTTTATTATCATAGAAATACTTCCAAAAAAGTTTACCCAATCAAATAGACTCTTAGAACAAAACGTGAAGCCTAGTTACAAAAGTTAATTTCATAAATTTTTTTTTGTCAATTTTTTCCATTTTGTTAGCTTTAATGAAATATATAAGATAAAGATAATACACACTTTATGAAGAATAACATTTATTTTTCAAACACTTAATCATGAAAAAAAATTGATTAAACTGATTAATAAAATAGGTGTCACATTATTATTGTTGGAATTATAAGTGGTGTGTAGTCTGGATCATATAATGATTTCTCCACCCTTTCATCTTTATTTTTTTAATAATTGTTTTAACTCTTAATATAATGTATTTGATGTTTAAATTAAATATGTAAAAAATTCAAAATTAATGAAAAATTTAAAACATAAAAACAATAACTATCTAGAAATATATTTTTTGCTTGCAAAATAAAAAATAATCTAGATAAAAAATAATATTATAGGGGCATTTTTATAATTATTAACAATTTAGCATCTTTTTTTTAAAAAAAAACTAATTTAACAACTAATTTTTAAATAATAAATTTTTAGATAAAATATTCTATTAACTTGGTTAAATTTATAATTAGCTTATAAATTATTTTTACTTGATATGTAATATGAAAATTGTGATGAATGATTAAAAAAATAGTACGGTTGGAGATAAAAAAAAACTTACAAAAAATAAGTTAAAAATACATTTTCTTTTTTACTATATATTTTGTTATCATACACAGTTAAAAGTCTATTTGTGAAAGTGGACAAAACTCCAATTACAAAAAGTCAAAGGTTAACTAGCATTTAAACAACATATGAGTGCAAATGAAGATAAACAGTGGAGAAAATTAAATTGCATTTAATCCAATTATAAGCCTACTATATTTCAAATTTCAAATTTATAGTAAAATATTTAATTATATTTTTTAATTTAATATATATTTATTAATTGAATTAAATTTAAATTATATTTAATTATAAAATAACTAAGCTATTTTTAATTTTTAGCTGTAATATTTTTTTAAAAATATCATAAACTTTTAGTACAATATTCTATTATTATTATTATGAAATGTAAATATTTAATATTTAATTTGAAATTATTTTTAAAACATAGGGTATAAGAAATAAATAAATTTATAATTTATTTTGAATCTTTAATATATAAGTTAAAAAAATAGGGGCAAAGAAGATAAAGAAGATAAATTGCACAAGAGTATATATATATATATATATATATATATATATATATATATATATATAAATAAAGAAATAAACTTGCAACTTTCAGTAATGTAATCGGGAACAAAAAAGTTAAAGATAAGAAAATGTGATCACATAGTACCTACACTTACAAAAAAATCAATCGACTTTATCTATAACAAATAGAACCATGTAACTAGTAATTAGAATAAAAAAAGAATTATAAGAGACTTATAAATAGAAGTTGTACTGAGTGTCTATTTTAGAGAAAAAAAAATTCTAACTTTTATATTGTTACAACTATTAAAGTAAAGGATGAGACATTTATTATTTTTTAAAATATTATATTTATTTACTTGTTTATTTTATGTTACTTTTAGTTATGATTATTTAGTGATATATCTCTAATCTCGCTTTATTTATGATTCTATGTAGCTTTTAGTTATAATTATTTGGTGAGATGTCTCTAACCTCGCTTTATTTGTTATTTTATATCACTTTTAACTATTATTATTTGATTTGACGATCTTGTTTAATTTATTAAGTTATTTATCTTTGAACTATTTATTAGCCATTTTATTTTATTTGTAATGATTTTTTATATTTAAACCTTATTAAAACACTTATTTAACAATATTAAAAAACTATTTATTCAAACAATGAAAATAGCTATACACTAAGAATAACGTTACATATTCAAGAAAATTTTTTATCATTATAAATGAAGTTATTATTATTTTAAACAAGTATATATTAATTATCGGATAAATATGAGAAATATTAAGATAAAAATGTTAGTGCTTGAATAAAAGTTTGAATTAATTTGTAGTTAAAGGTTTTACCTTGGAGATTTAAATCAGTAAATGTTTAAGGTTAAATATATTTGTATTCCTTAAAAACCATGGTAAATAAACTAATTTATAAACAAAAATCATTCAAATTCTCTAAATAATTAATTAAAAAATATTAAAATTATTATAAAAAAATATATATATATATATATTACCATTTTTATAAATAATTGTATATCTAAATATATATATATATATATATATATATATATATATATATATATATATAGATAGATAGATAGATAGATTCTTTTCCTTTGATTATCTAAATTGTTATTATTTAAATTATTTATATGATATTTGTTCTCACTCCTTTATGTTTCTTGTCTCTTAAATATATTTTAAAAATGTTGGAAATAATAGTGGATTGGTATTAATCAATTATATTTTATCATTATCTGGCAATTTAAGATATGATGATAATCATATCTTATAATATCTTTATGATTATTTGAATGGGATTATTGGAAGATTGACTCTGTGATGGGTTGAGTCAATCATAAAAAGCCCATTTGAGGTGTCTCTGCCTACCCTGGGGGATTATAAATTTGTCATCCCATTAAGCAAATTATAACAACAGTAACAATACACATTCTCTAAAATAATCCCCCTAGAAAGTAGGTAGTAAAACCTTCAAGAGTTCTTATTGAACTCATATCTCTACAATAATCATTCATAGGGTTTTTGTTCTTGAAGATCAAGAACTTCAATTCAATATATATGAGGTACACAGATTCTCTTTTTATATTTAATTCTCTATACATACTATAATCTTGTATCTATTGATTTAAGGTTTCCTTTTATTTCCATCAATTGGTATAAGAGCCAAATTAGATACATATTATAGTTGTTTTCTATTAGAGAATTATGGTTGTTTTCTATTAGAAAATTAAATTTGAATTGAAGATTTTTTGTATTATTAGTGAAATTTTATAATATAGTTCACTATTATCTTTTTCACAAAAAAAAATGAGGGTTGACGCTACTTGTTATTGTTAAAATAACATGTTAAAGTTTCATTCCCTTACTCTTACATGGGTAAATTAATATTGAAACTTTTTTTTAAGTGCTACCCCTTTTAAAACTTAGTTTTCTTTTTTTTAAATAATTATGGGGTAAATTGTTTTCAAAATTACTTAATGGTTTTCCTTTTGTTATGTTTGACCAATATGAGTCATTTGTGTGGGCAACATAATATATTTGTGTTAACTTTTACTTTGGAAAGTATTAATGAGGTTGCATGGACTCATTTTTATACCCATATTTTTGTGATTTGGTCAAGGGAGAACTTTGTGGTTTTGATACGATCATGTATGATGATTCGTGTGTTAAATTCATTCTCAAAAGCATTGAATGTTGTTGCTAATTTTTTATATTCTTATTTTTTCAAAAATACCATATTTATTTAATATTTTTATATTATTGGTATTTTTGAGTATAAAAAAAAATTTGATTAATTCAAGATTAAATTCAATTTTTTTTACTATTATAATCTTGAATTTTGGACCTATTTTCGTTGTGATAATTCTTTACAGTATTTGTATTCTCCAATTATACTGTACTCTCTTTAATATTGAATTATCATTTATAAATTGATTTTAGGTTATTTTATTAATTATGCACAATCTTAATTGTCCTTCTCTTATGAGCATAATTTTCTTTATTAATTTGCATTATTATTACTTGTCTATCATGGGTATAATAATGTGAATTTTGTATGTTGGTCATATAATATATATGATTAAAATTATGCAAATTTATTGGACAATATGCATAATTTCTTTTTTTATTTACATAATTATAATTTCACTATTTTATATGCATTTAAGTGACTTTTGTGATATAATTATTTTTTTTATTGCATTGATGATAACTATACTCTATCGGTGTATTGTTATTAATGTAATTTGGTGTTATACAATGTATTTTTCTTGGCTTATGTTAATGATTTTCTTATATCCTATCGGTATTAGGATTTTATTGATATAAGTTATAGTACATTGTAATTTCTTTAGGGATTCTCTTTTAATGAACTTTTAGAATTACATAATGTTTCCCTATTTTTGTAATTTTCAGTTTATTTCCCTCATTTGATCATGTTTAGTTATATTTATATGGAACCAAAATTTACACTCTCATTTCCTTTTGTTCCATATTGACTTATAACCTTTAATTGGACATTTTTTCCTTCAAAAAAAAAAAAAAACAAATGTTCTTGATAAAATTATTTTTTTTTCTTATCACATTATTTGTGATTACATTGTTGGGATCTATATTAAGGATTTTATATTGGTCTCTTGTAAAATATTTTCTTGTATAACAAACTCTCTGTTGATTTGTAATATTAGTATGCAATTCTTGTAAGGACAATATAGGAATCCCAAATTTTAAGAGATTAATTTCTCCATACCATATTTTATAATATTGTTAATGGTATTCTTGTAAAAGCTAGATGCTTTATTTTGGGATATATAAATAAACCTATGTCCATTATAAATTGTGATGAGAGTTAGAGACTACTTATTATTATATCCTTAATATATGCAAGAATAGGTCTCATTTTTCCGCTGCGTGTAATCATGTTTTATTCTCAAGTGTGCGTAAATATTGTTTATTGTAACACTTGATTTTTGTTTATGATTACTTGAGAACTTGCTTATGATCTCATATTCTACGTAAAATTATCAAGTGATCCATTTTCTCACTCATGTAATTATTTTTCAACATCCTCATAGGGGTCAATATTTTTGTAAAAAATTGATTAATATGTGGTTAATTATGAAACCATTTGTGAGAATTATTTATTCTTATGGATGAATTTGTAGGTTTCATATTCTTGTTATTTTAACCACTTCTCTCATTAATCATTTGTTATTCTACTACTTTCTAATTCCTTAAGTAGAATAATAGTGAATTTTAATTCACTTTTATTATTATCTTATAAAGTCATCATCCCACTATCACTAGAACTTTTAATACTAGTGTACCCTAATGATAATCCTAATATTTTTTTGGTATATTAAGGATTAGTGGGAGTATATATAATCTTGTATTATCTCTCGAAACTTATATATTTTTTATTGTCATATAATCTTGTGCACATTTAATTATGATATGACATATTCTATAGGGCTTTTCTATTTATTTTTGTCCTATTTTTATTGAGATACATAAAATCCATTGTATCTTTGTAGACATCTTTAACTGATGTTAAGGTCATTCTGTTGGGTACTGCACATTAATCCTTTTGGCATACAATTATGCATTGTGCATCTCTTTTACCAAATTTAATATTGATCAAAATTTTAGAAGTATATAATTTTGTATCATGTCTCGAGACTTATCTATTTGTATTGTCATATATTCTTGTGCACATTTAATTGTGATATGACATACTTTATAGGACTTGACTATTTATTTTTGTCCTATTTTAATTGAGATACATAATTCATTGTATCTTAATAGACATCTTTAATGGATGTTAAGAGCATTTTGTTGGGTATTGCACATTAATTCTTTTGGTATGCAATTAAGTATTGTGCATTTCCTTACCCAAAATTTCACATTTTGTTTGGTCAAAATTCTATAAGTATATTGTAGATGCAATACTCCTATCGAGTATGATTTTCTACTTTGTAAAAAAGTGCTTATTATGATAGTACTCCTATTGAGTACAATTTTGCACTTTTGAAGTACTTATGATTTTTTTTTGTTTGGACCAATTATCTAAGTGTTTGCTCAATTGACATTTTGTGGCCACAATAATCTGAGTATCATTTTATATAAACTAGGTGTCTATGTGGTTTTAGTAGGGAATTTATGGATTTCTTACTTATCTTTGGATTCTTACATAGTTACTCTTTTTTGAAACTCAGATTAGTTAAATGTCAAATATTATAGAGCATTTATGTAACCTATATGTAATTACATATGTTATTGGGCTATGATGAATAATTAGATGCATATAAATTATGCTTTCTCACCTATATAATTTTTCGGACTCAAGTAAAAAAAATTTTTTTATTAATTAAACATTTTTTTATTCACTGATCAAATACTTAACTTTAGAGTTTTATAACTCATATGGTTTGGTTAAGTTTTGATGTCTTAGATCAGTGGGAGTCTGAAAATTTTCTTATGAGATATGTGTGAAGTAATATCATTTTAGTAACATATCTCTTAGCATTTTTGGATGCTTGAGACCATGTAGTATCATTTTATTGAACTACATTATTCTATATACTTTATGAGAAATATTTATGATATATATCCCTATCGGATATTATTTTGTAGCTCAAATTTCTCATTAATATAAGATTTGTCTATAATTGTCATTCTAGCTTAATGATTTATCTTTGTATTATTGATTAATACCATCCAAGTGGGAGAATGTTGGAAATAATAGTGGATTGGTATTAATCAATTATATTTTATCATTATCTGGCAATTTAAGATATGATGATAATCATATCTTATAATATCTTTATGATTATTTGAATGGGATTATAGGAAGATTGACTCTGTGATGGGTTGAGTCAATCATAAAAAGCCCATTTGAGGTGTCTCTGCCTACCCTGGGGGATTATAAATTTGTCATCCCATTAAGCAAATTACAACAACAACAATACACATTCTCTAAAATAATCCCCCTAGAAAGTAGGTAGTAAAACCTTCAAGAGTTCTTATTGAACTCATATCTCTACAATAATCATTCATAGGGTTTTTGTTCTTGAAGATCAAGAACTTCAATTCAATATATATGAGGTACACAGATTCTCTTTTTATATTTAATTCTCTATACATACTATAATCTTGTATCTATTGATTTAAGGTTTCCTTTTATTTCCATAAAAAAAAACATGGGATGCAAATTTAAAAAGATGGACACATCAAAGTATCTAAGTTTTTTTTCTGCAATCATCTCAGCAGTTTTTTCAATACTAGTTGAAATACGAATGTAATTCCAAATTCAATTACATTCAGAGGAATTGGAGCCTCTACTCTTGTATTTTACAATGATCAAGAAAAACCGCTAATGATAGAAGGACCTTAATAGTTACTTTCTACATTCCACCCGCTAATTACACAAATCCAATAATGAATGTATTTTCACATAGTATGATAAAAGGGGAGCTTTGTACATAAATAAATTTTTCCTTATTTTTCTATGTAGTGAAATGAATATATGTAATATTATAAATGTTGACATATCTCTCTCTCTCTATATAACTAAAGAAAGGTAAATGCATTGAAATAAAATAAAACCAATTAACTAAATAATTTATTTCATTTTAATTAATAATAATTAAAATTAATATAAAGAGGATTGATCATGAAAATGAGTTATAATAAAAATCTTTACAAAGCCTACAATTTTGCAAAATATGAGAAAGTCACAGACCTGTACCTACCAGCCACATCCTTGTGACCATGTTATATGAAAAGGCCAAAACCCACTGATTTGTGTCCAACTCCACTTAATGTCCACCCAGGAGGAAAGGGGGTCTGAAGGAATTATTGTTTTTAAAAAAGTAATAAAAAATATAAAAAGTAGTAGATAATATCCCTTTTTTTTTTACACATCAGTGTAAAAAGTTTTGTACTGACTCCCAATAATAACTATTTTTTGTACATAAGAATTGAATTGTAAAAATAAATGTTAGTTGACATTAAAAAGTAGAAATAAAAAAATAAATAAATGTTAGTTGACATTAAAAAGTAGAAATAAAAAAATAAAACAAAAATATGATAAGTAACATTATTCAATAAAAAAGAAATAAAAAAAGTTATAGGTGTTACAAAAATATATATAATATCAAGATGTCTATGTATAATATAATTATATACAAATTTTTATTTTCTCATATGCATAGTTCTTAAAAACTAGATTGAACCGATCATACGGGATTGGAGGAGTCACTGGTTTAGTTTGCTTAGCAGACCAATTATGCAATTAGGTTGAATCAAACCAGATTTAACTGCTAATTTTGTTAAAAATGGTTAAATTGGATTTACTTTTTTTTTTTGCATTTTGAAATAATGTAGTTTTTGTAGATTAAAAAAAAAATAATGTTGTTTTAATGAATATCATTTGATGGAGAAATTATTTACATCTAGTGAAGAACCACTTAACCATAATCCAAATCCAAATTTGATAAATTTAAATTAATTAAATTCTAGTATTTAGATGTTGATGATTTATGAAAAATTGTTTAAAAAATTGTCTCGTTGAGTTATTTTTTACAAACTTTATTTTTGAACCTTAGTTTAATTGCTATTTTGAATATTTTTACTTTATATTTATGATAATATTATTAACTTCAAGTTTTGAAATATGAAGTTGTATATTATTTTTAAATATTTTTAATAAAAATCGGTTCAACCAGCTCAACAAGTAATCATGTAATCCAACCACTTAACCATCAACCCATTGAACTAGTTTAATAATCGCTTTGATTTCAATAACCGTGCTCATATGAAATAATATTTTGAAGAGTTCAATTTCCAGTGAAAGGTCCATAATGTTGTGCGAACTTCCGTAGCCATTGGGAGACTTGTAAAATTAAAAGGTCCATCCCCAAATAAATGCTTGTTTGGCAACAATTTTATAAAACTGTTTTCAGTATTTTAGTATTTAAAAACAAATAAACTCGTTTGGGTAGTATTTCTGAAAATAGTTTTTAAAAACAGTTCTGGTTTTAAGTTTTTAAAAACAAAAAAATAAGAACAGTTGAAAGTAGTTTTATTTTTCAATTTTCTATTATTGTTTTGAAAACTCAAAATACAATTAGAATATGTTATTTTTTTATTTTCATTAATGAAATTTAATAAATATGAACAAGTTTTTTTATTTTTACATCTTCAAAACAGTTTTCAAATAACACTTACCAAATAATTTTTTTTTCTTTTCTTCCCAAAAAGAGTTTTTGAAAACTATTCTTACAAACTCTTTTCAAAAACTAAAAAACAAAATCAAACCATCAAGTCCTAAGTCACACTATTTGACTATAGTTACATCAATTTAAGGATTTATATTTTCTTTCTTAATATATCGGTACTATAAGGAATAGATAAATGTCTTGAGGAATGTTATCAAACTTAGTTTGATTGTCGACTTAAGGAGTTATGTAGTCAAGGGTAACATAGAGAGTTAAGAATTAATTTGCATGACTTAGTTATATTAAAAAATATAAAATAATTTATAAATTATATAATTTTATACTTAAAAATTATCATTCTAAAAATTAATAAAGTAAATTGTCTTAATTTTTAACATTATTATTAAAATTAAAATACATATAAAGACATATATATATATATATATATATATATATATATATATATATATATGTCCTAGTTATTAAAAAAAAAAAACTAATCTAGAGGCAAGGCATATTTGAACCATGTAAGTCATTTTTTTAACCTCTCTTGGAAAAAGAGAAGTAAAAGTAACAACCATCTTTTTAACTAGTCTTGGAAAAAGAAAAGTAAATGTAACAATGGTTCTCTTGGAAAAACAAGTTAACTCTGCTGCAGGTGTTGAAAAAAGTAAAGCAAAAAAACTGAGTGATTGAGTTAACTAAAAAATTTTCCGAGTCAGTGGATTTATACTTAGTTCTATAACGTGACCGATCCATTATCAAGCTTGGATTAGACAGATAATTGGTTTTTGTGGTTGGACCAACTAGTTCAAATAGAGTCTTATAACATTGGTATTGAGTTTTGATAGTTAATATTTTGTGTAGTTTTTATCTATGATTGGCTGAGGAAACTTGACTATCATGTTTTCATTGATTCTGCACAAAATTTCACCCATATTAATTAATGAATTTATTGTTATAGAACTCTTGTATGTCGTCATTTAATTACAACTTATTTTTTAAAAATTTTAAATATTATTTATGTATAAAGTTAATAAATTTGTTAGGTAAAATATACATGAAAGTTTGTGTGTAAAATATTTTTATATTTACCATATGAACTTTTTTTTTTCTCCCCATTAATATGGAACTATAATTATGTTTCCTTTTATGACTAATTGCATAATCTTTGATAAATTAGCTTAATTTTTCTTATGTCCTTGAAACATAAAACCACGGCATCGACCTCTTTTTAAGACATCACTATCTTAAACTCCAAACTTTAGTGTGTTTGTAATAAAAAATAAATTATTTTAATAATAAATTATATGTATAATTACTTATAATCAAAATCAAATTTTATTTGTGTAAATTTACTAAAAGTAGTTTAAAAACATTTAATTTATTTTGAATGCAACAGAGCTTTGATTAAAACAGGAAAAGTGTGTGCAAACTTAAAATTAAATTGTTAAAAATATCATAAATTAACAATTTTAAACTTCGTAAAATAACTTTTTTTTTTTTCAAATTTAAGCTTAATCCCACCATCCTCTTTTTAATACAAACAACTTAAAGATGGAAAAGGACTGAATTTTGTTTCCAAACAAGCTCTGAGATTCTCCTAATCGTTTTTTTCTTTTGGGTTAAAACTTAAAATCCATCTTGTTGATTTTATATTCCCATTTGTTTAATTTCAGTTGCATCCATTTTATCTTTCAAAGCTTGCTTAATAAATACAAACTGAATTTTGATAGGAACACGTTACCCCACAAATGACAAATTCCATTGTTTTCTCCTAAGAAATTTTTTGGAAGCAAAGATGCCTCAGATACACCGAAGAGGACAAGTTTTTGGTAAATGAATGAATGGGAAAATAAAAAGAAAAATTAAAAAATTGGGGCTTGACTTCTATGCCTTAGTTTGTTGGAAACTTCAAAGTTTTCTAAAGTTAAGACATCCAAACACGTCTTAGGTAGTCGTCAATACTCGCGCACCCACATCAACGACGAAAAGAGGAAACAACTCAACATTCAAACGCAAGAAAATGGAACTTTAAATAAAGATTTTTTTTTTTCTTTGTTTATTTAATGGAAAAGAACAAAAGTGAGAATAGTGTGAGACTTAGCCAACGTGTGAACCTTCCAAACGCGTCCATTAAGTCCATTGAGAACGCGCAATTTTACCACTTCTCACACTATATATACCCCTTTAGTTCCTTTCCCAAATCATTGTGCCAATTTCTTCATTTCTTTATACACACCAACCAACCCATTTTGGTCCCTCTTTCACAACAATATACATCTCTATTTTCCAAACAACACCCATCATTTAAAAACCATGTCTTTCTCTAACAAATTGCCTTTGGTCCTTTTTCTATCATCCCTTTTCATCCATGCATCTTTGGGTGAGTACATCAATTAATACATTATGCTAAGTTTCTTTGTCTTGTTCATTTTTTTTAATTACATAGTATCCATGTAACTCAAATCACCTTATAACATAAAACTTTTATATATTATTGTTATTAATGCAATTTTTCTCATGACATGACTAAATTTTTTTAATTAAAACATGAAATGTAATGATAAGTTTTCTCATCACATTATATTCATTATTCTTGAATATTTTTTTTAATGATAATCTTTTTTCATTGTATGTGATCCATGTAAATAACTTCATATGATCAATTTACTAATAAGCTTTCTAATTATACATAATTCATGTAATCAGTGACGAAACTTCTTAGGAGCAGAAGTACTCCAAAAAATTTTCTTTTTTTTATAATGAATGTAATTTTTTTTTAAAAAAACAAAATTGTAAATTTTTTTAAATAAATTTATTTCATTGTTTGGCTCTCCAAATTTTTGTTGACAATATTGATCACTATATGTAACCAACCTCACTTAATGAGATAAAACTCTTTTTCTTGTTGCTATTGTAAGTTTTCTTATATGTGTAAAAATTATGAATTTTTTCAGGTGAGATGATATGTGAAGACCTACCAAAGGAGGTGTGTGCCTTCTCAGTAGCTTCCTCAGGGAAGAGGTGTGTGTTGGAGACGGAGAGGGCGGCCGACGGTGGCGTCGAGTACCAATGCCGGACATCAGAGGTGGTGGTGGAGAGGATGGCAGAGTACATAGAGACAGACCAATGTGTGGAGGCTTGTGGTGTTGATAGGAACTCTGTTGGTATTTCCTCTGATGCTTTCTTTGAGCCTCAATTCACTGGCAAACTTTGCTCTCCAGCATGTTACCAAAAATGTCCCAACATTGTTGACCTTTTCTTCAACTTGGCTGCAGGAGAGGGTAAGAAACTAAGAATTGTTCAACATTGTTAATGTCACACATCATACCCTTTTGTCCAATTCAACATTCTTTAACTTACCGCTCTAATAGTCATATACTTTTAGTATCAAAGAAATCTTACGTTATCATTTAATTAATACATGCAAAAAAAACTTAACATACATAAAAAATTATGATGGAATGAACGTGTAAATATATTTTTACACTTTCATGCATGAAGTTTTTTTTTTTCTCAAAATATCACTTTTCTTTATAATCATCAAAGTGACTTACATATAGAAAAAGTAAAAAGAGACTAGTTTTCAAGTATTGCAAATTAAGGTGGGAAAAAAGTGATGTAAAAATAGTCACACAAAACAGAGAAGTCATTTTTCTTTGTAAAATTTCAATTTCCAAAATTTTCTATGCATGATCATACTTAACATGTTTGGTAGTCGTTTTTTTTTTAACTTTGGTTACAGAATTGACCCAAAAATAAAATAATTAGTGATGGTCATTGCTCATTAGGTACCATCTCAGCATAAAGAGAAAGAAACAGAACAGTGATGTTTCTTCTGCATAACTTTTCCTATGTGGAAGTTTCACCAACAAGAATAGTGATGCTTCTTCTGAATAACTGTTCTGCGTGTTAATGAATGGTTACGCCTTATGTTTTCTGAACCAATACAATAACACCATCTCAAAAAAGAAAAGAAAAAAATTATGGTTACCTTTTCTTAATCATAGGGCAATTCTCATTCATGTTCTGCTTTTGTCTCTGCTTTCACCATTCACTATGAAAGCCTTAGGATACCAAACAAATACCTACAAGCCTACTTAGCACAGAACATTTTACCTTCAAATCTAATCAAGGTATATGTTGATCTTATAAAACAAAGAAACAGTTAAAAAAAGTTGTGGCGGAATATTTGTATTTTTCTTATTTGGTTACTTGGGATGGGGATTCATTATTTACATATATTTTTCTTGTTATACTAATTACTAATTAGCATAGACAATAACTAAGGTCAACCTAAGTTGGTTGATATAGTTCCTGTAAAAAAAAATTTCATATAACTTTTCATTCTTTTATTTTTCTTACACTAAATCTATTTTAATTTTAAAAACATTACATTTCTTATATATTTAAAAACATTACATTAACACTTTACATAATTAAAATCCTTACGTAATTATAAGAAACTTCAAAAGAAAAAATGCTAACACACTCTTTCTTTTAGACACATTCTTTTCTTTGTATCAGCTTTAAACAAACTGGTTGAAATTTATTTAAAAACAAACACATATTTTGATAGATTTTGCAGATGTTTACCTCTTCTGAGTTTGTAAACTTTCTTACACATGGTTGTGTTAAGGTATAGAAAAAAAAAAGGCAATAACTAAACTTTGTTTAATCTGATGCAGGTGTGTTTTTGCCAGAACTGTGTGAGAAGCACAAGACCAACCCTCGTCGTGCCATGGTTGAGCTTGTGAGCTCAGGAGCAGCACCAGGTCCTGTTTCTGGCATGGCAGAGAACATCATTGCATCAGCACCTGCCCCTTCTCCCATGTAATTTTGGTCCCTTCAAAATTCCACTCTCCTTTCAAAGTGGTGAATATAGCAGTCACATTACTTATATGTTCAGTCATAATGAAATTTGAATGTCAGTCTAAAATTTTTTATATTTACATTAGATAGAAATTTTTTTTATACTATTATGTTCTATACACTAGAAGATGGAGGGTATATGGCTTCATTTTTATGGGTTGGGTTCCTGTCAATGTAATAATCAAGAGTTGGGCATGGTGATCATAGGTTCATGTTTTGTTATTGTATTCTAAGTTTCTCAAATTTTGGAATTAAATTTGTTTCTTCTCTGTTCTGTTTGAGAGATAATAGCAATAATGTGAAATTTTTAATATTATATAAAAATGAAACAATTTAAGACTATAAGAAATTAATATGTATTTATAAGAAATAAATTAAAATATAAAAATTATAAATCAATATAAACAGTTAAATTATATGTTTATAGATAAAAATTAATGATTAGAAAATAGTATTTTAATTTAAAATTTTAAAGTTATTAAAAAGTATAAAAATATCGAAATATAAAAAAATGAAAATTATTAAGTAAGGTTTAAATTGCGTTTTCTGTGAGTTTTGTATCAATTTTGGGATTTTTCGACCAATTTGTTTATTGGTTCATAGTAACTCTGAAATGAGTTGGTTTTCAGAATAATACTATTAAAAAATATACTATTACTTAAAATTTATTATTAAAAATACAAAATCATGAGTAGAAGTCAATAAATAAGAAATAAGGCTAACATAATTTCTAATAAATTCATTCGTAAATAAAAAATTGTATTAAAAAAAATATATGTCAAACAATGTATGGTCAACATTTTTTTATATGAAAATATTAATCAATTTTATTTCATAAAAAAGACTAAGGACATTTCCTGTTTACATTTTAATTATATATCAAAATCCAGCAATATTTCTGATTTTTTTAATTACACATAATCCATCTAAATTTTATTTTTTTTAATTATTACTTTTGTATTTTTTAAGAATTTAATTAGTATTCACTTTCGCTTATCACAACTCTCTTTTTATTTATGTTATTTTTAAAGAATTAATTGATAAAGTTAACAAATTCATTATAAATAAAAGATTGTAATTAAATATTAAAATAAAACTTTTTATATTATCAGTGGAAAATAATTTTTCTCATTTCATAAAGGTAATTTGAGAAAAGTGTTAATATATTATTTTTCAAATATACATAAGCATTAGTTTTTTGTAAGGAAATATATGACGTAAATGTAATATTTTTAAATGTAAAAAAATTATTGTCAAAAATTAAAAATAATAAAATTATGTGTGATTTAATAGGAAGTGTTACTACTATAGAAATTATAGTGACACACCTAAACTTTTATCAAATTATACATAGTTTTAATTTATTTTTTTCATTTTTTACATTAAATTTTTTTAAATATTATATTAACACTTCTTACATATTTGAAAACATTACACTATATATCTCTCAAACCTTATACTAACACTTCATAAAAAATACAAAAATAATAATTAAAAAAAGCATAAATACATGTCATGTATATTTATACTAAACTATGTGGCTAAAAATTATTCTAATTTTTATTGTTGGGTGGGTTCTTAAATTATATACTTTTGTTGATATATGGTTTAGCAAGATAGATTGGGAATCCAATTGCCCCTTCACAAATAAAAGAAGCCATTTATTAAGAACACTTGACACTTCATTTTTAAGACAAAAAAAAAATACTGAATCAGTTCTTAGAATGATAAGTGGAAAAGGAAAACACCAAAATTGGCCACCTTGCCAACTTTGGAATTGACATTTCAATTTTCAAATTGGAATTAATTGGACCATCAAATTTTGAATTTGACGCCTCACTTCTAGAAAGAGAATTCCATATTCTCATGACAATTTTGAAGAATTGAAAAACAAAGTTAAAAAGATTAATTACTTCTTAAATTATTTTGTATTTTGATTAAAATATTTTCAAAATAAGTAAAGTTGAGAAGTAATATTAACAAAAAATTATTAAAATATTTTAATTAAATAAGTTGATATCAAATTTAATTATTTTTATTAAATTCATTAAATCAAATTATATTTTTTATTTCAATCAATTTTAATAAAATTCACAAAATATTTTATGTATAAAATTTAAAAATTATTTTTATAATTACAACATTTCCATTTTGTTTTCTTAGTTTTAATTTTTAAAAATATTCAAAACATTTTTTGTTGTTTTCTATTTTCAGCTGAATTTTAAAAATTTTTTAAAAAATATTTTCTAAATTATAATTGTTATTATTTTATATTTTTATAAAAATTAAAAAAAAAAAACACTGTCTACGCAAAATGAGTTGAACTTTGTTTGATGTAAGGTGTAATATGAAAAAGATCTATATTAACAAAGTAATTAATTGATGAAATAAATCAAAGAATTAATGTATAGAATATATTATTAAATCAATCATAATCAAAATCAAAAACATAAAATGAAATATATGGAACAAATATTGTTCAGAAGGGATTACTTACTTCATATGCGTTCAGAACGTAGAACTACTTCATACCAATAATATGATCATAATTACCAAAACAAAGGAAAAAGACATAAAATATAATATTAATATTAAATTGCTTTTAAGAAAAAATTTGTCAAGTATTTGTATTTAAATTTTTAAAAGCTTATTTTAAAACATAAATTTTTATTTTATAAATATTTTTTCTTTAGATAGTAAAAAAGAATAATTGATCAACAATTTTAATTGAAAATAAGTTTTTAAGTTATAAAAAATAAATCTAACAAACAATTTATACTTATTTTTAAGTTTTAATTTTTCCTTTAACATAAAAGTATTTTTAAGCTATATAAAACGGCTCTAACAATATCTTAGAACAATTAAATTAACAACTTACCTTTTTTTTGTATTTAAATACATTTTGTAGCTATAGTTTACTAATTTATAAACATTTGCTAATTTACATTCACTTGATTTTTTAGAAAGAGTAAGTTAATAAATGTCACCTTAAATTTATTTTAAGAAATTTGTAATTATAAATTTCTAATTATTTGAACCAGTTCATGAACTAATCAATCTAGCTATGTATGACAAAATTACAACTCATTTATTTAATGAATTCAAGTGTCAACTCTAATTTAACTCTTTGAATATGTGATTCATGAATTAAATTGAACTAATCAACTGTATAATTGAGTCTCAAACTATATTTTAGCACAAGAGATGGAGGAAAAAAAGGATAAAATAAAATGAGCATTTCATTCATTTTAAATAAGCAGAAGTTACAATTAGAATAAATGGGGGGTGTCATTAAGACTGCCCTGTTTCTAATCTGATTTCTTATGATCCATTCTCATGCTAGTTTGGGCCTAAAACAATTTAGAGATCAAGGGCCTGCTAAAAAATAGAGGGAATATCTTTCCTGCACTCCTACACCTCCTTCATAAATTATGTTGCCAAAAATACCCTTAAAAACTTTGAAAATATTTAAGAGCATTCACAAAAGTAAATTTATCAATATGTTCTTAGAATATTTTCACATAGGATTAAAAATATTTTATAAATTTTTACTCCAATTTATTTGAATTCATGTTTTTAATTATCTCATAATTGATTCATGAACCAATTTTTTTAGCAAAAACAATTCTTTCACGGTTGGGTATAGTGTGGTCTTGTGATGAGTCTCACTAAACATGCTCTAATATTCTAATATAATTTCATAAAATTATTTAATTTAATTTCGATAGATGCAGACATACAGCTTAATAATAAATAATATATATTGTTTAAAACATTGATTTTCGTATTTTATCTTAAATGATTGTTACTTTTATATAGTTTTTATATAATTTTATTGGATGTAAGTAAATTTTTATATACTTTTAAAAATAAACTTTTAAATTTTTATGTTTTTAGTTTGTTTAAACTAGTTAAAACGACATTAAATGACAACGCACATCCTTGAGCATACTGCGAGGAATTTAATGAATTTTTTTTGGTGAAAAAATATTTTATTTTGTAATAAAATCTCTGATATTTTTTTTACATCACAAAAAAAAAATCTATCAGATACTTTGAGTGTTCAATTCATGTTACGTTTAATACGTGTCATCACGTATTCACGTTTTGTAATTCAGTTGTTAAAATAGTTGAATCTACATTGTATAAAATATTATTTAGTGCTTATTTTACAGCATTAGCCAAATTAAACAAATAATTTGTTGTACAAAAGCATATTTGGGCGACTTTTTATTTTAATTGAAAATTTTAACCCTTTTTTTATTAATTAATGTCATGCATGCTTGCTTAATTGGTAATGAGTGCTAAACTTCAGTTTTGACTTGACATTTTTAATTTAATTCCTAGTATTGTAAAGAAAAGTAAATGAATAATTTTAATTATGTTCATATAGTATCACTGAAAAAATTGTTACAGTTCAATTAATGAAAAGTAATTTATATATAAATTTTAAAATTATTATTATAAAAATTAAAAGTTTTAGTTATCTTACTGATCAAATATAATATAAATTTTTATTTTTCAATATATTTCACTTTTTTTCTTCTAATCTTCATATTTCAAAATAAAATACATTTTATACATAATCGTAATCGAATGTGTGGATTAACTGATACAAATTGTTTTAGTTAACTAATAATATCGAGTTTGAATCCTTCAATGAAAACTATAATTTATTTTACATAATTAATATATATTTAATTATGTAACAAATATCAAATTAAATTAACTTAATCACCATTATTTTCTCCATCTAAAAAGTAGTGTCAAACTTATTTAGTGAATAATTATTTATTTGTCATTGAATATTTTCTTTTGTATTGACTCATTTAAATTTTATTTTATACAATATGTATATGCCAATATATTAAAATATAAATTATGGATTAAATATAAAAAAAGTTGGAGAATAGATATCAGCTCAGTTACCTGAAATAATTATGCCAGTGAGTATGGTACTACAAATTTCTTGAATTATGAATATATGGCAGAATCATATAAAGTAAATCAGAGATATCACCAACCTTTTCTTGAATTGCATGAATGACAGAATTGCGTAGCCGCTAACCTTCAAGTAAATCATTAGTAATTCCACCATTATGATCAGAATCTATCACATCCACATCTTCCTCAAGAGGTGATTCCTTAGAAATTGCATTCTTCAATCTACCTGACTCAGGTAAATCAGTTTCTGAATCTTCCAAGGGTTCAATACCATCTGATTGTTGCGTCTTTTTGGTGTTGAATGGCTGCTCCCAAATTCACAAGTAGTTTATTTTGTTTCTTCAAGAAGTAAAGTCAATCTTTCATTCTTAGTCTCCTTTACAGTTCTCATGTAAGCTTCATGATCAACGGCCTTTAAGGTCTCGAATCTCAATTTCTCTGCCGTGTTGCACATTGTCTTCGCTGTCATGCCATGCCTGGAAGACTATTTATGAGAAATCATGGTTCATATTCAATCAATGATAAGTGATCAATCAACCCATAAAGAGCAAAATTGAAATCTAAAATCTCAAAATGTCACTAGAAGCAAAAATGATGAGATCAAATTCAAATACTCTTCTCCATATTTACATATTTTGGAAATAAACAATGTTATTATTCTTGTATATCCTATATTATCAAAAGCACATACACACTTCAAACATGTTTTTTGTCAAAACATATAGTTATCATAAGCAATATTAGTTCACAAGTTTCTTCTAAATTCTAATCCTACTAGGCCAAAAAGTTACATCCCAATTTTCATACAAGTTTTCTACATAAATATGCATATTTCATTATTTTGTAACAATTGAAAGATGGGAAGAAATAGTGTACCTGGACATATCATTCCTCTGTTTTCTACGCATCAAAGAAGCCTGAATTTGTAATTGGAATTCACAGAGTATTCAGCATTTCTGCAAAAAATCTTCTTTTTTTCTGGTCTCCATATGATTTTTTGCCTGCTCTTCCAATCTTTGATAGTCTCTGCATTTGAGTATGGGATAAGCAATAAGCAATATAAATAAAATTCAGCCTCATCATCTACATATATAAACTATACCTATAATATCCATGATATGGGAAATGAGTGTAAGCGAATGGTGGAGGGGAGATCAACAAATAGAATGGAAAATCACCTCGGCATCTCGTATCTTCCTTATTTGATCATCAGCATTCATGGCAAATGGATCTCCAACACACTGTACAGCATTAAGAAAAATTAAGCTACTGAAATCTTGAAAAGAACAAAGCTTAGATCACCAATAATCACAGCAAGAACATTCCCCTTTAGTAATATGATGAAACCTATTGGCATCTCTCACTACTAATTCACGACCAGTTACTACTGACACTTTTTTTGCAAAATCATGACAGTCTTTGCATGATCGTATATTTTTGAATACCATAATGGGGGTCTCAGCTGCAGTGCTTATGAGACCATAGGCTATAGCTAGTCTCTCACTATGATCAAGAAGCTGCTCTTTGCGCTCAGTAAAGCCACTTAGAGAATCTTCTTCATTTAGAAGGCTCTCCTCACCCTTTTTGAAAGAAAAATTGAGTTGTTTTAATTTTGAGTATATTTTTTCTGTTTGAGGGTGATGTCTATCACCTACCACAAAACGGTGGACTTTACCCTTCACAATAATCCAACTGCAACCGACTTCCTTCCTCAAATTCCTTTCTGCCATCACCTTTCTAAACTGAGCTGCTTTATCCCACTTCCCAGCCAAAGTATATAAGTTGAACATAATCACATAAGTAGCAGAGTCTAGTGGATCTAGGCGAAAGATGTTGTCAGCTGCAATCATCCCAATCTCAAGATTCCTATGGCTCCAACATCCTCCTAATAAACTTTTCCAACTCGTAATATCAGGTTCAAATGGAAGACTCCTTATCACCTCAAGACCTTCCTGTAGCAATCCAGCACGAGAGTATATATCAATCATGCAATTGTAATGATCAATTGTTGGGTTCACACCATATTTGTCACTCATTGAATCCAAAAACTGTTTTCCCTGTTTAACTAAACCTGAATGACTACAAGCATTTAACAAACCTATGAATGTGACCGCATTTGGCCTTACACCAGATCTCTGCATCTCTTTAAAAAGTATTAAAGCTTCAGAAGCTTTGCCATGGTAGGCATGAGCACATATTATTGCAGTCCATGCAACAATGTCAGGTTTATCTATTGTCAAAAATGCTTGATGTGCATAGTTCAATTTGCCACATTTTGAGTACATAGTGATCATAGCACTCTCCCCGGAGAGATATGCAACTAGCCCCTTTTTTATTGCATCTGCATGGATTTGAGCACCACAAATCAAATCTGAGACAGCAGAGCATGCCTGAAAAATATTGGTATAGATAAAAGAATTCAATAACACTTCTTTACTTCTTATTGTCTTAAAAACCTCAAGAGCCATGTCAAATCTACCACTTTGGCAATATCCAGCAATTAAAGCACTCCACGAAAAATCATTTGGTTCATTTATGCTCTCAAAAGCATGGCGTGCGGCTTCAAACCTTGCACATTTAACATAAAAGTCCACTAGTGGAGTACCAACTGAGACCTCAGATTCCAAGTCAAGTTTTATACAGTAACTATGAATTTGCCTTCCAGTATATAAGTCTCCTAAAGCAGCACAAGCCTTGAGCACTATTGAGAAGACAAACCCATCCAACTCTACATCTTCAATTATCATCTTGGCAAATAACAACAGAGCATCCCTGTGCCTTTCAGCTTGAGTATAGCCTACCATCAACCCAGTGCAAGCTACGGCATTTTTCTTAGTCATTTTATTGGTGGCAACTTCTGCACCATCCAACCACCCACACTTGACATACATATTGGAGATTAATGTCTTCATATCGGCAGCAAACCCAATCCTTATCAACTGAGAATGTATCTGTTTGCCAAGGTTTAGCATTGAAGGATCTGCTAAAGACATTACAAGAGTACTGAAGATAGAGGAGTTTGGTATAATCCCCAAATCCAGCATACACAAGAGCAGTCTAACAGCTTCATCTATATGTCCTTCATTAGTGTAAGCAGATATAATGGTGGCCCAAGAGAACAAATCCCGATGAACCATTTTATCAAAGAATCTCCCTGCAGCTGTGAGACTCCTACAGTCACAATACATTTGAAGAATGCAATTGTCAACAAATTTATTGCTGTTCGCCATTCTCCTTAGTCTATTGTGAAATAATTTTCCATCAGACAATGCTCTTAGTTTCCCACACATCTTAAAGAGGTATTCATATGATTGGAGATTAATGGAAATACCCACTTTGTCCATGCTTCTAATGAAATCATGCACTTCTGTAAGCTTCCCTTGTTTGGCTAAAGAAATCAGATGCAAGTTTTCAACTTGGCCCTGTTGATTTTGATGGATCCTCAATGAAGAATGACTGCTTTTCAAAGAGATCCATGAAGGTATTTTAGCAAAATTAGCATGTCTCACATTATTTTTATCATTAGCTACTACTACTGGTGAAGAATTGGAAAGTACCCGAGAGCACTGGCACGTTATCGAAGACATTAAGTATGTTTGAGAACAGAAAAAATGTATCCTTGTACAACTTTGGTCAGATCAAACAAGAGAACTCAGTTCCCAGTTCGAGAAAACAAGTCTGTGATAAAGATGGCATCCAAGCCAGATTCCACACAATCCCAGTAACAATTATATACAGGCAATCCGTCTATCTGATTCTTTTTGTTATAAAGCCCGGTCTGATCTGAAAAGAGAAAGAGGGAGAGAATCAAGGGTTAGATAAAAGCCTAAGAAATAGTCTTGCTGGCTTAGATCATGCAAGCAGTTATTGAGTCAGTATGCCAGAAGTATCAGTCACTTGATTGAATAAGGTCATTGATAAACTTCTTCATTAACACTGATAGAAGAAGAAAGTGAGAAGGTAAAATGAATTAAGGTTCTCCTGCGAGTTAAAAATCAACTTATGCACTTTAAATTTTGCAGAAGTTATGCCAACTAATCCAAAAATTGAGGAAATAAATTGATTTTAAGTTTTTAACTTACAGAAAAAGCTCAATTCATTTTTGTTCTCCTATAGATATTTACAAAGACATTTATCCAAACAGGACCTAAGTTATTAATATGTTTAGATTTTATTTAATTTATAATTAAACTGCACTCACTTTGAAACCCCATGTGGCTAATACACGAAAATCTGAAATATTCAGAACCATGTAAAGTCATAAAGCAAGCCAAGATTAAAACAAACTCCAGATTAGTATGAAACCTTTGCGGAAAGCAATGAAAGGATTTCCAGCTGAGACAGTTTATCAAACACATAGCATTCAACATGTTTCCCATATATTTTCGAAAACATTAAAATAACACCCAGTTACCTACCACCACCTTAATTTCAGGCAGGATATGAAATAGCAGATTAACAGAAAGGGAAAGAAAATTATAACAGAAGCAAAAATATAAGAACTCTCCTCTCGTGATATGCATCACTCAGTTTACACTTACCTAAACAAACCACAAATAGTGTGATTTTTCCTAGATCACACAATTTACCATCAAGCTAAAATATAACACAATTATCAAAACAACATTAAACGTGTGTATTTGATTTTACAATTCAGAATTGATTCCAGACTCATAATTTATTTCAAATAATTTTTTTTGTGCATGATTGGTTTCACGTTCAAAAATTGATTCTAAAACCAAAATTATTTCAAAAAAAATTTCACATTTTGCTTTCATGTTGGAAAATAATTTTAAATTGATTCTGGGTCCAAAAATTGATAGATTGAAGTAGCTTGGAATAACTTCCGTATTGGATCAATAATTTTATCTTGAACTTTAGTCTTTTTTTATTGGCAAATTTTTTTACTCTGATCTTATATAATAAAGACATCATATAAGAATATAGTATTGTAAAATGTGAGAATTCACATTCAGTTGTAAGTCATCAGAGTTAGCTAGGGTCAGTTATCAACTTCTATAAATACCCTATAGTGTACTCTTTTTCATTTGGGTTAATGAAATGAAAAACTCCATTCTCTCTGAAATTCTTTCTGTCTCAGTTTCTCTTAGATGTATCTAGAGCCACAGATCCTAGTGGAGAAACCTAAATTAATTTATCAAACCCTAAATTTCTTCTTCAATGACTAAGTCCAATTCCATCCCTTCCACAACTCAATCCTTTCCTAATTCTGTAACTGAAAAGCTCGATGATTCCAATTATCTTCACCGGAGGCAGCAAATTGAATCAGTGATCAAATCGCACAAGCTTCAACGATTTGTGGTGAATCCAACAATTCTACACATAAATAACGTCATCTCAAAATTGATCAATTTTAACCAAAATTTGAATTAAAAATCAATTTTACTAACACTCATCCAAACACAACACCTGTTTGGTTGGGTTTCACATTGGAAAAGAAATTAGAATTAATTATGTATTGAAGCAATTTGAGGAGCTTTGGATTGAGAATTTTATGCTATATTTTACTTTTAACTTCCTTTTATAATAAAAAATCCAAACATACATGAATCATAACATCTAAAACCAGTTTCATTCAAAATCAATTTTACCAATCTTCGTCCAAACACGGAACTCCATACAAATAATCAAACCCAAAGATAGCAACCAAAAGTGCAAAACTGAAACATTTTCAAAACAAGCAGGTGAAAAATGGAAGAATAAAAAAAACGCAATTTGAATTTCAAACTGTACCTGTTGCAGTTCTGCAGAGTGCGGATGAGAAAAAATTAGGTAGAAAGAACAGCCCCAACACTGGCAGGAACAACGCTAATGACATGGCAGCGCTAGTGTGAGCAGCAGCCGTGAATGAATGAGTGTTGTTGACAAACTAAAAGTGCGGTTGAAGGAGTATGGCTGTATGCAGCGGCAGAGCATAAATTTGGTTCCACTGGGGCTAAAAAATTTAATAAAAATAAAAATATTACTTCATATCACAAAAGAAAAATTTACATAATTATATATATGCATATACAATTTTTTTAATCTTTTAAATGTCAACTAAAATAGTGATTTTGCTCCATTACATTTTAATTCCTTCTATTTTTTAATTTTTTATACTTTTTTTCTTATTTTTAAATTATATTGTGTCTCAATTTTTAAAATTATTAAATTTATACTTAGTCGTAAGTAGATTCGTGTTAAATTTTAAGCATATTTGTTAAACTATTCAGGAAGGCATCTCTTGTGCTTTCAAATTATTAATAATATTCATTGGCTTATAAAAAAAAATTTAAGCATGTTTGTGCCTAAAGTCTGTTTGTCCCTCTAGGGGACCATGACCCCTAGTCAAATGAGGAAGTAACCCTAAGATTAAGATGAGTAGTCCACAGGTCTTGAGTAAGGATGCTGTTTTAGTAATTAGTACTTTCAAATAGAGGTGTCAAAATGGGTTAGCCTGATCCATCTGAAAAATGGGTCAGCCCAACCTAGCTTACTTTACATGCAGTGTCAATTTTTCTAGTCCAGCTCAGACCACCATAGGTTAATGAGTTATACGGGTCAATCCACCAAAAAATAAAAGTTGTTTTTTGAAAAAAATAAAAAAAAAATCTTTCAAAATTTAAAAATTGATTATTTATTAAAACTTTAGAAAAACTACTTTCTATTTGATTTTAAAAAAACAGTTCACAACTAAGAAATCAGTTTTAAAATTTACACAAAACACCAACAAGCAATAGGAAATTAATAAACCAATCCAGTAAACAGAGTTAATTAACCAATTGTTTTCCTTGCCTATTATAACACCAAATGCATCCACTGTCATAATCAATAGAATTGTAGAATTAAGAAGTGAAACAGAAAGTTAGAAAGATTTTATTTTATTCACTTCAGCTAGAAAGATTCTAGATTATAGTAACATAAGCCAATATATCTGCATTAATTAGAAAGCAAATAAATGGAATCATGATAATAATTTCAAATTGTAAATTGTTTATATAGATACCTATCAGTAACCCACTTGACTTAGAATCATGATAATATATATATATGACATATAATAAGTAAAGATCTTTAGCATACTAAAAATGAACTGACTTTCGTCCAAGACACAAACAGAGAACATAAGACAACCTTCCATTTCCTTAGTTTCAATTAAAACAAGGTACAATCTCCTTCAAAATGGTGATTTTGAACAGCACTAGCAATTAGCAAATCTACAGATTGGGAAGCAGATAACTAACCACAGCTGAGCATAACAATTGATTATATTACATTGTTAAATGCTAATATTAATCATCCTTAAATAATCTGCAAAAAATGAAACCATAAACAAACCAAAAAAAAAAAAAGTGGTGATAATAAATGGCCAAAACCACCATCTGCAACTGCACCCACTCATGTGTTCTATTTTGTTCTCAAAGTAAAAAATCATTAGACAATTATAAACACATACATTCTATATACCAAACTCATACAATATCATGTTGGCAGAGCTCATGAAACATTCTCATGAACCGTGCCATAATTCCAGATACGTTGGTCCAGTTAAAAGGCTTTTTCAGATACCTATAAAGTACCTATAAAAGTCTTCATTAAAAAGTTAGAAGGCTGACTTTGTTATAAAATCAGATGAATGATGATGGGAGAAGAAATAACTCCGGGGCTCACAGGTTTCAATTTCTTTATCCAACAAAAATATAGTCTTGCATACAGAGTCACAGCTTGCAGATTCATAGCAAGCGTATAATAGACATCATTCCGGAGAAATGCTCCTTACAATAACATAACATTTCTTATTGATTAGAACTGTATGAAATGAAAAAAATCCCATTAGAAGCTTACTAAACAAAGTTTCAGTGTGCTGAGATATTCATGGAGTAAAGCTTTATAGTGTTCAGGCAGGAACACCATTCATTATTCATTGATTTATCACCTGACTAATTAATAATTAGTGCTACATTGTTAAACACTCAATTCAGAAGTGAGTAACGTATTCTTACCCTGGCTTTATATGCACCAGAATACGATCAATTATTGCTGCTTCAATTTCCATTTTTTCCTTTTCTATATTCTACAGTTCATTATTACTCTCTTGATATTTTCTTTCTACTATTATTTAAATGTAAATTTCACACAATAATCATGCAATTAATCATGAAAAAAAACATGATATCATTAAATGTCAAGATTCCTTTCTCTGGACAGGAGTTCCAAACCCTAAAAAATTAGAAGAAAATGAACACATAGGTAGCTAGTTAGCCTTACCTTGGCGTCGCTGAGGATGGAAATTGATGAGGCTAGGGTTCGCCGGAAAAGAAAGGGACCGAAGGCGAAAGTGGGAGAAGACCGCGAGAGTTGTGCCGTCTGCGGTGGCGGTACGATGGCGGTGCGGTGGCTGTGAGTGAGAGTGGTTGAGACGGTGAGAGTGACGAGAATGTGAGTTTGTGTCTCTGTGACTGTGAGCTGTGACAGGTGAGTGAGAGTGAAGTGGCCCATTGGGCCGCGTGCATGCGGAATGGACTGGGCTGGATGTGGGTAATTTCCTTTAGTACCCTTACATTTACTGCTCGTATGCACCTAGTAAAAAATACCCAACGTTAGATAAATTTATTCATAAATAAATATTAATTATATTTTACAAATCAATTGATTTGGAGTTTATGTTTTTGTGTTTCGGATTAACTAATCCACAAAAATATAATCAATATTCAATTCTGGATCAGTTGATGTAGAACCTATGTCAAAATAATTTTGGACCAACTAGTCTAGAATTTTTATAAAGAATAACATTCATATAAACTTATTAAAAAAAGAAACAAAGAAAATAAAAAATATTGATTTGAGACATATTTGTTGTGTACCGTAGATGGGAAACTATAAATAGTGAATGGGACTTCGTTGGGAGGTTGTGTCGCTCTAAAGGGAGGTTGAATTTGTATGACAAAAGTAAGCATATTGAGGAGAGGAGAGCAAATAGAAAGGAAGGAAAGGAGTTGCGACTAAGGTTTTGGGGTGAAACTTAATCTCAATTTAAAATGTAATAGGGGTGTTTTGGAATTTTTGAAAATATATTAAAATAAAAAAATGTCCACAATGATGTGTGTTGTTTATCAATGTTGAGGTGGGTTGAATGCGGGTTTTTTCGATCCACCCAGGTCGAACCTATATGGATTGGGTGTATCGCTCCAAAGGCAGGTTGAGGTTGTACAATAAAAGTAAGCATGTTGGGGAGAGGAGAGCAACTAGAGATGAAGGAAAGAAGTTGCGGCTAAGGTATGAGTGAAATTTAATCTTAGTTTAAAATGTAACTGGGGTATTTTGGAATTTTTGAAAATATATAAAAAGAAAAAAATGCCCATGATGATGTGTGTTGTCTATCAATTTTGGGTGGGTTGAATACAAGTTTGTTCGACCCACCTGGGTCGAACCTATATGGGTCGGTGTGGGTCGAGACTATTTGTGTCATAACAACTCATTTAACTTGTTTTTTAGTCTCGATCCCATGGTGGATCCATGAGTTTGAATCCATTTTTCACGGTTTTGCTTTCAAACAAATGAGGAAGGACTATCTAAAACATCTACTACACTTCTATTATAATAAACTAGGTAATATTTGATTTTACAGAATTGATTATAGATCTAAAATTGATTTTAGATAAATTTTTACATATTTGACTTTGTATAATTAAAATATATTTTCACCCAAAGATAGTGTCTAAAATTAATTTACAAACAAATATATAATTATTCACTTTATTGTTATCTTCTCACTTAATAGATCACAAGGATTGTTAGGTTTGTCTCAAAGAGCATACGTTAATAAAATACCAAGAGAGATTTAACATGGAAAAGTGTTCAATATCACTCATTCCAATTTAGAAAAGAGACAAATTCAGTCTTGCTCAATGCCTTAAGAATGATTTGGAATGAAAACAAATGAAAGCAATTCCCTATGCATCTCTTGTTGGGAGTATTATTTATGCTCATATTTGTATTTGACTAGCATAAATATTGCAGCTGGAATGTTAGGAGGATATAAAAGTAACCCGATAATAGAACATTAGAAAGCTGCAAAGAAAGTTTTGAGATATTTACACAGAATGAAGGAACGCATGCATACATATAGGAGAATGAATCACCTTAAGGTAATTAGATATTCAAACTATGATTTTATTGGATGTGTGGATACAAGGAAATCCACCCTTGGTTATATTATATATATCTTTTAGCCATACGAGCAATATCATGGAAAAGTACAAAACAATTTGTTGTTGCATCTACTTTGAAAGTTGAATTTGTGAGATGTTTTGAGGTTACAATTCAGGCTAATTAGTTACAAGACTTTGTTTCAAGACTTGAAACTCTGGATAGTATTTCTAGGAAGCTGAAAATGTATTGTGATAAGTATACAATAGTGTTTTTTTCTCTAAGAATCATAAGTACTCAAAAGGTGTTAAACATATGAAATTGAAGTACTTTTTTGTGAAGAAATTGAAAAACAAAAGGTTTCAATAGAACGTATTAACACTAATATCATTATATAAAAAAATAAGTATGATGCAATTTAATTCGGTTTAGATTAATTATAAAAATCAAACCAAATCAAACAAATCTTTTACGGTTTGGTTTAGTTTATTTTTGCAGTTTAAAATTTATATCAAGTATTAAAAAATACATTGAAAAATATTATTTCCAAAATTGTATTAATTTTACTTGCTCCCAACAAAATTATATTAAAGTAGCAATCATTAAGGTTAAAGTATAAATAATAAATTATTTAAACATTACATTCTATTGATTATCCTCAAATTGTAATCCAATAAAATAAAATCAAATAGTTTTGCTAAATTATTTATTCATCAATTAATAATATTAATTAAAATCCTAATTAAAGATTAAATCAAAATTATAAAAACTTAGAAAATAATAAGTAATTATATATGTCTTTTCGCATATGAGCAGTTTGGTTTGGTTTTGTGTAATTTCAACATCTCAAACCGCAAACCTAACTCCTTTTTTGCAGTTTTCGATTTTTACAATTTTCAAATTGGCTTAGTTTGATTTTGAACACCTTATATGGATATTGTATAAGACTCATGTTAACATGTATAATCTTAATAACGACATTATGTTGGACCATTATGTGCTCCCAATTATGTTCATGTTAAGGAGAAATCTAATTAGTGGTACATGGAGGAGACAGTTGATAAAGAGATCTAAACCCCATAACTCAATTTATTATTATTTTTAATTATGAAATTATAATGTACCCATAGTATGAAATAATTTAGTCATTTTAATACACATTATGTTTATTAATTTATTTTCTTATTCATGATGTTTAGTAAAGTCTTGTCTTGTGTGAGTGGTAAGTGATTTTTAAGAAACTAATAAATGATAATTAAGAGCTAAATTGTAAATGGCTTAAATGAAGTAATTTTTAAAGAGTACTTCTATTTGATGGGTGTAGCAGTTCTTAGGGACTAATTCCCACTAAAAATAGGTCCTCTCCCAGACATAATTAGTAATTAGAGTTTTCTTAGTCATTAGTACTTAGAGTTATCTCAACTTAGCCATCACTAAAGATAAAGAGAGTAGAAGAAGAGACAATAAGGAAAAACTTATTTTCTTCTTGAAAATCAAGTGTGCCCAGAAGTCAGTCTCACTGGGGAAAAAGGTAGTATAGTGACTTTTATTATCTATGAGAATCATTAATTTCAGCATCCTTTTTGAATTTTCTATTTTATATGATGCATAGATAATCATTAAAATTTTTAAAAAAAGCAAACATATAAGTTCTGCTGTTTAATTTTTCTAATAAACACTTATTTTGCAGGTCCAAATCGTGTGGAAGTTGCAGTGAAATATGATTTAAGCCCAGCGGCGACAATGATTACAAAATGAAATGTTACATGGAATAATAACAACTTCATAGACAAAAGTAATGTGAAATCGATTTTTTTCCTCTTTTGGGTAATGGGTAATGGTGTGAAATCGATGCTTTGGTTTGTGCCTTGAATCAATCAAAATAATTAGAGCTATATTTGACGATTGTATGTGAATTTCAGTATTCTGTATGCTGCTTCAATAGAAATCTCTTTGTTTTCTGATTGTAAAAAAATTAATTGGTATATCTGACAAATATAGAATCCAAATCATAATTTGAAGTATCTATGATGAATTAATATTATTATTTACTTATAACTAATGTTTATATGAATTAATATGCGTATATACTTGATATGTCTCTTCTATGGCTATTTTGGTCTTTTTCATTTTCTTTATTTTGTCTTTTTCTTTCTTTCTTTATATCTTTTTTTCTTTTACATGATTTTATTTTCTTTTTAGTTTTTAATTTAAGAATATTTTAAATTCAATTTTAATATCATTTGATTTTTATTTTCTTTTACTTTATGTTTTTTATTGCTATGTTTTTATTTTTTTTCATTAATTTCTTCATGTATTTTATGTTGTTATTTTATATTTTTAGAATTGAAAGTATTATTTAATAATATTTAAAATTTATTCTTTATATCTTTTAATTTTGATTTTTATTTTTGAATTATTTTATTTTATGTTTCTTTTTTTTCTATTATATTTTATTATTTCTTTTTTTTTGTTTTTCTCTTATATTTTTAATACAAAAAAAATTTAAAAATATTTTTAAATTCAACTACACTTATCTTTAATAAAATATCTTCTTCATATAATATTTTAATAAGATGGCTTAGTTTTAAACTAAGATGAGTAAAATAAATTTAAACATAAATAACTTTTTATGAGATAGAAAATGAGAATTATTTACCCTTTGCAAGTTTTTCAAGTAAGTAAAATAATTTGCATACATCAAAATTAGTTTATAAAATACTAAATTAATTTATTAAACATGTTTTTCTATAAAGTACTGGAAGTTTACAAATCCCTCTCTGTCTCTCTCTAAACTAAATTATATATTTTAATAAAAAGAATTAAATTACTTACTCAATATACCATAAATTAAGTTAATTTAATTATTTTAACCATTCAATCCATCCTTAACTCTTTCTCATCTAATATATTGCATATATATTATCTAATTGGTAAAAGTTGTTAAAAACCACAACGTTGGAAAAAATTGCCATATCTAATTGGTAATTTGATACCACTATCATAATGCACTCATAAATAAAAAAGCAAAAACCTGTTTCAATTCTATCTGTAAATACTAGTGATTCGTTCTCCTCTAATATTTCACATTAACAAATTATTTGTAAAAATTGTCAACTTTGACCTAACAAAAAGAAGACAATTCTACATTATTTCTACGTCAATTCCAAAACGATTTCTTCTGGAAGGAGTTTAACTTTTGGACGTAATGTACAAAACTACAAATATTGCAAAAGTAAACCATACATACTAAATATGTGTTAAAAGTATTTTCCATGCAATACTCTGCTTCCTTTCTTGATTGATCCAACTAGAAGTCCCATCATTTCCTGAAAGATAAAGTAAGTAAACAGAGAGTGATGCATTTGAGAACATTCTACAATCAGAAATCTTATAATATGGATGTTGTAAAAATCAAAGTTAAGGAACTGCACCATTAAGAAAAAGAACACTCCAAAAAGAAAGGTTTCTTATTAAAATTATTTTACTTTTATCTTCAGATCGAGCATGCCAATAAGGAAGTAATAGAATAAAACTACAATGCAACTATTACTTTGACGCAAGATGACAAGTAAAAGACTAAAGAGCCATACAAAGTATCCCATCTACAGTATTTTAAGAGTTAGAAAGTTTCATATTTCAAGAAAAAGAATGAAGCCATTAACACAAAAGGGAATAGAGATTCAGCTGCTTAGGAAATAAATGATAAAATCAAATCATTCTTCTGAAATACTCTACTATGAAGGGAAGTTATTTCTTATTTTGCAAAAAAAATGAATGCATCCTTCCACTGCTCTACAGAAAATCCTAATATCTAAAAGCCCTCTGCATTTGGAATATTAAAAAATAAAATCACCTGCACACCAGCATAACGCTTCCAGGCTTTATCAATCTTGTAATCTGTGGAAATTAGTCGATAATTTGACAAGGCAAGTTCATAATCTTGTAACATGAAAGCATAATCACCCAAAACTCGATTCTGGGATTCAATGGAATTAAAGTTATACCTTCAACAATGGAAAGCAAAACCATATTAGAAAAATGCAAGAACTTGAACAATACATACCAAACATGTATATTCTATCATAAGATATAAATAATATAACATACGTAGGACCATTGAGAGAATCTGCAAGGTCTTCTTTCCCTTTTGTCCACCATAAATTTTTTATTTGGTTTTTAAACCCTTTTCGTGTTGCAGAAACCTAAACAAAAGAAATGTTACAGAAAAAGGTAAACGGCAATAAGAATACAGATCAAAATAATAAATATTGGGTCTGAGATAACAAATTCAAACCATGAATTGAAAAAGGGCTAACATAAAAGACCTGGTGATTGAGTACACAAATTTTTGCTCCATATTTGGAATGATGTGCTTAGATGATAAATTCTGCATTAGATCTTTGATCTGTACTCAAACAACGAAAAGAGTAGCAAAAAATGCATCAGTACTTCTACTACATCCACTTGTTCTTCTTCTTCCCTCTCTTGTCCTGCTTGCCCTTCTTCTGCCTACACTACTTCTTCTTCCTCCTCTGTTTCTTCCCCTCCTTGTTCCACTTCTTCTTCATCCCCTTTCCTTCCATTGCTTCTTCTTCCTCCTTTTTTTCTCATTCTTCCACTTCTTCTTCTTCTTCCTATTGTTCTCCTTCTTCCACTTGCACTTCTTCCTTTTCCTCTCGTTCAACCACTTCTTCTTCTTCTTCCTCTTCTTCTCCTTCTGCCACCACTTCTCCCACCTCCCGTTCTCCTTCTTCCACTACTTCCTCCTATTCCTCTTATTGTCTCCTTCTATGACTTGTTCTACTTCTACTTGTTGTTCTTCTTCATTTTCGTCTCCTTCTTCTGCTTCTTCTGCTTACACTTCTTCTTCTTCCTCTTCTTCCATTTCTTCTCCTTCCACTTTTTCTCCATCCCCTACTTCTGTTGCTTCCCATTGTTGCTCTTCCTCTTCTTCTCCTTCCCCCAAATCTTATGCTTACACTTCTTCTTCTTCTTCCTCTTCTCCTCCAGATTCCACTTCTTCTGCTTCTTCATCCCTTCCCTTCCCTTCCCGTTCGATCCTTCTTCCTTTTCCTCCTTTTCTCCTTGTTCCATTTCTTCTTCTTCATCTCACCTCCTTCCAATACTTCTTCTTCCTCCCCTTATTCACCTTCTTCACTTTCCAGATCTTCTTCTTCCTTTTCTTCTCCTTATTCCACTTCTTCTAGTTACTCTCCTTCTTCTTCCTCTTCTTATCATTCTTCCACTTCCCCTGCCTCCTCTTGTTCTCTTTCTTCCACTTCTTCTTTATCCTCTCCTTTCCTTTCTTTTCTTGCTTTTCATGTCCTTCTTCTTCTTCCTTTCCTTCGTGATATCCCTCTTTTTCTCCTTCTTCTGCTTCCACTTGCATTTCTACCTCTTGTTCTCCTTCTTCTCCATCATCCTCACTCCTTTAACTACTTCTTCTTCTTCCTTTTGCTGACCTTCTTCCACTTCTACTACATCCACTTGTTCTTCTTCTTCCCTCTCTTGTCCTTCTTGCCCTTCTTCTGCCTACACTACTTCTTCTTCCTCCCCTGTTTCTTCCCCTCCTTGTTCCACTTCTTCTTCATCCCCTTTCCTTCCATTGCTTCTTCTTCCTCCTCTTTTTCTCATTCTTCCACTTCTTCTTCTTATTCCTATTGTTCTCCTTCTTCCACATGCACTTCTTCCATTTCTTGTCGTTCTTCCACTTCTTCTTCTTCTTCTTCCTCTTCTTCTCCTTCTTCCACCTCTTCTCCCTCCTCCTGTTCTCCTTCTTTCACTTCTTCTTCTTCATCCCCTTTCATTCCACTACTTCCTCCTATTCCTCTTATTCTCTCCTTCTACCACTTCTTCTACTTCTACTTGTTGTTCTTCTTCATTTTCCTATCCTTCTTCCGCTTCTTCTGCTTACACTTGTTCTTCTTCCTCTTCTTCCATTTCTTCTCCTTCCACAACTTCTTCTTCTTTCCTTTCTGTCTTCTCCTTCCTCTTTTTCTCCATCCCCCACTTCACTTGCTTCCCATTGTTGCTCTTCTTCTTCTTCTCCTTCCCCCAAATCTTATGCTTACACTTCTTCTTCTTCTTCCTCTTCCCGTCCAGATTCCACCTCTTCTGCTTCTTCTTCCGTTCCCTTCCCTTCCCCTCCTTCTTCCTTTTCCTGCTCTTCATCTCCTTTTCTTGTTTCTTTCCTTTGTCATATCCCTCTTTTTCTCCTTCTTCTGCTTCCACTTGCATTTCTACCTCTTGTTCTCCTTCTTCCACTTCTTCTCCAGCATCCCCACTCCTTCAACTACTTATTCTTCTTCCTCTTGTTCACCTTCTTCCACTTTTACTACATCCATTTATTCTTCTTCTTCCCTCTCTTCTCCTTCTTGCCCTTCTTCTTCCTCCCCTTCTACTTCTTCCTCTTGTTCCATGTCTTCTCCTTCCTCTTTTTCTCCATCCCTTACTTCTGTTGCTTCCCATTGTTGCTCTTCCTCTTCTTCTGCTTCACCCAAATCTTATGCTTACACTTCTTCTTCTTCTTCCTCTTCTCCTCTAGATTCCACCTCTTCTGCTTCCTCTTATCTTCCCTTCCCTTCCGGTCCTTCCTCCTTTTCCTCCTTTTCTCCTTGCTCTAATTCTTCTTCTGCATCTCACCTCCTTCCAGTACTTCTTTTTCCTCCTCTTCTTCACCTTCTTCACTTTCCACATCTTCTTCTTCTTCCTTTTATTCTCCTTCTTCCACTTCTTCTAGTTACTCTTCTTCGTCTTCCTATTCTTATCTTTCTTCCACTTGTCCTGCCTCCTCTTGTTCTCTTTCTTCCACTTCTTCTTCATCCTCTCCTTTCCTTTCTTTTCTTCCTCTTCATGTCCTTCTTCTTCTTCCTTTCTTTCATCATATCCCTTTTATTCTCCTTCTTCCACTTCTTCTCCATCATCCCCACTCCTTCAACTACTTCTTCTTCTTCCTCTTGTTCACCTTCTTCTTCATTTCCTTTCATTCCACTACTTCCTCCTATTCCTCTTATTCTCTCCTTCTACCACTTCTTCTACTTGTAGTTCTTCTTCATTTTCGTCTCCTTCTACCACTTCTTCTACTTGTTGTTCTTCTTCATCTTCATCTCCTTTTTCTTCTTCCTTTCCTTTGTCATATCCCTCTTTTTCTCCTTCTTCTACTTCCACTTGCATTTCTACCTCTTGTTCTCCTTCTTCCACTTCTTCTCCATCATCCCCACTCCTTCAACTACTTCTTCTTCTTAACTTGTTCGCCTTCTTCCACCTCTACTACATCCACTTCTTCTTCTTTTTCCTTTTCTTCTCATTCTTCCACTTCTTCTTCTCCCTCTTCTTCTCCTTCTGCCACCTCTTCTCCCTCCTCCCGTTCTCCTTCTTCCACTTCTTCTTCTTCATCTCCTTTCATTCCACTACTTCTACCACTTCTTCTACTTCTACTTGTTGTTCTTCTTCATTTTCGTCTCCTTATTCCGCTTCTTCTGCTTACACTTCTTCTTCTTCCTCTTCTTCCATTTCTTCTCCTTCCACAACTTCTTCTTCTTTCCTTTCCGTCTTCTCCTTCCTCTTTTTCTCCATCCCCGACCTTTGTTGCTTCCCATTGTTGCTCTTCCTCTTCTTCTTCTTCCCCCAAATCTTATGCTTACACTTCTTCTTCTTCTTCCTCTTCTCCTCCAGATTCCACTTCTTCTGCTTCTTCTTCCCTTCCCTTCCCCTCCTTCTTCCTTTTCCTCCTTTTCTCCTTGTTCCAATTCTTCTTCTTCATCTCACCTCCTTCCACTACTTCTTCTTCCTCTTCTTGTTCACCTTCTTCAACTTCTTCACTTTCCATATCTTCTTCTTCTTCCTTTTCTTCTCCTTCTTCCACTTCTTCTAGTTACTCTCCTTCTTCTTCCTCTACATTCTTTCTTCCACTTCTCCTGCCTCCTCTTGTTCTCTTTCTTCCACTTCTTCTTCATCCTCTCCTTTCCTTTCTTTTCTTCCTCTTCATCTTCTTCTTCTTCTTCTTCCTTTCCTTCGTCATATCCCTCTCTTTCTCCTTCTTCCACTTCTTCTCCATCATCCCCACTCCTTCAACTACTTCTTCTTCTTCACTTGTTCACCTTCTACCACCTCTACTACATCCACTTGTTATTCTTCTTCCTTCTCTTCTCCTTCTTGCCCTCCTTCTGCCTACACTACTTCTTCTTCCTCCCCTTCTTCTTCTCCTCCTTCTTCCACTTCTTCTTCATTCCCCTTTCCTTCCATTGCTTCTTCTTTCTCCTCTTTTTCTCATTCTTCCACTTCGTCAACCTACCCTTCTTCTTCTCCTCCTTGTTCCACTTCTTCTTCATTCCCCTTTTCTTCCATTGCTTGTTCTTCCTCATCTTTTTCTCATTCTTCCACTTCTTCTTCTTCTTCCTATTGGTCTCCTTCTTTCACTTGCACTTCTTCCTTTTCTTCTCGTTCTTCCACTTCTTCTTCTTCCTGTTGTTCTCCTTCTTCCACTTGCACTTCTTCCTTTTCTTCTCGTTCTTCCACTTCTTCTTCTTCTCCTTCTGCCACCTCTTCTCCCTCCTCCCGTTATCCTTCTTCCACTTCTTCTTTTTCATCTCCTTTCATTCCACTACTTCCTCCTATTCCTCTCATTCTTTCCTTCTACCACTTCTTCTACTTCTACTTGTTGTTCTTCTTCATTTTCGTCACCTCCTTCCACTACTTCTTCCTCCTCCTCTTGTTCACCTTCTTCACTTTCCACATCTTCTTCTTCTTCCTTTTCTTCTCCTTCTTCCACTTCTTCTAGTTACTCTCCTTCTTTTTCCTCTTCTTATCTTTCTTCCACTTCTCCTGCCTCCTCTTTTTCTCTTTCTTCCGCTTCTTCTTCATCCTCTCCTTTCCTTTCTTTTCTTCCTCTTCATCTCCTTCTTCTTCTTCCTCTCCTTCGTGATATCCCTCTTTTTGACCTTCTTCTTCTTCCACTTGCATTTCTACCTCTTGTTCTCCTTCTTCCACTTCTTCTCCATCAGCCCCACTCCTTCAACTACTTCTTCTTCTTCCTCTTTTTCACCTTCTTAAACTTCTACTACATCCACTTGTTCTTCTTCTTCCCTCTCTTCTCCTTCTTGCCCTTCTTCTGCCTAGACTACTTCTTCTTCCTCCCCTTCTTCTTCTCCTCCTTGTTCCACTTCTTCTTCATCCCCTTTCCTTCCATTGCTTCTTCTTCCCCCTCTTTTTCTCATTCTTCCACTTCTTCTTCTTCTTCCAATTGTTCTTCTTCTTCCACTTGCACTTCTTCTTCTTCCTCTTCTTCTCCTTTTGCCACCTCTTCTTCCTCCTCCTGTTCTCCTTCTTCCACTTCTTCTTCTTCATCCCCTTTCATTCCACTACTTCCTCCTATTCCTCTTATTCTCTCTTTCTACCACTTCTTCTACTTCTACTTGTTGTTCTTCTTCATTTTCGTCTCCTTCTTTCGCTTCTTCTGCTTACACTTCTTCTTCCTCTTTTTCCATTTCTTCTCCTTCCACAACTTCTTCTTCTTTCCTTTCCGTCTTCTCCTTCCTCTTTTTCTCCATCCACCGCTTCTGTTGCTTCCCATTGTTGCTCTTCCTCTTCTTCTCCTTCACCCAAATCTTATGCTTACACTTCTTCTTCTTCTTCCTCTTCTCCTCCAGATTCCACTTCTGCTTCTTCTTCCCTTCCCTTCCCGTCCTTCTTCCTTTTCCTCCTTTTCTCCTTGTTCCAATTTTTCTTCTTCATCTCACCTCCTTCCACCACTTCTTCTTCCTCCTCTTGTTCACCTTCTTCAATTTCTTCACTTTCCACATCTTCTTGTTCTTCCTTTTCTTCTCCTTCTTCCACTTCTTCTAGTTACTCTCCTTCTTCTTCCTCTTCTTAACTTCTTCTTCATCTCACCTCCTTCCACTACTTCTTCTTCCTCCTCCTGTTCACGTTCTTCACTTTCCACATCTTTTTCTTCTTCCTTTTCTTCTCCTTCTTCCACTTCTTCTAGTTACTCTTCTCCTTGTTCCAGTTCTTCTAGTTACTCTTCTCCTTATTCCACTTCTTCTCCATCATCCCCACTAATTCAACTACATCTTCTTCTTCTTCTCGTTCACCTTCTTCCACTTCTACTACATCCACTTGTTCTTCTTCTTCCCTCGCTTCTCCTTCTTTCCCTTCTTCTGCCTACACTACGTCTTCTTTCTCCCCTTCTTCTTCTCCTCCTTGTTCCACTTCTTCTTCATCCCCTTTCCTTCCATGGCTTCTTCTTCCTCCTCTTTTTCTCATTCTTCCACTTCTTCTTCTTCTTCCTATTGTTCTCCTTCTTCCACTTGCACTTCTTCCTTTTCTTGTCGTTCTTCCACTTCTTCTTCTTCCTCTTCTTCTCCTTCTGCCACCTCTTCTCTTCCTCGCGTTCTCCTTCTTTCACTTCTTCTTCTTCATCCCCTTTCATTCCACTACTTCCTCCTATTCCTCTTATTCTCTCTTTCTACCACGTCTTCTACTTCTACTTATTGTTCTTCTTCATTTTCATCTTCTTCTTTCGCTTCTTGTGCTTACACTTATTCTTCTTCCTCTTCTTCTATTTCTTCTCCTTCCACAACTCCTTCTTCTTTCCTTTCCGTCTTCTCCTCCCTCTTTTTCTCCATCCCCCACTTCTGTTGCTTCCCATTGTTGCTCTTCCTGTTCTTCTCCTTCCCCCAAATCTTATGCTTACACTTGTTCTTCTTCTTCCTCTTCATCTCCTTTCGTTCCACTACTTCCTCCTATTCCTCTTATTCTCTATTTCTACCACTTCTTCTATTCTACTTGTTGTTGTTCTTCATTTTCGTCTCCTTCTTCCGCTTCTTCTGCTTACGCTTTTTCTCCTCTAGATTCCACTTCTTCTGCTTCTTCTTCCCTTCCCTTCCCCTCCTTCTTCCTTTTCCTCCTTTTCTCCTTCTTCCAATTCTTCTTCTTCATCTCACCTCCTTCTACTACTTCTTCTTCCTCTTCTTGTTCACCTTCTTCAACTTCTTCACTTTCCACATCTTCTTCTTCTTCCTTTTCTTCTCCTTCATCCACTTCTTCTAGTTACTCTCCTTCTTCTTCCTCTTCTTATCTTTTTTCCACTTCTCTTGCCTCCTCTTGTTCTCTTTCTTCCAATTCTTCTTCATCCTCTCCTTTCCTTTCTTTTCTTCCTCTTCATCTCCTTCTTCTTCTTCCTTTCCTTCGTCATATCCCTCTTTTTCTCCTTCTTCCGCTTCCACTTGCATTTCTACCTCTTGTTCTCCGTCTTCCACTTCTTCTCCATCATCACCACTCCTTCAACTACTTCTTCTTCTTCCTCTTGTTCACCTTCTTCCACTTCTACTACATCCACTTGTTCTTCTTCTTCCCTCTCTTCTCCTTCTTGCCCTTCTTCTGCCTACACTACTTCTTCTTCCTCCCCTTCTTCTTGTCCTGCTTGTTCCATTTCGTCTTCATCGCCTTTCCTTCCATTGCTTCTTCTTCCTCCTCTTTTTCTCATTCTTCCACTTCTTCTTCTTCCTATTGTTCTCCTTCTCCCACGTGCACTTTTTCGTTTTCTTCTCGTTCTTCCGCTTCTTCTTCTTCCTCTTTTTCTCCTTCTGCCACCTCTCCTCCCTCCTCCTGTTCTCCTTCTTCCACTTCTTCTTCTTCATCTCCTTTCATTCCACTACTTCCTCCTATTCCTCTTATTCTCTCCTTCTACCACTTCTTCTACTTCTACTTGTTGTTCTTCTTCATTTTCGTCTCTTTTTTCCGCTTCTTCTGCTTACACTTCTTCTTCTTCCTCTTCTTCCATTTCTTCTCCTTCTACAACTTCTTCTTCTTTCCTTTCTGTCTTCTCCTTCCACTTTTTCTCCATCCCCTACTTCTGTTGCTTCCCATTGTTGCTCTTCCTCTTCTTCTCCTTCCCCCAAATCTTATGCTTACACTTCTTCTTCTTCTTCCTCTTCTCCTCCAGCTTCCAGTTCTTCTGCTTCTTCTTCCCTTCCCTTCCCCTCCTTGTTCCTTTTCCTCCTTTTCTCCTTGTTCCAATTCTTCTTCTTCATCTAACCTGCTTCCACTACTTCTTCTTCCTCCTCTTGTTCACCTTCTTCAACTTCTTCACTTTCCACATCTTCTTCTTCTTCCTTTTCTTCTCCTTGTTCCACTTCTTCTTCATCCTCTCCTTTCTTTTCTTTTCTTCCTCTTCATCTCCTTCTTCTTCTTCCCTTCCTTCGTCATATCCCTCTTTTTCTCCTTCTTCAGCTTCCACTTGCGTTTCTGCATCTTGTTCTCCTCCTTCCACTTCCTCTCCATCATCCCCACCCCTTCAACTAGTTCTTCTTATTCCTCTTGTTCACCTTCTTCCACTTCTACTACATTCACTTGTGTTTCTTCTTCCCTCTCTTCTCCTTCTTGCCCTTCTTCTGCCTACACTACTTCTTCTTCCTCCCCTTCTTCTTCTCCTCATTGTTCCACTTCTTCTTCATCCCTTTTCCTTCCATTGCTTCTTCTTCCCCCTCTTTTTCTCATTCTTCCACTTCTTCTTCTTCTTCCTATTGTTCTCCTTCTTCCACTTGCACTTCTTCCTTTTCTTCTCGTTCTTCCACTTCTTCTTCTTCCTCTTCTTCTCCTTCTGCCACATCTTCTCCCTCCTCCGGTTCTCCTTCTTCCACTTTTTCTTCTTCATCTCCTTTCATTCCACTACTTCTACCACTTCTTCTACTTGTACTTGTTGCTCTTCTTTATTTTTGTCTCCTTCTTCCGCTTCTTCTGCTTACACTTGTTCTTCTTCCGTTTCTTCTCCTTCGACAACTTCTTCTTCTTTCCGTTCCGTCTTCTCCTTTCTCTTTTTCTCCATCCCCCACTTCTGTTGCTTCCCATTGTTGCTCGTCCTCTTCTTTTCCTTCCCCCAAATCTTATGCTTACACTTCTTCAGCTTCTTCCTCTTCTCCTCCAGATTCCATTTCTTCTGCTTTTTCTTCCTCTTCTTATCTTTCTTCCACTTCTCCTGCCTCCTCTTGTTCTCTTTCTTCCACTTCTCCTGCCTCCTCTTTTTCTCCTTCTTCTGCTTCCACTTGCATTTCTACCTCTTGTTCTCCTTCTTCCACTTCTTCTCCATCATCCCCACTCCTTCAACTACTTCTTCTTCTTCCTCTTGTTCAGCTTCTTCCACTTCTACTACATCCACTTGTTCTTCTTCTTCCCTCTTTTCTCCTTCTTGCCCTTCTTCTGCCTACACTACTTCTTCTTCCTCCCTTTCTTCTTCTCCTCCTTGTTCCACTTTTTCTTCATCCCGTTTCCTTCTATTGGTTCTTCTTCCTCCTCTTTTTCTCATTCTTCCACTTCTTCTTCTTCATCTCCTTTCATTCCACTACTTTCTCCTATTCCTCTTATTCTCTCCTTCTACCACTTCTTCTACTTCTACTTGTTGTTCCTCTTCATTTTGGTCTCCTTCTTCCGCTTCTTTTGCTTACACTTCTTCTTCTTCCTCTTCTTCCATTTCTTCTCCTTCCACAACTTCTTATTCTTTCCTTTCCGTCTTCTCCTTCTTCCTTTTCCTCCTTTTCTCCTTGTTCCAATTCTTTTTCTTCATCTCACCTCCTTCCACTACTTCTTCTTCCTCCTCTTGTTCACCTTCTTCAAATTCTTCACTTTCCACATCTTCTTCTTCTTCCTTTTCTTCCCCTTCTTCCCCTTCTTCTAGTTACTCTCCTTCTTCTTCCTCTACTTTTCTTTCTTCCACTTCTCCTTCCTCCTCTTGTTCTTTTTCTTCTATTTCTTCTTCATCCTCTCCTTTCCTTTCTTTTCTTCCTCTTCATCTCCTTCTTCCTCTTCCTTTCCTTCGTCATATCCCTCTTTTTCTCTTTCTTCTGCTTCCACTTGCATTTCTACCTCTTGTTCTACTTGTTATACTTCTTCTCCATCATCCCCACTCCTTCAACTACTTCTTCTTCTTCCTCTTGTTCACCCTCGTCCACTTCTACTACATCCACTTGTTCTTCTTCTTCCCTCTCTCCTCCTTCTTGCCCTTCTTCTGCCTACACTACTTCTTCTTCCTCCCCTTCTTGTTCTGCTCCTTGTTTCACTTCTTCTTCATCCCCTTTCCTTCCATTGCTTCTTCTTCCTCCTCTTTTTCTCATTCTTCTACTTGTTCTTCTTCTTCCTATTGTTCTCCTTCTTCCACTTGCACTTCTTCCTTCACTTCTCGTTCTTCCACTTTTTCTTCTTCCTCTTCTTCTCCTTCTGCCACATCTTCTTTCTCCTCCCGTTCTTCTTCTTCCACTTCTTCTTCTTCATCTCCTTTCATTCCACTACTTCCTTCTATTCCTCTTATTCTCTCCTTCTACCACTTCTTCTACTTCTACTTGTTGTTCCTCTTCATTTTCGTCTCCTTCTTCCGCTTCTTCTGCTCACACTTCTTCTTCTTCCTCTTCTTCCATTTCTTCTCCTTCCACAACTTCTTATTCTTTCCTTTCCGTCTTCTCCTTCTTCCTTTTCCTCCCTTTCTCTTTGTTCCAATTCTTCTTCTTCATCTCACCTCCTTCCACTACTTCTTCTTCCTCCTCTTCTTCACCATCTTCACTTTCCACATCTTCTTCTTCTTCCTTTTCTGCTCCTTCTTCCAGTTCATCTAGTTACTCTCCTTCTTCTTCCTCTTCTTATCTTTCTTCCACTTCTCCTGCCTCCTCTTGTTCTCTTTCTTCCACTTCTTCTTCATCCTTTCCTTTCCATTCTTTTCTTCCTCTTAATCTCCTTCTTCTTCTTCCTTTCCTTTGTCATATCCCTCTTTGTCTCCTTCTTCTGCTTCCACTTGCATTTCTACCTCTTGTTCTCCTTCTTCCACTTCTTGTCCATCATCCCCAGTCCGTCAACTACTTCTTCTTCTTCCTCTTGTTCACCTTCTTCCACCTCTACTACATCCACTTCTTTGTCCTCTTCGCTCTCTTCTCCTTCTTGCCTTTTTTCTGCCAACACTACTTCTTCTTCCTCCCCTTCTTCTTCTCCTCCTTATTCCACTTCGTCTTCATCCCCTTTCCTTCCATTGCTTCTTCTTACTCCTCTTTTTGTCATTCTTCCACTTCTTCTTCTTCTTCCCATTGTTCTCCTTCTTCCACTTGAAGTTCTTCCTTTTCTTCTCGTTCTTCCAGTTCTTGTTCTTCCTCATCTTCTCCTTCTGCCACCTCTTCTCGCTACTCCCGTTCTCATTCTTCCACTTCTTCTTCTTCATCTCCTTTCATTCCACTACTTCCACCTATTCCTCTTATTCTCTCCTTCTACCACTTCTGCTACTTCTACTTGTTATTCTTCTTCATTTTCGTCTCCTTCATCCGCTTCTTCTGCTTACACTTCTTCTTCTTCCTCTTCTTCCATTTCTTCTCCTTCCACAACTTCTTCTTCTTTCCTTTCCGTCTTCTCCTTCCTCTTTTTCTCCATCCCCCACTTCTGTTTCCTCCCATTGTTGCTCTTCCTCTTCTTCTCCTTCCCCCAAATCTGATGCTAACACTTCTTCTTCTTCTTCCTCTTCTCCTCCAAATTCCATTTCTTCTGCTTCTTCTTCCCTTCCCTTCCCCTTCTTCTTCCTTTTCCTCCTTTTTTCCTTGTTCCAATTCTTCTTCTTCATCTCTCCTCCTTCCACTACTTCTTCTTCCTCCTCTTGTTCACCTTCTTCACTTTCCACATCTTCGTCTTCTTCCTTTTCTTCTCCTTCTTCAAGTTCTTCTCCTTCTTCCACTTCTTCTAGTTACTCTCCTTATTCTTCCTCTTCTTATCTTTCTTCCACTCCTCCTGCCTCCTCTTGTTCTCTTTCTTCCACTTCTTCTTCATCCTCCCCTTTCCTTTGTTTTCTTTCTCTTCATCTCCTTCTTCTTCTTCCCTTCCTTCGTCATATCCCTCTTTTTTCTCCTACTTCTACTTCCACTTGCATTTCTACCTCTTGTTCTCCTTCTTGCACTTTTCACCATCATCCCCACTCCTTCAACTACCTCTTCTTCTTCCTCTTGTTCACCTTCTTCCACCTCTAATACATCTACTTGTTCTTCTTCTTCCCTCTTTTCTCGTTCTTGCCCTTCTTCTCCTCCTTGTTCCACTTCTTCTTCATCCCCTTTCCTTCCATTGCTTCTTCTTCCTCCTTTTTTCTCATTCTTCCACTTCTTCTTCTTCTTCTTCCTATTGTTCTCTTTCTTCCACTTGCACTGCTTTCTTTTCTTCTCGTTCTTCCACTTCTTCTTCTTCCTCTTCTTCTCCTTCTGCCACCTCTTCTCCCTCCTCCCATTCTCCTTCTTCCACTTCTTCTTCTTCATTTCCTTTCATTCCACTACTTCCTCCTATTCCTCTTATTCTCTCCTTCTACCACTTCTTCTACTTGTTGTTCTTCTTCATTTTCGTCTCCTTCTACCACTTCTTCTACTTGTTGTTCTTCTTCATCTTCATCTCCCTTCTTCTTCGTCCTTTCCTTCGTCATATCCCTCCCTCTTTCTTCCACTTCTTCTTCTTCGTCTTCTTCTCCTTCTCCCACCTCTTCTTCCTCCTCCCGTTCTCCTTCTTCCACTTCTTCTTCTTCATCTCCTTTCATTCCATTACTTCCTCCTATTCCTCTTATTCTCTCCTTCTACCACTTCTTCTACTTCTACTTGTTGTTCCTCTTCATTTTCGTCTCCTTCTTCCGCTTCTTCTGCTCACACTTCTTCTTCTTCCTCTTCTTCCATTTCTTCTCCTTCCACAACTTCTTATTCTTTCCTTTCCGTCTTCTCCTTCTTCCTTTTCCTCCTTTTCTCTTTGTTCCAATTCTTCTTCTTCATCTCACCTCCTTCCACTACTTCTTCTTCCTCCTCTTCTTCACCTTCTTCACTTTCCACATCTTCTTCTTCTTCCTTTTCTTCTCCTTCTTCCAGTTCTTCTAGTTACTCTCTTTCTTCTTCCTCTTCTTATCTTTCTTCCACTTCTCCTACCTCCTCTTGTTCTCTTTCTTCCACTTCTTCTTCATCCTTTCCTTTCCTTTCTTTTCTTCCTCTTAATCTGCTTCTTCTTCTTCCTTTCGTTCGTCATATCCCTCTTTTTCTCCTTCTTCTGCTTCCACTTGCATTTCTACCTCTTGTTCTCCTTCTTCCACTTCTTGTCCATCATCCCCAGTCCATCAACTACTTCTTCTTCTTCATCTTGTTCACCTTCTTCCACCTCTACTACATCCAGTTCTTCGTCCTCTTCGCTCTCTTCTCCTTCTTGCCCTTTTTCTGCCTACACTACTTCTTCTTCCTCCCCTTCTTCTTCTCCTCCTTCTTCCACTTCGTCTTCATCCCCTTTCCTTCCATTGCTACTTCTCCCTCCTCTTTTTCTCACTTTTCCACTTCTTCTTCTTCTTCCAATTGTTCTCCTTCTTCCACTTGAAGTTCTTCCTTTTCTTCTCGTTCTTCCAGTTCTTGTTCTTCCTCTTCTTCTCCTTCTGCCACCTCTTCTCGCTACTCCCGTTCTCCTTCTTCCACTTCTTCTTCTTCATCTCCTTTCATTCCACTACTTCCTCCTATTCCTCTTATTCTCTCCCTCTACCACTTCTTCTACTTCTACTTGTTGTTCTTCTTCAATTTCGTCTCCTTCTTCCGCTTCTTCTGCTTACACTTCTTCTTCTTCCTCTTCTTCCATATCTTCTCCTTCCACAACTTCTTCATCTGTCCTTGCCGTCTTCTCCTTCCTTTTTTCTCCATCCCTCACTTCTGTTGCTTCCCATTGTTGCTCTTCCTCTTCTTCTCCTTCCCCCAAATCTTATGCTTACACTTCTTCTTCTTCTTCCTCTTCTCCTCCAGATTCCACTTCTTCTGCTTCTTCTTCCTTTCCCTTCCCCTCCTTCTTCCTTTTCCTCCTTTTCTCCTTGTTCCACATCTTCTTCTTCTTCCTTTTCTTCTCCTTCTTCAACTTCTTCTAGTTACTCTCCTTCTTCTTCCTCTACATTCTTTCTTCCACTTCTCCTGCCTCCTTTTGTTCCCTTTCTTCCACTTCTTCTTCATCCTCTCCTTTCCTTTCTTTTCTTCCTCTTCATCTTCTTCTTCTTCTTCCTTTCCTTCGTGATATCCCTCTCTTTCTCCTTCTTCTACTACTTGTTCTTCCTCTTCTTCTCCTTCTACCACCTCTTCTTCCTCCTCCCGTTCTCCTTCTAGAACCTCTTCTTCTTCATGTCCTTTCATTCCACTACTTCCACCAATTCCTCTTATTCTCTCCTTCTACCACTTCGTCCACTTCTACTTGTTGTTCTTCTTCATTTTCGTCTCCTTCTTCTGCTTACACTTCTTCTTCTTCCATTTCTTCTCCTTCCACAACTTCTTCTTCTTCCCTTTCCATCTTCTCCTTCCTCTTTTTCTCCATCCCCCACTTCTGTTGCTTCCCACTGTTGCTCTTCCTCGTCTTCTCCTTCCCCCAAATCTTATGCTTACACTTCTTCTTCTTCTTCCTCTTCTCCTCCAGATTCCACTTCTTCTACTTCTTCTTCCCTTCCCTTCCCCTCCTTCTTCATTTTCCTCCTTTTCTCCTTGTTCCAATTCTTCTTCTTCATCTCACCTCCTTCCACTGCGTTTTCTTCCTCCTCTTGTTAACCTTCTTCAATTTCTTCACTTTCCACATCTTCTTCTTCTTCCTTTTTTTCTCCTTCTTCCACTTCTTCGAGTTACTCTCCTTCTTCTTCCTCTTCTTATCTTTTTTCCACTTCTCTTGCCTCCTCTTGTTCTCTTTCTTCCAATTCTTCTTCATCCTCTCCTTTCCTTTCTTTTCTTCCTCTTCATCTCCTTCTTCTTCTTCCTTTCCTTCGTCATATCCCTCTTTTTCTCCTTCTTCTGCTTCCACTTGCATTTCTACCTCTTGTTCTCCGTCTTCCACTTCTTCTCCATCATCACCACTCCTTCAACTACTTCTTCTTCTTCCTCTTGTTCACCTTCTTCCACTTCTACTACATCCACTTGTCCTTCTTCTTCCCTCTCTTCTCCTTCTTGCCCTTCTTCTGCCTACACTACTTCTTCTTCCTCCCCTTCTTCTTGTCCTGCTTGTTCCATTTCGTCTTCATCGCCTTTCCTTCCATTGCTTCTTCTTCCTCCTCTTTTTCTCATTCTTCCACTTCTTCTTCTTCCTATTGTTCTCCTTCTCCCACGTGCACTTTTTCGTTTTCTTCTCGTTCTTCCGCTTCTTCTTCTTCCTCTTTTTCTCCTTCTGCCACCTCTCCTCCCTCCTCCTGTTCTCCTTCTTCCACTTCTTCTTCTTCATCTCCTTTCATTCCACTACTTCCTCCTATTCCTCTTATTCTCTCCTTCTACCACTTCTTCTACTTCTACTTGTTGTTCTTCTTCATTTTCGTCTCTTTTTTCCGCTTCTTCTACTTACACTTCTTCTTCTTCCTCTTCTTCCATTTCTTCTCCTTCCACAACTTCTTCTTCTTTCCTTTCTGTCTTCTCCTTCCTCTTTTTCTCCATCCCCTACTTCTGTTGCTTCCCATTGTTGCTCTTCCTCTTCTTCTCCTTCCCCCAAATCTTATGCTTACACTTCTTCTTCTTCTTCCTCTTCTCCTCCAGCTTCCAGTTCTTCTGCTTCTTCTTCCCTTCCCTTCCCCTCCTTGTTCCTTTTCCTCCTTTTCTCCTTGTTCCAATTCTTCTTCTTCATCTAACCTGCTTCCACTACTTCTTCTTCCTCCTCTTGTTCACCTTCTTCAACTTCTTCACTTTCCACATCTTCTTCTTCTTCCTTTTCTTCTCCTTGTTCCACTTCTTCTTCATCCTCTCCTTTCCTTTCTTTTCTTCGTCTTCATCTCCTTCTTCTTTTTCCCTTCCTTCGTCATATCCCTCTTTTTCTCCTTCTTCAGCTTCCACTTGCGTTTCTGCATCTTGTTCTCCTTCTTCCACTTCCTCTCTATCATCCCCACCCCTTCAACTAGTTCTTCTTATTCCTCTTGTTCACCTTCTTCCACTTCTACTACATTCACTTGTGTTTCTTCTTCCCTCTCTTCTCCTTCTTGCCCTTCTTCTGTCTACACTACTTCTTCTTCCTCCCCTTCTTCTTCTCCTCATTGTTCCACTTCTTCTTCATCCCTTTTCCTTCCATTGCTTCTTCTTCCTCCTCTTTTTCTCATTCTTCCACTTCTTCTTCTTCTTCCTATTGTTCTCCTTCTTCCACTTGCAGTTCTTCTTTTTGTTCTTGTTCTTCCACTTCTTCTTATTCATGTCGTTTCATTCCACTACTTCCTCCTATTCCACTTATTCTCTCCTTCTACCACTTCTTCTACTTCTACTTATTGTTCTTCTTCATTTTCGTCTCCTTCTTCCTCTTCTTCTGCTTACACTTGTTTTTCTTCCTCTTCTTCCATTTCTTCTCCATCCACAAGTTCTTCTTCATTCCTTTCCGCCTTCTCCTTCCTCTTTTTCTCCATCCCCTACTTCTGTTGCTTCCCATTGTTACTCTTCCTCTTCTTCTCCTTCCGCCAAATCTTATGACTTCTTCTTCCTCTTCTCCTGCAGATTCAACTTCTTCTGCTTCTTCTTACCTTCCCTTCCCCTCCTTCTTCCTTTTCCACCTTTTCTCCTTGTTCCAATTCTTCTTCTTCATCTCACCTCCTTCCACTACTTCTTCTTCCTCCTCTTGTTCACCTTCTTCAACTTCTTCACTTTCCACATCTTCTTCTTCTTCCTTTTCTTCTCCTTCTTCCACTTCTTCTAGTTACTCTCCTTCTTCTTCCTCTACTTTTCTTTCTTCCACTTCTCCTGCCTCCTCTTGTTCTCTTTCTTCCTTCATCCTCTCCTTTCCTTTCTTTTCTTCCTCTTCATCTCCTTCTTCTTCTTCGTTTCCTTCGTCATATCCCTCTCTTTCTCCTTCTTCGGCTTTCACTTGCATTTCTACCTCTTGTTCTCCTTCTTCCACTTCTTCTCCATCATCCCCACTCCTTCAACTACTTCTTCTTGTTCCTCTTATTCACCTTCTTCCACCTCTACTACATCCACTTCTTCTTATTCTTCCCTCTCTTCTCCTTCTTGCCTTTCTTCTTTCTACACTACTTCTTCTTCCTCCCGTTCTTCTTCTCCTCCTTGTTCCCCTTCTTCTTGATTCCCCTTTCCTTCCATTGCTTCTTCTTCCTCCTCTTTTTCTCATTCTTCCACTTCTTATTCTTCTTCCTATTCTTCCATTTCTTCTCCTTCCACAACTTCTTCTTCCTCTTTTTCTCCATCACCCACTTTTGTTGCTCTTCCTCTTCTTCTCCTTCCCCCACATCTTATGCTTACACTTCTTCTTCTTCCTCCTCTCCTCCAGATTCCACTTCTTCTGCTTCTTCTTCCCTTCCCTTCCCCTCGTTCTTCCTTTTCCTCCTTTTCTCCTTGTTCCAATTCTTCTTCTTCATCTCACCTCCTGCACTTACTTCTTCTTCCTCCTCTTGTTCACCTTCTTCAACTTCTTCACTTTCCACATCTTCTTCTTCCTTTTCTTCTCCTTCTTCCACTTCTTCTAGTTACTCTCCTTCTTCTTCCTCTTCTTATGCTTCGTCCACTTCTCCTGCCTCCTCTTGTTCTCTTTCTTCCACTTCTTCTTCATCCTCTCCTTTCCTTTCTTTTCTTCCTCTTCATCTCCTACTTCCTCTTCCTTTCCTTCGTCATATCCCTCTCTTTCTCCTTCTTCTGCTTCCACTTGCATTTCTACCTCTTGTTCTCCGTCTTCCACTTCTTCTCCATCATCCCCTCTCCTTCAACTACTTCTTCTTCTTCCTCTTGTTCACCTTCTTCCACCTCTACTACATCCTCTTGTTCTTCTTCTTCCCTCTCTTCTCCTTCTTGCCCTTCTTCTGCCTACACTACTTCTTCTTCCTCCCCTTCTTCTTCTCCTCCTTGTTCCACTTCTTCTTCATTCCCCTTTCCTTCCATTGCTTCTTCCTCCTCCTTTTTTTCTTATTCTTGCACTTCTTCTTCTTCTTCTTCCTATTGTTCTCCTTCTTCGACTTGCACTTCTTCCTTTCCTTCTCGTTCTTCCACTTCTTCCTCTTCTTCTCCTTCTGCCACCTCTTCTCCCTCCTCCCGTTCTCCTTCTTCGACTTCTTCTTCTTCATCTCCTTTCATTCCACTACTTCCTCCTATTCCTCTTATTCTCTCCTTCTACCACTCCGACTTCTGCTTGTTGTTCTTCTTCATTTTTGTCTCCTTCTTCCGCTTCTTCTGCTTACACTTCTTCTTCCTCATCTTCCATTTATTCTCCTTCCACAACTTCTTCTTCTTTCCTTTCTGTCTTCGCTTTCCTCTCTTTCTCCATCCCCCACTTTTGTTGCTTCCCATTGTTGCTCTTCCTCTTCTTCTCCTTCCACCAAATCTTATGCTTACACTTCTTCTTCTTCTTCCTCTTCTCCTCCAGATTCCACTTCTTCTGCTTCTTCTTCCCTTCCCTTCCCTTCCTTCTTCCTTTTCCTTCTTTTCTCCTTGTTCCAATTCTTCTTCTTCATCTCAGCTCCTTCCACTACTTCTTCTTCCTCCTCTTATTCACCTTCTTCACTTTCCACATCTTCTTCTGCTTGTTTTTCTTCTCCTTCTTCCACTTCTTCTAGTTACTCTCATTCTTCTTCCTCTTCTTATCTTTCTTCCACTTCTCCTGCCTCTTGTTGTTGTCTTTCTTCCACTTCTTCTTCATCCTCTCATTTCCTTTATTTTCTTCCTCTTCATCTCCTTATTCTTCTTCCTTTCCTTCGTCATATCCCTCTTTTTCTCCTTCTTCTGCTTCCACTTGCATTTCTACCTCTTGTTCTCCTTCTTCCACTTCTTCTCCATCATCCCCACTCCTTCAACTACTTCTTCTTCTTCCTCTTGTTCACCTTCTTCCACTTCTACTACATCCACTTTTTCTTCTTCTTCGCTCTCTTCTCCTTCTTGCCCTTCTTCTGCCTACACTACTTCTTCTTCCTCCCCTTCTTCTTCTCCTCCTTGTTCCACTTCTTCTTCATCCCCTTTCCTTCCATTGCTTCTTCTTCCTCCTCTTTTTCTCATTCTTCCACTTCTTCTTCTTCTTCCTATTGTTCTCCTTCTTCCACTTGCACTTCTTCCTTTTCTTCTCGTTCTTCCACTTCTTCTTCTTCCTCTTCTTTTCCTTCTGCCAGTTCTTCTCCCTCCTCCCGTTCTCCTTCTTCCACTTCTTCTTCTTCATCTGCTTTCATTCCACTACTTCCTCCTATTCCTCTTATTCTCTCCTTCTACCACTTCTTCTACTGCTACTTGTTGTTCTTATTCATTTTCGTCTCCTTCTTTCGCTTCTTCTGCTTACACTTCTTCTTGTTCCTCTTCTTCCATATCTTATCCTTCCACAACTTCTTCTTTCCTTTCCGTCTTCTCCTTCCTCTTTTTCTCCAACCCCCACTTATGTTGCTTCCCATTGTTGCTCTTCCACTTCTTTTTCTTCTTCCTATTGTTCTCCTTCTTCCACTTGGACTTCTTCCGTTTCTTCTCCTTCTTCCACTTCTTCTCCTTCTGCCACCTCTTCTCCCTCCACCCGTTCTGCTTCTTCCACTTCTTCTTCTTCATCTCCTTTCATTCCACTACTTCTACCACTTCTTCTACTTCTACTTGTTGTTCTTCTTCATTTTCGTCTCCTTCTTCTGCTTACACTTCTTCTTGTTCCTCTTCTTCCATTTCTTCTACTTCCACAACTTCTTCTTCCTTCTTTTCTGTTTTCTCATTCCTCTTTTTCTCTATCCCCCACTTCTGTCGCTTTCCATTGTTGCTCTTCCTCTTCTTCTCCTTCCCCCAAATCTTATGATTACACTTCTTCTTCTTCGTCTTCTCCTCCAGATTCCACTTATTCTGCTTCTTCTTCCCTTCCCTTCCCCTCCTTCTTCCTTTTCCTCTTTTTCTCCTTGTTGCAGTTCTTCTTCTTCATCTCACCTCCTTCCACTACTTCTTCTTCCTCCTCTTCTTCACCTTCTGCACTTTCCATATCTTCTTCATCTTCCTTTTCTACCCCTTCTTTCACTTCTTCTACTTACTCTCCTTCTTCTTCCTCTTCTTACCTTTCTTCCACTTCTCCTGCCTCCTCTTGTTCACTTTCTTCCACTTCTTCTTCTTCATCCTCTCCTTTCCTTTCTTTTCTTCTTCTTCATCTCCTTCTCCTTCTTCCTTTCCTTTGTCATATCCCTCTTTTTCTCCTTCTTCTGCTTCCACTTGCATTTCTACCTCTTGTTCTCCTTCATCCACTTCTTCTCCATCATCCCCACTCCTTCAACTACTTCTTCTTCTTCCTCTTATTCACATTCTTCCACCTCTACTACATCCACTTGTTCTTCGTCTTCCCTCTCTTCTCCTTCTTGCCCTTCTTCTGCCTGCACTACTTCTTCTTCCTCCCCTTCTTCTTCTCCTCCTTCTTCCACTTCTTCTTTATTCCCCATTCCTTCCATTGCTTCTTCTTCCTCCTCTTTTTGTCATTCTTCCACTTCTTCTTCTTCTTCCTATTGTTCTCCTTCTTCCACTTGCACTTCTTGCTTTTCTTCTTGTTCTTCCACTTCTTCTCTTTCTGCCACCTCTTCTTCCTCCTCCCGTTCTCCATTTTCCACTTCTTCTTCTTCATCTCCTTTCATTCCATTACTTCCTCCTATTCCTCTTATTCTCTCCTTCTACCACTTCTTCTACTTCTACTTGTTGTTCTTCTTCATTTTCGTCTCCTTCTTCCGCTTCTTCTGCCTAAACTTCTTCTTGTTACTCTTCTTCCATTTCTTCTCCTTCCACAACTTCTTCTTCTCTGCTTTCCGTCTTCTCCTTCCTCTTTTTCTCCATCCCCCACTTCTGTTCTTCCCATTGTTGCTCTTCCTTTTCTTTTCCTTCCCCCAAATCTTATGCTTACACTTCTTCTTCTTCTTCCTCTTCTCCTCTAGATTCCACTTCTTCTGCTTCTTCTTCCCTTCCCTTCCCCTCCTTCTTCCTTTTCCTCCTTTTCTCCTTGTTCCAATTCTTCTTCTTCATCTCACCTCCTTCCACTACTTTTTCTTCCTCCTCTTGTTCAACTTCTTCAACTTTTCCACTTTCCACATCTTCTTCTTCTTCCTTTTCTTCTGCTTCTTCCACTTCTTCTAGTTACTCTCCTTCCTCTTCCTCTTCTTATCTTTCTTCCACTTCTCCTGCCTCCTCTTGTTCTCTTTCTTCCACTTCTTCTTCTTCATCCTCTCCTTTCCTTTCTTTTCTTCTTCTTCATCTCCTCCTTCTTCTTCCTTTCCTTCGTGATATCCCACTTTTTCTCCTTCCTCTGCTTCCACTTGCATTTCTACCTCTTGTTCTCCTTCTTCCACTTCTTGTCCATCATCCCCACTCCTTCAACTACTTCTTCTTCTTCCTCTTGCTCACCTTCTTCCACTTCTACTACACCCACTTGTTCTTCTTCTTCCCTCTCTTCTCTTTCTTGCCCTTCTTCTGCCTGCACTACTTCTTCTTCCTCCCCTTCTTCTTCTCCTCCTTGTTCCACTTCTTCTTCTCCTCCTTGTTCCACTTCTTCTTCATCCCCTTTCCTACCATTGCTTCTTCTTCCTCCTTTTTTTTCTTATTCTTCCATTTCTTCTTCTTCTTATTGTTCTCTTTCTTCCACTTGCACTTCTTCCTTTTCTTCTCGTTCTTCCACATCTTCTTCTTCCTCTTCTTCTCCTTCTGCCACCTCTTCTCCCTCCTCCCGTTCTCCTTCCTCCACTTGTTCTTCTTCATCTCCTTTCATTCCACTACTTCCTCCTATTCCTCTTATTCTCTCCTTCTACCACTTCTTCTACTTCTACTTGTTGTTCTTTTTCATTTTTGTCTCCTTCTTCCGCTTCTTCTGCTTACACTTCTTCTTTTTCCTCTTCTTCGATTTCTTCGACTTCCACAACTTCTTCTTCGTCATCTCACCTCCTTGCACTACTTTTTCTTCCTCCTCTTGTTCACCTTCTTCAACTTCTTCACTTTCCACATCTTCTTCTTCTTCCTTTTCTTCTCCTTCTTCCACTTCTTCTAGTTACTCTCCTTCTTCTTCCTCTTCTTATCTTCTTCTTCATCTCACCTCCTTCCACTACTTCTTCTTCCTCCTCTTGTTCACCTTCTTCAACTTCTTCACTTTCCACATCTTCTTCTTCTTCCTTTTCTTCTCCTTCTTCCACTTCTTCTAGTTACTCTCCTTCTTCTTCCTCTTTTTATCTTTCTTCCACTTCTCATGCCTCCTCTTTTTCTCTTTCTTCCACTTCTTGTTCATCCTCTCCTTTCCTTTCTTTTCTTCCTCTTCATATCCTTCTTCTTCTTCCTTTCCTTCGTCATATCCCTCTTTTTCTCCTTCTTCTGTTTCCACTTGCATTTCTACTACCTCTTGTTCTCCTTCTTCAACTTCTTCTCCATCATCTCCACTCCTTCAACTACTTCTTCTTCTTCCTCTTGTTCACCTTCTTCCACTTTTACTACATCCACTTCTTCTTCTTCTTCCCTCTCTTCTCCTTCTTGCCGTTCTTCTACGTACACTACTTCTTGTTCGTCCCCTTCTTCTTCTCCTCCTTGTTCCACTCCTTCTTCTTCCCCTTTCCTTCCATTGCTTCTTCTTCCTCCTCTTTTTCTCATTCTTCCACTTCTACTTCTTCGTATTGTTCTCCTTCTTCCTCTTGCACTTCTTCCTTTTCTTCTCGTTCTTACACCACTTCTTCTTCCTCTTCTTCTCCTTCTGCCACCTTTTCTTCCTCCTCCCATTCTCCTTCCACAATTTCTTTTTCTTCATCTCCTTTCATTCCACTACTTCCTCCTATTCATCTTATTCTCTCCTTCTACCACTTCTTCTACTTCTACTTGTTGTTCTATTTCATTTTCGTCTCCTTCTTCCGCTTCTTTTGCTTACACTTCTTCTTCTTCCTCTTCTTCCATTTCTTCTCCTTACATAACTTCTTCTTCTTTCCTTTCCGTCTTCTCCTTCCTCTTTTTCTCCATCCCCCACTTCTGTTGCTTCCCATTGTTGCTCTTCCTCTTCTTCTCCAGATTCCACTTCTTCTGGTTCTTCTTCCCTTCCCCTCCTTCTTCCTTTTCCTCCTTTTCTCCTTGTTCCAATTCTTCTTCTTCATCTCACCTCCTTCCACTACTTCTTCTTCCTCCTCTTGTTCACCTTCTTCACTTTCCACATCTTCTTCTTCTTCCTTTTCTTTTCCTTCTTCCACTTCTTCTATTTATTCCTCTTCTTCTTCCTCTTCTTATGTTTCTTCCACTTCTCCTGCCTCCTCTTGTTCCCTTTCTTCCACTTCTTCTTCATCCTCTCATTTCCTTTCTTTTCTTCCTCTTCATCTGCTTCTTCTTCTTCCTTTCCTTCGTCATATCCCTCTTTTTCTCCTTCTTCTGCTTCCACTTGCATTTCTACCTCTTGTTCTCCTTCTTCCACTTCTTCTCCATCATCCCCACTCCTTCAACTACTTCTTCTTCTTCCTCTTGTTCACCTTCTTCCACCTCTAATACATACACTTGTTCTTCTTCTTCCCTCTCTTCTCCTTCTTGCCGTTCTTGTGCCTACACTACTTCTTCTTCCTCCCCTTCTTCTTCTCCTCCTTGTTCCACTTCTTCTTCATCCGTTTTCCTTCCATTGCTTCTTCATCCTCCTCCTTTTCTCATTCTTCCACTTCTTCTTCTTCCTATTGTTCTCCTTCTTCCACTTGCACTTCTTCCTTTTCTTCTCGTTCTTCCACTTCTTCTTCTTCCTCCCCTTCTTCTTCTCCTCCTTCTTCCACTTCTTCTTCATCCCTTTTCCTTCCATTGCTTCTTCTTCCTCCTCTTTTTCACGTTCTTCCACTTCTTCTTCTTCCTCTTCTTCTCCTTCTGCCACCTCTTCTCCCTCCTCCCGTTCTCCTTCTTCCACTTCTTCTTCTTCATCTCCTTTCATTCCACTACTTCCTCCTATTCCTCTTATTCTCTCCTTCTACCACTTCTTCTACTTCCTCCTTCTTCCACTTGCACTTCTTCCTTTTCTACTCGTTCTTCCACTTCTTCTTCTTCCTCTTCTTCTCCTTCCGCCACCTCTTCTTCCTCCTCCCGTTCTCCTTTTTCCACTTCTTCTTCTTCATCCCCTTTCATTCCACTACTTCTTCCTATTCCTCTTATTCTCTCCTTCTACCACTTCTTCTACTTCTACTAGTTGTTCTTCTACGTTTTCGTCTCCTTCTTCCGCTTCTTCTGTACACTTTTTCTTCTTCCTCTTCTTGCATTTCTTTTACTTCCACAACTTCTTCTTCTTTCCTTTCCGTCTTCTCCTTCCTCTTTTTGTCCATCCCCCACTTCTGTTGCTCTTCCCCCATATCTTATGCTTACACTTCTTCTTCTTCTTCCTGTTCTCCTCCAGATTCCACTTCTTCTGCTTCTTCTTCCCTTCCCTTCCCCACCTTCTTCCTTTTCCTCCTTTTCTCCTTGTTTCAATTCTTCTTCTCCATGTCACCTCCTTCCACTACTTCTTCTTCCTCCTCTTGTTCACGTTCTTCACTTTGCACATCTTCTTCTTCCTTTTCTTCTCTTTCTTCCACTTCTTCTAGTTACTCTCCTTCTTCTTCCTCTTCTTATCTTTCTTCCACTTCTCCTGCCTCCTCTTGTTCTCTTTCTTCCACTTCTTCTTCATCCTCTGCTTTCCTTTTCTTCCTCTTCATCTCCTTCTTCTTCTTCCTTTCCTTCGTCATATCCCTCTTTTTCTCCTTCATCTGCTTCCACTTGCATTTCTACCTCTTGTTCTCCTTCTTCCACTTCTTCTCGATCATCCCCACTCCTTCAACTACTTCTTCTTCTTCTTCCTCTTGTTCCCCTTCTCCCACTTCTACTACATCCACTTGTTCTACTCCTTCCCTCTCTTCTCCTTCTTGCCCTTCTTCTGCCTACACTACCTCTTCTTCCTCTCCTTCTTCTTCTCCTCCTTGTTCCACTTCTTCTTCATCCCCTTTCCTTCCATTGCTTCTTCTTCCTCCTCTTTTTCTCATTCTTCCACTACTTCTTCTTCTTCCCATTGTTCTCCTTCTTCCACTTGCACTTCTTCCTTTTCTTCTTGTTCTTCCTCTTCTTCTCCTTCTGCCACCTCTTCTCCCTCCTCCCGTTCTCCTTCTTCCACTTCTTCTTCATCATTTCCTTTCATTCCACTACTTCCTCCTATTCCTCTTATTCTCTCCTTCTACCACGTTTTCTACTTCTACTTGTTGTTTTTCTTCATTTTCATCTGCTTCTTCCGCTTCTTCGACTTACACTTCTTCTTTTTCATCTTCCTCCATTTCTTCTCCTTCCACAACTTCATCTTCTTTCCTTTCCGTCTTCTCCTTCCTTTTTTTCTCCATTCCCCACTTCTGTTGCTTCCGATTGTGGCTCTTCTTCTTCTTCTCCTTCCCACAAATCTTATGCATACACTTCTTCTTCTTTTTCCTCTTCTCCTCCAGATTCCACTTCTTCTTCCCTTCCCTTCCCCTCCTTCTTCCTTTTCCTCCTTTTCTCCTTGTTCTAATTCTTCTTCTTCATCTCACCTCCTTCCACTACTTCTTCTTCCTGCTCTTGTTCACCTTCTTCAACTTCTTCACTTTCCACATCTTCTTCTTCTTCCTTTTATTCCACTTCTTCTAGTTACTATCCTTCTTCTTCCTCTTCTTATCTTTCTTCCACTTCTCCTGCCTCCTCTTGTTCTCTTTCTTCCACTTCTTCTTCATCCTCTCTTTTCCTATCTTTTCTTCCTCTTCATCTCCTTCTTCTTCTTCCTTTCCTTCGTCATATCCCTCTTTTTCTCCTTCTTCTGCTTCCACTTGAATTTGTACCTCTTGTTCTCCTTCTTCCACGTCTTCTCCATCATCCCCACTCTTTCAATTACTTCTTCTTCTTCCTCTTGTTCACCTTCTTCCACTTCTACTACATCCACTTGTTCTTCTTCTTCCCTCTCTTCTCCTTCTTGCCCTTCTTCTGCCTACACTAGTTCTTCTTCCTCCCCTTCTTCTTATCCTTCTTGTTCCACTTCTTCTTCTTCATCCCCTTTCCTTCCATTGCTTCTTCTTACTCCTCTTTTTCTCATTCTTCCACTTCTTCTTCTTCTTCCTATTGTTCTCCTTCTTCCACTTGCACTTCTTCCTTTTCTTCTCGTTCTTCCACTTCTTCTTCTTCCTCTTCTTCTTCTTCTGCCACCTCTTCTCCCTCCTCCCATTCTCCATGTTCCACTTCTTCTTCTTCATCTCCTTTCATTCCAGTACTTCCTCCTATTCCTCTTATTCTCTCCTTCTACCACCTCTTCTACTTCTAGTTGTTGTTCTTCTTCATTTTCGTCTCCTTCTTCTGCTTCTTCTGCTTACATTTCTTCTTCTTCGTCTTCTTCCATTTCTTCTCCTTCCAAAACTTCTTCATCTTTCCTTTCCGTATTCTCCTTGCTTTTTTCTCCATCCCCCACTTTTGTTGCGTCCCATTGCTGCTCTTCCTCTTCTTCTCCTTCCCCCAAATCTTATGCTTACACTTCTTCTTCTTCTTCTTCCTCTTCTCGTCCAGTTTCCACTTCTTCTGCTTCTTCTTCCCTTCCTTTCCCCTCCTTCTTGCTTTTCCTCCTTTTCTCCTTGTTCTAATTCTTCTTCTTAATCTCACTTCCTTCCACTACTTCTTCTTCTTCCTCTTGTTCACCTGTTCAACTTCTTCACTTTCCACAACTTCTTCTTCTTCCTTTTCTTCCCCTTCTTCTAGGTACTATTCTTCTTCTTCCTCTTCTTATCTTTCTTCCACTTCTCCTGCCTCCTCTTGTTCTCTTTCTTCCACTTCTTCTTCGTCCTCTCTTTTCCTTTCTTTTCCTCCCCTTCATCTCCTTCTCCTTCTTCCTTTCCTTCGTCATGTCCCTCTTTTTCTCCTTCTTCTGTTTCCACTTGCATTTGTACCTCTTGTTCTCCTTCTTCCACGTCTTCTCCATCATCCCCACTCTTTCAATTAGTTCTTCTTCTTCCTCTTGTTTACCTTCTTCCACTTCTACTACATCCACTTGTTCTTCTTCTTCCCTCTCTTCTCCTTCTTGCCCTTCTTCTGCCTACACTACTTCTTCTTCCTCCCCTTCTTCTTATCCTTCTTGTTCCACTTCTTCTTCTTCATCCCCTTTCCTTCCATTGCTTCTTCTTACTCCTCTTTTTCTCATTCTTCCACTTCTTCTTCTTCTTCTTCCTATTGTTCTCCTTCTTCACTTGCACTTCTTCCTTTTCTTCTCATTCTTCCACTTCTTCTTCTTCCTCTTCTTCTCCTCTGTCACCTCTTCTCCCTCCTCCCGTTCTCCTTCTTCCACTTCTTCTTCTTCATCTTGTTTCAATCCACTACTTCCTCCTATTCCTCTTATTCTCTCCTTCTACCACTTCTTCTACTTCTACTTGTTGTTCTTCTCCATTTTCGTCTCCTTCTTTCGCTTCTTCTGCTTATATTTCTTCTTCTTCCTCTTCTTCCATTTCTTCTCCTTCCAAAACTTCTTCATCTTTCCTTTCCGTATTCTCCTTCCTCTTTTTCTCCATCCCCCACTTTTGTTGCGTCCCATTGCTGCTCTTCCTCTTCTTCTCCTTCCCCCAAATCTTATGCTTACACTTCTTCTTCTTCTTCTTCCTCTTCTCGTCCAGTTTCCACTTCTTCTGCTTCTTCTTCCCTTCCTTTCCCCTCCTTCTTGCTTTTCCTCCTTTTCTCCTTGTTCCAATTCTTCTTCTTTATCTCACTTCCTTCCAGTACTTCTTCTTCCTCCTCTTGTTCACCTTCTTCAACTTCTTCACTTTCCACATCTTCTTCTCCTTCCTTTTCTTCCACCTCTTCTAGTTACTATCCTTCTTCTTCCTCTTCTATCTTTCTTCCACTTCTCCTGCCTCCTCTTGTTCTCTTTCTTCCACTTCTTCTTCATCCTCTCTTTTCCTATCTTTTCTTCCTCTTCATCTCCTTCTTCTTCTTCCTTTCCTTTGTCATATCCCTCTTTTTCTCCTTCTTCTGCTTCCACTTGCATTTGTACCTCTTGTGCTCCTTCTTCCACGTCTTCTCCATCATCCCCACTCCTTCAATTACTTCTTCTTCTTCCTCTTGTTCACCTTCTTCCACTTCTACTACATCCACTTGTTCTTCTTCTTCCCTCTCTTCTCCTTCTTGCCCTTCTTCTGCCTACACTACTTCTTCTTCCTCCCCTTCTTCTTATCCTTCTTGTTCCACTTCTTCTTCTTCATCTCCTTTCCTTCCATTGCTTCTTCTTACTCCTCTTTTTCTCATTCTTCCACTTCTTCTTCTTCTTCCTATTGTTCTCCTTCTTCCACTTGCACTTCTTCCTTTTCTTCTCGTTCTTCCATTTCTTCTTCTTCCTCTTCTTCTTCTTCTACCACCTCTTCTCCCTCCTCCCGTTCTCCTTCTTCCACTTCTTCTTCTTCATCTCCTTTCATTCCACTACTTCCTCCTATTCCTCTTATTCTCTCCTTCTACCACTTCTTCTACTTCTACTTGTTGTTCTTCTTCATTTTCGTCTCCTTCTTTCGCTTCTTCTGCTTACATTTCTTCTTCTTCCATTTCTTTTCCTTCCAAAACTTCTTCATCTTTCCTTTCCGTATTCTCCTTCCTCTTCTTCTCCTTCCCCCAAATCTTATGCTTACACTTCTTCTTCTTCCTCTTCTCCTCTAGATTCCACTTCTTCTGCTTCTTCTTCCCTTCCGTTTCTTCCTTTTCCTCTTTTTCTCCTTGTTCCAATTCTTCTTCTTCATCTCACCTCCTTCCACTACTTCTTCTTCCTCCTCTTGTTCACCTTCTTCAATTTCTTCACTTTCCACATCTTCGTCTTCTTCCTTTTCTTCTCCTTCTTCCACTTCTTCTAGTTACTCTTCTTCTTCTTCCTCTTCTTATCTTTCTTCCACTTCGCCTGCCTCCTCTTGTCCTCTTTCTTCCACTTCTTCTTCATCCTCTCCTTTCCTTTCTTTTCTTCCTCTTCATCTCCTTCTTCTTCCTCCTTTCCTTCGTCATATCCCTCTTTTTCTCCTTCTTCTGCTTCCACTTGCATTTGTACCTCTTGTTCTCCTTCTTCCACATCTTCTCCATCATCCCCACTCCTTCAACTACTTCTTCTTCTTCCTCCTGTTCACCTTCTTCCACTTCTACTACATCCACTTGTTCTTCTTCTTCCCTCTCTTCTCCTTCTTGCCCTTCTTCTGCCTACACTACTTCTTCTTTCTCCCCTTCTTCTTCTCCTCCTTGTTCCACTTCTTCTTCATCCCCTTTCCTCCATTGCTTCTTCTTCCTCCTCTTTTTCTCATTCTTCCACTTCTTCTACTTCTTCCTATTGTTCTCCTTCTTCCACTTGCACTTCTTCCTTTTCTTCTCGTTCTTCCACTTCTTCTTCTTGCTCTTCTTCTCCTTCTACCACCTCTTCATCCTCCTCCCATTCTCCTTCTTCCACTTCTTCTTTTTCATCTCCTTTCATTCCACTACTTCGTCCTATTCCTCTTGTTCTCTCCTTCTACCACGTCTTCTACTTCTACTTATTGTTCTTCTTCATTTTCGTCTCCTTCTTCTGCTTCTTCTGCTTCTTCTGCTTACGCTTCTTCTTCTTCCTCTTCCTCCATTTCTTCTCCTTCCACAAGTTCTTCTTCTTTCCTTTCCGTCTTCTCCTTCCTCTTTTTCTCCTCCTTCCACTACTTCTTCTTCCTCCTCTTGTTCACCTTCTTCACTTTCCAGATCTTTTTGTTATTTTCTTCTCCTTATTCCGCTTCTTCTAGTTACTCTCCTTCTTCTTCCTCCTCTTATCCTTCTTCCACTTCCCCTGCCTCCTCTTGTTCTCTTTCTTCCGCTTCTTCTTTATCCTCTCCTTTCCTTTCTTTTCTTCCTCTTCATGTCCTTCTTCTTCTTCCTTTCCTTCTTCATATCCCTCTTTTTCTCCTTCTTCTGCTTCCACTTGCATTTCTACCTCTTGTTCTCCTTCTTCTCCATGATCCCCACTCTTTCAACTACTGCTTCTTCTTCCTCTTGTTGACCTTCTTCCACTTCTACTACATCCACTTGTTCTTCTTCTTCCTTCTCTTCTCCTTCTTGCCGTTCTTCTGTCTACACTACTTCTTCTTCCTCCCCTGTTTCTTCCCCTCCTTGTTCCACTTCTTCTTCATCCCCTTTCCTTCCATTGCTTCTTCTTCCTCCTTTTTTTCTCATTCTTCCACTTCTTCTTCTTCTTTCTATTGTTCTCCTTCTTCCACTTGCACTTCTTCCTTTTCTTCTCGTTCTTCCACTTCTTCTTCTTCTTCCTCTTCTTCTCCTTCTGCCACCTCTTCTCCCACCTCCCGTTCTCCTTCTTCCACTTCTTCTTCTTCATCTCCTTTCATTCCACTACTTCCTCCTTTTCTTCTTATTCTCTCCTTCTACCACTTGTTCTACTTCTACTTGTTGTTCTTCTTCATTTTCATCTCCTTCTTCCGCTTTTTCTACTTACACTTCTTCTTCTTCCTCTTCTTCCATTTCTTCTCCTTCCACAACTTCTTCTTCTTTCCTTTCCGTCTTCTCCTTCCACTTTTTCTCCATCCCCTACTTCTGTTGCTTCCCATTGTTGCTCTACCTCTTCTTCTCTTTCCCCCAAATCTTATGCTTACACTTCTTCTTCTTCCTCTTCTCCTCCAGATTCCACTTCTTCTGCTTCTTCTTCCCTTCCCTTCCCTTCCCGTCCGGTCCTTCTGCCTTTTCCTCCTTTTCTCCTTGTTCCATTTCTTCTTCTTCATCTCACCTCCTTCCACTACTTGTTCTTCCTCCTCTTGTCCACCTTCTTCACTTTCCAGATCTTCTTCTTCCTTTTCTTCTCTTTATTCCACTTCTTCTAGTTACTCTCCTTCTTCTTCCTCTTCTTATCCTTCTTCCACTTCCCTTGCCTCCTCTTGTTCTCTTTCTTCCACTTTTCTTTATCCTCTCCTTTCCTTTCTTTTCTTCCTCTTCATGTCCTTCTTCTTCTTCCTTTCCTTCGTTATATCCCTCTTTATCTCCTTCTTCTGCTTCCACTTGCATTTCTACCTCTAGTTCTCCTTCTTCTACTTCTTCTCCATCATCCCCACTCCTTCAACTACTTCTTCTTCTTCCTCTTGTTAACCTTCTTCCACTTCTACTACATCCACTTGTTCTTCTTCTTCCCTCTCTTCTCCTTCTTCCCTTATCCTGCCTACACTACTACTTCTTCCTTCCCTGTTTCTTCCCCTCCTTGTTCCACTTCTTCTTCATCCCCTTTCTTTCCATTGCTTCTTCTTCCTCCTCTTTTTCTCATTCTTCCACTTCTTCTCCTTCTTCGACTTGCACTTCTTCCATTTCTTCTCATTCTTCCACTTCTTCTTCTTCTCCTTCTGCCACCTCTTCTCTCTCTCCCCGTTCTCCTTCTTCCACTTCTTCTTCTTCATCTCCTTTCATTCCAATACTTCCTCCTATTCCTCTTATTCTCTCCTGCTACCACTTCTTCTACTTCTACTTGTTCTTCTTCTTCATTTTCGTCTCCTTCTTCTGCTTCTTCTGCTTACACTTCCTCTTCTTCCATTTCTTCTCCTTCCACAACTTCTTCTTCTTTCCTTTCCGTCTTCTCCTTCCTCTTTTTCTCCATCGCCCACTTCTGTTGCTTCCCATTGTTGCTCTTCCTCTTCTTCTCCTTCCCCCAAATCTTATGCTTACACTACTTCTTCTTCTTCTTCTTCTCCTCCAGATACCACTTCTTCTGCTTGTTCCTCCCTTCCCTTCCCTTCCTTCTTCCTTTTCCTCCTTTTCTCTTTATTCCAATTCTTGTTCCTCATCTCAACTCCTTCCACTACTTCTTCTTCCTCCTCTTGTTCACCTTCTTCACTTTCCACATCTTCTTCTTCTTCCTTTTCTTCTCCTTCTTCCACTTCTTCTAGTTACTCTTCTTCTTCTTCCTCTTCTTATGTTTCTTCCACTTCTCCTGCCTCCTCTTGTTCTCTTTCTTCGACTTCTTCTTCATCCTCTCCTTTCCTTTCTTTTCTTCCTCTTCATCTTCTTCTTCTTCTTCCCTTCCTTCATCATATCCCTCTTTTTCTCCTTCTTCTGCATCCACTTGCATTTCCAACTCTTGTTCTCCTTCTTCCACTTCTTCTCCACCATCCCCACTCCTTCAGCTACTTCTTCTTCTTCCTCTTGTTCACCTTCTTCCACTCCTACTACATCCACTTGTTCTTCTTCTTCCATCTCTTTGTCTCCATCCCCCACTTCTGTTGCTTCCCATTGTTGCTCTTCCTCTTCTTCTCGTTCCCCCAAATCTTATGCTTACACTTCTTCTTCTTCTTCCTCTTCTGCTCCAGATTCTACTTCTTCTGCTTCTTTTTCCCTACCCTTCCCCTCCTTCTTCATTTTCCTCTTTTTCTTCTTGTTCCAAATCTTCTTCTTCATCTCACCTACTTCCAGTACTTCTTATTCCTCCTCTTGTTCACCTTGTTCAACTTCACTTTCCATATTTGCTTATTCTTCCTTTTCTTCTCCTTCTTCCACTTCTTCTAGTTATTATCCTTCTTCCTCTCCTTCTAGTTAAACTTCACTTTACACATCTTCTTCTTCTCACTTTTCTTCTCCTTCTTCCACTTCTTCTAGTTAATATGCTTCTTCTTCCTCTTCTTATCTTTCTTCCACTTCTCCTGCCTCCTCTTGTTCTCTTGCTTCCACTTCTTCTTCATCCTCTCTTTTCCTTTCTTTTCTTCCTCTTCATCTCCTTCTTCTTCTTCCTTTCCTTCGTCATGTCCCTCTTTTTCTCCTTCTTCTGCTTCCACTTGCATTTGTACCTCTTGTTCTCCTTCCTCCACATCTTCTCCATCATCCCCACTCCTTCAATTACTTCTTCTTCTTCCTCTTGTTCACCATCTTCCACCTCTACTACATCCACTTGTTCTTCTTCTCCCCTCTCTTCTCCATCTTGCCCTTCTTCTGCCTACACTACTTCTTCCTCCCCTTCTTCTTCTCCTCCTTGTTGCACTTCTTCTTCTTCATCCCCTTTCCTTCCATTGCTTCTTCTTACTCCTCTTTTTCTCATTCTTCCACTTCTTCTTCTTCTTCCTATTGTTCTCCTTCTTCCACTTGCACTTCTTCCTTTTCTTCTCGTTTTTCCGCTTCTTCTTCTTCCTCTTCTTCTCCTTCTGCCACCTCTTCTCCCTCCTCCCGTTCTCCTTCTTCCACTTCTTCTTCTTCATCTTCTTTCATTCCACTGCTTCCTCCTATTCCTCTTATTCTCTCCTTCTACCACTTCTTCCACTTCTACTTGTTGTTCTTCTTCATTTTCGTCTCCTTCTTCCGCTTCTTCTGCTTACATATCTTCTTCTTCCTCTTCTTCCATTTCTTCTCCTTCCAAAACTTCTTCTTCTTTCCTTTCCGTATTCTCCTTCCTCTTTTTCTCTATCCCCCACTTCTGTTGCGTCCCATTGCTGCTCTTCCTCTTCTTCTCCTTCCCCCAAATCTTATGCTTACACATCTTCTTCTTCTTCTTCCTCTTCTCCTCCAGTTTCCACTTCTTCTGCTTCTTCTTCCCGTCCCTTCCCCTCCTTCTTCCTTTTCCTCCTTTTCTCCTTGTTCCAATTCTTCTTCTTCATCTCACTTCCTTCCAGTACTTCTTCTGCCTCCTCTTATTCACCTTCTTCAACTTCTTCACTTTCCACATCTTCTTCTTCTTCCTTTTCTTCCACTTCTTCTAGTTACTATCCTTCTTCTTCCTCTTCTTATCTTTCTTCCACTTCTCCTGCCTCCTCTTGTTCTCTTTCTTCCACTTGTTCTTCATCCTCTCTTTTCCTATCTTTTCTTCCTCTTCTTCTCCTTCCCCCAAATCTTATGCTTACACTTCTTCTTCTTCTTCCTCTTCTCCTCCAGATTCCACTTCTGCTTCTTTTTCCCTTCCCTTCCCGTCCTTCTTCCTTTTCCTCCTTTTCTCCTTGTTCCAATTCTTCTTCTTCGTCTCACCTCCTTCCACTACTTCTTCTTCCTCCTCTTGTTCACCTTCTTCAATTTCTTCACTTTCCACATCTTGTTCTTCTTCCTTTTCTTCTCCTTCTTCCACTTCTTCTAGTTACTCTCCTTCTTCTTCCTCTTCTTATCTTTCTTCCACTTCTCCTGCCTCCTCTTGTTCTCTTTCTTCCACTTCTTGTTCATCCTCTCCTTTCCTTTCTTTTCTTCCTCTTCATCTCCTTTTTCTTCTTCCTTTCCTTCGTCATATCCCTCTTTTTCTCCTTCTTCTGCTTCCAATTGCATTTGTACCTCTTGTTCTCCTTCTTCCACGTCTTCTCCATCATCCCCACTCTTTCAATTACTTCTTCTTCTTCCTCTTGTTCACCTTCTTCCACTTCTACTACATCCACTTGTTCTTCTTCTTCCCTCTCTTCTCCTTCTTGCCCTTCTTCTGCCCACACTACTTCTTCTTCCTCCCCTTCTTCTTATCCTTCTTGTTCCACTTCTTCTTCTTCATCCCCTTTCCTTCCATTGCTTCTTCTTACTCCTCTTTTTCTCAAATCTTATGCTTACACTTCTTCTTCTTCTTCCTCTTCTCCTCCAGATTCCACTTCTTCTGCTTCTTCTTCCCTTCGCATCCCTTCACCTCCTTCTTCCTTTTCCTCCTTTTCTCCGTGTTCCAATTCTTCTTCTTCATCTCACCTCCTTCCACAACTTCTTCTTCCTCCTCTTGTTCACCTTCTTCAACTTCTTCAACTTCTTCACTTTCGACATTTCTTCTTCCTTTTCTTCTCCTTCTTCCACTTCTTCTAGTTACTCTCCTTCTTCTTCCTCTTCTTATCTTTCTTCCACTTCGCCTGCCTCCTCTTGTCCTCTTTCTTCCACTTCTTCTTCATCCTCTCCTTTCCTTTCTTTTCTTCCTCTTCATCTCCTTCTTCTTCTTCGTTTCCTTCGTGATATCCCTCTTTTTCTCCTTCTTCTGCTTCCACTTGCATTTCTACCTTTTGTTCTCCTTCTTCCACTTCTTCGCCATAATACCCACTCCTTCAACTACTTCTTCTTCCTCTTGTTCACCTTCTTCCACTTCTACTACATCCACTTGTTCTTCTTCTTCCCTCTCTTCTTCTTCTTGCCCTTCTCCTACCTACACTACTTCTTCTTCCTCCCCTTTTGCTTCTCCTCCTTCTTCCACTTCTTCTTCATCCCCTTTCCTTCCATTACTTCTTCTTCCTCCTCTTTTTCTCATTCTTCCACTTGTTCTTCTTCTTCTTCCTATTGTTCTCCTTCTTCCACTTGCACTTCTTCCTTTTCTTCTCGTTCTTCCACTTCTTCTTCTTCCACTTCTCCTGCTCCTTCTGCCACCTCTTCTCCCTCCTCCCGTTCTCCTTCTTCCACTTCTTCTTCTTCATCTCCTTTCATTCCACTACTTCCTCCTACTCCTCTTATCCTCTCCTTCTACCACTTCTTCTACTTCTGCTTGTTGTTCTTCTTCATTTTCGTCTCCTTCTTCCGCTTCTTCTGCTTACACTTCTTCTTCTTCCTCTTCTTCCATTTCTTCTCCTACCACAACTTCTTCTTCTTTCCTTTCCGTCTTCTCCTTCCTCTTTCTCCCCATCCCCCACTTCTGTTGCTTCCCATTGTTGCTCTTCCTCTTCTTCTCCTTCCCCCAAATCTTATGCTTACACTTCTTCTTCTTCTTCCTCTTCTCCTCCAGATTCCACTTCTGCTTCTTCTTCCCTTCCCTTCCCATCCTTCTTCCTTTTCCTCCTTTTCTCCTTGTTCCAAGTCTTATGCTTACACTTCTTCCTCTTCTTCCATTTCTTCTACTACCACAACTTCTTCTTCTTTCCTTTCCGTCTTCTCCTTCCTCTTTCTCTCCATCCCCCGCTTCTGTTGCTTCCCATTGTTGCTCTTCCTCTTCTTCTCCTTCCCCCAAATCTTATGCTTACACTTCTTCTTCTTCTTCCTCTTCTCCTCCAGATTCCACTTCTGCTTCTTCTTCCCTTCCCTTCCCGTCCTTCTTCCTTTTCCTCCTTTTCTCCTTGTTCCAATTTTTCTTCTTCATCTCACCTCCTTCCACCACTTCTTCTTCCTCCTCTTGTTCACCTTCTTCAATTTCTTCACTTTCCACATCTTGTTCTTCTTCCTGTTCTTCTGCTTCTTCCACTTCTTCTAGTTACTCTCCTTCTTCTTCCTCTTCTTATCTTTCTTCCACTTCTCCTGCCTCCTCTTGTTCTCTTTCTTCCACTTCTTGTTCATCCTCTCCTTTCCTTTCTTTTCTTCCTCTTCATCTCCTTTTTCTTCTTCCTTTCCTTCGTCATATCCCTCTTTTTCTCCTTCTTCTGCTTCCACTTGCATTTCTACCTCTTGTTCTCCTTCTTCCACTCCTGTGCCATAATCCCCACTCCTTCAACTACTTCTTCTTCCTCTTGTTCACCTTCTTCCACTTCTACTACATCCACTTGTTCTTCTTCTTCCCTCTCTTCTTCTTCTTGCCCTTCTCCTACCTACACTACTTCTTCTTCCTCCCCTTCTTCTTCTCCTCCTTCTTCCACTTCTTCTTCATCCCCTTTCCTTCCATTACTTCTTCTTCCTCCTCTTTTTCTCATTCTTCCACTTGTTCTTCTTCTTCTTCTTCTTCTTCCTATTGTTCTCCTTCTTCCACTTGCACTTCTTCCTTTTCTTCTCGTTCTTCCACTTCTTCTTCTTCCTCTTCTTCTCCTTCTGCCACCTCTTCTCCCTCCTCCCGTTCTCCTTCTTCAACTTCTTCTTCTTCATCTCCTTTCATTCCACTACTTCCTCCTATTCCTCTTATTCTCTCCTTCTACCACTTCTTCTACTTCTACTTGTTGTTCTTCTTCATTCTCGTCTCCTTCTTCCGCTTCTTCTGCTTACACTTCTTCTTCTTCCTCTTCTTCCATTTCTTCTCCTACCACAACTTCTTCTTCTTTCCTTTCCGTCTTCTCCTTCCTCTTTTTCTCCATCCCCCACTTCTGTTGCTTCCCATTGTTGCTCTTCCTCTTCTTCTCCTTCCCCCAAATCTTATGCTTACACTTCTTCTTCTTCTTCCTCTTCTCCTCCAGATTCCACTTCTGCTTCTTCTTCCCTTCCCTTCCCGTCCTTCTTCCTTTTCATCCTTTTCTCCTTGTTCCAATTCTTCTTCTTCGTCTCACCTCCTTGCACTACTTCTTCTTCCTCCTCTTGTTCACCTTCTTCAATTTCTTCACTTTCCACATCTTGTTCTTCTTCCTTTTCTTCTCCTTCTTCCACTTCTTCTAGTTACTCTCCTTCTTCTTCCTCTTCTTATCTTTCTTCCACTTCTCCTGCCTCCTCTTGTTCTCTTTCTTCCACTTCTTGTTCATCCTCTCCTTTCCTTTCTTTTCTTCCTCTTCATCTCCTTTTTCTTCTTCCTTTCCTTCGTCATATCCTTCTTTTTCTCCTTCTTCTGCTTCCACTTGCATTTCTACCTCTTGTTCTCCTTCTTCCACTTCTGTGCCATAATCCCCACTCCTTCAACTACTTCTTCTTCCTCTTGTTCACCTTCTTCCACTTCTACTACATCCACTTGTTCTTCTTCTTCCCTCTCTTCTTCTTCTTGCCCTTCTCCTACCTACACTACTTCTTCTTCCTCCCCTTCTTCTTCTCCTCCTTCTTCCACTTCTTCTTCATCCCCTTTCCTTCCATTACTTCTTCTTTCTCCTCTTTTTCTCATTCTTCCACTTGTTCTTCTTCTTCTTCCTATTGTTCTCCTTCTTCCACTTGCACTTCTTCCTTTTCTTCTCGTTCTTCCACTTCTTCTTCTTCCTCTTCTTCTCCTTCTGCCACCTCTTCTCCCTCCTCCCGTTCTCCTTCTTCAACTTCTTCTTCTTCATCTCCTATCATTCCACTACTTCCTCCTATTCCTCTTATTCTCTCCTTCTACCACTTCTTCTACTTCTACTTGTTGTTCTTCTTCATTTTCGTCTCCTTCTTCCGCTTCTTCTGCTTACACTTCTTCTTCTTCCTCTTCTTCCATTTCTTCTCCTACCACAACTTCTTCTTCTTTCCTTTCCGTCTTCTCCTTCCTCTTTCTCTCCATCCCCCACTTCTGTTGCTTCCCATTGTTGCTCTTCCCCTTCTTCTCCTTCCCCCCAAATCTTATGCTTACACTTCTTCTTCTTCTTCCTCTTCTCCTCCAGATTCCACTTCTGCTTCTTCTTCCCTTCCCTTCCCGTCCTTCTTCCTTTTCCTCCTTTTCTCCTTGTTCCAATTCTTCTTCTTCGTCTCACCTCCTTCCACCACTTCTTCTTCCTCCTCTTGTTCACCTTCTTCAATTTCTTCACTTTCCACATCTTGTTCTTCTTCCTTTTCTTCTCCTTCTTCCACTTCTTCTAGTTACTCTCCTTCTTCTTCCTGTTCTTATCTTTCTTCCACTTCTCCTACCTCCTCTTGTTCTCTTTCTTCCACTTCTTGTTCATCCTCTCCTTTCCTTTCTTTTCTTCCTCTTCATCTCCTTTTTCTTCTTCCTTTCCTTCGTCATATCCCTCTTTTTCTCCTTCTTCTGCTTCCACTTGCATTTCTACCTCTTGTTCTCCTTCTTCCACTTCTTCGCCATAATCCCCACTCCTTCAACTACTTCTTCTTCCTCTTGTTCACCTTCTTCCACTTCTACTACATCCACTTGTTCTTCTTCTTCCCTCTCTTCTTCTTCTTGCCCTTCTCCTACCTATACTACTTCTTCTTCCTCCCCTTCTTCTTCTCCTCCTTCTTCCACTTCTTCTTCATCCCCTTTCCTTCCATTACTTCTTCTTCCTCTTCTTTTTCTCATTCTTCCACTTGTTCTTCTTCTTCTTCTTCCTCCTCTTTTTCTCATTCTTCCACTTGTTCTTCTTCTTCTTCTTCTTCCTATTGTTCTCCTTCTTCCACTTGCACTTCTTCTTCTTCTTCCTATTGTTCTCCTTCTTCCACTTGCACTTCTTCCTTTTCTTCTCGTTCTTCCACTTCTTCTTCTTCCTCTTCTTCTCCTTTTGCCACCTCTTCTCCCTCCTCCCGTTCTCCTTCTTCAACTTCTTCTTCTTCATCTCCTTTCATTCCACTACTTCCTCCTATTCCTCTTATTCTCTCCTTCTACCACTTCTTCTACTTCTACTTGTTGTTCTTCTTCATTTTCGTCTCCTTCTTCCGCTTCTTCTGCTTACACTTCTTCTTCTTCCTCTTCTTCCATTTCTTCTCCTACCACAACTTCTTCTTCTTTCCTTTCCGTCTTCTCCTTCCTCTTTCTCTCGATCCCCCACTTCTGTTGCTTCCCATTGTTGCTCTTCCCCTTCTTCTCCTTCCCCCCAAATCTTATGCTTACACTTCTTCTTCTTCTTCCTCTTCTCCTCCAGATTCCACTTCTGCTTCTTCTTCCCTTCCCTTCCCGTCCTTCTTCCTTTTCCTCCTTTTCTCCTTGTTCCAATTCTTCTTCTTCGTCTCACCTCCTTCCACTACTTCTTCTTCCTCCTCTTGTTCACCTTCTTCAATTTCTTCACTTTCCACATCTTGTTCTTCTTCCTTTTATTCTCCTTCTTCCACTTCTTCTAGTTACTCTCCTTCTTCTTCCTCCTCTTATCTTTCATCCACTTCTCCTGCCTCCTCTTGTTCTCTTTCTTCAACTTCTTGTTCATCCTCTCCTTTCCTTTCTTTTCTTCCTCTTCATCTCCTTTTTCTTCTTCCTTTCCTTCGTCATATCCCTCTTTTTCTCCTTCTTCTGCTTCCACTTGCATTTCTACCTCTTGTTCTCCTTCTTCCACTTCTTCGCCATAATCCTCACTCCTTCAACTACTTCTTCTTCCTCTTGTTCACCTTCTTCCGCTTCTACTACATCCACTTGTTCTTCTTCTTCCCTCTCTTCTTCTTCTTGCCCTTCTCCTACCTACACTACTTCTTCTTCCTCCCCTTCTTCTTCTCCTCCTTCTTCCACTTCTTCTTCATCCCCTTTCCTTCCATTACTTCTTCTTCCTATTGTTCTCCTTGTTCCACTTGCACTTCTTCTTCTTCCTATTGTTCTCCTTCTTCCACTTGCACTTCTTCCTTTTCTTCTCGTTCTTCCACTTCTTCTTCTTCCTCTTCTTCTCCTTCTGCCACCTCTTCTCCCTCCTCCCGTTCTCCTTCTTCAACTTCTTCTTCTTCATCTCCTTTCATTCCACTACTTCCTCCTATTCCTCTTATTCTCTCCTTCTACCACTTCTTCTACTTCTACTTGTTGTTCTTCTTCATTTTCGTCTCCTTCTTCCGCTTCTTCTGCTTACACTTCTTCTTCTTCCTCTTCTTCCATTTCTTCTCCTACCACAACTTCTTCTTCTTTCCTTTCCGTCTTCTCCTTCCTCTTTCTCTCCATCCCCCACTTCTGTTGCTTCCCATTGTTGCTCTTCCCCTTCTTCTCCTTCCCCCCAAATCTTATGCTTACACTTCTTCTTCTTCTTCCTCTTCTCCTCCAGATTCCACTTCTGCTTCTTCTTCCCTTCCCTTCCCGTCCTTCTTCCTTTTCCTCCTTTTCTCCTTGTTCCAATTCTTCTTCTTCGTCTCACCTCCTTCCACCACTTCTTCTTCCTCCTCTTGTTCACCTTCTTCAATTTCTTCACTTTCCACATCTTGTTCTTCTTCCTTTTCTTCTCCTTCTTCCACTTCTTCTGGTTACTCTCCTTCTTCTTCCTCTTCTTATCTTTCTTCCACTTCTCCTGCCTCCTCTTGTTCTCTTTCTTCCACTTCTTGTTCATCCTCTCCTTTCCTTTCTTTTCTTCCTCTTCATCTCCTTTTTCTTCTTCCTTTCCTTCGTCATATCCCTCTTTTTCTCCTTCTTCTGCTTCCACTTGCATTTCTACCTCTTGTTCTCCTTCTTCCACTTCTTTGCCATAATCCCCACTCCTTCAACTACTTCTTCTTCCTCTTGTTCACCTTCTTCCACTTCTACTACATCCACTTGTTCTTCTTCTTCCCTCTCTTCTTCTTCTTGCCCTTCTCCTCCCTACACTACTTCTTCTTCGTCCCCTTCTTCTTCTCCTCCTTCTTCCACTTCTTCTTCATCCCCTTTCCTTCCATTACTTCTTCTTCCTCCTCTTTTTCTCATTCTTCCACTTGTTCTTATTCTTCTTCGTCTTCCTATTGTTCTCCTTCTTCCACTTGCACTTCTTCCTTTTCTTCTCGTTCTTCCACTTCTTCTTCTTCCTCTTCTTCTCCTTCTGCCACCTCTTCTCCCTCCTCCCGTTCTCCTTCTTCAACTTCTTCTTCTTCATCTCCTTTCATTCCACTACTTCCTCCTATTCCTCTTATTCTCTCCTTCTACCACTTCTTCTACTTCTACTTGTTGTTCTTCTTCTTTTTCGTCTCCTTCTTCCGCTTCTTCTGCTTACACTTCTTCTTCTTCCTCTTCTTCCATTTCTTCTCCTACCACAACTTCTTCTTCTTTCCTTTCCGTCTTCTCCTTCCTCTTTCTCTCCATCCCACACTTCTGTTGCTTCCCATTGTTGCTCTTCCCCTTCTTCTCCTTCCCCCAAATCTTATGCTTACACTTCTTCTTCTTCTTCCTCTTCTCCTCCAGATTCCACTTCTGCTTCTTCTTCCCTTCCCTTCACGTCCTTCTTCCTTTTCCTCCTTTTCTCCTTGTTCCAATTCTTCTTCTTCATCTCACCTCCTTCCACCACTTCTTCTTCCTCCTCTTGTTCACCTTCTTCAATTTCTTCACTTTCCACATCTTGTTCTTCTTCCTTTTCTTCTCCTTCTTCCACTTCTTCTGGTTACTCTCCTTCTTCTTCCTCTTCTTATCTTTCTTCCACTTCTCCTGCCTCCTCTTGTTCTCTTTCTTCCACTTCTTGTTCATCCTCTGCTTTCCTTTCTTTTCTTCCTCTTCATCTCCTTTTTCTTCTTCCTTTCCTTCGTCATATCCCTCTTTTTCTCCTTCTTCTGCTTCCACTTGCATTTCTACCTCTTGTTCTCCTTCTTCCACTTCTTTGCCATAATCCCCACCCCTTCAACTACTTCTTCTTCCTCTTGTTCACCTTCTTCCACTTCTACTACATCCACTTGTTCTTCTTCTTCTTGCCCTTCTCCTACCTACACTACTTCTTCTTCCTCCCCTTCTTCTTCTCCTCCTTCTTCCACTTCTTCTTCATCCCCTTTCCTTCCATTACTTCTTCTTCCTCCTCTTTTTCTCATTCTTCCACTTGTTCTTCTTCTTCTTCGTCTTCCTATTATTCTCCTTCTTCCACTTGCACTTCTTCCTTTTCTTCTCGTTCTTCCACTTCTTCTTCTTCCTCTTCTTCTCCTTCTGCCACCTCTTCTCCCTCCTCCCGTTCTCCTTCTTCAACTTCTTCTTCTTCATCTCCTTTCATTCCACTACTTCCTCCTATTCCTCTTATTCTCTCCTTCTACCACTTCTTCTACTTCTACTTGTTGTTCTTCTTCTTTTTCGTCTCCTTCTTCCGCTTCTTCTGCTTACACTTCTTCTTCTTCCTCTTCTTCCATTTCTTCTCCTACCACAACTTCTTCTTCTTTCCTTTCCGTCTTCTCCTTCCTCTTTCTCTCCATCCCACACTTCTGTTGCTTCCCATTGTTGCTCTTCCCCTTCTTCTCCTTCCCCCAAATCTTATGCTTACACTTCTTCTTCTTCTTCCTCTTCTCCTCCAGATTCCACTTCTGCTTCTTCTTCCCTTCCCTTCACGTCCTTCTTCCTTTTCCTCCTTTTCTCCTTGTTCCAATTCTTCTTCTTCATCTCACCTCCTTCCACCACTTCTTCTTCCTCCTCTTGTTCACCTTCTTCAATTTCTTCACTTTCCACATCTTGTTCTTCTTCCTTTTCTTCTCCTTCTTCCACTTCTTCTGGTTACTCTCCTTCTTCTTCCTCTTCTTATCTTTCTTCCACTTCTCCTGCCTCCTCTTGTTCTCTTTCTTCCACTTCTTGTTCATCCTCTCCTTTCCTTTCTTTTCTTCCTCTTCATCTCCTTTTTCTTCTTCCTTTCCTTCGTCATATCCCTCTTTTTCTCCTTCTTCTGCTTCCACTTGCATTTCTACCTCTTGTTCTCCTTCTTCCACTTCTTCGCCATAATCCTCACTCCTTCAACTACTTCTTCTTCCTCTTGTTCACCTTCTTCCGCTTCTACTACATCCACTTGTTCTTCTTCTTCCCTCTCTTCTTCTTCTTGCCCTTCTCCTACCTACACTACTTCTTCTTCCTCCCCTTCTTCTTCTCCTCCTTCTTCCACTTCTTCTTCATCCCCTTTCCTTCCATTACTTCTTCTTCCTCCTCTTTTTCTCATTCTTCCACTTGTTCTTCTTCTTCTTCTTCTTCCTATGGTTCTCCTTCTTCCACTTGCACTTCTTCCTTTTCTTCTCGTTCTTCCACTTCTTCTTCTTCCTCTTCTTCTCCTTCTGCCACCTCTTCTCCCTCCTCCCGTTCTCCTTCTTCAACTTCTTCTTCTTCATCTCCTTTCATTCCACTACTTCCTCCTATTCCTCTTATTCTCTCCTTCTACCACTTCTTCTACTTCTACTTGTTGTTCTTCTTCATTTTCGTCTCCTTCTTCCGCTTCTTCTGCTTACACTTCTTCTTCTTCCTCTTCTTCCATTTCTTCTCCTACCACAACTTCTTCTTCTTTCCTTCCCGTCTTCTCCTTCCTCTTTCTCTCCATCCCACACTTCTGTTGCTTCCCATTGTTGCTCTTCCTCTTCTTCTCCTTCCCCCAAATCTTATGCTTACACCTGTTCTTCTCCTTCCCCCAAATCTTATGCTTACAATTCTTCTTCTTCCTCTTCTCCTCCAGATTCCACTTCTGCTTCTTCTTCCCTTCCCTTCCCGTCCTTCTTCCTTTTCCTCCTTTTCTCCTTGTTCCAATTCTTCTTCTTCGTCTCACCTCCTTCCACTACTTCTTCTTCCTCCTCTTGTTCACCTTCTTCAATTTCTTCACTTTCCACATCTTGTTCTTCTTCCTTTTCTTCTCCTTCTTCCACTTCTTCTAGTTACTCTCCTTCTTCTTCCTCTTCTTATCTTTCTTCCACTTCTCCTGCCTCCTCTTGTTCTCTTTCTTCAACTTCTTGTTCATCCTCTCCTTTCCTTTCTTTGCTTCCTCTTCATCTCACCTCCTTCCAATACTTCTTCTTCCTCCTCTTATTCACCTTCTTCACTTTCCAGATCTTCTTCTTCCTCTTCTTATCCTTCTTCCACTTCCCCTGCCTCCTCTTGTTCTCTTTCTTCCACTTCTTCTTTATCTTCTCCTTTCCTTTCTTTTCTTGCTTTTCATGTCCTTCTTCTTCTTCCTTTCCTTCGTCATATCCCTCTTTTTCTCCTTCTTCTGCTTCCACTTGCATTTCTACCTCTTGTTCTCCTTATTCTCCATCATCCCCACTCCTTCAACTACTTCTTCTTCTTCCTCTTGTTGACCTTCTTCCACTTCTACTACATCCACTTGTTCTTCTTCTTCCCTCTCTTGTCCTTCTTGCCCTTCTTCTGCCTACACTACTTCTTCTTCCTCCCCTGTTTCTTCCCCACCTTGTTGCACTTCTTCTTCATCCCCTTTCCTTCCATTGCTTCTTCTTCCTCCTCTTTTTCTCATTCTTCCACTTCTTCTTCTTCTTCCTATTGTTCTCCTTCATCCACATGCACTCCTTCCATTTCTTGTCGTTCTTCCACTTCTTCTTCTTCTTCTCCCTCTTCTTAATCTTCTGCCACCTCTTCTCCCTCCTCCTGTTCTCCTTCTTCCACTTTTTCTTCTTCATCTCCTTTCATTCCACTACTTCCTCCTATTCCTCTTATTCTCTCCTTCTACCACTTCTTCTACTTCTACTTGTTGTTCTTCTTCATTTTCCTATCCTTCTTCCGCTTCTTCTGCTTACACTTGTTCTTCTTCCTCTTCTTCCATTTCTTCTCCTTCCACAACTTCTTCTTTGCTTTCTGTCTTCTCCTTCCTCTTTTTCTCCATCCCCCACTTCACTTGCTTCCCATTGTTGCTCTTCTTCTTCTTCTCCTTCCCCCAAATCTTATGCTTACACTTCTTCTTCTGCTTCCTCTTCCCATCCAGATTCCACCTCTTTTGCTTCTTCTTCCGTTCCCTTCCCTTCCCCTCCTTCTTCCCTTTCCTCCTCTTCATCTCCTTTTCTTGTTTCTTTCCTTTGTCATATCCCTCTTTTTCTCCTTCTTGTGCTTCCACTTGCATTTCTACCTCTTGTTCTCCTTCTTGCACTTCTTCTCCAGCATCCCCATTCCTTCAACTACTTCTTCTTCTTCCTCCTGTTCACCTTCTTCCACTTTTACTACTTCCACTTGTTCTTCTTCTTCCCTCTCTTCTCCTTCTTGCCCTTCTTCTGCCTACACTACTTCTTCTTCCTCCCCTTCTTCTTCTCCTCCTTCTTCCACTTCTTCTTCATCCCCTTTCCTTCCATTGCCTCTTCTTCCTCCTCTTTTTCTCATTCTTCCACTGCTTCTTCTTCTTCCTATTGTTCTCCTTCTTCCACTTGCACTTCTTCCTTTTCTTCTCGTTCTTCCACTTCTTCTTCTTCCTCTTCTTCTCTTACTGCAATTTCTTCTCCCTCCTCCCGTTCTCCTTCTTCCACTTCTTCTTCATCCCCTTTCCTTCAATTGCTTCTTCTTCCTCCTCTTTTTCTCATTCTTCCACTTCTTCTTCTTCTCGTTCTTCCACTTCTTCTTCTTCCTCCTCTTCTCCTTCATATCACTCTTTTTCTCCTTTTTCTGCTTCCACTTGCATTTCTACCTCTTGCTCTCCTTCTTCCACTTCTTCTCCATCATCCCCACTCCTTCCCTCTCTTCTCCTTCTTGCCCTTCTTCTGCCTACACTACTTCTTCTTCCCCCCCTTCTTCTTCTTCTTCCCTCTCTTCTCCTTCTTGCCGTTCTTCTGCCTAGACTACTTCTTCTTCCCCCCCCTTCTTCTTCTCCTCCTTGTTGCACTTCTTCTTCATTCCCCTTTCCTTCCATTGCTTCCTGTTCCTCCTCTTTTTCTCATTCTTCCACTTCTTCTTCTTCTTCCTATTTTTCTATTTCTTCCACTTGCACTTCTTCCTTTTCTTCTCGTTCTTCCACTTCTTCTTGTTCCTCTTCTTCTCCTTCTGCCACCTCTTCTTCCTCCTCCCGTTCTCCTTCTTCCACTTCTTCTTCATCTCCTTTCATTCCACTACTTCGTCTTATTATCTCCTTTTACTAGTTCTTCTACTTTTACTTGTTGTTCTTCTTCATTTTCGTCTCCTTCTTCCGCTTCTTCTGCTTACACTCCTTCTTCTTCCTCTTCTTCCATTTCTTCTCCTTCCTTCTTCTTCTTCCTTTTCTTCTCCTTCTTCTAGGTACTCTCCTTCTTCTTCCTCTTCTTCTCTTTCTTCCACTTCTCCTGCCTCCTCTTGTTCTCTTTCTTCCACTTCTTCTTCATCCTCTCCTTCCTTTTCTTTTCTTCCTCTTCATCTCCTTCTTCTTCCTCCTTTCCTTCGCCATATCCCTCTTTTTCTCCTTCTTCTGCTTCCAGTTGTATTTCTACATCTTGTTCTCCTTCTTCCACTTCTTCTCCATCATCCCCACTCCTTCAACTACTTCTTCTTCTTCCTCTTGTTCACCTTCTTCCATCTCTACTACATCCACTTGTTCTTCTTCTTCATCTCACCTCCTTCCACTACTTCTTCTTCCTCCTCTTGTTCACCTTCTTCACTTTGCACATCTTCTTCTTCTTCCTTTTCTTCTCCTTCTTCAACTTCTTCTAGTTACTCTCCTTCTTCTTCCTCTTCTTATCTTTCTTCCACTTCTCCAGCCTCCTCTTGTTCTCTTTCTTCCACTTCTTCTTGATCCTCTCCTTTACTTTCTTTTCTACCTCTTCATCTCCTTCTTCTTCCTCCTTTCCTTCGTCATATCCCTCTTTTTCTCCTTCTTCTGCTTCCAGTTGTATTTCTACATCTTGTTCTCCTTCTTCCACTTCTTCTCCATCATCCCCACTCCTTCAACTACTTCTTCTTCTTCCTCTTGTTCACCTTCTTCCACCTCTACTACATCCACTTGTTCTTCTTCTTCCCTCTCTTCTCCTTCTTGCCCTTCTTCTGCCTACACTACTTCTTCTTCCTCCCCTTCTTCTTCTATTCCTTGTTCCACTTCTTCTTCATTCCCTTTTCCTTCCATCGCTTCTTCTTCTTCCGCTTTTTCTCATTCTTCCACTTCTTCTTCTTCTCCCTATTGTTCTCCTTCTTCCACTTGCACTTCTTCCTTTTCTTCTCGTTCTTCCACTTCTTCTTCTTCCTCTTCTCCTTCTGCCACCTCTTCTTCCTCCTCCTGTTCTCCTTCTTCCACTTCTTCTTCTTCATCTCCTTTCATTCCATTACTTCCTCTTATTCCTGTTATTATCTCCTTCTACTAGTTCTTCTACTTCTACTTGTTGGTCTTCTTCATTTTTGTCTCCTTCTTCTGCTTCTTCTGCTTACACTTCTTCTTCTTCCTCTTCTTCCATTTCTTCTCCTTCCTTTTCTTCTATTTCCTCTTCTTCCACAACCTCTTCTTCTTTCGTTTCCATCTTGTCCTTCTTGTTTTTCTCCATCCCCCACTTCTGTTGCTTCCCATTGTTGCTCTTCCTCTTCTTCTCCTTCCCCCAAATCTTATGCTTACACTTCTTCTTCTGTTTGCTCTTCTCCTCCAGATTCCACTTCCTCTGCTTCTTCTTCCCTTCCCCTCCCCTCGTTCTTCCTTTTCCTCCTTTTCTCCTTGTTCCAATTCTTCATCTTCATCTCACCTCCTTCCACTACTTCTTCTTCCTGCTCTTGTTCACCTTCTTCAACTTCGTCGCTTTCCACATCTTCTTCTTCTTCCTTTTCTTCTCGTTTTTCCACTTCCTCTCCATCATCCTCACTCCTTCAACTACTTCTTCTTCTTCCTCTTGTTCACCTTCTTCCACTTCTACTACATCCACTTGTTCTTCTTCTTCTTTCCCTTCTCCTTCTTGCCCTTCTTCTGCCTACACTACTTCTACTTCCTCTGCTTCTTCTTCATCTTCCCTCTCTTCTCCTTCTTGCCCTTCTTCTGCCTAGACTACTTCTTCTTCCTCCCCTTCTTCTTCTCCTCCTGGTTCCACTTCTTCTTCATTCCCCTTTCCTTCTATTGCTTCTTTTTCCTCGTCTTTTTCTCATTTTTCCACTTCTTCTTCCGCTTCTTCTGCTTACACTTCTTCTTCTTCCTCTTCTTCCTTTTCTTCTCCTACCACAACTTATTCTTCTTTCCTTTCTGTCTTCTCCTTCCTCTTTTTCTGCATCCCCCACTTCTGTTGCATCCCATTGTTGCTCTTCCTCCTCTTCTCCTTCCCCCAAATCTTATGCTTACACTTCTTCTTCTTCCTCCTCTTCTCCTCCAAATTCCACTTCTTCTGCTTCTTCTTCCCTTCCCTTCCCTTCCCCTCCTTCTTCCTTTTCCTCCTTTTCTCCTTGTTCCAATTCTTCTTCTTCATCTCACCTCCTTCCACTACTTATTCTTCCTCCTCTTGTTCACCGTCTTCAACTTCTTCACTTTCCACATCTTCTTCTCCTTCCTTTTCTTCTCCTTCTTCCACTTCTTCTAGGTACTCTCCTTCTTCTTCCTCTTCTTATCTTTCTTCCACTTCTCCTGCCTCCTCCTCTTCTCTTTCTTCCACTTCTTCTTCATCCTCTCCTTTACTTTCTTTTGTTCCTCTTCATCTCCTTCTTCTTTTTCCTTTCCTTCGTCATATCCCTCTTTTTCTCCTTCTTCTGCTTCCACTTGCATTTCTACCTCTTGTTCTCCTTCTTCGACTTCTTCTCCATCATCCCCACTCCTTCAACTACTTCTTCTTCTTCCTCTTGTTCACCTTCTTCCACTTCTACGACATCCACTTGTTCTTCTTCTTCCCTCTGTTCTCCTTCTTGTCCTTCTTCTTCCCTCTGTTCTCCTTCTTGTCCTTCTTCTTCCTCCCCTTCTTCTTCTAATCCTTTTTCTCATTCTTCCACTTCTTCTTCTTCTTCCTATTGTTCTCCTTCTTCCACTTGCACTTCTTTCTTTTCTTCTCGTTCTTCCACTTCTTCTTCTTCTCCTTCTGCCACCTCTTCTCCCTCCTCCCGTTCTCCTTCTTCCACTTCTTCTTCTTCATCTCCTTTCATTCCACTACTTCCTCCTATTCCTCTTATTCTCTCCTTCTACCACTCCTTCTACTTCTACTTCTTGTTCTTCTTGATTTTCGTCTCCTTCTTCCGCTTCTTCTGCTTACACTTCTTCTTCTTCCACTTCTTCTGCTTCTTCTTACCTTCCCTTCCACTCCTTCTTCCTTTTCCTCCTTTTCTCCTTGTTCCAATTCTTCTTCTTCCTCCTCTTGTTCACGTTCTTCACTTTCCACATCTTCTTCTTCTTCCTTGTCTACTCCTTCTTCCACTTCTTCTAGTTACTCTCCTTTATCTTCCTCTTCTTCTCTTTCTTCCACTTCTCCTGCCTCCTCTTCTTCTCTTTCTTCCACTTCTTCTTCATCCTCTCCTTTCCTTTTTTTTCTTCCTCTTCATCTCCTTCTTCTTCTTCCTTTCCTTGGTCATATCCCTCTTTTTCTCCTTTTGCTGCTTCCACCTGCATTTCTACCTCTTGTTCTCCTGCTTCCACTTCTTCTCCATCATCCCCACTCCTTCAACTACTTCTTCTTCTTCCTCTTGTCCACCTTCTTCCACTTCTACTACATCCCCTTGTTCTTCTTCCTCCCTCTCTTCTCCTTCTTGCCCTTCTTCTGCCTACACTACTTCTTCTTCCTCCCCTTCTTCTTCTCCTCCTTGTTCCACTATTTCTTCATTCCCCGTTCCTTCCATTGCTTCTTCTTCCTCCTCTTTTTCTCATTCTTCCACTTCTTATTCTTCTTCCTATTGTTCTCCTTCTTCCACTTGCACGTCTTCCTTTTCTTCTCGTTCTTCCACTTCTTCTTCTTCCTCTTCTTGTCCTTCTGCCACCTCTTCTCCCTCCTCCCGTTCTCCTTCTTCCACTTCTTCTTCTTCATCTCCTTTCATTCCACTACTTCCTCTTATTCCTCTTATTCTCTCCTTCTACCACTCCTTCTACTTCTACTTCTTGTTCTTCTTGATTTTCGTCTCCTTCTTCCGCTTTCTCTGCTTACACTTCTTCTTCTTCCACTTCTTCCATTCTTCTGCTTCCACAACTTCTTCTTCTTCCCTTTCCGTCTTCTCCTTCCTCTTTTTCTCCATTCCCCACTTCTGTTGCTTCCTATTGTTGCTCTTCCTCTTCTTCTCCTTCCCCTAAATCTTTTGCTTACACTTCTTCTTCTTCTTCCTCTTCTCCTCCAGCTTCCACTTCTTCTGCTTCTTCTTCCCTTCCCTTCCCTTCCATTCCTTCTTCCTTTTCCTCCTTTTCTCCTTGTTCCAATTCTTCTTCTTCATCTCACCTCCTTCCATTACTTCTTCTTCCTCCTCTTGTTAACCTTCTTCAACTTCTTCACTTTCCACATCTTCTTCTTCTTCCTTTGTCTTCTCCTTCCTCCACTTCTTCTAGTTACTCTCCTTCTTCTTCCTCTTCGTATCTTTCTTCCACTTCTTCTGCCTCCTCTTGTTCTCCTTCTTCCACTTCTTCTTCATCGTCTCCTTTCCTTTCTTTTCTTCGTGTTCATCTCCTTCTTCTTCTTCCTTTCCTTCATCATATCCCTCTTTTTCTCCTTCTTCTGCTTCCACTTGCATTTCTACCTCTTGTTCTCCTTCTTCCACTTCTTCTCCATCATCCCCACTCCTTCAATTACTTCTTCTTCTTCCCCTTGTTCACCTTCTTCCACTTCTACTACATCCACTTGTTCTTCTTCTTCCCTCTCTTCTCCTTCTTGCCCTTCTTCTGCGTACACTACTTCTTCTTCCTCCCCTTCTTCTCCTCCTCCTTGTTCCACTGCCTCTTCATTACCCTTTCCTTCCATTGCTTCTTCTTCCTCCTCTTTTTCTCATTCTTCCACTCCTTCTTCTTCTTCCTATTGTTCTACTTCTTCCACTTACACTTCTTCCTTTTCTTCTCGTTCTTCCACTTCTTCTGCTTCTTCTTCCGTTCCCTTCCCCTCCTTCTTCCTTTTCCTCCTTTTCTCCTTGTTCCAATTCTTCTTCTTCATCTCAACGCCTTCCACAACTTCTTCTTCCTCCTCTTGTTCACCTTCTTCAACTTCTTCAATTTCCACATCTTCTTCTTCTTCCTTTTCTTCTCCTTCTCTTGCTTCTTCTAGTTACTCTCCTTCTTCTTCCTCTTCTTATCTTTCTTCCACTTCTCCTGCCTCCTCTTGTTGTCTTTCTTCCACTTCTTCTTCATCCTCTCTTTTCCTTTCTTTTCTTCCTCTTCTTCTCCTTCTTCTTCTTCCTTTCCTTCATCATATCCCTCTTTTTCTCCTTCTTCTGCTTCCACTTGCATTTCTACCTCTTGTTCTCCTTCTTCCACTTCTTCTCCATCATCCCCACTCCTTTAACTACTTCTTCTTCTTCCTCTTGTTCACCTTCTTCCACTTCTACTTCATCCACTTGTTCTTTTTCTTCCCTCTCTTCTGCTTCTTGTCCTTCTTCTGCCTACACTGCTTCTTCTTCCTCCCCTTCTTCTTCTCCTCCTTCTTCCACTTCCTCTTCATTACCCTTTCCTTCCATTGCTTCTTCTTCCTCCTCTTTTTCTCATTCTTCCACTTCTTCTTCTTCTTCCTATTGTTCTCCTTCTTCCACTTACACTTCTTCCTTTTCTTCTCGTTCTTCCACTTCTTCTTCTTCCTATTCTATTCCTTCGGCCACCTCTTCTTCCTCCTCCCGTTCTCCTTCTTCCACTTCTTCTTCTTCATCTCCTTTCATTCCACTACTTGCTCTTATTCCTCTTATTCTCTCCTTCTACCACTTCTTCTACTTCTACTTGTTGTTCTTCTTCATTTTCGTCTCCTTCTTCCGCTTCTTCTGCTTACACTTCTTCTTCTTCCTCTTCTTCCATTTCTTCTCCTTCCACAACTTCTTCTTCTTTCCTTTCCGTCTTCTCCTTCCTCTTTTTCTCCATCCCCCACTTCTGTTGCTTCCCCCAAATTTTATGCTTACATTTCTTCTTCTTCTTCCTCTTCTCCTCCAGATTCCACTTCTTCTGCTTCTTCTTCCCTTCCCTTCCCTCCTTCTTCCTTTTCCTCATTTTCTCCTTGTTCCAATTCTTCTTCTTCATGTCACCTCCTTCCACATCTTTTTCTTCTTCCTTTTCTTCTCCTTCTTCCACTTCTTCTAGTTACAATCCTTCTTCTTCCTCTTCTTATCTTTCTTCCACTTCTCCTGCCTCCTCTTGTTCTCTTTCTTCCACTTCTTCTTCGTCCTCTCTTTTCCTTTCTTTTCTTCCTCTTCATCTCCTTCTTCTTCTTCCTTTCCTTCGTCATATCCCTCTTTTTCTCCTTCTTCTGCTTCCACTTGCATTTGTACCTCTTGTTCTCCTTCTTCCACGTCTTCTCCATCATCCCCACTCCTTCAATTACTTCTTCTTCTTCGTCTTGTTCACCTTCTTCCTCTTCTACTACATCCACTTGTTCTTCTTCTTCCTTCTCTTCTCCTTCTTGCCCTTCTTCTGAATACATTACTTCTTCTTCCTCCCCTTCTTCTTCTCCTCCTTGTTCCACTTCTTCTTCTTCATCCCCTTTCCTTCCATTGCTTCTTCTTACTCCTCTTTTTCTCATTCTTCCACTTCTTCTTCTTCTTCCTCTTCTCCTTCTTCTAGTTACTCTCCTTCTTCTTCCACTTCTTCTTCATCCTCTCCTTTCCTTTCTTTTTTTTCTCTTTCTTCTTCTTCCTTTTGTTCGTCATATCCCTCTTTTTCTCCTTCTTCTGCTTCCACTTGCATTTCTACCTCTTGTTCTCCTTCTTCCTCTTGTTCATCTTCTTCCACCTCTAGTACATCTACTTGTTGTTCTTCTTCCCTCTCTTCTCCTTCTTGCCTTTCTTCTACCTACACCACTTCTTCTTCCTCCGCTTCTTCTTCTCCTCCTTGTTCCACTTCTTCTTCATTCCCCTTTCCTTCCATGGCTTCTTCTTCCTCCTCTTTTTCTCATTCTTCCAGTTCTTCTTCTTCTTCCTATTGTTCTCCTTCTTCCACTTGCACTTCCTCCTTTTCTTCTTGTTCTTCCACTTCTTCTTCCACCTCTTCTTCTCCTTCTGTCACCTCTTTTCCCTCCCCCCGTTCTCCTTCTTCCACTTCTTCTTCTTCACCTCCTTTCATTCCAGTACTTCGTCCTATTCCTCTTATTCTCTCCTTCTACCACCTATTCTACTTCTACTTGTTGTTCTTCTTCATTTTCGTCTCCTTCTTCCGCTTCTTCTGCTTAAACTTCTTCTTCTTCCTCTTCTTCCATTTCTTCTCCTTCCACATCTTCTTCTTCTTTCCGTTCCGTCTTCTCCTTCCTCTTTTTCTCCATCCCCCACTTCTGTTGCTTCCCATTGTTGCTCTTCCTCTTCTTCTCCTTCCCCCAAATCTTATGCTTACACTTCTTCTTCTTCTTCCTCTTCTGCTCCAGGTTCTACTTCTTCTGCTTCTTCTTCCCTACCCTTCCCCTCCTTCTTCCTTTTCCTCTTTTTCTTCTTGTTCCAATTCTTCTTCTTCATCTCACCTACTTCTAGTACTTCTTATTCCTCCTCTTGTTCACCTTGTTCAACTTCACTTTCCATATCTTCTTATTCTTCCTTTTCTTCTCCTTCTTCCACTTCTTCTAGTTATTATCCTTCTTCCTCCTCTTGTTCACCTTCTTCAACTTCCTCACTTTACACATCTTCTTCTTCTCACTTTTCTTCTCCTTCTTCCACTTCTTCTACTTAATATCCTTCTTCTTCCTCTTCTTATCTTTCTTCCACTTCTCCTGCCTCCTCTTGTTCTCTTGCTTCCACTTCTTCTTCATCCTCTCTTTTCCTTTCTTTTCTTCCTCTTCATCTCCTTCTTCTTCTTCCTTTCCTTCGTCATGTCCCTCTTTTTCTCCTTCTTCTGCTTCCACTTGCATTTCTACCTCTTGTTCTCCTTCTTCCACGTCTTCTCCATCATCCCCACTCCTTCAATTACTTCTTCTTCTTCCTCTTGTTCACCATCTTCCACTTCTACTACATCCACTTGTTCTTTTTCTTCCCTCTCTTCTCCATCTTGCCCTTCTTCTGCCTACACTACTTCTTCCTCCCCTTCTTCTTATCCTCCTTGTTGCACTTCTTCTTCTTCATCCCCTTTCCTTCCATTGCTTCTTCTTACTCCTCTTTTTCTCATTCTTCCACTTGCACTTCTTCCTTTTCTTCTCGTTCTTCCACTTCTTCTTCTTCCTCTTCTTCTCCTTCCTCTTCTTCTCCTTCTGCCACCTCTTCTCCCTCCTCCCGTTCTCCTTCTTCCACTTCTTCTTCTTCCTCTTCTTCATCTTTCCTTTCCGTATTCTCCTTCCTCTTTTTCTCCATCCCCCACTTCTGTTGCGTCCCATTGCTGCTCTTCCTCTTCTTCTCCTTCCCCCAAATCTTATGCTTACACTTCTTCTTCTTCTTCTTCTTCTTCCTCTCCTCCTCCAGTTTCCACTTCTTCTGCTTCTTCTTCCCTTCCCTTCCCCTCCTTCTTGCTTTTCCTCCTTTTCTCCTTGTTCCAATTCTTCTTCTTCATCTCACTTCCTTCCACTACTTCTTCTTCCTCCTCTTGTTCACCTTCTTCAACTTCTTCACTTTCCACATCTTCTTCTTCTTCCTTTTCTTCAACTTCTTCTAGTTACTATTCTTCTTCTTCCTCTTCTTATCTTTCTTCCACTTCTCCTGCCTCCTCTTGTTCTCTTTCTTCCACTTCTTCTTCATCCTCTCTTTTCCTTTCTTTTCTTCCTCTTCATCTCCTTCTTCTTCTTCCTTTCCTTCGTCATGTCCCTCTGTTTCTCCTTGTTCTGCTTCCACTTGGATTTCTACCTCTTGTTCTCCTTCTTCCACTTCTTCTCCATCATCCCCACTCCTTCAACTACTTCTTCTTCTTCCTCTTGTTCACCTTCTTCCGTTTCTATTTCATCCACTTGTTCTTCTTCTTCCCTCTCTTCTCCTTCTTGCCCTTCTTCTGCCTACACCATTGCTTCTTCTTCCTCCTCTTTTTCTCATTCTTCCACTTCTTCTTCTTCTTCCTATTGTTCTCCTTCTTCCACTTGCATTTCTTCGTTTTTTTCTCGTTCTTCCACTTCTTCTTCTTCCTCTTCTTCTCCTTCTGCCACCTCTTCTTCCTCCTCCTCTTCTGCTTCTTCCACTTCTTCTTCTTCATCTCCTTTCATTCCACTGCTTCCTCCTATTCCTCTTATTCTCTCCGTCTACCACTTCTTCTACTTCTACTTGTTGTTCTTCTTCATTTTCGTCTCCTACTTCCGCTTCTTCTGCTTACACTTCTTCTTCTTCCTCTTCTTTAATTTCTTCTCCTTCCACATCTTCTTCTTTCCTTTCCGTCTTCTCCTTCCTCTTTTTCTCCATCCTCCACTCCTATTGCTTCCCATTGTTGCTCTTCCTCTTCTTCTCCTTCCCCCAAATCTTATGCTTACACTTCTTCTTCTTCCTCTTCTCCTCCAGATTCCACTTCTTCTGCTTCTTCTTCCCTTCCCTTCCCCTCCTTGTTCCTTTTCCTCCTTTTGTCCTTGTTCCAATTGTTCTTCTTCACCTCACCTCTTTCCACTACTACTTCTTCCTCCTCTTGTTCACCTTCTTCACTTTCCACATCTTCTTCTTCTTCCTTTTCTTCTCCTTCTTCCACTTCTTCTAGTTACTCTCCTACTTCTTCCTCTTCTTATCTTTCTTCCACTTCTCCTGCCTCCTCTTGTTCTCTTTCTTCCACTTCTTCTTCATCCTCTCCTTTCCTTTCTTTTCTTCCTCTTCATCTCCTTCTTCTTCTTCCTTTCCTTCGTCATATCCCTCTTGTTCTCCTTCTTCTGCTTCCACTTGCATTTCTACCTCTTGTTCTCCTTCTTCCACTTCTTCTCCATCATCCCCACTCCTTTAACTACTTCTTCTTCTTCCTCTTCTTTACCTTCTTCCACTTCTATTACATCCGCTTGTTCTTCTTCTGCCTACACTACTTCTTCTTCCTCCCCTCCTTCTTCTCCTCGTTGTTCCACTTCTTCTTCATCCCCTTTACTTTCATTCTTCCTCTTCCTCCTCTTTTTCGCATTCTTCCACTTCTTCTTCTTCTTCTTCTTCTTCTTCTTCTTCCTATTGTTCTCCTTCTTCCACTTGCACTTCTTCCTTTTCTTCTCGTTCTTCCACTTCTTCTTCTTCCCCTTCTTCTCCTTCTGCCACCTCTTCTTCCTCCTCCCGTTCTCCTTCTTCCACTTCTTCTTCTTCATCCCGTTTCCTTCCATTGCTTCTTGTTCCTCCTCTTTTTCTCATTCTTCCACTTCTTCTTCTTCCACTTCTTCTTCTTCCTTTTCTTCTCGTTCTTCCACTTCTTCTTCTTCCTTTTCTTCTCCTTCTGTCACTTCTTCTCCCTCCTCCAGTTCTCCTTCTTCCACTTCTTCTTCTTCATCTCCTTTCATTCCACTACTTCCTCTTATTCCTCTTATTCTCTCCTTCTTCCACTTCCTCTACTTCTACTTGTTGTTCTTCTTCATTTTCGTCTCCTTCTTCCATTTCTTCTACTTACACTTCTTCTTCTTCCTCTTCTTCCAATTCTTCTCCTTCCACAACTTCTTCTTTCCTTTCCCTCTTCTCCTTCCTCTTTTTCGCCATCCCCCACTTCTGTTGCTTCCCATTGTTGCTCTTCCTCTTCTTCTCCTTCCCCCAAATCTTTTGCTTACACTTCTTCTTCTTCTTCCTCTTCTCTTCCAGATTCCACTTCTTCTGCTTCTTCGTCCCTTCCCTTCCCCTCCTTCTTCCTTTTCCTCCTTTTCTCCTTTCCAATTCTTTTTCTTCATCTCACCTCCTTCCACAACTTCTTCTTCCTCCCCTTGTTCACCTTCTTCAACTTCTTCACCTTCAACATCTTCTTCTTCTTCCTTTTCTTCTCCTTCTTCCACTTCTTCTAGTTACTCTCCTTCTTCTTCCTCTTCTTATCTTTCTTCCACTTCTCCTGCCTCCTCTTGTTCTTTTTGTTCCACTTCTTTTTCATCCTCTCCTTTCCTTTCTTTTCTTCTTCTTCCTCCCCTTCTTGTTCAGCTTCTTCACCTTCCTCAACTTCTTCACTTTCCACATTTCTTCTTCCTTTTCTTCTCCTTCTTCCACTTCTTCTTGTTACTCTCCTTCTTCTTCCTCTTCTTATCTTTCTTCCACTTCTCCTGCCTCCTCTTATTCTCTTTCTTCCACTTCTTCTTCATCCTCTCCTTTCCTTTCTTTTCTTCCTCTTCAACTCCTTCTTCTTCCTACTTTCCTTCCTCATATCCCTCTTTTTCTCCTTCTTCTGCTTCTACTTGTATTTCTACCTTCCTCTTCTTCCATTTCTTCTCCTTCCACAACTTCTTCTTCTTTCCTTTCCGTCTGCTCCTTCCTCTTTTTCTCCATCCCCCATTCCTGTTGCTTCCCATTGTTGCTCTTCCTCTTCTTCTCGTTCCCCCAAATCTTATGCTTACACTTCTTCTTTCTCTTCTCCTCCAGATTCCACTTCTTCTGCTTCTTCTTCCCTTCGCTTCCCTTCACCTCCTTCTTCCTTTTCCTCCTTTTCTCCGTGTTTTAATTGTTCTTCTTCACCTCACCTCCTTCCACAACTTCTTCTTCCTCCTCTTGTTCACCTTCCTCAACTTCTTCACTTTCCACATTTCTTCTTCCTTTTCTTCTCCTTCTTCCACTTCTTCTAGTTACTCTCCTTCTTCTTCCTCTTCTTATCTTTCTTCCACTTCTCCTGCCTCCTCTTGTTCTCTTTCTTCCACTTCTTCTTCGTCCTCTCCTTTCCTTTCTTTTCTTCCTCTGCACCTCCTTCTTCTTCTTCCTTTCTTTCGTCATATCCCTCTTTTTCTCCTTCTTCTGCTTCCACTTGCATTTCTACCTCTTGTTCTCCTTCTTCCACTTCTTCTCCATCGTCCCCACTCCTTCGACTACTTCTTCTTCTTCCTCTTGTTCACCTTCTTCCACTTCTACTTCATCCACTTGTTCTTCTTCTTCGCTCTCTTCTCCTTCTTGCCCTTCTTCTGCCTACACTGCTTCTTCTTCCTTCCCTTCTTCTTCTCCTCCTTCTTCCACTTCTTCTTCATTCCCCTTTCCTTCCATTGCTTCTTCGTCCTCCTCTTTTTCTCATTCTTCCACTTCTTCTTCTTCTTCCTATTGTTCTCCTTCTTGCACTTGCATTTCTTCCATTTCTTCTCGTTCTTCCACTTCTTCTTGTTCCGCTTCTGCTCCTTCTGCCACCTCTTCTTCCTCCTCCCGTTCTCCTCCTTCCACTTCTTCTTCTTCATCTCCTTTCATTCCACTGCTTCCTCCTATTCCTCTTATTCTCTCCTTCTACCACTTCTTCTACTTCTACTTGTTGTTCTTCTTCATTTTCGTCTCCTTCTTCCGCTTCTTCTGCTTAAACTTCTTCTTCTTCCTCTTCTTCCATTTCTTCTCCTTCCACAACTTCTTCTTCTTTCCTTTTCGTCTGCTCCTTCCTCTTTTTCTCCATCGCCCATTCCGGTTGCTTTCCATTGTTGCTCTTCCTCTTCTTCTCCTTCCCCCAAATCTTATGCTTACACTTCTTCTTCCTCTTCTCCTCCAGATTCCACTTCTTCTACTTCTTCTTCCCTTCGCTTCCCTCACCTCCTTCCACAACTTCTTCTTCCTCCTCTTGTTCACCTTCCTCAACTTCTTCACTTTCCACATTTCTTCTTCCTTTTCTTCTCCTTCTTCCACTTCTTCTAGTTACTCTCCTTCTTCTTCCTCTTCTTATCTTTCTTCCACTTCTCCTGCCTCCTCTTGTTCTCTTTCTTCCACTTCTTCTTCGTCCTCTCCTTTCCTTTCTTTTCTTCCTCTGCACCTCCTTCTTCTTCTTCCTTTCTTTCGTCATATCCCTCTTTTTCTCCTTCTTCTGCTTCCACTTGCATTTCTACCTCTTGTTCTCCTTCTTCCACTTCTTCTCCATGGTCCCCACTCCTTCGACTACTTCTTCTTCTTCCTCTTGTTCACCTTCTTCCACTTCTACTTCATCCACTTGTTCTTCTTCTTCCCTCTCTTCTCCTTCTTGCCCTTCTTCTGCCTACACTGCTTCTTCTTCCTTCCCTTCTTCTTCTCCTCCTTCTTCCACTTCTTCTTCATTCCCCTTTCCTTCCATTGCTTCTTCGTCCTCCTCTTTTTCTCATTCTTCCACTTCTTCTTCTTCTTCCTATTGTTCTCCTTCTTGCACTTGCATTTCTTCCATTTCTTCTCGTTCTTCCACTTCTTCTTGTTCCGCTTCTGCTCCTTCTGCCACCTCTTCTTCCTCCTCCCGTTCTCCTCCTTCCACTTCTTCTTCTTCATCTCCTTTCATTCCACTGCTTCCTCCTATTCCTCTTATTGTCTCCTTCTACCACTTCTTCTACTTCTACTTGTTGTTCTTCTTCATTTTCGTCTCCTTCTTCCGCTTCTTCTGCTTAAACTTCTTCTTCTTCCTCTTCTTCCATTTCTTCTCCTTCCACAACTTCTTCTTCTTTCCTTTCCGTCTGCTCCTTCCTCTTTTTCTCCATCCCCCATTCCGGTTGCTTTCCATTGTTGCTCTTCCTCTTCTTCTCCTTCCCCCAAATCTTATGCTTACACTTCTTCTTCCTCTTCTCCTCCAGATTCCACTTCTTCTACTTCTTCTTCCCTTCGCTTCCCTCACCTCCTTCCACAACTTCTTCTTCCTCCTCTTGTTCACCTTCTTCAACTTCTTCACTTTCCACATTTCTTCTTCCTTTTCTTCTCCTTCTTCCACTTCCTCTAGTTACTCTCCTTCTTCTTCCTCTTCTTATCTTTCTTCCACTTCTCCTGCCTCCTCTTGTTCTCTTTCTTCCACTTCTTCTTCATCCTCTCCTTTCCTTTCTTTTCTTCCTCTTCACCTCCTTCTTCTTCTTCCTTTCCTTTGTCATATCCCTCTTTTTCTCCTTCTTCTGCTTCCACTTGCATTTCTACCACTTGTTCTCCTTCTTCCACTTCTTCTCCATCGTCCCCACTCCTTCGACTACTTCTTCTTCTTCCTCTTGTTCACCTTCTTCCAGTTCTACTTCATCCACTTGTTCTTCTTCTTCGCTCTCTTCTCCTTCTTGCCCTTCTTCTGCCTACACTGCTTCTTCTTCCTCCCCTTCTTCTTCTCCTCCTTCTTCCACTTCTTCTTCATTCCCCTTTCCTTCCATTGCTTCTTCTTCCTCCTCTTTTTCTCATTCTTCCACTTCTTCTTCTTCTTACTATTGTTCTCCTTCTTGCACTTGCACTTCTTCCATTTCTTCTCGTTCTTCCACTTCTTCTTCCGCTTCTGCTCCTTCTGCCACCTCTTCTTCCTCCTCCCGTTCTCCTCCTTCCACTTCTTCTTCTTCATCTCCTTTCATTCCACTGCTTCCTCCTATTCCTCTTATTCTCTCCTTCCACCACTTCTTCTACTTCTACTTGTTGTTCTTCTTCATTTTCGTCTCCTTCTTCCGCTTCTTCTGCTTAAACTTCCTCTTCTCCTCTAGATTCCACTTCTTCTGCTTCTTCTTCCCTTCCGTTTCTTCCTTTTCCTCTTTTTCTCCTTGTTCCAATTCTTCTTCTTCATCTCACCTCCTTCCACTACTTCTTCTTCCTCCTCTTGTTCACCTTCTTCACTTTCCACATCTTCGTCTTCTTCCTTTTCTTCTCCTTCTTCCACTTCTTCTAGTTACTCTCCTTCTTCTTCCTCTTCTTATCTTTCTTCCACTTCGCCTGCCTCCTCTTGTCCTCTTTCTTCCACTTCTTCTTCATCCTCTCCTTTCCTTTCTTTTTTTCCTCTTCATCTCCTTCTTCTTCCTCCTTTCCTTCGTCATATCCCTCTTTTTCTCCTTCTTCTGCTTCCACTTGCATTTGTACCTCTTGTTCTCCTTCTTCCACGTCTTCTCCATCATCCCCACTCCTTCAACTACTTCTTCTTCTCGTTCTTCAACTTCTTCTTCTTCTCCTTCTACCACCTCTTCTCCCTCCTCCCGTTCTTCTTTTTCCACTTCTTGTTCTTCATGTCCTTCCATTCCACTACTTCCTCCTATTCCCCTTATTCTCTCCTTCTACCACTTCTTCTACTTCTACTTGTTGCTCTTCTTCATTTTCGTCTCCTTCTTCCGCTTCTTCTGCTTCTTCTGCTTACACTTCTTCTTCTTCCTCTTCTTCCATTTCTTCTCCTTCCATAACTTCTTCTTCTTTGCTTTCCGTATTCTCCTTCGTCTTTTTCTCCATCCCTCGCTCCACTTGCTTCCCATTGTTGCTCTTCCTCTTCTTCTCCTTCCCCCAAATCTTATGCTTACACTTCTTCTTCTTCTTCCTCTTCTTATCTTTCTTCCACTTCTTCTGCCCCCTCTTGTTCTCTCTTTCTTCCACTTCTTCTTCACCCTCTCCTTTCCTTTCTTTTCTTCCTCTTCATCTCCTTCTTCTTCTTCCTTTCCTTCGTCATATCCCTCTTTTTCTCCTTCTTCTGCTTCCACTTGAATTTCTACCTCTTGTTCTCCTTCTTCCACTTCTTCTCCATCATCCCCAATCCTTCAACTAGCTCTTCTTCTTCCTCTTGTTCACCTTCTTCCAGCTCTACTACATCCAGTTGTTCTTCTTCTTCCCTCTCTTCTCCTTCTTGCCCTTCTTCTGCCTACACTACTTCTTCTTCCTCCCCTTCTGCTTCTCGTCGTTGTTCCACTTCTTCTTCATCCAGTTTCCTTCCATTGCTTCTTCTTCCTCCTCTTTCTCTCATTCTTCCACTTCTACTTCTGCTTCCTATTGTTCTCCTTCTTCCACTTCCACTTCTTCCTTTTCTTCTCGTTCTTCCACTTCTTCTTCTTCCTCCCTCCTCCCGTACTCCTTCTTCCACTTCTTCTTCATCATCTCCTTTCATTCCACTACTTGCTCTTATTCCTCTTATTCTCTCCTTCTACCACTTCTTTAACTTCTACCTGTTGTTCTTCTTCAGTTTCGTCTCCTTTTTCGGCTTCTTTTGCTTACACTTCTTCTTCTTCATCTTCTTCCATTTCTTCTCCTTCCACAACTTCTTCTTCTTTCCTTTGTGTCTTCTCCTTCCTCTTTTTCTCCATCCCCCACTTCTGTTGGTTCCCATTGTTGCTCTTCCTCTTCTTCTCCTTCCCCCAAATCTTATGCTTACACTTCTTCTCCTTCTTCGTCTTCTCATCCAGATTCCACTTGTTCTGCTTCTACTTCCCTTCCCTTCCCTTCCTTCTTCCATTTCCTCCTTTTCTCCTTGTTCCAATTCTTCTTCTTCATCTCACCTCCTTCCACTACTTCTTCCTCCTCTTCTTCACCTTCTTCACTTTCCACATCTTCTTCTTCTTCCTTTTCTTCTCCTTCTTCCACTTCTTCTAGTTACTCTCCTTCTTCTTCCTCTTCTTATCTTTCTTCAACTTCTCCTGCCTCCTCTTGTTCTCTTTCTTCCACTTCTTCTTCATCTTCTCCTTTCCTTTCTTTTCTTCCTCTTCATCTCCTTCTTCTTCTTCCTTTCCTTCGTCATATCCCTCTTTTTCTCCTTCTTCTGCTTCCACTTGCATTTCTACCTCTTGTTCTCCTTCTTCCACTTCTTCTCCATCATCCCCACTCCTTCAACTACTTCTTCTTCTTCCTCTTGTTCACCTTCTTCCACTTCTACTTCATCCACTTGTTCTTCTTCTTCCCTCTCTTCTCCTTCTTGCCCTTCTTCTGCCTACACTGCTTCTTCTTCCTCCCCTTCTTCTTCTCCTCCTTCTTCCACTTCTTCTTCATTCCCCTTCTCTTCCATTGCTTCTTCTTCCTCCTCTTTTTCTCATTCTTCCACTTCTTCTTCTTCTTCTTCCTATTGTTCTCCTTCTTCCACTTGCACTTCTTCCTTTTCTTCTTGTTATTTCACTTCTTCTTCTTCCTCTTCTTTTCCTTCTGCCACCTCTTCTTCCTCCTCCCGTTCTCCTTCTTCCACTTCTTCTTCTTCATCTCCTTTCATTCCACTGCTTCCTCCTATTCCTCTTATTCTCTCATTCTACCACTTCTTCTACTTCTACCTGTTGTTCTTCTTCATTTTCGTCTCCTTCTTCTGCTTCTTCTGCTTACACTTCTTCTTCTTCCTCTTCTTCCATTTCTTCTCCTTCCACAACTTCTTCTTCTTTGCTTTCCGTCTTCTCCTTCCTCTTTTTCTCCATTCCCTACTTCTGTTGCTTCCCATTGTTGCTCTTACTCTTCTTCTCCTTCCCCCAAATCTTATGCTTACACTTCTTCTTCTTCCTCCTCTTCTCCTCCAGATTCCACTTCTTCTGCTTCTTCTTCCCTTCCCTTCCCTTCCCGTCCGGTCCTTCTTCCTTTTCCTCCTTTTCTCCTTGTTCCAATTCTTCTTCTTGATCTGACCTGCTTCCACTGCTTCTTCTTCCTCCTCTTGTTCACCTTCTTCACTTTCCAGATCTTCTTCTTCCTTTTCTTCTCCTTATTCCACTTCTTCTAGTTACTCTCCTTCTTCTTCCTCTTCTTATCCTTCTTCCACTTCCCCTGCCTCCTCTTGTTCTCTTTCTTTCACTTCTTCTTTATCCTCTCCTTTCCTTTCTTTTCTTCCTCTTCATGTCCTTCTTCTTCTTCCTTTCCTTCGTCATATCCCTCTTTTTCTCCTTCTTCTGCTTCCACTTGTATTTCTACGTCTAGTTCTCCTTCTTCCACTTCTTCTCCATCATCCCCACTCCTTCAGCTACTTCTTCTTCTTCCTCTTGTTGACCTTCTTTCTCTTCTACTACATCCACTTGTTCTTCTTCTTCCCTCTCTTCTCCCTCTTGCCCTTCTTCTGCCTACACTACTTCTTCTTCCTCCCCTGTTTCTTCCCCTCCTTGTTCCACTTCTTCTTCATCCCCTTTCCTTCCATTGCTTCTTCTTCCTCCTTTTTTTCTCATTCTTCCACTTCTTCTTCTTCTTCCTATTGTTCTCCTTCTTCCGCTTGCACTTCTTCCTTTTCTTCTCGTTCTTGCACTTCTTCTTCTTCTTCCTTTTCTTCTCCTTCTGCCACCTCTTCTCCCACCTCCCGTTCTCCTTCTTCCACTTCTTCTTCTTCATCTCCTTTTATTCCACTACTTCCTCCTATTCCTCTTATTCTCTCCTTATACCACTTGTTCTACTACTACTTGTTGTTCTTCTTCATTTTCGTCTCCTTCTTCTGCTTCTTCTGCTTACACTTCTTCTTCTTCCTCTTCTTCCATTTCTTCTCCTTCCACAACTTCTTCTTCTTTCCTTTCTGTCTTCTCCTTCCTCTTTTTCTCCATCCCCCACTTCTGTTGCTTCCCATTGTTGCTCTTCCTCTTCTTCTCCTTCCCCCAAATCTTATGCTTACACTTCTTCTTCTTCTTCCTCTTCTCCTCCAGATTCCACTTCTTCTGCTTCTTCTTCCCTTCCCTTCCCCTCCTTCTTCCTTTTCCTCCTTTTTTGCTTGTTCCAATTCCTCTTCTTCATCTCACCTCCTTCCACTACTTCTTCTTCCTCCTCTTGTTCACCTTCTTCAACTTCTTCACTTTCCACATCTTCTTCCTCTTATTATCTTTCTTCCACTTCTTCTAGTTACTATCCTTCTTCTTCCTCTTCTTATCTTTCTTCCACTTCTCCTGCCTCCTCTTGTTCTCTTTCTTAAACTTCTTCTTCATCCTCTCTTTTCTTTTCTTTTCTTCCTCCTCATCTCTTCTTCTTCCTTTCCTTCGTCATATCCCTCTTTTTCTCCTTCTTCTGCTTCCACTTGCATTTATACCTCTTGTTCTCCTTCTTCCACTTCTACTCCATCATCCCCACTCCTTCAACTACTTCTTCTTCTTCCTCTTGTTCACCTTCTTCCACTACTACTACATCCACTTGTTCTTCTTCTTCCCTCTCTTCTCCTTCTTGCCCTTCCTCTTCATGTCCTTCTTCTTCTTCCTATTGTTCTCCTTCTTTCGCTTCCACTTCTTCCTTTTCTTCTCGTTCTTCAACTTCTTCTTCTTCCTGTTCTTCTCCTTCTGCCACCTCTTCTCCCTCCTCCCGTTCTCCTACTTCCACTTCTTCTTCTTCATCTCCTTTCATTCCACTACTTCCTCCTATTCCTCTTGTCTCTCCTTCTACGACTTCTTCTACTGCTAGTTGTTGTTTTTCTTGATTTTCGTCTCCTTCCTCCGCTTTTTCTGCTTACACTTCTTCTCCTTCCTCTTCTTCCATTTCTTCTCCTTCCACAACTTCTTCTTTCCTTTCCGTCTTCTCCTTCTCTTTTTCTCCATCCCCCACTTCTGTTGCTTCCCATTGTTGCTCTTCCTCTTCTTCTCCTTCCCCGAAATCTTATGCTTACATTTCTTCTTCTTCTTCCTCTTCTCCTCCAGCTTCCACTTCTTTTGATTCTTCTTCCCTTCCCTTCCCCTCCTTCCTTTTCCTCTTTTTCTCCTTCTTCCAATTCTTCTTCTTCATCTCACCTCCTTCCACTACTTCTTCTTCCTCCTCCTGTTCACCTTCTTCAACTTCTTCACTTTCAACATCTTCTTCTTCTTTTCTTCTCCTTCTTGCACTTCTTCTAGCTACTCTCCTTCTTCTTCCTCTTCTTCTCTTTCTTCCACTTCTCCTGCCTCCTCTTGTTCTCTTTCTTCCACTTCTTCTTCATCCTCTCCTTTCCTTTCTTTTCTTCTCCTTCATCTCCTTCTTCTTCTTCCACTTGCATTTCTACCTCTTGTTCTCCTTCTTCCACTTCTCCTCCATCATCCCCACTCCTTTAACTACTTCTTCATCTTCCTCTTGTTCACCTTCTTCTACATCCACTTGTTCTTCTTCTCCCCTCTCTTCTCCTTCTTGCCCTTCTTCTTCCCCCGCTTCTTCTTCTCCTCCTTGTTCCACTTCTTCTTCATCCCCTCTCCTTCCATTGCTTCTTCTTCCTCCTCATTTTCTCATTCTTCCACTTCTTCTTTTTCTTCTTCCTCTTGTTCTCCTTCTTCCACTTGCACTTCTTCCTTTTGTTCTCATTCTTCCACTTGTTCTTCTTCCTCATCTTCTCCTTCTGCCACCTCTTCTCCGTCGTCCTATTCTCCTTCTTCCACTTCTTCTTCTTCATCTCCTTTCATTCCACTACTTCCTCCTATTCCTCTTATTCTCTCCTTCTACCACTTCTTCTACTTCTACTTGTTGTTCTTCTTCATTTTTGTCTCCTTCTTCCACTTCTTCTGCTTACACTTCTTATTCTTCCTCTTCTTCCATTTCTTCTCCTTCCACAACTTCTTCTTCTTTCCTTTACATCTTCTCCTTCCTTTTTTTCTCCATCCCACACTTCTGTTGCTTCCCATTGCTGCTCTTCCTCTTCTTCTATTTCCCCCAAATCTTATGCTTACACTTCTTTTTCTTCTTCCTCTTCTCAGGCTTCCACTTCTTCTGCTTCTTTTTCCCTTCCCTTCCCATCCTTCTTCCTTTTCCTCCTTTTCTCCCTGTTCCAATTCTTCTTCTTCCTCTTCTTCTCCTTCTACCACCTCTTCTCCCTCCTCCCGTTCTGCTTCTTCCACTTCTTATTTTTCATCTCCTTTCATTCCACTACCTCCTCCTATTCCTCTTATTCTCTCCTTCTACCACTTCTTCTACTTCTACTTGTTGTTCTTCCTCATTTTCGTCTCCTTCTTCCACTTCTTCTGCTTACACTTCCTCTTCTTCCTCCTCTTCCATTTCTTCTCCTTCCACAACTTCTTCTTCTTACCTTTCCGTCTTCTCCTTCCTCTTTTTCTCCATCCCAAACTTCTGTTGCTTCCCATTCCTGCTCTTCGTGTTCTTCTCCTTCCCCCAAATCTTATGCTTACACTTCTTCTTCTTCTTCCTCTTCTCCTCGAGATTCCACTTCTTCTGGTTCTTCTTCCCTTCCCTTCCCCTCCTTTTTCCTTTTCCTCCTTTTCTCCTTGTTCCACTTCTTCTTCTTCATCTCACCTCCTTACAGTACTTCTTCTTCCTCCTCTTGTTCACCATCTTCAACTTCTTCACTTTCCACACTTCTTCTTCCTTTTCTTCTCGTTCTTCCACTTCTTCTAGTTACTCTCCTTCTTCTTCCTCTTCTTATCTTTCTTCCACTTCTCCTGCCTCCTCTTGTTCTCTTTCTTCCACTGCTTCTTCATCCTCTCCTCTCCTTTCTTTTCTTCCTATTCATCTCCTTCTTCTTCTTCCTTTCCTTCGTCATATCCGTCATTTTGTCCTTCTTCTGCTTCCACTTGCATTTCTACCTCTTGTTCTCCTTCTTCCACTTCTTCTCCATCATCCTCACTCCTTCACCTACTTCTTCTTCTTCCTCTTGTTCACCTTCTTCCAGTTCTACTAAATCCACTTGTTGCTCTTATTCTTCTTCTCCTTCCCCCAAATCTTATGCATACACTTCTTCTTCTTCTTCCTCTTCTCCTCCAGATTCCACTTCTTCTGCTTCTTCTTCCCTTCCCTTCCCCTCCTTCTTCCTTTTCCTCCTTTTCTCCTTGTTCCAATTCTTCTTCTTCATCTCACCTCCTTCCACTACTTCTTCTTCCTCCTCTTGTTCACCTTCTACACTTTCCACATCTTCATCTTCTTCCTTTTCTTCTCCTTCTTCCACTTCTTCTGGTTACTCTCCTTCTTCTTCCTCTTCCTATCTTTACTCCACTTCGCTTGCCTCCTCTTGTTCTCTTTCTTCCACTTCTTCTTCATCCTCTCCTTTCCTTTCTTTTCTTCCTCTTCATCTCCTTCTTCTTCCTCCTTTCCTTCGTCATATCCCTCTTTTTCTCCTTCTTCTGCTTCCACTAGCATTTCTACCTCTTGTTCTTCTTGTTCCACTTCTTCTCCATCATCCCCACTCCTTCAACTACTTCTTCTTCTTCCTCTTGTTCAGCTTCTTCCACTTCTACTACATCCACTTGTTCTTCTTCTTCCCTCTCTTCTCCTTCTTGCCCTTCTTTTGCCTGCACTACTTCTTGTTCCTCCCCTTCTTCTTCTCCTCTTTGTTCCACTTCTTCTTCATCCCCTTTCCTTCCATTGCTTCTTCTTCCTCCTTTTTTTCTCATTCTTCCACTTCTTCTTCTTCCTCTTCTTCTCCGTCTGCCACCTCTTCTCCATCCTCTCGTGCTCCTTCTTCCACTTCTTCTTCTTCATCTCCTTTCATTCCACTACTTCCTCCTATTCCTCTTATTTTCTCCTTCTACCACTTCTTCTACTTCTACTTGTTCTTCTTCTTCATTTTTGTCTCCTTCTTCCGTTTTTTCTGCTTAAACTTCTCCTTCTTCTTCCTCTTCTTCCATTTATTCTCCTTCCACAACTTCGTCTTATTTCCTTTCAGTCTTCTTCTTCATCCCCTTTCCTACACTTCCTCTTCTTCCTCCCCTTCTCCTCCAGATTCCACTTCTTCTGCTTCTTCTTCCCTTCCCTTCCCGTCTGGTCCTTCTACCTTTTCCTCCTTTTCTCCTTGTTCCAATTCTTCTTCTTCATCTCACCTCCTTCCACTACTTCTTCTTCCTCCTCTTATTCACCTTCTTCACTTTCCAGATCTTCTTCTTCCTTTTCTTCTCCTTATTCTACTTCTTCTAGTTACTCTCCTTCTTCTTCCTCTTCTTATCCTTCTTCCACTTCCCCTGCCTCCTCTTGTTCTCTTTCTTCCACTTCTTCTTTATCCTCTCCTTTCCTTTCTTTTCTTCCTCTTCATGTCCCTCTTCTTCTTCCTTTCCTTCGTTATATCCCTCTTTTTCTCCTTCTTCTGCTTCCACTTGCATTTCTACCTCTTGTTCTCCTTCTTCTCCATCATCCCCACTCCTTCAACTACTTCTTCTTCTTCCTCTTGTTGACCTTCTTCCACTTCTACTACATCCACTTGTTCTTCTTCTTCCCTCTCTTGTCCTGCTTGCCCTTCTTCTGCCTAAACTACTTCTTCTTCCTCCTCTGTTTCTTCCCCTCCTTGTTCCACTTCTTCTTCATCCCCTTTCCTTCCATTGCTTCTTCTTCCTCCTTTTTTTCTCATTCTTCCACTTCTTCTTCTTCTTCCTATTGTTCTCCTTCTTCCACTTGCACTTCTACCTTTTCCTCTCGTTCAACCACTTCTTCTTCTTCCTCTTCTTCTCCTTCTGCCACCACTTCTCCCACCTCCCGTTCTCCTTCTTCCACTTCTTCTTCTTCATCTCCTTTCATTCCACTACTTACTCCTATTCCTCTTATTGTCTCCTTCTATGACTTGTTCTACTTCTACTTGTTGTTCTTCTTCATTTTCGTCTCCTTCTTCTGCTTCTTCTGCTTACACTTCTTCTTCTTCTTCCTCTTCTTCCATTTCTTCTCCTTCCACAACTTCTTCTTCTTTCCGTTCCGTCTTCTACTTCCACTTTTTCTCCATCCCCTACTTCTGTTGCTTCCCATTGTTGCTCTTCCTCTTCTTCTCCTTCCCCCAAATCTTATGCTTACACTTCTTCTTCTTCTTCCTCTTCTCCTCCAGATTCCAGTTCTTCTGCTTCTTCTTCCCTTCCCTTCCCTTCCCGTTCGATCCTTCTTCCTTTTCCTCCTTCTCTCCTTGTTCCAATTCTTCTTCTTCATCTCACCTCCTTCCAATACTTCCTCTTCCTCCTCTTATTCACCTTCTTCACTTTCCAGATCTTCTTCTTCCTTTTCTTCTCCTTATTCCACTTCTTCTAGTTACTCTCCTTCTTCTTCCTCTTCTTATCCTTCTTCCACTTCCCCTGCCTCCTCTTGTTCTCTTTCTTCCACTTCTTCTTTATCCTCTCCTCTCCTTTCCTTTATTTTCTTCCTCTTCATGTCCTTCTTCTTCTTCATTTTCTTCTTCATATCCCTCTTTTTCTCCTTCTTCTACTTCCACTTGCATTTCTACGTCTTGTTCTCCTTCTTCTCCATGATCCCCACTCCTTCAACTACTTCTTCTTCTTCCTCTTGTTGACCTTCTTCCACTTCTACTACATCCACTTGTTCTTCTTCTTCCCTCTCTTGTCCTTCTTGCCCTTCTTCTGCCTACACTACTTCTTCTTCCTCCCCTGTTTCTTCCCCTCCTTGTTCCACTTCTTCTTCATCCCCTTTCCTTCCATTGCTTCTTCTTCCTCCTCTTTTTCTCATTCTTCCACTTCTTCTTCTTCTTCCTATTGTTCTCCTTCTTCCACATGCACTTCTTCCATTTCTTGTCGTTCTTCCACTTCTTCTTCTTCATCTCCTTTCATTCCACTACTTCCTCCTATTCCTCTTATTCTCTCCTTCTACCACTTCTTCTACTTCTATTTGTTGTTCTTCTTCATTTTCGTCTCCTTCTTCCGCTTCTTCTGCTTACACTTCGTCTTCTTCCATTTCTTCTCCTTCCACAACTTCTTCTTCTTTCCTTTCTGTCTTCTCCTTCCTCTTTTTCTCCATCCCCCACTTCACTTGCTTCCCATTGTTGCTCTTCTTCTTCTTCTCCTTCCCCCAAATCTTATGCTTACACTTCTTCTTCTTCTTCCTCTTCCCGTCCAGATTCCACCTCTTCTGCTTCTTCTTCCGTTCCCTTCCCTTCCCCTCCTTCTTCCTTTTCCTCCTCTTCATCTCCTTTTCTTGTTTCTTTCCTTTTTCATATCCCTCTTTTTCTCCTTCTTCTGCTTCCACTTGCATTTTACCTCTTGTTCTCCTTCTTCCACTTCTTCTCCAGCATCCCCACTCCTTCAACTACTTCTTCTTCTTCCTCTTCTTCACCTTCTTCCACTTTTACTACATCCACTTGTTCTTCTTCTTCCCTCTCTTCTCCTTCTTGCCCTTCTTCTGCCTACACTACTTCTTCTTCCTCCCCTTCTCTTCTTCCTCTTCTTCCCTTCCATTCCCGTCCGGTCCTTCTACCTTTTCCTCCTTTTCTCCTTGTTCCAATTCTTCTCCTTCATCTCACTTCCTGCCACTACTTCTTCTTCCTCCTCTTGTTCACCTTCTTCAACTTCTTCAGTTTCCACATCTTCTTCTTCTTCCTTTTCTTCTCCTTCTTCCACTTCTTCTAGTTACTCTTCTTCGTCTTCCTCTTCTTATCTTTCTTCCGCTTGTCCTGCCTCCTCTTGTTCTCTTTCTTCCACTTCTTCTTCATCCTCTCCTTTCCTTTCTTTTCTTCCTCTTCATGTCCTTCTTCTTCTTCCTTTCTTTCATCATATCATTTTTTTCTCCTTCTTCCACTTCTTCTCCATCATCCCCACTCCTTCAACTACTTCTTCTTCTTCCTCTTGTTCACCTTCTTCCACTTCTACTACATCCACTTGTTCTTCTTCTTCCTTCTCTTCTCCTTCTTGCCCTTCTTCTGCCTACACTACTTCTTCTTCCTCCCCTGTTTCTTCCGCTCCTTGTTCCACTTCTTCTTCATCCCCTTTCCTTCCATTGCTTCGTCTTCCTCCTCTTTTTCTCATTCTTCCACTTCTTCTTCTTCTTCCTATTGTTCTCCTTCCTCCACTTGCCCTTCTTCCTTTTCTTCTCGTTCTTCCACTTCTCCTGCTCCTTCTGCCACCTCTTATTTTCTCCTTCTACCACTTCTTCTACTTCTACTTGTTGTTCTTCTGCATTTTCGTCTCCTTCTTCTGCTTCTTCTGCTTACAGTTCTTCTTCTTCCTCTTCTTCCATTTCTTCTCCTTCCACAACTTCTTCTTCTTTCCTTTCTGTCTTCTCCTTCCTCTTTTTCTCCATCCCCCACTTCACTTGCTTCCCATTGTTGCTCTTCCTCTTCTTCTCCTTCCCCCAAATCTTATGCTTACACTTCTTCTTCTTCCTCTTCTCCTCCAGATTGCACCTCTTCTGCTTCTTCTTCCCTTCCCTTTCCTATCTCTACTTCTTCCTTTTCCTCCTTTTCTCCTTTTTCCAATTCTTCTTCTTCATCTAACCTCCTTCCACTACTTCTTCTTCCTACTCTTGTTCACCTTCTTCAACTTCTTCACTTTCCACATCTTCTTCTTCTTCCTTTAATTCGTCATATCCCTTTTCTTCTCCTTCTTCTACTTCCACTTGCATTTCTACCTCTTGTTCTCCTTCTTCCACTTCTTCTCCATCATCCCCACTCCTTCAACTACTACTTCTTCTTCCTCTTGTTCAGCTTGTTCCACTTCTACTACATCCACTTGTTCTTCTTCTTCCCTCTCTTCTCCTTCTTGCCCTTCTTCTGCCTACACTACTTCTTCTTCCTCCCCTTCTTCTTCTCCTCCTTGTTCCACTTCTTCTTCATCCCCTTTCCTTCCATGGCCTCTTCTTCCTCCTCTTTTTCTCATTCTTCCGCTGCTTCTTCTTCTTCCTATTGTTCTCCTTCTTCCACTTGCACTTCTTCCTTTTCTTCTCGTTCTTCCACTTCTTCTTCTTCCTCTTCTTCTCTTACTGCAATCTCTTCTCCCTCCTCCCGTTCTCCTTCTTCCACTTCTTCTTCATCCCCTTTCCTTCAATTGCTTCTTCTTCCTCCTCTTTTTCTCATTCTTCCACTTCTTCTTCTTCTCGTTCTTCCACTTCTTCTTCTTCTTCCTCCTCTTCTCCTTCTGCCACCTCTTCTCCCTCCTCCCATTCTCCTTCTTCCACTTCTTCTTCTTCATCTCCTTTCGTTCCACTACTTCCTCCTATTCCTCTTATTCTCTCATTCTACCACTTCTTCTACTTCTACTTGTTGTTCTTCTTCATTTTCGTCTCCTTCTTCCGCTTCTTCTGCTTACACTTCTTCTTCTTCCTCTTCTTCCATTTCTCCTCCTTCCACAACTTCTTCTTCTTTCCTTTCCGTCTTCTCCTTCCTCTTTTTCTCCATCCCCCACTTCTGTTGCTTCCCAATGTTGCTCTTCCTCTTCTTCTCCTTCCCCCAAATCTTATGCTTACACTTCTTCTTCTTCCTCTTTTTCTTCCATTTCTCCTGCCTCCTCTTGTTCTCTTTCTGCCACTTCTTCTTCATCCTCTCCTTTCCTTTCTTTTCTCCCTCTTCATCTCCTCCTTCTTCTTCCTTTCCTTCGTCATATCACTCTTTTTCTCCTTTTTCTGCTTCCACTTGCATTTCTACCTCTTGCTCTCCTTCTTCCCCTTCTTCTCCATCATCCCCACTCCTTCCCTCTCTTCTCCTTCTTGCCCTTCTTCTGCCTACACTACTTCTTCTTCCTCCCCTTCTTCTTCTTCTTCCCTCTCTTCTCCTTCTTGCCCTTCTTCTGCCTAGACTACTTCTTCTTCCCCCCCTTCTTCTTCTCCTCCTTGTTCCACTTCTTCTTCATTCCCCTTTCCTTCCATTGCTTCCTGTTCCTCCTCTTTTTCTCATTCTTCCACTTCTTCTTCTTCTTCCTATTTTTCTCTTTCTTCCACTTGCACTTCTTCCTTTTCTTCTCGTTCTTCCACTTCTTCTTCTTCCTCTTCTTCTCCTTCTGCCACCTCTTCTTCCTCCTCCCGTTCTCCTTCTTCCACTCTTTCTTCATCTCCTTTCATTCCACTACTTCCTCTTATTACCTCTTTTACTAGTTCTTCTACTTCTACTTGTTGTTCTTCTTCATTTTTGTCTCCTTCTTCCGCTTCTTCTGCTTACACTTCTTCTTCTTCCTCTTCTTCCTCTTCTTCCATTTCTTCTCCTTCCATAACTTCTTCTTCTTTCGTTTCCGTCTTCTCCTTCTTGTTTTTCTCCATCCCCCACTTCTGTTGCTTCCCATTGTTGCTCTTCATCTTCTTCTCCTTCCCCCAAATCTTATGCTTACATTACTTCTTCTTCTTCTTCTTCTCCTCCATATTCCACTTCTTCTGCTTCTTCCTCCCTTCCCTTCCCCTCCTTCTTCCTTTTCCTCCTTTTCTCCTTATTCCAATTCTTCTTCCTCATCTCACCTCCTTCCACTACTTCTTCTTCCTCCTCTTGTTCACCTTCTTCACTTTCCACATCTTCTTCTTCTTCCTTTTCTTCTCCTTCTTCCACTTCTTCTAGTTAATCTTCTTCTTCTTCCTCTTCTTATGTTTCTTCCACTTCTCCTGCCTCCTCTTGTTCTCTTTCTTCGACTTCTTCTTCATCGTCTCCTTTCCTTTCTTTTCTTCCTCTTCATCTTTTTCTTCTTCTTCCTTTCCTTCATCATATCCCTCTTTTTCTCCTTCTTCTGCATCCACTTGCATTTCTAACTCTTGTTCTCCTTCTTCCACTTCTTCTCCATCATCCCCACTCCTTCAGCTACTTCTCCTTCTTCCTCTTGTTCACCTTCTTCCACTCCTACTACATCCACTTGTTCTTCTTCTTCCCTCTCTTCTCGTTCTTGCCCTTCTTCTACCTACAATACTTCTTCTTCCTCCCCTTCTTCTTCTCCTCCTTGTTCCACTTGTTCTTCATCCCCTTTCCTTCCATTACTTCTTCTTTCTCCTCTTTTTCTTATTGTTCCACTTCTTCTTCTTCTTCCTATTGTTCTCCTTCTTCCACTTGCACTTCTTCCTTTTCTTCGTCTTCTTCTCCTTCTGCCACCTCTTCTTCCTCTTGCCGTTCTCTCCTACTACTTTCATTTTCGTCTCCTTCTTCCGCTTCTTCTGATTACACTTCTTCTTCTTCCTCTTCTTCCATTTCTTCTCCTGCCACAACTTCTTTTTCTTTCCATTCCGTCTTATCCTTCCTCTTTTTCTCCATCCCCCACTTCTGTTGCTTCCCATTGTTGCTCTTCCTCTTCTTCTCCTTCCCCCAAATCTTATGCTTACACTTCTTCTTCTTCCTCTTTTTCTTCCATTTCTCCTGCCTCCTCTTGTTCTCTTTCTTCCACTTCTTCTTCATCCTCTCCTTTCCTTTCTTTTCTTTCTGTTCATCTCCTTCTTCTTCTTCCTTTCCTTCGTCATATCCCTTTTTTTCTCCTTCTTCTGCTTCTACTTGCATTTCTACCTCTTGTTTTCCTTCTTCCACTTCTTCTCCATCATCCCCACTCCTTCAACTACTTCTTCTCCTCCTTGTTCCACCTCTTCTTCATCCCCTTTCCTTCTATTGCTTCTTCTTCCTCCTCTTTTTCTCATTCTTCCACTTCTTCTTCTTCACCCAATTGTTCTCCTTCTTCCACTTGCACTTCTTCCTTTTCTTCTCATTCTTCCACTTCTTCTTCTTCCTCCTCCCGTTCTCCTTCTTCCATTTCTTCTTCTTCATCTCCTTTCATTCCACTACTTCCTCCTATTCCTCTTATTCTCTCCTTCTACCACTTCTGCTACTTCTACTTGTTCTTCTTCTTTCATTTTCGTCTCCTTCTTCCGCTTCTTCTGATTACACTTCTTCTTCTTCCTCTTCTTCCATTTGTTCTCCTTCAACAACTTCTTCTTCTTGCCTTTTCGTCTTCTGCTTCCTCTTTTTCTCCATCCCACACTTCTGTTGCTTCCCATTGCTGCTCTTCCTCTTCTTCTATTTCCCCCAAATCTTATGCTTACACTTCTTTTTCTTCTTCCTCTTCTCAGGCTTCCACTTCTTCTGCTTCTTTTTCCCTTCCCTTCCCATCCTTCTTCCTTTTCCTCCTTTTCTCCCTGTTCCAATTCTTCTTCTTCTCACCTCTTCCACTACTTCTTCTTCCTCCTCTTGTTCACCTTCTTCAACTTTTTCACTTTCCACATCTTCTTCTTCTTCCTTTTCTTCTCCTTCTTCCACTTCTTCTAGTTACTCTCCTTCTTCTTCCTCTTCGTATCTTTCTTCCACTTCTCCTGACTCCTCTTGTTCTCTCTTTCTTCCACTTCTTCTTCATCCTCTCCTTTCCTTTCTTTTCTTCCTCTTCATCTCCTTCTTGTTCCTCCTTTCCTTCGTCATATCCCTCTTTTTCTCCTACTTCTGCTTCCACTTGCATTTCTACCTCTTTTCTCCTTCTTGCCGTTCTTCTGCCTACACTACTTCTTCTTCCTCCCCTTCTTCTTCCCCGTTCCTTCGTCATATCCCTCTTTTTCTCCTTCTTCCACTTCTTCTCCATCATCCCCACTCCTTCAACTACTTCTTCTTCTTCCTCTTGTTCACCTTCTTCCACTTCATCCACTTGTTCTTCTTCTTCCCTCTCTTCTCCTTCTTGCCCTTCTTCTGCCTACACTGCTTCTTCTTCCTCCACTTCTTCTTCTCCTCCTTCTTCCACTTCTTCTTCATTCCCCTTTCCTTCCATTGCTTCTTCCTCCTCTTTTTCTCATTCTTCCACTTCTTCTTCTTCTTCCTATTGTTCTCCTTTTTGCAATTGCACTTCTTCCTTTTCTTCTCGTTCTTCCACTTCTTCCTCTTCCTCTTCTTCTCCTTCTGCCACCTCTTCTTCTTCATCTCCTTTCATTCCACTGCTTCCTCCTATTCCTCTTACTCTCTCCCTCTACCACTTCTTCTACTTCTACTTGTTGTTCTTCTTCATTTTCGTCTCCTTCTTCCGCTTCTTCTACTTACACTTCTTCTTGTTCCATTTCTTCTCCTTCCACAACTTCTTCTTCTTTCCTTTCCGTCTTCTCCTTCCTCTTTTTCTCCATCCCCCATTTCTATTGCTTCCCATTGTTGCTCCTCCTCTTCTTCTCCTTCCCCCAAATCTTATGCTTACACTTTTTCTTCTTCCTTTTCTCCTCCAGATTCCACTTCTTCTGCTTCTTCTTCCCTTCCCTTCCCCTCCTTCTTCCTTTTCCTCATTTTCTCCTTGTTCCAATTCTTCTTCTTCATCTCACCTCCTTCCACAACTTCTGCCTCCTCCTCTTTTTCACCTTCTTCATCTTCTTCACTTTCCACATCTTCTTCTTCTTCCTTTTCTTCTCCTTTTTCTCCTTCTTCTGCTTCCACTTGCATTTCTACCTCTTGTTCCCCTTCTTCCACTTCTTCTCCATCATCCCCACTCCTTCAACTACTTCTTCTTCCTCTTGTTCACCTTCTTCCACTTCTACTTCATCCACTTGTTCTTATCCTTCCCTCTCTTCTCCTTCTTGCCCTTCTTCTACCTACACTGCTTCTTCTTCCTCCCCTTCTTCTTCTCCTCCTTCTTCAACTTCTTCTTCATTCCCCTTTCCTTCCATTGCTTCTTCCTCCTCTTTTTCTCATTCTTCCACTTCTTCTTCTTCTTCCTATTGTTCTCCTTCTTCCACTTGCACTTCTTTCTTTTCTTCTCGTTATTTCACTTCTTCTCCTTCTGCCACCTCTTCTTCCTCCTCCCGTTCTCCTTCTTCCACTTCTTCTTCTTCATCTCCTTTCATTCCACTGCTTCCTCCTATTCCTCTTATTCTCTCCTTCTACCACTTCTTCTACTTCTACTTGTTGTTCTTCTTCATTTTCGTCTCCTTCTTCCGCTTCTTCTGCTTTCACTTCTTCTTCTTCCTCTTCTTCCATTTCTTCTCCTTCCACAACTTCTTCTTCTTTCCTTTCCGTCTTCTCCTTCCTCTTTTTCTCCATCCCCCACTTCTGTTGCTTCCCATTGTTGCTCTTCCTCTTCTTCTCCTTGCCCCAAATCTTATGCTTACACTTTTTCTTCTTCTTCCTCTTCTCCTCTAGATTCCACTTCTTCTGCTTCTTCTTCCCTTCCCTTCCCCTCCTTCTTCCTTTTCCTCCTTTTCTCCTTGTTCCAATTCTTCTTCTTCATCTCACCTCCTTCCACAACTTCTTCCTCCTCCGGTTGTTCACCTTCTTCAACTTCTTCACTTTCCACATCTTCTTCTTCTTCCTTTTCTTCTCCTTTTCCACTTCTTCTAGTTACTCTCCTTCTTCTTCCTCTTCTTATCTTTCTTCCACTTCTCCTGCCTCCTCTTGTTCTCTTTCTTCCACTTCTTCTTCATCCTCTCCTTTCCTTTCTTTTCTTCCTCTTCATCTCCTTCTTCTTCTTCCTTTCCTTCGTCATATCCCTCTTTTTCTCCTTCTTCTGCTTCCACTTGCATTTCTACCTCTTGTTCTCCTTCTTCCACTTCTTCTCCATCATCCCCACTCCTTCAACTACCTCTTCTTCTTCCTCTTGTTCACCTTCTTCCACTTCTACTTCATCCACTTGTTCTTCTTCTTCCCTCTCTTCTTCTTCTTGCCCTTCTTCTGCCTACACTACTTCTTCTTCCTCCCCTTCTTCTTCTCCTCCTTCTTCCACTTCTTCTTCATTCCCCTTTCCTTCCATTGCTTCTTCTTCCTCCTCTTTTTCTCATTCTTCCTATTGTTCTCCTTCTTCCACTTGCACTTCTTCCTTTTCTTCTCGTTATTTCACTTCTTCTTCTTCCTTTTCTTCTCCTTCTGCCACCTCTTCTTCCTCTTCTTATCTTTCTTCCACTTCTCCTGCATCCTCTTGTTCTCTTTCTTCAACTTCTTGTTCATCCTCTCCTTTCCTTTCTTTTCTTCCTCTTCATCTCCTTCTTCTTCTTCCTTGCCTTCGTCATATCCCTCTTTTTCTCCTTCTTCTGCTTCCACTTGCATTCTACCTCTTGTTCTCCTTCTTCCACTTCTTCTCCATCATCCCCACTCCTTCAACTACTTCTTCTTCTTCCTCTTGTTCACCTTCTTCCACTTCTACTTCATCCACTTGTTCTTCTTCTTCCCTCTCTTCTCCTTCTTGCCCTTCTTCTGCCTATACTGCTTCTTCTTCCTCCCCTTTTGATGAGGACAGCAAGCTTGAAGGACTTGGAGGACCTATGACAAAAGCAAGGACAAGAAGAGCTAAGGAAGCTATTCAACAAGTATTGGCAGCCCTTTTGCAAAAAGAGTCAAACATTGAAGAAATAAAGTTTAAAATTGTTAATTGTCTCAGGACTGAAGAGAGGAATGCTTGACCTTAATGGAAGAGAAGTTTGAAATAAATTAAACTCATTTTCTTGGAGTTTACTTAGTTAATGGTGGGCAACCAGAATTGTCTAATTAAAGTTGCAGCCACCTAGGTTATCAATTATAATTAGTATACGTGTTTAATTTACTTTGGCAGTTACACTTTGTTATTAAGCTGCCCATTATTAGTTTTTATTATTTTGTAACTTCAGCTGAATTTAGAAAGCCACTAAACCTACACAAGCTGAGTTTATTAGGCATATAAATTTGGGCAAGACTGAGATGTAAGGCAGAATATTTTGGAAATAAAAAAACTAGTTGAGGTTTTCTCTCCTTTGGGTTCTTGACAATCCAAAATCTTTTGAGATTTATCAAAGGTAATTCACCCCTTTGTGTGTGCAATCTCGTAGACATATCTTCCATCCTTGGAAGTGTGAAGTCTATCAATTCCAATTCCATTTTCTGTCTTTTCCATTCATACTCAATTCTGCCCAGCAAACTCTATGATCAATTGCACAGGAAAGTCCTACACTATTCGAAAACTCGTTTACTCGTTCAATTTCAATAACTTTTAATTTCCATTCTATGTCTAAGAGTTTGACAGTAATTCTAATCAATTTATTTTTGGCAATTGTTTGCATTCCACGTTGATTCATCTTTGTTAACGCGGCCAGCTAAATTCCTAGGGTCCTTTCAGAATCCTAAACTGACAGTGGATTCATATCATTTGGTATCAGAGCTTAGGTTTCTAGGAATTGCAAGGCTGCACTCCGGGTAATTTTTTTCCTTGATTCTTATCATCAATAATATTACCTTAATTGTCAATCAGTTAGGATGAACCATTGCAAAAGTTAAACCCTTTAAAAAAATCTGAGATTCTAAAAAAAAAAAAAAAAAAAGGAAGAGGAATTTTGAAAATCTGAAGAAAAAAAAAATATAGAGAAAAAAAAAGAAGCAAAACAAAGAATGCAAATGTGTTTAAAATATATATATATATATATATATATATATATATATATAAAATTGGCTGAATGGTTCATGCTAGAAATTCTTCATTTTGAAGGTAATATTGTGTTTGATTTGAAAGAAAAATTACTGCACCTTGTTTGTTTACATTTCTGAAATTTTGGGCTGCACTTCTTGGTTACAAATTGTGTCAATTCCACTCTGTTTTGGCTTCACATATACTGCACATTCTTGCTGGATTTTGCTGCACTTGTTAGTTTCATTTTAAGCCAAAATTTTATCCTCTGTTTGTGTCTTTACTTGTTAAAATTGACTGCACAATTTTCTACTCAAAATTCTGGTTGTGGCTGTTTGTACCTTTGTTTTTGTCCATTTCTTTTCGTACTTCCTTTGTTTTCATTTTGAGACAAATTTCTTCTGTCTTGTTGGTGTAAAAAAAAATAAAATTCCAGTGTTGTCCTAGTATTTGTTGCTTTCGTTGGGTTTCATTTTAGTCATTTTTGTTAGTTTTCTTGTGTCTTATTTGCCTGCACACAAGTTGGTGTTTGTCTTTGAGTTTTTCTCTTTTGGTTTGTTAAGAACTTAAGGAGGAATAAAGAGGAAAAAGGCAAGAGAGTTTCATTATAGTAAAAGCCAATTTTTTTTTTTTTAGCGCAAACACTTGAGTGGGTGAGAACATTTTCAAACACCACATACATACTTTTTCTTGTGACATTTGACCTGTTTATTTATCATGGCGGAAAGAAATAATAACAATGATCTTCAGCTTCAAATTGTTGCACTATCCCAGCATTTAGAGAGATTGATGAAGTAACAACAAGATGAGTTCCATGAGAGGTTGGATCAGTTGGAGAATAGAACCCCACCAGTAGGAGGAGGAGGAGGAGGAAGGCCAATTAGAAATGAAGGAAGAATAGAAGGAGTGAAGTTGAATGTGCCTCCTTTCAAGGGTAGGAGTGATCCGGAGGCATACTTGGAGTGGGAGTTAAAAATTGAGCATGCGTTCTCTTGCAACAATTATAGTGAGGAGCAAAAGGTGAGACTTGCAGCTGCTGAATTTTCAGATTATGCTTTGATTTGGTGGAACAAGTTGCAAAGGGAGAGGATTAGAGATGAAGAGCCTATGGTGGACACTTGGACTGAAATGAAGAGGCTCATGAGGAAGCGGTATGTACCTTCTAGCTTCCATAGAGACTTAAAATTGAAACTTCAAAAATTGTCTCAAGGAAGCAAGGGAGTGGAGGAGTACTATAAGGAGATGGAGGTGATTATCATCCAAGCAAAAATTGAAGAAGATCCTGAGGTAACTATGGCTCGCTTCCTTAGTGGCTTAAATCATGATATTAGAGATGTTGTTGAGTTGCAGGAATTTGTAGAAATGGAGGATCTGTTGCATAAGGCCGTTCAAGTAGAACAACAGTTAAAAAGAAAAAGTGCAACAAGAAGGAGTTCTACCAATTTTAATAATTCCAATTGGAAGGATAGGAGGAAAGAAGGAGCTGCCTCATCTAGTAATACAACACCTTCTAGCCATGGAAAAAGCCCCTCAAAAGAAAGATGATAATCCACCTAAAAAGACTAGAGAAGTGAAGTGTTTCAAGTGCTTGGGCATGGGTCATTATGCCTATGAGTGTCCCACAAAGAAGATTGTTTTTCTCAAAGATAACGGGGAATACACAAGCCAATCAGAAGCTAGTGGTGGAGAAGAAGAGGAGAGTGATGGAGAATTGGCGGCTAATGAAGGAGAGTTGTACATGATTAGGAGACTGTTGGGAAGTCAAGTCAAGGCCGAAGATGCATCTCAAAGGGAGAACATCTTTCACACAAGATGTTCAGTCAATGGTAATGTTTGTTTGGTAATTATTGATGGAGGGAGTTGTACCAATGTGGTGAGTTCAAGATTAGTGTCAAAGATGAACATGGACACTACACCGCATCCTAGACCATATAAACTCCAATGGCTTAGTAAAGGAGAAGAAGTTAAAGTGAAACAGCAAGCAGAGGTTCCTTTCTCCATTGGGAAGTATCAAGATAAGGTTTTATGTGATGTGGTTCCCATGGAGGCCAGCCATATCCTTTTAGGGAGGCCGTGGCAGTATGATACCAAAGCCATTCATGATGGTTTCACTAATAAAATTTCCTTCATGTATCAGGATAAAAAGGTGGTTCTTAAGCCTTTGTCTCCTAAAGAGGTATGTGAGGATCAATTAAAAATGAGAGAAAAGTTCGCAAATGAGAGAAAGAGTGAAACACCTGAGAGGAAAAAGAGTGAAACACCTAAAAGAAAAAAGAGAGAAAAGAATAAGAGTGAAACACTTGAGGGCAAGCAGCTGTGTTTAGCAAGAGAAAGGGAGGTAAGGAGGGTGCTTTGCGCAAGACAGCCCCTCTACTTATTGCTTTGTCAAAATCAAATTTTGTATGCTAACCAGTTTGACAAGTTTGAATTGCCTTCTTGTATTGAGTCTCTTTTGCAGGATTTTGAGGATGTGTTTCCAGCAAATGTACCTGATGGCTTGCCACCTATGAGGGGAATTGAGCATCACATTGATCTCATTCCAGGAGCTTCTTTGCCTAATCGTCCAGCTTATAGGAGCAACCCACAGGAGACCAAAGAGATCGAAAGGCAAGTTACTGAACTCATGAGCAAAGGGTGGGTAAGAGACAGCATGAGTCCATGTGCTGTACTTGTGATTCTAGTACCCAAGAAGGATGGTTCATGGAGGATGTGTTCTGATTGTAGAGCCATAAACAACATCACCATCAAATATAGACATCCAATTCCCAGGTTAGATGATCTTCTTGATGAACTATATGGTGCATGTGTGTTTTCTAAAATTGATCTGAAAAGTGGCTATAATCAGGTTAGGATTAGAGAAGGAGATGAATGGAAAACTGCTTTTAAGACTAAATATGGATTGTATGAGTGGCTGGTTATGCCCTTTGGTTTGACAAATGCACATAGTACTTTCATGAGATTAATGAATCATGTCTTAAGAGAGTTTATTGGAAAATTTGTTGTGGTGTACTTTGATGATATTCTGATCTATAGCACTAGTCTTGAATTGCATGTTGAACATTTGCGGGCTGTTATGAATGTGCTTAGAAAAGAACAATTGTATGCCAATTTGGACAAATGCATTTTTTGTACTGATCATGTAGTATTCCTAGGCTTTGTTGTTAATGCTAAAGGGGTACAGGTTGATGTGGAAAAGGTTAAGGCCATCCAAGAATGGCCTACACCTAAAACCGTGAGTGAGGTAAGGGGATTTCATGGTTTAGCAAGTTTCTACAGGAGATTTGTTAAAGATTTTAGTACTGTGGCTGCACCTCTAAATGAAATTGTTAAAAAAAATGTGGGTTTTAAATGGGGAGAGAAACAAGAAGAGGCCTTTGCTGCCCTTAAGCATAAGCTTGTTAATGCACCTATTCTTGCCATGCCTAATTTTGCAAAATCATTTGAAATTGAATGTGATGCATCAAATGTGGGTATTGGGGCTGTTTTATTGCAAGATGGTCATCCAATTGCTTATTTCAGTGAAAAGTTAAGTGGGGCTGCCCTTAACTATTCTACTTATGATAAGGAATTATATGCGTTGGTGAGGGCTTTAAAAACATGGCAGCATTATCTGTTACCCAAGGAATTTGTCATTCATAGCGACCATGAGTCTTTAAAATATTTAAAGGGTCAAGGTAAGCTTAATAAGAGGCATGCTAAGTGGGTAGAATTTTTAGAACAATTTCCATATGTTATCAAGCATAAAAAGGGAAAAGGGAACGTAGTGGCTGATGCGCTTTCTAGGAGGCATGCATTACTTTCTATGCTTGAGACTAAATTGTTTGGTCTTGAATCTTTGAAAGATATGTATAAACATGATGTGGATTTTGCTAAAATATTTGTTGCATGTGAAAAGCTTTCTAAAAATGGATATTATAGGCATAATGGATTTTTGTTTAAAGCCAATAAATTGTGTGTGCCTAAATGTTCCATTAGAGAGTTGCTTGTAAGTGAATCACATGAGGGGGGTTTGATGGGTCATTTTGGGGTTCAAAAGACTTTGGAAATTTTGCAAGAGCATTTCTTTTGGCCTCACATGAAACGATATGTGCATAAGTTTTGTGACCACTGCATTGTGTGTAAAAAGGCCAAATCTAAGGTTAAGCCTCATGGATTGTATACTCCTTTGCCTGTTCCTGAATATCCTTGGACTGACATTTCTATGGACTTTGTTTTGGGGTTGCCTAAAACAAAGAATGGAAAGGATTCTGTGTTTGTTGTTGTTGATAGGTTTTCTAAGATGGCACATTTCATTCCTTGCAAAAAGGTGGATGATGCTAGCCATGTGGCTGATTTATTTTTCAAGGAAATAGTGAGACTTCATGGACTGCCAAGGAGCATTGTGAGTGATAGGGATGCAAAATTCCTTAGTCACTTTTGGAGGACCTTGTGGGGTAAAATTGGTACTAAATTGCTGTTTTCTACTACTTGCCACCCACAAACTGATGGTCAAACTGAGGTAGTCAATAGGACTTTAGGCACATTGCTTAGGACTGTTTTAAAGAAAAATCTTAAGTCTTGGGAAGCATGTTTGCCTCATGTTGAGTTTGCTTATAATAGGGTTGTCCATAGCACGACTAATTGTTCTCCGTTTGAAATTGTGTATGGGTTCAATCCTTTGACTCCTCTTGATTTGTTGTCCATGCCTAACATTTCTATGTTTAAGCATAATGAAGCACAAGCTAAAGCTGAGTATGTGAAGAAGCTGCATGAGCAAGTGAAGGCTCAAATTGAAAAGAAAAATGAGAGTTATGCAAGGCAAGCTAACAAGGGTAGGAAGAAGGTCGTGTTCCAACTTGGTGATTGGGTTTGGGTACACATGAGAAAGGAAAGGTTCCCTAAACAAAGAAAGTCAAAACTCCAACCAAGGGGAGATGGTCCTTTCCAAGTTCTAGAAAAGATCAATGACAATGCCTATAAGATTGATCTTCCAGATGAGTATAATGTTAGTGCTACTTTTAATGTGTCTGATTTAACTCTCTTTGATGCAGATGAAGATGCTATTGATTTGGGGACAAATCCTCTTCAAGAGGGGGGGAGTGATGAGGACATCAAGCTTGAAGGACTTGGAGGACCTATGACAAAGGCAAGGACAAGAAGAGCTAAGGAAGCTATTCAACAAGTATTGGCAGCCCTTTTGCAAAAAGAGCCAAACATTGAAGAAATAAAGTTTAAAATTGTTAATTGTCTCAGGACTGAAGAGAGCAATGCTTGACCTTAATGGAAGAGAAGTTTGAAATAAATTAAACTCATTTTCTTGGAGTTTACTTAGTTAATGGTGGGCAACCAGAATTGTCTAATTAAAGTTGCAGCCACCTAGGTTATCAATTATAATTAGTATACGTGTTTAATTTACTTTGGCAGTTACACTTTGTTATTAAGCTGCCCATTATTAGTTTTTATTATTTTGTAACTTCAGCTGAATTTAGAAAGCCACTAAACCTACACAAGCTGAGTTTATTAGGCATATAAATTTGGGCAAGACTGAGATGTAAGGCAGAATATTTTGGAAATAAAAAAACTAGTTGAGGTTTTCTCTCCTTTGGGTTCTTGACAATCCAAAATCTTTTGAGATTTATCAAAGGTAATTCACCCCTTTGTGTGTGCAATCTCGTAGACATATCTTCCATCCTTGGAAGTGTGAAGTCTATCAATTCCAATTCCATTTTCTGTCTTTTCCATTCATACTCAATTCTGCCCAGCAAACTCTATGATCAATTGCACAGGAAAGTCCTACACTATTCGAAAACTCGTTTACTCGTTCAATTTCAATAACTTTTAATTTCCATTCTATGTCTAAGAGTTTGACAGTAATTCTAATCAATTTATTTTTGGCAATTGTTTGCATTCCACGTTGATTCATCTTTGTTAACGCGGCCAGCTAAATTCCTAGGGTCCTTTCAGAATCCTAAACTGACAGTGGATTCATATCACCTTCTTCTTCTCCTCCTTCTTCCACTTCTTCTTCATTCCCCTTTCCTTCCATTGCTTCTTCTTCCTCCTCTTTTTCTCATTCTTCCATTTCTTCTTCTTCTTCCTATTGTTCTCCTTCTTCCACTTGCACGTTTTCCTTTTCTTCTCGTTCTTCCACTTCTTCTTCTTCCTTTTCTTCTCCTTCTGCCACCTCTTCTTCCTGCTCCCGTTCTCCTTCTTCCACTTCTTCTTCTTCATCTCCTTTCATTCCACTGCTTCCTCCTATTCCTCTTATTCTCTCCTTCTACCACTTCTTCTACTTCTATTTGTTGTTCTTCTTCATTTTCGTCTCCTTCTTCCGCTTCTTCTGCTTACACTTCGTCTTCTTCCATTTCTTCTCCTTCCACAACTTCTTCTTCTTTCCTTTCCGTCTTCTCCTTCCACTTTTTCTCCATCCCCCACTTCTGTTGCTTCCGATTGTTGCTCTTCCTCTTCTTCTCCTTCCCCCAAATCTTATGCATACACTTCTTCTTCTTCTTCCTCTTCTCCTCCAGATTCCACCTCTTCTGCTTCTTCTTCCCTTCCCTTCCCTTCACGTCCGGTCCTGCTTCCTTTTCCTCCTTTTCTCCTTGTTCCAATTCTTCTTCTTCATCTCACCTCCTTCCACTACTTCTTCTTCCTCCTCTTGTTCACCTTCTTCACTTTCCAGATCTTCTTCTTCCTTTTCTTCTCCTTATTCCACTTCTTCTAGTTACTCTCCTTCTTCTTCCTCTTCTTATCCTTCTTCCACTTCCCCTGCCTCCTCTTGTTCTCTTTCTTCCACTTCTTCTTTATCCTCTCCTTTCCTTTCTTTTCTTCCTCTTCATGTCCTTCGTCTTCTTCCTTTCCTTCTTCATAACCCTCTTTTTGTCCTTCTTCTGCTTCCACTTGCATTTCTACCTCTTGTTCTCCTTCTTCTCCATGATCCTCACTCCTTCAACTACTTCTTCTTCTTCCTCTTGTTGACCTTCTTCTACTTCTACATCCACTTGTTCTTCTTCTTCCCTCTCTTCACCTTCTTGCCCTTCTTCTGCCTACACTACTTCTTCTTCCTCCCCTGTTTCTTCCCCTCCTTGTTCCACTTCTTCTTCATCCCCTTTCCTTCCATTGCTTTTTCTTCCTCCTTTTTTTCTCATTCTTCCACTTCTTCTTCTTCTTCCTATATTGTTCTCCTTCTTCCACTTGCACTTCTTCCTTTTCTTCTCGTTCTTCCACTTCTTCTTCTTCCTCTTGTTCTCCTTCTGCCACCTCTTCTCCCTCCTCCCGTTCTCCTACTTCCACTTCTTCTTTTTCATCTCCTTTCATTCCACTACTTCCTTCTATTCCTATTATTCTCTCCTTCTACCACTTCTTCTACTTCTACTTGTTGTTCTTCTTCATTTTCGTCTCCTTCTTCCGCTTCTTCTGCTTACACTTCTTCTTCTTCCTCTTCTTCCATTTCTTCTCCTTCGACAACTTCTTCTTCTTTCCTTTCCGTCTTCCCCTTCCTCTTTTTCTCCATCCCCCACTTTTGTTGCGTCCCATTGCTGCTCTTCCTCTTCTTCTCCTTCCCCCAAATCTTATGATTACACTTCTTCTTCTTCTTCCTCTTCTCCTCCAGTTTCCACTTCTTCTGCTTCTTCTTCCCTTCCCTTCCCCTCCTTCTTCCTTTTCCTCCTTTTCTCCTTGTTCCAATTCTTCTTCTTCATCTCACTTCCTTCCATTACTTCTTCTTCCTCGTCTTGTTCAAGTTCTTTACTTTCCACATTTTCTTCTTCTTCCTTTTCTTCTCCTTCTTCCACTTCTTCTAGTTACTATCCTTCTTCTTCCTCTTCTTATCTTTCTTCCACTTCTCCTGCCTCCTCTTGTTCTCTTTCTTAAACTTCTTCATCCTCTCTTTTCTTTTCTTTTCTTCCTCCTCATCTCTTGTTCTTCTTCCTTTCCTTCGTCATATCCCTCTTTTTCTCCTTCTTCTGCTTCCACTTGCATTTATACCTCTTGTTCTCCTTCTTCCACTTCTTCTCCATGATCCCCACTCCTTCAACTACTTCTCCTTCTTCCTCTTGTTCACCTTCTTCCACTTCTACTACATCCTCCTGTTCTTCTTCTTCCGTCTCTTCTCCTTCTTGCCCTTCTTATGTCTACACTACTTCTTCTTCCTCCCCTTCTTCTTCTCCTCCTTGTTCCACTTCTGCTTCATCCCCTTTCCTTCCATTGCTTCTTCTTCCTCCTCTTTTTCTCATTCTTCCACTTCTTCTTTTTCTTCCTATTGTTCTCCTTCTTTCGCTTGCACTTCTTCCTTTTCTTCTCGTTCTTCAACTTCTTCTTCTTCCTGTTCTTCTCCTTCTGCCACCTCATCTCCCTCCTCCCGTTCTCCTACTTCCACTTCTTGTTCTTCATCTCCTTTCATTCCACTACTTCCTCTTATTCCTCTTGTTCTCTCTTTCTACCACTTCTTCTACTGCTAGTTGTTGTTCTTCTTGATTTTCGTCTCCTTCCTCCGCTTTTTCTGCTTACACTTCTTCTTCCTCTTCTTCCATTTCTTCTCCTTCCACAACATCTTTTTCTTTCCTTTCCGTCTTCTCCTTCTCTTTTTCTCCATCCCCCACTTCTGTTGCTTCCCATTGTTGCTCTTCCTCTTCTTCTCCTTCCCCGAAATCTTATGCTTACATTTCTTCTTCTTCTTCCTCTTCTCCTCCAGCTTCCACTTCTTTTGCTTCTTCTTCCCTTCCTTTCCCCTCCTTCTTCCTTTTCCTCCTTTTCTCCTTCTTCCAATTCTTCTTCTTCATCTCACCTCCTTCCACTACTTCTTCTTCCTCCTCCTGTTCACCTTCTTCAACTTCTTCACTTTCAACATCTTCTTCTTCTTTTCTTCTCCTTCTTGCACTTCTTCTAGCTACTCTCCTTCTTCTTCCTCTTCTTATCTTTCTTCCACTTCTCCTGCCTCCTCTTGTTCTCTTTGTTCCACTTCTTCTTCATCCTCTCCTTTCCTTTCTTTTCTTCTCCTTCATCTCCTTCTTCTTCTTCCACTTGCATTTCTACCTCTTGTTCTCCTTCTTCCACTTCTCCTCCATCATCCCCACTCCTTTAACTACTTCTTCATCTTCCTCTTGTTCACCTTCTTCTACATCCACTTGTTCTTCTTCTTCCCTCTCTTCTCCTTCTTGCCCTTCTTCTTCCCCCGCTTCTTCTTCTCCTCCTTGTTCCACTTCTTCTTCATCCCCTCTCCTTCCATTGCTTCTTCTTCCTCCTCATTTTCTCATTCTTCCACTTCTTCTTCTTCTTCTTCCTCTTGTTCTCCTTCTTCCACTTGCACTTCTTCCTTTTGTTCTCATTCTTCCACTTGTTCTTCTTCCTCATCTTCTCCTTCTGCCACCTCTTCTCCGTCCTCCCATTCTCCTCCTTCCACTTCTTCTTCTTCATCTCCTTTCCTTCCACTACTTCCTCCTATTCCTCTTATTCTCTCCTTCTACCACTTCTTCTACTTCTACTTGTTGTTCTTCTTCATTTTCGTCTCCTTCTTCCACTTCTTCTGCTTACACTTCTTATTCTTCCTCTTCTTCCATTTCTTCTCCTTCCACAACTTCTTCTTCTTTCCTTTCCATCTTCTCCTTCCTTTTTTTCTCCATCCCCCACTTCTGTTGGTTCCCATTGTTGCTCTTCCTCTTCTTCTCCTTCCCCCAAATCTTATGCTTACACTTCTTCTTCTTCCTGTTCTCCTCCAGATTCCACTTCTTCTGCTTCTTCTTCCCTTCCCCTCCTTCTTCCTTTTCCTCCTTTTCTCCTTGTTCCAATTCTTCTTCTTCATCTCACCTCCTTCCCCTACCTCTTCTTCCTCCTCTTGTTCACTTTCTTCAACTTCTTCACTTTCCACATCTTCTTCTTCTTCCTTTTCTTCTCCTTCTTCCACTTTTCTAGTTACTCTCCTTCTTCTTCCTCTTCTTATCTTTCTTTCACTTCTGCTGCCTCCTTTTGTTCTCTTTCTTCCACTTCATCTTCATCTCCTTGTTCTTCTTCCTTTCCTTCGTCCTATCCCTCTTTTTCTCCTTCTTCTGCTTCCACTTGCATTTCTACCTCTTTTTCTCCTTCTTCCACTTCTTGTCCGTCATCCCCACTCCTTCAACCACTTCTTCTTCGTCCTCTTGTTCACCTTCTTCCACTTCTACTACATGCACTTGTTCTTCTTCTTTTCTCTCTTCTCCTTCTTGCACTTCTTCTGCCTACACTACTTCTTCTTCCTCCCCTTCTTCTTCATCCCCTTCTCTTCCATTGTCTCTCCTTCCTCCTCTTTTTCTCATTCTTCCACTGCTTCTTCTTCTTCCTATTGTGCTCCTTCTTCCATTTGCACTTCTTCCTTTTCTTCTCGTTCTTCCACTGCTTCTTCTTCCTCTTCTTCTTCTACTGCCACCTCTTCTCCCTCCTCCCGTTCTCCTTCTTCCAGTTCTTCTTCTTCATCTCTTTTCATTCCACTACTTCCTCCTATTCCTCTTATTGTCTCCTTCTACCACTTCTTCTACTTCTACTTGTTGTTCTTGTTCATTTTCGTCTCCTTCTTACGCTTCTTCTGCTTACACTTCTTCTCCTTCCTCTTCTTCCATTTCTTCTCCTTCCACAACTTCTTCTTCTTTCCTTTCCGTCTTCTCCTTCCTCTTTTTCTCCATCCCCCACTTCTGTTGCTTCCCATTGTTGCTCTTCCTCTTCTTCTCCTTCCCCAAATCTTATGCTTACACTTCTTCTTCTTCTTCCTCTTCTCCTCCAGATTCCACGTCTTCTACTTCTTCCTCCCTTCCCTTCCCCTCCTTCTTCCTTTTCCTCCTTTTCTCCTTGTTCCAATTCTTCTTCTTCATCTCACCTCCTTCCACTACTTCTTCTTCCCCCTGTTGTTCACCTTCTTCAACTTCTTCACTTTCCACATCTTCTTCTTCTTCCTTTTCTTCTCCTTCTTCCACTTCTTCTAATTACTCTCCATCTTCTTCCTCTTCTTATCTTTCTTCCACTTCTCCTGCCTCCTCTTGTTCTCTTTCTTCCACTTCTTCTTCATCCTCTCCTTTCTTTTCTTTTCTTCCTCTTCATCTCCTTCTTCTTCTTCCTTTTCATCTCCTTCTTCTTCTTCCTTTCCTTCGTCATATCCGTCTTTTTCTCCTTCTTCTGCTTCCACTTGCATTTCTACCTCTTGTTTTCCTTCTTCTACTCCATCCCCACTCTTTCAACTAGTTCTTATTCTTCCTCTTGTTCACCTTCTTCCACTTCTACTACATCCACTTGTTCTGCTTCTTCCCTCTCTTCTCCTTCTTGCCCTTCTTCTGCCTACACTACTTCTTCTTCCTCCCCTTCTTCTTCTCCTCCTTGTTCCACTTCTTCTTCATTCCCCTTTCCTTCCATTGCTTCTTCTTCCTCCTCTTTTTCTCATTCTTCCACTTCTTCTTCTTCTTCCTATTGTTCTCCTTCTTTCACTTGCACTTCTTCCTTTTCTTCTCGTTCTTCCACTTCTTCTTCTTCCTCTTCTTCTCCTTCTGCCACCTCTTCTTCCTCCTCCCGTTCTCCTTCTTCCACTTCTTCTTCTTCATCTCCTTTCAATCCACTACTTCCTGCTATTCCTCTTATTCTTTCCTTCTACCACTTCTTCTACTTCTACTTGTTGTCTTCTTCATTTTCGTCTCCTCATTCCGCTTCTTCTGCTTAGACTTCTTGTTCTTCCTCTTCTTCCATTTCTTCTCCTTCCACAACTTCTTCTTCTTTCCTTTCTATCTTCTCCTTCCTCTTTTTCTCCATCCACCACTTCTGTTGCATCCCATTGTTGCTCTTCCTCCTCTTCTCCTTCCCCCAAATCTTATGCTTACACTTCTTCTTCTTCCTCCTCTTCTCGTCCAAATTCCACTTCTTCTGCTTCTTCTTCCCTTCCCTTCCCCTCCTTCTTCCTTTTCCTCCTTTTCTTCTTGTTCCAACTCTTCTTCTTCATCTCACCTCCTTCCACTACTTCTTCTTCCTCCTCTTGTTCACCGTCTTCAACTTCTTGACCTTCCACATCTTCTTCTCCTTCTTTTTCTTCTCCTTCTTCCACTTCTTCTAGGTACTCTCCTTCTTCTTCCTCTTCTTCTCTTTCTTCCACTTCTCCTGCCTCCTCTTGTTCTCTTTCTTCCACTTCTTCTTCATCCTCTCCTTTCCTTTCTTTTCTTCCTCTTCATCTCCTTCTTCTTCCTCCTTTCCTTCGTCATATCCCTCCTTTTCTCCTTCTTCTGCTTCTAGTTGTATTTCTACATCTTGTTCTCCTTCTTCCACTTCTTCTCCATCATCCCCACTCATTCAACTACTTCTTCTTCTTCCTCTTGTTCCATCTCTACTACATCCACTTGTTCTTCCTCTTCATCTCACCTCCTTCCACTACTTCTTCTTCCTCCTGTTGTTCACCTTCTTCACTTTGCACATCTTCTTCTTCTTCCTTTTCTTCTCCTTCTTCAACTTCTTCTAGTTACTCTCCTTCTTCTTCCTTTTCTTATCTTTCTTCCACTTCTCCAGCCTCCTCTTGTTCTCTTTCTTCCACTTCTTCTTCATCCTCTCCTTTACTTTCTTTTCTACCTCTTCATCTCCTTCTTCTTCCTCCTTTCCTTCGTCATATCCCTCTTTTTCTCCTTCTTCTGCTTCCAGTTGTATTTCTACATCTTGTTCTCCTTCTTCCACTTCTTCTCCATCATCCCCACTCCTTCAACTACTTCTTCTTCTTCCTCTTGTTCACCTTCTTCCACCTCTACTACATCCACTTGTTCTTCTTCTTCCCTCTCTTCTCCTTCTTGCCCTTCTTCTGCCTACACTACTTCTTCTTCCTCCCCTTCTTCTTCTATTCCTTGTTCCACTTCTTCTTGATTCCCTTTTCCTTCCATTGCTTCTTCTTCCTCCTCTTTTTCTCATTCTTCCACTTCTTCTTCTTCTTCCTATTGTTCTCCTTCTTCCACTTGCACTTCTTCCTTTTCTTCTCGTTCTTCCACTTCTTCTTCTTCCTCTTCTCCTTCTGCCACCTCTTCTTCCTCCTCCTGTTCTCCTTCTTCCACTTCTTCTTCTTCATCTCCTTTCATTCCATTACTTCCTCTTATTCCTGTTATTATCTCCTTCTACTAGTTCTTCTACTTATACTTGTTGGTCTTCTTCATTTTCGTCTCCTTCTTCCGCTTCTTCTGCTTACACTTTTTCTTCTTCCTCTTCCATTTCTTCTCCTTCCTTTTCTTCTATTTCCTCTTCTTCCACAACTTCTTCTTTCATTTCCATCTTCTGCTTCTTGTTTTTCTCCATCCCCCACTTCTGTTGCTTCCCATTGTTGCTCTTCATCTTCTTCTCCTTCCCCCAAATCTTATGCTTACACTTCTTCTTCTGTTTGCTCTTCTCCTCTAGATTCCACTTCCTCTGCTTCTTCTTCCCTTCCCCTCCCCTCGTTCTTCCTTTTCCTCCTTTTCTCCTTGTTCCAATTCTTCATCTTCATCTCACCTCCTTCCACTACTTCTTCTTCCTCCTCTTGTTCACCTTCTTCAACTTCTTCGCTTTCCACATCTTCTTCTTCTTCCTTTTCTTCTCCTTTTTCCACTTCCTCTCCATCATCCCCACTCCTTCAACTACTTCTTCTTCTTCCTCTTGTTCACCTTCTTCCACTTCTACTACATCCACTTGTTCTTCTTCTTCCCTCTCTTCTCCTTCTTTCCCTTCTTCTGCCTACACTACTTCTACTTCCTCCCCTTCTTCTTCATCTTCCCTCTCTTCTCCTTCTTGCCCTTCTTCTGCCTAGACTACTTCTTCTTCCTCCCCTTCCTTCTTCTCCTCCTGGTTCCACTTCTTCTTCATTCCCCTTTCCTTCCATTGCTTCTTCTTCCTCCTCTTTTTCTCATTCTTCCACTTCTTCTTGTTCTTCCTATTGTTCTCCTTCTTCGACTTGCACTTCTTCGTTTTCTTCTCGTTCTACTGCTTCTTCTTCTTCCTCTTCTTCTCCTTCTACCACCTCTTCTCCCTCCTCGCGTTCTCCTTCTTCCACTTCTTATTTTTCATCTCCTTTCATCCCACTACTTCCTCCTATTCCTCTTATTCTCTCCTTCTACCACTTCTTCTACTTCTACTTGTTGTTCTTCTTCATTTTCGTCTCCTTCTTCCGCTTTTTCTGCTTACACTTCTTCTTCTTCCTCTTCTTCCATTTCTTCTCCTTCCACACCTTCTTCTTCTTTCCTTTCCGTCTTCTCCTTCCTCTTTTTCTCCATCCCCCACTACTGTTGCTTCCCATTTTTGCTCTTCCTCTTCTTCTCCTTCCACCAAATCTTATGCTTACACTTCTTCTTCTTCTTCCTCTTCTCCTCTAAATTCCACTTCTTCTGCTTCTTCTTCCCTTCCCTTCCCCTCCTTCTTCCTTTTACTCCTTTTCTCCTTGTTCCAATTCTTCTTCTTAATCTCACTTCCTTCTACTACTTCTACTTCCTCCTCTTGTTCAACTTCTTCAACTTCTTCACTTTCCACATCTTCTTCTTCTTCCGTTTCTTCTCCTTCTTCCACTTCTTCTAGTTACTATCCTTCTTCTTCCTCTACTTATCTTTCTTCCACTTCTCCTGCCTCCTCTTATTCTCTTTCTTCCATTTCTTCTTCATCCTTTTTTTTCCTTTCTTTTCTTCCTCTTCATCTCCTTCTTCTTCTTCCTTTCCTTCGTCATATCCCTCTTTGTCTCCTTCTTCTGCTTCCACTTGCATTTGTACCTCTTGTTCTCCTTCTTCCACGTCTTCTCCATCATCCAGACTCCTTCAATTACTTCTTCTTCTTCCTCTTGTTAACTTTCTTCCACATCTACTACATCCACTTGTTCTTCTTCTTCCTTCTCTTCTCCTTCTTGCCCTTCTTCTGCCTACACTGCTTCTTCTTCCTCCCCTTCTTCTTCTCCTCCTTCTTCCACTTCTTCTTCATTCCCCTTTCCTTCCATTGCTTCTTCTTCCTCCTTTTTTTCTCATTCTTCCACTTCTTCTTCTTCTTTTTCCTATTGTTCTCCTTCTTCCACTTGCACTTCTTCCTTTTCTTCTCGTTCTTCCACTTCTTCTTCTTCCTCTTCTTCTCCTTCTGCCACCTCTTCTTCCTCCTCCCATTCTCCTTCTTCCACTTTTTCTTCTTCATCTCCTTTTATTCCACTGCTTCCTTCTATTCCTCTTATTCTCTCCTTCTACCACTTCCTCTACTTCTAATTGTTGTTCTTCTTCATTTTCGTCTCCTTCTTCCGCTTCGTGTGCTTACACTTCTTCTTCTTCCCCTTCTTCCACTTGTTCTCCTTCCACAACTTATTCTTCTTTCCTTTCCGTCTTCTCCTTCCTCTTTTTCTCCATCCCCCACTTCTGTTGCTTCCCATTGTTGCTCTTCCTCTTCTTTTCCTTCCCCCGAATACTATGCTTACACTACTTCTTCTTCCTCCCCTTCATCTTCTCCTCGTTGTTCCACTTCTTGTTCATCCCCTTTCCTTCCATTGCTTCTTCCTCCTCCTCTTTTTCTCTTACTTCCACTTCTTCTTCTTCTTCTTCCTATTGTTCTCCTTCTTCCACTTGCATTTCTTCCTTTTCTTCTCGTTCTTCCACTTCTTCTTCTTCCTCTTCTTCTCCTTCTGCCACCTCTTCTTCCTCCTCCCGTTCTCCTTCTTCCAATTCTTCCTCTTCTTCTCCTTCCCCCAAATCTTATGCTTACACTTCTCCTTCTTCTTCCTCTTCTCCTCCAGATTCAACTTCTTCTGCTTCTTCTTCCCTTCCCTTCCCCTCCTTCTTCCTTTTCCTCCTTTTCTCCTTGTTCCAATTCTTCTTCTTCATATCATCTCCATCCACTACTTCTTCTTCCTCCTCTTGTTCACCTTCTTCAACTTCTTCGCTTTCCACATCTTCTTCTTCTTCCTTTTCTTCTCCTTCTTCCACTTCTTCTAGTTACTCTTCTTCGTCTTCCTCTTCTTATCTTTCTTCCGCTTGTCCTGCCTCCTCTTGTTCTCTTTCTTCCACTTCTTCTCCATCATCCCCACTCCTTCAACTACTTCTTCTTCTTCCTCTTGTTCACCTTCTTCCACTTCTACTACATCCACTTGTTCTTTTTCTTCCCACTCTTCTCCTTCTTGCCCTTCTTCTGCCAACACTACTTCTTCTTCGTCCCCTTCTTCTTCTCCTCCTTGTTCCACTTCTTCTTCATCCCCTGTCCTTCCATTACCTCTTCTTCCTCCTCTTTTTCTCATTCGTCCATTGCTTCTTCTTCTTCCTATTGTTCTCCTTCTTCCACTTGCACTTCTTCCTTTTCTTCTCATTCCTCCACTTCTTCTTCTTCCTCTTCTTCTCCTACTGCCACCTCTTCTCCGTCCTCCGGTTCTCCTTCTTCCAGTTCTTCTTCTTCATCTCCTTTCATTCCACTACTTCCTCCTATTCCTCTTATTCTCTCCTTCTACCACTTCTTCTCCTTCTACTTGTTGTTCTTCTTCATTTTCGTCTCCTTCTAACACTTCTTCTGCTTACACTTCTTCTTCTTCCTCTTCTTCCATTTCTTCTCCTTCCACAACTTATTCTTCTTTCCTTTCTGTCTTCTCCTTCCTCTTTTTCTCCATCCCCCACTTTTGTTGCTTCCGATTGTTGCTCTTCCTCTTCTTTTCCTTCCCCCGAATATTATGCTTACACTTCTTCTTCTTCTTCCTCTTCTCCTCCAGATTCCACTTCTTCTGCTTCTTCTTCCCTTCCCTTCCCTTCCCTTCCCCTCCTTCTTCCTTTTCCTCCTTTTCTCCTTGTTCCAATTTTTCTTCTTCATCTCACCTCCTTCCACTACTTCTTCTTCCTCCTCTTGTTAACCTTCTTCAACTTCTTCACTTTCGACATCTTCTTCTTCTTCCTTTTCTTCTCCTTCTTCCACTTCTTCTAGTTACTCTCCTTCTTCTTCCTCTTCTTATCTTTCTTCCACTTGTCCTGCCTCCTCTTGTTCTCTTTCTTCCACTTCTTCTTCATCCTCTCATTTCCTTTCTTTTCTTCCTTTCCTTCGTCATATCCCTCTTTTTCTCCTTCTTCTGCTTCCACTTGCATTTGTACCTCTTGTTCTCCTTCTTCCACGTCTTCTCCATCATCCCCACTCCTTCAATTACTTCTTCTTCTTCCTCTTGTTCACCTTCTTCCCTCTCTTCTCCATCTTGCCCTTCTTCTACCTACACTGCTTCTTCTTCCTCCCCTTCTTCTTCTCCTCCTTCTTCCACTTCCTCTTCATTCCCCTTTCCTTCCATTGCTTCTTCTTCCTCCTCTTTTTCTCCTTCTGCCACCTCTTCTTCCTCCTACCGTTCTCCTTCTTCCATTTCTTCTTCTTCATCTCCTTTCATTCCACTGCTTCCTCCTATTCCTCTTATTCTCTCCTTCCACCACTTCTTCTACTTCTACATGTTGTTCTTCTTCATTTTCGTCTCCTTCTTCCGCTTTTTCTGCTTACACTTCTTCTTCTTCCTTTTCTTCCATTTCTTCCCCTTCCACAACTTCTTCTTCTTTCCTTTCCGTCTTCTCCTTCCTCTTTTTCTCCATCCCCCACTTCTGTTGCATCCCATTGCTGCTCTTCCTCTTCTTCTCCTTCCCCCAAATCTTATGCTTACACTTCTTCTTCTTCTTCTTCCTCTTCTCCTCCAGTTTCCACTTCTTCTGCTTCTTCTTCCCTTTGCTTTCCCTCCTTCTTCCTTTTCCTCCTTTTTTCCTTGCTCCAATTCTTCTTCTTCATCTCACTTCCTTCCACTACTTCCTCCTCCTGTTCACCTTCTTCAACTTCTTCACTTTCCACATCTTCTTCTTCTTCCTTTTCTTCTCCTTCTTCTCCTTCTTCTATTTACTCTCCTTCTTCTTCCACTTCTTCTTCATCCTCTCCTTTCCTTTCTTTTTTTTCTCTTTCTTCTTCTTCCTTTTATTCGTCATATCCCTCTTTTTCTCCTTCTTCTGCTTCCACTTGCATTTCTACCTCTTGTTCTCCTTCTACCTCTTGTTCACCATCTTCCACCTCTACTACATCTACTTGTTGTTCTTCTTCCCTCTCTTGTCCTTCTTGCCCTTCTTCTGCCTATACTACTTCTTCTTCCTCCCCTTCTTCTTCTCCTCCTTGTTCCACTTCTTCTTCATTCCCCTTTCCTTCCATTGCTTCTTCTTCCTCCTCTTTTTCTCATTCTTCCACTTGCAATTCTTCCATTTCTTCTCGTTCTTCCACTTCTTGTTCTTCCTCTTCTTCTCCTTCCACCACCTCTTCTCCCTCGTCTCGTTCTCCTTCTTCATCTCCTTTCAGTCCACTACTTCCTCCTATTCCTCTTATTCTCTCCTTCTACCACTTCTTCTATTTCTACTTGTTGTTCTTCTTCATTTTCGTCTCCTTCTTCTGCTTTCACTTCTTCTTCTTCCTCTTCTTCCATTTCTTCTCCTTGCACAACTTCTTCTTTCCTTCCCGTCTCCTCCTTCCTCTTTTTCTCCATCCCCCACTTTTGTTGCTTCCCATTGTTGCTCTTCCTCTTCTTCTCCTTCCCCCAAATCTTATGCTTACACTTCTTCTTCTTCTTCCTTTTCTCCCCCAGATTCCACTTCTTCTGTTTCTTCTTCCCTTCCCTTCCCTCCTTCTTCCTTTTCCTCCTTTTCTCGTTGTTCCAATTCTTCTTCTTTGTCTCACCTCCTTCCACTACTTCTTCTTCCTCCTCTTGTTCACCTTCTTCAATTTCTTCACTTTCCACATCTTGTTCTTCTTCCTTTTCTTCTCCTTCTTCCACTTCTTCTAGTTACTCTCCTTCTTCTTCCTCTTCTTATCTTTCTTCCACTTCTCCTGCCTCCTCTTGTTCTCTTTCTTCCACTTCTTCTTCATCCTCTCCTTTCCTTTCTTTTCTTCCTCTTCATCTGCTTCTTCTTCTTCCTTTCCTTCGTCATATCCCTCTTTTTCTCCTTCTTCAGCTTCCACTTGCATTTCTACCTCTTCTTCTCCTTCTTCCACTTCTTCTCCATCATCCCCACTCCTTCAACTACTTCTTCTTGTTCGTCTTGTTCACCTTCTTCCTCTTCTACTACATCCACTTGTTCTTCTTCTTCCCGCTCTTCTCCATCTTGTTCCACTTGTTCTTCCACTTCTTCTTCTTCCTCTTCTTCTCCTTCTGCCACCTCTTCTCCCTCCTCCCGTTCTCCTACTTCCACTTCTTCTTCGTCATCTCCTTTCATTCCACTACTTCCTCCTATTCCTCTTATTCTCTCTTGTACCACTTCTTCTACTTCTACTTGTTGTTCTTCTTCATTTTCGTCTGCTTCTTCCGCTTCTTCTGCTTACACTTCTTTTTCTTCCTCTTGTTCCACTTCTTCTCCTACCACAACTTCTTATTCTTTCCTTTCCGTCTTCTCCTTCCTCTTTCTCTCCATCCCCCACTTCTGTTGCTTCCCATTGTTGCTCTTCCTCTTTTTCTCCTTCCCCCAAATCTTATGCTTACACTTCTTCTTCTTCTTCTTCCTCTTCTCCTCCAGATTCCACTTCTGCTTCTTCTTCCTTTCCCTTCCTGTTGTTCTTCCTTTTACTCCTTTTCTCCTTGTTCCAATTCTTCTTCTTCATCTCACCTCCTTCCACCACTTTTTCTTCCTCCTCTTGTTCACCTTCTTCAATTTCTTCACTTTCCACATCTTGTTCTTCTTCCTTTCTTCTCCTTCTTCCACTTCTTCTGGTTACTCTCCTTCTTCTTCCTCTTCTTATCTTTCTTCCACTTCTCCTGCCTCCTCTTGCTCTCTTTCTTCCACTTCTTGTTCATCCTCTCTTTTCCTTTCTTTTCTTCCTCTTCATCTCCTTTTTCTTCTTCCTTTCCTTCATCATATCCCTCTTTTTCTCCTTCTTCTGCTTCCACTTGCATTTCTACCTCTTGTTCTCCTTCTTCCACTTCTTCGCCATAATCCCCACTCCTTCAACTACTTCTTCTTCCTCTTGTTAACCTTCTTCCACTTCTACTACACCCATTTGTTCTTCTTCTTCCCTCTCTTCTTCTTCTTGCCCTTCTCCTACCTACACTACTTCTTCTTCCTCCCCTTCTTCTTCTCCTCCTTCTTCCACTTCTTCTTCATCCCCTTTCCTTCCATTACTTCTTCTTCTTCCTCTTTTTCTCATTCTTCCACTTGTTGTTCTTCTTCTTCTTCCTATTGTTCTCCTTCTTCCACTTGCACTTCTTCCTTTTCTTCTCGTTCTTCCACTTCTTCTTCTTCCTCTTCTTCTCCTTCTGCCACCTCTTCTCCCTCCTCCCGTTCTCCTTCTTCCACTTCTTCTTCGTCATCTCCTTTCATTCCACTACTTCCTCCTATTCCTCTTATTCTCTCCTTCTACCACTTCTTCTACTTCTACTTGTTGTTCTTGTTCATTTTCGTCTATTTCTTTCGCTTCTTCTGCTTACACTTCTTCTTCTTCCATTTCTTCTCTTACCACAACTTCTTCTTCTTTCCTTTCCGTCTTCTCCTTCCTCTTTCTCTCCATCCCCCACTTCTGTTGCTTCCCATTGTTGCTCTTCCTCTTCTTCTCCTTCCCCCAAATCTTATGCTTACACTTCTTCTTCTTCTTCCCTTCCCTTCCCTACCCGTCCTTCTTCCTTTTCCTCCTTTCCTCCTTGTTCCATTTCTTTTTCTTCATCTCACCTCCTTCCACTACTTCTTCTTGCTCCTCTTGTTCACCTTCTTCAATTTCTTCACTTTCCACATCCTTTTCTTCTTCCTTTTCTTCTCCTTCTTCCACTTCTTCTAGTTACTCTCCTTCTTCTTCCTCTTCTTATCCTTCTTCCACTTCTCCTGCCTCATCTTGTTCTCTTTCTTCCACTTCTTGTTCATCCTCTCCTTTCCTTTCTTTTCTTCCTCTTCATCTCCTTTTTCTTCTTCCTTTCCTTCGTCATATCCCTCTTTTTCTCCTTCTTCTGCTTCCACTTGCATTTCTACCTCTTGTTCTCCTTCTTCCACTTCTTCGCCATAATCCCCACTCCTTCAACTACTTCTTCTTCCTCTTGTTCACCTTCTTCCACTTCTACTACATCCACTTGTTCTTCTTCTTCCCTCTCTTCTTCTTCTTGCCCTTCTCCTACCTACACTACTTCTTCTTCCTCCCCTTCTTCTTGTCCTCCTTCTTCCACTTCTTCTTCATCCCCTTTCCTTCCATTACTTCTTCTTCCTCCTCTTTTTCTCATTCTTCCACTTGTTCTTCTTCTTCTTCTTCTTCCTATTGTTCTCCTTCTTCCACTTGCACTTCTTCCTTTTCTTCTCGTTCTTCCACTTCTTCTTCTTCCTCTTCTTCTCCTTCCGCCACCTCTTCTCCCTCCTCCCGTTCTCCTTCTTCCACTTCTTCTTCTTCATCTCCTTTCATTCCACTACTTCCTCCTATTCCTCTTATTCTCTCCTTCTACCACTTCTTCTACTTCTACTTGTTGTTCTTCTTCATTTTCGTCTCCTTCTTCCGCTTCTTCTGCTTACACTTCTTCTTCTTCCTCTTCTTCCTTTTCTTCTCTTACCACAACTTCTTCTTCTTTCCTTTCCGTCTTCTCCTTCCTCTTTCTCTCCATCCCCCACTTCTGTTGCTTCCCATTGTTGCTCTTCCTCTTCTTCTCCTTCCCCCAAATCTTATGCTTACACTTCTTCTTCTTCTTCCTCTTCTCCTCCAGATTCCACTTCTGCTTCTTCTTCCCTTCCCTTCCCTTCCCGTCCTTCTTCCTTTTCCTCCTTTTCTCCTTGTTCCAATTCTTCTTCTTCATCTCACCTCCTTCCACTACTTCTTCTTGCTCCTCTTGTTCACCTTCTTCAATTTCTTCACTTTCCACATCCTTTTCTTCTCCTTCTTCCACTTCTTCTAGTTACTCTCCTTCTTCTTCCTCTTCTTATCTTTCTTCCACTTCTCCTGCCTCCTCTTGTTCTCTTTCTTCCACTTCTTGTTCATCCTCTCCTTTCCTTTCTTTTCTTCCTCTTCATCTGCTTTTTCTTCTTCCTTTCCTTCGTCATATCCCTCTTTTTCTCCTTCTTCTGCTCCCACTTGCATTTCTACCTCTTGTTCTCCTTCTTCCACTTCTTCGCCATAATCCCCACTCCTTCAACTACTTCTTCTTCCTCTTGTTCACCTTCTTCCACTTCTACTACATCCACTTGTTCTTCTTCTTCCCTCTCTTCTCCTTCTTGCCCTTCTTCTGCCTACCATACTTCTTCTTCCTCCCCTTCTTCTTCTCCTCCTTGTTCCACTTCTTTTTCATCCCCTTTCCTTCCATTACCTCTTCTTCCTCCTCTTTTTCTCATTCGTCCACTGCTTCTTCTTCTTCCTATTGTTCTCCTTCTTCCACTTGCACTTCTTCCTTTTCTTCTTGCTCTTCCACTTCTTCTTCTTCCTCTTCTTCTCCTACTGCCACCTCTTCTCCGTCCTCCGGTTCTCCTTCTTCCAGTTCTTCTTCTTCATCTCCTTTCATTCCACTACTTCCTCCTATTCCTCTTATTCTCTCCTTCTACCACATCTTCTACTTCTACTTGTTGTTCTTCTTCATTTTCGTCTCCTTCTTACACTTCTTCTGCTTACACTTCTTCTTCTTCCTCTTCTTCCATTTCTTTTCCTTCCACAACTTATTCTTCTTTCCTTTCCGTCTTCTCCTTCCTCTTTTTCTCCATCCCCCACTTTTGCTGCTTCCCATTGTTGCTCTTCCTCTTCTTTTCCTTCCCCCGAATATTATGCTTACACTTCTTCTTCTTCTTCCTCTTCTCCTCCAGATTCCACTTCTTCTGCTTCTTTTTCCCTTCCCCTCCTTCTTCCTTTTCCTCCTTTTCTCCTTGTTCCAATTTTTCTTCTTCATCTCACCTCCTTCCACTACTTCTTCTTCCTCCTCTTGTTAACCTTCTTCAACTTCTTCACTTTCCACATCTTCTTCTTCTTCCTTTTCTTCTCCTTCTTCCACTTCTTCTAGTTACTTTCCTTCTTCTTCCTTTTGTTATCTTTCTTCCACTTGTCCTGCCTCCTCTTGTTCTCTTTCTTCCACTTCTTCTTCATCCTCTCATTTCCTTTCTTTTCTTCCTTTCCTTCGTCATATCCCTCTTTTTCTCCTTCTTCTGCTTCCACTTGCATTTCTACCTCTTGTTCTCCTTCTTCCACTTCTTCTCCATCATCCCCACTCCTTCAACTACTTCTTCTTCTTCCTCTTGTTCACCTTCTTCCATTTCTACTACATCCACTTGTTCTTCTTCTTGCCTCTCTTCTCCTTCTTGCCCTTCTTCTGCCTACACTACTTCTTGTTCCTCCCACTTCTTCTTCATCCCCTTCCCCTCCATTACTTCTTCTTCCTCCTCTTCTTCTCATTCTTCCACTTACACTTCTTCCTATTGTTCTCCTTCTTCCACTTACACTTCTTCCTTTTCTTCTGGTTCTTTCACTTCTTCTTCTTCCTCTTCTTCTCCTTCTGCCTCCTCTTCTTCCTGCTCCCGTTCTCCTTCTTCCACTTCTTCTTCTTCTTCTTCATCTCCTTTCATTCTACTACTTCCTCCAATTCCTCTTATTCTCTCCTTCTACCACTTCTTCTACTTCTACTTATTGTTCTTCTTCATTTTCGTCTCCTTCTTCCGCTTCTTCTGCTTACACTTCTTCTTCTTCCTCTTCTTCCATTTCTTCTCCTTCCACAACTTCTTCTTCTTTCCATTTTCCGTCTTCTCCTTCCCCTTTTTCCCCATCCCCCACTGCTGTTGCTTCCAATTATTGCACTTCCTCTTCTTCTCCTTCCACCAAATCTTATGCTTACACTTCTTCTTCTTCTTCCTCTTCTCCTCCAGATTCCACTTCTTCTGCTTCTTCTTCCCTTCCCTTCCCCTCCTTCTTCGTTTTCCTCCTTTTCTCCTTGTTCCAATGCTTCTTCTTGATCTCAATTCCTTCCACTACTTCTTCTTCCTCCTCTTCTTCACCTTCTTCACTTTCCACATCTTCTTCTTCTTCCTTTTCTTCTCCTTCTTCCACTTCGTCTAGTTACTCTCCTTCTTCTTCCTCTTCTTATCTTTCTTCCACTTCTCCTGCCTCCTCTTGTTCTCTTTCTTCCACTTCATCTTTATCCACTCCTTTCCTTTCTTTTCTTCCTCTTTATCTCCTTCTTCTTCTTCCTTTCCTTCATCATATACCTCTTTTTCTCCTTCTTCTGCTTCCACTTGCATTTCTACCTCTTGTTCTGCTTCTTCCACTTCTACTCCATCATCCCCACTCCTTCAACTACTTCTTCTTCTTCCTCTTGTTCACCTTCTTCCACTTCTACTACATCCACTTGTTCTTCTTCTTCCCTCTCTTCTCCTTCTTGCCCTTCTTCTGCCTACACTACTTCTTCTTCCCCTCCTTGTTCCACTTCTTCTTGATCCCATTCCCTTCCATTGCTTCTTCTTCTTCCTCTTCTTCCATTTCTTTTCCTTCCACAACTTCCTTTTCTTTCCTTTCCATCTTTTCCTTCCTTTTTTACTCCCTCCCCCACTTCTGTTGCTTCCCATTGTTGCTCTTCCTCTTCTTCTCCTTCCCCCAAATCTTATGCTTACACATCTCCTTCTTCTTCCTCCTTTCCTTCATCATATCCCTCTTTTTCTCCTTCTTCTGCTTCCACTTGCATTTCTACCTCTTTTTCTCCTTCTTCCACTTCTTCTCCATCATCCCCACTCCTTCAACTACTTCTTCTTCTTCCTCTTGTTCACCTTCTTCCACTTCTACTATATCCACTTGTTCTTCTTCTTCGCTCTCTTCTCCTTCTTGCCCTTCTTCTGCCTACACTACTTCTTCTTCCTCCCCTTCTTCTTCTCCTCCGTGTTCCACTTCTTCTTCATCCCATTTCCTTCCATTGCTTCTTCTTCCGCCTCTTTTTCCCATTCTTCCACTTCTTCTTCTTCTTCCTATTGTTCTCCTTCTTCCACTTGCAACTCTTCCTTTTCTTCTCATTCTTCCACTTCTTCTTCTTCCTCTTCTTCTCCTTCTGCCACCACTTCTCCCTCCTCCTATTCTCCTTCTTCCACTTCTTTTTCTTCATCTCTTTTCATTCCACTACTTTCTCCTATTCCTCTTATTCTCTCCTTCTACCACTTCTTCTACTTCTACTTGTTGTTCTTCTTCATTTTCGTCTCCTTCTTCCGCTTCTTCTGCTTACACTTCTTCTTCTTCCTCTTCTTCCATTTCTTCTCCTTCCACCACTTCTTCTTCTTTCCTTTCCGTCTTCTCCTTCCTCTTTTTCTCCATCCCCCAGTTCTGTTGCTTCCCATTGTTGCTCTTCCTCTTCTTCTCCTTCCCAAAAATCTTATGCTTACACTTCGTCTTCTTCTTCCTCTTCTCCTCCAGATTCCACTTCTTCTGCTTCTTCTTCCCTTCCCTTCCCCTCCTTCTTCCTTTTCCTCCTTTTCTCCTAGTTCCAATTCTTCTTCTTCATCTCAGCTCCTTCCACTACTTCTTCTTCCTCCTCTTGTTCACCTTCTTCAACTTCTTCACTTTCCACATCTTCTTCTTCTTCCTTTTCGTCTCGTTCTTCCACTTCTTCTAGTTACTCTCGTTCTTCTTCCTCTTCTTATCTTTCTTCCACTTATCCTGGCTCATCTTGTTCTCTTTCTTCCACTTCTTCTTCATCCTCTCCTTTCCTTTCTTTTGTTCATCTTCATCTCCATCTTCTTGTTCCTTCCTTCGTCATATCCCTCTTTTTCTCCTTCTTCTGCTTCCACTTTCATTTCTACCTCTTGTTCTCCTTCTTCCACTTCTTCTCCATCATCCCCGCTCCTGCAATTACTTCTTCTTCTTCCTCTTCTTCACCTTCTTCCACTACTACTACATCCACTTGTTCTTCTTCTTCCCTCTCGTCTCCTTCTTGCTCTTCTTCTGCCTACACTACTTCTTCTTTCTCCGCTTCTTCTTCTCCTCCTTGTTCCACTTCTTCTTCATCCCCTTTCCTTCCATTGCTTCTTCTTGCTCCTCTTTGTCTTATTCTTCCATTTCTTCTTCTTCTTCTCATTGTTCTCCTTCTTCCACTTGCACTTCTTCCTTTTCTTCTCGTTCTTCCACTTCTTCTAGTTACTCTCCTTGTTCTTCCACTTGTACTTCTTCCTTTTCTTCTCGTTCTTCCACTTCTTCTTCTTCCTCTTCTTCTCCTTCTGCCAGCTGTTCTCCCTCCTTCCGTTCTGCTTATTCCACTTCTTATCTTTCATCTGCTTTCATTCCACTACTTCCTCTTATTCCTGTTATTCTATCCTTCTACCACTTCTTCTACTTCTACTTGTTGTTCTTCTTCATTTTCGTCTCCTTCTTCCACTTCTTCTTCTTCCTCTTCTTACACTTTTTCTTGTTCTTCCTCTTCTCCTCCAGTTTCCACTTCTTCTGCTTCTTCTACCCTTCCCTTCCCCTCCTTCTTCCTTTTCCTCCTTTTCTCCTTGTTCGAATTCTTCTTCTTCATCTCACTTGCTTCCACTACTTCTTCTTCCTCCTCTTGTTCACCTTCTTCAACTTCTTCACTTTCTACATCTTCTTCTTCTTCCTTTTCTTCTCCTTCTTCCACTTCTTCTAGTTACTATCCTTCTTCTTCCTCTTCTTATCTTTCTTCCACTTCTTCTGCCTCCTCTTGTTCTCTTTCTTCCACTTCTTCTTGATCCTCTCTTTTCCTTCCTTTTTTTCCTCTTCATCTCCTTCTTCTTCCTTTCCTTCGTCATATCCCTCTTTTTCTCCTTCTTCTGCTTCCACTTGCATTTGTACCTCTTGTTCTTCACCTTCGATGTCTTCTCCATCATCCCGACTCCTTCAATTACTTCTTTTTCTTCCTCTTGTTCACCTTCTTCCACTTCTACTACATCCACTTGTTCTTCTTCTTCCCTCTCTTCTCCTTCTTGCCCTTCTTCTGCGTACAATACTTCTTCTTCCTCCCCTTCTTCTCCTCCTCCTTGTTCCACTGCCTCCTCATTACCCTCTCCTTCCATTGCTTCTTCTTCCTCCTCTTTTCCTCATTCTTCCACTTCTTCTTCTTCTTCCTATTGTTCTACTTCTTCCACTTACACTTCTTCCTTTTCTTCTCGTTCTTGCACTTCTTCTGCTTCTTCTTCCGTTCCCTTCCCCTCCTTCTTCCTTTTCCTCCTTTTCTCCTTGTTCCAATTCTTCTTCTTCATCTCAACGCCTTCCACAACTTCTTCTTCCTCCTCTTGTTCACCTTCTTCAACTTCTTCAATTTCCACATCTTCTTCTTCTTCCTTTTCTTCTCCTTCTCTTGCTTCTTCTAGTTACTATCCTTCTTCTTCCTCTTCTTATCTTTCTTCCACTTCTCCTGCCTCCTCTTGTTCTCTTTCTTCCACTTCTTCTTCATCCTCTCTTTTCCTTTCTTTTCTTCCTCTTCATCTCCTTCTTCTTCTTCCTTTCCTTCATCATATCCCTATTTTTCTCCTTCTTCTGCTTCCACTTGCATTTCTACCTCTTGTTCTCCTTCTTCCACTTCTTCTCCATCATCCCCACTCCTTTAACTACTTCTTCTTCTTCCTCTTGTTCACCTTCTTCCACTTCTACTACATCCACTTTTTCTTCTTCTTCCCTCTCTTCTCCTTCTTGCCCTTCTTCTGCCTACACTACTTCTTCTTCCTCCCCTTCTTGTTCTCCTCCATGTTGCACTTCTTCTTCTTCATACCCTTTCCTTCCATTGCTTCTTCTTACTACTCTTTTTCTCATTCTTCCACTTCTTCTTCTTCTTCCTATTGTTCTCCTTCTTCCACTTGAACTTCTTCCTTTTCTTCTCGTTCTTCCACTTCTTCTTCTTCCTCTTCTTCTCCTTCTGCCACCTCTTCTCCCTCCTCCCATTCTCCTTCTTCCACTTCTTCTTCTTCATCTCGTTTCATTCCACTGCTTCCTCCTATTCCTCTTATTCTCTCCTTCTTCCGTTTTTTCTGCTTACACTTCTTCTTCTTCCTTTTCTTCCATTTCTTCTCCTTCCACAACTTCTTCTTCTTTCCTTTCCGTATTCTCCTTCCTCTTTTTCTCCATCCCCCACTTCTGTTGCTTCCCATTGTTGCTCTTCCTCTTCTTCTCCTTCCCCCAAATCTTATGCTTACACTTCTTCTTCTTCTTCCTCTTCTGCTCCAGATTCTACTTCTTCTGCTTCTTCTTCCCTACCCTTCCCCTCCTTCTTCCTTTTCCTCTTTTTCTTCTTGTTCCAATTCTTCTTCACCTCACCTACTTCCAGTACTTCTTATTCCTCCTCTTGTTCACCTTGTTCAACTTCACTTTCCATATCTTCTTATTCTTCCTTTTCTTCTCCTTCTTCCACTTCTTCTAGTTATTATCCTTCTTCCTGCTCTTGTTCACCTTCTTCAACTTCCTCACTTTACACATCTTCTTCTTCTCACTTTTCTTCTCCTTCTTCCACTTCTTCTAGTTACTATCCTTCTTCTTCCTCTTCTTATCTTTCTTCCACTTCTCCTGCCTCCTCTTGTTCTCTTGCTTCCACTTCTTCTTCATCCTCTCTTTCCCTTTCTTTTCTTCCTCTTCATCTCCTTCTTCTTCTTCCTTTCCTTCGTCATGTCCCTCTTTTTCTCCTTCTTCTGCGTCCACTTGCATTTCTACCTCTTGTTCTCCTTCTTCCACGTCTTCTCCATCATCCCCACTCCTTCAATTACTTCTTCTTCTTCCTCTTGTTCACCATCTTCCACTTCTACTACATCCACTTGTTCTTCTTCTTCCCTCTCTTCTCCATCTTGCCCTTCTTCTGCCTACACTACTTCTTCCTCCCCTTCTTCTTCTCCTCCTTGTTGCACTTTTTCTTCTTCATCCCCTTTCCTTCCATTGCTTCTTCTTACTCCTCTTTTTCTCATTCTTCCACTTCTTCTTCTTCTTCCTATTGTTCTCCTTCTTCCACTTGCACTTCTTCCTTTTCTTCTCGTTCTTCCACTTCTTCTTCTTCCTCTTCTTCTCCTTCTGCCACCTCTTCTCCCTCCTCCTGTTCTCCTTCTTCCACTTCTTCTTCTTCATCTTGTTGAATTCCACTACTTCCTCCTATTCCTCTTATTCTCTCCTTCTAGCACTTCTTCTACTTCTACTTGTTGTTCTTCTTCATTTTCGTCTCCTTCTTCCGCTTCTTCTGCTTACATTTCTTCTTCTTCCTCTTCTTCATCTTTCCTTTCCGTATTCTCCTTCCTCTTTTTCTACATCCCCCACTTCTGTTGCGTCCCATTGCTGCTCTTCCTCTTCTTCTCCTTCCCCCAAATCTTATGCTTACACTTCTTCTTCTTCTTCTTCCTCTGCTCCTCCAGTTTCCACTTCTTCTGCTTCTTCTTCCCTTCGCTTCCCCTCCTTCTTGCTTTTCCTCCTTTTCTGCTTGTTCCAATTCTTCTTCTTCATCTCACTTCCTTCCACTACTTCTTCTTCCTCCTCTTGTTCACCTTCTTCAACTTCTTCACTTTCCACATCTTCTTCTTCTTCCTTTTCTTCAACTTCTTCTAGTTACTATTCTTCTTCTTCCTCCTCTTATCTTTCTTCCACTTCTCCTGCCTCCTCTTGTTCTCTTTCTTCCAATTCTTCTTCATCCTCTCTTTTCCTTTCTTTTCTTCCTCTTCATCTCCTTCTTCTTCTTCCTTTCCTTCGTCATGTCCCTCTGTTTCTCCTTCTTCTGGTTCCACTTGCATTTGTACCTCTTGTTCTCCTTCTTCCACGTCTTCTCCATCATCCCCACTCTTTCAATTACTTCTTCTTCTTCCTCTTGTTCACCTTCTTCCACTTCTACTACATCCACTTGTTCTTCTTTTTCCCTCTCTTCTCCTTCTTGCCCTTCTTCTGCCTACACTACTTCTTCTTCGTCCCCTTCTTCTTATCCTTCTTGTTTTACTTCTTCTTCTTCATCTCCTTTCCTTCCATTGCTTCTTCTTACTCCTCTTTTTCTCATTCTTCCACTTCTTCTTCTTCATCCTATTGTTCTCCTTCTTCCACTTGCACTTCTTCCTTTTCTTCTCGTTCTTCCACTTCTTCTTCTTCATCTCGTTTCAATCCACTACTTCCTCCTATTCCTCTTATTCTCTCCTTCTACCACTTCTTCTACTTCTACTTGTTGTTCTTCTTCATTTTTGTCTCCTTCTTCCGCTTCTTCTGCTTACATATCTTCTTCTTCCTCTTCTTCCATTTCTTCTCCTTCCAAAACTTCTTCTTCTTTCCTTTCCGTATTCTCCTTCCTCTTTTTCTCCATCCCCCACTTCTGTTGCGTCCCATTGCTGCTCTTCTCCTTCCCCCAAATCTTATGCTTACACTTCTTCTTCTTCTTCTTCCTCTTCTCCTCCAGTTTCCACTTCTTCTGCTTCTTCTTCCCTTCCTTTCCCCACCTTCTTGCTTTTCCTCCTTTTCTCCTTATTCCAATTCTTCTTCTTAATCTGACTTCCTTCCACTATTTCTTCTTCCTCCTCTTGTTCACCTGCTTCAACTTCTTCACTTTCCACATCTTCTTCTTCTTCCTTTTCTTCCACTTCTTCTAGTTACTATTCTTCTTCTTCCTCTTCTTATCTTTCTTCCACTTCTCCTGCCTCCTCTTGTTCTCTTTCTTCCACTTCTTCTTCATCCTCTCTTTTCCTTTCTTTTCCTCCCCTTCATCTCCTTCTTCTTCTTCTTCTTCCTTTCCTTCGTCATGTCCCTCTTATTCTCCTTTTTCTGTTTCCACTTGCATTTGTACCTCTTGTTCTCCTTATTCCACGTCTTCTCCATCATCCCCACTCTTTCAATTACTTCTTCTTCTTCCTCTTGTTCACCTTCTTCCACTTCTACTACATCCACTTGTTCTTCTTCTTCCCTCTCTTCTCCTTCTTGCCCTTCTTTTGCCTACACTACTTCTTCTTCCTCCCCTTCTTCTTATCCTTCTTGTTCCACTTCTTCTTCTTCATCCCCTTTCCTTCCATTGCTTCTTCTTACTCCTCTTTTTCTCATTCTTCCACTTCTTCTTCTTCTTCCTATTGTTCTCCTTCTTCCACTTGCACTTCCTTTTCTTCTCGTTCTTCCACTTCTTCTTCTTCCTCTTCTTCTCCTCTGCCACCTCTTCTCCCTCCTCCCGTTCCCCTTCTTCCACTTCTTCTTATTCATCTCGTTTCAATCCACTACTTCCTCCTATTCCTCTTATTCTCTCCTTCTACCACTTCTTCTACTTCTACTTGTTGTTCTTCTTCATTTTCGTCTCCTTGTTCCGCTTCTTCTGCTTACATTTCTTCTTCTTCCTCTTCTTCCATTTCTTCTCCGTATTCCCCTTCCTCTTTTTCTCCATCCACCACTTCTGTTACGTCCCATTACTGCTCTTCCTCTTCTTCTCCTTCCCCCAAATCTTATGCTTACACTTCTTCTTATTCTTCTTCCTCTTCTCCTCCAGTTTCCACTTCTTCTGCTTCTTCTTCCCTTGCCTTCCCTTCCTTCTTCCTTTTCCTCCTTTTCTCCTTGTTCCAATTCTTCTTCTTCATCTCACTTCCTTCCACTACTTCTTCTTCCTTTCCTTCGTCATATCCCTCTTTTTCTCCTTCTTCTGCTTCCACTTGCATTTGTACCTCTTGTTCTCCTTCTTCCACTTCTCCTCCATCATCCTGACTCCTTCAACTACTTATTCTTCTTCCTCTCGTTCACCTTCTTCCACTTCTACTTCATCCACTTTTTCTTCTCCTTCCCTCTCTTCTGCTTCCTACCCTTCTTCTGCCTACACCGCTTCTTCTGCTAACACTTCTTGTTCTTCCTCTTCTTCCATTTCTTCTCCTTCCACAACTTCTTCTTCTTTCCTTTCTGTCTTCTCCTTCCTCTTTTTCTCCATCCCCCACTTCTGTTGCTTCCCATTGTTTTTCTTCCTCTTCTTCTCCTTCCCCCAAATCTTATGTTTACACCTCTTCTTCTTCTTCCTCATCTCCTCCAGATTCCACTTCTTCTGCTTCTTCTTCCCTTCCCTTCCCCTCCTTCTTCCTTTTCCTCCTTTTCTCCTTGTTCCAATTCTTCTTCTTCATCTCACCTCCTTCCACAACTTCTTCTTCCTCCTCTTGTTCACCTTCTTCAACTTCTTTACTTTCCACATCTTCTTCTTCTTCCTTTTCTTCTCCTTCTCTTACTTCTTCTAGTTACTCTCCTTGTTCTTCCTCTTCTTATCTTTCTTCCACTTCTCCTGCCTCCTCTTGTTCTCTTTCTTCCACTTCTTCTTCATCCTCTCCTTTCCTTTCTTTTCTTCCTCTTCATCTCCTTCTTCTTCTTCCTTTCCTTCGTCATATCCCGCTTTTTCTCCTTCTTCTGCTTCCACTTGGATTTCTACCTCTTGTTCTCCTTCTTCCACTTCTTCTCCATCATCCCCACTCCTTCAACTACTTCTTCTTCTTCCTCTTGTTCACCTTCTTCCGTTTCTATTTCATCCACTTGTTCTTCTTCTTCCCTCTCTTCTCCTTCTTGCCCTTCTTCTGCCTACACCATTGCTTCTTCTTCCTCCTCTTTTTCTCATTCTTCGACTTCTTCTTCTTCTTCCTATTGTTCTCCTTCTTCCACTTGCATTTCTTCCTTTTCTTCTCGTTCTTCCACTTCTTCTTCTTCCTCTTCTTCTCCTTCTGCCACCTCTTCTTCCTCCTCCTCTTCTGCTTCTTCCACTTCTTCCTCTTCATCTCCTTTCATTCCACTGCTTCCTCCTATTCCTCTTATTCTCTCCGTCTACCACTTCTTCTACTTCTACTTGTTGTTCTTCTTCATTTTCGTCTCCTACTTCCGCTTCTTCTGCTTACACTTCTTCTTCTTCCTCTTCTTTAATTTCTTCTCCTTCCACATCTTCTTCTTTCCTTTCCATCTTCTCGTTCCTCTTTTTCTCCATCCCCCACTCCTATTGCTTCCCATTGTTGCTCTTCCTCTTCCTCTTCTTCTCCTTCCCCCAAATCTTATGCTTACACTTCTTCTTCTTCTTCCTCTTCCCTTACCTTTCCCTCCTTGTTCCTTTTCCTCCTTTTGTCCTTGTTCCAATTGTTCTTCTTCACCTCACCTCTTTCCACTACTTCTTCTTCCTCCTCTTGTTCACCTTCTTCACTTTCCACATCTTCTTCTTCTTCCTTTTCTTCTCCTTCTTCCACTTCTTCTAGTTACTCTCCTACTTCTTCCTCTTCTTATCTTTCTTCCACTTCTCCTGCCTCCTCTTGTTCTCTTTCTTCCACTTCTTCTTCATCCTCTCCTTTCCTTTCTTTTCTTCCTCTTCATCTCCTTCTTCTTCTTCCTTTCCTTCGTCATATCCCTCGTTTTCTCCTTCTTCTCCTTCCACTTCTTCTCCATCATCCCCACTCCTTCAACTACTTCTTCTTCTTCCTCTTCTTTACCTTCTTCCACTTCTATTACATCCACTTGTTCTTCTTCTTCGCTCTCTTCTCCTTCTTGCCTTCTTCTGCCTACACTACTTCTTCTTCCTCCTCTCCTTCTTCTCCTCCTTGTTCCACTTCTTCTTCATCCCCTTTCCTTTCATTCTTCCTCTTCCTCCTCTTTTTCGCATTCTTCCACTTCTTCTTCTTCTTCTTCTTCCTATTGTTCTCCTTCTTACACTTGCACTTCTTCCTTTTCTTCTCGTTCTTCCACTTCTTCTTCTTCCCCTTCTTCTCCTTCTGCCACCTCTTCTTCCTCCTCCCGTTCTCCTTCTTCCACTTCTTCTTCTTCATCCCGTTTCCTTCCATTGCTTCTTGTTCCTCCTCTTTTTCTCATTCTTCCACTTCTTCTTCTTCTTCTTCTTCTTCTCCTTCTGTCACTTCTTCTCCCTCCTCCCGTTCTCCTTCTTCCACTTCTTCTTCTTCATCTCCTTTCATTCCACTACTTCCTCTTATTCTTCTTATTCTCTCCTTCTTCCACTTCCTCTACTTCTACTTGTTGTTCTTCTTCATTTTCGTCTCCTTCTTCCATTTCTTCTACTTACACTTCTTCTTCTTCCTCTTCTTCCAATTCTTCTCCTTCCACAACTTCTTCTTCTTTCCTTTCCGTCTTCTCCTTCCTCTTTTTCGCCATCCCCCACTACTGTTGCTTCCCATTGTTGCTCTTCCTCTTCTTCTCCTTCCCCCAAATCTTATGCTTACACTTCTTCTCCTTCTTCCTCTTCTCTTCCAGATTCCACTTCTTCTGCTTCTTCCTCCCTTCCCTTCCCCTCCTTCTTCCTTTTCCTCCTTTTCTCCTTTCCAATTCTTTTTCTTCATCTCACCTCCTTCCACAACTTCTTCTTCCTCCTCTTGTTCACCTTCTTCAACTTCTTCACCTTCAACATCTTCTTCTTCTTCCTTTTCTTCTCCTTCTTCCACTTCTTCTAGTTACTCTCCTTCTTCTTCCTCTTCTTATCTTTCTTCCACTTCTCCTGCCTCCTCTTGTTCTTTTTGTTCCACTTCTTTTTCATCCTCTCCTTTCCTTTCTTTTCTTCTTCTTCCTCCCCTTCTTCTTCTCCTCCTTCTTCCACTTCTTCTTCATTCCCCTTTCCTTCCATTGCTTCTTCTTCCTCCTCTTTTTCTCATTCTTCCACTTCTTCTTCTTCTTCCTATTGTTCTCCTTCTTCCACTTGCACTTCTTCCTTTTCTTCTCGTTATTTCACTGCTTCTTCTTCCTCTTCTTCTCCTTCTGCCACCTCTTCTTCCTCCTCCCGTTCTCCTTCTTCCACTTCTTGTTCTTCATCTCCTTTAATTCCACTACTTCCTCCTATTCCTCTTATTCTCTCCTTCTACCACTTCTTCTACTTCTACTTGTTGTTCTTCTTCATTTTCGTCTCCTTCTTCCGCTTCTTCTGCTTAAACTTCTTCTTCTTCCAATTCTTCTCCTTCGACAACTTCTTCTTCTTTCCTTTCCGTCTTCTCGTTCCTCTTTTTCTCCATCCCCCACTTATGTTGCTTCCCATTGTTGCTCTTCCTATTCTTCTCCTTCCCCCAAATCTTATGCTTACACCTCTTCTTCTTCCTCTTCTCCTCTAGATTCCACTTCTTCTACTTCTTCTTCCCTTCCTTTCTTCCTTTTCCTCTTTTTCTCCTTGTTCCAATTCTTCTTCTTCATCTCACCTCCTTCCACTACTTCTTCTTCCTCCTCTTGTTCACCTTCTTCACTTTCCACATCTTCGTCTTCTTCCTTTTCTTCTCCTTCTTCCACTTCTTCTAGTTACTCTCCTTCTTCTTCCTCTTCTTATCTTTCTTCCACTTCGCCTGCCTCCTCTTGTCCTCTTTCTTCCACTTCTTCTTCATCCTCTCCTTTCCTTTCTTTTCTTCCTCTTCATCTCCTTCTTCTTCCTCCTTTCCTTCGTCATATCCCTCTTTTTCTCCTTCTTCTGCTTCCACTTGCATTTGTACCTCTTGTTCTCCTTCTTCCACGTCTTCTCCATCATCCCCACTCCTTCAACTACTTCTTCTTCTTCCTCCTGTTCACCTTCTTCCACTTCTACTACATCCACTTGTTCTCCTTCTTCCACTTGCACTGCTTCCTTTTCTTCTCGTTCTTCCACTTCTTCTTCTTGCTCTTCTTCTCCTTCTACCACCTCTTCATCCTCCTCCCGTTCTCCTTCTTGCACTTCTTCTTTTTCATCTCCTTTCATTCCACTACTTCCTCCTATTCCTCTTCTTCTCTCCTTCTACCAAGTCTTCTACTTCTACTTATTGTTCTTCTCCATTTTCGTCTCCTTCTTCCGCTTCTTCTGCTTACACTTCTTCTTCTTCCTCTTCCTCCATTTCTTCTCCTTCCACAACTTCTTCTTCTTTCCTTTCCGTCTTCTCCTTCCTCTTTTTCTTCTCCTTCCACTACTTCTTCTTCCTCCTCTTGTTCACCTTCTTCACTTTCCAGATCTTTTTCTTCCTTTTCTTCTCCTTATTCAGCTTCTTCTAGTTACTCTCCTTCTTCTTCCTCTTCTTATCCTTCTTCCACTTCCCCTGCCTCCTCTTGTTCTCTTTCTTCCACTTCTTCTTTATCCTCTCCTTTCCTTTCTTTTCTTCCTCTTCATGTCCTTCTTCTTCTTCATTTCCTTCTTCATATCCCTCTTTTTCTCCTTCTTCTGCTTCCACTTGCATTTCTACCACTTGGTCTCCTTCTTTTCCATGATCCTCACTCTTTCAACTACTTCTTCTTCTTCCCTCTCTTCTCCTTCTTGCCGTTCTTCTGCCTACACTACTTCTTCTTCCTCCCCTGTTTCTTCCCCTCCTTGTTCCACTTCTTCTTCATCCCCTTTCCTTCCATTGCTTCTTCTTCCTCCTTTTTTTCTCATTCTTCCACTTCTTCTTCTTCTTCCTATTGTTCTCCTTCTTTCACTTGCACTTCTTCCATTTCTTCTCGTTCTTCCACTTCTTCTTCTGCTTCCTCTTCTTCTCCTTCTGCGACCTCTTCTCCCAACTCCCGTTCTCCTTCTTCCACTTCTTCTTCTTCATCTCCTTTCATTCCACTACTTCCTCCTTTTCTTCTTATTCTCTCCTTCTACCACTTGTTCTACTTCTACTTGTTGTTCTTCTTCATTTTCGTCTCCTTCTTCCGCTTCTTCTGCTTACACTTCTTCTTCTTCCTCTTCTTCCTCTTCTTCCATTTCTTCTCCTTCCACAACTTCTTCTTCTTTCCTTTCTGTCTTCTCCTTCCACTTTTTCTCCATCCCCTACTTCTGTTGCTTCCCATTGTTGCTCTACCTCTTCTTCTCCTTCCCCCAAATCTTATGCTTACACTTCTTCTTCTTCCTCTTCTCCTCCAGATTCCACTTCTTCTGCTTCTCCTTCCCTTCCCGTCCTGTCCTTCTGCCTTTTCCTCCTTTTCCTCCTCTTGTTCACCTTCTTCACTTTCCAGATCTTCTTCTTCCTTTTCTTCTCCTTATTCCACTTCTTCTAGTTACTCTCCTTCTTCTTCCTCTTCTTATCCTTCTTCCACTTCCCTTGCCTCCTCTTGTTCTCTTTCTTCCACTTCTTCTTTATCCTCTCCTTTCCTTTCTTTTCTTCCTCTTCATGTCCTTCTTGTTCTTCCTTTCCTTCGTCATATCCCTCTTTTTCTCCTTCTTCTGCTTCCACTTGCATTTCTACCTCTAGTTCTCCTTCTTCTACTTCTTCTCCATCATCCCCACTCCTTCAACTACTTCTTCTTCTTCCTCTTTGTTGACCTTCTTCCACTTCTACTACATCCACTTGTTCTTCTTCTTCCTTCTCTTCTCCTTCTTGCCCTTATTCTGCCTACACTACTACTTCTTCCTTCCCTGTTGCTTCCCCTCCTTGTTCCACTTCTTCTTCATCCCCTTTCCTTCCATTGCTTCTTCTTCCTCCTCTTTTTATCATTCTTCCACTTCTTCTTCTTCTTCCTATTGTTCTCCTTCTTCCACTTGCACTTCTTCCATTTCTTCTCGTTCTTCCACTTCTTGTTCTTCTTCGTCTTCTTCTCCTTCTGCCACCTCTTCTCGCTCCTCCCGTTCTCCTTCTTCCACTTCTTCTTCTTCATCTCCTTTCATTCCACTACTTCCTCCTTTTCTTCTTATTCTCTCCTTCTACCACTTGTTCTACTTCTACTTGTTGTTCTTCTTCATTAACCTCTCCTTCTTCCGCTTCTTCTGCTTACACTTCTTCGTCTTCCTCTTCTTCCATTTCTTCTCCTTCCACAACTTCTTCTTCTTTCCTTTCTGTCTTCTCCTTCTTGTTTTTCTCCATCCCCCACTTCACTTGCTTCCCATTGTTGCTCTTCCTCTTCTTCTCCTTCACCCAAATCTTATGCTTACACTTCTTCTTCTTCTTCTTCCTCTTCTCCTCCAGATTCCACCTCCTCTGCTTCTTCTTCCCTTCCCTTCCCTTCCCCTCCTTCTTCCTTTTCCTCCTTTTCTCCTTGTTCCAATTCTTCTTCTTCATTTAACCTCCTTCCACTACTTCTTCTTCCTCTTCTTGTTCACCTTCTTCAACTTCTTCAGTTTCCACATCTTCCTCTTCTTCCCTTTCTTCTCTTTGTTATGCTTGCACTTCTTCTTCTTCTTACTCTTCTCCTCCAGATTCCACTTCTTCTGCTTCTTCTTCGCTTCCCTTCCCCTCTTTCTTCCTTTTCCTCCTTTTCTCCTTGTTCCAATTCTTCTTCTTCATCTCACCTCCTTCCACTACTTCTTCTTCCTCCTCTTGTTCACCTTCTTCACTTTCCATATCTTCTTCTTCTTCCTTTTCTTCTCCTTCTTCCACTTCTTCTAGTTACTCTCCTTCTTCTTCCTCTTCTTATCCTTTTTCCACTTCGCCTGCCTCCTCTTGTCCTCTTTCTTCCACTTCTTCTTCATCCTCTCCTTTCCTTTCTTTTCTTCCTCTTCATCTCCTTCTTCTTCTTCCTTTCCTTCGTGATATCCCTCTTTTTCTCCTTCTTCTGCTTCCACTTGCATTTCTACCTCTTGTTCTCCTTGTTCCACTTCTTCTCCATCATCCCCACTCCTTCAACTACTTCTTCTTCTTCCTCTTGTTCACCTTCTTCCACTTCTAGTACATCCACTTGTTCTTCTTCTTCCCTCGCTTCTCCTTCTTGCCCTTCTTCTGCCTATACTACTTCTTCTTCCTGCCCTTCTTCTTCTCCTCCTTCTTCCACTTCTTCTTCATCCCCTTTCCTTCCATTGCCTCTTCTTCCTCCTCTTTTTCTCATTCTTCCACTGCTTCTTCTTCTTCCTATTATTCTCCTTCTTCCACCTCCACTTCTTCCTTTTCTTCTTGTTCTTCCACTTCTTCTTCTTCCTCTTCTTCTCCTTCTACCACCTCTTCTCCCTCCTCGTGTTCTCCTTCTTCCATTTCTTCTTCTTCATCTCCTTTCATTCCACTACTTCCTTCTATTCCTCTTATTCTCTCCTTCTACCACTTCTTCTACTTCTACTTCTTGTTCTTCTTTATTTTCGTCTCCTTCTTACGCTTCTTCTGCTTACACTTCTTTTTCTTCCATTTCTTCTCCTTCCACAACTTCTTCTTCTTTCCTTTCCGTCTTGTCCTTCCTCTTTTTCTCCATCCCCCACTACTGTTGCTTCCCATTTTTGCTCTTCCTCTTCTTCTCCTTCCACCAAATCTTATGCTTACACTTCTTCTTCTTCTTCCTCTTCTCCTCCAAATTCCACTTCTTCTGCTTCTTCTTCCCTTCCCTTACCCTCCTTCTTCCTTTTACTCCTTTTCTCCTTGTTCCAATTCTTCTTCTTCATCTCACTTCCTTCCACTACTTCTTCTTCCTCCTCTTGTTCACCTTCTTCAACTTCTTCACTTTCCACATCTTCTTCTTCTTCCTTTTCTTGTCCTTCTTCTACTTCTTCTAGTTACTATCCTTCTTCTTCCTCTTCTTATCTTTCTTCCACTTCTCCTGCCTCCTCTTGTTCTCTTTCTTCCACTTGTTCTTCAGCCTCTCTTTTCCTTTCTTTTCTTCCTCTTCATGTCCTTCTTCTTCTTCCTTTCCTTCGTCATATCCCTCTTTTTCTCTTTCTTCTGCTTCCACTTGCCTTGTACCTCTTCTTCTTCTTCCACGTCTTCTCCATCATCCCCACTCTTTCAATTACTTCTTCTTCTTCCTCTTGTTCACCTTCTTCCACTTCTACCACATCCACTTGTTCTTCTTCTTCCCTCTCTTCTCCTTCTTGCCCTTCTTCTTCCTACACTCCTTCTTCCTCCCCTTCTTGTTCTCCTCCTTGTTCCACTTCTTCTTCTTCATCCCCTTTCCTTCCATTGCTTCTTCTTCCTCCTCTTTTTCTCATTCTTCCACTTCTTCTTGTTCTTCCTATTGCTCTCCTTCTTCCACTTGCACTTCTTGCTTTTCTTCTCGTTCTTCCACTTCTTCTTCTTCCTCTTCTTCTCCTTCTGCCACCTCTTCTCCCTCTTCCCGTTCTGCTTCTTCCACTTCTTATTTTTCATCTCCTTCCATCCCACTACTTCCTCCTATTCCTCTTATTCTCTCCTTCTACCACTTCTTCTACTTCTACTTGTTGTTCTTCTTAATTTTCGTCTCCTTCTTCCGCTTCTTCTGCTTACACTTCTTCTTCTTCCTCTTCTTCCATTTCTTCTCCTTCCACAACTTCTTCTTCTTTCCTTGCGGTCTTCTCCTTCCTCTTTTTCTCCATCCCCCATTCCTGTTGCTTCCCACTGTTGCTCTTCCTCTTCTTCTCGTTCCGCCCAATCTTATGCTTACACTTCTTCTTCTTCTTCCTCTACTCCTCTAGATTCCACTTCTTCTTCTTCACCTCATTCCTTTTCCTCCTTTTCTCCTTGTTCCAATTCTTCTTCATCTCACCTCCCTCCACTACTTCTTCTTACTCGTCCTGTTCACCTTCTTCAACTTCTTCACTTTCAACATATCCTTCTTTTTCTCCTTCTTCTGCTTCCACTTGCATTTCTACTCCATCCCCACTCTTTCAACTAGTTCTTATTCTTCCTCTTGTTCACCTTCTTCCACTTCTACTACATCCACTTGTTCTTCTTCTTCCCTCTCTTCTCCTTCTTGCCTTTCTTCTGCCTACACTACTTCTTCTTCCTCCCCTTCTTCTTCTCCTCCTTGTTCCACTTCTTCTTCATTCCCCTTTCCTTCCATTGCTTCTTCTTCCTCCTCTTTTTCTCATTCTTCCACTTCTTCTTCTTCTCCCTATTTCTCTCCTACTTCCACTTGCACTTCCTCCTTTTCTTCTCGTTCTTCCACTTCTTCTTCTTCCTCTTCTCCCTCCTCCCGTTCTCCTTCTTCCACTTCTTCTTCTTCATCTCCTTCCATTCCAATACTTCCTCTTATTCCTCTTATTCTCTCCTGCTACCACTTCTTCTACTTCTACTTGTTCTTCTTCTTCATTTTCGTCTCCTTCTTCCGCTTTTTCTGCTTACACTTCCTCTTCTTCCTCTTCTTCCATTTCTTCTCCTTCCATAACTTGTTCTTCTTTCCTTTCCGTCTTCTCCTTCCTCTTTTTCTCCATCCCCCACTTCTGTTGCTTCCCATTGTTGCTCTTCCTCTTCTTCTCCTTGCCCCAAATCTTATGCTTACACTTCTTCTTCTTCTTCTTCCTCTTCTCCTCCAGATTCCACTTCTTCTGCTTCTTCTTCCCTTCCCTTCCCCTGCTTCTTCCTTTTCATCCTTTTCTCCTTGTTCCAATTCTTCTTCTTCATCTCACCTCCTTTTACTACTTCTTCTTCCTCCTCTTGTTCACCTTCTTCAACTTCTTCACTTTCAACATCTTTTTCTTCTTCTTTTTCTTCTCCTTCTTACTTCTTCTAGTTACTCTCCTTCTTCTTCCTCTTCTTTTCTTTCCTCCACTTCTCCTTCCTCCTCTTGTTCTCTTTCTTCCGCTTCTTCTTCATCCCCTCCTTTCGTTTCTTTTCTTCCTCTTCATCTCCTTCTTCTTCTTCCTTTCCTTCGTCATATCCCTTTTTTTCTCCTTCTTCTGCTTCCACTTGCATTTCTACCTCTTGTTCTCCTTCTTCCACTTCTTCTCCATCATCCCCACTCCTTCAACTACTTCTTCTTCTTTCTCTTGTTCACCCTCTTCCACTTCTACTACATCCACTTGTTCTTCTTCTTCCCTCTCTTCTCCTTTTTGCCCGTCTTCTGCCTACACTACTTCTTCTGCCTACACTTGTTCTTCTAGTTACTTCTCCTTCCTCTTTTTCTCCATCCCGCACTTCTGTTGCTTCCCATTGTTGCTCTTCCTCTTATTCTCCTTTCCCAAATCTTATCCTTACACTTCTCCTTCCTCTTCTCCTCCAGATTCCACTTCTTCTGCTTCTTCTGCCCTTCCCTTCCCCTCCTTCTTCCTTTTCCTCCTTTTCTCCTTGTTCCAATTCTTCTTCTTCATCTCACCTCCTTCCACTACTTCTTCTTCCTCCTCTTGTTCACCTTCTTCACCTTCCATATCTTCTTCTTCTTCCTTTTCTTCTCCTTCTTCCACTTCTTCTAGTTACTCTCCTTCTTCTTCCTCTTCTTATCTTTCTTCCACTTCGCCTGCCTCCTCTTGTCCTCTTTCTTCCACTTCTTCTTCATCCTCTCCTTTCCTTTCTTTTCTTCCTCTTCATCTCCTTCTTCTTCTTCCTTTCCTTCGTGATATCCCTCTTTTTCTTCTTCTTCTCCCTATTTCTCTCCTTCTTCCACTTGCACTTCCTCCTTTTCTTCTCATTCTTCCACTTCTTCTTCTTCCTCTTCTCCCTCCTCCCCTTCTACTTCTTCCACTTCTTCTTCTTCATCTCCTTCCATTCCAATACTTCCTCCTATTCCTCTTATTCTCTCCTGCTACCACTTCTTCTACTTCTACTTGTTCTTCTTCTTCATTTTCGTCTCCTTCTTCCGCTTCTTCTGCATACACTTCCTCTTCTTCCGCTTCTTCCATTTCTTCTCCTTCCATAACTTTCCACTTGCACTTCTTCCTTTTCTTCTCATTCTTCCACTTCTTCTTTTTCCTCCTCCCGTTCTCCTTCTTCCATTTATTCTTCTTCATCTCCTTTCATTCCACTACTTCCTTCTATTCCTCTTATTCTCTCCTTCTACCACTTCTACTACTTCTACTTGTTGTTCTTCTTTCATTTTCGTCTCCTTCTTCCGTTTCTTCTGATTACACTTCTTCTTCTTCCTCTTCTTCCATTTGTTCTCCTTCAACAACTTCTTCTTCTTGCCTTTTCGTCTTCTGCTTCCTCTTTTTCTCCATCCCACACTTCTGTTGCTTCCCATTGCTGCTCTTCCTCTTCTTCTCCTTCCCCCAAATCTTATGCTTACACTTCTTCTTCTTCTTCCTCTTCTCCGGCTTCCACTTCTTCTGCTTCTTCTTCCCTTCCCTTCCCATCCTTCTTCCTTTTCCTCCTTTTCTCCCTGTTCCAATTCTTCTTCTTCTCACCTCCTTCCACTACTTCTTCTTCCTCCTCTTGTTCACCTTCTTCAACTTTTTCACTTTCCACATCTTCTTCTTCTTCTTCCTTTTCTTCTCCTTCTTCCACTTCTTCTAGTTACTCTCCTTCTTCTTCCTCTTCGTATCTTTCTTCCACTTCTCCTGACTCCTCTTGCATTTGTACCTCTTGTTCTCCTTCTTCCACGTCTTCTCCATCATCCCCACTCCTTCAATTACTTCTTCTTCTTCCTCTTGTTCACCTTCTTCCACTTCTACTTCATCCACTTGTTCTTCTTCTTCCCTCTTTTCTCCATCTTGCCCTTCTTCTGCCTACACTGCTTCTTCTTCCTCCCCTTCTTCTTCTCCTCCTTCTTCCACTTCCTCTTCATTCCCCTTTCCTTTCATTGCTTCTTCTTCCTCCTCTTTTTCTCATTCTTCCACCTCTTCTTCTTCTTGCTATTGTTCTCCTTCTTCCACTTGCACTTCTTCCTTTTCTTCTCGTTCTTCCACTTATTCTTCTTCCTCTTCTTCTCCTTCTGCCACCTCTTCTTCCTCCTCCCGTTCTCCTTCTTCCACTTCTTCTTCTTCATCTCCTTTCATTCCACTGCTTCCTCCTATTCCTCTTATTCTCTCCTTCTACCACTTCTTCTACTTCTACTTGTTGTTCTTCTTCATTTTCGTCTCCTTTTTCCGCTTCTTCTACTTACACTTCTTCTTCTTCCTCTTCTTCCATTTCTTCTCCTTCCACAACTTCTTCTTCTTTCCTTTCCGTCTTCTCCTTCCTCTTTTTCTCCATCCCCCACTTCTGTTGCTTGCCATTGTTGCTCTTCCTCTTCTTCTATTTCCCCCAAATCTTATGGTTACACTTCTCCTTCTTCTTCCTATTGTTCTCCTTCTTCCACTTACACTTCTTCCTTTTCTTCTCGTTCTTCCACTTCTTCTCCTTCTGCCACCTCTTCTTCCTCCTCCCGTTCTCCTTCTTCCACTTCTTCTTCTTCATCTCGTTTCATTCCACTGCTTCCTCCTATTCCTCTTATTCTCTCCTTCCACCACTTCTTCTACTTCTTCTTGTCTTTCTTCCACTTCTCCTTCCTTTTCTTCTCCTTCTTCAACTTCTTCTAGTTACTCTCCTTCTTCTTCCTCTTCTTATCTTTCTTCCACTTCTCCTGCCTCCTCTTGTTTTCTTTCTTCCACTTCTTCTTCATCCTCTCCTTTCCTTTCTTTTCTTCCTCTTCATCTCCTTCTTCTTCTTCCTTTCCTTCGTCATATCCCTCTTTTTCTCCTTCTTCTGCTTCCACTTGCATTTCTACCTCTTGTTCTCCTTCGTCCACTTCTTCTCCATCGTCCCCACTCCTTCGACTACTTCTTCTTCTTCCTCTTGTTCACCTTCTTCCACTTCTACTTCATCCACTTGTTCTTCTTCTTCGCTCTCTTCTCCTTCTTGCCCTTCTTCTGCCTACACTGCTTCTTCTTCCTCCCCTTCTTCTTCTCCTCCTTCTTCCACTTCTTCTTCATTCCCCTTTCCTTCCATTGCTTCTTCTTCCTCCTCTTTTTCTCATTCCTCCACTTCTTCTTCCTCTTCCTATTGTTCTCCTTCTTCCACTTGCACTTCTTCCATTTCTTCTCGTTATTTCACTTCTTCTTCTTCCTCTTCTTCTCCTTCTGCCACCTCTTCTTCCTCCTCCCGTTCTCCTTCTTCCACTTCTTCTTCTTCATCTCCTTTCATTCCACTGCTTCCTCCTATTCCTCTTATTCTCTCCTTCTACCACTTCTTCTCCTTCTACCACTTCTTCTGCTTCTTCTTCCCTTCCCTTCCCCTCCTTCTTCCTTTTCCTCCTTTTCTCCTTGTTCCAATTCTTCTTATTCATCTCACCTCCTTCCACTACTTCTTGTTCCTCCTCTTGTTCACCTTCTTCACTTTCCACAAGTTCTTCTTCGTCCTTTTCTTTTCCTTCTTCCACTTCTTCTAGTTACTCTCCTTCTTCTAGTTACTCTCCTTCTTCTTCCTCTTCTTATCTTTTTCCAGTTCTCCTGCCTCCTCTTGTTCTCTTTCTTCCACTTCTTCTTCATCCTCTCCTTTCGTTTCTTTTCTTCCTCTTCAACTCCTTCTTCTTCCTACTTTCCTTCCTCATATCCCTCTTTTTCTCCTTTGATGTGAATGCCGAAGACAATGACTTTTCATTTTTGTAACGTTTCATTAATTTAGGAATTAATGTAACATGCAATTAATCATATGTGATAATTGCGTGATAATGGAGTATTTAATTTTTCTTTTTGGAGTTATGATTTTGAACAGCCACCTAGTTCTATAAATAGGGGTTGAATTGTACTCATAGGAGAACCATTGAATTAGTGAAATTATATTTGGGTTTTACCCTTTTGTCAGAGATGAATTTCTCTTTAGAACTTATCAAGGAATTTTTCCTTGTGGCGTTCTCTTAGACTTATCAAGGGTAAATCACCACCCTTGTGGCGTCATATGACTTATCTTCCATCCTTGGAAGTGGCGTCATTTATCCCTTCGTTAAACCATTTTCATCCTTTCCATTTTCTTGTTTACCCAATTCTCATTGTTTTGTTAACTTATTACCTTCCAACCTAGATAGATCCGCAAAACGAATCCAACCCCTCTGGATTTCTATCAGTTGGTATCAGAGCTTCGGCTCTAGGTTTGGAATTATGGTGAATATTTTTTATACAAGGTGTTTAATCGAAGGTCATTTGTGTTTATTTGCAGTTGATGGAGGAAGTTGTAACAACGTCGTGAGCGAAAGATTGGTGAGTAAACTCAACTTACCAATGAGTCTTCATCCTAGGCAAACTAAGTTTAGATTCACTATTGGAAAATATGTGGAGGAAGTGACATGCGATATTGCTCCCATGGACTCATGTCATTTTCTTTTAGGGAGACCTTGGTTGCAGGGTAAAAGGATAAATTCTGAAAGACTTTCAGTTTCTTTGGTGCATGAAGGACGCAAACTTAATTTGAAATTTCTGACACCAAGTGAAGTTTGTGATAATCAACATAAGTTGAAGGAGAAAATAGAAAAAGAAAGAGAAGAAAAGAGAAAAATAGAAATAGAAAGGAGTGAAGAGGAAGAGAGAGAAAAGGAAAGAGAAAGAGAGAAAAAGAACGTTAAAATAAAAACTGCTAATGATTTTTCTTCTTTTATTGGTATTTTGAATGCACAGGACGATGACAATACAACCCACAAATTGCCATATTTGAGGAAGAAAAATGTGGATATCCCTTTTCCAAAGTCACTGTACATTCAGTGCATTGTTGAGGTTAAAACTCCTGAAGAAAATGCACAAGTCTATTTTAAAAGAAGAATTCCTCTTGATTCCAATGTTTGGGTTTGGAAACCAAAAAGGAAAACTTCTTTGATGCATGAATTTTTACAAGTTACACTTGATCCTGGAGGTTGATGTTGTTTATTTTAAATTATAAGTGAATAAAATTGATAGGAAAAAAAAAGTCATAGATTCGAGGACGAATCTTTTCGAAGAAGGAGATAATGATGTGAATGCCGAAGACAATGACTTTTCATTTTTGTAACGTTTCATTAATTTAGGAATTAATGTAACATGCAATTAATCATATGTGATAATTGCGTGATAATGGAGTATTTAATTTTTCTTTTGGGAGTTATGATTTTGAACAGCCACCTAGTTCTATAAATAGGGGTTGAATTGTACTCAAAGGACAACCATTGAATTAGTGAAATTATATTTGGGTTTTACCCTTTTGTGAGAGATGAATTTCTCTTTAGAACTTATCAAGGAATTTTTCCTTGTGGCATTCTCCTAGACTTATCAAGGGTAAATCACCACCCTTGTGGCGTCATATGACTTATCTTCCATCCTTGGAAGTGGCGTCATCTATCTTTTCGTTAAACCATTTTCATCCTTTCCATTTTCTTGTTTACCCAATTCTCATTGTTTTGTTAACTTATTACCTTCCAACCTAGATAGATCCGCAAAACGAATCCAACCCCTCTGGATTTCTATCATCCTTCTTCTGCTTCTACTTGTATTTCTACCTTCCTTTTCTTCCATTTCTTCTCCTTCCACAACTTCTTCTTCTTTCCTTTCCGTCTGCTCCTTCCTCTTTTTCTCCATCCCTCATTCCTGTTGCTTCCCATTGTTGCTCTTCCTCTTCTTCTCCTTCCCCCAAATCTTATGCTTACACTTCTTCTTCTTCTTCCTCTTCTCCTCCAGATTCCACTTCTTCTGCCTCTTCTTCCCTTCGCTTCCCTTCACCTCCTTCTTCCTTTTCCTCCTTTTCTCCGTGTTCCAATTCTTCTTCTTCATCTCACCTCCTTCCACAACTTCTTCTTCCTCCTCTTGTTCACCTTCTTCAACTTCTTCAACTTCTTCACTTTCGACATTTCTTCTTCCATTTCTTCTCCTTCTTCCACTTCTTCTAGTTACTCTCCTTCTTCTTCCTCTTCTTATCTTTCTTCCACTTCTCCTGCCCCCTCTTGTTCTCTTTCTTCCACTTCTTGTTCATCCTCTCCTTTCCTTTCTTTTCTTCCCCTTCATCTCCTTTTTCTTCTTCCTTTCCTTCGTCATATCCCTCTTTTTCTCCTTCTTTTGCTTCCACTTGCATTTCTACCTCTTGTTCTCCTTCTTCTACTTCTTCGCCATAATCCCCACTCCTTCAACTACTTCTTCTTCCTCTTGTTCACCTTCTTCCACTTCTACTACATCCACTTGTTCTTCTTCTTCCCTCTCTTCTTCTTCTTGCCCTTCTCCTACCTACACTACTTCTTCTTCCTCCCCTTCTTCTTCTCCTCCTTCTTCCACTTCTTCTTCATCCCCTTTCCTTCCATTACTTCTTCTTCCTCCTCTTTTTCTCATTCTTCCACTTGTTCTTCTTCTTCTTCTTCCTATTGTTCTCCTTCTTCCACTTCCACTTCTTCCTTTTCTTCTCGTTCTTCCACTTCTTCTTCTTCCTCTTCTTCTCCTTCTGCCACCTCTTCTCCCTCCTCGCGTTCTCCTTCTTCCACTTCTTCTTCTTCATCTCCTTTCATTCCACTACTTCCTCCTATTCCTCTTATTCTTTCCTTCTATCACTTCTTCTACTTCTACTTGTTGTTCTTCTTCATTTTCGTCTCCTTCTTCCGCTTCTTCTGCTTACACTTCTTCTTCTTCCTCTTCTTCCATTTCTTCTCCTACCACAACTTCTTCTTCTTTCCTTTCCGTCTTCTCCTTCCTCTTTCTCTCTATCCCCCACTTCTGTTGCTTCCCATTGTTGCTCTTCCTCTTCTTCTCCTTCCCCCAAATCTTATGCTTACACTTCTTCTTCTTCTTCCTCTTCTCCTCCAGATTCCACTTCTGCTTCTTCTTCCTTTCCCTTCCCGTCCTTCTTCCTTTTCCTCCTTTTCTCCTTGTTCCAATTCTTCTTCTTCCTCTCACCTCCTTCCACTACTTCTTCTTCCTCCTCTTGTTCACCTTCTTCAATTTCTTCACTTTCCACATCTTGTTCTTCTTCCTTTTCTTCTTCTTCTTCCACTTCTTCTAGTTACTCTCCTTCTTCTTCCTCTTCTTATCTTTCTTCCACTTCTCCTGCCTCCTCTTGTTCTCTTTCTTCCACTTCTTGTTCATCCTCTCCTTTCCTTTCTTTTCTTCCTCTTCATCTCCTTTTTCTTCTTCCTTTCCTTCGTCGTATCCCTCTTTTTCCCCTTCTTCTGCTTCCACTTGCATTTCTACCTCTTGTTCTCCTTCTTCCACTTCTTCGCCATAATCCCCACTCCTTCAACTACTTCTTCTTCCTCTTGTTCACCTTCTTCCACTTGTACTACATCCACTTGTTCTTCTTCATCCTCTCCTTTCCTTTTTTTTCTTCCTCTTCATCTCCTTCTTCTTCTTCCTTTCCTTCGTCATATCCCTCTTTTTCTCCTTTTGCTGCTTCCACTTGCATTTCTACCTCTTGTTCTCCTGCTTCCACTTCTTCTCCATCATCCCCACTCCTTCAACTACTTCTTCTGCTTCCTCTTGTCCACCTTCTTCCACTTCTACTACATCCCCTTGTTCTTCTTTCTCCCTCTCTTCTCCTTCTTGCCCTTCTTCTGCCTACACTACTTCTTCTTCCTCCCCTTCTTCTTCTCCTCCTTGTTCCACTATTTCTTCATTCCCCTTTCCTTCCATTGCTTCTTCTTCCTCCTCTTTTTCTCATTCTTCCACTTCTTCTTCTTCTTCCTATTGTTCTCCTTCTTCCACTTGCACGTCTTCCTTTTCTTCTCGTTCTTCCACTTCTTCTTCCTCTTCTTGTCCTTCTGCCACCTCTTCTCCCTCCTCCCGCTCTCCTTCTTCCACTTCTTCTTCTTCATCTCCTTTCATTCCACTACTTCCTCCTATTCCTCTTATTCTCTCCTTCTACCACTCCTTCTACTTCTACTTCTTGTTCTTCTTGATTTTCGTCTCCTTCTTCCGCTTTCTCTGCTTACACTTCTTCTTCTTCCACTTCTTCCATTCTTCTGCTTCCACAACTTCTTCTTCTTCCCTTTCCGTCTTCTCCTTCCTCTTTTTCTCCATTCCCAACTTCTGTTGCTTCCTATTGTTGCTCTTCCTCTTCTTCTCCTTCCCCTAAATCTTTTGCTTACACTTCTTCTTCTTCTTCCTCTTCTCCTCCAGCTTCCACTTCTTCTGCTTCTTCTTCCCTTCCCTTCCCTTCCCTTCCTTCTTCCTTTTCCTCCTTTTCTCCATGTTCCAATTCTTCTTCTTCATCTCACCTCCTTCCATTACTTCTTCTTCCTCCTCTTGTTCACCTTCTTCAATTTCTTCACTTTCCACATCTTGTTCTTCTTCCTTTTCTTCTCCTTCTTCCACTTCTTCTAGTTACTCTCCTTCTTCTTCCTCTTCTTATCTTTCTTCCACTTCTCCTGCCTCCTCTTGTTCTCTTTCTTCCACTTCTTGTTCATCCTCTCCTTTCCTTTCTTTTCTTCCTCTTCATCTCCTTTTTCTTCTTCCTTTCCTTCGTCGTATCCCTCTTTTTCCCCTTCTTCTGCTTCCACTTGCATTTCTACCTCTTGTTCTCCTTCTTCCACTTCTTCGCCATAATCCCCACTCCTTCAACTACTTCTTCTTCCTCTTGTTCACCTTTTTCCACTTGTACTACATCCACTTGTTCTTCTTCATCCTCTCCTTTCCTTTTTTTTCTTCCTCTTCATCTCCTTCTTCTTCTTCCTTTCCTTCGTCATATCCCTCTTTTTCTCCTTTTGCTGCTTCCACTTGCATTTCTACCTCTTGTTCTCCTGCTTCCACTTCTTCTCCATCATCCCCACTCCTTCAACTACTTCTTCTTCTTCCTCTTGTCCACCTTCTTCCACTTCTACTACATCCCCTTGTTCTTCTTCCTCCCTCTCTTCTCCTTCTTGCCCTTCTTCTGCCTACACTACTTCTTCTTCCTCCCCTTCTTCTTCTCCTCCTTGTTCCACTATTTCTTCATTCCCCTTTCCTTCCATTGCTTCTTCTTCCTCCTCTTTTTCTCATTCTTCCACTTCTTCTTCTTCTTCCTATTGTTCTCCTTCTTCCACTTGAACGTCTTCCTTTTCTTCTCGTTCTTCCACTTCTTCTTCCTCTTCTTGTCCTTCTGCCACCTCTTCTCCCTCCTCCCGCTCTCCTTCTTCCACTTCTTCTTCTTCATCTCCTTTCATTCCACTACTTCCTCCTATTCCTCTTATTCTCTCCTTCTACCACTCCTTCTACTTCTACTTCTTGTTCTTCTTGATTTTCGTCTCCTTCTTACGCTTTCTCTGCTTACACTTCTTCTTCTTCCACTTCTTCCATTCTTCTGCTTCCACAACTTCTTCTTCTTCCCTTTCCGTCTTCTCCTTCCTCTTTTTCTCCATTCCCCACTTCTGTTGCTTCCTATTGTTGCTCTTCCTCTTCTTCTCCTTCCCCTAAATCTTTTGCTTACACTTCTTCTTCTTCTTCCTCTTCTCCTCCAGCTTCCACTTCTTCTCCTTCTTCTTCCCTTCCCTTCCCTTCCCTTCCTTCTTCCTTTTCCTCCTTTTCTCCTTGTTCCAATTCTTCTTCTTCATCTCACCTCCTTCCATTACTTCTTCTTCCTCCTCTTGTTCACCTTCTTCAACTTCTTCACTTTCCACATCTTTTTCTTCTTCCTTTGTCTTCTCCTTCCTCCACTTCTTCTAGTTACTCTCCTTCTTCTTCCTCTTCTTATCTTTCTTCCACTTCTCCTGCCTCCTCTTGTTCCCCTTCTTCCACTTCTTCTTCATCCTCTCCTTTCCTTTCTTTTCTTCGTCTTCATCTCCTTCTTCTTCTTCCTTTCCTTCGTCATATCCCTCTTTTTCTCCTTCTTCTGCTTCCACTTGCATTTCTACCTCTTGTTCTCCTTCTTCCACTTCTTCTCCATCATCCCCACTCTTTCAGCTACTTCTTCTTCTTCTTCTTGTTCACCTTCTTCCATTTCTACTACATCCACTTGTTCTTCTTCTTCCCTCTCTTCTCCTTCTTGCCCTTCTTCTGCCTACACTACTTCTTCTTCCTCCCCTTCTTCTTCTCCTCCTTGTTCCACTTCTTCTTCATCTCCTTTCCTTCCATTGCTTGTTCTTCCTCCTCTTTTTCTCAATCTTCCACTTCTTCTTCTTCTCCCTATTTCTCTCCTTCTTCCACTTGCACTTCTTCCTTTTCTTCTCGTTCTTCCACTTCTTCTTCTTCCTCTTCTTCTCCTTCTGCCACCTCTTCTCCCTCCTCCTATTCTCCTTCTTCCATTTCTTCTTCTTCATCTCCTTCCATTCCAATACTTCCTCCTATTCCTCTTATTCTCTCCTGCTACCACTTCTTCTACTTCTACTTGTTCTTCTTCTTCATTTTCGTCTCCTTCTTCCGCTTCTGCTTACACTTCCTCTTCTTCCATTTCTTCTGCTTCCACAACTTCTTCTTCTTTCCTTTCCGTCTTCTCCTTCTCTATTTCTCCATCCCCCACTTCTGTTGCTTCCCATTGTTGCTCTTTCTCTTCTTCTTCCTCTTGTCCTCCAGATTCCACTTCTACTTCTTTTCTTCCTCTTCATCTCCTTCTTCTTCTTCCTTTCTTTCGTCATATCCCTCTTTTTCTCCTTCTTCTGCTTCCACTTGCATTTCTACCTCTTGTTCTCCTTCTTCCACTTCTTCTCCATCATCCCCACTCCCTCAACTACTTCTTCTTCTTCCTCTTGTTCACCTTCTCCCACTTCTACTACATCCACTTGTTCTTCTTCTTCCCTCTCTTCTCCTTCTTGCCCTTCTTCTGCCTAAGGTACTTCTTCTTCCTCCCCTTCTTCTTCTCCTCCTTGTTCCACTTCTTCTTCATCCCCTTTCCTTCCATTGCTTCTTCTTCCTCCTCTTTTTCTCATTCTTCCACTTCTTCTTGTTCTTCCTATTGTTCTCCTTCTTCCACTTGCACTTCTTCGTTTTCTTCTCGTTCTACTGCTTCTTCTTCTTCCTCTTCTTCTCCTTCTACCACCTCTTCTCCCTCCTCGTGTTCTCCTTCTTCCACTTCTTCTTCTTCATCTCCTTTCATTCCACTACTTCCTCCTATTCCTCTTATTCTCTCCTTCTACCACTTCTTCTACTTCTACTTGTTGTTCTTCTTCATTTTCGTCTCCTTCTTTCGCTTCTTCTGCTTACACTTTTCTTCTTCCTCTTCTTCCATTTCTTCTCCTTCCACAACTTCTTCGTCTTTCCTTTCCGTCTTCTCCTTCTGTATTTCTCCATCCCCCACTTCTGTTGCTTCCCATTGTTGCTCTTTCTCTTCTTCTCCTTCCCCGAAATCTTATGCTTACACTTCTTCTTCTTCCTCTTCTCCTCCAGATTCCACTTCTTCTGCTTCTTCTTCCCATCCCTTCCCCTCCTTCTTCCTTTTCCTCCTTTTCTCCCTGTTCCAATTCTTCTTCTTCATCTCACCTCCTTCCACTATTTCTTCTTCCTCCTCTTGTTCACCTCCTTCAACTTCTTCACTTTCCACATCTTCTTCTTCTTCCTTTTCTTCCCCTTCTTCCACTTCTTCTAGTTACTCTCCTTCTTCTTCTTCTTCTTCTTGTCTTTCTTCCACTTCTCCTGCCTCTTCTTGTTCCCTTTCTTCCACTTCTTCTTCATCCTCTCCTTTCCTTTCTTTTCTTCCTCTTCATCTCCTTCTACTTCTTCTTTTCCTTTGTCATATCCCTCTTTTTCTCCTTCTTCTGCTTCCACTTGCACTTTCACCTCTTGTTCTCCTTCTTACACTTCTTCTCCATCATCGCCACTCCTTCAACTACTTCTTCTTCTTCCTCTTGTTCACCTTCTTCCACTTCTACTACATCGACTTGTTCTTCTTCTTCCCTCTCTTTTCCTTTTTGCCCTTCTTCTGCGTACACTACTTCTTCTTCCCCTCCTTGTTCCACTTCTTCTTCATCCCCTTTCCTTCCATTGCTTCTTCTTCCTCCTCTTTTTCCCATTCTTCCACTTCTTCTTCTTCTTCCTATTGTTCTCCTTCTTCCACTTGCACCTCTTCCTTTTCTTCTCGTTCTTCCACTTCTTCTTGTTCCTCTTCTTCTCCTTCTACCACCACTTCTCCCTCCTCCTGTTCTCCTTCTACCACTTCTTCTACTTCTACTTGTTGTTCTTCTTCATTTTCGTTTCCTTCTTCCGCATATTCTGCTTACACTTCTTCTTCTTCCTCTTGTTCCATTTCTTCTCCTTCCAAAACTTCTTCTTCTTTCCTTTCCGTCTTCTCCTTCCTCTTTTTCTCCATCCCCCACTTCTGTTGTGTCCCATTGCTGCTCTTCTTCTTCTTCTCCTTCCCCCAAATCTTATGGTTACACTTCTTCTTCTTCTTCCTCTCCTCCAGATTCCACATCTTCTGCTCTTTCTTCCCTTCCCTTCCCCTCCTTCTTCCTTTTAATGCTTTTCTCCTTGTTCCAATTCTGCCTCTTCATCTGACTTCCTTCCATTACTTCTTCTTCCTCCTCTTGTTCACCTTCTTCAACTTCTTCACTTTCCACATCTTCTTCTTCTTCCTTTTCTTCTCCTTCTTCCACTTCTTCTAATTACTATCCTTCTTCTTCCTCTTCTTATCTTTCTTCCACTTCTCCTGCCTCCTCTTGTTCTCTTTCTTCACTTGCACTTCTTCCTTTTCTTCTCGTTCTTCCACTTCTTCTTCCTCTTCTTCTCCTTCTGCCACCTCTTCTCCCTCTTCCCGTTCTGCTTCTTCCACTTCTTATTTTTCATCTCCTTTCATCCCACTACTTCTTCCTATTCCTCTTATTCTCTCCTTCTACCACTTCTTCTACTTCTACTTGTTGTTCTTATTCATTTTCGTCTCCTTCTTCAGCTTCTTCTGCTTACACTTCTTCTTCTTCCTCTTCTTCCATTTCTTCTCCTTCCACACCTTCTTCTTCTTTCCTTTCCGTCTTCTCCTTCCTCTTTTTCTCCATCCCCCACTACTGTTGCTTCCCATTTTTGCTCTTCCTCTTCTTCTCCTTCCACCAAATCTTATGCTTACACTTCTTCTTCTTCTTCCTCTTCTCCTCCAAATTCCACTTCTTCTGCTTCTTCTTCCCTTCCCTTCCCTTCCCCTCCTTCTTCCTTTTACTCCTTTTCTCCTTGTTCCAATTCTTCTTCTTCATCTCACTTCCTTCTACTACTTCTTCTTCCTCCTCTTGTTCAACTTCTTCACTTTCCACATCTTCTTCTTCTTCCTTTTCTTCTCCTTCCTTTTCTTCTCCTTCTTCCACTTCTTCTAGTTACTATCCTTCTTCTTCCTCTACTTATCTTTCTTCCACTTCTCCTGCCTCCTCTTATTCTCTTTCTTCCATTTCTTCTTCATCCTCTTTTTTCCTTTCTTTTCTTCCTCTTCATCTCCTTCTTCTTCTTCCTTTCCTTCGTCATATCCCTCTTTGTCTCCTTCTTCTGCTTCCACTTGCATTTGTACCTCTTGTTCTCCTTCTTCCACGTCTTCTCCATCATCCAGACTCCTTCAATTACTTCTTCTTCTTCCTCTTGTTAACTTTCTTCCACATCTACTACATCCACTTGTTCTTCTTCTTCCTTCCTTCTCCTTCTTGCCCTTCTTCTGCCTACACCGCTTCTTCTTCCTCCCCTTCTTCTTCTCCTCCTTCTTCCACTTCTTCTTCATTCCCCTTTCCTTCCATTGCTTCTTCTTCCTCCTCTTTTTCTCATTCTTCCACTTCTTCTTCTTCTTTTTCCAATTGTTCTCCTTCTTCCACTTGCACTTCTTCCTTTTCTTCTCGTTCTTCCACTTCTTCTTCCTCCTCTTCTTCTCCTTCTGCCACCTCTTCTTCCTCCTCCCATTCTCCTTCTTCCACTTTTTCTTCTTCATCTCCTTTCATTCCACTGCTTCCTCCTATTCCTCTTATTCTCTCCTTCTACCACTTCTTCTACTTCTAATTGTTGTTCTTCTTGATTTTCGTCTCCTTCTTCCGCTTCGTATGCTTACACTTCTTCTTCTTCCCCTTCTTCCACTTCTTCTCCTTCCACAACTTATTCTTCTTTCCTTTCCATCTTCTCCTTCCTCTTTTTCTCCATCCCCCACTTCTGCTGCTTCCCATTGTTGCTCTTCCTCTTCTTTTCCTTCCCCCGAATACTATGCTTACACTACTTCTTCTTCCTCCCCTTCTTCTTCTCCTCGTTGTTCCACTTCTTGTTCATCCCCTTTCCTTCCATTGCTTCTTCTTCCTCCTCGTTTTCTCTTACTTCCACTTCTTCTTCTTCTTCTTCCTATTGTTCTCCTTCTTCCACTTGCATTTCTTCCTTTTCTTCTCGTTCTTCCACTTCTTCTTCTTGCTCTTCTTCTCCTTCTGCCACCTCTTCTTCCTCCTCCCGTTCTCCTTCTTACAATTCTTCTTCTTCATCTCCTTTCATTCCACTGCTTCCTCCTATTCCTCTTACTCTCTCCTTCTACCACTTCTTCTACTTCTACTTGTTGTTCTTCTTCATTTTCGTCTCCTTCTTCCGCTTTTTCTGCTTACACTTCTTCTTCTTCCTCTTCTTCCATTTCTTCTCCTTCGACAACTTCTTCTTATTTCCTTTCCGTCTTCTCCTTCCTCTTTTTCTCCATCCCCCACTTCTGTTGCTTCCCATTGTTGCTCTTCCTCTTCTTCTCCTTCCCCCAAATCTTATGCTTACACTTCTCCTTCTTCTTCCTCTTCTCCTCCAGATTCAACTTCTTGTGCTTCTTCTTCCCTTCCCTTCCCCTCCTTCTTCCTTTTCCTCCTTTTCTCCTTGTTCCAATTCTTCTTCTTCATCTCATCTCCATCCACTACTTCTTCTTCCTCCTCTTGTTCACCTTCTTCAACTTCTTCGCTTTCCACATCTTCTTCTTCTTCCTTTTCTTCTCCTTCTTCCACTTCTTCTAGTTACTCTCTTTCTTTTTCCACTTCTCCTGCCTCTTCTTGTTCTCTTTCTTCCACTTGTTCTTCATCCCTCTTTTTCTCCTTCTTCTGCTTCCACTTGCATTTCTATTTCTTGTTCCTCCCCTTCTTCTTCTCCTCCGTGTTCCACTTCTTCTTCATCCCCTTTCCTTCCTTTGCTTCTTCTTCCTCCTCTTTTTCTCATTCTTCCACTTCTTCTTCTTCTTCCTATTGTTGTCCTTCTTCCACTTGCACTTCTTCCTTTTCTTCTCATTCCTCCACTTCTTCTTCTTCCTCTTCTTCTCCTTCTGCACCTCTTCTCCCTCCTCCCGTTCTCCTCCTTCCACTTCTTCTTCTTCATCTCCTTTCATTCCACTACTTCCTCCTATTCCTCTTATTCTCTCCTTCTACCACTTCTTCTACTTCTACTTGTTGTTCTTCTTCATTTTCGTCTCCTTCTTCTGCTTACACTTCTTCTTCTTCCTCTTCTTACACTTTTTCTTGTTCTTCCTCTTTTCCTCCAGTTTCCACTTCTTCTGCTTCTTCTACCCTTCCCTTCCCCTCCTTCTTCCTTTTCCTCCTTTTCTCCTTGTTCCAATTCTTCTTCTTCATCTCACTTGCTTCCACTACTTCTTCTTCCTCCTCTTGTTCACCTTCTTCAACTTCTTCACTTTCTACATCTTCTTCTTCTTCCTTTTCTTCTCCTTCTTCCACTTCTTATAGTTACTATCCTTCTTCTTCCTCTTCTTATCTTTCTTCCACTTCTCCTGCCTCCTCTTGTTCTCTTTCTTCCACTTCTTCTTCATCCTCTCTTTTCCTTCCTTTTTTTCCTCTTCATCTCCTTCTTCTTCCTTTCCTTCGTCATATCCCTCTTTTTCTCCTTCTTCTGCTTCCACTTGCATTTGTACCTCTTGTTCTTCTCCTTCCACGTCTTCTCCATCATCCCCACTCCTTCAATTACTTCCTCTTCTTCCTCTTGTTCACCTTCTTCCACTTCTACTACATCCACTTGTTCTTCTTCTTCCCTCTCTTCTCCTTCTTGCCCTTCTTCTGCGTACACTACTTCTTCTTCCTCCCCTTCTTCTCCTCCTCCTTGTTCCACTGCCTCTTCATTACCCTTTCCTTCCATTGCTTCTTCTTCCTCCTCTTTTTCTCATTCTTCCACTTCTTCTTCTTCTTCCTATTGTTCTACGTCTTCCACTTACACTTCTTCCTTTTCTTCTCGTTCTTCCACTTCTTCTGCTTCTTCTTCCGTTCCCTTCCCCTCCTTCTTCCTTTTCCTCCTTTTCTCCTTGTTCCAATTCTTCTTCTTCATCTCAACGCCTTCCACAACTTCTTCTTCCTCCTCTTGTTCACCTTCTTCAACTACTTCAATTTCCACATCTTCTTCTTCTTCCTTTTCTTCTCCTTCTCTTGCTTCTTCTAGTTACTCTCCTTCTTCTTCCTCTTCTTATCTTTCTTCCACTTCTCCTGCCTCCTCTTGTTCTCTTTCTTCCTCTTCTTCTTCATCCTCTCTTTTCCTTTCTTTTCTTCCTCTTCATCTCCTTCTTCTTCTTCCTTTCCTTCATCATATCCCTCTTTTTCTCCTTCTTCTGCTTCCACTTGCATTTCTACCTCTTGTTCTCCTTCTTCCACTTCTTCTCCATCATCCCCACTCCTTTAACTACTTCTTCTTCTTCCTCTTTTTCACCTTCTTCCACTTCTACGACATCCACTTGTTCTTCTTCTTCCCTCTCTTCTCCTTCTTGCCCTTCTTCTGCCTACACTACTTCTTCTTCCTCCCCTTCTTCTTATCCTTCTTGTTCCACTTCTTCTTCTTCATCTCCTTTCCTTCCATTGCTTCTTCTTACTCCTCTTTTTCTCATTCTTCCACTTCTTCTTCTTCTTCCTATTGTTCTCCTTCTTCCACTTGCACTTCTTCCATTTCTTGTCGTTCTTCCACTTCTTCTTCTTCCTCTTCTATTCCTTTTGCCACCTCTTCTTCCTCCTCCCGTTCTCCTTCTTCCACTTCTTCTTCTTCATCTCCTTTCATTCCACTGCTTCCTCCTATTCCTCTTATTCTCTCCTTTTACCACTTCTTCTACTTCTACTTGTTGTTCTTCTTCATTTTCGTCTCCTTCTTCCGCTTCTTCTGCTTACACTTCTTCTTCTTCCTCTTCTTCCATTTCTTCTCCTTCCACAACTTCTTCTTCTTTCCTTTCCGTCTTCTCCTTCCTCTTTTTCTCCATCCCCCACTTCTGTTGCTTCCCATTGTTGCTCTTCCTCTTCTTTTCCTTCCCCCAAATCTTATGCTTACACTTCTTCTTCTTCTTCCTCTTCTCCTCCAGATTCCACTTCTTCTGCTTCTTCTTCCCTTCCCTTCCCCTCCTTCTTCCTTTTCCTCCTTTTCTCCTTGTTCCAATTCTTCTTCTTCATCTCTCCTTCTTCCACTTCTTCTAGTTACTCTCCTTCTTCTTCCTCTTCTTATCTTTCTTCCACTTCTCCTGCCTCCTCTTGTTCTCTTTCTTCCACTTCTTCTTCATCATCTCCTTTCCTTTCTTTTCTTCCTCTTCATCTCCTTCTTCTTCTTCCTTTCCTTCGTCATATCCCTCTTTTTCTCCTTCTTCTGCTTCCACTTGCATTTGTACCTCTTGTTCTTCTCCTTCCACGTCTTCTCCATCATCCCCACTCCTTCAATTACTTCTTCTTCTTCCTCTTGTTCACCTTCTTCCACTTCTACTACATCCACTTGTTCTTCTTCTTCCCTCTCTTCTCCTTCTTGCCCTTCTTCTGCGTACACTACTTCTTCTTCCTCCCCTTCTTCTCCTCCTCCTTGTTGCACTTCTTCTTCTTCATCCCCTTTCCTTCCATTGCTTCTACTTCCTCCTCTTTTTCTCATTCTTCCACTTCTTCTTCTTCTTCCTATTGTTCTACGTCTTCCACTTACACTTCTTCCTTTTCTTCTCGTTCTTCAACTTCTTCTGCTTCTTCTTCCATTCCCATCCCCTCCTTCTTCCTTTTCCTCCTTTTCTCCTTGTTCCAATTCTTCTTCTTCATCTCAACGCCTTCCACAACTTCTTCTTCCTCCTCTTGTTCACCTTCTTCAACTACTTCAATTTCCACATCTTCTTCTTCTTCCTTTTCTTCTCCTTCTCTTGCTTCTTCTAGTTACTCTCCTTCTTCTTCCTCTTCTTATCTTTCTTCCACTTCTCCTGCCTCCTCTTGTTCTCTTGCTTCCACTTCTTCTTCATCCTCTCTTTTCCTTTCTTTTCTTCCTCTTCATCTCCTTCTTCTTCTTCCTTTCCTTCGTCATGTCCCTCTTTTTCTCCTTCTTCTGCTTCCACTTGCATTTCTACCTCTTGTTCTCCTTCTTCCACTTCTTCTCCATCATCCCGACTCCTTCAACTACTTCTTCTTCCTCTTGTTCACCTTCTTCCACTTCTACTACATCCACTTGTTCTTCTTCTTCCCTCTCTTCTCCTTCTTGCCCTTCTTCTGCCTACACTACTTCTTCTTCCTCCCCTTCTTCTTATCCTTCTTGTTCCACTTCTTCTTCTTCATCTCCTTTCCTTCCATTGCTTCTTCTTACTCCTCTTTTTCTCATTCTTCTACTTCTTCTTCTTCTTCCTATTGTTCTCCTTCTTCCACTTGCACTTCTTCCTTTTCTTCTCGTTCTTCCACTTCTTCTTCTTCCTCTTCTATTCCTTCGGCCACCTCTTCTTCCTCCTCCCGTTCTCCTTCTTCCACTTCTTCTTCTTCATCTCCTTTCATTCCACTGCTTCCTCCTATTCCTCTTATTCTCTCCTTCTACCACTTCTTCTACTTCTACTTGTTGTTCTTCTTCATTTTCGTCTCCTTCTTCCGCTTCTTCTGCTTACACTTCTTCTTCTTCCGCTTCTTCCATTTCTTCTCCTTCCACAACTTCTTCTTCTTTCCTTTCCGTCTTCTCCTTCCTCTTTTTCTCCAACCCCCACTTCTGTTGCTTCCCATTCTTGCTCTTCCTCTTCTTCTCCTTCCCCCAAATCTTATGCTTACACTTCTTCTTCTTCTTCCTCTTCTCCTCCAGATTCCACTTCTTCTGCTTCTTCTTCCCTTCCCTTCCCCTCCTTCTTCCTTTTCCTCCTTTTCTCCTTGTTCCAATTCTTCTTCTTCATCTCACCTACTTCCAGTACTTCTTATTCCTCCTCTTGTTCACCTTGTTCAACTTCACTTTCCATATCTTCTTATTGTTCCTTTTCTTCTCCTTCTTCCACTTCTTCTAGTTATTATCCTTCTTCCTCCTCTTGTTCACCTTCTTCAACTTCCTCACTTTACGCATCTTCTTCTTCTCACTTTTCTTCTCCTTCTTCCACTTCTTCTAGTTACTATCCTTCTTCTTCCTCTTCTTATCTTTCTTCCACTTCTCCTGCCTCCTCTTGTTCTCTTGCTTCCACTTCTTCTTCATCCTCTCTTTTCCTTTCTTTTCTTCCTCTTCATCTCCTTCTTCTTCTTCCTTTCCTTCGTCATGTCCCTCTTTTTCTCCTTCTTCTGCTTCCACTTGCATTTCTACCTCTTGTTCTCCTTCTTCCACGTCTTCTCCATCATCCCCACTCCTTCAATTACTTCTTCTTCTTCCTCTTGTTCACCATCTTCCACTTCTACTACATCCACTTGTTCTTCTTCTTCCCTCTCTTCTCCATCTTGTCCTGCCTACACTACTTCTTCCTCCCCTTCTTCTTCTCCTCCTTGTTGCACTTCTTTTCTTCATCCCCTTTCCTTCCATTGCTTCTTCTTACTCCTCTTTTCTCATTCTTCCACTTCTTCTTTTTCTTCCTATTGTTCTCCTTCTTCCACTTGCACGTCTTCCTTTTCTTCTCGTTCTTCCACTTCTTCTTCTTCCTCTTCTGCTCCTTCTGCCACCTCTTCTCCCTCCTCCCGTTCTCCTTCTTCCACTTCTTCTTCTTCATCTCGTTGAATTCCACTACTTCCTCCTATTCCTCTTATTCTCTCCTTCTAGCACTTCTTCTACTTCTACTTGTTGTTCTTCTTCATTTTCGTCTCCTTCTTCCGCTTCTTCCGCTTCTTCTGCTTACATTTCTTCTTCTTCCTCTTCTTCATCTTTCCTTTCCGTATTCTCCTTCCTCTTTTTCTCCATCTCCCACTTCTGTTGCTTCCCATTGCTGCTCTTCCTCTTCTTCTCCTTCCCCCAAATCTTATGCTTACACTTCTTCTTCTTCTTCTTCTTCTTCGTCTGCTCCTCCAGTTTCCACTTCTTCTGCTTCTTCTTCCCTTCCCTTCCCCTCCTTCTTGCTTTTCCTCCTTTTCTCCTTGTTCCAATTCTTCTTCTTCATCTCACTTCCTTCCACTACTTCTTCTTCCTCCTCTTGTTCACCTTCTTCAACTTCTTCACTTTCCACATCTTCTTCTTCTTCCTTTTCTTCAACTTCTTCTAGTTACTATTCTTCTTCTTCCTCTTCTTATCTTTCTTCCACTTCTCCTGCCTCCGCTTGTTCTCTTTCTTCCACTTCTTCTTCATCCTCTCTTTTCCTTTCTTTTCTTCCTCTTCATCTCCTTCTTCTTCTTCCTTTCCTTCGTCATGTCCCTCTGTTTCTCCTTCTTCTGCATCCACTTGTTCTTTTTCTTCCCTCTCTTCTGCTTCTTGCCCTTCTTCTGCCTACACTGCTTCTTCTTCCTCCCCTTCTTCTTCTCCTCCTTCTTCCACTTCCTCTTCATTACCCTTTTGCTTCCATTGCTTCTTCTTCCTCCTCTTTTTCTCATTCTTCCACTTCTTCTTCTTCTTCCTATTGTTCTCCTTCTTCCACTTACACTTCTTCCTTTTCTTCCCGTTCTTCCACTTCTTCTTCTTCCTCTTCTATTCCTTCGGCCACCTCTTCTTCCTCCTCCCGTTCTCCTTCTTCCACTTCTTCTTCTTCATCTCCTTTCATTCCACTGCTTCCTCTTATTCCTCTTATTCTCTCCTTCTACAACTTCTTCTACTTCTACTTGTTGTTCTTCTTCATTTTTGTCTCCTTCTTCCGCTTCTTCTGCTTACACTTCTTCTTCTTCCTCTTCTTCCATTTCTTCTCCTTCCACAACTTCTTCTTCTTTCCTTTCTGTCTTCTCCTTCCTCTTTTTCTCCATCCCCCACTTCTGTTGCTTCCCATTGTTGCTCTTCCTCTTCTTCTCCTTCCCCCAAATCTTATGCTTACACTTCTTCTTCTTCTTCCTCTTCTCCTCCAGATTCCACTTCTTCTGCTTCTTCTTCCCTTCCCTTCCCCTCCTTCTTCCTTTTCCTCCTTTTCTCCTTGTTCCAATTCTTCTTCTTCATCTCACTTGCTTCCACTACTTCTTCTTCCTCCTCTTGTTCACCTTCTTCAACTTCTTCACTTTCTACATCTTCTTCTTCTTCATTTTCTTCTCCTTCTTCCACTTCTTCTAGTTACTATCCTTCTTCTTCCTCTTCTTATCTTTCTTCCACTTCTCCTGCCTCCTCTTGTTCTCTTTCTTCCACTTCTTCTTCATCCTCTCTTTTCCTTCCTTTTTTTCCTCTTCATCTCCTTCTTCTTCCTTTCCTTCGTCATATCCCTCTTTTTCTCCTTCTTCTGCTTCCACTTGCATTTGTACCTCTTGTTCTTCACCTTCCATGTCTTCTCCATCATCCCCACTCCTTCAATTACTTCTTCTTCTTCCTCTTGTTCACCTTCTTCCACTTCTACTACATCCACTTGTTCTTCTTCTTCCCTCTCTTCTCCTTCTTGCCCTTCTTCTGTGTACACTACTTCTTCTTCCTCCCCTTCTTCTCCTCCTCCTTGTTCCACTGCCTCCTCATTACCCTTTCCTTCCATTGCTTCTTCTTCCTCCTCTTTTTCTCATTCTTCCACTTCTTCTTCTTCTTCCTATTGTTCTACTTCTTCCACTTACACTTCTTCCTTTTCTTCTCGTTCTTCCACTTCTTCTGCTTCTTCTTCCGTTCCCTTCCCCTCCTTCTTCCTTTTCCTCCTTTTCTCCTTGTTCCAATTCTTCTTCTTCATCTCAACGCCTTCCACAACTTCTTCTTCCTCCTCTTGTTCACCTTCTTCAACTTCTTCAATTTCCACATCTTCTTCTTCTTCCTTTTCTTCTCCTTCTCTTGCTTCTTCTAGTTACTATCCCTCTTCTTCCTCTTCTTATCTTTCTTCCACTTCTCCTGCCTCCTCTTGTTCTCTTTCTTCCACTTCTTCTTCATCCTCTCTTTTCCTTTCTTTTCTTCCTCTTCATCTCCTTCTTCTTCTTCCTTTCCTTCATCATATCCCTATTTTTCTCCTTCTTCTGCTTCCACTTGCATTTCTACCTCTTGTTCTCCTTCTTCCACTTCTGCTCCATCATCCCCACTCCTTTAACTACTTCTTCTTCTTCCTCTAGTTCACCTTCTTCCACTTCTACTACATCCACTTGTTCTTCTTCTTCCCTCTCTTCTCCTTCTTTCCCTTCTCCTGCCTACACTACTTCTTCTTCCTCCCCTTCTTCTTATCCTTCTTGTTCCACTTCTTCTTCTTCATCTCCTTTCCTTCCATTGCTTCTTCTTACTCCTCTTTTTCTCATTCTTCCACTTCTTCTTCTTCTTCCTATTGTTCTCCTTCTTCCACTTGCACTTCTTCCTTTTCTTCTCGTTTTTCCACTTCTTCTTCTTCCTCTTCTATTCCTTCGGCCACCTCTTCTTCCTCCTCCCGTTCTCCTTCTTCCACTTCTTCTTCTTCATCTCCTTTCATTCCACTGCTTCCTCCTATTCTTCTTATTCTCTCCTTCTACCACTTCTTCTACTTCTACTTGTTGTTCTTCTTCATTTTCGTCTCCTTCTTCCGCTACTTCTGCTTACACTTCTTCTTCTTCCTCTTCTTCCATTTCTTCTCCTTCCACAACTTCTTCTTCTTTCCTTTCCATCTTCTCCTTCCTCTTTTCTCCATCCCCCACTTCTGTTGCTTCCCATTGTTGCTCTTCCTCTTCTTCTCCTTCCCCCAAATCTTATGCTTACACTTGTTCTTCTTCTTCCTCTTCTCCTCCAGATTCCATTTCTTCTGCTTCTTCTTCCCTTCCCTTCCCCTCCTTCTTCCTTTTCCCCCTTTTCTCCTTGTTCCAATTCTTCTTCTTCATCTCTCCTTCTTCCACTTCTTCTAGTTACTCTCCTTCTTCTTCCTCTTCTTATCTTTCTTCAACTTCTCCTGCCTCCTCTTGTTCTCTTTCTTCCACTTCTTCTTCATCCTCTCCTTTCCTTTCTTTTCTTCCTCTTCATCTCCTTCTTCTTCTTCCTGTCCTTCGTCATATCCTGCTTTTTCTCCTTCTTCTGCTTCGACTTGGATTTCTACCTCTTGTTCTCCTTCTTCCACTTCTTCTCCATCATCCCCACTCCTTCAACTACTTCTTCTTCTTCCTCTTGTTCACCTTCTTCCACTTCTACTTCATCCATTTGTTCTTCTTCTTCCCTCTCTTCTCCTTCTTGCCCTTCTTCTGCCTACACTGCTTCTTCTTCCTCCCCTTCTTCTTCTTCTCCTTCTTCCACTTCTTCTTCTTCTTCCTATTGTTCTCCTTCTTCCACTTGCACTTCTTCCTTTTCTTCTTGTTCTTCCACTTCTTCATCTTCATCTCCTTTCATTCCACTACTTCCTCCTATTCCTCTTATTCTGTCCTTCTACCACTTCTTCTACTTCTACTTGTTGTTCTTCTTCATTTTCGTCTCCTTCTTCCGCTTCTTCTACTTACACTTCTTCTTCTTCCTCTTCTTCCATTTCTTCTCCTTCCACAACTTCTTCTTCTTTCCTTTCCGTCTTCTCCTTCCTCTTTTTCTCCATCCCCCACTTTTGTTGCTTCCCATTGTTGCTCTTCCTCTTCTTCTCCTTCCCCCAAATCTTATGCTTACACTTTTTCTTATTCTTCCTCTTCTCCTCCAGATTCCACTTCTTCTGCTTCTTCTTCCCTTCCCTTCCCCTCCTTCTTCCTTTTCCTCCTTTTCTCCTTGTTCCAATTCTTCTTCTTCATCTCACCTCCTTCCACAACTTCTTCTTCCTCCGCTTGTTCCCCTTCTTCAACTTCTTCACTTTCCACATCTTCTTCTTCTTCCTCCGCTTGTTCCCCTTCTTCAACTTCTTCACTTTCCACATCTTCTTCTTCTTCCTTTTCTTCTTCTTCTTCCTCTTCTTCTCCTTCTGCCACCTCTTCTCCCTCCTCCCGTTCTCCCTTTTTCCACTTCTTCTAGTTACTCTCCTTCTTCTTCCTCTTCTTATCTTTCTTCCACTTCTCCTGCCTCCTCTTGTTCTCTTTCTTCCATTTCTTCTTCATCATCTCCTTTCCTTTCTTTTCTTCCTCTTCATCTCCTTCTTCTTCTTCTTTTGCTTCGTCATATCCCTCTTTTTCTGCTTGCATTTCTACCTCTTGTTCTCCTTCTTCCACTTCTTCTCCATTATCCCCACTCCTTCAACTACTTCTTCTTCCTCTTGTTCACCTTCTTCCACTTCTACTTCATCCACTTTTTCTTCTTCTTCCCTCTCTTCTCCTTCTTGCCCTTTTTCTGCCTACACTGCTTCTTCTTCCCCCCCTTCTTCTTCTCCTCCTTCTTCCAATTCTTCTTCATTCCCCTTTCCTTCCATTGCTTCTTCTTCCTCCTCTTTCTCTCATTCTTCCACTTCTTCTTCTTCTTCCTATTGTTCTCCTTCTTTCACTTGAACTTCTTCCTTTTCTTCTCGTTCTTCCACTTCTTCTTCTTCCTCTTCTTCTCCTTCTGCCACCTCTTCGCCCTCCTCCCGTTCTCCCTTTTTCCACTTCTTCTAGTTACTCTCCTTCTTCTTCCTTTTCTTATCTTTCTTCCACTTCTCCTGCCTCCTCTTGTTCTCTTTCTTCCACTTCTTCTTCATCATCTCCTTTCCTTTCTTTTCTTCCTCTTCATCTCCTTCTTCTTCTTCTTTTCCTTCGTCATATCCCTCTTTTTCTGCTTGCATTTCTACCTCTTGTTCTCCTTCTTCCACTTCTTCTCCATTATCCCCACTCCTTCAACTACTTCTTCTTCCTCTTGTTCACCTTCTTCCACTTCTACTTCATCCACTTTTTCTTCTTCTTCCCTCTCTTCTCCTTCTTGCCCTTTTTCTGCCTACACTGCTTCTTCTTGCCCCCCTTCTTCTTCTCCTCCTTCTTCCAATTCTTCTTCATTCCCCTTTCCTTCCATTGCTTCTTCTTCCTCCTCTTTCTCTCATTCTTCCACTTCTTCTTCTTCTTCCTATTGTTCTCCTTCTTCCACTTGAACTTCTTCCTTTTCTTCTCGTTCTTCCACTTCTTATTCTTCCTCTTCTTCTCCTTCTGCCACCTCTTCGCCCTCCTCCCGTTCTCCCTTTTTCCACTTCTTCTAGTTACTCTCCTTCTTCTTCCTCTTCTTATCTTTCTTCCACTTCTCATGCCTCCTCTTGTTCTCTTTCTTCCACTTCTTCTGCATCCTCTCCTTTCCTTTCTTTTCTTCCTCTTCATCTCCTACTTCTTCTTCCTTTCCTTCGTCATATCCCTCCTTTTCTCCTGCTTCAGCTTCCAGTTGCATTTGTACCTCTTGTTCTCCTTTTTCCACGTCTTCTGCATCATCCCTACTCCTTTAATTACTTCTTCTTCTTCCTGTTGTTCACCTTCTTCCACTTCTACTACATCCACTTGTTCTTCTTCTTCCCTCTCTTCTCCTTCTTGCCCTTCTTCTGCCTACACTACTTCTTCTTCCTCCCCTTCTTGTTCTCCTCCATGTTGCACTTCTTCTTCTTCATACCCTTTCCTTCCATTGCTTCTTCTTACTACTCTTTTTCTCATTCTTCCACTTCTTCTTCTTCTTCCTATTGTTCTCCTTCTTCCACTTGAACTTCTTCCTTTTCTTCTCGTTCTTCCACTTCTTCTTCTTCCTCTTCTTCTCCTTCTGCCACCTCTTCTCCCTCCTCCCGTTCTCCTTCTTCCACTTCTTCTTCTTCATCTCGTTTCATTCCACTGCTTCCTCCTATTCCTCTTATTCTCTCCTTCTTCCGCTTTTTCTACTTACACTTCTTCTTCTTCCTTTTCTTCCATTTCTTCTCCTTCCACAACTTCTTCTTCTTTCCTTTCCGTATTCTCCTTCCTCTTTTTCTCCATCCCCCACTTCTGTTGCGTCCCATTGCTACTCTTCCTCTTCTTCTCCTTCCCCCAAATCTTATGCTTAAACTTCTTCTTCATCTTCCTCTTCTCCTTCAGTTTCCACTTCTTCTGCTTCTTCTTCCCTTCCCTTCCCCTCCTTCTTCCTTTTCGTCCTTTTCTCCTTGTTCCAATTCTTCTTCTTCATCTCACTTCCTTCCACTACTTCCCCTTCCTCCTCCTGTTCACCTTCTTCAACTTCTTCACTTTCCACATCTTCTTCTTCTTCCTTTTCTTCTCCTTCTTCCACTTCTTCTAGTTATTATCCTTCTTCCTCCTCTTGTTCACCTTCTTCAACTTCCTCACTTTACACATCTTCTTCTTCTCACTTTTCTTCTCCATCTTCCACTTCTTCTAGTTACTATCCTTCTTCTTCCTCTTCTTATCTTTCTTCCACTTCTCCTGCCTCCTCTTGTTCTCTTGCTTCCACTTCTTCTTCATCCTCTCTTTTCCTTTCTTTTCTTCCTCTTCATCTCCTTCTTCTTCTTCCTTTCTTTCGTCATGTCCCTCTTTTTCTCCTTCTTCTGCTTCCACTTGCATTTCTACCTCTTGTTCTCCTTCTTCCACGTCTTCTCCATCATCCCCACTCCTTCAATTACTTCTTCTTCTTCCTCTTGTTCACCATCTTCCACTTCTACTACATCCACTTGTTCTTCTTCTTCCCTCTCTTCTCCATCTTGCCCTTCTTCTGCCTACAATACTTCTTCCTCCCCTTCTTCTTCTCCTCCTTGTTGCACTTCTTCTTATTCATCCCCTTTCCTTGCATTGCTTCTTCTTACTCCTCTTTTCTCATTCTTCCACTTCTTCTTCTTCTTCCTATTGTTCTCCTTCTTCCACTTGCACTTCTTCCTTTTCTTCTCGTTCTTCCACTTCTTCTTCTTCCTCTTCTTCTCCTTCTGCCACCTCTTCTCCTTCCTCCCGTTCTCCTTCTTCCACTTCTTCTTCTTCATCTCATTGAATTCCACTACTTCCTCCTATTCCTCTTATGCTCTCCTTCTAGCACTTCTTCTACTTCTAATTGTTGTTCTTCTTCATTTTCGTCTCCTTCTTCCGCTTCTTCTGCTTACATTTCTTCTTCTTCCTCTTCTTCATCTTTCCTTTCCGTATTCTCCTTCCTCTTTTTCTCCATCCCCCACTTCTGTTGCGTCCCATTGCTGCTCTTCCTCTTCTTCTCCTTCCCCCAAATCTTATGCTTACACTTCTTCTTCTTCTTCTTCTTCTTCCTCTGCTCCTCCAGTTTCCACTTCTTCTGCTTCTTCTTCCCCTCCCTTCCCCTCCTTCTTGCTTTTCCTCCTTTTCTCCTTGTTCCAATTCTTCTTCATCTCACTTCCTTCCACTACTTCTTCTTCCTCCTCTTGTTCACCTTCTTCAACTTCTTCACTTTCCACATCTTCTTCTTCTTCCTTTTCTTCAACTTCTTCTAGTTACTATTCTTCTTCTTCCTCTTCTTATCTTTCTTCCACTTCTCCTGCCTCCTCTTGTTATCTTTCTTCCACTTCTTCTTCATCCTCTCTTTTCCTTTCTTTTCTTCCTCTTCATCTCCTTCTTCTTCTTCCTTTCCTTCGTCATGTCCCTCTGTTTCTCCTTCTTCTGGTTCCACTTGCATTTGTACCTCTTGTTCTCCTTCTTCCACGTCTTCTCCATCATCCCCACTCTTTCAATTACTTCTTCTTCTTCCTCTTGTTCACCTTCTTCCACTTCTACTACATCCACTTGTTCTTCTTTTTCCCTCTCTTCTCCTTCTTGCCCTTCTTCTGCCTACACTACTTCTTCTTCGTCCCCTTCTTCTTATCCTTCTTGTTCCACTTCTTCTTCTTCATCTCCTTTCCTTCCATTGCTTCTCCTTACTCCTCTTTTTCTCATTCTTCCACTTCTTCTTCTTCTTCCTGTTGTTCTCCTTCTTCCACTTGCACTTCTTCCTTTTCTTCTCGTTCTTCCACTTCTTCTTCTTCATCTCGTTTCAATCCACTACTTCCTCCTATTCCTCTTATTCTCTCCTTCTACCACTTCTTCTACTTCTACTTGTTGTTCTTCTTCATTTTCGTCTCCTTGTTCCGCTTCTTCTGCTTACATTTCTTCTTCTTCCTCTTCTTCCATTTCTTCTCCTTCCAAAACTTCATCTTGTTTCCTTTCTGTATTCCCCTTCCTCTTTTTCTCCATCCACTACTTCTGTTACGTCCCATTACTGCTCTTCCTCTTCTTCTCCTTCCCCCAAATCTTATGCTTACACTTCTTCTTATTCTTCTTCCTCTTCTCCTCCAGTTTCCACTTCTTCTGCTTCTTCTTCCCTTGCCTTCCCTTCCTTCTTCCTTTTCCTCCTTTTCTCCTTGTTCCAATTCTTCTTCTTCATCTCACTTCCTTCCACTACTTCTTCTTCCTCCTCTTGTTCACCTTCTTCAACTTCTTCACTTTCCACATCTTCTTCTTCTTCCTTTTCTTCTCCTTCTCTTACTTCTTCTAGTTACTCTCCTTGTTCTTCCTCTTCTTATCTTTCTTCCACTTCTCCTGCCTCCTCTTGTTCTCTTTCTTCCACTTCTTCTTCATCCTCTCCTTTCCTTTCTTTTCTTCCTCTTCATCTCCTTCTTCTTCTTCCTTTCCTTCATCATATCCCGCTTTTTCTCCTTCTTCTGCTTCCACTTGGATTTCTACCTCTTGTTCTCCTTCTTCCACTTCTTCTCCATCATCCCCACTCCTTCAACTACTTCTTCTTCTTCCTCTTGTTCACCTTCTTCCGCTTCTATTTCATCCACTTATTCTTCTTCTTCCCTCTCTTCTCCTTCTTGCCCTTCTTTTGCCTACACCATTTCTTCTTCTTCCTCTTCTTTTTCTCATTCTTCCACTTCTTCTTCTTCTTCCTATTGTTCTCCTTCTTCCACTTGCATTTCTTCCTTTTCTTCTCGTTCTTCCACTTCTTCTTCTTCCTCGTCTTCTCCTTCTGCCACCTCTTCTCCCTCCTCGCGTTCTCCTTCTTCCACTTCTTCTTCTTCATCTCCTTTCATTCCACTACCTCCTCCTATTCCTCTTATTCTCTCCTTCTACCGCTTCTTCTACTTCTACTTGTTGTTCTTCTTCATTTTTGTCTCCTTCTTCCGCATCTTATGCTTACACTTCTTCTTCTTCCTCTTCTTCCATTTCTTCTCCTACCACAACTTCTTCTTCTTTCCTTTCCGTCTTCTCCTTCCTCTTTCTCTCCATCCCCCACTTCTGTGATTCCCATTGTTGCTCTTCCTCTTCTTCTCCTTCCCCCAAATCTTATGCTTACACTTTTTCTTCTTCTTCCTCTTCTCCTCCAGATTCCACTTCTGCTTCTTCTTCCCTTCCCTTCCCGTCCTTCTTTCTTTTCCTCCTTTTCTCCTTGTTCCAATTCTTCTTCTTCATCTCACCTCCTTCCACCACTTCTTCTTCCTCCTCTTGTTCACCTTCTTCAATTTCTTCACTTTCCACATCTTGTTCTTCTTCCTTTTCTTCTCCTTCTTCCATTTCTTCTAGTTACTCTCCTTCTTCTTCCTCTTCTTATCTTTCTTCCACTTCTCCTGCCTCCTCTTGTTCTCTTTCTTCCACTTCTTGTTCATCCGCTCCTTTCCTTTCTTTTCTTCCCCTTCATCTCCTTTTTCTTCTTCCTTTCCTTCGTCATATCCCTCTTTTTCTCCTTCTTCTCCTTCCACTTGCATTTCTACCTCTTGTTCTCCTTCTTCCACTTCTTTGCCATAATCCCCACTCCTTCAACTACTTCTTCTTCCTCTTGTTCACCTTCTTCCACTTCTACTACATCCACTTGTTCTTCTTCTTCCCTCTGTTCTTCTTCTTGCCCTTCTCCTACCTACACTACTTCTTCTTCCTCCCCTTCTTCTTCTCCTCCTTCTTCCACTTCTTCTTCATCCCCTTTCCTTCCATTACTTCTTCTTCCTCCTCTTTTTCTCATTCTTCCACTTGTTCTTCTTCTTCTTCTTCCTATTGTTCTCCTTCTTCCACTTGCACTTCTTCCTTTTCTTCTCGTTCTTCCACTTCTTCTTCTTCCTCGTCTTCTCCTTCTGCCACCTCTTCTCCCTCCTCGCGTTCTCCTTCTTCCACTTCTTCTTCTTCATCTCCTTTCATTCCACTACTTCCTCCTATTCCTCTTATTCTCTCCTTCTACCACTTCTTCTACTTCTACTTGTTGTTCTTCTTCATTTTCGTCCCCTTCTTCCGCTTCTTCTGCTTACACTTCTTCTTCTTCCTCTTCTTCCATTTCTTCTCCTACCACAACTTCTTCTTCCTTTCCGTCTTCTCCTTCCTCTTTCTCTCCATCCCCCACTTCTGTTGCTTCCCATTGTTGCTCTTCCTCTTCTTCTCCTTCCCCAAATCTTATGCTTACACTTCTTCTTCTTCTTCCTCTTCTCCTCCAGATTCCACTTCTGCTTCTTCTTCCTTTCCCTTCCCGTCCTTCTTCCTTTTCCTCCTTTTCTCCTTGTTCCAATTCTTCTTCTTCCTCTCACCTCCTTCCACTACTTCTTCTTCCTCCTCTTGCTCACCTTCTTCAATTTCTTCACTTTCCACATCTTGTTCTTCTTCCTTTTCTTCTCCTTCTTCCACTTCTTCTAGTTACTCTCCTTCTTCTTCCTCTTCTTATCTTTCTTCCACTTCTCCTGCCTCCTCTTGTTCTCTTTCTTCCACTTCTTGTTCATCCTCTCCTTTCCTTTCTTTTCTTCCCCTTCATCGCCTTTTTCTTCTTCCTTTCCTTCGTCATATCCCTCTTTTTCTCCTTCTTCTCCTTCCACTTGCATTTCTACCTCTTGTTCTCCTTCTTCCACTTCTTCGCCATAATCCCCACTCCTTCAACTACTTCTTCTTCCTCTTGTTCACCTTCTTCCACTTCTACTACATCCACTTGTTCTTCTTCTTCCCTCTCTTCTTCTTCTTGCCCTTCTCCTACCTACACTACTTCTTCTTCCTCCCCTTCTTCTTCTCCTCCTTCTTCTACTTCTTCTTCATCCCCTTTCCTTCCATTACTTCTTCTTCCTCCTCTTTTTCTCATTCTTCCACTTGTTCTTCTTCTTCTTCTTCCTATTGTTCTCCTTCTTCCACTTGCACTTCTTCCTTTTCTTCTCGTTCTTCCACTTCTTCTTCTTCCTCTTCTTCTCCTTTTGCCACCTCTTCTCCCTCCTCCCGTTCTCCTTCTTCCACTTTTTCTTCTTCATCTCCTTTCATTCCACTACTTCCTCCTATTCCTCTTATTCTCTCCTTCTACCACTTCTCCTACTTCTACTTGTTGTTCTTCTTCATTTTCGTCTCCTTCTTCCATTTCTTCTGCTTACACTTCTTCTTCTTCCTCTTCTTCCATTTCTTCTCCTACCACAACTTCTTCTTCTTTCCTTTCCGTCTTCTCCTTCCTCTTTCTCTCCATCCCCCACTTCTGTTGCTTCCCATTGTTGCTCTTCCCCTTCTTCTCCTTCCCCCAAATCTTATGCTTACACTTCTTCTTCTTCTTCCTCTTCTCCTCCAGATTCCACTTCTGCTTCTTCTTCCCTTCCCTTCCCGTCCTTCTTCCTTTTCCTCCTTTTCTCCTTGTTCCAATTCTTCTTCTTCGTCTCACCTCCTTCCACTACTTCTTCTTCCTCCTCTTGTTCACCTTCTTCAATTTCTTCACTTTCCACATCTTGTTCTTCTTCCTTTTATTCTCCTTCTTCCACTTCTTCTAGTTACTCTCCTTCTTCTTCCTCTTCTTATCTTTCTTCCACTTCTCCTGCCTCCTCTTGTTCTCTTTCTTCAACTTCTTGTTCATCCTCTCCTTTCCTTTCTTTTCTTCCTCTTCATCTCCTTTTTCTTCTTCCTTTCCTTCGTCATATCCCTCTTTTTCTCCTTGTTCTGCTTCCACTTGCATTTCTACCTCTTGTTCTCCTTCTTCCACTTCTTCGCCATAATCCCCACTCCTTCAACTACTTCTTCTTCCTCTTGTTCACCTTCTTCCACTTCTACTACATCCACTTGTTCTTTTTCTTCCCTCTCTTCTTCTTCTTGCCCTTCTCCTACCTACACTACTTCTTCTTCCTCCCCTTCTTCTTCTCCTCCTTCTCCCACTTCTTCTTCATCCCCTTTCCTTCCATTACTTCTTCTTCCTCCTCTTTTTCTCATTCTTCCACTTGTTCTTCTTCTTCTTCCTCTTCTTCTCCTTCTGCCACCTCTTCTCCCTCCTCCCGTTCTCCTTCTTCAACTTCTTCTTCTTCATCTCCTTTCATTCCATTATTTCCTCCTATTCCTCTTATTCTCTCCTTCTACCACTTCTTCTACTTCTACTTGTTGTTCTTCTTCATTTTCCTCTCCTTCTTCCGCTTCTTCTACTTACACTTCTTCTTCTTCCTCTTCTTCCATTACTTCTCCTACCACAACTTCTTCTTCTTTCCTTTCCGTCTTCTCCTTCCTCTTTCTCTCCATCCCCGAGCTCTGTTGCTTCCCATTGTTGCTCTTCCCCTTCTTCTCCTTCCCCCAAATCTTATGCTTACACTTCTTCTTCTTCTTCCTCTTCTCCTCCAGATTCCACTTCTGCTTCTTCTTCCCTTCCCTTCCCGTCCTTCTTCCTCTTCCTCCTTTTCTCCTTGTTCCAATTCTTCTTCTTCGTCTCACCTCCTTCCACTACTTCTTCTTCCTCCTCTTGTTCACCTTCTTCAATTTCTTCACTTTCCACATCTTGTTCTTCTTCCTTTTATTCTCCTTCTTCCACTTCTTCTAGTTACTCTCCTTCTTCTTCCTCTTCTTATCTTTCTTCCACTTCTCCTGCCTCCTCTTGTTCTCTTTCTTCAACTTCTTGTTCATCCTCTCCTTTCCTTTCTTTTCTTCCTCTTCATCTCCTTTTTCTTCTTCCTTTCCTTCGTCATATCCCTCTTTTTCTCCTCTTTCTGCTTCCACTTGCATTTCTACCTCTTGTTCTCCTTCTTCCACTTCTTCGCCATAATCCCCACTCCTTCAACTACTTCTTCTTCCTCTTGTTCACCTTCTTCCACTTCTACTACATCCACTTGTTCTTCTTCTTCCCTCTCTTCTTCTTCTTGCCCTTCTCCTACCTACACTACTTCTTCTTCCTCCCCTTCTTCTTCACCTCCTTCTTCCACTTCTTCTTCATCCCCTTTCCTTCCATTACTTCTTCTTCCTCCTCTTTTTCTCATTCTTCCACTTGTTCTTCTTCTTCTTCTTCCTATTGTTCTCCTTCTTCCACTTGCACTTCTTCCTTTTCTTCTCGTTCTTCCACTTCTTCTTCTTCCTCTTCTTCTCCTTCTGCCACCTCTTCTCCCTCCTCCCGTTCTCCTTCTTCAACTTCTTCTTCTTCATCTCCTTTCATTCCACTACTTCCTCCTATTCCTCTTATTCTCTCCTTCTACCACTTCTTCTACTTCTACTTGTTGTTCTTCTTCATTTTCGTCTCCTTCATCCGCTTCTACTGCTTACACTTCTTCTTCTTCCTCTTCTTCCATTTCTTCTCCTACCACAACTTCTTCTTCTTTCCTTTCCGTCTTCTCCTTCCTCTTTCTCTCCATCCCCGAGCTCTGTTGCTTCCCATTGTTGCTCTTCCCCTTCTTCTCCTTCCCCCAAATCTTATGCTTACACTTCTTCTTCTTCTTCCTCTTCTCCTCCAGATTCCACTTCTGCTTCTTCTTCCCTTCCCTTCCCGTCCTTCTTCCTCTTCCTCCTTTTCTCCTTGTTCCAATTCTTCTTCTTCGTCTCACCTCCTTCCACTACTTCTTCTTCCTCCTCTTGTTCACCTTCTTCAATTTCTTCACTTTCCACATCTTGTTCTTCTTCCTTTTATTCTCCTTCTTCCACTTCTTCTAGTTACTCTCCTTCTTCTTCCTCTTCTTCTCCTTCAGCCACCTCTTCTCCCTCCTCCCTCCTCCCGTTCTCCTTCTTCAACTTCTTCTTCTTCATCTCCTTTCATTCCACTACTTCCTCCTATTCCTCTTATTCTCTCCTTCTACCACTTCTTCTACTTCTACTTGTTGTTCTTCTTCATTTTCTTCTCCTTCTTCCGCTTCTTCTGCTTACACTTCTTCTTCTTCCTCTTCTTCCATTTCTTTTCCTTCCACAACTTCTTCTTCTTTACTTTCCATCTTCGCCTTCCTCTTTTTCTCCATCCCCTACTTCTGTTGCTTCCGATTGATGCTCTTCCTCTTCTTCTACTTCCCCCAAATCTTATGCTTACACTTCTTTTTCTTTTTCCTCGTCTCCTCCAGATTCCACCTCTTCTGCTTCTTCTTCCCTTCCCTTCCCTTCCCCTCCTTCTTCCTTTTCCTCCTTTTCTCCTTGTTCCAATTCTTCTTCTTCATCTCACCTCCTTCCACTACTTCTTCCTCATCTTGTTCACTATCTTCACCTTCTTCACTTTCCACATCTTCTTCTTCTTCCTTTACTTCCCCTTCTTCCAATTCTTCTAGTTACTCTCCTTCTTCTTCCTCTTCTTATCTTTCTTCCACTTCTCTTGCCTCCTCTTGTTCTCTTTCTTCCTTCATCCTCTCCTTTCCTTTCTTTTCTTCAACTTCCTCTCCTTCTTCTTCTTCCTTTCCTTCGTCATGTCTCTCTTTTTCTCCTTCTTCTGCTTCCACTTCCATTTCTACCTCTTGTTCTCCTTCTTCCACTTCTTCTCCATCATCCCCACTCCTTCAACTACTTCTTCTTCTTTCTCTTGTTGACCTTCTTCCACTTCTACTACATCCACTTGTTCTTCTTCTTCCCTCTCTTGTCCTTCTTGCCCGTCTTCTGCCTACACTACTTCTTCTTCCTCCCCTGTTTCTTCCCCACCTTGTTCCACTTCTTCTTCATCCCCTTTCCTTCCATTGCTTCTTCTTCCTCCTCTTTTTCTAATTCTTCCACTTCTTCTTCTTCTTCCTATTGTTCTCCTTCTTCCACATGCACTTCTTCCATTTCTTGTCGTTCTTCCACTTCTTCTTCTTCTTCTCCCTCTTCTTAATCTTCTGCCACCTCTTCTCCCTCCTCCTGTTCTCCTTCTTCCACTTCTTCTTCTTCATCTCCTTTCATTCCACTACTTCCTCCTATTCCTCTTATTCTCTCCTTCTACCACTTCTTCTACTTCTTCTTGTTGTTCTTCTTCATTTTCCTATCCTTCTTCCGCTTCTTCTGCTTACACTTGTTCTTCTTCCTCTTCTTCCATTTCTTCTCCTTCCACAACTTTTTCTTCTTTGCTTTCTGTCTTCTCCTTCCTCTTTTTCTCCATCCCCCACTTCACTTGCTTCCCATTGTTGCTCTTCTTCTTCTTCTCCTTCCCCCAAATCTTATGCTTACACTTCTTCTTCTTCTTCCTCTTCCCGTCCAGATTCCACCTCTTCTGCTTCTTCTTCCGTTCCCTTCCCTTCCCCTCCTTCTTCCTTTTCCTCCTCTTCATCTCCTTTTCTTGTTTCTTTCCTTTGTCATATCCCTCTTTTTCTCCTTCTTCTGCTTCCACTTGCATTTCTACCTCTTGTTCTCCTTCTTGTACTTCTTCTCCAGCATCCCCATTCCTTCAACTACTTCTTCTTCTTCCTCTTGTTCACCTTCTTCCACTTTTACTACTTCCACTTGTTCTTCTTCTTCCCTCTCTTCTCCTTCTTGCCCTTCTTCTGCCTACACTACTTCTTCTTCCTCCCCTTCTTCTTCTTCCTCTTGTTCCATGTCTTCTGCTTCCTCTTTTTCTCCATCCCCTACTTCTGTTGCTTCCCATTGTTGCTCTTCCTCTTCTTCTCCTTCACCCAAATCTTATGCTTACACTTCTTCTTCTTCTTCCTCGTCTCCTCCAGATTCCACCTCTTCTGCTTCCTCTTCCCTTCCCTTCCCTTCCGGTCCTTCTTCCTTTTCCTCCTTTTCTCCTTGCTCCAATTCTTCTTCTGCATCTCACCTCCTTCCACTACTTCTTCTTCCTCCTCTTCTTCACCTTCTTCACTTTCCAAATCTTCTTCTTCTTCCTTTTCTTCTCCTTCTTCCACTTCTTCTAGTTACTCTTCTTCGTCTTCCTCTTCTTATCTTTCTTCCGCTTGTCCTGCCTCCTCTTGTTCTCTTTCTTCCACTTCTTCTTCATCCTCTCCTTTCCTTTCTTCTCTTCCTCTTCATGTCCTTCTTGTTCTTCCTTTCTTTCATCATATCCCTTTTTTTCTCCTTCTTCCACTTCTTCTCCATCATCCCCACTCCTTCAACTACTTCTTCTTCTTCCTCTTGTTCACCTTCTTCCACTTCTACTACATCCACTTGTTCTTCTTCTTCCTTCTCTTCTCCTTCTTGCCCTTCTTCTGCCTACACTACTTCTTCTTCCTCCCCTGTTTCTTCCGCTCCTTGTTCCACTTCTTCTTCATCCCCTTTCCTTCCATTGCTTCGTCTTCCTCCTCTTTTTCTCATTCTTCCACTTCTTCTTCTTCTTCCTATTGTTCTCCTTCCTCCACTTGCCCTTCTTCCTTTTCTTCTCGTTCTTCCACTTCTCCTGCTCTTTCTGCCACCTCTTCTCCCTCCTCCCGTTCTCCTTCTTCCACTTCTTCTTCTTCATCTCCTTTCATTCCACTACTTCCTCCTATTCCTCTTATTCTCTCCTTCTACCACTTCTTCTACTTCTACTTGTTGTTCTTCTTCATTTTCGTCTCCTTCTTCCGCTTCTTCTGCTTACAGTTCTTCTTCTTCCTCTTCTTCCATTTGTTCTCCTTCCACAACTTCTTCTTCTTTCCTTTCCGTCTTCTCCTTCCTCTTTTTCTCCATCCCCCACTTCACTTGCTTCCCATTGTTGCTCTTCCTCTTCTTCTCCTTCCCCCAAATCTTATGCTTACAATTCTTCTTCTTCCTCTTCTCCTCCAGATTCCACCTCTTCTGCTTCTTCTTCCCTTCCCTTTCCTACCTCTACTTCTTCCTTTTCCTCCTTTTCTCCTTTTTCCAATTCTTCTTCTTCATCTAACCTCCTTCCACTATTCTTCTTCCTCCTCTTGTTCACCTTCTTCAACTTCTTCACTTTCCACATCTTCTTCTTCTTCCTTTAGTTCATCATATCCCTTTTTTTCTCCTTCTTCTACTTCCGCTTGCCTCTTGTTCTCCTTCTTCCACTTCTTCGCCATAATCCCCACTCCTTCAACTACTTCTTCTTCCTCTTGTTCACCTTCTTCCACTTCTACTACATTCACTTGTTCTTCTTCTTCCCTCTCTTCTCCTTCTTGCCCTTCTTCTGCCTACACTACTTCTTCTTCCTCCCCTTCTTCTTCTCCTCCTTGTTCCACTTCTTCTTCATCCCCTTTCCTTCCATTGCCTCTTCTTCCTCCTCTTTTTCTCATTCTTCCACTGCTTCTTCTTCTTCCTATTGTTCTCCTTCTTCCACTTGCACTTCTTCCTTTTCTTCTCGTTCTTCCACTTCTTCTTCTTCCTCTTCTTCTCTTACTGCAATCTCTTCTCCCTCCTCCCGTTCTCCTTCTTCCACTTCTTCTTCATCCCCTTTCCTTCAATTGCTTCTTCTTCCTCCTCTTTTTCTCATTCTTCCACTTCTTCTTCTTCTCGTTCTTCCACTTCTTCTTCTTCTTCCTCCTCTTCTCCTTCATATCACTCTTTTTCTCCTTTTTCTGCTTCCACTTGCATTTCTACCTCTTGCTCTCCTTCTTCCACTTCTTCTCCATCATCCCCACTCCTTCCCTCTCTTCTCCTTCTTGCCCTTCTTCTGCCTACACTACTTCTTCTTCCTCCCCTTCTTCTTCTTCTTCCCTCTCTTCTCCTTCTTGCCCTTCTTCTACCTAGACTACTTCTTTTTCCCCCCTTCTTCTTCTCCTCCTTGTTCCACTTCTTCTTCTTCATCCCCTTTCCTTGCATTGCTTCTTCTTACTCCTTTTTTCTCATTCTTCCACGTCTTCTTCTTCTTCCTATTGTTCTCCTTCTTCCACTTGCACTTCTTCCTTTTCTTCTCGTTCTTCCACTTCTTCTTCCTCTTCTTCTCCTTCTGCCAGCTCTTCTCCCTCTTCCCGTTCTGCTTCTTCCACTTCTTATTTTTCATCTCCTTTCATCCCACTACTTCCTCCTATTCCTCTTATTCTCTCCTTCTACCACTTCTTCTACTTCTACTTGTTGGTCTTCTTCATTTTCGTCTCCTTCTTCCGGTTCTTCTGCTTACACTTCTTCTTCTTCCTCTTCTTCCATTTCTTCTCCTTCCACACCTTCTTCTTCTTTCCTTTCCGTCTTCTCCTTCCTCTTTTTCTCCATCCCCCACTACTGTTGCTTCCCATTTTTGCTCTTCCTCTTCTTCTTCTTCCACCAAATCTTATGCTTACACTTCTTCTTCTTCTTCCTCTTCTCCTCCAAATTCCACTTCTTCTGCTTCTTCTTCCCTTCCCTTCCCTTCCCCTCCTTCTTCCTTTTACTCCTTTTCTCCTTGTTCCAAATCTTCTTCTTCATCTCACTTCCTTCTACTACTTCTTCTTCCTCCTCTTGTTCAACTTCTTCACTTTCCACATCTTCTTCTTCCTTTTCTTCTCCTTCTTCCACTTCTTCTAGTTACTATCCTTCTTCTTCCTCTACTTATCTTTCTTCCACTTCTCCTGCCTCCTCTTATTCTCTTTCTTCCATTTCTTCTTCATCCTCTCTTTTCCTTCCTTTTTTTCCTCTTCATCTCCTTCTTCTTCCTTTCCTTCGTCATATCCCTCTTTTTCTCATTCTTCCACTTCTTCTTCTTCTTCCTATTGTTCTACTTCTTCCACTTACACTTCTTCCTTTTCTTCTCGTTCTTCCACTTCTTCTGCTTCTTCTTCCGTTCCCTTCCGTTCCTTCTTCCTTTTCCTCCTTTTCTCCTTGTTCCAATTCTTCTTCTTCATCTCAACGCCTTCCACAACTTCTTCTTCCTCCTCTTGTTCACCTTCTTCAACTTCTTCAATTTCCACATCTTCTTCTTCTTCCTTTTCTTGTCCTTCTCTTGCTTCTTGTAGTTACTCTCCTTCTTCTTCCTCTTCTTATCTTTCTTCCACTTCTCCTGCCTCCTCTTGTTGTCTTTCTTCCACTTCTTCTTCATCCTCTCTTTTCCTTTCTTTTCTTCCTCTTCATCTCCTTCTTCTTCTTCCTTTCCTTCATCATATCCCTCTTTTTCTCCTTCTTCTGCTTCCACTTGCATTTCTACCTCTTGTTCTCCTTCTTCCACTTCTTCTCCATCATCCCCACTCCTTTAACTACTTCTTCTTCTTCCTCTTGTTCACCTTCTTCCACTTCTACTTCATCCACTTGTTCTTTTTCTTCCCTCTCTTCTGCTTCTTGCCCTTCTTCTGCCTACATTGCTTCTTCTTCCTCCCCTTCTTCTTCTCCTCCTTCTTCCACTTCCTCTTCATTACCCTTTCCTTCCATTGCTTCTTCTTCCTCCTCTTTTTCTCATTTTTCCACTTCTTCTTCTTCTTCCTATTGTTCTCCTTCTTCCACTTACACTTCTTCCTTTTCTTCTCGTTCTTCCACCTCTTCTTCTTCATCTCCTTTCATTCCACTACTTCCTCCTATTCCTCTTATTCTCTCCTTCTACCACTTCTTCTACTTCTACTTGTTGTTGTTCTTCATTTTCGTCTCCTTCTTCCGCTTCTTCTGCTTACACTTCTTCTTCTTCCTCTTCTTCCATTTCTTCTCCTTCCACAACTTCTTCTTCTTTCCTTTCTGTCTTCTCCTTCCTCTTTTTCTCCATCCCCCACTTCTGTTGCTTCCCATTGTTGCTCTTCCTCTTCTTCTCCTTCCCCCAAATCTTATGCTTACATTTCTTCTTCTTCTTCCTCTTCTCCTCCAGATTCCACTTCTTCTGCTTCTTCTTCCCTTCCCTTCCCCTCCTTCTTCCTTTTCCTCCTTTTCTCCTTGTTCCAATTCTTCTTCTTCATGTCACCTCCTTCCACATCTTTTTCTTCTTCCTTTTCTTCTCCTTCTTCCACTTCTTCTAGTTACTCTCCTTCTTCTTCCTCTTCTTATCTTTCTTCCACTTCTCCTGCCTCCTCTTGTTCTCTTTCTTCCACTTCTTCTTCATCCTCTCCTTTCCTTTCTTTTCTTCCTCTTCATCTCCTTCTTCTTCTTCCTTTCCTTCGTCATATCCTGCTTTTTCTCCTTCTTCTGCTTCGACTTGGATTTCTACCTCTTGTTCTCCTTCTTCCACTTCTTCTCCATCATCCCCACTCCTTCGACTACTTCTTCTTCTTCCTCTTGTTAACCTTCTTTCACTTCTACTTCATCCACTTGTTCTTCTTCTTCCCTCTCTTCTCCTTCTTGCCCTTTTTCTGCCTACACTGCTTCTTCTTCCTCCCCTTCTTCTTCTTCTCCTTCTTCCACTTCTTCTTCTTAATCTCCTTTCATTCCACTACTTCCTCCTATTCCTCTTATTCTGTCCTTCTACCACTTCTTCTACTTCTACTTGTTGTTCTTCTTCATTTTCGTCTCCTTCTTCCGCTTCTTCTACTTACACTTCTTCTTCTTCCTCTTCTTCCATTTCTTCTCCTTCCACAACTTCTTCTTCTTTCCTTTCCGTCTTCTCCTTCCTCTTTTTCTCCATCCCCCACTTTTGTTGCTTCCCATTGTTGCTCTTCCTCTTCTTCTCCTTCCCCCAAATCTTATGCTTACACTTTTTCTTCTTCTTCCTCTTCTCTTCCAGATTCCACTTCTTCTGCTTCTTCTTCCCTTCCCTTCCCCTCCTTCTTCCTGTTCCTCCTTTTCTCCTTGTTCCAATTCTTCTTCTTCATCTCACCTCCTTCCACAACTTCTTCTTCCTCCGCTTGTTCACCTTCTTCAACTTCTTCAATTTCCACATCTTCTTCTTCTTCCTTTTCTTGTCCTTCTCTTGCTTCTTTTAGTTACTCTCCTTCTTCTTCCTCTTCTTATCTTTCTTCCACTTCTCCTGCCTCCTCTTGTTGTCTTTCTTCCACTTCTTCTTCATCCTCTCTTTTCCTTTCTTTTCTTCCTCTTCATCTCCTTCTTCTTCTTCCTTTCCTTCATCATATCCCTCTTTTTCTCCTTCTTCTGCTTCCACTTGCATTTGTACCTCTTGTTCTCCTTTTTCCACGTCTTCTGCATCATCCCCACTCCTTTAATTACTTCTTCTTCTTCCTCTTGTTCACCTTCTTCCACTTCTATTACATCCACTTGTTCTTCTTCTTCCATCTCTTCTCCTTCTTGCCCTTCTTCTGCCTACACTACTTCTTCTTCCTCCCCTTCTTGTTGTCCTCCATGTTGCACTTCTTCTTCTTCATCCCCTTTCCCTCCATTGCTTCTTCTTACTACTCTTTTTCTCGTTCTTCCACTTCTTCTTCTTCCTCTTCTTCTCCTTCTGCCACCTCTTCTCCCTCCTCCCGTTCTCCCTTTTTCCACTTCTTCTAGTTACTCTCCTTCTTCTTCCTCTTCTTATCTGTCTTCCACTTCTCCTGCCTCCTCTTGTTCTCTTTCTTCCACTTCTTCTGCATCCTCTCCTTTCCTTTCTTTTCTTCCTCTTCATCTCCTTCTTCTTCTTCCTTTCCTTCGTCATATCCCTCCTTTTCTCCTACTTCAGCTTCCACTTGCATTTGTACCTCTTGTTCTCCTTTTTCCACGTCTTCTTCATCATCCCCACTCCTTTAATTACTTCTTCTTCTTCCTCTTGTTCACCTTCTTCCACTTCTACTACATCCACTTGTTCTTCTTCTTCCATCTCTTCTCCTTCTTGCCCTTCTTCTGCCTACACTACTTCTTCTTCCTCCCCTTCTTGTTGTCCTCCATGTTGCACTTCTTCTTCTTCATCCCCTTTCCCTCCATTGCTTCTTCTTACTACTCTTTTTCTCATTCTTCCACTTCTTCTTCTTCTTCCTATTGTTCTCCTTCTTCCACTTGAACTTCTTCCTTTTCTTCTCGTTCTTCCCCTTTTTCTTCTTCCTCTTCTTCTCCTTCTGCCACCTCTTCTCCCTCCTCCCGTTCTCCTTCTTCCACTTCTTCTTCTTCATCTCGTTTCATTCCACTGCTTCCTCCTATTCCTCTTATTCTTTCCTTCTTCCGCTTTTTCTGCTTACACTTCTTCTTCTTCCTTTTCTTCCATTTCTTCTCCTTCCACAACTTCTTCTTCTTCCCTTTCCGTATTCTCCTTCCTCTTTTTCTCCATCCCCCACTTCTGTTGCGTCCCATTGCTGCTCTTCCACTTCTTCTCCTTCCCCCAAATCTTATGCTTACACTTCTTCTTCTTCTTCCTCTTCTCCTTCAGTTTCCACTTCTTCTGCTTCTTCTTCCCTTCCCTTCCCCTCCTTCTTCCTTTTCCTCCTTTTCTCCTTGTTCCAATTCTTCTTCTTGATCTCACTTCCTTCCACTACTTCCCCTTCCTCCTCCTATTCACCTTCTTCAACTTCTTCACTTTCCACATCTTCTTCTTCTTCCTTTTCTTCTCCTTCTTCCACTTCTTCTAGTTACAATCCTTCTTCTTCCTCTTCTTATCTTTCTTCCACTTCTCCTGCCTCCTCTTGTTCTCTTTCTTCCACTTCTTCTTCGTCCTCTCTTTTCCTTTCTTTTCTTCCTCTTCATCTCCTTCCTCTTCTTCCTTTCCTTCGTCATATCCCTCTTTTTCTCCTTCTTCTGCTTCCACTTGAATTTGTACCTCTTGTTCTCCTTCTTCCACGTCTTCTCCATCATCCCCACTCCTTCAATTACTTCTTCTTCTTCGTCTTGTTCACCTTCTTCCTCTTCTACTACATCCACTTGTTCTTCTTCTTCCTTCTCTTCTCCTTCTTGCCCTTCTTCTGAATACATTACTTCTTCTTCCTCCCCTTCTTCTTCTCCTCCTTGTTCCACTTCTTCTTCTTCATCCCCTTTCCTTCGATTGCTTCTTCTACCTCTTTTTTCCTCTTGTTCATCTTCTTCCACCTCTAGTACATCTACTTGTTGTTCTTCTTCCCTCTCTTCTCCTTCTTGCCTTTCTTCTGCCTACACCACTTCTTCTTCCTCCGCTTTTTCTTCTCCTCCTTGTTCCACTTCTTCTTCATTCCCCTTTCCTTCCATGGCTTCTTCTTCCTCCTCTTTTTCTCATTCTTCCAGTTCTTCTTCTTCTTCCTATTGTTCTCCTTCTTCCACTTGCACTTCCTCCTTTTCTTCTTGATGTGAATGCCGAGACAATGACTTTTCATTTTTTGTATCGTTTTATTAATTTAGGAATTAATGTAACATGCAATTAATCATATGTGATAATTGCGTGATAATGAAGTATTTAATTTTTCTTTTAGGAGTTATGATTTTGAACAGCCACCTAGTTCTATAAATAGGGGTTGAATTGTACTCAAAGGACAACCATTGAATTAGTGAAATTATATTTGGGTTTTACCCTTTTGTGAGAGATGAATTTCTCTTTAGAACATATCAAGGAATTTTTTCTTGTGGCGTTCTCCTAGACTTATCAAGGGTAAATCACCACCCTTGTGGCGTCATATGACTTATCTTCCATCCTTGGAAGTGGCGTCATCTATCTTTTCGTTAAACCATTTTCATCCTTTTCATTTTCTTGTTTACCCAATTCTCATTGTTTTGTTAACTTATTACCATCAAAGGGGTTGGATTTGTTTTGCGGATCTATCTAGGTGGCGTCATTATCACGCAATTATCACATATGATTAATTGCATGTTACATTAATTCCTAAATTAATAAAACGTTACAAAAAATGAAAAGTCATTGTCTTCGGCATTCACATCACTTCTTGTTCTTCCACTTCCTCTTCTACCTCTTCTTCTCCTTCTGTCACCTCTTCTCCCTCCTCCCGTTCTCCTTCTTCCACTTCTTCTTCTTCACCTCCTTTCATTCCACTACTTCCTCCTATTCCTCTTATTCTCTCCTTCTACCACCTCTTCTACTTCTACTTGTTGTTCTTCTTCATTTTCGTCCACTTCTCCTGCTTCTTCTTCCCTTCCCTTCCCCTCCTTGTTCCTTTTCCTCCTTTTCTCCTTGTTCCAATTCTTCTTCTTCATCTCACCTCCTTCCACAACTTCTTCTTCCTCCTCTTGTTCACCTTCTTCAACTTCTTCACTTTCCACATCTTCTTCTTCTTCCTTTTCTTCTCCTTCTCTTACTTCTTCTAGTTACTCTTCTTGTTCTTCCTCTTCTTATCTTTCTTCCACTTCTCCTGCCTCCTCTTGTTCTCTTTCTTCCACTTCTTCTTCATCCTCTCCTTTCCTTTCTTTTCTTCCTCTTCATCTCCTTCTTCTTCGTCCTTTCCTTCGTCATATCCCACTTTTTCTCCTTCTTCTGCTTCCACTTGGATTTCTACCTCTTGTTCTCCTTCTTCCACTTCTTCTCCATCATCCCCACTCCTTCAACTACTTCTTCTTCTTCCTCTTGTTCACCTTCTTCCGTTTCTATTTCATCCACTTGTTCTTCTTCTTCCCTCTCTTCTCCTTCTTGCCCTTCTTCTGCCTACACCATTGCTTCTTCTTCCTCCTCTTTTTCTCATTCTTCCACTTCTTCTTCTTCTTCCTATTGTTCTCCTTCTTCCACTTGCATTTCTTCCTTTTCTTCTCGTTCTTCCACTTCTTCTTCTTCCTCTTCTTCTCCTTCTGCCACCTCTTCTTCCTCCTCCTCTTCTGCTTCTTCCACTTCTTCTTCTTCATCTCCTTTCATTCCACTGCTTCCTCCTATTCCTCTTATTCTCTCCGTCTACCACTTCTTCTACTTCTACTTGTTGTTCTTCTTCATTTTCGTCTCCTACTTCCGCTTCTTCTGCTTACACTTCTTCTTCTTCCTCTTCTTTAATTTCTTCTCCTTCCGCATCTTCTTCTTTCCTTTCCGTCTTCTCCTTCCTCTTTTTCTCCATCCCCCACTCCTATTGCTTCCCATTGTTCCTCTTCCTCTTCTTCTCCTTCCCCCAAATCTTATGCTTACACTTCTTCTTCTTCCTCTTCTCCTCCAGATTCCACTTCTTCTGCTTCTTCTTCCCTTCCCTTCCCCTCCTTGTTCCTTTTCCTCCTTTTGTCCTTGTTCCAATTGTTCTTCTTCACCTCACCTCTTTCCACTACTTCTTCTTCCTCCTCTTGTTCACCTTCTTCAGCTTCTTCACTTTCCACATCTTCTTCTTCTTCCTTTTCTTCTCCTTCTTCCACTTCTTCTAGTTACTCTCCTACTTCTTCCTCTTCTTATCTTTCTTCCACTTCTCCTGCCTCCTCTTGTTCTCTTTCTTCCACTTCTTCTTCATCCTCTCCTTTCCTTTCTTTTCTTCCTCTTCATCTCCTTCTTCTTCTTCCTTTCCTTCGTCATATCCCTCTTTTTCTCCTTCGTCTGCTTCCACTTGCATTTCTACCTCTTGTTCTCCTTCTTCCACTTCTTCTCCATCATCCCCACTCCTTCAACTACTTCTTCTTCTTCCTCTTCTTTACCTTCTTCCACTTCTATTACATCCACTTGTTCTTCTTCTTCACTCTCTTCTCCTTCTTGCCTTCTTCTGCCTACACTACTTCTTCTTCCTCCCATCCTTCTTCTCCTCCTTGTTCCACTTCTTCTTCATCCCCCTTTCCTTTCATTCTTCCCCTTCCTCCTCTTTTTCGCATTCTTCCACTTCTTCTTCTTCTTCTTCTTCTTCCTATTGTTCTCCTTCTTCCACTTGCACTTCTTCCTTTTCTTCTCGTTCTTCCACTTCTTCTTCTTCCCCTTCTTCTCCTTCTGCCACCTCTTCTTCCTCCTCCCGTTCTCCTTCTTCGACTTATTCTTGTTCATCCCGTTTCCTTCCATTGCTTCTTGTTCCTCCTCTTTTTCTCATTCTTCCACTTCTTCTTCTTCCTTTTCTTCTCGTTCTTCCACTTCTTCTTCTTCCTCTTCTTCTCCTTTTGTCACTTCTTCTCCCTCCTCCCGTTCTCCTTCTTCCACTTCTTCTTCTTCATCTCCTTTTATTCCACTACTTCCTCTTATTCCTCTTATTCTCTCCTTCTTCCACTTCCTCTACTTCTACTTGTTGTTCTTCTTCATTTTCGTCTCCTTCTTCCATTTCTTCTACTTACACTTCTTCTTCTTCCAATTCTTCTCCTTCCACAACTTCTTCTTCTTTCCTTTCCATCTTCTCCTTCCTCTTTTTCGCCATCCCCCACTTCTGTTGCTTCCCATTGTTGCTCTTCCTCTTCTTCTCCTTCCCCCAAATCTTATGCTTACACTTCTTCTTCTTCTTCCTCTTCTCTTCCAGATTCCACTTCTTCTGCTTCTTCGTCCCTTCCCTTCCCCTCCTTCTTCCTTTTCCTCCTTTTCTCCTTTCCAATTCTTTTTCTTCATCTCACCTCCTTCCACAACTTCTTCTTCCTCCTCTTGCTCACCTTCTTCAACTTCTTCACCTTCAACATCTTCTTCTTCTTCCTTTTCTTCTCCTTCTTCCACTTCTTCTAGTTACTCTCCTTCTTCTTCCTCTTCTTATCTTTCTTCCACTTCTCCTGCCTCCTCTTGTTCTTTTTGTTCCACTTCTTTTTCATCCTCTCCTTTTCTTTCTTTTCTTCTTCTTCCTCCCCTTCTTCTTCTCCTCCTTCTTCCACTTCTTCTTCATTCCCCTTTCCTTCCATTGCTTCTTCTTCCTCCTCTTTTTCTCATTCTTCCACTTCTTCTTCTTCTTCCTATTGTTCTCCTTCTTCCACTTGCATTTCTTCCTTTTCTTCTCGTTATTTCACTGCTTCTTCTTCCTCTTCTTCTCCTTCTGCCACCTCTTCTTCCTCCTCCCGTTCTCCTTCTTCCACTTCTTCTTCTTCATCTCCTTTCATTCCACTGCTTCCTCCTATTCCTCTTATTCTCTCCTTCTACCACTTCTTCTACTTCTACTTGTTGTTCTTCTTCATTTTCGCCTCCTTCTTCTGCTTCTTCTGCTTACACTTCTTCCATTTCTTATCCTTCCACAACTTCTTCTACTTTCCTTTTCGTCTTCTCCTTCCACTTTTTCTCCATCCCCCACTTCTGTTGCTTCCCATTGTTGCTCTTCCTCTTCTTCTCCTTCCCCCAAATCTTATGCTTACACTTCTTCTTCTTCTTCCTCTTCTCCTCCAGATTCCACTTCTTCTGCTTCTTCTTCCTTTTCCTTCCCCTCCTTCTTCCTTTTCCTCCTTTTCTCCTTGTTCCAATTCTTCTTATTCATCTCACCTCCTTCCACTACTTCTTGTTCCTCCTCTTGTTCACCTTCTTCACTTTCCACAAGTTCTTCTTCTTCCTTTTCTTGTCCTTCTTCCACTTCTTCTAGTTACTCTCCTTCTTCTTCCTCTTCTTATCTTTCTTCCAGTTCTCCTTCCTCCTCTTGTTCTCTTTCTTCCACTTCTTCTTCATCCTCTCCTTTCCTTTCTTTTCTTCCTCTTCAACTTCTTCTTCTTCCTACTTTCCTTCCTCATATCCCTCTTTTTCTCCTTCTTCTGCTTCTACTTGTATTTCTACCCTTTGTTCTCCTTCTTCCACTTCTTCTCCATCGTCCCCACTCCTTCGACTACTTCTTCTTCTTCCTCTTGTTCACCTTCTTCAACTTCTACTTCATCCACTTGTTCTCCTTCTTCCTCTTCTTCTCCTTCCCCCAAATATTATGCTTACACTTCTTCTTCCTCTTCTCCTCCAGATTCCACTTCTTCTGCTTCTTCTTCCCTTCGCTTCCCTTCACCTCCTTCTTCCTTTTCCTCCTTTTCTCCGTGTTCCAATTGTTCTTCTTCACCTCACCTCCTTCCACAACTTCTTCTTCCTCCTCTTGTTCACCTTCCTCAACTTCTTCACTTTCCACATTTCTTCTTCCTTTTCTTCTCCTTCTTCCACTTGTTCTAGTTACTCTCCTTCTTCTTCCTCTTCTTATCTTTCTTCCACTTCTCCTACCTCCTCTTGTTCTCTTTCTTCCACTTCTTCTTCATCCTCTCCTTTCCTTTCTTTTCTTCCTCTTCACCTCCTTCTTCTTCTTCCTTTCCTTCATCATGTCCCTCTTTTACTCCATCTTCTGCTTCCACTTGCATTTCAACCTCTTGTTCTCCTTCTTCCACTTCTTCTCCATCGTCCCCACTCCTTCGACTACTTCTTCTTCTTCCTCTTGTTCACCTTCTTCCACTTCTACTTCATCCACTTGTTCTTCTTCTTCGCTCTCTTCTCCTTCTTGCCCTTCTTCTGCCTACACTGCTTCTTCTTCCTCCCCTTCTTCTTCTCCTCCTTCTTCCACTTCTTCTTCATTCCCCTTTCCTTCCATTGCTTCTTCTTCCTCCTCTTTTTCTCATTCTTCCACTTCTTCTTCTTCTTCCTATTGTTCTCCTTCCTGCAGTTGCACTTCTTCCATTTCTTCTCGTTCTTCCACTTCTTCTTCTTCCGCTTCTTCTCCTGCTGCCACCTCTTCTTCCTCCTCCCGTTCTCCTTCTTCCAGTTCTTCTTCTTCATCTCCTTTCATTCCACTGCTTCCCCCTATTCCTCTTATTCTCTCCTTTTACCACTTCTTCTACTTCTACTTGTTGTTCTTCTTCATTTTCGTCTCCTTCTTCCGCTTCTTCTGCTTAAACTTCTTCTTCTTCCTCTTCTTCCAATTCTTCTCCTTCCAGAACTTCTTCTTCTTTCCTTTCCGTCTTCTCCTTCCTCTTTTTCTCCATCCCCCACTTCTGTTGCTTCCCATTGTTACTCTTCCTCTTCTTCTCCTTCCCCCAAATCTTATGCTTAAACTTCTTCTTCTTCCTCTTCTCCTCTAGATTCCACTTATTCTGCTTCTTCTTCCCTTCTGTTTCTTCCTTTTCCTCTTTTTCTCCTTGTTCCAATTCTTCTTCTTCACCTCACCTCCTTCCACAACTTCTTCTTCCTCCTCTTGTTCACCTTCCTCAACTTCTTCACTTTCCACATTTCTTCTTCCTTTTCTTCTCCTTCTTCCACTTCTTCTAGTTACTCTCCTTCTTCTTCCTCTTCTTGTCTTTCTTCCACTTTGCCTGCCTACTCTTGTCCTCTTTCTTCCACTTCCTCTTCATCCTCTCCTATCCTTTCTTTTCTTCCTCTTCATCTCCTTCTTCTTCCTCCTTTCCTTCGTCATATCCCTCTTTTTCTCCTTCTTCTGCTTCCACTTGCATTTGTACCTCTTGTTCTCCTTCTTCCACGTCTTCTCCATCATCCCCACTCCTTCAACTACTTCTTCTTCTTCCTCCTGTTCACCTTCTTCCACTTCTACTACATCCACTTGTTCTTCTTCTTCCCTCTCTTCTCCTTCTTGCCCTTCTTCTGCCTACACTACTTCTTCTTTCTCCCCTTCTTCTTCTCCTCCTTGTTCCACTTCTTCTTCATCCCCTTTCCTCCATTGCTTCTTCTTCCTCCTCTTTTTCTCATTCTTCCACTTCTTCTACTTCTTCCTATTGTTCTCCTTCTTCCACTTGCACTTCTTCCTTTTCTTCTCGTTCTTCCACTTCTTCTTCTTGCTCTTCCTTCTACCACCTCTTCATCCTCCTCCCGTTCTCCTTCTTCCACTTCTTCTTTTTCATCTACTTTCATTCCACTACTTCCTCCTATTCCTCTTCTTCTCTCCTTCTACCACGTCTTCTACTTCTACTTATTGTTCTTCTTCATTTTCGTCTCCTTCTTCTGCTTCTTCTGCTTACACTTCTTCTTCTTCCTCTTCCTCCATTTCTTCTCCTTCCACAACTTCTTCTTCTTTCCTTTCCGTCTTCTCCTTCCTCTTTTTCTCCTCCTTCCACTACTTCTTCTTCCTCCTCTTGTTCACCTTTTTCACTTTCCAGATCTTTTTCTTCCTTTTCTTCTCCTTATTCCGCTTCTTCTAGTTACTCTCCTTTTTCTTCCTCTTCTTATCCTTCTTCCACTTCCCCTGCCTCCTCTTGTTCTCTTTCTTCCACTTCTTCTTTATCCTCTCCTTTCCTTTCTTTTCTTCCTCTTCATGTCCTTCTTCTTCTTCCTTTCCTTCTTCATATCCCTCTTTTTCTCCTTCTTCTGCTTCCACTTGCATTTCTACCTCTTGTTCTCCTTCTTCTCCATGATCCCCACTCTTTCAACTACTTCTTCTTCTTCCTCTTGTTGACCTTCTTCCACTTCTACTACATCCACTTGTTCTTCTTCTTCCCTCTCTTCTCCTTCTTGCCGTTCTTCTGCCTACACTACTTCTTCTTCCTCCCCTGTTTCTTCCCCTCCTTGTTCCACTTCTTCTTCATCCCCTTTCCTTCCATTGCTTCTTCTTCCTCCTTTTTTTCTCATTCTTCCACTTCTTCTTCTTCTTCCTATTGTTCTCCTTCTTCCACTTGCACTTCTTCCTTTTCTTCTCGTTCTTCCACTTCTTCTTCTGCTTCCTCTTCTTCTCCTTCTCCCACCTCTTCTCCCACCTCCCGTTCTCGTTCTTCCACTTCTTCTTCTTCATCTCCTTTCATTCCACAACTTCCTCCTTTTCTTCTTATTCTCTCCTTCTACCACTTGTTCTACTTCTACTTGTTGTTCTTCTACATTTTCGTCTCCTTCTTCTGCTTCTTCTGCTTACACTTCTTCTTCTTCCTCTTCTTCCATTTCTTCTCCTTCCACAACTTCTTCTTCTTTCCTTTCCGTCTTCTCCTTCCACTTTTTCTCCATCCCCTACTTCTGTTGCTTCCCATTGTTGCTCTACCTCTTCTTCTCCTTCCCCCAAATCTTATGCTTACACTTCTTCTTCTTCCTCTTCTCCTCCAGATTCCACCTCTTCTGCTTCTTCTTCCCTTCCCTTCCCTTCCCCTCCTTCTTCCTTTTCCTCCTTTCTCCTTGTTCCAATTCTTCTTCTTCATTTAACCTCCTTCCACTACTTCTTCTTCCTCTTCTTGTTCACCTTCTTCAACTTCTTCAGTTTCCACATCTTCCTCTTCTTCCCTTTCTTCTCTTTCTTATGCTTACACTTCTTCTTCTTCTTCTTCCTCTTCTCCTCCAGATTCCACTTCTTCTGCTTCTTCTTCCCTTCCCTTCCCCTCCTTCTTCCTTTTCCTTCTTTTCTCCTTGTTCCAATTCTTCTTCTTCATCTCACCTTCTTCCACTACTTCTTCTTCCTCCTCTTGTTCACCTTCTTCACTTTCCATATCTTCTTCTTCTTCCTTTTCTTCTCCTTCTTCCACTTCTTCTAGTTACTCTCCTTCTTCTTCCCTTCTTATCTTTCTTCCACTTCGCCTGCCTCCTCTTGTCCTCTTTCTTCCACTTCTTCTTCATCCTCTCCTTTCCTTTCTTTTCTTCCTCTTCATCTCCTTCTTCTTCTTCCTTTCCTTCGTGATATCCCTCTTTTTCTCCTTCTTCTGCTTCCACTTGCATTTCTACCTCTTGTTCTCCTTCTTCCACTTCTTCTCCATCATCCCCACTCCTTCAACTACTTCTTATTCCTCTTGTTCACCTTCTTCCACCTCTACTATATCCACTTGTTCTTATTCTTCCTCTCTTCTCCTTCTTGCCCTTCATCTGCCTACACTACTTCTTCTTCCTGCCCTTTTTCTTCTCCTCCTTGTTCCACTTCTTCTTCATCCCCTTTCCTTCCATTGCTTCTTCTTCCTCCTCTTTTTCGCATTCTTCCACTCCTTTTTGATCTTCCTATTGTTCTCCTTCTTCCACTTGCACTTCTTCCTTTTCTTCTCGTTCTTCCACTTCTTCTTCTTCGTCTTCTTCTCCTTCTGCCACCTATTCTTCCTCCTCCCGTTCTCCTTCTTCCACTTTTTCTTCTTCATCTCCTTTCATTCCACTACTTCCTCCTATTCCTCTTATTCTCTCCTTCTACCACTTCTCCTACTTCTACTTGTTGTTCTTCTTCATTTTCGTCTCCTTCTTCCATTTCTTCTGCTTACACTTCTTCTTCTTCCTCTTCTTCCATGTCTTCTCCTTCCACAACTTCTTCTTCTTTCCTTTCCATCTTCTCCTTCCTCTTTTTCTCCATCCCCCACTTCTGTTGCTTCCCATTGTTGCTCTTCCTCTTCTTCTCCTTCCCCCAAATCTTATGCTTAGACTTCTTCTTCTTCTTCCTCTTCTCCTCTAGATTCCACTTCTTCTGCTTCTTCTTCCCTTCCTTTCCCCTCCTTCTTCCTTTTCCTCCTTTTCTCCTTGTTCCAATTCTTCTTCTTCATCTCACCTCCTTCCACTACTTCTTCTTCCTCCTCTTGTTCACCTTCTTCACTTTCCACATCTTTTTCTTCATCCTTTTCTTCTCCTTCTACCACTTCTATTTACTCTTCTTCTTCTTCCTCTTCTTATCTTTCTTCCACGTCTCCTGCCTCCTCTTGTTCTCTTTTCTTCCACTTCTTCTTCATCCTCTCCTTTCCTTTCTTTTGATGAGGACATCAAGCTTGAAGGACTTGGAGGACCTATGACAAAGGCAAGGACAAGAAGAGCTAAGGAAGCTATTCAACAAGTATTGGCAGCCCTTTTGCAAAAAGAGCCAAACATTGAAGAAATAAAGTTTAAAATTGTTAATTGTCTCAGGACTGAAGAGAGCAATGCTTGACCTTAATGGAAGAGAAGTTTGAAATAAATTAAACTCATTTTCTTGGAGCTTACTTAGTTAATGGTGGGCAACCAGAATTGTCTAATTAAAGCTGCAGCCACCTAGGTTATAAATTATAATTAGTATACGTGTTTAATTTACTTTGGCAGTTACACTTTGTTATTAAGCTGCCCATTATTAGTTTTTATTATTTTGTAACTTCAGCTGAATTTAGAAAGCCACTAAACCTACACAAGTTGAGTTTATTAGGCATATAAATTTGGCCAAGACTGAGATGTAAGGCAGAATATTTTTGGAAATAAAAAAACTAGTTGAGTTTTCTCTCCTTTGGGTTCTTGACAATCCAAAATCTTTTGAGATTTATCAAAGGTAATTCACCCCTTTGTGTGTGTAATCTCGTAGACATATCTTCCATCCTTGGAAGTGTGGAGTCTATCAATTCCAATTCCATTTTCTGTCTTTTCCATTCATACTCAATTCTGGCCAGCAAACTCTATAACAGGAAAGTGCTACGCTATTCAAAAACTCGTTTAATTGTTGAATTTCAAAAACTTTTAATTTCCATTCTGTGTCTAAAAGTTTGATAGTAATTCTATTCAGTTTATTTTTTTGCAATTGTTTGCATTCCATGTTGATTAATTTTGTTAACGCGGCAAGCTAAATTCCTAGGGTCCTTTCAGAATCCTAAACTGACAGCGGATTCATATCATTTGGTATCAGAGCTTAGGTTTCTAGGAATTGCAAGGCTGCACTCCGGGTAATTTTTTTCCTTGATTCTTATCATCAATAATATTACCTTAATTGTCAATCAGTTAGGATGAACCATTGCAAAAGTTAAGCCCTTAAAAAAATCTGGGATTCTTAAAAAAAAAAAAAAAAAAAAAAAAGGAAGAGGAATTTTGAAAATCTGAAGAAAAAAAAATATAGAGAAAAAAAAGAGAAGCAAAACAAAGAATGCAAATGTGTTTAAAAAATATATATATATAAAATTGGCTGAATGGTTCATGCTAGAAATTCTTCATTTTGAAGGTAATATTGTGTTTGATTTGAAAGAAAAATTACTGCACCTTGTTTGTTTACATTTCTGAAATTTTGGGCTGCACTTCTTGGTTACAAATTGTGTCAATTCCACTCTGTTTTGGCTTCACATATACTGCATATTCTTGCTGGATTTTGCTGCACTTGTTAGTTTCATTTTAAGCCAAAAATTTATCCTCTGTTTGTGTCTTTACCTGTTAAAATTGGCTGCACAATTTTCTACTCAAAATTCTAGTTGTGGCTGTTTGTACCTTTGTTTTTGTGTGCCCAGTTTTTGTCCATTTCTTTTCGTACTTCCTTTGTTTTCATTTTGAGACAAATTTCTTCTGTCTTGTTGGTGTAAAAAAAAAAAAAAAAATTCCAGTGTTGTCCTAGTATTTGTTGCTTTCGTTGGGTTTCATTTTAGTCATTTTTGTTAGTTTTCTTGTGTCTTATTTGCCGGCACACAAGTTGGTGTTTGTCTTTGAGTTTTTCTCTTTTGGTTTGTTAAGAACTTAAGGAGGAATAAAGAGGAAAAAGGCAAGAGAGTTTCATTATAGTAAAAGCCAATTTTTATTTTTTTTAGCGCAAACACTTGAGTGGGTGAGAACATTTTCAAACACAACATACATACTTTTTCTTGTGACATTTGACCTGTTTATTTATCATGGCGGAAAGAAATAATAACAATGATCTTCAACTTCAAATTGTTGCACTATCCCAGCATTTAGAGAGATTAATGAAGCAACAACAAGATGAGTTCCATGAGAGGTTGGATCAGTTGGAGAATAGAACCCCACCAGCAGGAGGAGGAGGAGCAGGAAGGCCAAATAGAAATGAAGTAAGAATAGAAGGAGTGAAGTTGAATGTGCCTCATTTCAAGGGTAGGAGTGATCCTGAGGCATACTTGGAGTGGGAGTTAAAAATTGAGCATGTGTTCTCTTGCAACAATTATAGTGAGGAGCAAAAGGTGAGACTTGCAGCTGCTGAATTTTCAGATTATGCTTTGATTTGGTGGAACAAGTTGCAAAGGGAGAGGATTAGAGATGAAGAGTCTATGGTGGACACTTGGACTGAAATGAAGAGGCTCATGAGGAAGCGGTATGTACCTTCTAGCTTCCATAGAGACTTAAAATTGAAACTTCAAAAATTGTCTCAAGGAAGCAAGGGAGTGGAGGAGTACTATAAGGAGATGGAGGTGCTTATCATCCAAGCAAAAATTGAAGAAGATCCTGAGGTAACTATGGCTCGCTTCCTTAGTGGTTTAAATCATGATATTAGAGATGTTGTTGAGTTGCAGGAATTTGTAGAAATGGAGGATCTGTTGCATAAGGCCATTCAGGTAGAACAACAGTTAAAAAGAAAAAGTGCAACAAGAAGGAGTTCTACCAATTTTAATAATTCCAATTGGAAGGATAGGAGGAAAGAAGGAGCTGCCTCATCTAGTAATACAACACCTTCTAGCCATGGAAAAGCCCCTCAAAAGAAAGATGATAATCCACCTAAAAAGACTAGAGAAGTGAAGTGTTTCAAGTGCTTGGGCATGGGTCATTATGCCTATGAGTGTCCCACAAAGAAGATTGTTTTTCTCAAAGATAATGGGGAATACACAAGCCAATCAGAAGCTAGTGGTGGAGAAGAAGAGGAGAGTGATGGAGAATTGGCGGCTAATGAAGGAGAGTTGTACATGATTAGGAGACTGTTGGGAAGTCAAGTCAAGGCCGAAGATGCATCTCAAAGGGAGAACATCTTTCACACAAGATGTTCAGTCAATGGTAATGTTTGTTTGGTAATTATTGATGGAGGGAGTTGTACCAATGTGGTGAGTTCAAGATTAGTGTCAAAGATGAACATGGACACCACACCGCATCCTAGACCATATAAACTCCAATGGCTTAGTGAAGGAGAAGAAGTTAAAGTGAAACAGCAAGCAGAGGTTCCTTTCTCCATTGGGAAGTATCAAGATAAGGTTTTATGTGATGTGGTTCCCATGGAGGCCAGCCATATCCTTTTAGGGAGGCCGTGGCAGTATGATACCAAAGCCATTCATGATGGTTTCACTAATAAAATTTCCTTCATGTATCAGGATAAAAAGGTGGTTCTTAAGCCTTTGTCTCCTAAAGAGGTATGTGAGGATCAATTAAAAATGAGAGAAAAGTTAGCAAATGAGAGAAAAAGTGAAACACCTGAGAGGAAAAAGAGTGAAACACCTGAAAGAAAAAAGAGAGAAAAGAATAAGAGTGAAACACTTGAGGGCAAGCAGCTGTGTTTAGCAAGAGAAAGGGAGGTAAGGAGGGTGCTTTGCGCAAGACAGCCCCTCTACTTATTGCTTTGTCAAAATCAAATTTTGTATGCTAACCAGTTTGACAAGTTTGAATTGCCTTCTTGTATTGAGTCTCTTTTGCAGGATTTTGAGGATGTGTTTCCAGCAAATGTACCTGATGGCTTGCCACCTGTGAGGGGAATTGAGCATCACATTGATCTCATTCCAGGAGCTTCTTTGCCTAATCGTCCAGCTTATAGAAGCAACCCACAGGAGACCAAAGAGATCGAAAGGCAAGTTACTGAACTCATGAGCAAAGGGTGGGTAAGAGACAGCATGAGTCCATGTGCTGTACCTGTGATTCTAGTACCCAAGAAGGATGGTTCATGGAGGATGTGTTCTGATTGTACAGCCATAAACAACATCACCATCAAATATAGACATCCAATTCCCAGGTTAGATGATCTTCTTGATGAACTATATGGTGCATGTGTGTTTTCTAAAATTGATCTGAAAAGTGGCTATAATCAGATTAGGATTAGAGAAGGAGATGAATGGAAAACTGCTTTTAAGACTAAATATGGATTGTATGAGTGGCTGGTTATGCCCTTTGGTTTGACAAATGCACCTAGTACTTTCATGAGATTAATGAATCATGTCTTAAGAGAGTTTATTGGAAAATTTGTTGTGGTGTACTTTGATGATATTCTGATCTATAGCACTAGTCTTGAATTGCATGTTGAACATTTGCGGGTTGTTATGAATGTGCTTAGAAAAGAACAATTGTATGCCAATTTGGACAAATGCATTTTTTGTACTGATCATGTAGTATTCCTAGGCTTTGTTGTTAATGCTAAAGGGGTACAGGTTGATGTGGAAAAGGTTAAGGCCATCAAAGAATGGCCTACACCTAAAACCGTGAGTGAGGTGAGGGGATTTCATGGTTTAGCAAGTTTCTACAGGAGATTTGTTAAAGATTTTAGTACTGTGGCTGCACCTCTAAATGAAATTGTTAACAAATATGTGGGTTTTAAATGGGGAGAGAAACAAGAAGAGGCCTTTGCTGCCCTTAAGCATAAGCTTGTTAATGCACCTATTCTTGCCATGCCTAATTTTGCAAAATCATTTGAAATTGAATGTGATGCATCAAATGTGGGTATTGGGGCTGTTTTATTGCAAGATGGTCATCCAATTGCTTATTTCAGTGAAAATTTAAGTGGGATTGCCCTTAACTATTCTACTTATGATAAGGAATTATATGCGTTGGTGAGGGCTTTAAAAACATGGCAACATTATCTGTTACCCAAGGAATTTGTCATTCATAGCGACCATGAGTCTTTAAAATATTTAAAGGGTCAAGGTAAGCTTAATAAGAGGCATGCTAAGTGGGTAGAATTTTTAGAACAATTTCCATATGTTTTCAAGCATAAAAAGGGAAAAGGGAACGTAGTGGCTGATGCGCTTTCTAGGAGGCATGCATTACTTTCTATGCTTGAGACTAAATTGTTTGGTCTTGAATCTTTGAAACATATGTATAAACATGATGTGGATTTTGCTGAAATATTTGCTGCATGTGAAAAGCTTTCTGAAAATGGATATTATAGGCATAATGGATTTTTGTTTAAAGCCAATAAATTGTGTGTGCCTAAATGTTCCATTAGAGAGTTGCTTGTAAGTGAATCACATGAGGGGGGTTTGATGGGTCATTTTGGGGTTCAAAAGACTTTGGAAATTTTGCAAGAGCATTTCTTTTGGCCTCACATGAAACGATATGTGCATAAGTTTTGTGACCACTACATTGTGTGTAAAAAGGCCAAATCTAAGGTTAAGCCTCATGGATTGTATACTCCTTTGCCTGTTCCTGAATATCCTTGGACTGACATTTCTATGGACTTTGTTTTGGGGTTGCCTAAAACAAAGAATGGAAAGGATTCTGTGTTTGTTGTTGTTGATAGGTTTTCTAAGATCGCACATTTCATTCCTTGCAAAAAGGTGGATGATGCTAGCCATGTGGCTGATTTATTTTTCAAGGAAATAGTGAGACTTCATGGACTGCCAAGGAGCATTGTGAGTGATAGGGATGCAAAATTCCTTAGTCACTTTTGGAGGACCTTGTGGGGTAAAATTGGTACTAAATTGCTGTTTTCTACTACTTGCCACCCACAAACTGATGGTCAAACTGAGGTAGTCAATAGGACTTTAGGCACATTGCTTAGGACTGTTTTAAAGAAAAATCTTAAGTCTTGGGAAGCATGTTTGCCTCATGTTGAGTTTGCTTATAATAGGGTTGTCCATAGCACGACTAATTGTTCTCCGTTTGAAATTGTGTATGGGTTCAATCCTTTGACTCCTCTTGATTTGTTGTCCATGCCTAACATTTCTATGTTTAAGCATAATGAAGCACAAGCTAAAGCTGAGTATGTGAAGAAGCTGCATGAGCAAGTGAAGGCTCAAATTGAAAAGAAAAATGAGAGTTATGCAAGGCAAGCTAACAAGGGTAGGAAGAAGGTCGTGTTCCAACCTGGTGATTGGGTTTGGGTACACATGAGAAAGGAAAGGTTCCCTAAACAAAGAAAGTCAAAACGCCAACCAAGGGGAGATGGTCCTTTCCAAGTTCTAGAAAAGATCAATGACAATGCCTATAAGATTGATCTTCCAGATGAGTATAATGTTAGTGCTACTTTTAATGTGTCTGATTTAACTCTGTTTGATGCAGATGAAGATGCTATTGATTTGGGGACAAATCCTCTTCAAGAGGGGGGGAGTGATGAGGACATCAACCTTGAAGGACTTGGAGGACCTATGACAAAGGCAAGGACAAGAAGAGCTAAGGAAGCTATTCAACAAGTATTGGCAGCCCTTTTGCAAAAAGAGCCAAACATTGAAGAAATAAAGTTTAAAATTGTTAATTGTCTCAGGACTGAAGAGAGAAATGCTTGACCTTAATGGAAGAGAAGTTTGAAATAAATTAAACTCATTTTCTTGGAGCTTACTTAGTTAATGGTGGGCAACCAGAATTGTCTAATTAAAGTTGCAGCCACCTAGGTTATCAATTATAATTAGTATACGTGTTTAATTTACTTTGGCAGTTACACTTTGTTATTAAGCTGCCCATTATTAGTTTTTATTATTTTGTAACTTCAGCTGAATTTAGAAAGCCACTAAACCTACACAAGTTGAGTTTATTAGGCATATAAATTTGGGCAAGACTGAGATGTAAGGCAGAATATTTTTGGAAATAAAAAAACTAGTTGAGTTTTCTCTCCTTTGGGTTCTTGACAATCTAAAATCTTTTGAGATTTATCAAAGGTAATTCACCCCTTTGTGTGTGTAATCTCGTAGACATATCTTCCATCCTTGGAAGTGTGGAGTCTATCAATTCCAATTCCATTTTCTGTCTTTTCCATTCATACTCAATTCTGGCCAGCAAACTCTATAACAGGAAAGTGCTACACTATTCAAAAACTCGTTTAATTGTTGAATTTCAAAAACTTTTAATTTCCATTCTGTGTCTAAAAGTTTGATAGTAATTCTATTCAGTTTATTTTTTTTGCAATTGTTTGCATTCCATGTTGATTAATTTTGTTAACGCGGCAAGCTAAATTCCTAGGGTCCTTTCAGAATCCTAAACTGACAGCGGATTCATATCATCTTTTCTTCCTCTTCATCTCGTTCTTCTTCTTCCTTTCCTTCATCATATCCCTCTGTTTCTCCTTCTTCTGCTTCCACTTGCAATTCTACCTCTTGTTTTCCTTCTTCCACTTCTTCTCCACCATCCCCACTTCTTCAACTACTTCTTCTTCTTCATCTTGTTCACCTTCTTCCACTTCTACTACATCCACTTCTTCTTCTTCTCTCTCTTCTCCTTCTTGCCCTTCTTCTGCCTACACTACTTCTTCTTCCTCCCCTTCTTGTTCTCCTCCTTGTTCAACTTCTTCTTCATCCCCATTCCTTCCATTGCTTCTTCTTCCTCCTCTTTTTCTCATGCTTCCACTTCTTCTTCTTCTTCCTATTGCTCTCCTTCTTCCACTTGCACTTCTTCCTTTTCTTCTCGTTCTTCCACTTCTTCTTCTTCCTCTTCTTCTGCTTCTGCCACCTGTTCTTCCTGCTCCCGTTCTCCTTCTTCCACTTCTTCTTCTTCATCTCCTTTCATTCCACTACTTCCTCCTATTCCTCTTATTCTCTCCTTCTACCACTTCTGCTACTTCTACTTGTTGTTCTTCTTCATTTTCGTCTGCTTCTTCCGCTTCTTCTGCTTACACTTCTTCTTCCTCCTCTTCTTCCATTTCTTCTCCTTCCACAACTTCTTCTTCTTTCCTTTCCGTCTTCTCCTTCCTCTTTTTCTCCATCCCCCACTTCTGTTGCTTCCCATTGTTGCTCTTCCTCTTCTTCTCCTTCCCCCAAATCTTATGCTTAGACTTCTTCTTCTTCTTCCTCTTCTCCTCTAGATTCCACTTCTTCTGCTTCTTCTTCCCTTCCCTTCGACTCCATCTTCCTTTTCCTCCTTTTCTCCTTGTTCCAATTCTTCTTCTTTATCTCACCTCCTTCCACTACTTCTTCTTCCTGCTCTTGTTCACCTTCTTCACTTTCCACATCTTCTTCTTCTTCCTTTTCTTCTCCTTCTTCCACTTCTTCTAGTTACTCTCCTTCTTCTTCTTCTTCTTATATTTCTTCCACTTCTCCTGCCTCCTCTTGTTCTCTTTTCTTGCACTTCTTCTTCATCCTCTCCTTTCCTTTCTTTTCATCCTCTTTATCTCCTTCTTCTTCTTCCTTTCCTTCGTCATATCCCTCTTTTTCTCCTTCTTTTGCTTCCACTTGCATTTCTACCTCTTGTTCTCCTTCTTCCACTTCTTCTCCACCATCCCCACTCCTTCAACTACTTGTTCTTCTTCATCTTGTTCACCTTCTTCCACTTCTACTACATCCACTTCTTCTTCTTCTTCCCTTTCTTCTCCTTCTTGCCCTTCTTCTGCCTACACTACTTCTTCTTCCTCCCCTTCTTCTTCTCCTCCTTGTTCCACTTCTTCTTCATTCCCCTTTCGTTCCATTGCTTCTTCTTCCTCCTCTTTTTCTCATTCTTCCACTTCTTCTTCTTCTTCCTATTGTTCTTCTTCTTCCACTTACACTTCTTCCTTCTCTTCTCGTTCTTCCACTTCTTCTTCTTCCTCTTCTTCTCCTTCTTCCTCCTCCCGTTCTCCTTCTTCCACTTCTTCTTCTTCATCTCCTTTCATTCTAATACTTCCTGCTATTCCTCTTATTCTCTCCTTCTACCACTTCTTCTACTTCTACTTGTTGTTGATATGAATCCACTGTCAGTTTAGGATTCTGAAAGGAGCCTAGGAATTTAGCTGGCCGCGTTAACAAAATTAATCAACGTGGAATGCAAACAATTGTCAAAAATAAATTGATTAGAATTACTATCAAACTCTTAGACATAGAATGGAAATTAAAAGTTATTGAAATTGAACGAGTAAACGAGTTTTCGAATAGTGTAGGACTTTCCTGTGCAATTGATCATAGAGTTTGCTGGGCAGAATTGAGTATGAATGGAAAAGACAGAAAATGGAATTGGAATTGATAGACTCCACACTTCCAAGGATGGAAAATATGTCTACGAGATTGCACACACAAAGGGGTGAATTACCTTTGATAAATCTCAAAAGATTTTGGATTGTCAAGAACCCAAAAGAGAGAAAACCTCAACTAGTTTTTTTTATTTCCAAAATATTCTGCCTTACATCTCAGTCTTGCCCAAATTTATATGCCTAATAAACTCATCTTGTGTAGGTTTAGTGGCTTTCTAAAAATTCAGCTGAAGTTACAAAATAATAAAAACTAATAATGGGCAGCTTAATAACAAAGTGTAACTGCCAAAGTAAATTAAACACGTATACTAATTATAATTGATAACCTAGGTGGCTGCAACTTTAATTAGACAATTCTGGTTGCCCACCATTAACTAAGTAAACTCCAAGAAAATGAGTTTAATTTATTCCAAACTTCTCTTCCATTAAGGTCAAGTATTGCTCTCTTCAGTCCTGAGACAATTAACAATTTTAAACTTTATTTCTTGAATGTTTGGCTCTTTTTGCAAAAGGGCTGTCAATACTTGTTGAATAGCTTCCTTAGCTCTTCTTGTCCTTGCCCTTGTGATAGGTCCTCCAAGTCCTTCAAGCTGCATGTCCTCATCACTCCCCCCCTCTTGAAGAGGATTTGTCCCCAAATCAATAGCATCTTCTTCTGCATCAAAGAGAGTTAAATACGACACATTAAAAGTAGCACTAATATTACAATCATCTGGAAGATCAATCTTATAGGCATTGTCATTGATCTTTTCTAGAACCTGGAAAGGACCATCTCCCCTTGGTTGGAGTTTTTACTTTCTTTGTTTGGGGAACCTTTCCTTTCTCATGTGTACCCAAACCCAATCACCAGGTTGGAACATGATCTTCTTCCTACCCTTGTTAGCTTGCCTTGCATAACTCTCATTTTTCTTTTCAATTTGAGCCTTCACTTGCTCATGCAGCTTCTTCACATACTCAGCTTTAGCTTGTGCTTCATTATGCTTAAACATAGAAATGTTAGGCATGGACAAAAAATCAAGAGGAGTCAAAGGATTGAACCCATACACAATTTCAAACGGAGAACAATTAGTCATGCTATGGACAACCCTATTATAAGCAAACTCAACATGAGGCAAACATGCTTCCCAAGACTTAAGATTTTTCTTTAAAACAGTCCTAAGCAATGTGCCTAAAGTCCTATTGACTACCTCAGTCTGACCATCAGTTTGTGGGTGGCAAGTAGTAGAAAACAGCAATTTAGTACCAATTTTACCCCACAAGGTCCTCCAAAAGTGACTAAGGAATTTTGCATCCTTATCACTCACAATGCTCCTTGGCAGTCCATGAAGTCTCACTATTTCCTTGAAAAATAAATCAGCCACATGGCTAGCATCATCCACCTTTTTGCAAGGAATGAAATGTGCCATCTTGGAAAACCTATCAACAACAACAAACACAGAATCCTTTCCATTCTTTGTTTTAGGCAACCCCAAAACAAAGTCCATAGAAATGTCAGTCCAAGGATATTCAGGAACAGGCAAAGAAGTATACAATCCATGAGGGTTAACCTTAGATTTGGCCTTTTTACACACAATGCAGTGGTCACAAAACTTATGCACATATCATTTCATGTGAGGCCAAAAGAAATGCTCTTGCAAAATCTCCAAAGTCTTTTGAACCCCAAAGTGGCCCATCAAACCCCCTTCATGTGATTCACTCACAAGAAACTCCCTAATGGAACACTTAGGTACACACAATTTATTTGTTTTAAACAAGAATCCATTATGCCTATAGTATCCATTTTCAGAAAACCTTTCACATGCAGCAAATATTTCAGAAAAATCAACATCATGCTTATACATGTCTTTCAAAGACTCAAGACCAAACAATTTAGTTTCAAGCATAGAAAGCAATGCATGCCTCCTAGAAAGCGCATCAGCCACTATATTTCCTTTCCGCTTTTTATGTTTGATGACATACGAAAATTGCTCTAAAAACTCTACCCACTTAGCATGCCTCTTGTTAAGCTTACCTTGTCCTTTCAAATATTTCAATGACTCATGATCACTATGAATGACAAACTCTTTGGGTAACAAATAATGCTGCCAAGCTTTTAATGCTCTAACCAATGCATACAATTCCTTATCATAAGTAGAATAGTTAAGGGCAGCCCCACTTAACTTTTGACTAAAATAAGCAATCGGATGCCCATCTTGCAACAAAACAGCCCCAATACCCACATTGGATGCATCACATTCAATTTCAAATGATTTTGCAAAATTAGGCATGGCAAGAATAGGTGCATTAAAAAGCTTATGCTTAAGGGCAGCAAAGGCCTCTTCTTGTTTCTCTCCCCATTTAAAACCCACATTTTTTTTAACAATTTCATTTAGAGGTGCAGCCACAGTACTAAAATCTTTAACAAATCTCCTGTAGAAACTTGCTAAACCATGAAATCCCCTCACCTCACTCACGGTTTTAGGTGTAGGCCATTCTTGGATGGCCTTAACCTTTTCCACATCAACCTGTACCCCTTTAGCATTAACAACAAAGCCTAGGAATACAACATGATCAGTACAAAAAATGCATTTGTCCAAATTGGCATACAATTGTTCTTTTCTAAGGACATTCATAACAGCCCGCAAATGTTCAATATGCAATTCAAGACTAGTGCTATAGATCAGAATATCATCAAAGTACACCACAACAAATTTTCCAATAAACTCTCTTAAGACATGATTCATTAATCTCATGAAAGTACTAGGTGCATTTGTCAAACCAAAGGGCATAACCAACCACTCATGCAATCCATATTTAGTCTTAAAAGCAGTTTTCCATTCATCTCCTTCTCTAATCCTAATCTGATTATAACCACTTTTCAAATCAATTTTAGAAAACACACATGCACCATATAGTTCATCAAGAAGATAATCTAACCTGGGAATTGGATGTCTATATTTGATGGTGATGTTGTTTATGGCTCTACAATCAGAACACATCCTCCATGAGCCATCCTTCTTGGGTACTAGAATCACAGGTACAGCACATGGACTCATGCTGTCTCTTACCCACCCTTTGCTCATGAGCTCAGTAACTTGCCTTTCGATCTCTTTGGTCTCCTGTGGGTTGCTCCTATAAGCTGGACGATTGGGCAAAGAAGCTCCTGGAATGAGATCAATGTGATGCTCAATTCCCCTCACAGGTGGCAAGCCATCAGGTACATTTGCTGTAAACACATCCTCAAAATCCTGTAAAAGAGACTCAATACAAGAAGGCAATTCAAACTTGTCAAACTGGTTAGCATACAAAATTTGATTTTGACAGAGCAATAAGTAGAGGCGCTGTCTTGCACAAAGCACCCTCCTTACCTCCCTTTCTCTTGGTAAACACAGCTGCTTGCCCTCAAGTGTTTCACTCTTATTCTTTTCTCTCTTTTTTTCTTTCAGGTGTTTCACTCTTTTTCCTCTCAGGTGTTTCACTCTTTCTCTCATTTGCTAATTTTTCTCTCATTTTTAATTGATCCTCACATACCTCTTTAGGAGACAAAGGCTTGAGAACCACCTTTTTATCCTGATACATAAAGGAAATTTTATTAGTGAAACCATCATGAATGGCTTTGGTATCATACTGCCACGGCCTCCCTAAAAGAATATGGATGGCCTCCATGGGAACCACATCACATAAAACCTTATCTTGATACTTCCTGATGTGACCATGCCTAGCCAAGGACCTATCACTAGGGTCATGGCTAGAAGGATTGAAGAAGACCTAGCCCTTGCAGACAAAGGAAGACTTCACCTCCTATGGAGAGTGAAGATATTAGGCTAGAGACTTTAGTTAATAAAATGTAATTTTCCTTTATTTTAATTTTGAGGAGCATTAAGAATTTAATTTGGGACATGTATTTAGTCTGTTTTTTTATTTTTAGGAGGTGGCTTAGGAATTTAGAGGGTGGATTTAGCTTTTTGGGTCTTTATGAAGGAAATAAGGGGTAGCCTTGATATCTACACCCCTCTTTTCTACATAAGCCCCCTAAGCTAATAAGAAGGAATCTTGGCCCTTGGTTTGAGAAACTTGGGCACCAAGTTTGATGATCTAAGGAGGGAATTGTTTCTCAATTCTCCTCCCTTAGATCTCTCCTTTTAATCCTAGCCCTTCTTTTTTAGGTTATCTTGTTCAAGAGGTTAGCTACCTCTATAAATAGGAGCTCCTCCCTCACTTGTATTTTTTACACTTGAATTGAATCCTAGAGACCATATTGGTTGAGGTTCTTACCTTTGAGTGTCCCCCTTTCTCCTTTGTGAGAGCTTCTAAGAGTTATCAAGGGACCCCTCCCTTGTGGCCTCTCCCCTTTGGCTTATCAAACCTAGTATTTGTGGCGCCTCACCCCATTCCTTTCCTCTCCATAAATCCATTTCCCTTCCAAGTGACCTTAGAAAGGATCCTTTGGGCACGTGATAATCAAAGATCACATCACTTCCCAATGGAGAAAGGAACCTCTGCTTGCTGTTTCACTTTAACTTCTTCTCCTTCACTAAGCCATTGGAGTTTATATGGTCTAGGATGCAGTGTAGTGTCCATGTTCATCTTTGACACTAATCTTGAACTCACCACATTGGTACAACTCCCTCCATCAATAATTACCAAACAAACATTACCATTGACTGAACATCTTGTGTGAAAGATGTTTCTCCCTTTGAGATGCATCTTTGGCCTTGACTTGACTTCCCAACAGTCTCCTAATCATGTACAACTCTCCTTCATTAGCCGTCAATTCTCCATCACTCTCCTCTTCTTCTCCACCACTAGCTTCTGATTGGCTTGTGTATTCCCCATTATCTTTGAGAAGAACAATCTTCTTTGTGGGACACTCATAGGCATAATGACCCATGCCCAAGCACTTGAAACACTTCACTTCTCTAGTCTTTTTAGGTGGATTATCATCTTTCTTTTGAAGGGCTTTTCCATGGCTAGAAGGTGTTGTATTACTAGATGATGCAGCTTCTTCTTTCCTCCTATCCTTCCAATTGGAATTATTAAAATTGGTAGAACTCCTTCTTGTTGCACTTTTTCTTTTTAACTGTTGTTCTACCTGAATGGCCTTATGCAACAGATCCTCCATTTCTACAAATTCCTGCAACTCAACAACATCTCTAATATCATGATTTAAACCACTAAGGAAGCGAGCCATAGTTACCTCAGGATCTTCTTTAATTTTTGCTTGGATGATAAGCACCTCCATCTCCTTATAGTACTCCTCCACTCCCTTGCTTCCTTGAGACAATTTTTGAAGTTTCAATTTTAAGTCTCTATGGAAGCTAGAAGGTACATACCGCTTACTCATGAGCCTCTTCATTTCAGTCCAAGTGTCCACCATAGGCTCTTCATTTCTAATCCTCTCCCTTTGCAACTTGTTCCACCAAATCAAAGCATAATCTGAAAATTCAGCAGCTGCAAGTCTCACCTTTTGCTCCTCACTATAATTGTTGTAAGAGAACACATGCTCAATTTTTAACTCCCACTCCAAGTATGCCTCAGGATCACTCCTACCCTTGAAAGGAGGCACATTCAACTTCACTCCTTCTATTCTTCCTTCATTTCTATTTGGCCTTCCTCCTCCTGCTGCTGGTGGGGTTCTATTCTCCAACTGATCCAACCTCTCATGGAACTCATCTTGTTGTTGCTTCATCAATCTCTCTAAATGCTGAGATAGTGCAACGATTTGAAGCTGAAGATCATTGTTATTATTTCTTTCCGCCATGATAAACAAACAGGTCAAATGTCTCAAGAAAAAGTATGTATGTGGTGTTTGAAAATGTTCTCACCCACTCAAGTGTTTGCGCTAAAAAATATTGGCTTTTACTATAATGAAACTCTCTTGCCTTTTTCCTCTCTATTCCTCCTTAAGTTCTTAACAGACCAAAAAGAGAATAAATTCAAAGACAACACCAACCTGTGTGCAGCCCGAATAACTCAAGAAAAGCTAACAACAATGACTCAAATGAAACACAAAGAAGACCACAAACAAATAGGACAACAACCAGAATTTTGACACCAACAAAGGGTTGAAATTTTGGCTTAAAATGAAGCCAATAGGTGCAGCAAAATTCAGGGAATGATGCGCAACACAGGTGCAGCAAAACATAATGGAAATTGAACAATTTGCAACCAAGAAGTGCAGCCAAAATTCAGAATTGTATACTAACAAGGTGCAGTATTTTCTTCCTCAATTCAAACTCAATTTTTGCATGCTTTCTTTAACTTCTATTTTTTTTTTTAAAATTCAAAATTGTTTTAAGCACCTAACTTTTGCAATGGTTCAGTCAAAGAAATAACAATAAGGTAATATTATGATATGATGAAAATTAAGGACAGAAATTACCCAGAACAGCAGCCTTACAATTCCTAGAAACTGGAGCTCTGATACCAAATGATATGAATCCACTGTCAGTTTAGGATTCTAAAAGGACACGAGGAATTTAACTGGCCGCGTTAACAAAATTAATCAACGTGGAATGCAAACAATTGCCAAAAATAAATTGATTAGAATTACTGTCAAACTCTTAGACATAGAATGGAAATTAAAAGTTATTAAAATTGAACGAGTAAACGAGTTTTCGAATAGTGTAGGACTTTCCTGTGCAATTGATCATAGAGTTTGCTGGGCAGAATTGAGTATGAATGGAAAAGACAGAAAATGGAATTGGAATTGATAGACTCCACACTTCCAAGGATGGAAGATATGTCTACGAGATTGCACACACAAAGGGGTGAATTACCTTTGATAAATCTCAAAAGATTTTGGATTGTCAAGAACCCAAAAGAGAGAAAACCTCAACTAGTTTTTTTTATTTCCAAAATATTCTGCCTTACATCTCAGTCTTGCCCAAATTTATATGCCTAATAAACTCAGCTTGTGTAGGTTTAGTGGCTTTCTAAATTCAGCTGAAGTTACAAAATAACAAAAACTAATGATGGGCAGCTTAATAACAACGTGTAACTGCCAAAGTAAATTAAACACGTATACTAATTAGAATTGATAACCTAGGTGGCTGCAACTTTAATTAGACAATTCTGGTTGCCCACCATTAACTAAGTAAACTCCAATAAAATGAGTTTAATTTATTCCAAACTTGTCTTCCATTAAGGTAAAGTATTGCTCTCTTCAGTCTTGAGACAATTAACAATTTTAAACTTTCTTTCTTCAATGTTTGGCTCTTTTTGCAAAAGGGCTGTCAATACTTGTTGAATAGCTTCCTTAGCTCTTCTTGTCCTTGCCCTTGTGATAGGTCCTCCAAGTCCTTCAAGCTGCATGTCCTCATCAGTTGTTCTTCTTCATTTTCGTCTCCTTCTTCCGCTTCTTCTGCTTACACTTCTTCTTCTTCCTCTTCTTCCATCCTCTCCTAACACAACTTCTTCTTCTTTCCTTTCCGTCTTCTCCTTCCTCTTTTTCTCCATCCCCTACTTCTGTTGCTTCCCATTGTTGCTCTTCCCCTTCTTCTCCTTCCCCCAAATCTTATGCTTACACTTCTTCTTCTTCTTCCTCTTCTCCTCCAGATTCCACTTCTTCTGCCCTTCCCTTCCCCTCCTTCTTCCTTTGCCCCCTTTTCACGTTGTTCCAATTCTTCTTCTTCATCTCACCTCCTTCCATTACTTCTTCTTCATCTCACCTCCTTCCACTAGTTCTTGTTCGTCCTCTTGTTCACCTTCTTCAACTTCTTCACTTTCCACATCTTCTTCTTCTTTCTTTTCTTCTCCTTCTTCCACTTCTTCTAGTTACTCTCCTTCTTCTTCCTCTTCTTATCTTTCTTCCTCTTCTCCTGCCTCCTCTTGTTCTCTTTCTTCCACTTCTTCTTCATCGTCTCCTTTCCTTTCTTTTCTTCCTCTTCATCTCCTTCTTCTTCTTCCTTTCCTTCGTCATATCCCTCTTTTTCTCCTTCTTCTGCTTCCACTTGCATTTCTACCTCTTGTTCTCCTTCTTCCACTTCTTCTCCATCATCCCCACTCCTTACACTACTTCTTCTTCTTCCTCTTTTCACCTTCTTCCACCTCTACTACATCCACCTCTTCTTCTTCTTCCCTCTCTTCTCCTTCTGGCCCTTCTTCTGCCTACACTACTTCTTCTTCCTCCCTTTCTTCTTCTCCTCCTTGTTCCACTTCTTCTTCATCCCCTTTCCTTCCATTGCTTCTTCCTCCTCCTCTTTTTCTCATTCTTCCACTTCTTCTTCTTCTTCCTATTGTTCTCCTTCTTCCACTTGCACTTCTTCCTTTTCTTCTCGTTCTTCCACTTCTTCTTCTTCCTCTTCTTCTCCTTCTGCCACCTCTTCTCGCTCCTCCGTTCTCCTTCTTCCACTTCTTCTTCTTCATCTCCTTTCATTCCACTACTTCTACCCCTTCTTTTACTTCTACTTGTTGTTCTTCTTCATTTTCGTCTCCTTTTTCCGCTTCTTCTGCTTACATTTCTTCTTCTTCCTCTTCTTCCATTTCTTCTCCTTCCACAACTTATTCTTCTTTCCTTTCCGTCTTCTCCTTCCTTATTTTCTCCATCGCCCACTTCTGTTGCTTCCCATTGTTGCTCTTCCTCTTCTTCTCCTTCCCCCAAATCTTATGTTTAGCCTTCTTCTTCTTCTTCCTCTTCTTCCTCTTCTCCTCCAGATTCCAATTCTTCTGCTTCTTCTTCCCTTCCCTTCACCTCCTTCTTCCTTTTCCTCATTTTCTCCTTGTTCCAATTCTTCTTCTTCATCTCACCTCCTTCCACTACTTCTTCTTCCTCCTCTTGTTCACCTTCTTCAGCTTCTTCACTTTGCACATGTTCTTCTACTTCCTTTTCTTCTCCTTCTTCCGCTTCTTCTAGTTAATCTCCTTCTTCTTCCTCTTCTTATCTTTCTTCCACTTCCCCTACCTCCTCTTGTTCTCTTTCTTCCACTTCTTCTTCATCCTCCTTTCCTTTCTTTTCTTCCTCTTCATCTCCTTCTTCTTCTTCCTTTCCTTCGTCATATCCCTCTTTTTCTCCTTCTTCTGCTTCCACTGGCATTTCTACCTCTTGTTCTCCTTCTTCCACTTCTTCTCCATCATCCCTCCTCCTTGAACTACTTCTTCTTCTTCCTCTTGTTCACCTTCTTCCACTTCTACTACATCCACTTGTTGTTCTTCTTCCCTGTGTTGTCCTTCTTGCCCTTCTTCTGGCTACACTACTTTCTCTTCCTCCCTTTCTTCTTCTCCTCCTTGTTCCACTTCTTCTTCATCCCCTTTCCTTCCATTGCTTCTTCCTCCTCCTCTTTTTCTCATTCTTCCACTTCTTCTTCTTCTTCCTATTGTTCTCCTTCTTCCACTTGCACTTCTTCCTTTTCTTCTCGTTCTTCCACTTCTTCTTCTTCATCTCCTTTCATTCCACTACTTATACCCCTTCTTTTACTTCTACTTGTTGTTCTTCTTCATTTTCGTCTCCTTCTTCCGCTTCTTCTGCTTACACTTCTTCTTCTTCCTCTTCTTCCATTTCTTCTCCTTCCACAACTTATTCTTCTTTCCTTTCCGTCTTCTCCTTCCTTATTTTCTCCATCCCCCACTTTTGTTGCTTCCCATTGTTGCTCTTCCTCTTCTTCTCCTTCCCCCAAATCTTATGTTTACCCTTCTTCTTCTTCTTCCTCTTCTCCTCTAGATTCCAATTGTTCTTCTTCTTCTTCCCTTCCCTTCCCCTCCTTCTTCCTTTTCCTCCTTTTCTCCTTGTTCCAATTCTTCTTCTTCATCTCACCTCCTTCCACTACTTCTTCTTCCTCCTCTTGTTCACCTTCTTCAGCTTCTTCACTTTGCATATCTTCTTGTTCTTCCTTTTCTTCTCCTTCTTCTGCTTCTTCTAGTTAATCTCCTTCTTCTTCCTCTTCTTATCTTTCTTCCACTTCCCCTACCTCCTCTTGTTCTCTTTCTTCCACTTCTTCTTCATCCTCCTTTCCTTTCTTTTCTTCCTCTTCATCTCCTTCTTCTTCTTCCTTTCCTTCGTCATATCCCTCTTTTTCTCCTTCTTCTGCTTCCACTGGCATTTCTACCTCTTGTTCTCCTTCTTCCACTTCTTCTCCATCATCCCTCCTCCTTGAACTACTTCTTCTTCTTCCTCTTGTTCACCTTCTTCCACTTCTACTACATCCACTTGTTGTTCTTCTTCCCTGTGTTGTCCTTCTTGCCTTCTTCTGGCTACACTACTTTCTCTTCCTCCCCTTCTTCTTATCCTCCTTGTTCCACTTCTTCTTCATCCCCTTTCCTTCCATTGCTTCCTCCTATTCCTCTTATTCTCTCCTTCTACCACTTCTTCTACTTCTACTTGTTGTTCTTCTTCATTTTCGTCTCCATCCTCCACTTCTTCTGCTTACACTTCTTTTCCTTCCACAACTTCTTCTTCTTTCCTTTTCGTCTTCTCCTTCCTCTTTTTCTCCATCCCCCACTTCTGTTGGTTCCCAGTGTTACTCTTCCTCTTCTTCTCCTTCCGTCAAATATTATGCTTACACTTCTTCTTCTTCTTCCTCTTCTCCTCGAGATTCCACTTCTTCTGCTTCTTCTTCCCTTCCCTTTCCCTCCTTCTTCCTTTTCCTCCTTTTCTCCTTGTTCCAATTCTTCTTCTTCATCTCACCTCCTTCCACTACTTCTTCTTCCTCCTCTTGTTCACCTTCTTCAGCTTCTTCACTTTGCACATGTTCTTCTTCTTCCTTTTCTTCTCCTTCTTCCGCTTCTTCTAGTTAATCTCCTTCTTCTTCCTCTTCTTATCTTTCTTCCACTTCCCCTACCTCCTCTTGTTCTCTTTCTTCCACTTCTTCTTCATCCTCTTTTCCTTTCTTTTCTTCCTCTTCATCTCCTTCTTCTTCTTCCTTTCCTTCGTCATATCCCTCTTTTTCTCCTTCTTCTGCTTCCACTGGCATTTCTACCTCTTGTTCTCCTTCTTCCACTTCTTCTCCATCATCCCTCCTCCTTGAACTACTTCTTCTTCTTCCTCTTGTTCACCTTCTTCCACTTCTACTACATCCACTTGTTGTTCTTCTTCCCTGTGTTGTCCTTCTTGCCCTTCTTCTGGTTACACTACTTTCTCTTCCTCCCCTTCTTCTTCTCCTCCTTGTTCCACTTCTTCTTCATCCCCTTTCCTTCCATTGCTTCTTCTAACTCCTCTTTTTCTCATTCTTCCAATTGTTCTTCTTGTTCCTATTGTTCTCCTTCTTCCACTTGTACTTCTTCCTTTTCTTCTCGTTCTTCCAGTTCTTCTTCTTTCTCTTCTTCTCGTTCTGCCACCTCTTCTCCCTCCTCCCGTTCTCCTTCTTCCACTTCTTCTTCTTCATCTTCTTTTATTCCACTACTTCCTCCTATTCCTCTTATTCTCTCCTTCTACCACTTCTTCTACTTCTACTTGTTGTTCTTCTTCATTTTCGTCTCCTTCTTCCGCTTCTTCTGCTTAGACTTCTTCTTCCATTTCTTCTCCTTCCACAACTTGTTCTTCTTTCCTTTCCGTCTTATCCTTCCTCTTTTTCTCCATCCCCAACTTCTGTTGCTTCCCATTGTTGCTTTTCCTCTTCTTCTCCTTCTCCCAAATCTTATGCTTACACATCTTCTTCTTCTTCCTCTTCTCCTCCAGATTCCACTTCTTCTGCTTCTTCTTCCCTTCCCTTCCCCTCCTTCTTCCTTTTCCTCCTTCTCTCCTTCTTCCAACTGTTCTTCTTCATCTCATCTCCTTCCTCTACTTCTTCTTCCTCCTCTTGTTAAACTTCTTCACTTTCCACATCTTCTTCTTCTTCCTTTTCTTCTCCTTCTTCCACTTCTTCTAGTTACTCTCCTTCTTCTTCCTCTTCTTATCTTTCTTCCACTTCTCCTGCCTCCTTTTGTTCTCTTTCTTCCACTTCTTCTTCATCCTCTCCTTTCCTTTCTTTTCTTCCTCTTCATCTCCTTCTTCTTCTTCCTTTCCTTCGTCATATCCCTCTTTTTCTCCTTCTTCTGCTTCCACTTGCATTTCTACCTCTTGTTCTCCTTCTTCCACTTCTTCTCCATCATCCCCACTCCTTCAACTACTTCTTCTTCTTCCTCTTGTTCACCTTTTTCCACCTCTACTACATCCACTTCTTCTTCTTCTTCCTTCTCTTCTCCTTCTTGCCCTTCTTCTGCCTACACTACTTCTTCTTCCTCCCCTTCTTCTTCTCCTCCTTGTTCCACTTCTTCTTCATCCCTTTTCCTTCCATTGCTTCTTCTTCCTCCTCTTTTTCTCATTCTTCCACTTCTTCTTCTTCTTCCTATTGTTCTCCTTCTTCCACTTGCACTTCTTCCTTTTCTTCTCGTTCTTCCACTTCTTCTTCTTCCTCTTCTTCTCCTTCTGCCACCTCTTCTCGCTCCTCCGTTCTCCTTCTTCCACTTCTTCTTCTTCATCTCCTTTCATTCCACTACTTCTACCCCTTCTTTTACTTCTACTTGTTGTTCTTCTTCATTTTCGTCTCCTTTTTCCGCTTCTTCTGCTTACATTTCTTCTTCTTCCTCTTCTTCCATTTCTTCTCCTTCCACAACTTATTCTTCTTTCCTTTCCGTCTTCTCCTTCCTTATTTTCTCCATCGCCCACTTCTGTTGCTTCCCATTGTTGCTCTTCCTCTTCTTCTCCTTCCCCCAAATCTTATGTTTAGCCTTCTTCTTCTTCTTCCTCTTCTTCCTCTTCTCCTCCAGATTCCAATTCTTCTGCTTCTTCTTCCCTTCCCTTCACCTCCTTCTTCCTTTTCCTCATTTTCTCCTTGTTCCAATTCTTCTTCTTCATCTCACCTCCTTCCACTACTTCTTCTTCCTCCTCTTGTTCACCTTCTTCAGCTTCTTCACTTTGCACATGTTCTTCTTCTTCCTTTTCTTCTCCTTCTTCCGCTTCTTCTAGTTAATCTCCTTCTTCTTCCTCTTCTTATCTTACTTCCACTTCCCCTACCTCCTCTTGTTCTCTTTCTTCCACTTCTACTTCATCCTCCTTTCCTTTCTTTTCTTCCTCTTCATCTCCTTCTTCTTCTTCCTTTCCTTCGTCATATCCCTCTTTTTCTCCTTCTTCTGCTTCCACTGGCATTTCTACCTCTTGTTCTCCTTCTTCCACTTCTTCTCCATCATCCCTCCTCCTTGAACTACTTCTTCTTCTTCCTCTTGTTCACCTTCTTCCACTTCTACTACATCCACTTGTTGTTCTTCTTCCCTGTGTTGTCCTTCTTGCCCTTCTTCTGGCTACACTACTTTCTCTTCCTCCCTTTCTTCTTCTCCCCCTTGTTCCACTTCTTCTTCATCCCCTTTCCTTCCTTTGCTTCTTCCTCCTCCTCTTTTTCTCATTCTTCCACTTCTTCTTCTTCTTCCTATTGTTCTCCTTCTTCCACTTGCACTTCTTCCTTTTCTTCTCGTTCTTCCACTTCTTCTTCTTCATCTCCTTTCATTCCACTACTTCTACCCCTTCTTTTACTTCTACTTGTTGTTCTTCTTCATTTTCGTCTCATTCTTCCGCTTCTTCTGCTTACACTTCTTCTTCTTCCTCTTCTTCCATTTCTTCTCCTTCCACAACTTATTCTTCTTTCCTTTCCGTCTTCTCCTTCCTTATTTTCTCCATCCCCCACTTTTGTTGCTTCCCATTGTTGCTCTTCCTCTTCTTCTCCTTCCCCCAAATCTTATGTTTACCCTTCTTCTTCTTCCTCCTCTTCTCCTCTAGATTCCAATTCTTCTTCTTCTTCTTCCCTTCCCTTCCCCTCCTTCTTCCTTTTCCTCCTTTTCTCCTTGTTCCAATTCTTCTTCTTCATCTCACCTCCTTCCACTACTTCTTCTTCCTCCTCTTGTTCACCTTCTTCAGCTTCTTCACTTTGCATATCTTCTTGTTCTTCCTTTTCTTCTCCTTCTTCCGCTTCTTCTAGTTAATCTCCTTCTTCTTCCTCTTCTTATCTTTCTTCCACTTCCCCTACCTCCTCTTGTTCTCTTTCTTCCACTTCTTCTTCATCCTCCTTTCCTTTCTTTTCTTCCTCTTCATCTCCTTCTTCTTCTTCCTTTCCTTCGTCATATCCCTCTTTTTCTCCTTCTTCTGCTTCCACTGGCATTTCTACCTCTTGTTCTCCTTTTTCCACTTCTTCTCCATTATCCCTCCTCCTTGAACTACTTCTTCTTCTTCCTCTTGTTCACCTTCTTCCACTTCTACTACATCCACTTGTTGTTCTTCTTCCCTGTGTTGTCCTTCTTGCCTTCTTCTGGCTACACTACTTTCTCTTCCTCCCCTTCTTCTTATCCTCCTTGTTCCACTTCTTCTTCATCCCCTTTCCTTCCATTGCTTCCTCCTATTCCTCTTATTCTCTCCTTCTACCACTTCTTCTACTTCTACTTGTTGTTCTTCTTCATTTTCGTCTCCATCCTCCACTTCTTCTGCTTACACTTCTTTTCCTTCCACAACTTCTTCTTCTTTCCTTTTCGTCTTCTCCTTCCTCTTTTTCTCCATCCCCCACTTCTGTTGGTTCCCAGTGTTACTCTTCCTCTTCTTCTCCTTCCGCCAAATATTATGCTTACACTTTTTCTTCTTCTTCCTCTTCTCCTCGAGATTCCACTTCTTCTGCTTCTTCTTCCCTTCCCTTTCCCTCCTTCTTCCTTTTCCTCCTTTTCTCCTTGTTCCAATTCGTCTTCTTCATCTCACCTCCTTCCACTACTTCTTCTTCCTCCTCTTGTTCACCTTCTTCAGCTTCTTCACTTTGCACATGTTCTTCTTCTTCCTTTTCTTCTCCTTCTTCCGCTTCTTCTAGTTAATCTCCTTCTTCTTCCTCTTCTTATCTTTCTTCCACTTCCCCTACCTCCTCTTGTTCTCTTTCTTCCACTTCTTCTTCATCCTCCTTTCCTTTCTTTTCTTCCTCTTCATCTCCTTCTTCTTCTTCCTTTCCTTCGTCATATCCCTCTTTTTCTCCTTCTTCTGCTTCCACAGGCATTTCTACCTCTTGTTCTCCTTCTTCCACTTCTTCTCCATCATCCCTCCTCCTTGAACTACTTCTTCTTCTTCCTCTTGTTCACCTTCTTCCACTTCTACTACATCCACTTGTTGTTCTTCTTCCCTGTGTTGTCCTTCTTGCCTTCTTCTGGCTACACTACTTTCTCTTCCTCCCCTTCTTCTTATCCTCCTTGTTCCACTTCTTCTTCATCCCCTTTCCTTCCATTGCTTCCTCCTATTCCTCTTATTCTCTCCTTCTACCACTTCTTCTACTTCTACTTGTTGTTCTTCTTCATTTTCGTCTCCATCCTCCACTTCTTCTGCTTACACTTCTTTTCCTTCCACAACTTCTTCTTCTTTCCTTTTCGTCTTCTCCTTCCTCTTTTTCTCCATCCCCCACTTCTGTTGGTTCCCAGTGTTACTCTTCCTCTTCTTCTCCTTCCGTCAAATATTATGCTTACACTTCTTCTTCTTCTTCCTCTTCTCCTCGAGATTCCACTTCTTCTGCTTCTTCTTCCCTTCCCTTTCCCTCCTTCTTCCTTTTCCTCCTTTTCTCCTTGTTCCAATTCTTCTTCTTCATCTCACCTCCTTCCACTACTTCTTCTTCCTCCTCTTGTTCACCTTCTTCAGCTTCTTCACTTTGCACATGTTCTTCTTCTTCCTTTTCTTCTCCTTCTTCCGCTTCTTCTAGTTAATCTCCTTCTTCTTCCTCTTCTTATCTTTCTTCCACTTCCCCTACCTCCTCTTGTTCTCTTTCTTCCACTTCTTCTTCATCCTCCTTTCCTTTCTTTTCTTCCTCTTCATCTCCTTCTTCTTCTTCCTTTCCTTCGTCATATCCCTCTTTTTCTCCTTCTTCTGCTTCCACTGGCATTTCTACCTCTTGTTCTCCTTCTTCCACTTCTTCTCCATCATCCCTCCTCCTTGAACTACTTCTTCTTCTTCCTCTTGTTCACCTTCTTCCACTTCTACTACATCCACTTGTTGTTCTTCTTCCCTGTGTTGTCCTTCTTGCCCTTCTTCTGGCTACACTACTTTCTCTTCCTCCCCTTCTTCTTCTCCTCCTTGTTCCACTTCTTCTTCATCCCCTTTCCTTCCATTGCTTCTTCTAACTCCTCTTTTTCTCATTCTTCCAATTGTTCTTCTTGTTCCTATTGTTCTCCTTCTTCCACTTGTACTTCTTCCTTTTCTTCTCGTTCTTCCAGTTCTTCTTCTTTCTCTTCTTCTCGTTCTGCCACCTCTTCTCCCTCCCCCCGTTCTCCTTCTTCCACTTCTTCTTCTTCATCTTCTTTTATTCCACTACTTCCTCCTATTCCTCTTATTCTCTCCTTCTACCACTTCTTCTACTTCTACTTGTTGTTCTTCTTCATTTTCGTCTCCTTCTTCCGCTTCTTCTGCTTAGACTTCTTCTTCCATTTCTTCTCCTTCCACAACTTGTTCTTCTTTGCTTTCCGTCTTATCCTTCCTCTTTTTCTCCATCCCCAACTTCTGTTGCTTCCCATTGTTGCTTTTCCTCTTCTTCTCCTTCTCCCAAATCTTATGCTTACACATCTTCTTCTTCTTCCTCTTCTCCTCCAGATTCCACTTCTTCTGCTTCTTCTTCCCTTCCCTTCCCCTCCTTCTTCCTTTTCCTCCTTCTCTCCTTCTTCCAACTGTTCTTCTTCATCTCATCTCCTTCCTCTACTTCTTCTTCCTCCTCTTGTTAAACTTCTACACTTTCCACATCTTCTTCTTCTTCCTTTTCTTCTCCTTCTTCCACTTCTTCTAGTTACTCTCCTTCTTCTTCCTCTTCTTATCTTTCTTCCACTTCTCCTGCCTCCTCTTGTTCTCTTTCTTCCACTTCTTCTTCATCCTCTCCTTTCCTTTCTTTTCTTCCTCTTCATCTCCTTCTTCTTCTTCCTTTCCTTCGTCATATCCCTCTTTTTCTCCTTCTTCTGCTTCCACTTGCATTTCTACCTCTTGTTCTCCTTCTTTCACTTCTTCTCCATCATCCCCACTCCTTCAACTACTTCTTCTTCTTCCTCTTGTTCACCTTTTTCCACCTCTACTACATCCACTTCTTCTTCTTCTTCCTTCTCTTCTCCTTCTTGCCCTTCTTCTGCCTACACTACTTCTTCTTCCTCCCCTTCTTCTTCTCCTCCTTGTTCCACTTCTTCTTCATCCCTTTTCCTTCCATTGCTTCTTCTTCCTCCTCTTTTTCTCATTCTTCCACTTCTTCTTCTTCTTCCTATTGTTCTCCTTCTTCCACTTGCACTTCTTCCTTTTCTTCTCGTTCTTCCACTTCTTCTTCTTCCTCTTCTTCTCCTTCTGCCACCTCTTCTCGCTCCTCCGTTCTCCTTCTTCCACTTCTTCTTCTTCATCTCCTTTCATTCCACTACTTCTACCCCTTCTTTTACTTCTACTTGTTGTTCTTCTTCATTTTCGTCTCCTTTTTCCGCTTCTTCTGCTTACATTTCTTCTTCTTCCTCTTCTTCCATTTCTTCTCCTTCCACAACTTATTCTTCTTTCCTTTCCGTCTTCTCCTTCCTTATTTTCTCCATCGCCCACTTCTGTTGCTTCCCATTGTTGCTCTTCCTCTTCTTCTCCTTCCCCCAAATCTTATGTTTAGCCTTCTTCTTCTTCTTCCTCTTCTTCCTCTTCTCCTCCAGATTCCAATTCTTCTGCTTCTTCTTCCCTTCCCTTCACCTCCTTCTTCCTTTTCCTCATTTTCTCCTTGTTCCAATTCTTCTTCTTCATCTCACCTCCTTCCACTACTTCTTCTTCCTCCTCTTGTTCACCTTCTTCAGCTTCTTCACTTTGCACATGTTCTTCTTCTTCCTTTTCTTCTCCTTCTTCCGCTTCTTCTAGTTAATCTCCTTCTTCTTCCTCTTCTTATCTTTCTTCCACTTCCCCTACCTCCTCTTGTTCTCTTTCTTCCACTTCTTCTTCATCCTCCTTTCCTTTCTTTTCTTCCTCTTCATCTCCTTCTTCTTCTTCCTTTCCTTCGTCATATCCCTCTTTTTCTCCTTCTTCTGCTTCCACTGGCATTTCTACCTCTTGTTCTCCTTCTTCCACTTCTTCTCCATCATCCCTCCTCCTTGAACTACTTCTTCTTCTTCCTCTTGTTCACCTTCTTCCACTTCTACTACATCCACTTGTTGTTCTTCTTCCCTGTGTTGTCCTTCTTGCCCTTCTTCTGGCTACACTACTTTCTCTTCCTCCCCTTCTTCTTCTCCTCCTTGTTCCACTTCTTCTTCATCCCCTTTCCTTCCATTGCTTCTTCTAACTCCTCTTTTTCTCATTCTTCCAATTATTCTTCTTGTTCCTATTGTTCTCCTTCTTCCACTTGTACTTCTTCCTTTTCTTCTCGTTCTTCCAGTTCTTCTTCTTTCTCTTCTTCTCGTTCTGCCACCTCTTCTCCCTCCTCCCGTTCTCCTTCTTCCACTTCTTCTTCTTCATCTTCTTTTATTCCACTACTTCCTCCTATTCCTCTTATTCTCTCCTTCTACCACTTCTTCTACTTCTACTTGTTGTTCTTCTTCATTTTCGTCTCCTTCTTCCGCTTCTTCTGCTTAGACTTCTTCTTCCATTTCTTCTCCTTCCACAACTTGTTCTTCTTTGCTTTCCGTCTTATCCTTCCTCTTTTTCTCCATCCCCAACTTCTGTTGCTTCCCATTGTTGCTTTTCCTCTTCTTCTCCTTCTCCCAAATCTTATGCTTACACATCTTCTTCTTCTTCCTCTTCTCCTCCAGATTCCACTTCTTCTGCTTCTTCTTCCCTTCCCTTCCCCTCCTTCTTCCTTTTCCTCCTTCTCTCCTTCTTCCAACTGTTCTTCTTCATCTCATCTCCTTCCTCTACTTCTTCTTCCTCCTCTTGTTAAACTTCTTCACTTTCCACATCTTCTTCTTCTTCCTTTTCTTCTCCTTCTTCCACTTCTTCTAGTTACTCTCCTTCTTCTTCCTCTTCTTATCTTTCTTCCACTTCTCCTGCCTCCTCTTGTTCTCTTTCTTCCACTTCTTCTTCATCCTCTCCTTTCCTTTCTTTTCTTCCTCTTCATCTCCTTCTTCTTCTTCCTTTCCTTCGTCATATCCCTCTTTTTCTCCTTCTTCTGCTTCCACTTGCATTTCTACCTCTTGTTCTCCTTCTTCCACTTCTTCTCCATCATCCCCACTCCTTCAACTACTTCTTCTTCTTCCTCTTGTTCACCTTTTTCCACCTCTACTACATCCACTTCTTCTTCTTCTTCCTTCTCTTCTCCTTCTTGCCCTTCTTCTGCCTACACTACTTCTTCTTCCTCCCCTTCTTCTTCTCCTCCTTGTTCCACTTCTTCTTCATCCCTTTTCCTTCCATTGCTTCTTCTTCCTCCTCTTTTTCTCATTCTTCCACTTATTCTTCTTCTTCCTATTGTTCTCCTTCTTCCACTTGCACTTCTTCCTTTTCTTCTCGTTCTTCCACTTCCTCTTCTTCCTCTTTTTCTCCTTCTGCCACCTCTTTTTCCTCCTTCCATTCTCCTTCTTCCACTTCTTCTTCTTCATCTCGTTTCATTCCACTACTTCCTCCTATTCCTCTTATTCTCTCCTTCTACCACTTCTTCTACTTCTACTTGTTGTTCTTCTTCATTTTCGTCTCCATCCTCCACTTCTTCTGCTTACACTTCTTTTCCTTCCATAACTTTTTCTTCTTTCCCTTTCGTCTTCTCCTTCCTCTTTTTCTCCATCCCCCACTTCTGTTGGTTCCCAGTGTTACTCTTCCTCTTCTTCTCCTTCCGCCAAATATTATGCTTACACTTCTTCTTCTTCTTCCTCTTCTTCTCCAGATTCCACTTCTTCTGCTTCTTCTTCCCTTCCCTTTCCCTCCTTCTTCCTTTTCCTCCTTTTCTCCTTGTTCCAATTCTTCTTCCTCATCTCACCTCCTTCCACTACTTCTTCTTCCTCCTATTCTTCACCTTCTTCAACTTCTTCACTTTCCACATCTTCTTCTTTTTCCTTTTCTTGTCCTTCTTCCACTTCTTCTAGTAACTCTCCTTCTTCTTCCTCTACTTTTCTTTCTTCCACTTCTCTTGCCTCCTCTTGTTCTCTTTCTTCCACTTCTTCTTCATCCTCTCCTTTCCTTTCTATTCTTCCTCTTCATCTTCTTCTTCCTCTCCCTTTCCTTCGTCACATCCCACTTTTTCTCCTTCTTCTGCTTCTACTTGCATTTCTACCTCTTGTTCTCCTTCTTCCACTTCTTCTCCATCATCCACACTCCTTCAACTACTTCTTCTTCTTCCTCTTGTTCACCTTCTTCCACTTCCACTACATCCACTTGTTCTTCTTCTTCCCTCTCTTCTCCTTCTTGCCCTTCTTCTGCCTACACTACTTCTTCTTCCTCCACTTTTTCTAGTAACTATCTTTCTTCCTCCCCTTCTTCTTCTCCTCCTTGTTCCACTTCTTCTTCATCCCCTTCCCTTCAATTGCTTCTTCTTCCTCCTTTTTTTCTCATTCTTCCACTTCTTCTTCTTCTTCCTATTGTTCTCCTTCTTCCACTTGCACTTCTTCCTTTTTTTGCCGTTCTTCCACTTCTTCTTTTTCCTCTTCTTCTCCTTCTGCCACCTCTTCTCCCTCCTGCCGTTCTCCTTCTTCCACTTCTTCTTCTTCATGTCCTTTCATTCCACTACTTCTACCACTTCTTCTACTTCTACTTGTTGTTGTTCTTCATTTTTGTCTCCTTCTTCGGCTTCTTCTGCTTACAGTTCTTCTTCTTCCTCTTCTTCTATTTCTTCTCGTTCCACAACTTCTTCTTCTTCCCTTTTCGTCTTCTCCTTCCTCTTTTTCTCCATCCCCCACTTCTGTTGCTTCCCATTGTTGCTCTTCCTATTCTTCTCCTTCCCTCAAATCTTATGCTTACACTTCTTTTTCTTCTTCCTCTTCTACTCCAGATTCCACTTCTTCTGCTTCTTCTTCCATTCCCTTCCCTTCTTCTTCCTTTTCCTACTTTTCTCCTTGTTCCAATTCTTCTTCTTAATCTCACCTCCTTCCACTACTTCTTCTTCCTCCTCTTGTTCACCTTCTTCACTTTCCACATCTTCTTCTTCTTCCTTTTCTTCTCCTTCTTCCACTTCTTCTAGTTACTCTCCTTCTTCTTCCTCTTCTTATCTTTCTTCCACTTCTCCTGCCTCCTCTTGTTCTCTTTCTTCCACTTCTTCTTCATCCTCTCCTTTCCTTTCTTTTCCTCCTCTTCATCTCCTTCTTCTTCTTCCTTTCCTTCGTTATATCCCTCTTTTTCTCCTTCTTCTGCTTCCACTTGCATTTCTACCTCTTATTCTCCATCTTCCACTTCTTCTCCATCATCCCCACTCCTTCAACTACTTCTTCTTCTTCTTCGTCTTGTTCAGCTTCTCCCACTTCTACTACATCCACCTGTTCTACTTCTTCCTTCTCTTGCCTCCTCTTGTTCTCTTTCTTCCACTTCCTCTTCATCCTCTCCTTTCCTTTCTGTTCTTCCTCTTCATCTCCTTCTTCCTCTTCCTTTCCTTCGTCATATCCCTCTTTTTCTCCTTCTTCTGCTTCCACTTGCATTTCTACCTCTTGTTCTCTTTCTTCCACTTCTTCTCCATCATCCCCACTCCTTCAACTACTTCTTCTTCTTCCTCTTGTTCACCTGCTTCCACCTCTACTACATCCACTTCTTCTTCTTCTTTCCTCTCTTCTCCTTCTTGCCCTTTTTCTACCTACACTACTTCTTCTTCCTCCCCTTCTTCTTCTCCTCCTTGTTCCACTTTGTCTTCATCCCCTTTCCTTCCATTGCTTCTTCTTCCTCTTCTTTTTCTCATTCTTCCACTTCTTGTTCTTTTTCCTATTGTTCTCCTTCTTCCACTTGCACTTCTTCCTTTTCTTCTCGTTCTTCCACTTCTTCTTCTTCCTCTTCTTCTCCTTCTGCCACCTCTTCTCCCTCCTCCCGTTCTCCCTCTTCCACTTCTTCTTCTTCATCTCCTTTCATTCCACTACTTCCTCCTATTCCTCTTATTCTCTCCTTCTAACACTTCTTCTACTTCTAGTTGTTGTTCTTCTTCATTTTCGTCTCCTTCTTCCCCTTCTTCTGCTTACACTTCTTCTTCCTCTTCTTTCATTTCTTCTCCTTCCACAACTTCTTCTTCTTTCCTTTCCGTCTTCTCCTTCCTCTTTTTCTCCATCCCCCACTTCTGTTGCTTCCCATTGTTGCTCTTCCTCTTCTTCTCCTTCCCCAAAATCTTATGCTTACACTTCTTCTTCTTCTTCCTTTTCTCCTCCAGATTCCACTTCTTCTGCTTTTTCTTCCCTTCCCTTCCCCTCCCCTCCTTCTTCCTTTTCCTCCTTTTCTCCTTGTTCCAATTCTTCTTCTTCATCTCACCTCCTTCCACTACTTCTTCTTCCTCCTCTTGTTCACCTTCTTCAAGTTCTTCACTTTCCACATCTTCTTCTTCTTCCTTTTCTTCTCCTTCTTCCACCTCTTCTAGTTATTCTCCTTCTTCTTCCTCTTCTTATCTTTCTTCCACTTCTCCTGCCTCCTGTTGTTCTCTTTCTTCCACTATTTATTCAGCCTCTCTTTTCCTTTCTTTTCTTCCTCTTCATCTCCTTCTTCTTCTTGCTTTCCTTCGTCATATCCTTCTTTTTCTCCTTCTTCGGCTTCCACTTGCATTTCTACCTCTTGTTTTCCTTCTTCTACGTCTTCTCCATCATCCCCACTCCTTCAACTACTTCTTCTTCTTCCTCTTGTTCACCTGCTTCCACCTCTACTACATCCACTTCTTCTTCTTCTTTCCTCTCTTCTCCTTCTTGCCCTTTTTCTACCTACACTACTTCTTCTTCCTCCCCTTCTTCTTCTCCTCCTTGTTCCACTTTGTCTTCATCCCCTTTCCTTCCATTGCTTCTTCTTCCTCTTCTTTTTCTCATTCTTCCACTTCTTGTTCTTCTTCCTATTGTTCTCCTTCTTCCACTTGCACTTCTTCCTTTTCTTCTCGTTCTTCCACTTCTTCTTCTTCCTCTTCTTCTCCTTCTGCCACCTCTTCTCCCTCCTCCCGTTCTCCCTCTTCCACTTCTTCTTCTTCATCTCCTTTCATTCCACTACTTCCTCCTATTCCTCTTATTCTCTCCTTCTAACACTTCTTCTACTTCTAGTTGTTGTTCTTCTTCATTTTCGTCTCCTTCTTCCCCTTCTTCTGCTTACACTTCTTCTTCCTCTTCTTTCATTTCTTCTCCTTCCACAACTTCTTCTTCTTTCCTTTCCGTCTTCTCCTTCCTCTTTTTCTCCATCCCCCACTTCTGTTGCTTCCCATTGTTGCTCTTCCTCTTCTTCTCCTTCCCCAAAATCTTATGCTTACACTTCTTCTTCTTCTTCCTTTTCTCCTCCAGATTCCACTTCTTCTGCTTTTTCTTCCCTTCCCTTCCCCTCCCCTCCTTCTTCCTTTTCCTCCTTTTCTCCATGTTCCAATTCTTCTTCTTCATCTCACCTCCTTCCACTACTTCTTCTTCCTCCTCTTGTTCACCTTTTTCAAGTTCTTCACTTTCCACATCTTCTTCTTCTTCCTTTTCTTCTCCTTCTTCCACCTCTTCTAGTTACTCTCCTTCTTCTTCCTCTTCTTATCTTTCTTCCACTTCTCCTGCCTCCTCTTGTTCTCTTTCTTCCACTATTTATTCAGCCTCTCTTTTCCTTTCTTTTCTTCCTCTTCATCTCCTTCTTCTTCTTCCTTTCCTTCGTCATATCCTTCTTTTTCTCCTTCTTCGGCTTCCACTTGCATTTCTACCTCTTGTTTTCCTTCTTCCACTTCTTCTCGATCATCGCCACTCCTTCAACTACTTCTTCTTCTTCTTCCTCTTGTTCACCTTCTCCCACTTCTACTACATCCACCTGTTCTACTTCTTCCTTCTCTTCTCCTTGTTGCCCTTCTTCTGCCTACACTACTTCTTCTTCCTCCCCTTCTTCTTCTCCTCCTTGTTCCACTTCTTCTTCATCCCCTTTCCTTCCATTGCTACTTCTTCCTCCTCTTTTTCTCATTCTTCCACTTCTTCTTCTTCTTCCTATTGTTCTCCTTCTTCCACTTACACTTCTTGTTTCTCTTCTCCTTCTTCCACTTGCACTTCTTCCTTTTCTTCTCGTTCTTACACTTTTTCTTCTTCCTCTTCTTCTCCTTCTGCCACATCTTCTCCCTCCTCCCGTTCTCCTTCTTCCACTTCTTCTTCTTCATCTCCTTTCATTCCACTACTTCCTCCTATTCCTCTTATTCTCTCCTTCTACCATTTCTTCTACTTCTACTTGTTGTTCTTCTTCATTTTCGTCTCCTTCTTCCACTTCTTCTGCTTACACTTCTTCTTCTTCTTCTTATTCCATGTCTTCTCCTTCCACAACTTCTTCTTCTTTCCTTTCCGTCTTCTCCTTCCTCTTTTTCTCCATCCCCACTTTTGTTGCTTCCCATTATTGCTCTTCGTCTTCTTCTCCTTCCCCCAAATCTTATGCTTACACTTCTTCTTCTTCTTCCTTTTCTCCTCTAGATTCCACTTCTTCTGCGCCTTCTTTCCTTCCCTTCCCCTCCTTTTTCCTTTTCCTCCTTTTCTCCTTGTTCCAATTCTTGTTCTTCATCTCACCTCCTTCCACCACTTCTTCTTCCTTGATGTGAATTCCCCTTGCCATGAATTCAGAATGGACCAATTAGGACTATTTGTTAGAATGGAAAAACAAAAAGGTAAGAATTGGGGATGATGGTTTGGGGGAGACGCACTTCCGGGAAGGAAGATAAGTCTCAAAGACGCCACAAGGGGTGGAAGGCCCTTGATAAGTCTCAAGCTTGGTTCAGCCAAGAACCTAGGAGATACACTCTCTCAAGAAAAGTTTTATCCGAAGCAAAGTCCCTATATTTCCGTTGAAATACAATACATATAGGAATTCCATAAAGCCAAGAAATAAATGCACCATTTACTAACATTGATTGAGGCTTATTTATTAAATAACCTCCCTACTGGTGCATATGAAAAGGCAACAGCCACACTGAAGGAAAACTAGACAACCACTAAAATTCAACATTCCAAAATAAAAGAAAAATTAAAATAAACTGTTTTTAAAGCATGGCAAATAACATAACAGTACCAATACTTTTTACACTTTAGTTAATTAAACCACTTTGATTAAAATAACTTTGCAGCAACATCCTCTATTTCATGAATCTTCAATGATGACCATGCATTGAATTAATTTTGCCTCTATGTCCTTTTCATTAGGTGCAGCTTTCAAAATTGTTGCTACCACTTGTTGTAAAGCTTCTCTTTCTTTCCTAGCTCTTGCCCTTGTCATAGGTTTCCCAAGTCCTTCAAGCACCTTACTGTCTTTGTTTGTAGTTGTGTCCTCATCATTCCCTCCCTCTTGAGGAGGATTTGTCCTCAAATCTAAGGCTTCTTCTTCTGCATTAAAAGGAGACAAATCAGATTAGGTAATGAAGCTCCAGGAATGAGATCAATGTGATGCTCAATTCCCCTTAAAGGTGGTAATCCGTTAGGAACCTCCTTTGGAAACACATACTTATATTCCCGCAAAAGAAATTCAACACCAACAGGGCCAAGTTTTTTAGAGTTAGCATAAATATTATTTTTGCAATACAACACGTAAAGTGGTTTTTTTGCAAGCATCACCCTCTTCACCTCACTCTTTTTTGCTAAACAACTCTTTTTTCTTTCAAGTGTTTCACTTTTGTTCCCCTTATGTGTTTCACTCTTTTTATTTCCACTCTTTTTATGTGTTTCACTCATCTCTCCTTTTTCTTGCAACTCTTTCTCTTTTATTTCTTTTTCTTTTTCCCTCAACTCCTTTTCTCTCATTTCTTTTTCTCTCAACTCTTTTTCTTTTATTTCTTTTTCTTTTTCCTCTTTTCTCTCTTGTCCTATTTTTGTTTTCAACCTGATTAAATCCTCAATTGCTTCTTTAGGTGAAAGTAATGCAATTCTCAATTTGCATCCTTGGTGCATAAAAGAAATTTTATTTGTTTTCTCATTGTAATTCACATTTCTTTCAACTTGCCATGATTTACCGAGAAGTAAGTGGCAAGCATCCATGGGCACCACATCACACAACACAACATCTTCATATTTTCCAATGGAAAACTTCACTTCAACTTGCTTATTCACAGATATGCCACCATTTTGACCAAGACTTTGAAGTTTGTAAGGTTGTGGGTGTGGTCTAGTCTCTAAATTCAATTTGGTTACTAATCTTGAACTAGCCAGATTGGTACAATTTCCTCCATAAATAATGATTGAGCAAATCTTTCCTTCAATTGAACATCTAGTTTGAAATAAGCTTCCTTTTTGAATCTCAACCCTACCCTTAACCTCAGTAGTTGCAATCTCATTGTCCCCAAAAATTTTTCTTTTCTTGTTTGGACAATTTAAAGGAATATGACCTTTACCCAAACATTTAAAACATTTAATTGTATTAATCTTGGAAGTAGAAGAAATGCAAGGGTTAGGAACGTGTTTACCACTTGAAGACTTTGAACCTTGTTCCCTAGGTAAGGAAGATCCCTCCTTCTTGGACTTGTCCCTCCAATTTGTGTTGTTAAAATTGGAAGAACCCCTTCTCATAGTTCCCTTCCTTTTGAGTTGTTGTTCTACCTGTACAGCTTTGTGCAACAAATCTTCTAACTCAATATATTCCTGCAATTCAACAACATATATGATTTCATTATTTAATCCACTCAAAAATCGAGCCATAGTGTCCTCACTATCTTTATTGACTTTAGCCCGCATCATAGTCATTTCCAAGTCTTTATAATACTCTTCAACACTCCTATTGCCTTGAGATAATTTCTGAAGTTTAAACTTTAAATCTCTATTGTATCTAGTTGGCACATATCTCTTCCTCATGATGGTCCTCATTTCAACCCATGTAACTACTATTGGTTCTTCATTTCTCACCCTCTCCCTTTGATACTTGTTCCACCAAATAAAAGCATAATCAGAAAATTCAGCAGCTGCCATTTTAACTTTTTGCTCCTCTGTATAGTTGTTACAAGAGAATACATGTTCAATTTTCAGTTCCCACTCCAAATAGGCTTCTGGATCACTCCTTCCTTTGAATGGGGGAATATTCAGCTTCACTACTTCAATCCGGTTTCGCCTAGGTTCACCATTATTATCTCTTCTTCTCCTATTCTCCTCATTATTTCCACGATTCTCAAGTACCTCAATCCTCCCATATAACTCCTCTGTATGTTCTCTCAACATTCTTTGTACTTGGTTTGTAATTGCTTCAATCATGAGTCTATTACCTCCTCCATTAGGAGGGGTTTCTTCACCTCCTGTACCTTCCATTTAATCAGAAAAAATAAAATTGAAGTAATAGGCCCTCACCACTCTTCTCACGTGTTTACACTCAAGAATGTACACTCGTGTTTAGTGCTCTCTTTTCTGGCTTTTTCTCTAATGTGCACACAGCCTTTTACCTCTCTTGTACTCTCCTTGGGTTCTTAACAAAATCAAATAAGACTCTTTTTCTTCTTTTTTTTATTTTTTATTTCAAGAACAGTACACACAATGTAGCAAAAATTTGGTACGTATCAGGTGTAGTTTGGAAAACTATTGAACAACAAAATTTACCAACAAAAGGCTCCAATTTACCTTAATGTATCAGACTTCAAACACCACTACCTCACAAAATAGCGAACGCAAAAGGCCAAACAAAAACAAAACTCAAATGCAATTTAATGCCCTAAACAGTTGCAGAAACAATCCTTCACAAAAATAGCCAATATATCACCTTACAATTGGTTAAGTTTTTGTCCTAAATAGATGAATCATTCAGCCACAACCTTTTCTTTTGTTTTTTTTTTCTTCTCTTTTTTTTTTCTTTTCTTTCTTTTGTGTTTTTTTTATAGGCTTAACTTTTGCAATGACTTAGGCAGGGTGATTATCAATATCAGATGATGTTATTGGCACTAAGAACAAAAGGAAGGATGTTACCAATTTCTCCAAGCCAGCCAATGTCACACCACTGTATCTCACGCTGCATAACTCCGAAGTGAACGATTCGACATCCAGGTGAAAGTTCACGTTCTGAGGAGCAATTTCTACTCACAAATCACCGAAATTGACTCTGTAAAACGTGAGTTATGAGTGAAAGAAAATTGCGTCTCAGACAGCCAAGTACTGCGCCCTAGAACCTTGAAGTAGTGTCCAAAACCACAACAACTAGCTCTGATACCAAATGATGTGAATTCCCCTTGCCATGAATTCAGAACAGACCGATTAGGACTATTTGTTAGAATGGAAAAACAAAAAGGTAAGAATTGGGGATGATGGTGGTTTTGGGGGAGACGCCACTTCCTGGAAGGAAGATAAGTCTCAAAGACGCCACAAGGGGTGGAAGGCCCTTGATAAGTCTCAAGCTTGGTTCAGCCAAGAACCTAGGAGATACACTCTCTCAAGAAAAGTTTTATCCGAAGCAAAGTCCCTATATTTCCATTGAAATGCAATACATATAGGAATTCCATAAAGCCAAGAAATAAATGCACCATTTACTAACATTGATTGAGGCTTATTTATTAAATAACCTCCCTACTGGTGCATATGAAAAGGCAACAGCCACACTGAAGGAAAACTAGACAACCATTAAAATTCAACATTCCAAAATAAAAGAAAAATTAAAATAAACTGTTTTTAAAGCATGGCAAATAACATAACAGTACCAATACTTTTTACACTTTAGTTAATTAAACCACTTTGATTAAAATAACTTTGCAGCAACATCCTTCTTCCACTTCTTCTAGTTACTCTCCTTCTTCTTCCTCTTCTTATCTTTCTTCCACTTCTCCTGCCTCCTCTTGTTCTCTTTCTTCCACTTCTTCTTCATCCTCTCCTTTCCTTTCTTTTCTTCCTCTTCGTCTCCTTCTTCTTCTTCCTTTCCTTCGTCATATCCCCCTTTTTCTCCTTCTTCTGCTTCCACTTGCATTTTTACCTCTTGTTCTCCTTCTTCCACTTCTTCTCCATCATCCCCACTCCTTCAACTACTTCTTCTTCTTCCTCTTGTTCACCTTCTTCCACTTCTACAACATCCACTTGTTCTTCTTCTTCCCTTTCTTCTCCATCTTGCCCTTCTTCTGCCTACACTACTTCTTCTTCCTCCCCTTCTTCTTCTCCTCCTTGTTCCACTTCTTCTTTATCCCCTTTCCTTCCATTGCTTCTTCTTCCTCCTCTTTTTCTCATTCTTCCACTTCTTCTTCTTCCTATAGTTCTCCTTCTTCCACTTGCACTTCTTCCTTTTCTTATCGTTCTTCCACTTCTTCTTCTTCCTCTTCTTCTCCTTCTGCCACCTCTTCTCCCTCCTCCCGTTCTCCTTCTTCAACTTCTTCTTCTTCATCTCCTTTCATTCCACTACTTCCTCCTATTCCTCTTATTCTCTCCTTCTACCACTTCTTCTACTTCTACTTGTTGTTCTTCTTCATTTTCATCTCCTTCTTCCGCTTCTTCTGCTTACACTTGTTCTTCTTCCTCTTCTTTCATTTCTTCTACTTCCACAACTTCTTCTTCTTTCCTTTCTGCCTTCTCCTTCCTCTTTTTCTCCATCCCCCACTTCTGTTGCTTCCCATTGTTGCTCTTCCTCTTCTTCTCCATCCCCCAAATCTTATGCTTACACTTCTTCTTCTTGCTCTTCTCCTCTAGCTTCCACTTCTTCTGCTTCTTCTTCCCTTCCATTCCCTTCCTTCTTCCTTTTCCTCCTTTTCTCCTTGTTCCAAGTCTTCTTCTTCATCTAACCTCCTTCCACTACTTTTTATTCCTCCTCTTGTTCACATTCTTCAACTTCTTCACTTCCCACATCTTCTTCTTCCTTTTCTTCTCCTTCTTCCACTTCTTCTAGTTACTCTCCTTCTTCGTCCTCTTCTTATCTTTCTTCCACTTCTCCTGCCTCCTCTTGTTCTATTTCTTCCACTTCTTCTTCATCCTCTCCTTTCTTTTCTTTCCTTCCTCATGATCTCCTTCTTCTTCTTCCTTTCCTTCGTCATATCCCTCTTTTTCTCCTTGTTCTGCTTCCACTTGCATTTCTACCTCTTGTTCTCCTTCTTCCACTTCTTCTCCATCATCCCCACTCCTTCAACTACTTCTTCTTCTTCCTCTTGTTCACCTTCTTCTACTTCTACTACATCCACTTGTTCTTCTTCTTCCCTCTCTTCTCCTTCTTGCCCTTCTTCTGCCTACACTACTTCTTCTTCCTCCCCTTCTTCTTCTCCTCCTTGTTCCACTTCTTCTTCATCCCCTTTCCTTCCATTGCTTCTTCTTCCTCCTCTTTTTGACATTCTTCCACTTCTTCTTCTTTTTCCTATTGTTCTCCTTCTTCCACTTGCACTTCTACCTTTTCTTCTTGTTCTTCCACTTCTTCTTCTTCCTCTTCTTCTCCTTTTGCCACCTCTTCTCCCTCCTCCCGTTCTCCTTCTTCCGCTTCTTCTTCATCTCATTTCATTCCACTACTTCTACCACTTCTTCTACTTCTACTTGTTGTTCTTCTTCATTTTCGTCTCCTTCTTTGGCTTCTTCTAGTTACACTTCTTCTTCTTCCTCTTCTTCCATTTCTTCTCCTTCCACAACTTATTCTTGTTTCCTTTTTGTCTTCTCCTTCCTCTTTTTCTCCATCCCCCACTTCTGTTGCTTCCCATTGTTGCTCTTCCTCTTCTTCTCCCTCCCCCAAATCTTATGCTTACACTTTGTCAAGAACCCAAAGGAGAGAAAACTCAACTAGTTTTTTATTTCCAAAATATTCTGCCTTGCATCTCAGTCTTTGCCCAAATTTATATGCCTAATAAACTCAACTTGTGTAGGTTTAGTGGCTTTCTAAATTGAGCTGAAGTTACAAAATAATAAAAACTAATAATGGGCAGCTTAATAACAAAGTGTAACTGCCAAAGCAAATTAAACATGTATACTAATTAGAATTGATAACCTAGGTGGCTGCAACTTTAATTACACAATTCTCGTTGCCCACCATTAACTAGGTAAACTCCAAGAAAATGAGTTTAATTTATTCCACACTTCTCTTCCATTAAGGTCAAGTCTTGCTCTCTTCAGTCCTGAGACAATTAACAATTTTAAACTTTATTTCTTCAATGTTTGGCTCTTTTTGCAAAAGGGCTGCCAATACTTGTTGAATAGCTTCCTTAGCTCTTCTTGTCCTTGCCCTTGTCATAGGTCCTCCAAGTCCTTCAAGCTTCATGTCCTCATCACTCCCCCCCTCTTGAAGAGGATTTGTCCCCAAATCAGTAGCATCTTCATCTGCATCAAAGAGAGTTAAATCAGACACATTAAAAGTAGCACTAACATTATACTCATCTGGAAGATCAATCTTATAAGCATTGTCATTGATCTTTTCTAGAACTTGGAAAGGACCATCTCCCCTTGGTTGGAGTTTTGACTTTCTTTCTTTAGGGAACCTTTCCTTTCTCATGTGTACCCAAACCCAATCACCAGGTTGGAACACGATCTTCTTTCTACCCTTGTTAGCTTGCCTTGCATAACTCTCATTTTTCTTTTCAATTTGAGCCTTCACTTGCTCATGCAGCTTCTTCACATACTCAGCTTTAGCTTGTGCTTCATTATGCTTAAACATAGAAATGTTAGGCATGGACAACAAATCAATAGAAGTCAAAGGATTGAACCCATACACAATTTCAAACGGATAACAATTAGTCATGCTATGGACAACCCTATTATAAGCAAACTCAACATGAGGCAAACATGCTTCCCAAGACTTAAGATTTTTCTTTAAAATAGTCCTAAGCAATGTGCCTAAAGTCCTATTGACTACCTCAGTTTGACCATCAGTTTGTGGGTGGCAAGTAGTAGAAAACAGCAATTTAGTACCAATTTTACCCCACAAGGTCCTCCAAAAGTGACTAAGGAATTTTGCATCCCTATCACTCACAATGCTCCTTGGCAGTCCATGAAGTCTCACTATTTCCTTGAAAAATAAATCAGCCACATGGCTAGCATCATCCACCTTTTTGCAAGGAATGAAATGTGCCATCTTGGAAAACCTATCAACAACAAGAAACACAGAATCCTTTCCATTCTTTGTTTTAGGCAACCCCAAAACCAAGTCCATAGAAATGTCAGTCCAAGGATATTCAGGAATAGGAAAAGGAGTATACAATCCATGAGGCTTAACCTTAGATTTGGCCTTTTTACACACAATGCAGTGGTCACAAAACTTATGCACATATCGTTTCATATGAGGCCAAAAGAAATGCTCTTGCAAAATCTCCCAAGTCTTTTGAACCCCAAAGTGGCCCATCAAACCCCCTTCATGTGATTCACTCACAAGCAACTCCCTAATGGAACACTTAGGTACACACAATTTATTTGTTTTAAACAAGAATCCATTATGCCTATAGTATCCATTTTTAGAAAACCTTTCACATGCAACAAATATTTCAGCAAAATCAACATCATGCTTATACATGCCTTTCAAAGACTCAAGACCAAACAATTTAGTTTCAAGCATAGAAAGCAATGCATGCCTCCTAGAAAGTGCATCAGCCACTATATTTCCTTTCCCCTTTTTATGTTTGATGACATACGGAAATTGCTCTAAAAACTCTACCCACTTAGCATGCCTCTTGTTAAACTTACCTTGTCCTTTCAAATATTTCAATGACTCATGATCACTATGAATGACAAACTCTTTCGGTAACAAATAATGCTGCCAAGTTTTTAAAGCTCTAACCAATGCATACAATTCCTTATCATAAGTAGTTAAGGGCAGCCCCACTTAACTTTTGACTAAAATAAGCAATCAGATGCGCATCTTGCAACAAAACATCCCCAATACCAACATTTGATGCATCACACTCTATTTCAAATGATTTTGCAAAATTAGGCATGGAAAGAATAGGAGCATTAGTTAGCCTATGCTTAAGGGCAGCAAAGGCCTCCTCTTGCTTCTTTCCCCATTTAAAAACCACATTCCTTTTAACAATTTCATTTAGAGATGCGGCTAATGTACTGAAATCTTTAACAAATCTCCTAAAGAAACTTGCTAAACCATGAAATCCCTTAACCTCACTCACAGACTAAGGTGTTGGCCATTCTTGGATGGCCTTAATAATGGGCAGCTTAATAACAAAGTGTAACTGCCAAAGCAAAATAAACATGTATACTAATTAGAATTGATAACCTAGGTGGCTGCAACATTAATTAGACAATTCTAGTTGCCCACCATTAACTAAGTAAACTCCAAGAAAATGAGTTTAATTTATTCCACACTTCTCTTCCATTAAGGTCAAGTATTGCTCTCTTCAGTCCTGAGACAATTAACAATTTTAAACTTTATTTCTTCAATGTTTTGCTCTTTTTGCAAAAGGGCTGCCAATACTTGTTGAATAGCTTCCTTAGCTCTTCTTGTCCTTGCCCTTGTCATAGGTCCTCCAAGTCCTTCAAGCTTCATGTCCTCATCATCATCTAACCTCCTTCCACTACTTCTTCTTCCTCCTCTTGTTCACCTTCTTCAACTTCTTCACTTTCCACATCTTTTTCTTCTTCCTATTCTTCTCCTTCTTCCACTTTTTATTCTTATAGTTACTCTCCTTCTTCTTCCTCTTCTTATCTTTATTCCACTTCTCCTGCCTCCTCTTGTTCTCTTTCTTCCACTTCTTCTTCATCCTCTCCTTTCCTTTCTTTTCTTCCTCTTCATCTCCTTCTTCTTCTTCCTTTCCTTCGTCATATCCCTCTTTTTCTCCTTCTTCTGCTTCCACTTGCATTTCTACCTCTTGTTCTCCTTCTTCCAGTTCTTCTCCATCATCCCCACTCTTTCAACTACTTCTTCTTCTTCCTCTTGTTCACCTTCTTCCACTTCTACTACATCCACTTGTTCTTCTTCTTCCCTCTCTTCTCCTTCTTGCCCTTCTTCTACCTACACTACTTCTTTTTCCTCCCCTTCTTCTCTCCTTCTACCACTTCTTTTACTTCTACTTGTTGTTTTTTTCATTTTCGTCTCCTTCTTCCGCTTCTTCTGCTTACACTTCTTCTTCTTCCTCTTCTTCCATTTCTTCTCCTTCCACAACTTCTTCTTCTTTCCTTTCCGTCTACTCCTTCCTCTTTTTCTCCATCCCCCACTTCTGTTGCTTCCCATTGTTGCTCTTCCTCTTCTTCTCCTTCCCCCAAATCTTCTGCTTACACTTCTTGTTGTTCTTCCCCTTCTCCTCCAGATTCCACGCCTTCTGCTTCTTCTTCCCTTCCCTTCCCTTCCCCTCCTTCTTCCTTTTCCTCCTTTTCTCCTTGTTCCTATTCTTCTTCTTCATCTCACCTCTTTCCACTACTTCTTTTTTCTCTTCTTGTTCACCTTCTTCACCTTCCACATATTCTTCTTCTTCCTTTACTTCTCCTTCTTCCACTTCTTCTAGTTACTCTCCTTCTTCTTCCTCTTCTTATCTTTCTTCCACTTCTCCTGCCTCCTCTTGTTCTCTTTCTTCCACTTCTTCTTCATCCTCTCCTTTCCTTCTTTTCTTCCTCTTCATATCCTTCTTCTTCTTCTTTTCCTTTATCATATCCCTCTTGTTCTCCTTCTTCTGCTTCCACTTGCATTTCTACCTCTTGTTCTCCTTCTTCCACTTCTCCATCATCCCCACTCCTTCAACTACTTCTTCTTCTTCCTCTTTTTCACCTTCTTCCACCTCTACTACATCCACTTGTTCTTCTTCTTCCCTCTCTTCTCCTTCTTGCCCTTCTTCTGCCTACACTACTTCTTCTTCCTCCCATTCTTCTTCTCCTGCTTGTTCCACTTCTTCTTCATCCCCTTTCCTTCCATTGCTTCTTCTTCCTCCATTTTTTCTCATTCTTCCACTTCTTCTTCCTCTTCCTATTGTTCTCCTTCTTCCACTTGCACCTCTTCCTCTTCTTCTCCTTCTGCCACCTCTTCTTCCTCCTCCCGTTCTCCTTCTTCCACTTCTTCTTCTTCATCTCCTTTCATTCCACTACTTCCTCCTATTCCTCTTATTGTCTCCTTCTACCACTTCTTCTACTTGTACGTGTTGTTCTTCTTCATTTTCGTCTCCTTCTTCCGCTTCTTCTGCTTACACTTCTTCTTCTTCTGTTTCTTTTCCGTCTTCTCCTTCCTCTTTTTCTCCATCCCCCACTTCTGTTGCTTCCGAATGTTGCTCTTCCTCTTCTTCTCCTTCCCGCAAATCTTATGCTTACACTTCTTCTTCTTCTTCCTCTTCTCCTCCAGATTCCACTTCTTCTACTTCTTCTTCCCTTCCCTTCCCCTCCTTCTTCCTTTTCCTCCTTTTCTCCTTGTTCCAATTCTTCTTCTTTATCTCACGTCCTGCCACTACTTATTCTTCCTCCTCTTGTTCACCTTCTTCACTTTCCACATCTTCTTCTTCCTTTTCTTCTCCTTCTTCCACTTCTTCTAGTTACTCTCCTTCTTCTTCCTCTTCTTATCTTTCTTCCACTTCTTCTGCATCCTCTTGTTCTCTTTCTTCCACTTCTTCTTCATCCTCTCCTTTCCTTTCTTTTCTTCGTCTTCATCTACTTCTTCTTCTTCCTTTCCTTGGTCATATCCTTTTTTTTCCCCTTCGTCTGCTTCCACTTGCATTTCTACCTCTTGTTCTCCTTCTTCCACTTCTTCTCCATCATCCCCACTCCTTCAACTACTTCTTCCTCTTGTTTACCTTCTTCCACTTCTACTACATCCACTTGTTCTTCTTCTTCCCTCTCTTCTCCTTCTTGCCCTTCTTCTGCCTACACTACTTCTTCTTCCTCCCCTTCTTCTTCTCCTCCTTGTTCTACTTCTTCTTTATTCCCATTCCTTCCATTGCTTCTTCTTCCTCCTCTTTTTCTCATTCTTCCACTTCTTCTTCTTCTTCCTATTGTTCTCCTTCTTCCACTTGCACTTCTTCCTTTTCTTCTTGTTCTTCCACTTCTTCTTCCTCCTCTTCTTCTCCTTTTGCCACCTCTTCTCCCTCCTTCCATTCTCCTTCTTCCATTTCTTCTACCTCATCTCCTTTCATTCCACTAATTCATCGTATTCCTCTTATTTTCGCCTTCTACCACTTCTTCTACTTCTACTTGTTGTTCTTCTTCATTTTCGTCTCCTTCTTCCACTTCTTTCTGCTTACACTTCTTCTTCTTCCTCTTCTTCCAATTCTTCTCCTTCCACAACTTCTTCTTCTTTCCTTTCTGTCTTCTCCTTCCTCTTTTTCTGCATCCCCCATTTCTGTTGCTTCCCATTGGTGCTCTTCCTCTTCTTCTCCTTCCCCCAAATCTTATGCTTACACTTCTTCTTCTTCTTTCTCTTCCTCTACAGATTCCACTTCTTCTGCTTCTTCTTCCCTTCTCTTCCCGTCCTTCTTCCTTTTCCTCCTTTTTTCCTTGTTCCAATTCTTCTTCTTTATCTCACCTCCTTCCACTACTTCTTCTTCCTCCTCTTGTTCACCTTCTTCCACTTCTTTTTCTTCATCTGCTTTCATTCACTACTTCCCCCTATTCCTCTTATTCTCTCCTTCTACCACTTCTTCTACTTCTGCTTGTCGTTCTTCTTCATTTTCGTCTCTTATTTCCACTTCTTCTGCTTACACTTCTTCTTCTTCCTATTCTTCCATTTCCTCTCCTTCCATAACTTCTTCTTCTTTCCTTTCCGTCTTCTCCTTCCTCTTTTTCTCCATCCCCCACTTTGTTGCTTCCCATTGCTGCTCTTCCTCTTCTTCTCCTTCCCCCAAATCTTTTGCTTACACTTCTTCTTCTTCTTCCTCTTCTCCTCCAGCTTCCACTTCTTCTGCTTCTTCTTCCTTTCCCTTCCCCTCCTTCTTCCTTTTCCTCTTTTTCTCCTCTTTCCAGTTCTTCTTCTGCATCTCACGTCCTTCCACTACCTCTTTTTCCTCCTCGTGTTCACCTTCCTCAACTTCTTCACTTTCCACATCTTCTTGTTCTTCCTTTTCTTCTCCTTCTTCCACTTCTTCTAGTTACTCTTCTTCTTCTTCCTCTTCTCCTTCGGATTTCACTTCTTCTTCCCTTCCTTTCCCCTACTTCTTCCTTTTCCTCCTTTTCTCCTTGTTCAATTCTTCTTCTTCATCTCACCTCCTTCCACTACTTCTTCTTCCTCCTCTTGTTCACCTTCTTCACATTCCACATCTTCTTCTTCTTTCTTTTCTTCACCTTCTTCCAGTTCTTCTAGTTACTCTCCTTCTTCTTCCTCTTCTTATCTTTCTTCCACTTCTCCTGCTTCCTCTTGTTGTCTTTCTTCCACTTCTTCTTCATCCTCTCCTTTCCTTTCTTTTCTTCCTCTTGATCTCCTTCTTCTTCTTCCTTTCCTTCGTAATTTCTCCTTCTTCTACTTCCACTAGCATTTCTACCTCTTGTTCTGCTTCTTCCACTTCTTCTCCATCATCTCCACTCCTTCAACTACTTCTTCTTCTTCCTCTTGTTCACCTTCTTCCACTTCTACTACATGCACTTGTTCTTCTTCTTCCCTCTCTTCTCCTTCTTGCCCTTCTTCTGCCTACACTACTTCTTCTTCCTCCCCTTCTTCTTTTTGATCTTTTTCCTTGAGGTTCGAAGCACCATGAAATGGATGATGGAGGGGAAAGAAAATGGAGGTGGGGCGCCACTCTCAAAGAGAGATAAGCCAAAGTGTTTAGGTTTGCCACAAGGGAAGGAACCCTTGATAAAAACCAACCAGGAAGAGGTTCCTCAAGAGAGAGGATCCTCAAGACCTTTTACTAAGAATGTGCTCACAAAGAGACTATTTTCATTCAACTTCAAAGGTGAAATTTTACAATGAGGGGGAATGAGTATATATAGCCCAATGGGAGATCTTGGGCACACTTTTCTAGGCAATGTGGGACTTGGGCTTAATTAGGATTAAAAATAATTAACCCAAGTCTTAGGCCTTAAGTGAGGCACCTAAGTTCACCCCCTATGGGTGTAATTAGCATATCTTAATGTGAATGGGCTAGCCCAAAATCATGTCTTAACTTATGCACCCATTATAAGCTTACTCCTCCTTTTTAACTAAAGACACCTATACCTTATAAACTAAGAAGATGGCCGGAAATACATGGCCTTAAGGGAATTAAAAATACTTTCCTATTTATCTAATTAAAATAAAATATTTACAAGCTAAAAATAACGAAGACTATGGCTTCGAATCTTCAATGAGCTTTTGTCCATGCCATGCCTTCCTTGAGTCCTCCTAGCCATGATGCATGCTAGGTGAGATTGCATCATCTCCTCTCCCTTGGAGAGGATTTGACCTCAAATCCTAAGGTCTTTCTTCCGCTTTTTCAAAGTCTGCAAGAAAATAAGGAAAGCAGTAAGTATATGCAGACAAGTGATTTTGGGGGAAGTGAGAGGTCTATAAGGAGGCCTTTTAAGAATGGGGTAGTGGAGGTTGGCACTAAAGTTTGAAAATATTTTAGTGTGCATGTGCCTCCACACAACAACTCCCCATCCTCCTCCAATTGCACTAGATACTAGCCTCAAAGGTTTTGAAATAGTTGGCAAGACTAGTCTAAGTGGAATGGAGCACTCATCAAGTTGGATTTGAGGGTGTGGATCAAGGTGCTCAAAAGATATAGGCACATCCTCAAATTCAACTTGTTCTTTTTGTAAGAGTTGGCAGGAAAATTTTTCTATGTAGAGAACCTCCTTTGAAGGCAAAGGCGGATCTTCCTTAGACTCGGTCTTCCTACCAACAACCTTATTTTCATTTTTATCCTTTTCTCTCTTAAGCTTCATGATCCTTCTATCCTCCATAACCTCGGTAGGGGTAAGAGGAAGTAAGGTGATCTTTTTCCCTTTATGAGAGAGAGTGATTTTATTAGTGAGGCCATTGTGCAAAGTTTCCTTATCATGTTGCCATGGCCTTCCCAGCAACATGTGACTAGCTTCCATAGGGACTACATCACATAACACTTTGTCGTGATACTTCCCTATGAAGAAGCTAATCTCCACTTGCTCTCTTACTACTACACCATCTTCATAATTAAGTCCATGCAAAGAATAAGGTGAAGGATGAGGAGTAGTAGCAAGTGATAGCTTTTCCACCACCCTCGTGCGACAAAAATTACAACATGATCCACCATCCACAATAAGAGAACAAGTTTTGCCCAAAATTTTGCATCTTGTTTGAAAAACATTCTCTCTTTGTGTTTGGGTTTCCTTACAAGGATGGCTTCCAAGAAGTTGTTTCACTTTGAAGAGATCATCACATGAATGAATACCCCTTTCATTTGATGTTCCCTTTAAAGTCCTTTTTCTTTTGGGGCAAAACAAAGCAATATGCCCTTTTTCTAAACACTTAAAACATTTAGGACTTCGAAAACGAGTGCTCAAACTAGTGGTAGGGATGTCACTCATACTCAAGGGTTTTCTCTCAATATGCTTTTTTTCGGATGACTCTCTTTTGGGTTTAATTATAGAAGGGTTTGTCTTTTTCTTAGGATGCCTCTTAGGGTTTTCCTTCTTACTAGAAGAAGCATGAATGTCATGGATTATTTTAGGCTCCTCTAAGTCTCTATAATGTGTGTAAATGTTACCACAAGAGCTCTTATAGGCATCTCTCTCTTTTTGTATCTTCATTTCTTCCCTTCTTTCTAACTTATTTTGTTCCTTTTTTCTCTTTTCCAATTCTTTCTTCTCTTTTTCTCTCCTTTCTCTTCTCTCTTTTCTCTCTAACTCTTTTCTTTTGTTTTCTTCTTTTTCTCTTTTCTCTTTTTCTCTTCTCTCTTCTCTTTCTTTTTCTCTTGCTTCTCTTTCTTTCTTTTCATTTTCCCTACTTTCTATTTGTCTCTCTTTTTCTCTTCTTTCTTTTCTTTCTTGTCTCTCCTTTTCTTTTTGTTCTTTCTCTCTTCTCTCCTCTCTATCTAGTTCCTCTTGTTCTCTTTTCCTCATCTCTCTTTGTTTTCTTTCATTTTTCCAAAATTCCCTACGTTGTTTTTCTACTATTTCCCAATCAATAGAGTATGGATATGTGGGCAAGGTTGGTTTATCACTCTTCTCATTGTTTTCTTTTATTCTATTCTCACATTCTTCTCCTTTATTTTCCCTAGTTTCATTACTACTCCTAACACTCCTAGAAGTGTGTGAAAACATGTCAAAGTGTAAGGCCTAGGGAACTAATATGCAAAACACTCCTCTCTTTTTTGTTTTCTCCTAAAGTGTTAAGAGTCTTTGGAACTCTAACACTTTCTAAAACGTTGAAAGCAAATAAAGAAATTTAAAGCAAAGCTAAAGGATTCTAACGTGCTCCTAAGTATGAATAAGGGGTACCAATTCCTTATCCACACTAAAACGAGAAACTACACACAAAAGAGGTGACCCTTATGGGCATCCAATACCTCTAATTAAAATGTCCTTTAAAAATACACCCAAATTAAACAAAGAAAATAAAAAGTAGTTGAATGTAGCTCCTTTCTTCAAGTGCTCCTCACCAAGTGTATCACTCTAGTCTTGGCCTCCTTTTCAAGTCTCCTCTTCCTTGGTTTTAAATCAACACTTCCTAAGGATGCTACCCTTGTGAAAATTTCAACAATTTGGCTACCTACCAAGAGAAAACAAACGCCCAAGCAAGAGACCAAGGGAAGTAGAATTTGAAAGCAAAAAGCAATAAAAAGCACTTAACAAGAATAGGAACACATCCAAGTGGAAAGAATTTATTTGACAAACACAAAGAAAGCCAATAAGGACAAGCAAGAAATAAAAGGTGTAGAAAGAAAGTTGGCACACAAAAAAAAATTCCTAGAATGGACCTAAAATAGAATTGGACTTAAAACAAAAAAGACTCAACAAATTCAATGATTTGCACAATTGTAAAGCAAGGTGGCTAAATCATAGTCAAATAAATTCAAGCAAATTTCAATAAAATTTAACACTCCTTTGAATTTTTTAATAATTTTGAGGTGCACTAATTTTTATTTTATTTTTTTGTACTCTTTTTACTTGTTTTTAGCACTTTTTACTATTTTTTTTTTACTTATTTTACACTTTTGATTTCTTTTCTTCTTCTTTTTTTTTTTTGAAACAATTTTGCTACACCTCTTAACACATTTTGTAGCAAATATAGTGAGGAGTCAAAGAATCATAAATGCTTGAACAAAGGATAGGAAATGGCCACCATAATTGATATACAAAAGTGCAAAATTAAGAAACAAAGCAACCTAATATGAACTAGTAATTTTAGGTGATAAAAAATAAATGGCACAAGGAGAGTTTTATGGAAGTTGAGGACAACTTGATTACTCAATAATCAGCCCAATCATACCCAACATGCCTCTCAAAGCCAATCAACAAAAATCACCACAAAAACTAGCACAAAATTAAGATACTAAAATTATTGAACAAGTGAATGAAATTTGGAAGAAATTGAGCATTAATTTTTTTGAAGATTTTTTATTTTAAGAACATGCTAAGATCTAAATCGCATGTGAGACTCTAAGGACATGGGATCAAGAGTAAGCCTCTTTGATGCTCAATTTCCAATAGAGAAATAACACACTTTTATGGTAAAAGTAAAAAGGCAAAACTATGTAGAATTAAGAGACAATAAAAGGGCTACAACATGACCAACTAAGACACAACTTGGAAGATTAAAAACTGAAATTAAATGACTCAAAATAACCAGAAATATATGCCCAAAACAAAGAACAAAGGGCTGGAAAAACAGAAAAATAGGTGCAGAAAAATAGAATTAAAAATTCAAATAAGAAGAACAACGTGCATCCAAAGATGAAGACCACAATGTGTGGCTTCCTTCACAAATTTTGTGAAGTCATTACAATGATCATCTTAGGATTTGCACAAGAATAAGGAAAAAATAAAAAGCTGGGCAGAAAATTAAAGAAACAATCCTAAAGGAAACATATAAAGATTCAATGGAAAAGAACAAGATAAATTGAATCTAGAAAGCAATAAAAACTAGGAAATAAATTGCATAAAATGAAAACTACAAAAACATAAACTAACAAGACATAAAAGGAATTAAATGACAAGAACCAAAGGCTGGAAAAAATAAAGGAAAAAGCAAGAAATCTAAGAAGAAAAGCTGAAAAAAATTAAAGAAAACTAAGACTAGAAAAGAACCTCATGGAGTTGGCTCTGATACCAAATGATGCATGCCTCCCTTGATCTTTTTCCTTGAGGTTCCAAGCACCATGAAATGGATGATGGAGGGGAAAGAAAATGGAGGTGGGGCGCCACTCTCAAAGAGAGATAAGCCAAAGTGTTTAGGTTTGCCACAAGGGAACGAACCCTTGATAAAAACCAACCAGGAAGAGGTTCCTCAAGAGAGAGGATCCTCAAGACCTTTTACTAAGAATGTGCTCACAAAGAGACTATTTTCATTCAACTTCAAAGGTGAAATTTTACAATGAAGGGGAATGAGTATATATAGCCCAATGGGAGAGCTTGGGCACACTTTTCTAGGCAATGTGGGACTTGGGCTTAATTAGGATTAAAAATAATTAACCCAAGTCTTAGGCCTTAAGTGAGGCACCTAAGTTCACCCCCTATGGGTGTAATTAGCATATCTTAATGTGAATGGGCTAGCCCAAAATCATGTCTTAACTTATGCACCCATTATAAGCTTACTCCTTCTTTTTAACTAAAGACACCTATACCTTGTAAACTAATAAGATGGCCGGAAATACATGGTCTTAAGGGAATTAAAAATACTTTCCTATTTATCTAATTAAAATAAAATACTTACAAGCTAAAAATAACAAAGACTATGGCTTCGAATCTTCAATGAGCTTTTGTCCATGCCATGCCTTCCTTGAGTCCTCCTAGCCATTATGCATGCTAGGTGAGATTGCATCACTTCTTCTCCTCCTTGTTCCACTTCTTCTTCATCCCTTTTCTTCCACTCCTTCTTTTTCCTCCTCTTTTTCTCATTCTTCCACTTCTTCTTCTTCCTATCTCGTTCTTCCACTTGCACTTCTTCCTTTTCTTCTCGTTCTTCCACTTCTTCTTCTGCCTCTTCTTCTCCTTCTGCCACCTCTTCTCCCTCCTCCCGTTCTCCTTCTTCCACTTCTTCTTCTTCCTCTTGTTCACCTTCTTCCACTTCTACTACATCCACTTGTTCTTCTTCTTCCCTACCTCCTCCTTCTTGCCCTTCTTCTGCCTACACTACTTCTTCTTCCGCCCCTTCTTCTTCTCCTCCTTGTTTCACTTCTTCTTCATCCCCTTTCCTTCCATTGCTTCTTCTTTCTCCTCTTTTTCTCATTCTTCCACTTCTTCCACTTCTTCTTCTTCTTCCTATTGTTCTCTTTCTTCCACTTGCACTTCTTCCTTTTCTTCTCATTCTTCCACTTCTTCTTCTTCCTCTTCTTCTCCTTTTGCCGCCTCTTCTCCCTCCTCCCGTTCTCCTTCTTCCACTTCTTCTTCTTCATCTCCTTTCATTCCACTACTTCCTCCTTTCCTCTTATTCTGTCCTTCTACCACTTCTTCTACTTCTACTTGTTGTTTTACTTGATTTTCGTCTCCTTCTTCCGCTTCTTCTGCTTACATTTCTTCTTCTTCCTCTTCTTCCATTTCTTCTCCTTCCACAACTTCTTCTTCTTTCCTTTCCGTCTTCTCCTTCCTCTTTTTCTCCATCCCCCATGTCTATTGCTTCCGATTGCTGCTCTTCTTCTTCTTCTCCTTCCCCCAAATCTTATGCATACACTTCCTCTTCTTCTTCCTCTTCTCCTCCAGATTCCACTTCTTCTGCTTCTTCTTCCCTTCCCTTCCCTTCCCTTCCCCTCCTAATTTCCTTTTCCTCATTTTCTCCTTGTTCCAATTCTTCTTCTTCATCGCACCTCCTTCCACTACTTCTTCTTCCTCCTCTTGTTAACCCTCTTCTTTCCACATCTTCTTCTTCTTCCTTTTCTTCTCCTTGTTCCACTTCTTCTAGTTACTCTCCTTCTTCTTCCTCTTCTTATCTTTCTTGAACTTCTCGTGCCGCCTCTTGTTCTCTTTCTTTCACTTCTTCTTCATCCTCTCCTTTCCTTTCTTTTCTTCGTCTTCATCTACTTCATCTTCTTCCTTTCCTTGGTCATATCCCTTTTTTTCCCCTTCGTCTGCTTCCACTTGCATTTCTACCTCTTGTTCTCCTTCTTCCACTTCTTCTCCATCATCCCCACTCCTTCAACTACTTCTTCTTCTTCCTCTTGTTCACCTTCTTCAGCTTCTACTACATCCACTTGTTCTTCTTCTTCCCTCTCTTCTCCTTCTTGCCCTTCTTCTGCCTATACTACTTGTTCTTCCTCCCCTTCTACTTCTCCTCCTTGTTCCACTTCTTCTTCATCCCCTTTCCTTCCATTGCTTCTTCTTCATGCTCTTTTTCTTCTTCCTATTGTTCTCCTTCTTCCATTTGCACTTCTTCCTTTTCTTCTCGTTCTTCCCCTTTTTCTTCTTCCTCTTCTTCTCCTTCTGCCACCTCTTTTGCCTCCTCCCGTTCTCCTTCTTCATCTCTTTTCATTACACTACTTCCTCCTATTCCTCTTATTCTCTCCTTCTACCACTTCTTCTACTTCTACTTGTTGTTCTTCTTCATTTTCTTCTCCTTCTTCCGCTTCTTCTGCATACACTTGTTCTTCTTCCTCTTCTTCCATGTCTTCTCTATCCACAACTTCTTCTTCTTTCCTTTCCGTCTTCTGCTTCCTCTTTTTCTGCAGCCCCCACTTCTGTTGCTTCCCATTGTTGCTCTTCCTGTTCTTCTCCTTCCCCCAAATCTTCTGCTTACACTTCTTCATCTTCTTCCTCTTATTTTCCAGATTCCACTACTTCTGCTTCTTCTTCCCTTCCCTTCCCCTCCTTCTTCCTTTTCCTCCTTTTCTCCTTGTTCCAATTCTTCTTCTTCATCTCACCTCCTTCCACTACTTCTTCTCCCTCCTCTTGCTCACCTTCTTCAACTTCTTCACTTTCCACATCTTCTTCTTCTTGCTTTGCTTCTCCTTCTTCAACTTCTTCTAGTTACTCTCCTTCTTCTTCCTCTTCTTATCTTTCTTCCACTTCTCCTGCCTCCTCTTGTTCTCTTTCTTCCACTTCGTCTTCATCCTCTCCTTTCCTTTCTTTTCTTCCTCTTCATCTCCTTCTTCTTCTTCCTTTCCTTCGTCATATCCCTCTTTTTCTCCTTCTTCTGCTTCCACTTGCATTTCTACCTCTTGTTCTGCTTCTTCCACTTCTTCTCCATCATCCCCACTCCTTCAACTACTTCTTCTTCTTCCTCTTGTTCACCTTCTTCCAGTTCTACTACATCCACTTGTTCTTCTTCTTCCCTACCTCCTCCTTCTTGCCCTTCTTCTGCCTACACTACTTCTTCTTCCGCCCCTTCTTCTTCTCCTCCTTGTTTCACTTCTTCATCCCCTTTCCTTCCATTGCTTCTTCTTTCTCCTCTTTTTCTCATTCTTCCACTTCTTCCACTTCTTCTTCTTCTTCCTATTGTTCTCCTTCTTCCACTTGCACTTCTTCCTTTTCTTCTCGTTCTTCCACTTCTTCTTCTTCCTCTTCTTCTCCTTTTGCCGCCTCTTCTCCCTCCTCCCGTTCTCCTTCTTCCACTTCTTCTTCTTCATCTCATTTCATTCCACTACTTCCTCATATTCCTCTTATCCTGTCCTTCTACCACTTCTTCTACTTCTACTTGTTGTTCTTCTTCATTTTCGTCTCCTTCTTCCGCTTCTTTTGCTTACATTTCTTCTTCTTCCTCTTCTTCCATTTCTTCTCCTTCCACAACTTCTTCTTCTTTCCTTTCCGTCTTCTCCTTCCTCTTTTTCTCCATCCCCCATGTCTGTTGCTTCCGATTGCTGCTCTTCTTCTTCTTCTCCTTCCCCCAAATCTTATGCATACACTTCGTCTTGTTCTTCCTCTTCTCCTCCAGATTCCACTTCTTCTGCTTCTTCTTCCCTTCCCCTCCTTCTTCCTTTTCCTCCTTTTCTCCTTGTTCCAATTCTTCTTCCTCATCTCGCCTCCTTCCACTACTTCTTCTTCCTCCTCTTGTTCACCCTCTTCTTTCCACATCTTCTTCTTCTTCCTTTTCTTCTCCTTGTTCCACTTCTTCTAGTTACTCTCCTTCTTCTTCCTCTTCTTATCTTTCTTGAACTTCTCGTGCCACCTCTTGTTCTCTTTCTTCCACTTCTTCTTCATCCTCTCATTTCCTTTCTTTTCTTCCTCTTCATCTCCTTCTTCTTCTTCCTTTCCTTCGTCATATCCCTCTTTTTCTCCTTCTTCTGCTTCCACTTGCATTTCTACCTCTTGTTCTCCTTCTTCCACTTCTTCTACATCATCCCTACTCCTTCAACTACTTCTTCTTTTTCCTCTTGTTCACCTTCTTCCACTTCTACTACATCCACTTGTTCTTCTTCTTCCCTCTCTTGTCCTTCTTGCCCTTGTTCTGCCTACACTACTTCTTCTTCCGCCCCTTCTTCTTCTCCTCCTTGTTTCACTTCTTCTTCATCCCCTTTCCTTCCATTGCTTCTTCTTTCTCCTCTTTTTCTCATTCTTCCACTTCTTCTTCTTCTTCCTATTGTTCTCCTTCTTCCACTTGCACTTCTTCCTTTTCTTCTCGTTCTTCCACTTCTTCTTCTTCCTCTTCTTCTCCTTCTGCTGGCTCTTCTCCCTCCTCCCGTTCTCCTTCTTCCACTTCTTCTTCTTCATCTCCTTTCATTCCACTACTTCCTCCTATTCCTCTTATTCTCTCCATCTACCACTTCTTCTACTTCTACTTGTTGTTCTTCTTCATTTTCGTCTCCTTCTTCCTCTTCTTATATGTCTTTTGCTTCCACAACTTCTTTTTCTTTCCTTTCCGTCTACTCCTTCCTCTTTTTCTCCATCCCCCACTTCTGTTGCTTCCCATTGTTGCTCTTCCTATTCTTCTCCTTCCCCCAAATCTTCTGCTTACACTTGTTCTTCTTCTTCCTCCAGATTCCACTACTTCTGCTTCTTCTTCCCTTCCCTTCCCCTCCTTCTTCCTTTTCCTCCTTTTCTCCTTGTTCCAATTCTTCTTCTTCATCTCACCTCCTTCCACTACTTCTTCTTCCTCCTCTTGTTCACCTTCTTCAACTTCTTCACTTTCCACATCTTCTTCTTCTTGCTTTGCTTCTCCTTCTTCAACTTCTTCTAGTTACTCTCCTTCTTCTTCCTCGTCTTATCTTTCTTCCACTTCTCCTGCCTCCTCTTGTTCTCTTTCTTCCACTTCTTCTTCATCCTCTCCTTTCCTTTCTTTTCTTCCTCTTCATCTCCTTCTTCTGCTTCCACGTGCATTTCTACCTCTTGTTCTGCTTCTTCCACTTCTTCTCCATCATCCCCACTCCTTCAACTACTTCTTCTTCTTCCTCTTGTTCACCTTCTTCCACTTCTACTACATCCACTTGTTCTTCTTCTTCCCTACCTCCTCCTTCTTGCCCTTCTTCTGCCTACACTACTTCTTCTTCCGCCCCTTCTTCTTCTCCTCCTTGTTTCACTTCTTCTTCATCCCCTTTCCTTCCATTTCTTCTTCTTTCTCCTCTTTTTCTCATTCTTCCACTTCTTCCACTTCTTCTTCTTCTTCCTAGTGTTCCCCTTCTTCCACTTGCACTTCTTCCTTTTCTTCTCCTTCTTCCACTTCTTCTTCTTCCTCTTCTTCTCCTTTTGCCGCTCTTCTCCCTCCTCCTGTTCTCCTTCTTCCACTTCTTTTTCCTCCTCTTGTTCACCTTCTTCAACTTCTTCACTTTCCACATCTTCTTCTTCTTCCTTTGCTTCTCCTTCTTCAACTTCTTCTAGTTACTCTCCATCTTCTTCCTCTTCTTATCTTTCTTCCACTTCTCCTTCCTCCTCTTGTTCTCTTTCTTCCACTTCTTCTTCATCCTCTCCTTTCCTTTCTTTTCTTTCTCTTCATCTCCTTCTTCTTCTTCCTTTCCTTCGTCATATCCCTCTTGTTCTCCTTCTTCTGCTTCCACTTGCATTTGTCCCTCTTGTTCTCCTTCTTCCACTTCTTCTCCATCATCCCCACTCGTTCAACTACTTCTTCTTCTTCCTCTTGTTCACCTTCTTCCACTTCTACTACATCCACTTGTTCTTCTTCTTCCCTCTCTTCTCCTTCTTGCCCTTATTCCTCTTATTCTCTCCTTCTACCACTTTTTCTACTTCTACTTGTTGTTCTTCTTCATTTTCATGTCCTTCTTCTGCTTCTTTTGCTTACACTTCTTCTTCTTCCTCTTGTTCCATTTCTTCTCCTTCCACAACATCTTGTTCTTCCCTTTCCGTCTTCTCCTTCCACTTTCTCTCCATCCCCACTTCTGTTGCTTCCCATTGTTGCTCTTCCTCTTCTTCTCCTTCCCCCAAATCTTATGCTTACACTTCTTCTTCTTCTTCCCCTTCTCCTTCAGATTCCTCTTCTTCCATTTCTTCTCCTTCCACAACTTCTTCTTCTTTCCTTTCCGTCTTCTCCTTCCTCTTTTTCTCCATCCCACGCTTCTGTTGCCGTCTCCTTCTTCCGCTTCTTCTGCTTACACTTCTTCTTCTTCCTCTTCTTCCATTTCTTCTCCTTCCACCACTTCTTCTTCTTTCCTTTCCGTCTTCTCCTTCCTCTTTTTCTCCATCCCCCACTTCTGTTGCTTCCGATTGTTGCTGTTCCTCTGCTTCTCCTTCCCCCATATCTTCTGCTTACACTTCTTCTTCTTCTTCCTCTTCTCCTCCAGATTCCACGTCTTCTGCTTCTTCTTCCCTTCCCTTCCCCTCCTTCTTCCTTTTCCTCCTTTTCTCCTTGTTCCTATTCTTCTTCTTCATCTCACCTCCTTCCACTACTTCTTCTTCCTCCTCTTGTTCACCTTCTTCACTTTCCACATATTCTTCTTCTTCCTTTACTTTTCCTTCTTCCACTTCTTCTAGTTACTCTCCTTCTTCTTCCTCTTCTTATCTTTCTTCCACTTCTCCTGCCTCCTCTTGTTCTCTTTCTTCCACTTCTTCTTCATCCTCTTCTTTCCTTCTTTTCTTCCTCTTCATATCCTTCTTCTTCTTCTTTTCCTTTATCATATCCCTCTTGTTCTCCTTCTTCTGCTTCCACTTGCGTTTCTACCTCTTGTTCTCCTTCTTCCACTTCTCCATCATACCCACTCCTTCAACTACTTCTTCTTCTTCCTCTTTTTCACCTTCTTCCACCTCTACTACATCCAGTTGTTCTTCTTCTTCCCTCTCTTCTCCTTCTTGCCCTTCTTCTGCCTACACTACTTCTTCTTCTCCTGCTTGTTCCACTTCTTCTTCATCCCCTTTCCTTCCATTGCTTCTTCTTCCTCCGTTTTTTCTCATTCTTCCACTTCTTCTTCCTCTTCCTATTGTTCTCCTTCTTCCACTTGCACTTCTTCCTCTTCTTCTCCTTCTGCCACCTCTTCTTCCTCCTCCCGTTCTCCTTCTTCCACTTCTTCTTCTTCATCTCCTTTCATTCCACTACTTCCTCCTATTCCTCTTATTCTCTCCTTCTACCACTTCTTCTACTTGTACGTGTTGTTCTTCTTCATTTTCGTCTCCTTCTTCCGCTTCTTCTGCTCACACTTCTTCTTCTTCTGTTTCTTCTCCTTCCACGACTTCTTCTTCTTTCTTTTCCGTCTTCTCCTTCATCTTTTTCTCCATCCCCCACTTCTGTTGCTTCCGAATGTTGCTCTTCCTCTTCTTCTCCTTCCCGCAAATCTTATGCTTACACTTCTTCTTCTTCTTCCTCTTCTCCTCCAGATTCCACTTCTTCTGCTTCTTCTTCCCTTCCCTTCCCCTCCTTCTTCCTTTTCCTCCTTTTCTCCTTGTTCCAATTCTTCTTCTTTATCTCACGTCCTGCCACTACTTATTCTTCCTCCTCTTGTTCACCTTCTTCACTTTCCACATCTTGTTCTTCCTTTTCTTCTCCTTCTTCCACTTCTTCTAGTTACTCTCTTTCTTCTTCCTCATCCTATCTTTCTTCCACTTCTCCTGCCTCCTCTTGTTCTCTTTCTTCCACTTCTTCTTCATCCTCTCCTTTCCTTTCTTTTCTTCGTCTTCATCTACTTCTTCTTCTTCCTTTCCTTGGTCATATCCCTCTTTTTCCCCTTCGTCTGCTTCCACTTGCATTTCTACCTCTTGTTCTCCTTCTTCCACTTCTTCTCCATCATGCCCACTCCTTCAACTACTTCTTCCTATTCCTCTTGTTTACCTTCTTCCACTTCTACTACATCCACTTGTTCTTCTTCTTCCCTCTCTTCTCCTTCTTGCCCTTCTTCTGCCTACACTACTTCTTCTTCCTCCCCTTCTTTGTCTCCTCCTTGTTCTACTTCTTCTTTATTCCCATTCCTTCCATTGCTTCTTCTTCTCCTCTTTTTCTCATTCTTCCACTTCTTCTTCTTCTTCCTATTGTTCTCCTTCTTCCACTTGCACTTCTTCCTTTTCTTCTCGTTCTTCCACTTCTTCTTCCTCCTCTTCTTCTCCTTTTGCCACCTCTTCTCCCTCCTCCCATTCTCCTTCTTCCACTTCTTCTACTTCATCTCCTTTCATTCCACTAATTGCTCGTATTCCTCTTATTCTCTCCTTCTACCACTTCTTCTACTTCTACTTGTTGTTCTTCTCCATTTTCGTCTCCTTCTTCCACTTCTTTCTGCTTACACTTCTTCTTCTTCCTCTTCTTCCAATTCTTCTCCTTCCACAACTTCTTCTTCTTTCCTTTCTGTCTTCTCCTTCCTCTTTTTCTGCATGCCCCACTTCTGTTGCTTCCCATTGGTGCTCTTCCTCTTCTTCTCCTTCCCCCAAATCTTATGCTTACACTTCTTCTTATTCTTCCTCTTCCTCTACAGATTCCACTTCTTCTGCTTCTTCTTCCCTTCTCTTCCCGTCCTTCTTCCTTTTCCTCCTTTTTTCCTTGTTCCAATTCTTCTTCTTTATCTCACCTCCTTCCACTACTTCTTCTTCCTCCTTTTGTTCACCTTCTTCCACTTCTTCTTCTTCATCTCCTTTCATTCCACTACTTCCTCCTATTCCTCTTATTCTCTCCTTCTACCACTTCTTCTACTTCTGCTTGTTGTTCTTCTTCATTTTCGTCTCTTATTTCCACTTCTTCTGCTTACACTTCTTCTTCTTCCTATTCTTCCATTTCTTCTCCTTCCATAAGTTCTTCTTCTTTCCTTTCCGTCTTCTCCTTCCTCTTTTTCTCCATCCCCCACTTTGTTGCTTCCCATTGCTGCTCTTCCTCTTCTTCTCCTTCCCCCAAATCTTTTGCTTACACTTCTTCTTCTTCTTCCTCTTCTCCTCCAACTTCCACTTCTTCTGCTTCTTCTTCCCTTCCCTTCCCCTCCTTCTTCCTTTTCCTCTTTTTCTCCTCTTTCCAGTTCTTCTTCTGCATCTCACCTCCTTCGACTACTTCTTCTTCCTCCTCGTGTTCACCTTCCTCAACTTCTTCACTTTCCACATCTTCTTGTTCTTCCTTTTCTTCTCCTTCTTCCACTTCTTCTAGTTACTCTTCTTCTTCTTCCTCTTCTCCTCCAGATTTCACTTCTTCTACTTCTTCTTCCCTTCCTTTCCCCTACTTCTTCCTTTTCCTCCTTTTCTCCTTGTTCAATTCTTCTTCTTCATCTCACCTCTTTCGACTACTTCTTCTTCCTCCTGTTGTTCACCTTCTTCACATTCCACATCTTCTTCTTCTTTCTTTTCTTCTCCTTCTTCCACTTTTTCTAGTTAATCTTCTTCTTCTTCCTCTTCTTATCTTTCTTCCACTTCTCCTGCTTCCTCTTGTTGTCTTTCTTCCACTTCTTCTTCATCCTCTCCTTTCCTTTCTTTTCTTCCTCTTGATCTCCTTCTTCTTCTTCCTTTCCTTCGTAATTTCTCCTTCTTCTGCTTCCACTAGCATTTCTACCTCTTGTTCTGCTTCTTCCACTTCTTCTCGATCATCTCCACTCCTTCAACTACTTCTTCTTCTTCCTCTTGTTCACCTTCTTCCACTTCTACTACATGCACTTGTTCTTCTTCTTCCCTCTCTTCTCCTTCTTGCCCTTCTTCTCCCTACACTACTTCTTCTTCCTCCCCTTCTTCTTTTTGATCTTTTTCCTTGAGGTTCCAAGCACCATGAAATGGATGATGGAGGGGAAAGAAAATGGAGGTGGGGCGCCACTCTCAAAGAGAGATAAGCCAAAGTGTTTAGGTTTGCCACAAGGGAAGGAACCCTTGATAAAAACCAACCAGGAAGAGGTTCCTCAAGAGAGAGGATCCTCAAGACCTTTTACTAAGAATGTGCTCACAAAGAGACTATTTTCATTCAACTTCAAAGGTGAAATTTTACAATGAGGGGGAATGAGTATATATAGCCCAATGGGAGAGCTTGGGCACACTTTTCTAGGCAATGTGGGACTTGGGCTTAATTAGGATTAAAAATAATTAACCCAAGTCTTAGGCCTTAAGTGAGGCACCTAAGTTCACCCCCTATGGGTGTAATTAGCATATCTTAATGTGAATGGGCTAGCCCAAAATCATGTCTTAACTTATGCACCCATTATAAGCTTACTCCTCCTTTTTAACTAAAGACACCTATACCTTATAAACTAAGAAGATGGCCGGAAATACATGGCCTTAAGGGAATTAAAAATACTTTCCTATTTATCTAATTAAAATAAAATATTTACAAGCTAAAAATAACGAAGACTATGGCTTCGAATCTTCAATGAGCTTTTGTCCATGCCATGCCTTCCTTGAGTCCTCCTAGCCATGATGCATGCTAGGTGAGATTGCATCATCTCCTCTCCCTTGGAGAGGATTTGACCTCAAATCCTAAGGTCTTTCTTCCGCTTTTTCAAAGTCTGCAAGAAAATAAGGAAAGCAGTAAGTATATGCAGACAAGTGATTTTGGGGGAAGTGAGAGGTCTACAAGGAGGCCTTTTAAGAATGGGGTAGTGGAGGTTGGCACTAAAGTTTGAAAATATTTTAGTGTGCATGTGCCTCCACACAACAGCTCCCCATCCTCCTCCAATTGCACTAGATACTAGCCTCAAAGGTTTTGAAATAGTTGGCAAGACTAGTCTAAGTGGAATGGAGCACTCATCAAGTTGGATTTGAGGGTGTGGATCAAGGTGCTCAAAAGATATGGGCACATCCTCAAATTCAACTTGTTCTTTTTGTAAGAGTTGGCAGGAAAATTTTTCTATGTAGAGAACCTCCTTTGAAGGCAAAGGCGGATCTTCCTTAGACTTGGTCTTCCTACCAACAACCTTATTTTCATTTTTATCCTTTTCTCTCTTAAGCTTCATGATCCTTCTATCCTCCATAACCTCGGTAGGTGTAAGAGGAAGTAAGGTGATCTTTTTCCCTTTATGAGAGAGAGTGATTTTATTAGTGAGGCCATTGTGCAAAGTTTCCTTATCATGTTGCCATGGCCTTCCCAGCAACATGTGACTAGCTTCCATAGGGACTACATCACATAACACTTTGTCGTGATACTTCCCTATGAAGAAGCTAATCTCCACTTGCTCTCTTACTACTACACCATCTTCATAATTAAGTCCATGCAAAGAATAAGGTGAAGGATGAGGAGTAGTAGCAAGTGATAGCTTTTCCACCACCCTCGTGCTACAAAAATTACAACATGATCCACCATCCACAATAAGAGAACAAGTTTTGCCCAAAATTTTGCATCTTGTTTGAAAAACATTCTCTCTTTGTGTTTGGGTTTCCTTACAAGGATGGCTTCCAAGAAGTTGTTTCACTTTGAAGAGATCATCACATGAATGAATACCCTTTTCATTTGATGTTCCCTTTAAAGTCCTTTTTCTTTTGGGGCAAAACAAAGCAATATGCCCTTTTTCTAAACACTTAAAACATTTAGGACTTCGAAAACGAGTGCTCAAACTAGTGGTAGGGGTGTCACTCATACTCAAGGGTTTTCTCTCAATATGCTTTTTTTCGGATGACTCTCTTTTGGGTTTAATTATAGAAGGGTTTGTCTTTTTCTTAGGATGCCTCTTAGGGTTTTCCTTCTTACTAGAAGAAGCATGAATGTCATGGATTATTTTAGGCTCCTCTAAGTCTCTATAATGTGTGTAAATGTTACCACAAGAGCTCTTATAGGCATCTCTCTCTTTTTGTATCTTCATTTCTTCCCTTCTTTCTAACTTATTTTGTTCCTTTTTTCTCTTTTCCAATTCTTTCTTCTCTTTTTCTCTCCTTTCTCTTCTCTCTTTTCTCTCTAACTCTTTTCTTTTGTTTTCTTCTTTTTCTCTTTTCTCTTTTTCTCTTCTCTCTTCTCTTTCTTTTTCTCTTGCTTCTCTTTCTTTCTTTTCATTTTCCCTACTTTCTATTTGTCTCTCTTTTTCTCTTCTTTCTTTTCTTTCTTGTCTCTCCTTTTCTTTTTGTTCTTTCTCTCTTCTCTCCTCTCTATCTAGTTCCTCTTGTTCTCTTTTCCTCATCTCTCTTTGTTTTCTTTCATTTTTCCAAAATTCCCTACGTTGTTTTTCTACTATTTCCCAATCAATAGAGTATGGATATGTGGGCAAGGTTGGTTTATCACTCTTCTCATTCTTTTCTTTTATTCTATTCTCACATTCTTCTCCTTTATTTTCCCTAGTTTCATTACTACTCCTAACACTCCTAGAAGTGTGTGAAAACATGTCAAAGTGTAAGGCCTAGGGAACTAATATGCAAAACACTCCTCTCTTTTTTGTTTTCTCCTAAAGTGTTAAGAGTCTTTGGAACTCTAACACTTTCTAAAACGTTGAAAGCAAATAAAGAAATTTAAAGCAAAGCTAAAGGATTCTAACGTGCTCCTAAGTATGAATAAGGGGTACCAATTCCTTATCCACACTAAAACGAGAAACTACACACAAAAGAGGTGACCCTTATGGGCATCCAATACCTCTAATTAAAATGTCCTTTAAAAATACACCCAAATTAAACAAAGAAAATAAAAAGTAGTTGAATGTAGCTCCTTTCTTCAAGTGCTCCTCACCAAGTGTATCACTCTAGTCTTGGCCTCCTTTTCAAGTCTCCTCTTCCTTGGTTTTAAATCAACACTTCCTAAGGATGCTACCCTTGTGAAAATTTCAACAATTTGGCTACCTACCAAGAGAAAACAAACGCCCAAGCAAGAGACCAAGGGAAGTAGAATTTGAAAGCAAAAAGCAATAAAAAGCACTTAACAAGAATAGGAACACATCCAAGTGGAAAGAATTTATTTGACAAACACAAAGAAAGCCAATAAGGACAAGCAAGAAATAAAAGGTGTAGAAAGAAAGTTGGCACACAAAAAAAAATTCCTAGAATGGACCTAAAATAGAATTGGACTTAAAACAAAAAAGACTCAACAAATTCAATGATTTGCACAATTGTAAAGCAAGGTGGCTAAATCATAGTCAAATAAATTCAAGCAAATTTCAATAAAATTTAACACTCCTTTGAATTTTTTAATAATTTTGAGGTGCACTAATTTTTATTTTATTTTTTTGTACTCTTTTTACTTGTTTTTAGCACTTTTTACTATTTTTTTTTTTACTTATTTTACACTTTTGATTTCTTTTCTTCTTCTTTTTTTTTTTTTGAAACAATTTTGCTACACCTCTTAACACATTTTGTAGCAAATATAGTGAGGAGTCAAAGAATCATAAATGCTTGAACAAAGGATAGGAAATGGCCACCATAATTGATATACAAAAGTGCAAAATTAAGAAACAAAGCAACCTAATATGAACTAGTAATTTTAGGTGATAAAAAATAAATGGCACAAGGAGAGTTTTATGGAAGTTGAGGACAACTTGATTACTCAATAATCAGCCCAATCATACCCAACATGCCTCTCAAAGCCAATCAACAAAAATCACCACAAAAACTAGCACAAAATTAAGATACTAAAATTATTGAACAAGTGAATGAAATTTGGAAGAAATTGAGCATTAATTTTTTTGAAGATTTTTTATTTTAAGAACATGCTAAGATCTAAATCGTATGTGATACTCTAAGGACATGGGATCAAGAGTAAGCCTCTTTGATGCTCAATTTCCAATAGAGAAATAACACACTTTTATGGTAAAAATAAAAAGGCAAAACTATGTAGAATTATGAGACAATAAAAGGGCTACAACATGACCAACTAAGACACAACTTGGAAGATTAAAAACTGAAATTAAATGACTCAAAATAACCAGAAATATATGCCCAAAACAAAGAACAAAGGGCTGGAAAAACAGAAAAATAGGTGCAGAAAAATAGAATTAAAAATTCAAATAAGAAGAACAACGTGCATCCAAAGATGAAGACCACAATGTGTGGCTTCCTTCACAAATTTTGTGAAGTCATTACAATGATCATCTTAGGATTTGCACAAGAATAAGGAAAAAATAAAAAGCTGGGCAGAAAATTAAAGAAACAATCCTAAAGGAAACATATAAAGATTCAATGGAAAAGAACAAGATAAATTGAATCTAGAAAGCAATAAAAACTAGGAAATAAATTGCATAAAATGAAAACTACAAAAACATAAACTAACAAGACATAAAAGGAATTAAATGACAAGAACCAAAGGCTGGAAAAAATAAAGGAAAAAGCAAGAAATCTAAGAAGAAAAGCTGAAAAAAATTAAATAAAACTAAGACTAGAAAAGAACCTCATGGAGTTGGCTCTGATACCAAATGATGCATGCCTCCCTTGATCTTTTTCCTTGAGGTTCCAAGCACCATGAAATGGATGATGGAGGGGAAAGAAAATGGAGGTGGGGCGCCACTCTCAAAGAGAGATAAGCCAAAGTGTTTAGGTTTGCCACAAGGGAAGGAATCCTTGATAAAAACCAACCAGGAAGAGGTTCCTCAAGAGAGAGGATCCTCAAGACCTTTTACTAAGAATGTGCTCACAAAGAGACTATTTTCATTCAACTTCAAAGGTGAAATTTTACAATGAGGGGGAATGAGTATATATAGCCCAATGGGAGAGCTTGGGCACACTTTTCTAGGCAATGTGGGACTTGGGCTTAATTAGGATTAAAAATAATTAACCCAAGTCTTAGGCCTTAAGTGAGGCACCTAAGTTCACCCCCTATGGGTGTAATTAGCATATCTTAATGTGAATGGGCTAGCCCAAAATCATGTCTTAACTTATGCACCCATTATAAGCTTACTCCTCCTTTTTAACTAAAGACACCTATACCTTATAAACTAAGAAGATGGCCGGAAATACATGGCCTTAAGGGAATTAAAAATACTTTCCTATTTATCTAATTAAAATAAAATATTTACAAGCTAAAAATAACGAAGACTATGGCTTCGAATCTTCAATGAGCTTTTGTCCATGCCATGCCTTCCTTGAGTCCTCCTAGCCATGATGCATGCTAGGTGAGATTGCATCATCTCCTCTCCCTTGGAGAGGATTTGACCTCAAATCCTAAGGTCTTTCTTCCGCTTTTTCAAAGTCTGCAAGAAAATAAGGAAAGCAGTAAGTATATGCAGACAAGTGATTTTGGGGGAAGTGAGAGGTCTACAAGGAGGCCTTTTAAGAATGGGGTAGTGGAGGTTGGCACTAAAGTTTGAAAATATTTTAGTGTGCATGTGCCTCCACACAACAGCTCCCCATCCTCCTCCAATTGCACTAGATACTAGCCTCAAAGGTTTTGAAATAGTTGGCAAGACTAGTCTAAGTGGAATGGAGCACTCATCAAGTTGGATTTGAGGGTGTGGATCAAGGTGCTCAAAAGATATGGGCACATCCTCAAATTCAACTTGTTCTTTTTGTAAGAGTTGGCAGGAAAATTTTTCTATGTAGAGAACCTCCTTTGAAGGCAAAGGCGGATCTTCCTTAGACTTGGTCTTCCTACCAACAACCTTATTTTCATTTTTATCCTTTTCTCTCTTAAGCTTCATGATCCTTCTATCCTCCATAACCTCGGTAGGTGTAAGAGGAAGTAAGGTGATCTTTTTCCCTTTATGAGAGAGAGTGATTTTATTAGTGAGGCCATTGTGCAAAGTTTCCTTATCATGTTGCCATGGCCTTCCCAGCAACATGTGACTAGCTTCCATAGGGACTACATCACATAACACTTTGTCGTGATACTTCCCTATGAAGAAGCTAATCTCCACTTGCTCTCTTACTACTACACCATCTTCATAATTAAGTCCATGCAAAGAATAAGGTGAAGGATGAGGAGTAGTAGCAAGTGATAGCTTTTCCACCACCCTCGTGCTACAAAAATTACAACATGATCCACCATCCACAATAAGAGAACAAGTTTTGCCCAAAATTTTGCATCTTGTTTGAAAAACATTCTCTCTTTGTGTTTGGGTTTCCTTACAAGGATGGCTTCCAAGAAGTTGTTTCACTTTGAAGAGATCATCACATGAATGAATACCCTTTTCATTTGATGTTCCCTTTAAAGTCCTTTTTCTTTTGGGGCAAAACAAAGCAATATGCCCTTTTTCTAAACACTTAAAACATTTAGGACTTCGAAAACGAGTGCTCAAACTAGTGGTAGGGGTGTCACTCATACTCAAGGGTTTTCTCTCAATATGCTTTTTTTCGGATGACTCTCTTTTGGGTTTAATTATAGAAGGGTTTGTCTTTTTCTTAGGATGCCTCTTAGGGTTTTCCTTCTTACTAGAAGAAGCATGAATGTCATGGATTATTTTAGGCTCCTCTAAGTCTCTATAATGTGTGTAAATGTTACCACAAGAGCTCTTATAGGCATCTCTCTCTTTTTGTATCTTCATTTCTTCCCTTCTTTCTAACTTATTTTGTTCCTTTTTTCTCTTTTCCAATTCTTTCTTCTCTTTTTCTCTCCTTTCTCTTCTCTCTTTTCTCTCTAACTCTTTTCTTTTGTTTTCTTCTTTTTCTCTTTTCTCTTTTTCTCTTCTCTCTTCTCTTTCTTTTTCTCTTGCTTCTCTTTCTTTCTTTTCATTTTCCCTACTTTCTATTTGTCTCTCTTTTTCTCTTCTTTCTTTTCTTTCTTGTCTCTCCTTTTCTTTTTGTTCTTTCTCTCTTCTCTCCTCTCTATCTAGTTCCTCTTGTTCTCTTTTCCTCATCTCTCTTTGTTTTCTTTCATTTTTCCAAAATTCCCTACGTTGTTTTTCTACTATTTCCCAATCAATAGAGTATGGATATGTGGGCAAGGTTGGTTTATCACTCTTCTCATTCTTTTCTTTTATTCTATTCTCACATTCTTCTCCTTTATTTTCCCTAGTTTCATTACTACTCCTAACACTCCTAGAAGTGTGTGAAAACATGTCAAAGTGTAAGGCCTAGGGAACTAATATGCAAAACACTCCTCTCTTTTTTGTTTTCTCCTAAAGTGTTAAGAGTCTTTGGAACTCTAACACTTTCTAAAACGTTGAAAGCAAATAAAGAAATTTAAAGCAAAGCTAAAGGATTCTAACGTGCTCCTAAGTATGAATAAGGGGTACCAATTCCTTATCCACACTAAAACGAGAAACTACACACAAAAGAGGTGACCCTTATGGGCATCCAATACCTCTAATTAAAATGTCCTTTAAAAATACACCCAAATTAAACAAAGAAAATAAAAAGTAGTTGAATGTAGCTCCTTTCTTCAAGTGCTCCTCACCAAGTGTATCACTCTAGTCTTGGCCTCCTTTTCAAGTCTCCTCTTCCTTGGTTTTAAATCAACACTTCCTAAGGATGCTACCCTTGTGAAAATTTCAACAATTTGGCTACCTACCAAGAGAAAACAAACGCCCAAGCAAGAGACCAAGGGAAGTAGAATTTGAAAGCAAAAAGCAATAAAAAGCACTTAACAAGAATAGGAACACATCCAAGTGGAAAGAATTTATTTGACAAACACAAAGAAAGCCAATAAGGACAAGCAAGAAATAAAAGGTGTAGAAAGAAAGTTGGCACACAAAAAAAAATTCCTAGAATGGACCTAAAATAGAATTGGACTTAAAACAAAAAAGACTCAACAAATTCAATGATTTGCACAATTGTAAAGCAAGGTGGCTAAATCATAGTCAAATAAATTCAAGCAAATTTCAATAAAATTTAACACTCCTTTGAATTTTTTAATAATTTTGAGGTGCACTAATTTTTATTTTATTTTTTTGTACTCTTTTTACTTGTTTTTAGCACTTTTTACTATTTTTTTTTTACTTATTTTACACTTTTGATTTCTTTTCTTCTTCTTTTTTTTTTTTGAAACAATTTTGCTACACCTCTTAACACATTTTGTAGCAAATATAGTGAGGAGTCAAAGAATCATAAATGCTTGAACAAAGGATAGGAAATGGCCACCATAATTGATATACAAAAGTGCAAAATTAAGAAACAAAGCAACCTAATATGAACTAGTAATTTTAGGTGATAAAAAATAAATGGCACAAGGAGAGTTTTATGGAAGTTGAGGACAACTTGATTACTCAATAATCAGCCCAATCATACCCAACATGCCTCTCAAAGCCAATCAACAAAAATCACCACAAAAACTAGCACAAAATTAAGATACTAAAATTATTGAACAAGTGAATGAAATTTGGAAGAAATTGAGCATTAATTTTTTTGAAGATTTTTTATTTTAAGAACATGCTAAGATCTAAATCGCATGTGAGACTCTAAGGACATGGGATCAAGAGTAAGCCTCTTTGATGCTCAATTTCCAATAGAGAAATAACACACTTTTATGGTAAAAGTAAAAAGGCAAAACTATGTAGAATTAAGAGACAATAAAAGGGCTACAACATGACCAACTAAGACACAACTTGGAAGATTAAAAACTGAAATTAAATGACTCAAAATAACCAGAAATATATGCCCAAAACAAAGAACAAAGGGCTGGAAAAACAGAAAAATAGGTGCAGAAAAATAGAATTAAAAATTCAAATAAGAAGAACAACGTGCATCCAAAGATGAAGACCACAATGTGTGGCTTCCTTCACAAATTTTGTGAAGTCATTACAATGATCATCTTAGGATTTGCACAAGAATAAGGAAAAAATAAAAAGCTGGGCAGAAAATTAAAGAAACAATCCTAAAGGAAACATATAAAGATTCAATGGAAAAGAACAAGATAAATTGAATCTAGAAAGCAATAAAAACTAGGAAATAAATTGCATAAAATGAAAACTACAAAAACATAAACTAACAAGACATAAAAGGAATTAAATGACAAGAACCAAAGGCTGGAAAAAATAAAGGAAAAAGCAAGAAATCTAAGAAGAAAAGCTGAAAAAAATTAAAGAAAACTAAGACTAGAAAAGAACCTCATGGAGTTGGCTCTGATACCAAATGATGCATGCCTCCCTTGATCTTTTTCCTTGAGGTTCCAAGCACCATGAAATGGATGATGGAGGGGAAAGAAAATGGAGGTGGGGCGCCACTCTCAAAGAGAGATAAGCCAAAGTGTTTAGGTTTGCCACAAGGGAACGAACCCTTGATAAAAACCAACCAGGAAGAGGTTCCTCAAGAGAGAGGATCCTCAAGACCTTTTACTAAGAATGTGCTCACAAAGAGACTATTTTCATTCAACTTCAAAGGTGAAATTTTACAATGAAGGGGAATGAGTATATATAGCCCAATGGGAGAGCTTGGGCACACTTTTCTAGGCAATGTGGGACTTGGGCTTAATTAGGATTAAAAATAATTAACCCAAGTCTTAGGCCTTAAGTGAGGCACCTAAGTTCACCCCCTATGGGTGTAATTAGCATATCTTAATGTGAATGGGCTAGCCCAAAATCATGTCTTAACTTATGCACCCATTATAAGCTTACTCCTCCTTTTTAACTAAAGACACCTATACCTTATAAACTAAGAAGATGGCCGGAAATACATGGCCTTAAGGGAATTAAAAATACTTTCCTATTTATCTAATTAAAATAAAATATTTACAAGCTAAAAATAATGAAGACTATGGCTTCGAATCTTCAATGAGCTTTTGTCCATGCCATGCCTTCCTTGAGTCCTCCTAGCCATGATGCATGCTAGGTGAGATTGCATCATCTCCTCTCCCTTGGAGAGGATTTGACCTCAAATCCTAAGGTCTTTCTTCCGCTTTTTCAAAGTCTGCAAGAAAATAAGGAAAGCAGTAAGTATATGCAGACAAGTGATTTTGGGGGAAGTGAGAGGTCTACAAGGAGGCCTTTTAAGAATGGGGTAGTGGAGGTTGGCACTAAAGTTTGAAAATATTTTAGTGTGCATGTGCCTCCACACAACAGCTCCCCATCCTCCTCCAATTGCACTAGATACTAGCCTCAAAGGTTTTGAAATAGTTGGCAAGACTAGTCTAAGTGGAATGGAGCACTCATCAAGTTGGATTTGAGGGTGTGGATCAAGGTGCTCAAAAGATATGGGCACATCCTCAAATTCAACTTGTTCTTTTTGTAAGAGTTGGCAGGAAAATTTTTCTATGTAGAGAACCTCCTTTGAAGGCAAAGGCGGATCTTCCTTAGACTTGGTCTTCCTACCAACAACCTTATTTTCATTTTTATCCTTTTCTCTCTTAAGCTTCATGATCCTTCTATCCTCCATAACCTCGGTAGGTGTAAGAGGAAGTAAGGTGATCTTTTTCCCTTTATGAGAGAGAGTGATTTTATTAGTGAGGCCATTGTGCAAAGTTTCCTTATCATGTTGCCATGGCCTTCCCAGCAACATGTGACTAGCTTCCATAGGGACTACATCACATAACACTTTGTCGTGATACTTCCCTATGAAGAAGCTAATCTCCACTTGCTCTCTTACTACTACACCATCTTCATAATTAAGTCCATGCAAAGAATAAGGTGAAGGATGAGGAGTAGTAGCAAGTGATAGCTTTTCCACCACCCTCGTGCTACAAAAATTACAACATGATCCACCATCCACAATAAGAGAACAAGTTTTGCCCAAAATTTTGCATCTTGTTTGAAAAACATTCTCTCTTTGTGTTTGGGTTTCCTTACAAGGATGGCTTCCAAGAAGTTGTTTCACTTTGAAGAGATCATCACATGAATGAATACCCTTTTCATTTGATGTTCCCTTTAAAGTCCTTTTTCTTTTGGGGCAAAACAAAGCAATATGCCCTTTTTCTAAACACTTAAAACATTTAGGACTTCGAAAACGAGTGCTCAAACTAGTGGTAGGGGTGTCACTCATACTCAAGGGTTTTCTCTCAATATGCTTTTTTTCGGATGACTCTCTTTTGGGTTTAATTATAGAAGGGTTTGTCTTTTTCTTAGGATGCCTCTTAGGGTTTTCCTTCTTACTAGAAGAAGCATGAATGTCATGGATTATTTTAGGCTCCTCTAAGTCTCTATAATGTGTGTAAATGTTACCACAAGAGCTCTTATAGGCATCTCTCTCTTTTTGTATCTTCATTTCTTCCCTTCTTTCTAACTTATTTTGTTCCTTTTTTCTCTTTTCCAATTCTTTCTTCTCTTTTTCTCTCCTTTCTCTTCTCTCTTTTCTCTCTAACTCTTTTCTTTTGTTTTCTTCTTTTTCTCTTTTCTCTTTTTCTCTTCTCTCTTCTCTTTCTTTTTCTCTTGCTTCTCTTTCTTTCTTTTCATTTTCCCTACTTTCTATTTGTCTCTCTTTTTCTCTTCTTTCTTTTCTTTCTTGTCTCTCCTTTTCTTTTTGTTCTTTCTCTCTTCTCTCCTCTCTATCTAGTTCCTCTTGTTCTCTTTTCCTCATCTCTCTTTGTTTTCTTTCATTTTTCCAAAATTCCCTACGTTGTTTTTCTACTATTTCCCAATCAATAGAGTATGGATATGTGGGCAAGGTTGGTTTATCACTCTTCTCATTCTTTTCTTTTATTCTATTCTCACATTCTTCTCCTTTATTTTCCCTAGTTTCATTACTACTCCTAACACTCCTAGAAGTGTGTGAAAACATGTCAAAGTGTAAGGCCTAGGGAACTAATATGCAAAACACTCCTCTCTTTTTTGTTTTCTCCTAAAGTGTTAAGAGTCTTTGGAACTCTAACACTTTCTAAAACGTTGAAAGCAAATAAAGAAATTTAAAGCAAAGCTAAAGGATTCTAACGTGCTCCTAAGTATGAATAAGGGGTACCAATTCCTTATCCACACTAAAACGAGAAACTACACACAAAAGAGGTGACCCTTATGGGCATCCAATACCTCTAATTAAAATGTCCTTTAAAAATACACCCAAATTAAACAAAGAAAATAAAAAGTAGTTGAATGTAGCTCCTTTCTTCAAGTGCTCCTCACCAAGTGTATCACTCTAGTCTTGGCCTCCTTTTCAAGTCTCCTCTTCCTTGGTTTTAAATCAACACTTCCTAAGGATGCTACCCTTGTGAAAATTTCAACAATTTGGCTACCTACCAAGAGAAAACAAACGCCCAAGCAAGAGACCAAGGGAAGTAGAATTTGAAAGCAAAAAGCAATAAAAAGCACTTAACAAGAATAGGAACACATCCAAGTGGAAAGAATTTATTTGACAAACACAAAGAAAGCCACTAAGGACAAGCAAGAAATAAAAGGTGTAGAAAGAAAGTTGGCACACAAAAAAAAATTCCTAGAATGGACCTAAAATAGAATTGGACTTAAAACAAAAAAGACTCAACAAATTCAATGATTTGCACAATTGTAAAGCAAGGTGGCTAAATCATAGTCAAATAAATTCAAGCAAATTTCAATAAAATTTAACACTCCTTTGAATTTTTTAATAATTTTGAGGTGCACTAATTTTTATTTTATTTTTTTGTACTCTTTTTACTTGTTTTTAGCACTTTTTACTATTTTTTTTTTTACTTATTTTACACTTTTGATTTCTTTTCTTCTTCTTTTTTTTTTTTTTGAAACAATTTTGCTACACCTCTTAACACATTTTGTAGCAAATATAGTGAGGAGTCAAAGAATCATAAATGCTTGAACAAAGGATAGGAAATGGCCACCATAATTGATATACAAAAGTGCAAAATTAAGAAACAAAGCAACCTAATATGAACTAGTAATTTTAGGTGATAAAAAATAAATGGCACAAGGAGAGTTTTATGGAAGTTGAGGACAACTTGATTACTCAATAATCAGCCCAATCATACCCAACATGCCTCTCAAAGCCAATCAACAAAAATCACCACAAAAACTAGCACAAAATTAAGATACTAAAATTATTGAACAAGTGAATGAAATTTGGAAGAAATTGAGCATTAATTTTTTTGAAGATTTTTTATTTTAAGAACATGCTAAGATCTAAATCGCATGTGAGACTCTAAGGACATGGGATCAAGAGTAAGCCTCTTTGATGCTCAATTTCCAATAGAGAAATAACACACTTTTATGGTAAAAATAAAAAGGCAAAACTATGTAGAATTATGAGACAATAAAAGGGCTACAACATGACCAACTAAGACACAACTTGGAAGATTAAAAACTGAAATTAAATGACTCAAAATAACCAGAAATATATGCCCAAAACAAAGAACAAAGGGCTGGAAAAACAGAAAAATAGGTGCAGAAAAATAGAATTAAAAATTCAAATAAGAAGAACAACGTGCATCCAAAGATGAAGACCACAATGTGTGGCTTCCTTCACAAATTTTGTGAAGTCATTACAATGATCATCTTAGGATTTGCACAAGAATAAGGAAAAAATAAAAAGCTGGGCAGAAAATTAAAGAAACAATCCTAAAGGAAACATATAAAGATTCAATGGAAAAGAACAAGATAAATTGAATCTAGAAAGCAATAAAAACTAGGAAATAAATTGCATAAAATGAAAACTACAAAAACATAAACTAACAAGACATAAAAGGAATTAAATGACAAGAACCAAAGGCTGGAAAAAATAAAGGAAAAAGCAAGAAATCTAAGAAGAAAAGCTGAAAAAAATTAAAGAAAACTAAGACTAGAAAAGAACCTCATGGAGTTGGCTCTGATACCAAATGATGCATGCCTCCCTTGATCTTTTTCCTTGAGGTTCCAAGCACCATGAAATGGATGATGGAGGGGAAAGAAAATGGAGGTGGGGCGCCACTCTCAAAGAGAGATAAGCCAAAGTGTTTAGGTTTGCCACAAGGGAAGGAACCCTTGATAAAAACCAACCAGGAAGAGGTTCCTCAAGAGAGAGGATCCTCAAGACCTTTTACTAAGAATGTGCTCACAAAGAGACTATTTTCATTCAACTTCAAAGGTGAAATTTTACAATGAAGGGGAATGAGTATATATAGCCCAATGGGAGAGCTTGGGCACACTTTTCTAGGCAATGTGGGACTTGGGCTTAATTAGGATTAAAAATAATTAACCTAAGTCTTAGGCCTTAAGTGAGGCACCTAAGTTCACCCCCTATGGGTGTAATTAGCATATCTTAATGTGAATGGGCTAGCCCAAAATCATGTCTTAACTTATGCACCCATTATAAGCTTACTCCTTCTTTTTAACTAAAGACACCTATACCTTGTAAACTAAGAAGATGGCCGGAAATACATGGCCTTAAGGGAATTAAAAATACTTTCCTATTTATCTAATTAAAATAAAATATTTACAAGCTAAAAATAACGAAGACTATGGCTTCGAATCTTCAATGAGCTTTTGTCCATGCCATGCCTTCCTTGAGTCCTCCTAGCCATGATGCATGCTAGGTGAGATTGCATCACTTCTTCTCCTCCTTGTTCCACTTCTTCTTCATCCCTTTTCCTTCCACTGCTTCTTTTTCCTCCTCTTTTTCTCATTCTTCCACTTCTTCTTCTTCCTATTGTTCTCGTTCTTCCACTTGCACTTCTTCCTTTTCTTCTCGTTCTTCCACTTCTTCTTCTTCCTCTTCTTCTCCTTCTGCCACCTCTTCTCCCTCCTCCCGTTCTCCTTCTTCCACTTCTTCTTCTTCATCTCGTTTCATTCCACTACTTCCTCCTATTCCTCTTATTCTCTCCTTCTACCACTTCTTCTACTTCTACTTGTTGTTCTTCTTCATTTTCGTCTCCTTCTTCCGCTTCTTCTGCTTACATTTCTTCTTCTTCCTCTTCTTCCATTTCTTCTCCTTCCACAACTTCTTCTTCTTTCCTTTCCGTCTTCTCCTTCCTCTTTTTCTCCATCCCATATGTCTGTTGCTTCCGATTGCTGCTCTTGTTCTTCTTCTCCTTCCCCCAAATCTTATGCATACACTTCCTCTTCTTCTTCCTCTTCTCCTCCAGATTCCACTTCTTCTGCTTCTTCTTCCCTTCCCCTGCTTCTTCCTTTTCCTCCTTTTCTCCTTGTTCCAATTCTTCTTCTTCATCTCACCTCGTTCCACTACTTCTTCTTCCTCCTCTTGTTCACCCTCTTCTTTCCACATCTTCTTCTTCTTCCTTTTCTTCTCCTTGTTCCACTTCTTCTAGTTACTCTCCTTCTTCTTTCTCTTCTTATCTTTCTTCCACTTCTCCTGCCTCCTCTTGTTCTCTTTCTTCCACTTCTTCTTCATCCTCTCCTTTCCTTTCTTTTCTTCCTCTTCATCTCCTTCTTCTTCTTCCTTTCCTTCGTCATATCCCTCTTTTTCTCCTTCTTCTACTTCCACTTGCATTTCTACCTCTTGTTCTGCTTCCTCCACTTCTTCTCCATCATCCCCACTCCTTCAACTACTTCTTCTTCTTCCTCTTGTTCACCTTCTTCCACTTCTACTACATCCACTTGTTCTTCTTCTTCCCTACCTCCTCCTTCTTGCCCTTCTTCTGATTACACTACTTCTTCTTCCGCCCCTTCTTCTTCTCCTCCTTGTTTCACTTCTTCTTCATCCCCTTTCCTTCCATTGCTTCTTCTTTCTCCTCTTTTTCTCATTCTTCCACTTCTTCCACTTCTTCCACTTCTTCTTCTTCTTCCTATTGTTCTCCTTCTTCCACTTGCACTTCTTCCTTTTCTTCTCGTTCTTCCACTTCTTCTTCTTCCTCTTCTTCTCCTTTTGCTGCCTCTTCTCCCTCCTCCCGTTCTCCTTCTTCCACTTCTTCTTCTTCATCTCCTTTCATTCCACTACTTCCTCCTATTCCTCTTATTCTCTCCTTCTACCACTTCTTCTACTTCTACTTGTTGTTCTTCTTGATTTTCGTCTCCTTCTTCCGCTTCTTCTGCTTACATTTCTTCTTCTTCCTCTTCTTCCATTTCTTCTCCTTCCACAACTTCTTCTTCTTTCCTTTCCGTCCTCTCCTTCCTCTTTTTCTCCATCCCCCATGTCTGTTGCTTCCGATTGCTGGTCTTCTTCTTCTTCTCCTTCCCCCAAATCTTATGCATACACTTCCTCTTCTTCTTCCTCTTCTCCTCCAGATTCCACTTCTTCTGCTTCTTCTTCCCTTCCCTTTCCTTCCCTTCCCCTCCTAATTTCCTTTTCCTCCTTTTCTCCTTGTTCCAATTCTTCTTCTTCATCTCACCTCCTTCCACTACTTCTTCTTCCTCCTCTTGTTCACCCTCTTCTTTCCACATCTTCTTCTTCTTCCTTTTCTTCTCGTTCTTCCACTTCTTCTTCTTCCTCTTCTTCTCCTTCTGCCACCTCTTCTCCCTCCTCCCGTTCTCCTTCTTCCACTTCTTCTTCTTCATCTCCTTTCATTCCACTACTTCCTCCTATTCCTCTTATTCTCTCCATCTACCACTTCTTCTACTTCTACTTGTTGTTCTTCTTCATTTTCGTCTCCTTCTTCCTCTTCTTATATGTCTTTTCCTTCCACAACTTCTTTTTCTTTCCTTTCCGTCTACTCCTTCCTCTTTTTCTCCATCCCCCACTTCTGTTGCTTCCCATTGTTGCTCTTCCTATTCTTCTCCTTCCCCCAAATCTTCTGCTTACACTTCTTCTTCTTCTTCCTCTTCTTTTCCAGATTCCACCACTTCTGCTTCTTCTTCCCTTCCCTTCCCCTCGTTCTTCCTTTTCCTCCTTTTCTCCTTGTTCCAATTCTTCTTCTTCATCTCACCTCCTTCCACTACTTCTTCTTCCTCCTCTTGTTCACCTTCTTCAACTTCTTCACTTTCCACATCTTCTTCTTCTTGCTTTGCTTCTCCTTCTTCAACTTCTTCTAGTTACTCTCCTTCTTCTTCCTCGTCTTATCTTTCTTCCACTTCTCCTGCCTCTTCTTGTTCTCTTTCTTCCACTTCTTCTTCATCCTCTCCTTTCCTTTCTTTTCTTCCTCTTCATCTCCTTCTTCTTCTTCCTTTCCTTCGTCATATCCCTCTTTTTCTCCTTCTTCTGCTTCCACATGCATTTCTACCTCTTGTTCTGCTTCTTCCACTTCTTCTCCATCATCCCCACTCCTTCAACTACTTCTTCTTCTTCCTCTTGTTCACCTTCTTCCACTTCTACTACATCCACTTGTTCTTCTTCTTCCCTACCTCCTCCTTCTTGCCCTTCTTCTTCCGCCCCTTCTTCTTCTCCTCCTTGTTTCACTTCTTCTTCATCCCCTTTGCTTCCATTGCTTCTTCTTTCTCCTCATTTTCTCATTCTTCCACTTCTTCCACTTCTTCTTCTTCTTCCTATTGTTCTCCTTCTTCCACTTGCACTTCTTCCTTTTCTTCTCCTTCTTCCACTTCTTCTTCTTCCTCTTCTTCTCCTTTTGCCGCCTCTTCTCCCTCCTCCCGTTCTCCTTCTTCCACTTCTTCTTCCTCCTCTTGTTCACCTTCTTCAACTTCTTCACTTTCCACATCTTCTTCTTCTTCCTTTGCTTTTCCTTCTTCAACTTCTTCTAGTTACTCTCCTTCTTCTTCCTCTTCTTATGTTTCTTCCACTTCTCCTGCCTCCTCTTGTTCTCTTTCTTCCACTTCTTCTTCATCCTCTCCTTTCCTTTCTTTTCTTCCTCTTCATCTCCGTCTTCTTCTTCCTTTCCTTCGTCATATCCCTCTTTTTCTCCTTCTTCTGCTTCCACATGCATTTCTACCTCTTGTTCTGCTTCTTCCACTTCTTCTCCATCATCCCCACTCGTTCAACTACTTCTTCTTCTTCCTCTTGTTCACCTTCTTCCACTTCTACTACATCCACTTGTTCTTCTTCTTCCCTACCTCCTCCTTCTTGCCCTTCTTCTTCCGCCCCTTCTTCTTCTCCTCCTTGTTTCACTTCTTCTTCATCCCCTTTGCTTCCATTGCTTCTTCTTTCTCCTCATTTTCTCATTCTTCCACTTCTTCCACTTCTTCTTCTTCTTCCTATTGTTCTCCTTCTTCCACTTGCACTTCTTCCTTTTCTTCTCCTTCTTCCACTTCTTCTTCTTCCTCTTCTTCTCCTTTTGCCGCCTCTTCTCCCTCCTCCCGTTCTCCTTCTTCCACTTCTTCTTCCTCCTCTTGTTCACCTTCTTCAACTTCTTCACTTTCCACATCTTCTTCTTCTTCCTTTGCTTTTCCTTCTTCAACTTCTTCTAGTTACTCTCCTTCTTCTTCCTCTTCTTATGTTTCTTCCACTTCTCCTGCCTCCTCTTGTTCTCTTTCTTCCACTTCTTCTTCATCCTCTCCTTTCCTTTCTTTTCTTCCTCTTCATCTCCTTCTTCTTCTTCCTTTCCTTCGTCATATCCCTCTTTTACTCCTTCTTCTGCTTCCACTTGCATTTGTCCCTCTTGTTCTCCTTCTTCCACTTCTTCTCCATCATCCCCACTCCTTCAATTACTTCTTCTTCTTCTTCCTCTTGTTCACCTTCTTCCACTTCTACTACATCCACTTGTTCTTCTTCTTCCCTCTCTTCTCCTTCTTGCCCTTATTCCTCTTATTCTCTCCTTCTACCACTTCTTCTACTTCTACTTGTTGTTCTTCTTCATTTTCGTCTTCTTCTTCTGCTTCTTTTTCTTACACTTCTTCTTCTTCCTCTTGTTCCATTTCTTCTCCTTCCACAACTTCTTCTTCTTTCCTTTCCGTCTTCTCCTTCCTCGTTTTCTCCATCCCCCACTTCTGTTGCTTCCTATTGTTGCTCTTCCTCTTCTTCTCCTTCCCCCAAATCTTATGCTTACACTTCTTCTTCTTCTTCCTCTTCTCCTCCAGATTCCACTTCTTCTGCTTCTTCTTCCCTTCCCTTCCCCTCCTTCTTCCTTTTCCTCCTTTTCTCCTTGTTCCAATTCTTCTTCTTCATCTCACCTCCTTCCACTACTTCTTCTTCCTCCTCTTGTTCACCTTGTTCAACTTCTTCACTTTCCACATCTTCTTCTTCTTCCTTTTCTTCTCCTTCTTCCACTTCTTCTAGTTTCTCTCCTTCTTCTTCCTCTTCTTATCTTTCTTCCACTTCTCCTGCCTCATCCTGTTCTCTTTCTTCCACTTCTTCTGCATCCTCTCCTTTCCTTTCTTTTCTTGCTCTTCATCTCCTTCTTCTTCTTCCTTTCCTTGGTCATATCCCTCTTTTTCTCCTTCTTCTGCTTCCACTTGCATTTCTACCTCTTGTTCTCCTTCTTCCACTTCTTCTCCATCATCCCCACTCCTTCAACTACTTCTTCTTCTTCCTCTTGTTCACCTTCTTCCACGTCTACTACATCCACTTATTCTTCTTCTTCCCTCTCTTCTCCTTCTTGCCCTTCTTCTGCCTATACTACTTCTTTTTCCTCCCCTTCTTCTTCTCCTCCTTGTTCCACTTCTTCTTCATCCCCTTTCCTTCCATTGCTTCTTCTTCCTCCTCTTTTTCTCATTCTTCTACTTCTTCTTCTTCTTCCTATTGTTCTCCTTCTTCCACTTGCACTTCTTCCTTTTCTTCTCGTTCTTCCACTTCTTCTTCTTCATCTCCTTTCATTCCACTACTTCCTCCTATTTATTCTCTCCTTCTACCACTTCTTCTACTTCTACTTGTTGTTCTTCTTCATTTTTGTCTCTTTCTTCCGCTTCTTATGCTTACACTTCTTCGTCTGCCTCTTCTTCCATTTCTTCTCCTTCCACAACTTCTTCTTCTTTCCTTTCCGTCTTCTCCTTCCTCTTTTTCTTCATCCCACGCTTCTGTTGCTTCCCATTGTTGCTCTTCCTCTTCTTCTCCTTCCCCCAAATCTTACGCTTACACTTCTTCTTCTTCTTCCTCTTCTCCTCTAGATTCCACTTCTTCTGCTTCTTCTTCTCTTCCCTTCCCCTCCTTCTTCCTTTTCCTCCTTTTCTCCTTGTTCCAATTCTTCTTCTTTATCTCACCTCCATCCACTACTTCTTCTTCCTCCTCTTGTTCACCTTCTTCAACTTCTTCACTTTTCACATCTTCTTCTTCTTCCTTTTCTTCTCCTTCTTCCAGTTCTTCTAGTTACTCTCCTTCTTCTTTCTCTTCTTATCTTTCTTCCACCTCTTCTGCCTGATCATGTTCTCTTTCTTCCACTTCTTCTCCATCCTCTCCATTCCTTTCTTTTCTTCCTCTTCATCTCCTGCTTCTTCTTCCTTTCCTTTGTCATATCCCTTTTTTTCTCCTTCTTCTGCTTCCACTTGCATTTCTACCTCTTGTTCTCCTTCTTCCACTTCTTCTCCATCATCCCCACTCGTTCAACTACTTCTTCTTCTTCCTCTTGTTGACCTTCTTCCAGTTCTACTACATCCACTTGTTCTTCTTCCTCCCTCTCTTCTCCTTCTTGCCCTTCTTCTGCCTACACTACTTCTTCTTCCTCCGCTTCTTCTTCTCCTCCTTGTTCCACTTCTTCTTCATCCCCTTTCCTTCCATTGCTTCTTCTTCCTCCTCTTTTTCTCATTCTTCGACTTCTTCTTCTTCTTCCTATTGTTCTCCATCTTCCACTTGCACTACTTCTTCCTTTTCTTCTTCTTCTTCCACTTCTTCTTCTTCCTCTTTTTCTCCTTCGGCCACCTCTTCTCCCTCCTCCCATTCTCCTTCTTCCACTTCTTCTTCTTCATCTCCTTTGATTCCACTACTTCCTCCTATTCCTCTTATTCTCTCCTTCTACCACTTCTTCTACTTCTACTTTTTCTTCTTCTTCATTTTCATCTCCTTCTTCGGCTTCTTCTGCTTACACTTCTTCTTCTTGCTCTTCCTCCATTTCTTCTCCTTCCACAACTTCTTTGATGAGAACATGAAGCTTGAAGGAATTGGAGGACCTATGACAAGGGCAAGGACAAGAAGAGCTAAGGAAGCTATTCAACAAGTATTGGCAGCCCTTTTGCAAAAAGAGCCAAACATTTAAGAAATAAAGTTTAAAATTGTTAATTGTCTCAGGACTGAAGAGAGCAATACTTGACCTTAATGGAAGAGAAGTTTGAAATAACTTAAACTCATTTTCTTGGAGTTTACTTAGTTAATGGTGGGCAACCAGAATTGTCTAATTAAAGTTGCAGCCACCTAGGTTATCAATTCTAATTAGTATACGTGTTTAATTTACTTTGGCAGTTACACTTTGTTATTAAGCTGCCCATTATTAGTTTTTATTATTTTGTAACTTCAGCTGAATTTAGAAAGCCACTAAACCTACACAAGCTGAGTTTATTAGGCATATAAATTTGGGAAAGACTGAGATGTAAGGCAGAATATTTTGGAAATAAAAAACTAGTTGAGTTTTCTCTCCTTTGGGTTCTTGACAATCCAAAATCTTTTGAGATTTATCAAAGGTAATTCACCCCTTTGTGTGTGCAATCTCGTAGACATATCTTCCATCCTTGGAAGTGTGGAGTCTATCAATTCCAATTCCATTTTCTGTCTTTTCCATTCATACTTAATTCTACATAGCAAACTCTATGACAGGAAAGTCTACACTATTCGAAAACTCGTTTAATCGTTGAATTTCATAAACTTTTAATTTCCATTCTGTGTCTAAAAGTTTGATAGTAATTCTATTCAGTTTATTTTTTGCAATTGTTTGCATTCCACGTTGATTAATTTTGTTAACGCGGCAAGCTAAATTCCTAGGGTCCTTTCATAATCCTAAACTGACAGAGGATTCATATCATTTGGTATTAGAGCTTAGGTTTCTAGGAATTGCAAGGCTGCACTCCGGGTAATTTATTTCCTTGATTCTTATCATCAATAATATTACCTTAATTGTCAATCAGTTAGGCTGAACGATTGCAAAAGTTAAGCCCTTAAAAAAATCTGAGATTCTAAAAAAAAAAAAATATAGAGAAAAAAAAAGAAGCAAAACAAAGAATGCAAATGTGTTTAAAATATATATATATATATATATAAAATTGGCTGAATGGTTCATGCTAGAAATTCTTCATTTTGAAGGTAATATTGTGTTTGATTTGAAGGAAAAATTACTGCACCTTGTTAGTTTACATTTCTGAAATTTTGGGCTGCACTTCTTGGTTACAAATTGTGTCAATTCCACTATGTTTTGGCTTCACATATACTGCACATTCTTGCTGGATTTTGCTGCACTTGTTAGTTTCATTTTAAGCCAAAATTTTATCCTCTGTTTGTCTTTACCTGTTAAAATTGGCTGCACAATTTTCTACTCAAAATTCTGGTTGTGGCTGTTTGTACCTTTGTTTTTGTGTGCCCAGTTTTTGTCCATTTCTTTTCGTACTTCCTTTGTTTTCATTTTGAGACAAATTTCTTCTATCTTGTTGGTGTTAAAAAAAAATTTCAGTTGTTGTCCTAGTATTTGTTGCTTTTGTTGTGTTTCATTTTAGTCATTTTTGTTAGTTTTCTTGTGTCTTATTTGCCTACACGCAGGTTGGTGTTTGTATTTGAGTTTTTCTCTTTTGGTTTGTTAAGAACTTAAGGAGGAATAAAGAGGAAAAAGGCAAGAGAGTTTCATTATAGTAAAAGCCAATTTTTTTTTAGCGCAAACACTTGAGTGGGTGAGAACATTTTCAAACACCACATACATAGTTTTTCTTGTGACATTTGACCTGTTTGTTTATCATGGCAGAAAGAAATAATAACAATGATCTTCAGCTTCAAATTGCTGCATTATCTCAGCATTTAGAGAGATTGATGAAGCAACAACAAGATGAATTCCATGAGAGGTTGGACCAATTGGAGAATAGAACCCCACCAGCAGGAGGAGGAGGAAGGCCAAATAGAAATGAAGGAAGAATAGAAGGAGTGAAGTTGAATGTGCCTCCTTTCAAGGGTAGGAGTGATCCTGATGCATACTTGGAGTGGGAGTTAAAAATTGAGCATGTGTTCTCTTGCAACAATTATAGTGAGGAGCAAAAGGTGAGACTTGCAACTGCTGAATTTTCTGATTATGCACTCATTTGGTGGAATAAGTTGCAAAGGGAGAGGATTAGATATGAGGAGCCTAGGGTAGACACTTGGGCTGAAATGAAGAGGATCATGAGGAGGCGGTATATACCTTCTAGCTTCCATAGGGATATAAAATTAAAACTTCAGAAATTGTCTCAAGGAAGCAAGGGAGTGGAGGAGTATTATAAGGAGATGGAGATGTTAATCATCCAAGCCCAAATTGAAGAAGATCCTGAGCTAACTATGGCTCGCTTCCTTAGTGGTTTAAATCATGACATTAGAGATGTTGTTGAGTTGCAGGAGTTTGTGCAGATGGAGGACCTTTTACATAAAGCTGTTCAAGTTGAACAGCAAATAAAACGAAAGAGTACAACAAGAAGAAGTTCTACCAGGTATAATGCTTCAAATTGGAAGGATAGAGTTAAGAAAGAGGGTGCTGCCTCCTCAAGCAATGCATCACTTTCTAACCATGGAAAAGCACCTCAAAAGCAACCTGAACATCCTCCTAAAAAGTCTAGAGAAGTGAAGTGTTTCAAGTGCTTGGGCATGGGTTATTATGCCTATGAGTGTCCCACAAAGAAGATTGTTCTTCTCAAAGATAATGGGGAATACACAAGTCAATCAGAAGCTAGTGGTGGAGAAGAAGAAGAGAGTGATGGAGAATTGAAGGCTAATGAAGGAGAGTTGTATATGATTAGGAGGATGCTTGGAAGTCAAGTCAAGGCCGAGGATGCATCTCAAAGGGAGAACATCTTTCACATAAGATGTTCAGTCAATGGTAATGTTTGTTTGGTAATTATTGATGGAGGGAGTTGTACCAATGTGGTGAGTTCAAGATTAGTGTCAAAGATGAACATGGACACTACACCGCATCCTAGACCATATAAACTTCAATGGCTTAGTGAAGGAGAAGAAGTTCAAGTGAAACAACAAGCAATAGTTTCGTTCTCCATTGGAAAATATCAAGATAAAGTCATATGTGATGTGGTTCCCATGGAGGCCAGCCATATCCTTTTGGGAAGGCCGTGGCAGTATGATACCAAAGCCATTCATGACGGCTTCACTAACAAATTTTCTTTCATGTATCAGGATAAAAAGTTGGTTCTCAAGCCTTTGTCTCCTAAAGAGGTGTGTGAGGATCAAATCAAAATGAGAGAAAAGTTAGCAAATGAAAGAAAGAGTGAAACACTTGAGAGGAAGAGCGAAACATTTGAGAGGAAAAATAGAGAAAAGAAAGATATTGAAACACTTGAGGAAAAACACACTTGTTTAGCAAAAAAAAAGGAAGTTAAGAGGCTGCTTTGTGCAAGACAAGCCCTATATTTGTTGTATTGTACAAGTCAATTTTTGCATGCTAACCAATTTGAAAATTTTGAATTGTCTTCTTGTGTTAAACCTCTTTTGCAGAATTTCCAAGATGTTTTTCCAGAGAGTGTACCTAGTGGATTGCCACCTTTGAGGGGAATTGAGCATCACATTGATCTCATTCCAGGAGCATCATTACCCAATCGGCCAGCATATAGGAGCAACCCACAAGAAACTAAGGAGATTGAAAGGCAAGTGGCTGAACTCATGAGCAAAGGTTGGGTGAGAGATAGCATGAGCCCGTGTGCTGTACCTGTGATTCTGGTGCCAAAGAAAGATGGCTCATGGAGGATGTGTTCTGATTGTAGAGCCATAAACAACATCACCATCAAGTATAGGCATCCAATTCCCAGGTTAGATGATCTTCTCGATGAACTTTATGGTGCATGTGTGTTCTCAAAAATAGACTTGAAAAGTGGCTATAATCAAATTAGGATTAGAGAAGGTGATGAATGGAAAACTGCCTTTAAAACTAAATATGGATTGTATGAGTGGTTGGTTATGCCATTTGGTTTGACTAATGCACCTAGTACTTTCATGAGATTAATGAATCATGTTTTAAGGGAGTTTATTGGAAAATTTGTTGTAGTGTACTTTGATGATATTCTGATCTATAGCACTAGTCTTGAGTTGCATGTTGAGCATTTGCAATCTGTTTTGAATGTGCTTAGAAAAGAACAATTGTATGCCAATCTAGAAAAATGCATTTTTTGTACTGATCATGTGGTATTTTTGGGCTTTGTTATTAGTGCTAAAGGTGTATTAGTTGATGAGGAAAAGGTTAAGGCCATCCAAGAATGGCCAACACCTAAGTCTGTGAGTGAGGTGAAGGGATTTCATGGTTTAGCAAGTTTCTATAGGAGATTTGTTAAAGATTTCAGTACATTAGCTGCACCTCTAAATGAAATTGTTAAAAAGAATGTGGTTTTTAAATGGGGAAAGAAACAAGAGGAGGCCTTTGCTGCCCTTAAGCATAGGCTAACTAATGCTCTTATTCTTTCGATGCCTAATTTTGCAAAATCATTTGAAATAGAGTGTGATGCATCAAATGTTGGTATTGGGGCTGTTTTGTTGCAAGATGGGCATCCGATTGCTTATTTTAGTCAAAAGTTAAGTGGGGCTGCCCTTAACTATTCTACTTATGATAAGGAATTGTATGCATTGGTTAGAGCTTTAAAAACTTGGCAGCATTATTTGTTACCCAAAGAGTTTGTCATTCATAGTGATCATGAGTCATTGAAATATTTGAAAGGACAAGGTAAGCTTAACAAGAGGCATGCTAAATGGGTAGAGTTTTTAGAGCAATTTCCGTATGTCATCAAACACAAAAAGGCGAAAGGAAATATAGTGGCTGATGCGCTTTCTAGGAGGCATGCATTGCTTTCTATGCTTGAAACTAAATTGTTTGGTCTTGAGTCTTTGAAAGGCATGTATAAGCATGATGTTGATTTTGCTGAAATATTTGCTGCATGTGAAAGGTTTTCTGAAAATGGATACTATAGGCATAATGGATTCTTGTTTAAAACAAATAAATTGTGTGTACCTAAGTGCTCCATTAGGGAGTTGCTTGTGAGTGAATCACATGAAGGGGGTTTGATGGGCCACTTTGGGGTTCAAAAGACTTTGGAGATTTTGCAAGAGCATTTCTTTTGGCCTCATATGAAAAGAAATGTGCATAAGTTTTGTGACCACTGCATTGTGTGTAAAAAGGCCAAATCTAAGGTTAAGCCTCATGGATTGTATACTCCTTTGCCTGTTCCTGAATATCCTTGGACTGACATTTCTATGGACTTTGTTTTCGGGTTGCCTAAAACAAAGAATGGAAAGGATTCTGTGTTTGTTGTTGTTGATAGGTTTTCCAAGATGGCACATTTCATTCCTTGCAAAAAGGTGGATGATGCTAGCCACGTGGCTGATTTATTTTTCAAGGAAATAGTGAGACTTCATGGACTGCCAAGGAGCATTGTGAGTGATAGGGATGCAAAATTCCTTAGTCACTTTTGGAGGACCTTGTGGGGTAAAATTGGTACTAAATTGCTGTTTTCTACTACTTGCCACCCACAAACTGATGGTCAGACTGAAGTAGTCAATAGGACTTTAGGCACCTTGCTTAGGACTGCTTTAAAGAAAAATCTTAAGTCCTGGGAAGCATGTTTGCCTCATGTTGAGTTTGCTTATAATAGGGTTGTCCAAGCACGACTAATTGTTCTCCGTTTGAAATTGTGTATGGGTTCAATCCTTTGACTCCTCTTGATTTGTTGTCCATGCCTAACATTTCTATGTTTAAGCATAATGAAGCACAAGCTAAAGCTGAGTATGTGAAGAAGTTGCATGAGCAAGTGAAGGCTCAAATTGAAAAGAAAAATGAGAGTTATGCAAGGCAAGCTAACAAGGGTAGGAAGAAGATTGTGTTCCAACCTGGTGATTGGGTTTGGGTACACATGAGAAAGGAAAGGTTCCCTAAACAAAGAAAGTCAAAACTCCAACCAAGGGGAGATGCTCCTTTCCAACTTCTAGAAAAGATCAATGACAATGCCTATAAGATTGATCTTCCAGATGAGTATATTAGGCATATAAATTTGGGCAAGACTGAGATGTAAGGCAGAATATTTTGGAAATAAAAAACTAGTTGAGTTTTCTCTCCTTTGGGTTCTTGACAATCCAAAATCTTTTGAGATTTATCAAAGGTAATTCACCCCTTTGTGTGTGCAATCTCGTAGACATATCTTCCATCCTTGGAAGTGTGGAGTCTATCAATTCCAATTCCATTTTCTGTCTTTTCCATTCATACTTAATTCTGCGTAGCAAACTCTATGACAAGAAAGTCCTACACTATTCGAAACCTCGTTTAATCGTCGAATTTCATAAACTTTTAATTTCCATTCTGTGTCTAAAAGTTTGATAGTAATTCTATTCAGTTTATTTTTTGCAATTGTTATCATTCCACGTTGATTAATTTTGTTAACGCGGCAAGCTACATTCCTAGGGTCCTTCCATAATCCTAAACTAACAGAGGATTCATATCATTCTTCTTCTTTCCTTTCCGTCTTCCCCTTCATCTTTTTCTCCATCCCCCACTTCTGTTGCTTCCCATTGTTGCTCTTCCTCTTCTTCTCCTTCCCCCAAATCTTATGCTTACACTTCTTCTTCTTCTTCCTCTTCTCCTCCAGATTCCACTTCTTCTGCTTCTTCTTCCCTTCCCTTCCCCTCCTTCTTCCTTTTCCTCCTTTTATCCTTGTTCCAATTCTTCTTCTTCATCTCACCTCCTTCCACTACTTCTTCTTCCTCCTCTTGTTCACCTTCTTCAACTTCTTCACTTTCCACATCTTCTTCTTCTTCCTTTTCTTCTCCTTCTTCCACTTTTCTAGTTACTATCCTTCTTCTTCCTCTTCTTATCTTTCTTCCACTTCTCCTGCCTCATCTTGTTCTCTTTCTTCCACTTCTTCTCCATCCTCTCATTTCCTTTCTTTTCTTCCTCTTCATCTCCGTCTTCTTCTTCCTTTCCTTCGTCATATCCCTCTTTTTCTCCTTCTTCTGCTTCCACTTGCATTTCTACCTCTTGTTCTCTTTCTTCCACTTCTTCTCCATCATCACCACTTCTTCAACTACTTCTTCTTCTTCCTCTTGTTCACCTTCTTCCACTTCTACTACATCCACTTGTACTTCTTCTTCCCTCTCTTCTCCTTCTTGCCCTTCTTCTGCCTACACTACTTCTTCTTCCTCCCCTTCTTCTTCTCCTCCTTGTTCCACTTCTTCTTCATCCCCTTTCCTTCCATTGCTTCTTCTTCCTCCTCTTTTTCTCATTCTTCCACTTCTTCTTCTTCTTCCTCTTCTCCTCCAGACTCCACTTCTTCTGCTTCTTCTTCCCTTCCCTTCCCCTCCTTCTTCCTTTTCCTCCTTTTCTCCTTGTTCCAATTCTTTTTCTTCATCTCACCTCCTTCCACTACTTCTTCTTCCTCCTCTTGTTCACCTTCTTCACTTTGCACATCTTCTTCTTCTTCCTTTTCTTCTCCTTCTTCCACTTCTTCTAGTTACTCTCCCTCTTCTTCCTCTTCTTATCTTTCTTCCCCTTCTTCTTCTCCTCCTTGTTCCACTTCTTCTTCATCCCCTTTCCTTCCATTACTTCTTCTTCCTCCTCTTTTTCTCATATTTCCACTTCTTCCTTTTCTTCCTATTGTTCTCCTTCTTCCACTTGCACTTCTTCCTTTTCTTCTCGTTCTTCCACTTCTTCTTCTTCCTCTTCTTCTCCTTCTACCACCTCTTCTTCCTTCTCCTGTTCTCCTTCTTCCACTTCCTATTCTTCATCTCCTTTCATTCCACTACTTCCTCCTATTCCTCTTATTCTCTCCTTCTACCACTTCTTCTACTTCTACTTGTTGTTCCTCTACGTTTTCGTCTCCTTCTTCCGCTTCTTCTGCTTACACTTCTTCTTCTTCCTCTTCTTCCATTCCTTCTCCTTCCACAACTTCTTCTTCTTTCCTTTCCGTCTTCTCCTACCTCTTTTTCTCCATCCCCCGCTTCTGTTGCTTCCCATTGTTGCTCTTCCTCTTCTTCTCCTTCCCCTATATCTTATGCTTACACTTCTTCTTCTTCTTCCTCTTCTCCGCCAGATTCCACTTCTTCTGCTTCTTTTTCCCTTCCCTTCCACTCCTTTTTCCTTTTCCTCCTTTTCTCCTTGTTCCAATTCTTCTTCTTCGCCTCACCTCCTTCCACTACTTCTTCTTCCTCCTCTTGTTCACCTTCTTCAACTTCTTCACTTTCCTCATCTACTTCTTCTTCCTTTTTTTCACCTTCTTCCACTTCTTCTAGTTACTCTCCTTCTTCTTCCTCTTCTTATCTTTCTTCCACTTCTCCTGCCTCCTCTTGTTCTCTTTCTTCCACTTCTTCTTCATCCTCTCCTTTCCTTTCTTTTCTTCCTCTTCATCTCCTTCTTCTTCTCCCTTTCCTTCATCATAACCCTCTTTTTCTCCTTCTTCTGCTTCCACTTGCATTTCCACCTCTTGTTCTCCTTTTTCCACTTCTTCTCCATCATCCCCACCCCTTCAACTACTTTTTCTTCTTCCTCTTGTTAACCTTCTTCCACTTCTACTACATCCACTTGTTCTTCTTCTTCCCTCTCTTCTACTTCTTGCCCTTCTTCTGCCTACACTACTTCTTCCTCCCCTTCTTCTTCCCCTTCTTGTTCCACTTCTTCTTCATCCCCTTTCCTGCCATTGCTTCTTCTTCCTCCTCTTTTTCTCATTCTTCCACTTCTTCTTCATCCCCTTTCCTGCCATTGCTTCTTCTTCCTCCTCTTTTTCTCATTCTTCCACTTGTTCTTCTTCCTATTGTTCTCCTTCTTCCACTTGCACTTCTTCCTTTTCTTCTCGTTCTTCCACTTCTTCTTCTTCCTCTACTTCTCCTTCTGCCACCTCTTCTCCCTCCTCCCGTTATCCTGCTTCCACTTCTTCTTCTTCATCTCCTTTCATTCCACTACTTCCTCCTATTCCTCTTATTCTCTCCTTCTACCACTTCTTCTACTTCTACTTGTTGTTCTTCTTCATTTTCGTCTCCTTCTTCCGCTTCTTCTGCCTACACTTCTTCTTCTTCCTCTTCTTCCATTTCTTCTCCTTCCACAACTTCTTCTTCTTTTCTTTTCGTCTTCTCCTTCCACTTTTTCTCCATCCTCCACTTCTGTTGCTTCCCATTCTTGCTCTTCCTCTTCTTCTCCTTCCCAGAAATCTTATGCTTACACTTCTTCTTCTTCCTCTTCTCCTCTAGATTCCACTTCTTCTGCTTCTTCTTCCCTTCCCTTCCCCTCGTTCTTCCTTTTCCTCCGTTTCTCCTTGTTCCAATTCTTCTTCTTCATCTCGACTCCTTCCATTACTTCTTCTTCCTCCTCTTGTTCACCTTCTTCACTTTCCACATCTTCTTCTCCTTCCTCCACTTCTTCTAGTTACTCTCCTTCTTCTTCCTCTTCTTATCTTTCTTCCACTTCTCCTGCCTCCTCTTGTTCTCTTTCTTCCACTTCTTCTTCATCCTCTCCTTTCCTTTCTTTTCCTCCTCTTCATCTCCTTCTTCTTCTTCCTTTCCTTCATTATATCCCTCTTTTTCTCCTTCTTCTGCCTCCACTTGCATTTCTACCTCTTGTTCTCCTTCTTGCCCTTCTTCTTCGTCCTCTTGTTCACCTTCTTCCACTTCTACTACATCTACTTGTTCTTCTTCTTCCCTCTCTTCTCCTTCTTGCCCTTCTTCTGCCTACACTACTTCTTCTTCCTCCCCTTCTTCTTCTCCTCCTTGTTCCACTTCTTCTTCATCCTCTTTCCTTCCATTGTTTCTTCTTCCTCCTCTTTTTCTCATTCTTCCACTTCTTCTTCTACTTCCTATTGTTCTCCTTCTTCCACTTGCAGTTCTTCCTTTTCTTCTAGTTCTTCCACTTCTTCTTCTTCTTCCTCTTCTTCTCCTTCTGCCACCTCTTCTCCCTCCTCCCGTTCTCCTTCTTCTACTTCTTCTTCTTCATCTCCTTTCATTCCACTCCTTCCTCCTATTCCTCTTATTCTCTCCTTCTCCCACTTCTTCTACTTCTACTTGTTGTTCTTCTTCATTTTCGTCTCGTTCTTCCACTTCTTCTTCTTACACTTCTTCTTCTTCCTCTTCTTCCATTTCTTCTCCTTCCACAACTTCTTCTTTTTTCCTTTCCGTCTTCTCCTTCCTCTTTTTCTCCATCCCCCACTTTTGTTGCTTCCCATTGTTGCTTCTTCTCCTTCCCACAAATCTTATGCTTACACTTCTTCTTCTTCTCCTCCAGCTTCCACTTCTTTTGCTTCTTCTTCCCTTCCCTTCCCCTCGTTCTTCCTTTTCCTCCTTTTCTCCTTGTTCTAATTCTTCTTCTTCATCTCACCTCCTTGCACTTCTTCTTCTTCCTCTTCTTCCATTTCTTATCCTTCACAACTTCTTCTTCTTTCCTTTCCGTCTTCTCCTTCCTCTTTTTCTCCGTCCCCCACTTCTCTTGCTTCCCACTGTTGCTCTTCCTCTTCTTCTCCTTCCCCCAAATCTAATACTTACACTTCTTCTTCTTCTTCCTCTTCTCCTACAGATTCCACTTCTTCTGCTTCTTCTTCCCTTCCCTTCCCCTCCTTCTTCCTTTTCCTCCTTTTCTTCTTGTTCCAATTCTTCTTCTTCATCTCACCTCCTTCCACTACTTCTTCTTCTTCCTTTTCTTCTCCTTCTTCCACTTCTTCTAGTTACTCTCCTTCTTCTTCCTCTTCTTATCTTTCTTCCACTTCTCCTGCCTCCTTTTGTTCTCTTTCTTCAACCTCTTCTTCATCCTCTCCTTTGCTTTCTTTTCTTCCTCTTCATCTCCTTCTTCTTCTTCCTTTCCTTCGTCATATCCCTCTTTTTCTCCTTCTTCTGCTTCCACTTGCGTTTCTACCTCTTGTTCTCCTTCTTCCAATTCTTCTCCATCATCCCCACTCCTTCAACTACGTCCTCTTCTTCCTCTTGTTCACCTCCTTCCACTTCTACTACATCCACTTGTTCTTCTTCGTCCCTCTCTTCTCCTTCTTGCCCTTCTTCTGCCTACACTACTTCTTTTTGTCCTCCTTGTTCCACTTCTTCTTCATCCCCTTTCCTTCCATTGTTTCTTCTTCCTCCTCTTTTTCTCATTCTTCCACTTCTTCTTCTTCTTCCTATTGTTCTCCTTCTTCCACTTGCACTTCTTCCTTTTCTTCTCGTTCTTCCGCTTCTTCTTCTTCATCTCCTTTCATTCCACTACTTCTACCACTTCTTCTCCTTCTACTTGTTGTTCTTCTTCATTTTCGTCTCCTTCTTCCGCTTCTTCTGCTTACACTTCTTTTTCTTCCTCTTCTTCGATTTCTTCTCCTTCCACAACTTCTTCTTCTTTCTTTTCCGTCTTCTCCCTCCTCTTCTTCTCCTTCCCCAAAATCTTATGCTTACACATCTTCTTCTTCTTCCTCTTCTCCTCCAGATTCCACTTCTTCTGCTTCTTCTTCCCTTCCTTTCCCCTTCTTCTTCCTTTTCCTCCCTTTGTCCTTGTTCCAATTCTTCTTCTTCATCTCACCTCCTTCCACTACTTCTTCTTCCTCCTCCTATTCACATTCTTCACTTTCCACATCTTCTTCTTCTTCCTTTTCTCTCCTTCTTCCACTTCTTCTAGTTACTCTCCTTCTTCTTCCTCTTCTTATCTTTCTTCCACTTCTCCTACCTCCTCTTGTTCTCTTTCTTCCAGTTCTTCTTCATCCTCTCCTTTCCTTTCTTTTCTTCCTCTACATCTCCTTCTTGTTCTTCCTTTCCTTCGTCATATCCCTCTTTTTCTCCTTCTTCTACTTCTTCTTGCATTTCTGCCTCTTGTTCTCCTTCTTCCATTTCTTCTCCATCATCCCCACTCCTTCAACTACTTCTTCTTCTTCCTCTTGTTCACCTTCTTCCACTTCTACTACATCCACTTGTTCTTCTTCTTCCCTCTCTTCTCCTTCTTGCCCTTCTTCTGCCTACACTACTTCTTCTTCCTCCCCTTCTTCTTCTCCTCCTTGTTCCACTTCTTCTTCATCCCCTTTCCTTCCATTGCTTCTTCTTGCTCCTCTTTTTCTCATTCTTCCACTTTTTCTTCTTATTCCTATTGTTCTCCTTCTTACACTTGCACTTCTTCCTTTTCTTCTCGTTCTTCCACTTCTTCTTCTTCCTCTTCTTCTCCTTCTGCCACCTCTTCTCCCTCCTCCAGTTCTCCTTCTTCCAGTTCTTCTTCTTCATCTCCTTTCATTCCACTACTTCTACCACTTCTTCTACTTCTACTTGTTGTTCTTCTTCATTTTCGTCTCCTTCTTCCGCTTCTTCTGCTTACACTTCTTCTTCTTGCTCTTCTTCCATTTCTTCTCCTTACACAACTTCTTCTTCTTTCCTTTCCGTCTTCTCCTTCCTTTTCTCCTTCCATTGTTGCTCTTCCTCTTCTTCTCCTTCCCCCAAATCTTATGCTTACACTTCTTCTTCTTCTTACTCTTCTCCTCCAGCTTCCACTTCTTCTTCTTCTTCTTCCCTTCCCTTCCCCTCCCCTTCCCTCTTTCTTCCTTTTCCTCCTTTTCTCCTTGTTCCAATTCTTCTTCTTCATCTCACCCCCTTCCACTACTTCTTCTTCCTCCTCTTGTTCACCTTTTTCAACTTCTTCACTTTCCACATCTTCTTCTTTTTCCTTTTCTTCTCCTTCTTCCACTTCTTCTAGTTACTCTTCTTCTTCTTCCTCCTCTTACCTTTCTTCGACTTCTCCTGCCTCCTCTTGTTCTCTTTCTTCCACTTCTTCTTCATCCTCTCCTTTCCTTTCTTTTCTTCCTCTTCATCTCCTTCTTCTTCTTCCTTTGCTTCGCCATATCCCTCTTTTTCTCCTTCTTCTGCTTCCACTTGCATTTCTACCGCTTGTTCTCCTTCTTCCACTTCTTCTCCATCATCCCCACTCCTTCAACTACTTCTTCTTCTTCCTCTTGTTCACCTTCTTCCACTTCTACTACATCCACTTGTTCTTCTTCTTCCCTCTCTTCTCCTTCTTGCCCTTCTTCTGCCTACACTACTTCTTCTTCCTCCCCTTCTTCTTCTCCTCCTTGTTCCACTTCTTCTTCATCCTCTTTCCTTCCATTGCTTCTTCTTCCTCCTCTTTTTCTCATTCTTCCACTTCTTCTTCTTCTTCCTATTGTTCTCCTTCTTCCAGTTGCACTTCTTCCTTTTCTTCTCGTTCTTCCACTTCTTCTTCTTCCTCTTCTTCTCCTTCTGCCACCTCTTCTCCCTCCTCCCGTTCTCCTTCTTCCACTTGTTCTTCTTCATCTCCTTTCATTCCACTACTTCCTCCTATTCCTCTTATTTTCTCCTTCTACCACTTCTTCTACTTCTACTTATTGTTCTTTTTCATTTTCGTCTCCTTCTTCTGCTTTTTCTGCTTACACTTCTTCTTCTTCGTCTTCTTCCATTTCTTCTCCTTCCACAACTTCTTCTTCTTTCCTTTTCGTCTTCTCCTTCCTCTTTTTCTCCATCCCACACTTCTGTTGCTTCCCATTGTTGCTCTTCCTCTTCTTCTCCTTATGCCAAATCTTATGCTTACACTTCTTCTTCTTCTTCTTCTTCTCCTCCAGCTTCCACTTCTTCTGCTTCTTCTTCCCTTCCCTTCCCTTCCCCTCCCCTCCTTCTTCCTTTTCCTCCTTTTCTCGTTGTTCCAATTCTTCTTCTTCATCTCACCCCCTTCCACTACTTCTTCTTCCTCCTCTTGTTCACCTTCTTCAACTTCTTCACTTTCCACATCTTCTTCTTCTTCCTTTTCTTCTCCTTCTTCCACTTCTTCTAGTTACTCTCCTTCTTCTTCCTCCTCTTATCTTTCTTCCACTTCTCCTGCCTCCTCTTATTCTCTTTCTTCCACTTCTTCTTCATCCTCTCCTTTCCTTTCTTTTCTTCCTCTTTATCTCCTTCTTCTTCTTCCTTTCCTTCGCCATATCCCTCTTTTTCTCCTTCTTCTGCTTCCACTTGCATTTCTGACGTGAATTCCCCTTGCCACGAATTCAGAACGGACCGATTAGGACTATTTGTTAGAATGGAAAAACAAAAAGGTAAGAATTGGGGATGATGGTGGTTTTAGGGGAGACGCCACTTCCGGAAAGGAAGATAAGTCTCAAAGACGCCACAAATGGTGGAAGGCCCTTGATAAGTCTCAAGCTTGGTTCAACCAAGAACCTAGGAGATACACTCTCTCAAGAAAAGTTTTATCCAAAGCAAAAGTCTCTCTATTTCCATTGAAATGCAATACATATAGGAATTCCATAAAGCCAAGAAATAAATGCACCATTTACTAACATTGATTGAGGCTTATTTATTAAATAACCTCCCTACTAGTGCATATGAAAAGGCAACAGCCACACTGAAGGAAAACTAGACAACCACTAAAATTCAACACTCCAAAATAAAAGAAAAATTAAAATAAACTGTTTTTAAAGCATGGCAAATAACACAACAGTACCAACACTTTTTACAACTTTATTTAATTAAACTGACTTTTATTAAAATAACTTTACAGCAACATCCTCTATTTCATGAATCTTCAATGATGACCATGCATTGAATTAATTTAGCCTCTATGTCCTTTTCATTAGGTGCAGCTTCCAGAATTGTTGCTACCACTTGTTGTAAAGCTTCTCTTGCTTTCCTAGCTCTTGCCCTTGTCATAGGTGTCCCAAGTCCTTCAAGCACCTTACTGTCTTTGTTTGTAGCTGTGTCCTCATCATTCCCTCCCTCTTGAAGAGGATTTGTCCTCAAATCTAAGGCTTCTTCTTCTGCATTAAAAGGAGACAAATCAGATACATTAAAAGTTGCACTTGTATTATACACACCTGGAAAATCAATTTTGTAAGCATTGTCATTGATCCTCTCTAACACTTGGAAAGGACTGTCCGCCCTTGGTTGTAGTTTGGACTTCCTTTGTTTAGGGAATCTCTCTTTTCTCATGTGTACCCAAACCCAATCACCAGGTTCGAATACAATTCTCCTTCTTCCCTTATTAGCTTGCTTGGCATAGCTCTCTTGCACCCACTTTTTGCTTATTAATTCTTCAACTTGCCTTTGTATTTCTTGGGTCTCTTGGGGTTGCTTCTATATGCTGGTCGATTAGCTAATGAAGCTCCAAGAATGAGATCAATGTGATGCTCAATTCCCCTTAAAGGTAGTAATCCGTTAGGAACCTCCTTTGGAAACACATCCTTATATTCCTGCAAAAGAAATTCAACACCAACAGGACCAAGTTTTTTAGAGTTAGCATAAACATGATTTTTGCAATACAACACGTAAAGTGGTTTTTTTGCAAGCATCACCCTCTTCACCTCACTCTTTTTTGCTAAACAACTCTTTTTTCTTTCAAGTGTTTCACTCTTTTTATTTCCACTCTTTTATGTGTTTCACTCATCTCTCCTTTTTCTTGCAACTCTTTCTTTTTTATTTCTTTTTCTTTTTCCCTCAACTCCTTTTCTCTCATTTCTTTTTCTCTCAACTCTTTTTCTTTTATTTGTTTTTCTTTTTCCTCTTTTCTCTCTTGTCCTATTTTTGTTTTCAACCTGATTAAATCCTCAATTGCTTCTTTAGGTGAAAGTAATGCAATTCTCAATTTGCATCCTTGGTGCATAAAAGAAATTTTATTTGTTTTCTCATTGTAATTCACATTTCTTTCAACTTGCCATGATTTACCGAGAAGTAAGTGGCAAGCATCCATGGGCACCACAATGATGTGAATGCCGAAGACAATAACTTTTCATTTTTTGTAACGTTTCATTAATTTAGGAATTAATGTAACATGCAATTAATAATATATGATAATTGCATGATAATGGAGTATTTAATTTTTCTTTTGGGAGTTATGATTTTGAACAGTCACCTAGTTCTATAAATAGGGGTTGAATTGTACTCAAAGGACAACCATTGAATTAGTGAAATTATATTTGGGTTTTACCCTTTTGTGAGAGATGAATTTCTCTTTAGAACTTATCAAGGAATTTTTCCTTGTGGCGTTCTGCTAGACTTATCAAGTGTAAATCACCACCCTTGTGGCATCATATGACTTATCTTCCATCCTTGGAAGTGGTGTCATTTATCCCTTCGTTAAACCATTTTCATCCTTTCCATTTTCTTGTTTACCCAATTCTCATTGTTTTGTTAACTTATTACTTTTCAACCTAGATAGATCCGCAAAACGAATTCATCCCCTCTGGATTTCTATCAGTTGGTATCAGAGCTTCGGCTCTAGGTTTGGAACTATGGTGGATATTTTTTATACAAGGTGTTTAATCGAAGGTCATTTGTGTTTATTTTCAGTTGATGAAGAAAGTTATAGCAGCGTGATGAATGAAAGATTGGTGAATAAACTTAACTTACCAACGAGTCTTCATCCTAGGCAAACTAAGTTTAGATTCACTATTGGAAAATATGTGGAGGAAGTGACATGCGATATTGCTCCCATGGACTCATGTCATTTTCTTTTAGGGAGACCTTGGTTGCAGGGTAACAGGATAAATTCTGAAAGACTTTCAGTTTCTTTGGTGCATGAAGGACGCAAACTTAATTTGAAATTTTTGACACCAAGTGAAGTTTGTGATAATCAACATAAGTTGAAGGAGAAAATAGAAAAAGAAAGAGAAGAAAAGAGAAAAATAGAAAAAGAAAAGAGTGAAGAGGAAGAGAGAGAAAAGGAAAGAGAAAGAGAGAAAAAGAACGTTAAAATAAAAACTGCTAATGATTTTTCTTCTTTTATTGGTATTTTGAATGCACAGGACGATCACAATACAACCCACAAATTGCCATATTTGAGGAAGAAAAATGTGGATATCCCTTTTCCAGAGTCACTGTACATTCAGTACATTGTTGAGGTTAAAACTCCTGAAGAAAATGCACAAGTCTATTTTAAAAGAAGAATTCCTCTTGATTCCAATGTTTGGGTTTGGAAACCAAAAAGGAAAACTTCTTTGATGAATGGATTTTTACAAGTTACATTTGATCCTGGAGGTTGATTTTGTTTATTTTAAATTATAAGTGAATAAAATTGATAGGAAAATAAAGTCATGGATTCGAGGACAAATCTTTTCGAAGAAGGAGGGAATGATGTGAATGCCGCAGACAATGACTTTTCACTTTTTGTAACGTTTCATTAATTTAGGAATTAATGTAACATGCAATTAATAATATGTGATAATTGCGTGATAATGGAGTATTTAATTTTTCTTTTGGGAGTTATGATTTTGAACAGTCACCTAGTTCTATAAATAGGGGTTGAATTGTACTCAAAGGACAACCATTGAATTAGTGAAATTATATTTGGGTTTTACCCTTTTGTGAGAGGTGAATTTCTCTTTAGAACTTATCAAGGAATTTTTCCTTGTGGCGTTCTGCTAGACTTATCAAGGGTAAATCACTACCCTTGTGGCGTCATATGACTTATCTTCCATCCTTGGAAGTGGTGTCATTTATCCCTTCGTTAAACCATTTTCATCCTTTCCATTTTCTTGTTTACCTAATTCTCATTGTTTTGTTAACTTATTACCTTCCAACCTAGATAGATCCGCAAAACGAATTCATCCCCTCTGGATTTCTATCACCACATCACACAACACAACATCTTCATATTTTCCAATGGAAAACTTCACTTCAACTTGCTTATTCACAGATATGCCACCATTTTCACCAAGACTTTGAAGTTTGTAAGGTTGTGGGTGTGGTCTAGTCTCTAAATTCAATTTGGTTACTAATCTTGAACTAGCCAGATTGGTACAATTTCCTCCATAAATAATGATTGAGCAAATCTTTCCTTCAATTGAACATCTAGTTTGAAATAAGCTTCCTTTTTGAATCTCAACCTTACCCTTGACCTCAATAGTTGCAATCTCATTGTCCCCCAAAATTTTTCTTTTCTTGTTTGGACAATTTAAAGCAATATGACCTTTACCCAAACATTTAAAACATTTAATTGTATTAATCTTGGAAGTAGAAGAAGTGCAAGGGTTAGGAACATGCTTACCACTTAAAGACTTTGAACCTTGTTCCCTAGGTAAGGAAGATGCCTCCTTCTTGGACTTGTCCCTCCAATTTGTGTTGTTAAAATTGGAAGAACCCCTTCTCATAGTTCCCTTCCTTTTGAGTTGTTGTTCTACCTGTACAGCTTTGTGCAACAAATCTTCTAACTCAATATATTCCTGCAATTCAACAACATCTCTGATTTCATTATTTAATCCACTCAAAAATTGAGCCATAGTGTCCTCACTATCTTCATTGACTTTAGCCCGCATCATAGTCATTTCCAGGTCTTTAAAATACTCTTCAACACTCCTATGGCCTTGAGATAATTTCTGAAGTTTAAGCTTCAAATCTCTATTGTATCTAGTTGGCACATATCTCTTCCTCATGATGGTCCTCATTTCAGCCCATGTATCTACTATTGGTTCTTCATTTCTCACCCTCTCCCTTTGATACTTGTTCCACCAAATAAGTGCATAATCAGAAAATTCAGCAGCTACCATTTTAACTTTTTGCTCCTCTGTATAGTTGTTACAAGAGAATACATGTTCAATTTTCAGTTCCCACTCCAAATAGGCTTCTGGATCACTCCTTCCTTTGAATGGGGGAATATTCAGCTTCACTCCTTCAATCCGGTTTCGCCTAGGTTCACCATCATTATCTCTTCTTCTCCTATTCTCCTCATTATTTCCATGATTCTCAAGTACCTCAATCCTCCCATATAACTCCTTGTATGTTCTCTCAACATTCTTTGTACTTAGTTTGTAATTGCTTTAATCATGAGTCTATTACCTCCTCCATTAGGAGGGGTTTCTTCACCTCCTGTACCTGCCATTTAATCAGAAAAAATAAAATTGAAGTAATAGGCCCTCACCACTCTTCTCACGTGTTTACACTCAAGAATGTACACTCGTGTTTAGTGCTCTCTTTTCTGGCTTTTTCTCTAATGTGCACACAACCTTTTACCTCTCTTGTACTCTCCTTGGGTTCTTAACAAAATCAAATAAGATTCTTTTTCTTCTTTTTTTTTTATTTTTTTTCAAGAACAGTCCACACAATGTAGCAAAATTTTGGTACGTATCAGGTGCAGTTTGGAAAACAGTTGAACAACAAAATTTACCAACAAAAGGCTCCAATTTACCCTAATGTATCAGACTTCAAACACCACTACCTCACAAAATAGCGAATGCAAAAGGCCAAACAAAAACAAAACTCAAATGCAATTTAATGCCCTAAACAGTTGCAGAAACAATCCTTCACAAAAACAGCCAATATATCACCTTACAATTGGTTAAGTTTTTGTCCTAAATAGATGAATCATTCAGCCACAACCTTTTCTTTTGTTTTTTTTTCTTCTCTTTTTTTTTCTTTTCTTTCTTTTGTTTTTTTTTTATAGGCTTAACTTTTGCAATGACTTAGGCAGGGTGATTATCAATATCAGATGATGTTATTGGCACTAAGAACAAAAGGAAGGATGTTACCAATTTCTCCAAGCCAGCCAATGTCACACCACTGTTGAAGCAGTGTCCAAAACCTAGTCCTAACAACTAGCTCTGATACCAAATGACGTGAATTCCCCTTGCCACGAATTTAGAACGGACCGATTAGGACTATTTGTTAGAATGGAAAAAACAAAAAGGTAAGAATTGGGGATGATGGTGGTTTTGGGGGAGACGCCACTTCCGGGAAGGAAGGTAAGTCTCAAAGATGCGACAAGGGGTGGAAGGCCCTTGATAAGTCTCAATCTTGGTTCAGCCAAGAACCTAGGAGATACACTCTCTCAAGAAAAGTTTTATCCAAAGCAAAAGTCTCTCTATTTCCATTGAAATGCAATACATATAGGAATTCCATAAAGCCAAGAAATAAATGCACCATTTACTAACTTTGATTGAGGCTTATTTATTAAATAACCTCTGATGCATTCTCCCCAAGCAAGGGCCCTATCACTAGGGCCATGGCTAGAAGAATAGAAGAAGACATGGCTAAAGTAGAGGGAGGAAGATCTCACCTCCATATGACCATAAAGTTATGCAAGCCATGAGTTATTTACTTGTAATCTTTATTTTAGGAACCTAGGATTTTATTTTTGACATGTATTAGTCCATTTAATTTTCTAGGAGGTGTCTTAGTAATAAGAAGGGGTAAGATTAGCTTTTGCGCCTTTATTTAGGAGATAAGGGGGTAGTTTGATAACTACACCCTCTTTTGCTAAATAAAACCCAAAACTAATAAAGCAGTAATCTTGGCCCTTGGATGAGGTAGCTTGGGCACCAATTCTCATCTAAAGGAGGGTATTGATTGGACTTTGGGCTTCAATCCTCCTCCCTTGGATGACTCCTTTTAATCCTAGCCCTTCATTTCCTTCATGACTTGTCCAAGAGGTTAGCTCCCTCTATAAAAAGGTGCTCCTTCACACTCTTGTATTTTTTACACTTGATTGAATGGAAAAACCTTGAGTTGGCCAAAATTCTCTTAGTGTCCACCCTTCTCTCTTTGAGAATTCCTTAGGTTTTTATCAAGGGTTCCGTCCCTTGTGGCAAACTTTCCCTCTTAGGCTTATCTTACCTTAAGTGGCGCCTAAAACCACCTCACTTCTTACCTCTCCACAAACCATTTCACCAAAGAAGAAAACCTCTAGAAAAAGATCAAGGGAGGCATGCATCATTTGGTATCTAGAGCATTGGTTCTAGAGGTCTAAACTCTCTTCCTATCTCATTTATTTTTTCTTTCTGTTTTCCTATTTTATTTTATCTTTAATTTTCGCAATTTTTTCTAGCTTTCCATTATTGTTTATCATTTCCATTTATGTCTTGAGTTTATTGTTTTGAGTTATAGTTTATTTGCACCATTTATTTTTTGCTTGATGCAATTTATATTGTTCTTTTCTTTGCATCTACGTCTCTCCCATATTCATTAATTTCCGCTTAAGCTTTGAGTTGGGTGCTTTCTTGCTTGAATTTTGGTTTTGAGAATTTCTTGCTAAAAATCCATGCCGTTGTGGTGAATTCCACAACCTTGTGGTCAAGAAATTTAGACCAAATTCTTGTGTTTCCTTGCACCTAGTTGCCTTGTTTTTGCTTTATTTTTAGCTTTTATTTTTCACTTTATACTCTTGTGTAGTTGTCTATAAGTCATGTTTATAGTTTCCCATTTTGTCTATTAATTCCTTTTAAGTTTAGCCTCTTTTGTTTTTACAAAAAAAAAATTTAAACTTCTTAAATTGAGCAACATAGAGGGTCATACCTCATGTCTAAGTCTCTTTAGAAGTTCATGTGCTTTTAGTTTCAAGCATATTCTTAAATTCAAAAATAGTTGCTCAATTTCCTTTGTCTTTGTTTTCCTTATACGTATAATTAGTAGCTCATTTGTGTGGTAAAGGTAGTTCTTGTTTGTGGGTGCTTTCACTTAAGCTATAAGTTTGGTATTTGTGTTCAACAAATTACTAAAAACTTAACAAAGCTTGAGTCCAGTGGCACACCAAACTACTAAACCATTAACACATCTATAGCTACTTTGCATTTTGAAGTCATTTCTAGTAGTACCTAAATTGTTGCTTTTAATTTTCTTTATTGTTCAAAGCGCATAACTCTTTGTTATCAAGCACTAAATTCACAATCAATTTAGGTGCATCTAGTAAATATTAAAAAAAAACACAAGAAAACAAAGTCTAAAATAAAATACAAAAACAACAACGAAAGATTCAAAAAAAAAAAAGAGAACAAACAAAAGAAAATAAAGTTTGAAAAAAAATTCATTTGATGTACCTAACCTAAAATTAGCAAGTGCTTCAACTTTGAACTTGGAACCTTAAAAGAAATTTTATTACTTTTGGTACACTAGAACTTGATATTTGTGTTCTTCTACTCTTTAATCTAGTGTCATTCTTAGGTATTCCATTGTGTGCTTTCTTTCTTTTGTTTACCTTTTAGTTGTTGCTTGTCTTTTAAATCATCTTTCTAGTTTGTCTTATATACTCTTACCATTTGGTTAAATGTCCTTTTGATTGTGTTATCTTTTATTGCTTTTTGAGTTTCTATTCGCACCTCCCCTTGCTACTTTTGGTTTTTTTGGTTTGTGTGTTAGTGTCACTTTTGGGAGAAAGCTTGAAAAAGGAGCTTACCACAAGGGTAGCATATTTTGGAAGGTTGGACTAAGAGCCTAAGGGATCACCTCAAAAGGAAATACACCTAGCCGTGAGGACTTTGATTTGAGGGAGCATTTGGAGAATCATTTTTTGAAGACTTTACTTTTTCTTTAATTTAGGTGTATTAATTTTGTAGTTGGGAGTTTGAGTGCCCTTAAGGCCCTCCCTTTGGTTGTAATAAAATTTAATCAATTTTTTAGTTTCTCGAAAATTAGGTGAAGAAGGAAGAAGTGGTACACTTCCTTCAACACCTTAGGAGCTCGCTTTAGATCCCTTCTCTTTTGAATTTTTGCTTTAAAATTCTTGCTTTATTTTTCTTATTCAAAGTGCTTAGAAGGCTAAAGAGTTCCAAAGACTCATCAAGCCATTTTAGGCAAGAAAACACAAAAAGAGCGGAGTGTTTGTTTGTGAAAATTTTTTAGCCACCTTTTTCCTCTTAGAAATTCAAGCACAATGACATCACACACCCACTCTAGTGCTCATAGTTATTCATCAAACAAGAGTGTAAACCAAAGAAATATTTCTAAAGATTATACTCTAGAAAACTTAAACATGGACTTTAGGGAGTGGATGGCAAAAGAACAAGAGAGAAGAGAAGAAAAAAGAGAGAAAAAGAGTCCAAGGAGAAAAGAAAAATAAAAGAAAGAGAGGAAGAAAAGAGAGAAAAAAGAGAGAAGGAAGAGAGAAGAATAAGAGAAAGGAGAGAAGATGAAGAAAGGAGAGAAAGAAAAGAAAGAGAAAGAAGAAAAGAGAAAGAAGAAGAAAAAAGAAAGCATAGGAATGGTGAGAATTACAAAATGAAAGGGATAGTCTTAGGTTCCCCATCTAGACATACCCATAGGAGTGAAAGTGAGGAAGAATACTACAATCATCCTAGGAGAAACTCCCATTCATCCATGCATAATAATGGGGCCCCTCCAAGGGAGCCCAAAATTGATCTCCCCCCATTTCATGGGAGGGAAGATGTGGAAGCCTACCTTGATTGGGAAATCAAGGTAGAACAACTCTTCACTTGCCATGAGCTAAGAGAAGAAAGAAAGGTTCCAATGGCAACCCTTAGCTTCCAAGGGCATGCCATGCATTGGTGGGTTGGGTTAACCAATGAGAGAATCCGCACCAATATGCCTTCCATAAGATATTGGAATGATCTTAGAAGTGCTCTAAGAAGAAGGCATATTCCCTCTTGGTATGAAAGAGATCTTTTGGATAGACTCCAAAGGCTAAGGCAAACCAACCTTAGTATAGAAGAGTATAGACAAAAGATGGAACTTCTTATCTTGAGGGCGGGTATCATTGAGGAACCCAAGGCCACTATGGCAAGGTTTTTGTGTGGGTTGAGCCCCGAAATTCGTGATAAGGTGGAGCACTTCTCATACAATTCCCTTGATGAGTTAGTTCAACTTTGCATCAAGGTGGAAAATCAACTTAGAAGGAAAACTTTTAAAAAGGATAACCCACCTTATGTAAAGAGGGACCAACCTACGGGGAACTCTTTCAAGAGTTACCCCAAAGAGGAACATCCCAAACACTTTAAAGAGCATAAAACATCACATATAGAGAGAAAAACCCCTACTACTAACTCTCACAAGAAAGTTAGTAGTATCAAATGCTTTAAATGTCTTGGGAGAGGCCACATTGCCTCTCAATGCCCTACTAAGAGAAACATCATCATGAGGGCCCAAGATGTTTATAGTAGTGAGTCTAGCTCACACTCCTCTAGTGAGAGTGAAGGAGAAGGGGTTCATGCATACCAATCTGATTGTGATGAAACCGCTTATGCATGTGAGGGAGACCTCTTAATGATAAGAAGACTTCTTGGAAGACAACCTTTGAAAGTGTCCTCATCTCAAAGGGAGAACATATTCCACACTCGTTGTAAGGTGAATGACAAAATATGTTCTCTCATTGTGGATAGTGGGTCATGCTGCAATTGTTGTAGCTCAAGGTTGGTGGAAAAGCTAGCCTTGACCCCACTTCCCCACCCTAAGCCTTACAAGCTTCAATGGCTCAATGAGCAAGGGGAAATGGAGGTCAATGAGTAAGTCAAGGTTCCAATTTCCATTGGGTCTTATAAAGATGAGATCCTGTGTGACATAGTCCCAATGGAAGCTGGCCATATCTTGCTAGGAAGACCATGGCAATTTGATAAGAAAGCCATACACCATGGTCATTCCAATAACATCATCCTCACTCATAAGGATAAGCGCATTAAGTTGTGTCCTCTAACACCTTCACAAGTGGCGGAGGACCAACTCATCATGAAACATAAGAGAGATGAGGAGAGAAAAAAAAGCAAAGCTTTACCCCTAAAGCTTGAAAGGGGTAAAGAGGTTGAGTTGGAAATTGGTGCCCCTTCCAAGAAAGTCATTAGTAAAGGGAGTTTATTTGCGAAAAAATTGGAATTAAAGGAAGCCCCCTTAACTAGAAAACCTTTCTATCTCCTCCTTTGCAAAGAGGCATCCCCCATTTCTTCCCCCTCCACTTTTTTCCCTTCTAGTTCTAGCACTGCCATAGAACTTGGACCTGAGAACCTACCTCAAGAGGTTCAAGAGCTTTTAAAGGAGTTTGGTGATATATTCCCTAATGAAGTTCCCAAAGGACTTCCTCCAATTAGGGGTATAGAACACCAAATAGACTTGGTACCTGGGGCTAGCCTGCCTAATAGGTCTGCTTATAGGACTAATCCCATGGAGACCAAGGAGATTGAATCTCAAGTCCAAGAACTATTGGAGAAGGGTTGGGTTCAAGAGAGCCTAAGCCCTTGTGCTGTACCAGTTTTGTTGGTGCCTAAGAAGAATGGCCAATGGATGACATGCTTGATGAATTGCATGGGGCCCAATTATTTTCAAAAATTGATCTTAAGAGTGGTTATCACCAAATCCGCATCAAGGAAGGTGATGAGTGGAAAACCGCTTTTAAGACCAAGTTTGGGCTGTATGAGTGGTTGGTAATGCCCTTTGGGCTTACCAATGCCCCAAGCACCTTCATGAGGCTTATGAATCATGTCCTTAGGGATTGCTTAGGAAAATTTTGTGTTGTTTATTTTGATGACATCTTAGTGTATAGCAAGAGCCTAGATGAACATGTAGGCCATCTTAGGCGCGTCTTTTGCATTCTTAGGTCACACCAACTCTATGGAAATCTTGAAAAATGTAATTTTTGTGTGGAGGGTGTGGTGTTCTTAGGTTTTATAGTTAATAAAAATGGGGTTCAAGTAGACCCCAACAAAATCAAAGCCATCCAAGAATGGCCCACCCCAATCAATGATTTGGTGAAGAAGGATACTCGCGAGCTTTTACAGGCGCTTTGTACCTAACTTCTCCACAGTTTTCTCACCAATCAATGATTTGGTGAAGAAGGATACTCCTTTCCTTTGGGGTGAAAAACAACAAAAAGCCTTTGAACTTATCAAAGAGAAACTGACCCATGCACCAGTTTTAGCTCTTCCTGACTTTTCTAAAACTTTTGAGCTAGAGTGTGATGCATCAGGAGTAGGTGTGGGAGCTGTGTTGTTACAAGGTGGTCATCCCGTGGCTTATTTTAGTGGAAAACTAAATGGAGCCGCCTTAAACTACCCCACCTATGATAAAGAGTTTTACTCTTTGATAAGGGCCCTTCAAACTTGGGAACATTATCTTGTACCCAAGGAGTTCATCATTCATAGTGACCATGAGTCACTTAAGTATTTGAAGGGTCAAGGAAAGCTTAATAAAAGGCATGCTAAATGGGTAGAATTTCTTGAGACTTTCCCTTATATCATCAAATACAAGAAAGGAAAACATAATATGGTGGCTGATGCTTTGTCTGGTAGACATACCCTTTACACCACCTTAAGTGCAAAGATTCTTGGATTTGATAATATTAGAGAAATGTATCTTTCTGATAAGGATTTTGGATCCATTTATGCTGCCTCTACATTTGCATGTAAAACCCAAAATGGGTTCTTTGTGAGTGAGGGGTACCTTTTCAAAGGTAGCAGACTTTGTGTACCCCAAGGATCTATGAGAAATCTGTTGACAAAAGAGAGCCATGAGGGTGGGCTCATGGGGCATTTTGGAATTAACAAAACTCTTCTGCTTTTACAAAAAATATTCTTTTGGCCCCATATGAAGAAAGACGTCTATAGACATTGTCATAGATGCATTGCTTGCTTGCAAGCTAAGTCTAAGACAATGGCTCATGGATTGTACACACCCTTACCTGCTCCTTCTGCACCTTGGCTGGATATTAGTATGGATTTCATCCTTGGCCTGCCTCGAACCCAACGAGGTGCAGACTCTATCTTTGTAGTGGTAGATAGATTTTCAAAAATGGCACTTTATACCATGCCACAAGATAGATGATGCGAGCAACATTGCGAGACTTTTCTTTAAAGAAGTTGTCCGTTTACATGGAATTCCCCAATCCATAGTCTCTGATAGAGATGTGAAGTTCCTTAGCCACTTTTGGAAAACATTCTGGGCAAGGCTAGGAACTAAACTCTTATTTTCTACCACATGTCACCCCCAAACTGATGGGCAGACTGAGGTAGTAAATAGATCTCTATCTACTATGCTTAGGACACTTCTTCGAGGAAATCACAAGTCTTGGGATGAATACCTACCCCATATTGAGTTTGCATACAACCGGGTGGTTCAAAGGACCACCAAGCATTCTCCCTTTGAAGTTGTTTATGGCTTCAACCCCCTTACTCCTCTTGATATCTTGCCCTTACCCTTCCCTTCTTCTGTTCACAAAGAAGGAATAGTAAGAGCGAATTTTGTTAAAAAATTACATGAAAAGGTAAAGGCCAACATTGAACATCATTCAAAGGAGTATGCTAGTAAAGCCAATAGGGGCAGGAAAGAAATTATCTTCAATGAAGGGGATTGGGTATGGCTTCATTTGAGGAAGGATCGCTTCCCTACTCAAAGGAAGTCCAAGCTTAGTCCCCGAGGAGATGGTCCCTTTCAAGTCCTCAAGAGAGTGAACAACAATGCATACATATTAGATCTCCCTGAGGACTATGGTGTCAGTACTACCTTTAATGTTTGTGATTTGATCCCTTTTGTAGGTACTGATCAAGAAGAGCAGGACCTATCAGATTTGAGGTCAAATCCTACCCAAGGGGGAGGGGATGATGCATTCTCCCCAAGCAAGGGCCCTATCACTAGGGCCATGGCTAGAAGAATAGAAGAAGACATGGCTAGAGTAGAGGGAGGAAGATCTCACCTCCATATGACCATCAAGTTATGCAAGCCATGACTTATTTACTTGTAATTTTTATTTTAGGAACCTAGGATTTTATTTTGGACATGTATTAGTCCATTTAATTTTCTAGGAGGTGTCTTAGTAATAAGAAGGGGTAAGATTAGCTTTTGGGCCTTTATTTAGGAAATAAGGGGGTAGTTTGATAACTACACCCTCTTTTGCTAAATAAAACCCAAAACTAATAAAGGAGTAATCTTGGCCCTTGGATGAGGTAGCTTGGGCACCAATTCTCATCTAAAGGAGGGTATTGATTGGACTTTGGGCATCAATCCTCCTCCCTTGGATGACTACTTTTAATCCTAGCCCTTCATTTCCTTCATGACTTGTCCAAGAGGTTAGCTCCCTCTATAAAAAGGTGCTCCTTCACACTCTTGTATTTTTTACACTTGGTTGAATGGAAAAACCTTGAGTTGGCCAAAATTCTCTTAGTGTCCACCCTTCTCTCTTTGAGAATTCCTTAGGTTTTTATCAAGGGTTCCATCCCTTGTGGCAAACTTTCCCTCTTAGGCTTATCTTACCTTAAGTGGCGCCTAAAACCACCTCACTTCTTACCTCTCCACAAACCATTTCACCAAAGAAGAAAACCTCTAGAAAAAGATCAAGGGAGGCATGCATCAACCTCCCTACTGGTGCATATGAAAAGGCAACAGCCACACTGAAGGAAAACTAGATAACCACTAAAATTCAACACTCCAAAATAAAAGAAAAATTAAAATAAACTGTTTTTAAAGCATCTCAAATAACACAACAGTACCAACACTTTTACAACTTTATTTAATTAAATCCACTTTTATTAAAATAACTTTGCAGCAACATCCTCTATTTCATGAATCTTCAATGATGACCATGCATTGAATTAATTTTGCCTCTATGTCCTTTTCATTAGGTGTAGCTTCCAGAATTGTTGCTACCACTTGTTTTAAAGCTTCTCTTGCTTTCCTAGCTCTTGCCCTTGTCATAGGTGACCCAAGTCCTTCAAGCACCTTACTGTCTTTATTTGTAGGTGTGTCCTCATCAATTTCTACCTCTTGTTCTCCTTCTCCCACTTCTTCTCCATCATCCCCACTCCTTCAACTACTTCTTCTTCTTCCTCTTGTTCACCTTCCTCCACTTCTACTACATCCACTTGTTCTTCTTCTTCCCTCTCTTCTCCTTCTTGCCCTTCTTCTGCCTACACTACTTCTTCTTCCTCCCTCTTCTTCTCCTCCTTGTTCCACTTCTTCTTTATCCCCTTTCCTTCCATTGCTTTTTCTTCCTCCTCTTTTTCTCATTCTTCCACTTCTTCTTCTTCTTCCTATTGTTCTCCTTCTTCCACTTGCACTTCTTCCTTTTCTTCTCGTTCTTCCACTTCTTCTTCTTCCTCTTCTTCTCCTTCTGCCACCTCTTCTCCCTCCTCCCGTTCTCCTTCCTCCACTTCTTCTTCTTCATCTACTTTCATTCCACTACTTCCTCCTATTCCTCTTATTCTATCCTTCTACCACTTCTTCTACTTCTACTTGTTGTTCTTCTTCATTTTCGTCTCCTTCTTCCGCTTCTTCTGCTTACACTTCTTCTTCTTCCTCTTCTTCCATTTCTTATCCTTCCACAACTTCTTCTTCTTTCCTTTCCGTCTTCTCCTTCCTCTTTTTCTCCATCCCCCACTTCTGTTGCTTCCCATTGTTGCTCTTCCTCTTCTTCTCCATCCCCCAAATCTTATGCTTACACTTTTTCTTCTTCATCTCCTTCTTCTTCTTCCTTTCCTTCGTCATATCCCTATTTTTCTCCTTCTTCTGCTTCCACTTGCATTTCTATCTTTTGTTCTCCTTCTTCCACTTCTTCTTCTTTCTCTTCTCCTCCAACTTCCACTTCTTCTGCTTCTTCTTCCGTTCCCTTCCCCTCCTTCTTCCTTTTCCTCCTTTACTCCTTGTTCCAATTCTTCTTCTTCATCTTACCTCCTTCCACTACTTCTTCTTCCTCCTCTTGTTCACCTTGTTCACTTTCCACATCTTCTTCTTCTTCTTTTTCTTCTCCTTCTTCCACTTCTTCTAGTTACTCTCCTTCTTCCTCTTCTTATGATATGAATCCTCTGTCAGAGTAGCGTCTCCCCCAAAACCACCATCATCCCCAATTCTTACCTTTTTGTTTTTCCATTCTAACAAATAGTCCTAATGGGTCCATTCTGAATTCGTGGCAAGGGGAATTCACGTCATTTGGTATCAAAGCTAGTTGTTAGGACTAGGTTTTGGACACTGCTTCAAGGTTCTAGGGCGGAGTAGTTGGCTATCTGAGACGCAATTTCCTTTCACTCATAACTCACATTTTACAGAGTCAATTTCGGTGATTCGTGAGTGGAAATTGCTCCTCAGAACGTGAACTTTCACCTGGATGTCGTATCGTTCACTTGGAGTTATGCAGCGTGAGATACAGTGGTGTGACATTGGCTGGCTTGGAGAAATTGGTAACATCCTTCCTTTTGTTCTTAGTGCCAATAACATCATCCGATATTGATAATCACCCTGCCTAAGTCATTGCAAAAGTTAAGCCTATAAAAAAAACACAAAAGAAAGAAAAGAAAAAAAAAGAGAAGAAAAAAAACAAAAGAAAAGGTTGTGGCTGAATGATTCATCTATTTAGGACAAAAACTTAACCAATTGTAAGGTGATATATTGGCTGTTTTTGTGAAGGATTGTTTCTGCAACTGTTTAGGGCATTAAATTGCATTTGAGTTTTGTTTTTGTTTGGCCTTTTGCGTTCGCTATTTTTGTGAGGTAGTGGTGTTTGAAGTCTGATACATTAGGGTAAATTGGAGCCTTTTGTTGGTAAATTTTGTTGTTCAACTGTTTTCCAAACTGCACCTAATACGTACCAAATTTTTGCTACATTGTGTGGACTGTTGTTGAAAAAAAATAAAAAAAGAAGAAAAAGAGTCTTATTTGATTTTGTTAAGAACCCAAGGAGAGTACAAGAGAGGTAAAAGGCTGTGTGCACATTAGAGAAAAAGCCAGAAAAGAGAGCACTAAACACGAGTGTACATTCTTGAGTGTAAACACGTGAGAAGAGTGGTGAGGGCCTATTACTTCAATTTTATTTTTTCTGATTAAATGGCAGGTACAGAAGGTGAAGAAACCCCTCCTAATGGAGGAGGTAATAGACTCATGATTGAAGCAATTACAAACCAACTACAAAGAATGTTGAGAGAACATACAAAGGAGTTATATGGGAGGATTGAGGTACTTGAGAATCGTGGAAATAATGAGGAGAATAGGAGAAGAAGAGATAATGATGGTGAACCTAGGCGAAACCGGATTGAAGGAGTGAAGCTGAATATTCCCCCATTCAAAGGAAGGAGTGATCCAGAAGCCTATTTGGAGTGGGAACTGAAAATTGAACATGTATTCTCTTATAACAACTATACAGAGGAGCAAAAAGTTAAAATGGCAGCTGCTGAATTTTCTGATTATGCGCTTATTTGGTGGAACAAGTATCAAAGGGAGAGGGTAAGAAATGAAGAACCAATAGTAGATACATGGGATGAATTGAGGACCATCATGAGGAAGAGATATGTGCCAACTAGATACAATAGATAGAGATTTGAAGCTTATACTTCAGAAATTATCTCAAGGCAATAGGAGTGTTGAAGAGTATTTTAAAGACTTGGAAATGACTATGATGCGGGCTAAAGTCAATGAAGATAGTGAGGACACTATGGCTCGATTTTTGAGTGGATTAAATAATGAAATTCAGAGATGTTGTTGAATTACAGGAATATATTGAGTTAGAAGATTTGTTGCACAAAGCTGTACAGGTAGAACAACAACTCAAAAGGAAGGGAACTATGAGAAGGAGTTCTTCCAATTTTAACAACACAAATTGGAGGGACAAGTCCAAGAAGAAGGGATCTTCCTTACCTAGGGAACAAGGTTCAAAGTCTTCAAGTGGTAAACACGTTCCTAACCCTTGCATTTCTTCTACTTCCAAGATTAATACAATTAAATGTTTTAAATGTTTGGGTAAAGGTCATATTGCTTTAAATTGTCCAAACAAGAAAAGAAAATTTTTTGGGGACAATGAGATTGCAACTACTGAGGTTAAGGGTAAGGTTGAGATTCAAAAAGGAAGCTTATTTCAAACTAGATGTTCAATTGAAGGAAAGATTTGCTCAATCATTATTTATTGAGGAAATTGTACCAATCTGGCTAGTTCAAGATTAGTAACCAAATTGAATTTAGCGACTACATCACACCCACAACCTTACAAACTTCAAAGTCTTGGTGAAAATGGTGGCATATCTGTGAATAAGCAAGTTGAAGTGAAGTTTTCCATTGGAAAATATGAAGATGTTGTGTTGTGTGATGTGGTGCCCATGGATGCTTGCCACTTGCTTCTCGGTAAATCATGGAAAGTTGAAAGAAATGTGAATTACAATGAGAAAACAAATAAAATTTCTTTTATGCACCAAGGATGCAAATTGAGAATTGCATTACTTTCACCTAAAGAAGCAATTGAGGATTTAATCAGGTTGAAAACAAAAATAGGACAAGAGAGAAAAGAGGAGAAAGAAAAAGAAATAAAAGAGAAAGAGTTGCAAGAAAAAGGAGAGATGAGTGAAACACATAAAAAGAGTGGAAATAAAAAGAGTGAAACACATAAGGGGAACAAAAGTGAAACACTTGAAAGAAAAAAGAGTTGTTTAGCAAAAAAGAGTGAGGTGAAGAGGGTGATGGTTGCAAAAAAACCACTTTACATGTTGTATTGCAAAAATAATGTTTATGCTAACTCTAAAAAACTTGGCCCCTGTTAGTGTTGAATTTCTTTTGCAGGAATATAAGGATGTGTTTTCAAAGGAGGTTCCTAACGGATTACCACCTTTAAGGGGAATTGAGCATCACATTGATCTCATTCCTGGAGCATCATTAGCTAATCGACCAACATATAGAAGCAACCCCCAAGAGACCCAAGAAATACAAAGACAAGTTGATGAATTAATAAGCAAAAAGTGGGTGCAAGAGAGCTATGCCAAGCAAGCTAATAAGGGAAGAAGGAGAATTGTATTCGAACCTGGTGATTGGATTTGGGTACACATGAGAAAAGAGAGATTCCCTAAACAAAGGAAGTCCAAACTACAACCAAGGGCAGACGGTCCTTTCCAAGTGTTAGAGAGGATCAATGACAATGGTTACAAAATTGATTTGCCAGGTGAGTATAATACAAGTGCAACTTTTAATGTATCTGATTTGTCTCCTTTTAATGCAGAAGAAGAAGCCTTAGATTTGAGGACAAATCCTCTTCAAGAGGGAGGGAATGATGAGGACACAGCTACAAACAAAGACAGTAAGGTGCTTGAAGGACTTGGGACACCTATGACAAGGGCAAGAGCTAGGAAAGCAAGAGAAGCTTTACAACAAGTGGTAGCAACAATTCTGGAAGTTGCACCTAATGAAAAGGACATAGAGGCAAAATTAATTCAATGCATGGTCATCATTGAAGATTCATGAAATAGAGGATGTTGCTGCAAAGTCATTTTAATAAAAGTGGGTTTAATTAAATAAAGTTGTAAAAAGTGTTGGTACTGTTGTGTTATTTGTCATGCTTTAAAAACAGTTTATTTTAATTTTTCTTTTATTTTGGAGTGTTGAATTTTAGTGGTTATCTAGTTTTCCTTCAGTGTGGCTGTTGCCTTTTCATATGCACTAGTAAGGAGGTTATTTAATAAATAAGCCTCAATCAATGTTAGTAAATGGTGCATTTATTTCTTGGCTTTATGGAATTCCTATATGTATTGCATTTCAATGGAAATAGAGAGACTTTTGCTTTGGATAAAACTTTTCTTGAGAGAGTGTATCTCCTAGGTTCTTGGCTAAACCAAGCTTGAGACTTATCAAGGGCCTTCCACCCCTTGTGGCATCTTTGAGACTTACCTTCCTTCTCGGAAGTGGCGTCTCCCCCAAAACCACCATCATCCCCAATTCTTACCTTTTTGTTTTTCCATTCTAACAAATAGTCCTAATCGGTCCGTTCTGAATTTGTGGCAAGGGGAATTCACGTCATTAAACACCGGGGAGATGTACAACCATGGGACATGAGCCCATATATAAGAGAACATGACACCACCTTCAACCCAAAACCTTAAGGCATTAGGTTATGGGTCTTTCTCACTTATATATTACTCAACTTCCCAATTTCTAACCAATGTGGGACTTCAACTCACACTTGCACTCCAACAATCTCCCCCTCAAGTGTGAGTCCCTTCCACATTGTAAACTCCCCCTCGAGCGGAAGCATACATTCAATGATGGTCCCTTATTCATACCGCCCTTAAACACAAGGGCACACTCCTCCTGAAACCCTTATCAGGAGGACTTTCGATGAAGGGAATCCACCATCAACCTGCCGATCACAACCATCGGCTCTGATACCAAATGATATGAATCCTCTGTCAGTTTAGGATTATGAAAGGACCCTAGGAATTTAGCTTTCCGCGTTAACAAAATTAATCAACGTGGAATGCAAACAATTGCAAAAAATAAACTGAATAGAATTACTATCAAACTTTTAGACACAGAATGGAAATTAAAAGTTTATGAAATTCAACGATTAAACGAGTTTTCGAATAGTGTAAGACTTTCCTATCATAGAGTTTGCTGGGCAGAATTGAGTATGAATGGAAAAGACAGAAAATGGAATTGGAATTGATAGACTCCACACTTCCAAGGATGGAAGATATGTCTACGAGATTGCACACACAAAGGGGTGAATTACCTTTGATAAATCTCAAAAGATTTTGGATTGTCAAGAACCCAAAGGAGAGAAAACTCAACTAGTTTTTTTATTTTGCAAAATATTCTGCCTTACATCTCAGTCTTGCCCAAATTTATATGCCTAATAAACTCAGCTTGTGTAGGTTTAGTGGCTTTCTAAATTCAGCTGAAGTTACAAAATAATAAAAACTAATAATGGGCAGCTTAATAACAAAGTGTAACTGTCAAAGCAAATTAAACATGTATACTAATTAGAATTGATAACCTAGGTGGCTGCAACTTTAATTAGACAATTCTGGTTGTCCACCATTAACTAAGTAAACTCGAAGAAAATGAGTTTAATTTATTCCAAACTTCTCTCTTATTAAGGTCAAGTATTGCTTTCTTCAGTCCTGAGACAATTAACAATTTTAAACTTTTTTTCTTCAATGTTTGGCTTTTTTTTGCAAAAGGGCTGCCAATACTTGTTGAATAGCTTCCTTAGCTCTTCTTGTCCTTGCCCTTGTCATAGGTCCTCCAAGTCCTTCAAGCTTCATGTCCTCATCACTCCCCCCCTCTTGAAGAGGATTTGTCCCCAAATCAATAGCATCTTCATCTGCATCAAAGAGAGTTAAATCAGACACATTAAAACTAGCACTAACATTATACTCATCTGGAAGATCAATCTTATAGGCATTGTCATTGATCTTTTCTAGAAGTTGGAAAGGAGCATCTCCCCTTGGTTGGAGTTTTGACTTTCTTTGTTTAGGGAACCTTTCCTTTCTCATGTGTACCCAAACCCAATCACCAGGTTGGAACACGATCTTCTTCCTACCCTTGTTAGCTTGCCTTGCATAACTCTCATTTTTCTTTTCAATTTGAGCCTTCACTTGCTCATGCAGCTTCTTCACATACTCAGCTTTAGCTTGTGCTTCATTATGCTTAAACATAGAAATGTTAGGCATGGACAACAAATCAAGAGGAGTCAAAGGATTGAACCCATACACAATTTCAAACGGAGAACAATTAGTCGTGCTATGGACAACCCTATTATAAGCAAACTCAACATGAGGCAAACATGCTTCCCAAGACTTAAGATTTTTCTTTAAAACAGTCCTAAGCAATGTGCCTAAAGTCCTATTGACTACCTTAGTCTGACCATCAGTTTGTGGGTGGCAAGTAATAGAAAACAGCAATTTAGTACCAATTTTACCCCACAAGGTCATCCAAAAGTGACTAAGGAATTTTGCATCCCTATCACTCACAATGCTCCTTGGCAGTCCATGAAGTCTCACTATTTCCTTGAAAAATAAATCAGCCACATGACTCGCATCATCCACCTTTTTGCAAGGAATGAAATGTGCCATCTTGGAAAACCTATCAACAACAACAAACACAGAATCCTTTCCATTCTTTGTTTTAGGCAACCCCAAAACAAAGTCCATAGAAATGTCAGTCCAAGGATATTCAGGAACAGGCAAAGGAGTATACAATCCATGAGGCTTAACCTTAGATTTGGCCTTTTTACACACAATGCAGTGGTCACAAAACTTATGCACATATCGTTTCATATGAGGCCAAAAGAAATGCTCTTGCAAAATCTCCAAAGTCTTTTGAACCCCAAAGTGGCCCATCAAACCCCTTTCATGTGATTCACTCACAACCAACTCCCTAATGGAACACTTAGGTACACATAATTTATTTGTTTTAAACAAGAATCCATTATGCCTATAGTATCCATTTTCAGAAAATCTTTCACATGCAGCAAATATTTCAGCAAAATCAACATCATGCTTATACATGCCTTTCAAAGACTCAAGACCAAACAATTTAGTTTCAAGCATAGAAAGCAATGCATGCCTCCTAGAAAGCGCATCAGCCACTGTATTTCCTTTCCCCTTTTTATGTTTGATGACATACGGAAATTGCTCTAAAAACTCTACCCACTTAGCATGCCTCTTGTTAAGCTTACCTTGTCCTTTCAAATATTTCAATGACTCATGATCACTATGAATGACAAACTCTTTGGGTAACAAATAATGCTGCCAAGTTTTTAAAGCTCTAACCAATGCATACAATTCCTTATCATAAGTAGAATAGTTAAGGGCAGCCCCACTTAACTTTTGACTAAAATAAGCAATCGGATGCCCATCTTGCAACAAAACAGCCCCAATACCAACATTTGATGCATCACACTCCATTTCAAATGATTTTGCAAAATTAGGCATGGAAAGAATAGGAGCATTAGTTAGCCTATGCTTAAGGGCAGCAAAGGCCTCCTCTTGCTTCTTTCCCCATTTAAAAACCACATTCTTTTTAACAATTTCATTTAGAGGTGCAGCTAATGTACTGAAATCTTTAACAAATCTCCTATAGAAACTTGCTAAACCATGAAATCCCTTCACCTCACTCACAGACTTAGGTGTTGGCCATTCTTGGATGGCCTTAACCTTTTCCTCATCAACTAATACACCTTTAGCACTAATAACAAAGCCCAAAAATACCACATATCAGTACAAAAAATGCATTTTTCCAGAATGGCATACAATTGTTCTTTTCTAAGCACATTCAAAACAGATTGCAAATGCTCAACATGCAACTCAAGACTAGTGCTATAGATCAGAATATCATCAAAGTACACTACAACAAATTTTCCAATAAACTCCCTTAAAACATGATTCATTAATCTCATGAAAGTACTAGGTGCATTAGTCAAATCAAATGGCATAACCAACCACTCATACAATCCATATTTAGTTTTAAAGGCAGTTTTCCATTCATCACCTTCTCTAATCCTAATCTAATTATAGCCACTTGTCAAGTCTATTTTTGAGAACACACATGCACCATAAAGTTCATCGAGAAGATCATCTAACCTGGGAATTGGATGCCTATACTTGATGGTGATGTTGTTTATGGCTCTACAATCATAACACATCGTCCATGAGCCATCTTTCTTTGGCACCAGAATCATAGGTACAGCACACGGGCTTATGCTATCTCTCACCCAACCTTTGCTCATGAGTTCAGCCACTTGCCTTTCAATCTCCTTAGTTTCTTGTGGGTTGCTCCTATATGCTGGCCGATTGGGTAATGATGCTCCTGGAATGAGATCAATGTGATGCTCAATTCCCCTTAAAGGTGGCAATCCACTAGGTACACTCTCTAGAAAAACATCTTGGAAATTCTGCAAAAGAGGTTTACACAAGAAGGCAATTCAAAATTTTGAAATTAGTTAGCATGCAAAAACTGACTTGTACAATACAACAAATATAGCGGTTGTCTTGCACAAAGCAACCTCTTAACTTCCTCTTTTTTTGCTAAACAAGTGTGTTTTTCCTCAAGTGTTTCAATATCTTTCTTTTCTCTATTTTTCCTCTCAAGTGTTTCACTCTTCCTCTCAAGTGTTTCACTTTTTCTTTCATTTGCTAACTTTTCTCTCATTTTGATTTGATCCTCACACACCTCTTTAGGAGACAAAGGCTTGAGAACCAACTTTTTATCCTGATACATGAAAGAAAATTTGTTAGTAAGGCCGTCATGAATGGCTTTGGTATCATACTGCCATGGCCTTCCCAAAAGGATATGGCTGGCCTCCATGGGAACCACATCACATATGACTTTATCTTGATATTTTCCAATGGAGAACGAAACTATTGGTTGTTGTTTCACTTGAACTTCTTCTCCTTCACTAAGCCATTGAAGTTTATATGGTCTAGGATACGGTGTAGTGTCCATGTTCATCTTTGACACTAATCTTGAACTCACCACATTGGTACAACTCCCTCCATCAATAATTACCAAACAAACATTACCATTGACTGAACATCTTGTGTGAAAGATGTTCTCCCTTTGAGATGCATCCTCGGCCTTGACTTGACTTCCAAGCATCCTCCTAATCATATACAATTCTCCTTCATTAGCCTTCAATTCTCCATCACTCTCCTCTTCTTCTCCCCCACTAGCTTCGATTGGCTTGTGTATTCCCCATTATCTTTGAGAAGAACAATCTTCTTTGTGGGACACTCATAGGCATAATGACCCATGCCTAAGCACTTGAAACACTTCACTTCTCCCCCACTTCACTTCACTTCCAATTTGAAGCCTTATACCCGATAGAACTTCTTCTTGTTGTACTCTTTCGTTTTATTTACTGTTCAACTTGAATAGCCTTATGTAAAAGGTCCTCCATCTCCACAAACTCCTGCAACTCAACAACATCTCTAATGTCATGATTTAAACCACTAAGGAAGCGAGCCATAGTTAGCTCAGGATCTTCTTCAATTTGGGCTTGGATGATTAGCATCTCCATCTCCTTATAATACTCCTCCACTCCCTTGCTTCCTTGAGACAATTTCTGAAGTTTTAATTTTATATCCCTATGGAAGCTAGAAGGTATATACCGCCTCCTCATGATCCTCTTCATTTCAGCCCAAGTGTCTACCCTAGGCTCCTCATATCTAGTCCTCTCCCTTTGCAACTTATTCCACCAAATGAGTGCATAATCGGAAAATTCAGCAGCTGCAAGTCTCACCTTTTGCTCCTCACTATAATTGTTGCAAGAAAACACATGCTCAATTTTTAACTCCCACTCCAAGTATGCCTCAAGATCACTCCTACCCTTGAAAGGAGGCACATTCAACTTCACTCCTTCTATTCTTCCTTCATTTCTATTTGGCCTTCCTCCTCCTCCTGCTAGTGGAGTTCTATTCTCCAACTGATCCAACCTCTCATGGAACTCATCTTGTTGTTGCTTCATCAATCTCTCTAAATGCTGAGATAGTGCAACAATTTCAAGCTGAAGATCATTGTTATTATTTCTTTCCGCCATGATAAACAAACAGGTCAAATGTCACAAGAAAAAGTATGTATGTTGTGTTTGAAAATGTTCTCACCCAAAGTTTGCGCTAAAAAATATTGACTTTTACTATGATGAAACTCTCTTGCCTTTTTCCTCTTTATTCCTCCTTAAGTTCTTAACAAACCAAAAGAGAAAAACTCAAAGACAAACACCAACTTGTGTGCAAGCAAATAAGACACAAGAAAACTAACAAAAATGACTAAAATGAAACCCAACGAAAGCAACAAATACTAGGACAACAACTGGAATTTTTTTTTTTGAAACCAACAAGACAGAAGAAATTTGTCTCAAAATGAAAACAAAGGAAGTACGAAAAGAAATGGACAAAAACTGGGCACACAAAAACAAAGGTAAACAGCCACAACCAGAATTTTGAGTAGAAAATTGTGCAGCCAATTTTAACAGGTAAAGACACAAACAGAGGATAAAATTTTGGCTTAAAATGAAACTAACAAGTGCAGCAAAATCCAGCAAGAATGTGCAGTATATGTGAAGCCAAAACAGAGTGGAATTGACACAATTTGTAACCAAGAAGTGCAACCCAAAATTTCATAAATGTAAACTAACAAGGTGCAGTAATTTTTCCTTCAAATCAAACACAATATTACCTTCAAAATGAAGAATTTCTAGCATGAACCATTCAGCCAATTTTATATATATATATTTTAAACACATTTGCATTCTTTGTTTTGCTTCTTTTTTTTCTCTATATTTTTTTTTCTTCAGATTTTTAAAATTCCTCTTCCTTTTTTTTTTTTTTAGAATCTCAGATTTTTTTTAAGGGCTTAACTTTTGCAATGGTTCAGCCTAACTGATTGACAATTAAGGTAATATTACTGATGATAAGAATCAAGGAAAGAAATTACCCGGAGTGCAGCCTTGCAATTCCTAGAAACCAAAGCTCTGATACCAAATGATATGAATCCTCTGTCAGTTTAGGATTATGAAAGGATCCTAGGAATTTAGTTTGCCGCGTTAACAAAATTAATCAACGTGGAATGCAAACAATTGCAAAAAATAAACTGAATAGAATTACTATCAAACTTTTAGACACAGAATGGAAATTAAAAGTTTATGAAATTCAACGATTAAATGAGTTTTCGAATAGTGTAAGACTTTCCTGTCATAGAGTTTGCTGGGCAGAATTGAGTATGAATGGAAAAGACAGAAAATGGAATTGGAATTGATAGACTCCACACTTCCAAGGATGGAAGATATGTCTACGAGATTGCACACACAAAGGGGTGAATTACCTTTGATAAATCTCAAAAGATTTTGGATTGTCAAGAACCCAAAGGAGAGAAAACTCAACTAGTTTTTTTATTTTGCAAAATATTCTGCCTTACATCTCAGTCTTGCCCAAATTTATATGCCTAATAAACTCAGCTTGTGTAGGTTTAGTGACTTTCTAAATTCAGCTGAAGTTACAAAATAATAAAAACTAATAATGGGCAGCTTAATAACAAAGTGTAACTGCCAAAGCAAATTAAACATGTATACTAATTAGAATTGATAACCTAGGTGGCTCCAACTTTAATTAGACAATTCTGGTTGGCCACCATTAACTAAGTAAACTCCAAGAAAATGAGTTTAATTTATTCCAAACTTCTCTCCTATTAAGGTCAAGTATTGATCTCTTCAGTCCTGAGACAATTAACAATTTTAAACTTTATTTCTTCAATGTTTGGCTCTTTTTGCAATAGGGCTGCCAATACTTGTTGAATAGCTTCCTTAGCTCTTCTTGTCCTTGCCCTTGTCATAGGTCCTCCAAGTCCTTCAAGCTTCATGTCCTCATCATCTTATCTTTCTTCCACTTCTCCTGCCACCTCTTGTTCTCTTTCTTCCACTTCTCCTTTATCCTCTCCTTTCCTTTCCTTTCTTCCTCTTCATCTCCTTCTTCTTCTTCCTTTCCTTCACCATGTCCCTCTTTTTCTCCTTCTTCTGCTTCCACTTGCATTTCTACCTCTTGTTCTCCTTCTTCCACTTCTTCTCCATCATCCCCACTCCTTCAACTACTTCTTCTTCTTCCTCTTGTTCACCTTCTTCCACTTCTACTACATCCACTTGTTCTTCTTCGTCCCTCTCTTCTCCTTCTTGCCCTTCTTCTGCCTACACTACTTCTTCTTCCTCCCCTTCTTCTTCTCCTCCTTGTTCCATTTCTTCTTAATCCCCTTTCCTTCCATTGCTTCTTCTTCCTCCTCTTTTTCTCATTCTTCCACTTCTTCTTCTTCTTCCTATTGTTCTCCTTCTTCCACTTGCACTTTTTCCTTTTCTTCTCGTTCTTCCACTTCTTCTTCTTCCTCTTCTTCTCCTCCTGCCACCTCCTTCTCCCTCCTCCCATTCTCCTTCTTCCACTTCTTCTTCATCTCGTTTCATTCCACTACTTCCTCATATTCCTCTTATTCTCTCCTTCTACCACTTCTTCCACTTTTACTTGTTGTTCTTCTTCATTTCGTATCCTTCTTCCGCTTCTTCTGCTTGCACTTCTTCTTCTTCCATTTCTTCTCCTTCCACCACTTCTTCTTCTTTCCTTTCCGTCTTCTCCTTCCTCTTTTTCTCCATCCCCTACTTCTGTTGCTTCCCTTGCTCTTCCTCTTCTTCTCCTTCCCCCAAATCTTATGCTTACACTTCTTCTTCTTCTTCTTCCTCTTCTCGTCCAGATTCGACTTCTTCTGCTTCTTCTTCCCTTCCCTTCCCTTCCCCTCCTTCTTCCTTTTCCTCCTTTTCTCCTTGTTCCAATTCTTCTTCTTCATCTCACCTCCTTCCACTACTTCTTCTTCCTCCTCTTGTTCACCTTCTTCACTTTCCACATCTTTTTCTTCTTCCTTTTCTTCTCCTTCTTCCACTTCTTCTAGTTACTCTCCTTCTTCTTCCTCTTCTTATCTTTCTTCCACTTCTCCTGCATCCTCTTGTTCTCTTTCTTCCACTTCTTCTTCATCCTCTCCTTTCCTTTCTTTTCTTCCTCTTCATGTCCTTCTTCTTCTTCCTTTCCTTCGTCATATCCCTCTTTTTCTCCTTCTTCTGCTTCCACTTGCATTTCTACCTCTTGTTCTCCTTCTTCCACTTCTTCTCCATCATCCGCACTCCTTCAACTACTTCTTCTTGTTCCTCTTGTTCACCTTCTTCCACTTCTACTACATCCACTTGTTCTTCTTCTTTCCTCTCGTCTCCTTCTTGCCCTTTTTCTGCCTACACTAATTCTTCTTCCTCCCCTTCTTTTTCTCCCCCTTGTTCCACTTCTTCTTCATCCCCTTTCGTTCCATTGCTTCTTCTTGCTCTCTTTTTCTCATTCTTCCACTTCTTCTTCTTCTTCCTATTGTTCTCCTTCTTCCACTTGCACTTCTTCCGTTTCTTCTCGTTCTTCCACTTCTTCCTCTTCCTCTTCTTCTCCTTCTGCCACTCTTCTGCCTCCTCCCGTTCTCCTTCTTCCACTTCTTCTTATTCTTCTCCTTTCATTCCACTACTTCCTCCTATTCCACTTATTCTCTCCTTCTACCACTTCTTCTACTTCAACTTGTTGTTCATCTTCATTTCGTCTCCTTCTTTCGCTTCTTCTGCTTACACCTCTTCTTCTTCCTCTTCTTCCATTTCTTCTCCTTCCACAACTTCTTCTTCTTTTCTTTCCGTCTTCTCCTTCCTCTTTTTCTCCATCCCCCACTTCTATTGCTTCCCATTGTTGCTCTTCCTCTTCTTCTCCTTCCCCCAAATCTTATGCTTACACTTCTTCTTCTTCTTCCTCTTCTCCTCCAGGTTCCACTTCTTCTGATTCTTCTTCCCTTCCCCTCCTTCTTCCTTTTCCTCCTTTTCTACTTGTTCCAATTCTTCTTCTTCATCTCACCTCCTTCCACAACTTCTTCTTCCTCCTCTGGTTCACCTTCTTCGCTTTCCACATCTTCTTCTTCTTCCTTTTCTTCTCCTTCTTCTAGTTACTCTCCTTCTTCTTCCTCTTCTTATCTTTCTTCCACTTCTCCTGCAACCTCTTGTTCTCTTTCTTCCACTTCTTCTTCATCCTCTCCTTTCCTTTCTTTTCTTCATCTTCATCTCCTTCTTCTTCTTCCTTTCCTTCGTCATATCCCTCTTTTTCTCCTTCTTCTGCTTCCACTTGCATTTCTACCTCTTGTTCTCCTTCTTCCACTTCATCTCCATCATCCCCACTCCTTCAACTACTTCTTGTTCTTCCTCTTGTTCACCTTCTTCCACTTCTACTACATCCACTTGTTCTTTTTCTTCCCTCTCTTCTTCTGCCTACACTACTTCTTCTTCCTCCCATTCTTTTTCTCCCCCTTGTTCCACTTCTTCTTCATCCCCTTTCCTTCCATTGCTTCTTCTTCCTCCTCTTTTTCTCATTCTTCCACTTCTTCTTCTTCTTCCTATTGTTCTCCTTCTTCCACTTGCGCTTCTTCCTTTTCTTCTCGTTCTTCCACTTCTTCTTCTTCCTCTTCTTCTCCTTCTGCCACCTCTTCTCCCTCCTCCCGTTCTCCTTCTTCCACTTGTTCTTCTTCATTTCCTTTCATTCCACTACTTCCTCCTATTCCTCTTATTCTCTCTTTCTACCACTTCTTCTACTTGTACTTGTTGTTCTTCTTCATTTTCGTCTCCTTCTTCCGCTTCTTCTGCTTACACCTCTTCTTCTTCCTCTTCTTCCATTTCTTCTCCTTCCACAACTTCTTCTTCTTTCCTTTCCGTCTTCACCTTCCTCTTTTTCTCCATCCCCCACTTCTGTTGCTTCCCATTGTTGCTGTTCCTCTTGTTCTCCTTCCTCCAAATCTTATGCTTACACTTCTTCTTCTTCTTCCTCTTCTCCTCCAGATTCCACTTCTTCTGCTTCTTCTTCCCTTCCTTTCTTCTCCTTCTTCCTTTTCCTCCTTTTCTCCTTGTTCCAATTCTTCTTCTTCATCTCACCTCCTTCTACTACTTCTTCTTCCTCCTCTTGTTCACCTTCTTCGTTTTCCACATCTTCTTTTTCTTCCTTTTCTTCTCCTTCTTCCACTTCTTCTAGTTACTCTCCTTCTGCTTCCTCTTCTTATCTTTCTTCCACTTCTCCTGCATCCTCTTGTTCCGTTTCTTCCACTTCTTCTTCATCCTCTCCTTTCTTTTCTTTTCTTCCTCTTCATCTCCTTCTTCTTCTTCCTTTCCTTCGTCATATCCCTCTTTTTCTCCTTCTTCTGCTTCCACTTGCATTTCTACCTCTTGTTCTCCTTCTTCCACTTCTTCTCCATCATCCGCACTCCGTCAACTACTTCTTCTTCTTCCTCTTGTTCACCTTCTTCCACTTCTACTACATCCACTTGTTCTTCTTCTTCCCTCTTGTCTCCTTCTTGCCCTTCTTCTGCCTACACTACTTCTTCTTCCTCCCCTTCTTTTTCTCCCCCTTTTTCCACTTCTTCTTCATCCCCTTTCCTTCCATTGCTTCTTCTTGCTCTCTTTTTCTCATTCTACCACTTCTTCTTCTTCTTCCTATTGTTCTCCTTCTTCTACTTGCGCTTCTTCCTTTTCTTCTCGTTCTTCCACTTCTTCCTCTTCCTCTTCCTCTTCTTCTCCTTTTGCCACCTCTTCTCCCATCTTCCGTTCTCCTTCTTCCACTTCTTCGTCTTCATCTGCTTTCATTCCACTACTTCCTCCTGTTCCTCTTATTCTCTCCTTCTACCACTTCTTCTACTTCTACTTGTTGTTCTTCTTCATTTTCGTCTCCTTCTTCGGCTTCTTCTGCTTACTCCTCTTCTTCTTCCATTTCTTCTCCTTCCACAACTTCTTCTTCTTTTCTTTCTGTCTTCTGCTTCCTCTTTTTCTCCATCCCCCACTTCTGTTGCTTCCCATTGTTGCTCTTGTTCACCTTCTTCCACTTCTACTACATCCACTTGTTGTTCTTCTTCCTTCTCTTCTCCTTCTTGCCCTTCTTCTGCCTACACTACTTCTTCTTCCTTCCCTTCTTCTTCACCTCCTTGTTCCACTTCTTCTTCATCCCCTTTCCTTCCATTGCTTCTTCTTCCTCCTCTTTTTATCATTCTTCCACTTCTTCTTCTTCTTCCTATTGTTCTCCTTCTTCCACTAGCACTTCTTCCTTTTCTTCTAATTCTTCCACTTCTTCTCCTTCCTCTTCTTCTCCTTCTGCCACCTTTTGTCCCTCCTCCCGTTCTCCTTCTTCCATTTCTTCTTTGATGAGGACACAGCTACAAACAAAGACAGTAAGGTGCTTGAAGGACTTGGGACACCTATGACAAGGGCAAGAGCAAGGAAAGCAAGAGAAGCTTTACAACAAGTGGTAGCAACAATTTTGGAAGTTGCACCTAATGAAAAGGACATAGAGGCAAAATTAATTCAATGCATGGTCATCATTGAAGATTCATGAAATAGAGGATGTTGCTGCAAAGTTATTTTAATCAAAGTTATTAATTAACTAAAGTGTAAAAAATATTGGTACTTTTGTGTTATTTGCCATGTTTTAAAAACAATTTATTTTAATTTTTCTTTTATTTTGGAATGTTAAATTTTAGTGGTTGTCTAGTTTTCCTTCAGTGTGGCTGTTGCCTTTTCATATGCACCAGTAGGGAGGTTATTTAATAAATAAGCCTCAATCAATGTTAGTAAATGGTGCATTTATTTCTTGGCTTTATGGGATTCCTATATGTATTGCATTTCAATGGAAATAGACAGACTTTGCTTTGGATAAAACTTTTCTTGAGAGAGTGTATCTCCTAGGTTCTTGGCTGAACCAAGCTTGAGACTTATCAAAGGCCTTCCACCCCTTGTGGCATCTTTGAGACTTATCTTCCTTCCTGGAAGTGGCATCTCCCCCAAAACCACCATCATCCCAAATTCTTACCTTTTTGTTTTCCATTCTAACAAATAGTCCTAATCTGTCTGTTCTGAATTCGAGGCAAGGGGAATTCACATCATTCTTCTTTATCTTCTTTCATTCCACTACTTCCTCCTATTCCTCTTATTCTCTCCTTCTACCACTTCTTCTACTTCTACTTGTTGTTCTTCTTCATTTTCATTTCCTTCTTTCGCTTCTTCTGCTTACACGCCTTGTTCTTCCTTTCCTTCGTCATATCCCTCTTTTTCTCCTTCTTCTGCTTCCACTTGCATTGCTAACTCTTGTTCTCCTTCTTCCACCTCTTCTCCATCATCCCGACTCCTTCAACTACTTCTTCTTCTTCCTCTTGTTCACATTCTTCCACCTCTACTACATCCACTTGTTCTTCTTCTTCCCTCTCTTCTCCTTCTTGCCCTTGTTCTGCCTACACTACTTCTTCTTCCTCCCCTTCTTCTTCTCCTCCTTGTTCCACTTCTTCATCCCCTTTCCTTCCATTGCTTCTTCTTCCTCCTCTTTCTCTCATTCTTCCACTTCTTCTTCTTCTACCTATTGTTCTCCTTCTTCCACTTGAATTTCTTCCTTTTCTTCTCGTTCTTCCGCTTCTTGTTCTTCCTCTTCTTCTCCTTCTGCCACCTCTTCTCCCTCCTCCCGTTCTCCTTCTTCCACTTCTTCTTCTTCATCTCCTTTCATTCCACTACTTCCTCCTATTCCTCTTATTCTCTCCTTCTACCACTTCTTCTACTTCTACTTGTTGTTCTTCTTCATTTTCGTCTCCCTCTTCCACTTCTTCTTCATCCTCTCCTTTCCTTTCTATTCTTCCTCTTCATCTCCTTCTTCTTCTTCCTTTCCTTCGTCATATCCCTCTTTTTCTCCTTCTTCTGCTTCCACTTGCATTTCTACCTCTTGTTCTCCTTCTTCCACTTCTTCTCCATCATCCCCACTCCTTCAACTACTTCTTCTTCTTACTCTTGTTCACCTTCTTCCACCTCTAGTACATCCACTTGTTCTTCTTCTTCCCCCTCTTCTCCTTCTTGTCCTTCTTCTGCCTACACTACTTCTTCTTCCTCCCCTTCTTCTTCTTCCACTTCTTCTTCTTAATCTCACCTCGTTCCACAACTTCTTCTTCCTCCTCTTGTTCACCTTCTTCAACTTCTTCACTTTCCACATCTTCTTCTTCTTCCTTTTCTTCTCCTTCTTCCACTTCTTCTAGTTACTCTCCTTCTTCTTCCTCTTCTTATCTTTCTTCCACTTCTCCTGCCTCCTCTTGTTCTCTTTCTTCCACTTCTTCTTCATCTTCTCCTTTCCTTTCTTTTCTTCCTCTTCTTCTCCTTCTTCTTCTTCCTCTTGTTCACCTTCTTCCACCTCTACTACATCCACTTGTTCTTCTTCTTCCCCCTCTTCTCCTTCTTGTCCTTCTTCTGCCTACACTACTTCTTCTTCCTCCCCTTCTTCTTCTCCTCCTTGTTCCACTTCTTCTTCATCCCCTTTCCTTCCATTGCTTCTTCTTCCTCCTTTTTCTCATTCTTCCACTTCTTCTTCTTCTTCCTATTGTTCACCTTCTTCCACTTGCACCTCTTCCTTTTCTTCTCGTTCTTCCACTTCTTCTTCTTCCTCATCTTCTCCTTCTGCCACCTCTTCTTCCTCATCCCGTTCTCCTTCTTCCACTTCTTGTTCTTCATCTCCTTTCATTCCATTACTTCCTCCTGTTCCTTTTATTCTCTCTTTGTACCACTTCTTCTACTTCTACTTGTTGTTCTTCTTCATTTTCGTCTCCTTCTTCCGTTTCTTCTACTTACACTTCTTCTTCCTCTTCTTCCATTTCTTCTCCTTCCACAACTTCTTCTTCTTTCCTTTCCGTCTTCTCCTTCCTCTTTTTCTCCATCCCCCACTTCTATTGCTTCCCATTGTTGCTCATCCTTTTCTTCTCCTTCCCCCATATCTAATGCTTACACTTCTTCTTCTTCTTCCTCTTCTCCTCCAGATTTGACTCTGTAAAACGTGAGTTATGAGTGAAAGGAAATTACGTTTCAGACAGCCAAGTACTGCACCCTAAAACCTTGAAGCAGTTTCCAAAACCTAGTCCTAACAACGAGCTCTGATACCAAATGATGTGAATTCCCCTTGCCACGAATTCAGAACGGACAGATTAGGACTATTTGTTAGAATGGAAAAACAAAAAGGTAAGAATTGGGGATGATGGTGGTTTTGGAGGAGACGCCAATTCCGGGAAGGAAGATAAGTCTCAAAGACGCCACAAGGGGTGGAAGGCCCTTGATAAGTCTCAAGCTTGGTTCAGCCAAGAACCTAGGAGATACACTCTCTAAAGAAAAGTTTTATCCAAAGCAAAAGTCCCTCTATTTCCATTGAAATTTAATACATATAGGAATTCCATAAAGCCAAGAAATAAATGCACCATTTACTAACATTGATTGAGGCTTATTTATTAAATAACCTCCCTACTAATGCGTATGAAAAGGCAACAGCCACACTGAAGGAAAACTAGACAACCACTAAAATTCAACACTCCAAAATAAAAGAAAAATTAAAATAAACTGTTTTTAAAGCATAGCAAATAACACAACAGTACCAACACTTTTTACAACTTTATTTAATTAAACCCACTTTTATTAAAATAAGTTTGCAGCAACATCCTCTATTTCATGAATCTTCAATGATGACCATGCATTGAATTAATTTTGCCTCTATGTCCTTTTCATTAGGTGCAGCTTGATGAGGACATGAAGGACAAAAAGCTTGAAGCACTTGACGGGCTTGGAGGACCCATGACAAGGGCAAGGACAAAGAGAGCTAAGGAAGCTTTGCAACAAGTGTTGACAGGCATTTTTCAAAGAGAGCCAAATCCTGCAGACTGTGGGGATAAAATTGTCAATTGCATCCTGTTTGAAGAGGGAGCTGAGCGGCCAACATCTCTATAATAATTTGGACTGATTCAGAAAATAGACTCTTGAGAGTGCTTCTTCCTGGGTTCTAAACAACCAAGGATTTTTCTTTGAGAATTATCAAAGGCCATCCATACCTTTGTGTGTGTATTCTCAGGCTTATCTTCCTCCTGGAAGTGTGACACCTCCTTTAACCATTTTCTATCTTGTTTCTTCAATTTTCTGTTTTGTTCATTGTTCCAATTGAAGTCAATTCTCACACAGAATTTCTGACCCGGCACGCTGTGTTTTTGTTTTGAAGTTCTGCATCTATTTTGGGTTTCCAATTAAGTGCTAAAATTGTGATTTAAATCTGCCCCAATTTTGCTTGATTTGTGCGTAACCTTTTATTGTGATAATTCTTAGTAATGAGCCAACGTTCTACACATTTTCAATCAATTTAACTTTGAAGCGTTTGTTGTAATTATTTCTATCAAGCGCTGATTGCCCTTTTCTGGTCAGAATTATATTCTTTTCAATTAGCAAACTGGGCGTCATTTGTCTTTTAACATGTGCTGGAAAATTTAATCAAAATTCTGCATTTGTTTGAAGCCGTCATTTCACGCTAAGTCTTTGATTCATTTTCCAATTGATTCCATGCTTCGTTGCTCAATGAATTCTTCCTTTCTTTGGTTCAAATTTTCATAAGGCAGCCAATACAATTCTTGGAGGTCCTTGTCTAGAGGATTCACGTCATTTGGTATCAGAGCTCCGGTTTCTAGGAATTGCAAGGTTGCTGTTCTGGGTAATTTCTGTTCTTAATTTTCATCATATCATAATATTACCTTATTGTTATTTCTTTGACTGAACCATTGCAAAAGTTAGGTCCTTAAAACAATTCTGAATTTTTTTTTAAAAAAAAATAGAAGTGAAAGAAAGCATGCAAAAATTGAGTTAAAAAAAAAATTGGGCTGAATGGTTCATGTTATTAGAAAAATTTTAAGCTCATTCTTCAGGTAATATTGTATTTGAATTGAGGAAGAAAATACTGCACCTTGTTAGTATACAATTCTGAATTTTGCTGCACCTATTGGCTTCATTTTAAGCCAAAATTTCAACCCTTTGTTGGTGTCAAAATTCTATTTGATGTCCTATTTGTTTGTGGTCTTCTTTGTGTTTCATTTGAGTCATTTTTGTTAGCTTTTCTTGAGTTATTTGGGCTGCACACAGGTTGGTGTTGTCTTTGAATTTATTCCCTTTTTGGTCTGTTAAGAACTTAAGGAGGAATAGAGAGGAAAAAGGCAAGAGAGTTTCATTATAGTAAAAGCCAATAATTTTTTTAGCGCAAACACTTGAGTGGGTGAGAACATTTTCAAACACCACATACATACTTTTTCTTGAGACATTTGACTTGTTTGTTTATCATGGAGGAAAGAAATAATAACAATGATCTTCAGCTTTAAATTGTTGCACTATCTCAGCATTTAGAGAGATTGATGAAGCAACAACAAGATGAGTTCCATGAGAGGTTGGATCAGTTGGAGAATAGAACCCCACCAGTAGGAGGAGGAGGAAGGCCAAATAGAAATGAAGGAAGAATAGAAGGAGTGAAGTTGAATGTGCCTCCTTTCAAGGGTAGGAGTGATCCTGAGGCATACTTGGAGTGGGAGTTAAAAATTGAGCATGTGTTCTCTTGCAACAATTATAGTGAGGAGCTAAAGGTGAGACTTGCAGCTGCTGAATTTTTAGATTATGCTTTGATTTGGTGGAACAAGTTGCAAAGGGAGAGGATTAGAGATGAAGACCCTATGGTGGACACTTGGACTGAAATGAAGAGGCTCATGAGGAAGCGGTACGTACCTTCTAGCTTCCATAGAGACTTAAAATTGAAACTTCAAAAATTGTCTCAAGGAAGCAAGGGAGTGGAGGAGTACTATAAGGAGATGGAGGTGCTTATCATCCAAGCAAAAATTGAAGAAGATCCTGAGGTAACTATGGCTCGCTTCCTTAGTGGTTTAAATCATGATATTAGAGATGTTGTTGAGTTGCAGGAATTTGTAGAAATGGAGGATCTGTTGCATAAGGCCATTCAGGTAGAACAACAGTTAAAAAGAAAAAGTGCAACGAGAAGGAGTTCTACCAATTTTAATAATTCCAATTGGAAGGATAGGAGGAAAGAAGGAGCTGCCTCATCTAGTAATACAACACCTTCTAGCCATGGAAAAGCCCCTCAAAAGAAAGATGATAATCCACCTAAAAAGACTAGAGAAGTGAAGTGTTTCAAGTGCTTGGGCATGGGTCATTATGCCTATGAGTGTCCCACAAGGAAGATTGTTCTTCTCAAAGATAATGGGGAATACACAAACCAATCAGAAGCTAGTGGTGGAGAAGAAGAGGAGAGTGATGGAGAATTGGCGGCTAATGAAGGAGAGTTGTACATGATTAGGAGACTGTTGGGAAGTCAAGTCAAGGCCGAAGATGCATCTCAAAGGGAGAACATCTTTCACGCAAGATGTTCAGTCAATGGTAATGTTTGTTTGGTAATTATTGATGGAGGGAGTTGTACCAATGTGGTGAGTTCAAGATTAGTGTCAAAGATGAACATGGACACTACACCACATCCTAGACCATATAAACTCCAATGGCTTAGTGAAGGAGAAGAAGTTAAAGTGAAACAGCAAGAGGTTCCTTTCTCCATTGGGAAGTATCAAGATAAGGTTTTATGTGATGTGGTTCCCATGGAGGCCAACCATATCCTTTTAGGGAGGCCGTGGCAATATGATACCAAAGCCATTCATGATGGTTTCACTAATAAAATTTCCTTTATGTATCAGGATAAAAAGGTGGTTCTCAAGCCTTTGTCTCCTAAAGAGGTATGTGAGGATCAATTAAAAATGAGAGAAAAGTTAGCAAATGAGAGAAAGAGTGAAACACCTGAGAGGAAAAAGAGTGAAACACCTGAAAGAAAAAAGAGAGAAAAGAATAAGAGTGAAACACTTGAGGGCAAGCAGCTGTGTTTAGCAAGAGAAAGGGAGGTAAGGAGGGTGCTTTGCGCAAGACAGCCCCTCTATTTATTGCTTTGTCAAAATCAAATTTTGTATGTTAACCAGTTTGACAAGTTTGAATTGCCTTCTTGTATTGAGTCTCTTTTGCAGGATTTTGAGGATGTGTTCCAGCAAATGTACCTGATGGCTTGCCACCTTTGAGGGGAATTGAGCATCACATTGATCTCATTCCATGAGCTTCTTTGCCCAATCGTCTAGCTTATAGGAGCAACCCACAGGAGACCAAAGAGATCGAAAGGCAAGTTACTGAGCTCATGAGCAAAGGGTGGGTAAGAGACAGCATGAGTCCATGTGCTGTACCTGTGATTCTCGTACCCAAGAAGGATGGCTCATGGAGGATGTGTTCTGATTGTAGAGCCATAAACAACATCACCATCAAATATAGACATCCAATTCCCAGGTTAGATGATCTTCTTGATGAACTATATGGTGCATGTGTGTTTTCTAAAATTGATCTGAAAAGTGGCTATAATCAGATTAGGATTAGAGAAGGAGATGAATGGAAAACTGCTTTTAAGACTAAATATGGATTGTATGAGTGGCTGGTTATGCCCTTTGGTTTGACAAATGCACCTAGTACTTTCATGAGATTAATGAATCATGTCTTAAGAGAGTTTATTCGAAAATTTGTTGTGGTGTACTTTGATGATATTCTGATCTATAGCACTAGTCTTGAATTGCATGTTGAACATTTGCGGGCTATTATGAATGTGCTTAGAAAAGAACAATTGTATGCCAATTTGGACAAATGCATTTTTTGTACTGATCATGTAGTATTCCTAGGCTTTGTTGTTAATGCTAAAGGGGTACAGGTTGATGTGGAAAAGGTTAAGGCCATCCAAGAATGGCCTACACCTAAAACCGTGAGTGAGGTGAGGGGATTTCATGGTTTAGCAAGTTTCTACAGGAGATTTGTTAAAGATTTTAGTACTGTGGCTGCACTTCTAAATGAAATTGTTAAAAAAAATGTGGGTTTTAAATGGGGAGAGAAACAAGAAGAGGCCTTTGCTGCCCTTAAGCATAAGCTTGTTAATGCACCTATTCTTGCCATGCCTAATTTTGCAAAATCATTTGAAATTGAATGTGATGCATCAAATGTGGGTATTGGGGCTGTTTTATTGCAAGATGGTCATCCAATTGCTTATTTCAGTGAAAAGTTAAGTGGGGCTGCCCTTAACTATTCTACTTATGATAAGGAATTATATGCGTTGGTGAGGGCTTTAAAAACATGGCAGCATTATCTGTTACCCAAGGAATTTGTCATTCATAGCGACCATGAGTCTTTAAAATATTTAAACGGTCAAGGTAAGCTTAATAAGAGGCATGCTAAGTGGGTAGAATTTTTAGAACAATTTCCATATGTTATCAAGCATAAAAAGGGAAAAGGGAACGTAGTGGCTGATGTGCTTTCTAGGAGGCATGCATTACTTTCTATGCTTGAGAATAAATTGTTTGGTCTTGAATCTTTGAAAGATATGTATAAACATGATGTGGATTTTGCTGAAATATTTGCTGCATGTGAAAAGCTTTCTAAAAATGGATATTATAGGCATAATGGATTTTTGTTTAAAGCCAATAAATTGTGTGTGCCTAAATGTCCCATTAGAGAGTTGCTTGTAAGTGAATCACATGAGGGGGGTTTGATGGGTCATTTTGGGGTTCAAAAGACTTTGGAAATTTTGCAAGAGCATTTCTCTTGGCCTCATATGAAGCATGATGTGCATAAGTATTGTGATCACTGCATTGTTTGTAAAAAAGCTAAATCTAAGGTTAAGCCTCAAGGGTTGTATACTCCTTTGCCTGTTCCAAAATATCCTTGGACTGACATTTCTATGGATTTTGTTTTAGGGCTGCCTAGAACAAAGAATGTAAAGGATTCTGTGTTTGTTGTTGTTGACAGGTTTTCCAAGATGACACACTTTGTACCTTGCACCATTGTTGCTCTTCCTCTTCTTGTCCTTCTACATGTTCCAATTCTTCTTCTTCATCTCACCTCCTTCCACTACTTCTTGTTCACCTTCTTTCACTTTTCACATCTTCTTCTGCTTCCTTTTCTTCTCCTTTTTCCACTTCTTCTAGTTACTCTCCTTCTTCTTCCTCTTCTTATCTTTCTTCTCCTTCTTCTTCTCCTCCTTGTTCCACTTCTTCTTCATCCCCTTTCCTTCCATTACTTCTTCTTCCTCCTCTTTTTCTCATATTTCCACTTCTTCTTCTTCTTCCTATTGTTCTCCTTCTTCCACTTACACTTCTTCCTTTTCTTCTCGTTCTTCCACTTCTTCTCCTTCTTCCACCTCTTCCTCCTCCTCCCGTTCTCCTGCTTCCACTTCTTCTTCTTCATCTCCTTTCATTCGACTACTTCCTCCTATTCCGCTTATTCTCTCCTTCTACCACTTCTTCTACTTCTACTTGTTGTTCTTCTTCATTTTCGTCTCCTTCTTCCGTTTCTTCTACTTACACTTCTTCTTCCTCTTCTTCCATTTCTTCTCCTTCCACAACTTCTTCTTCTTTCCTTTCCGTCTTCTCCTTCCTCTTTTTCTCCATCCCCCACTTCTATTGCTTCCCATTGTTGCTCATCCTTTTCTTCTCCTTCCCCCATATCTAATGCTTACACTTCTTCTTCTTCTTCCTCTTCTCCTCCAGATTCGACTTTTTCTGCTTCTTCTTCCCTTCCCTTCCCCTCCTTCTTCCTTTTCCTCCTTTTATCCTTGTTCCAATTCTTCTTCTTCATCTCACCTCCTTCCACTACTTCTTCTTCCTCCTCTTGTTCACCTACTTCACTTCTTCACTTTCCACATCTTCTTCTTCTTCCTTTTCTTCTCCTTCTTCCACTTCTTCTAGTTACTCTCCTTATTCTTCCTCATCTTATCTTTCTTCCACTTCTCCTGCCTCCTCTTGTTCTCTTTCTTCCGCTACTTCTTCATCCTCTCCTTTTGCTTTCTTTTCTTCCTCTTCATCTCCTTCTTCTTCTTCCTTTCCTCGTCATATCCCTCTTTTTCTCCTTCTTCTGCTTCCACTTGCATTTCTACCTCTTGTTCCCCTTCTTCCACTTCTTCTCCATCATCCCCACTCCTTCAACTACTTCTTCTTCTTCCTCTTGTTCACCTTCTTCCACTTCTACTACATCCACTTGTTGTTCTTCTTCCTTCTCTTCTCCTTTTTGCCCTTCTTCTGCCTACACTACTTCTTCTTCCTCCCCTTCTTCTTCTCTTCCTTTTTCCACTTCTTCTTCATCCCCTTTCCTTCCATTGCTTCTTCTTTCTCCTCTTTTTCTCATTCTTCCACTTCTTATTCTTCTTCCTATTGTTCTCCTTCTTCCACTTGCACTTCTTCTTTTCTTCTTGTTCTTCCACTTCTACTTCTTCCTCTTCTTCTCCTTCTGCCACCTCTTCTCCCTCCTCCCGTTCTCCTTGTTCAACTTCATCTCCTTTCATTCCACTACTTCCTCCTATTCCTCTTATTCTCTCCTTTTACCACTTCTTCTACTTCTACTTGTTGTTCTTCTTCATTTTCGTCTCCTTCTTCCGCTTCCTCTACTTACACTTCCTCTTCTTCCTCTTCTTCCATTTCTTCTCCTTCGACAACTTCTTCTTTCCTTTCTGTCTTCTCCTTCCTCTTTTTCTCCATCCGCCACTTCTGTTGGTTCCCATTGTTGCTCTTCTTCTTCTTCTCCTTCCCCCAAATCTTATGCTTACACTTCTTCTTCTTCTTCCTCTTCTCCTTCAGCTTCCACTTCTTCTGCTTCTTCTTCCCTTCCCCTCCCCTCCTTCTTCCTTTTCCCCCTTTTCTCCTTGTTCCAAGTCTACTTCTTCATCTCACGTCCTTCCACTAATTCTTCTTCTTCCTCTTGTTCACCTTCTTCCACTTCTACTACATCCACTTGTTCTTCTTCTTACTTCTCTTCCCCTTCTTGCCCTTCTTCTGTCTACACTACTTCTTCTTCCTCCCCTTCTTCTTCTCTTCCTTGTTCCACTTCGTCTTCATCCCCTTTCCTTCCATTGCTTATTGTTTCTCCTCTTTTTCTCATTCTTCCACTTCTTATTCTTCTTCCTATTGTTCTCCTTCTTCCACTTGCACTTCTTCCTCTTCTTCTCATTCTTCCACTTCTTCTTCTGCCTCTTCTTCTCCTTCTACCACCTCTTCTCACTCCTCCCGTTCTCCTACTTCCCCTTCTTCTTCTTCATCTCCTTTCATTCCACTACTTCCTCCTATTCCTCTTATTCTCTCCTTCCACCACTTCTTCTACTTCTACTTGTTGCTCTTCATCATTTTCGTCTCCTTCTTCCGCTTCTTCTGCTTACACTTCTTCTTCTTCCTCTTCATCCATTTCTTCTCCTTCCACAACTTCTTCTTCTTTCCTTTCCGTCTTCTCCTTCCTCTTTTTCTCCATCCCCCACTTCTATTGCTTCCCATTGTTGCTCATCCTCTTCTTCTCCTTCCCCTATATCTAATGCTTACACTTCTTCTTCTTCTTCCTCTTCTCCTCCAGATTCGACTTTTTCTGCTTCTTCTTCCCTTCCCTTCCCCTCCTTCTTCCTTTTCCTCCTTTTATCCTTGTTCCAATTCTTCTTCTTCATCTCACCTCCTTCCACTACTTCTTCTTCCTCCTCTTGTTCACCTACTTCACTTCTTCACTTTCCACATCTTCTTCTTCTTCCTTTTCTTCTCCTTCTTCCACTTCTTCTAGTTACTCTCCTTATTCTTCCTCTTCTTATCTTTCTTCCACTTCTCCTGCCTCCTCTTGTTCTCTTTCTTCCGCTACTTCTTCATCCTCTCCTTTTGCTTTCTTTTCTTCCTCTTCATCTCCTTCTTCTTCTTCCTTTCCTCGTCTTATCCCTCTTTTTCTCCTTCTTTTGCTTCCACTTACATTTCTACCTCTTGTTCCCCTTCTTCCACTTCTTCTCCATCATCCCCACTCCTTCAACTACTTCTTCTTCTTCCTCTTGTTCACCTTCTTCCACTTCTACTACATCCACTTGTTCTTCTTCTTACTTCTCTTCTCCTTCTTGCCCTTCTTCTGCCTACACTACTTCTTCTTCCTCCCCTTCTTCTTCTCTTCCTTGTTCCACTTCGTCTTCATCCCCTTTCCTTCCATTGCTTATTGTTTCTCCTCTTTTTCTCATTCTTCCACTTCTTATTCTTCTTCCTATTGTTCTCCTTCTTCCACTTGCAATTCTTCCTCTTCTTCTCATTCTTCCACTTCTTCTTCTCCCTCTTCTTCTCCTTCTACCACCTCTTCTCACTCCTCCCGTTCTCATTCTTCCACTTCTTCTTCTTCATCTCCTTCCATTCCACTACTTCCTCCTATTCCTCTTATTCTCTCCTTCTACCACTTCTTCTATTTCTACTTGTTGTTTTTCATCATTTTCGTCTCCTTGTTCCGCTTCTTCTACTTAGACTTCTTCTTCTTCCTCTTCATCCATTTCTTGTCCTTCCATAACTTCTTCTTTCCTTTCCGTCTTCTCCTTCCTCTTTGTCTCCATCCCCCACTTCTGTTGCTTCCCATTGTTGCTCTTCCTCTTCTTCTCCTTCCCGCAAATCTTTTGCTTACACTTCTTCTTCTTCTTCGTCTTCTCCTACAGCTTCCACTTCTTCTGCTTCTTCTTCCTTTCCCTTCCCCTCCTTCTTCCTTTTCCTCCTTTTCTCCGTGTTCCAATTCTTCTTCTTCATCTCACCTCCTTCCACTACTTCTTCTTCTTCCTCTTGTTCACCTTCTTCCACTTCTACTACATCCACTTGTTCTTCTTCTTCCTTCTCTTCTCCTTCTTGCCCTTCTTCTGCCTACACTACTTCTTCTTCCTCCCCTTCTTCTTCTCTTCCTTGTTCCACTTCGTCTTCATCCCCTTTCCATCCATTGCTTCTTCTTTCTCCTGTTTTTCTCATTCTTCCACTTCTTATTCTTCTTCCTATTGTTCTCCTTCTTGCACTTGCACTTTTTCCTCTTCTTCTCATTCTTCCACTTCTTCTTCTGCCTCTTCTTCTGCTTCTACCACCTCTTCTCACTCCTCCCGTTCTCCTTCTTCCACTTCTTCTTCATCTCCTTTCATTCCACTACTTCCTCCTATTCCTCTTATTCTCTCCTTCTACCACTTCTTCTACTTCTACTTGTTGTTCTTCATCATTTCCGTCTTCTCCTTCCTCTTTTTCTCCATCCCCCACTTCTGTTGCTTCCCATTGTTGCTCTTCCTCGTCTTCTCCCTCCCCCAGATCTTATGCTTACACTTCTTCTTCTTCTTCCTTTTCTCCTTCAGCTTCCACTTCTTCTGCTTCTTCTTCCCTTCCCCTCCCCTCTTTCTTCCTTTTCCTCCTTTTCTCCTTGTTCCAAGTCATCTTCTTCATCTCACCTCCTTCCACTACTTCTTCTTCTTCCTCTTGTTCACCTTCTTCCACTTCTACTACATCCACTTGTTCTGCTTCTTCCTTCTCTTCTCCTTCTTGCCCTTCTTCTGCCTACACTACTTCTTCTTCCTCCCCTTCTTCTTCTCTTCCTTGTTCCACTTCGTCTTCATCCCCTTTCCTTCCATTGCTTCTTATTTCTCCTCTTTTTCTAATTCTTCCACTTCTTATTCTTGTTCCTATTGTTCTCCTTCTTCCACTTGCACTTCTTCCTTTTCTTCTCGTTCTTCCACTCCTTCTTCTTCCTCTTCTTCTCATTCTGCTACCTCGTCTCCCTCCTCCCTTTCTCCTTCTTCAACTTCTTCTACTTCATCTCCTTTCATTCCACTACTTCCTCCTATTCGTCTTATTCTCTCCTTTTACCACTTCTTCTACTTCTACTTGTTGTTCTTCTTCGTTTTCGTCTCCTTCTTCCGCTTCTTCTGCTTACACTTCTTCTTCTTCCTCTTCTTCCATTTCTTGTCCTTCCATAACTTCTTCTTTCCTTTCCGTCTTCTCCTTCCTCTTTTTCTCCATCCCCCACTTCTGTTGCTTCCCATTGTTGCTCTTCCTCTTCTTCTCCTTCCCCCAAATCTTATGCTTACACTTCTTCTTCTTCTTCGTCTTCTCCTGCAGCTTCCACTTCTTCTGCTTCTTCTTCCCTTCCCTTCCCCTCCTTCTTCCTTTTCCTCCTTTTCTCCTTGTTCCAATTCTTCTTCTTCATCTCACCTCCTTCCACTACTTCTTCTTCCTCCTCTTGTTCACCTTATTCAACTTCTTCACTTTCCACATCTTCTTCTTCTTCCTTTTCTTCTCCTTCTTCCACTTCTTCTAGTTACTCTACTTCTTCTTCCTCTTCTTATCTTTCTTCCACTTCTCCTTCCTCCTGTTGTTCTCTTTCTTCCGCAACTTCTTCATCCTCTCCTTTCCTTTCTTTTCTTCCTCTTCATCTCCTTATTCTTCTTCCTTTCCGTTGTCATATACCTCTTTTTCTCCTTCTTCGGCTTTCACTTGCATTTCTACCTCTTGTTCTCCTTCTTCGACTTCTTCTCCATCATCCCCACTCCTTCAACTACTTCTTCTTCTTCCTCTTGTTCACCTTCTTCCACTTCTACTACATCCACTTGTTCTTCTTCTTCCCTCTCTTCTCCTTCTTGCCCGTCTTCTGCCTACACTACTTCTCCTTCCTCCCCTTCTTCTTCTCCTCCTTGGTCCACTTCTTCTTCATCCCCTTTCCTTCCATTGCTTCTTCTTCCTCCTCTTTTTCTCATTCTTCCACTTCTTCTTCTTCTCCCTATTGTTCTCCCTCTTCCACTTGCACTTCTTCCTTTTCTTCTCATTCTTCCAATTCTTCTTCTGCCTCTTCTTCTCCTTCTACCACCTCTTCTCACTCCTCCCGTTCTCCTTCTTCCACTTCTTCTTCTTCATCTCCTTTCATTCGACTACTTCCTCCTATTCCTCTTATTCTCTCCTTCTACAACTTTTTCTACTTCTACTTGTTGTTCTTCTTCATTTTCATCTCCTTCTTCCGCTTCTTTTGCTTACACTTCTTCTTCCTCTTCTTCCATTTCTTCTCCTTCCACAACTTCTTCTTCTTTCCTTTCCGTCTTCTCCTTCCTGTTTTTCTCCATCCCCCACTTCTGTTGCTTCCCATTGTTGCTCCTCCCCTTCTTCTCCTTCCCCCAAATCTTATGCTTACACTTCTTCTTCTTCTTCCTCTTTTCCTCTAGATTCCACTTCTTCTGCTTCTTCTTCCCTTCCCTTCCCTTCCCCTCCTGCTTCCTTTTCCTCCTTTCTCCTTGTTCCAATTCTTCTTCTTCGTCTCACGTCCTTCCACTACTTCTTCTTCCTCCTCTTGTTCACCTTCTTTCACTTTCCATATCTTCTTTTGCTTCTTTTTCTTCTCCTTTTTCCACTTCTTCTAGTTACTCTCCTTCTTGTTCCTCTTCTTATCTTTCTTCCCCTTCTTCTTCTGCTCCTTGTTCCACTTCTTCTTCATCCCCTTTCCTTCCATTGCTTCTTCTTCCTCCTCTTTTTCTCATTCTTCCTATTGTTCTCCTCCTTCAACTTGCACTTCTTCATTTTCTTCTCGTTCTTCCACTTCTTCTTCTTCCTCTTCTTCTCCTTCTGCCACCTCTTCTTCCTCCTCCCGTTCTCCTTCTTCCACTTCTTCTTCTTCATCTCCTTTCATTCCACTACTTCCTCCTATTCCTCTTATTCTCTCCTTCTACCACTTCTTCTACTTCTACTTGTTTTTCTTCTTCATTTTCGTCTCCTTCTTCCGCTACTTCTGCTTACACTTCTTCTTCTTCCTCTTCTTCCATTTCTTCCCCTTCCACAACTTCTTCTTCTTTCCTTTCCGTCTTGTCCTTCCTCTTTTTCTCCATCCCCCACTTCTGTTCTTCCCATTGTTGCTCTTCCTCTCTCCTCCTTCCCCCAAATCTTACGCACACACTTCTTCTTCTTCTTCATCTCACCTCCTTCCACTACTTCTTCTTCCTCCTCTTGTTCACCTTCTTCAACTTCTTCACTTTCCACATCTTCTTCTTCTTCCTTTTGTTCTCCTTCTTCCACTTCTTCTAGTTACTCTCCTTCTTCTTCCTCTTCTTATCTTTCTTCCACTTCTCCTTCCTCCTCTTCTTCTCTTTCTTCTGTAACTTCTTCATCCTCTCCTTTCCTTTCTTTTCTTCCTCTTCATCTCCTTGTTCTTCCTCCTTTCCTTCGTCATATACCTCTTTTTCTCCTTCTTCGGCTTTCACTTGCATTTCTACCTCTTGTTCTCCTTCTTCGACTTCTTCTCCATCATCCCCACTCCTTCAACTACTTCTTCTTCTTCCTCTTGTTCACCTTCTTCCACTTCTACTACATCCACTTGTTCTTCTTCTTCCCTCTCTTCTCCTTCTTGCCCGTCTTCTACCTACACTACTTCTCCTTCCTCCCCTTCTTCTTCTCCTTCTTGTTCCACTTCTTCTTCATCCCCATTCCTTCCATTGCTTCTTCTTCCTCCTATTTTTCTCATTCTTCCACTTCTTCTTCTTCTTCCTATTGTTCTCCCTCTTCCACTTGCACTTCTTCCTTTTCTTCTCGCTCTTCCAATTCTTCTTCTGCCTCTTCTTCTCCTTCTACTACCTCTTCTCACTTCTCCCATTCTCCTTCTTCCACTTCTTCTTCTTCATCTCCTTTCATTCCACTACTTCCTCCTATTCCTCTTATTCTCTCCTTCTACCACTTCTTCTACTTCTACTTGTTGTTCTTGTTCATTTTCGTCTCCTTCTTCCGCTTCTTCTACTAACACTTCTTCTTCTTCTGCTTCGTCCATTTCTTCTCCTTCCACAACTTCTTCTTCTTTCCTTTCCGTCTTCTCTTTCCTCTTTTTTTCCATCCCCTACTTCTGTTGCTTCCCACTGTTACTCTTCCTCTTCTTCTCCATCCCCCAAATCTTATGCTTACACTTCTTCTTCTTCTTCGTCTTCTCCTGCAGCTTCCACTTCTTCTGCTTCTTCTTCCCTTCCCTTGCCCTCCTTCTTCCTTTTCCTCTTTTTCTCCTTGTTCCAAGTCTTCTTCTTCATCTAACCTCCTTCCACTACCTCTTCTTCCTCCTCTTGTTCACCTTCTTCAACTTCTCACTTTCCACATCTTCTTCTTCTTCCTTTTCTTCTCCTTCTTCCACTTCTTCTAGTTACTCCCCTGCTTGTTCCTCTTCTTATCTTTCTTCCACTTCTCCTACCTCCTCTTGTTCTCTTTCTTCCACTTCTTCTTCATGCTCTCCTTTCCTTTCTTTTCTTCCTCTTCATCTCCTTCTTCTTCTTCCTTTCCTTCGTGATATCCCTCTTTTTCTCCTTCTTCTGCTTCCACTTGCATTTCTACCTCTTGTCTCCTTCTTCCACGTCTTCTCCATCATCCCCACTCCTTCAACTACTTCTTCTTCTTCATCTTGTTCACCTTCTTCCACTTCTACTACTGATGTGACCATGCCTAGCCAAGGACCTATCACTAGGGCCATGGCTAGAAGGATTGAAGAAGACCTAGCCCTTGCAGGCAAAGGAAGACTTCACCTCCTATGGAGAGTGAAGATATTAGGCTAGGACTTTAGTTAATAAAATGTAATTTTCCTTTATTTTAATTTTGAGAAGCATTAAGAATTTAATTTGGGACATGTATTTAGTCCATTTTTTATTTTTAGGAGGTGTCTTAGGAATTTAGAAGGTGGATTTAGCTTTTTGGGTCTTTATGAAGGAAATAAGGGGTAGCCTTGATATCTACACCCCTCTTTTCTACATAAACCCCCTAAGCTAATAAGAAGGAATCTTGGCCCTTGGTTTGAGAAACTTGGGCACCAAGTTTGATGATCTAAGGAGGGAATTGTTTCTCAATTCTCCTCCCTTAGATCTCTCCTTTTAATCCTAGCCCTTCATTTTTAGGTTATCTTGTTCAAGAGGTTAGCTACCTCTATAAATAGGAGCTCCTCCCTCACTTGTATTTTTTACACTTGAATTTAATCCTAGAGACCATATTGGTTGAGGTTTTTACCTTTGAGTGTCCCCCTTTCTCCTTTGTGAGAGCTTCTAAGAGTTATCAAGGGACCCCTCCCTTGTGGCCTCTCCTCTTTGGCTTATCAAACCTAGTATTTGTGGCGCCTCACCCCATTCCTTTCCTCTCCATAAATCCATTTACCTTCCAAGTGACTTTAGAAAGGATCCTTTGGGCACGTGATCATCAAAGATCACATGAAGTGGTATCTAGAGCCACTTTCTAAAGGTCATGTTCTTTCTCAATTTTTTTTTGCTTTGTTGTTTATTTCTTTGATCTCTTTATTTTAAAGTCCTTCATTTTTTGTCATCTCTATTTCCTTTATTGTCTAGTAGTATAGTTTTTTATTCTTGCTATTATATGCGCTTTTGTTTTCTATCTATGCGCCTATTTTCCATTTAATTTGATGCGATTTTATTTGTCGCTTTCTTTGCATTCGTGTTCAAGTTGCTTAATTTTCCCTTGGTTTTTTATGTTAAAGTGTGCCTAAGAAGTTGTGACCATTAAACCCACATGGTTGAGGATTTTTCCACACCATTGTGGTAATCAACTTTGGCCACTTTGTTGTGCCTTTTGTTTTGAGTCTCTTGCTGAAATTTTTGCTCTATTTTTAGGTGTGTTATTTTTTCTTAATCTTGTGTTTTGTCAAATACTAGTCATGTTAGTTTCCTATTTTGTCTCATTTAAATTCCATAGGTTTTAGCCTCTTAAAATTTTTACAAAAAAGCTTACAAAAACATTTTGAATTGAGCTCCTAAGAGGTGAACCTCTTATTGAGTCTCTTAAGTCTTTTATGCTTTTAGTTCAAGCATATTAATCTCTTTGTTGTTCTTAAATATTTGCTCAATTCAATCTTTATATGTTTCTTGTTTTATGTTGAATTATTAGTAGCTTTCCACTTGGTTTACCTTCACTATTGGTGCCTCTTTATGGAATTTTAGCTTGGATGAATTGTGTTATTAATTTGAGCAATCAATTTACTTCAAAATCAGCCCTAAATCATTCCTTAAGCACCATTAGTTCAGTGGTATTTGGAACTACTAAGTTGTTTTGCCTTTAGTTGCATGCATTGCTTGAAAATTGTGTGACCTTACTTTGTGCTTATTCACTTAAGCGTTATTATTTCAAGCATCCTCATTAAAATTTCAATTCAACAAGCTATTAGGTGCAGCAAAAAGATTAGAAAAAGTTAAAAAAAAATAGAAAAAGTTCAAGTTAAAAAAAAAAGAAGAAGATAAAGAACTCAAAGGAAAGACAAATTTGAAGTTGTGTACCTAATAGTAGAAACATTTGATATGAGGAATCAATTGTGATTCAAAAAAAATTACTTGAGTAAGCTTTTTAGTTTTGGTCACTTAAATTTTATTAAGTGTGCAACTATTGGTTTCATTTTTTTTGTTTGAGTCTTTTTTCATCTCTACTCTTAGAGCTAATCTAGGAAAGTTATTTGTGTGCTACCTTCCTTTGTGAGCCTTATGTTTTCTTGCTTGTCTTTTTTACTTCTTTGAGTTTGTCATTGTTTAATCTATCCACTTGGATTTGTGAACCTTGTTTTGTTATTCACCTTTGTTTGTTGTCTTGTGTTGTATTCGGCCTTGGTAAGGAAAGGTTGGGAAAGGTTCCATATATAAAATTTTGGCAAGTCCAAACAAGAGGAAACAAGGGTAGCATTCTTGGGGTGAGTTGATGCAACTCAAAGGGGCTTGATCAAAAGGAGACAAACACCAAAAAGCTTGGAGTGAAGACTTTGTTTTATTTTTTTTATTCTTTGTATTGTGTATACTTAAGTTTAGATTGGGAGTTTGAGTGCCCTTAAGGCCCTCCCTTGGTTTGTAATAATTTTGGTTAATTTTAGCGTAGTTCCTCGTTAATTAGGTGAAGAAGGGAGAAGTGGTACACTTCCTTCAACACCTTAGGAGCACGATTAGAGCCCTTTCTCTTTTACATTCTTGCACTTTTATTTTATTTTATGTTATTTTGAAAAAACGTGTAGAGGCTAAGAGTTCCAAAGACTCATCAAGCCACCTTAGGTGAGAAAAAAAAAGAGAGGAGTGTTGCTTGAAAAAAAAAAGTTTTTGGCCTACCCTTTAGTTTTTAGCATCCAAGCACCATGACTTCCCACACACATTCTAGTGCACATAGTTGTTCATCAAGTAAGAGTGTCAACCAAAGAAGACCTTCTAAGGGAGACACTCTTGAAAACCTTAACTTAGAATTTAGGGAATGGATGGCTAAAGAACAAGAAAGGAGAGAAGAAAAAGAGAGAAAAAAAGAAATAAAAGAAAAGGAAAAACAAAAAGAGAAGGAAGAGTTAAAAAAAGAGATGTTGGAAATGAGAAAAGAGAAAAAAGAGCGAGAAGAGAGAAGGCAAAGAGAGAGAAGAGAGGATGAAGAAAGGAGAAGAAGGAAAGAACTAGAAAGAAAAAGAGAAAAAGAGGAAGAAGAGAGAAGGAGAGGAGAAGAGAGTAAGAGGAGAGATGGGAGGGAGAGTGACAGAAAAAATAAAGGAATTCTCATAAGATCCCTATCTAGGCATTTTAGCTCTAGTGAAGAAGAATACTATAGAAATCAACATAAGCATCACTCTCATTCATCATACAATCATCATTCTCCTCAAGAGAACATAAATCATGCTAGGGAACCAAAGGTAGACCTACCCCATTTTCATGGTAGGGAAGATGTTGAGACTTACCTAGATTGGGAAGTCAAAGTGGAACAACTCTTTCGATGCTATGAAATTAGGGAAGAAAGGAAAGTACCTTTGGCCTCCCTTAGTTTTCAAGGTTCTGCTTTGCATTGGTGGGATGGGTTAGTCAAGGATAGGGCCCGTAAACAAAGGCCTGACATTCGCTACTGGAATGATTTAAAAACTTGTTTGCGAAGAAGGCACATTCCTTCATATTATGAGAGGGATATTTTGGATAGGCTCCAAAGACTTAGGCAACATAACCTAAGTATTGAGGAGTATAGACAAAAGATGGAGCTTCTCATACTAAGGGCCAATATCATTGAGGAACCCAATGCCACCCTTGCTAGGTTTTTGTGTGGATTAAGCTCTGACATTAGAGATAAGGTAGAGCTTCTTTCATACTCAAACCTTGATGAGTTGGTAGAACTTTGTGTAAGAGCTGAGAATCAACTCAAGAGAAAAAGCTTTAAAAAGATTCTCCCTCTTACTCAAAGAGAAACCAACTTAAGGGAAACTCTTTCAAGGGTTTTCCCAAAGAGGAACCCAAGCATTTTCAAGATACAAAAGCACCTCATGTAGAGAGAAAACCCCCTACTACTAAGCCTACTGAAAGGCAAAGTAGTATCAAATGCTTCAAATGTCTTGGGAGAGGCCACATTGCCTCTCAATGCTACAAGAAAACCATGATCATGAGGGGAAAAGACATTTGTAGTGAGAATAGCTCATCTTCCTCCTCTAGTGAGAGTGAGGAAGAAGGGGGACATACTTTTGAACAAGAGTGTGAGGAAGCTTTTCCTTATGAGGGGGACCTCCTTATGGTTCAAAGGCTTCTTGGAAGCCAACCTCTAGAGCTTGGCCAGTCACAAAGAGAGAACATCTTCCATACAAGATGTAAAGTAAATGACAAAGTATGTTCTCTCCTTGTTGATAGTGGCTCCTGTTGTAATTGTTGTAGCTCTAGGTTGGTTGAAAAGCTAGCCTTGACTACCATGCCCCATCCCAAACCTTACAAATTGCAATGGCTCAATGAGCAAGGGGAGATGGTAGTCAATGAACAAGTTATGGTTCCAATTTCCATAGGATCTTATAATGATGAAATTCTTTGTGACATAGTTCCTATGGAGGCTGGTCATATCCTGTTGGGAAGACCATGGCAATTTGACAAAAAAGCTATTCACCATGGTCACTCCAACCAAATAATTCTCACCCATAATGAAAAACGCTTCAAATTGTATCCTTTGTCACCTTCTCAAGTGGTTGAAGATCAATTTGCGATGAAAAAGAAAAGAGTTGAGGAAAAACAAAAACAAAAAAAAATACAACAAGCTTTACCCTTAAAGCTTGAAAAGGGTAAAGAGAGAGAGTCGGAAGGTGATGCCCCTTCAAAAGGGAATATTAGTAAAAGGAGCCTATTTGCTACTAAACGTGATTTAAAATAAGCTCGTTTGATTAACAAACCCTTTTATCTCCTCTTTTGCAAAGAAGCATCAAATCCTTCTCCCATTTTGCATTCTTCTGCTGAGAGCACTGCCACAACCCATGCACATGAGCACCTTCCTCAAGGGGTTCAAGATATTTTAAAAGAATTTGATGAGATATTCCCTAATGAGGTTTCGAAAGGACTTCCTCCCATTAGGGGTATAGAACATGAAATTGATTTGGTGCCTGGCGCAAGTCTACCTAATAGACCTGCCTATAGGACCAACCCCATGGAGACCCAAGAGATTGAGTCTCAAGTGAATGAGCTGTTGGAGAAGGCTTGGGTTCAAAAGAGCCTAAGCCCTTGTGCTGTGCCAGTCTTGTTGGTGCCCAAGAAGAATGGCCAATGGAGGATGTGTGTTGATTGTCGTGCAATCAACAACATCACCATCAAATATAGGCACCCAATCCCCCGTCTTGATGACATGTTGGATGAATTGCATGGGGCAAAAATATTTTCAAAAATAGATCTTAGAAGTGGTTATCACCAAATAAGGATCAAAGAGGGTGATGAGTGGAAAACTGCTTTTAAGACTAAATTTGGTCTTTATGAGTGGTTGGTTATGCCTTTTGGGCTAACTAATGCCCCAAGCACATTAATGCGCTTAATGAATCATGTACTAAGGGATTGCCTTGGTAAATTTTGTGTAGTTTACTTTGATGACATTTTAGTTTACTCTAGGAACCTAGATGATCATTTAGGACATCTAAGGCATGTTTTTTCTCTTCTTAGGAGTAATCATCTTTTTGGTAACTTAGAAAAATGCACTTTTTGTGTAGATAGTGTAGTTTTCCTAGGTTTTGTAGTTAGCACAAAAGGGGTTCATGTTGACCCCGAAAAGATAAAAGCTATTCAAGAATGGCCCACCCCAAAGAGTGTGACAGAGATCAAAAGCTTTCATGGTCTCGTTGGATTTTATAGGCGCTTTGTGCCTAATTTCTCCACGCTCTTCGCACCAATAAATGATTTGGTGAAAAAGGAAGTTCCTTTCCTTTGGGGTGAGAAACAAGAGAAAGCCTTCCAGCTAATTAAGCATAAACTGACCCATGCACCAGTCTTGGCATTACCTGACTTTTCTAAAACATTTGAACTTGAATGTGATGCCTCTGGTGTAGGTGCGGGGGCTGTCTTGTGGCAAGGAGGGCACCCCATTGCGTATTTCAGTGAAAAACTCAATGGTGCCCACCTCAACTACCCCACCTATGATAAAGAGTTTTATGCTCTAATTAGGGCCCTTCAAACTTGGGAGCATTACCTTGCTCCCAAGGAGTTTGTCATTCATAGTGACCATGAGTCACTAAAATATTTAAGGGGTCAAGGTAAATTGAACAAAAGGCATGCAACGTGGGTGGAATATCTTGAATCCTTCCCTTATGTCATCAAGTACAAGAAAGGAAAACAAAATGTGGTGGCTGATGCTCTTTCTAGGCGTCATGCCCTTTATTCATCCTTGAGTGCAAAAATCTTGGGATTTGATGACATTCGGGCTATGTATCCGTCTGATAAGGATTTCGGCCCCATATTTGCTACCTCTGCATCTGCATTTGCATTAAAGGCCCATGATGGGTACTTCATCAGTGAGGGGTATCTTTACAAAGGGAGTAAGCTTTGTATACCCCAAGGATCAATTAGGAACTTACTTACAAAAGAGAGTCATGAAGGTGGGCTCATAGGGCATTTTGGGATTTCAAAAACCCTCATGGTTTTACAAGAGAAATTCTTTTGGCCCCATATGCGTAGAGATGTCCATAGACATTGCTCTAAATGTATAGCTTGCTTGCAAGCAAAGTCTAAAGCAATGCCTCATGGACTATACACACCTTTAGCTGCTCCTTCTGCACCTTGGGAGGATATTAGCATGGATTTCATCCTTGGGCTCCCAAGAACCCAACGAGGTGCAGAATCCATATTTGTGGTGGTGGACCGATTTTCAAAAATGGCCCATTTTATTCCCTGCCACAAAGTGGATGATGCGAGCAACATCGCAAGACTTTTCTTTAAAGAGGTTGTCCAATTGCATGGTATACCCTCTTCAATAGTGTCAGATAGGGATGTGAAGTTCCTTAGCCATTTTTGGAAAACTCTTTGGGCTAAGCTGGGAACTAAACTTCTTTTTTCCACTACCTGTCACCCTCAAACTGATGGGCAAACAGAAGTGGTGAATAGATCTTTATCCACTATGCTGAGGGCTCTCCTTAAAGGCAACCATAAGTCTTGGGATGAGTACCTTCCCCACATTGAATTTGCTTATAACCGGGTGGTTCATAGAACCACCAAGCATTCTCCTTTTGAGGTGGTCTATGGCTTTAATCCTCGTACTCCTCTAGATCTTTTACCTCTTCCTCTTTCTGTTGCTGTGCATAAAGAAGGAGAGGAAAAAGCCATTTTTGTAAAACAATTACATGAGAGGGTTAAAGTTAACATAGAGCGCCAATCCTTGAGAGATGCTACTTTCGCCAATAGGGGGAGGAAAGAAGTCATCTTTGAAAAGGGCGACTGGGTATGGTTTCACTTGAGAAAGGATAGATTTCCTTCTCAAAGGAAGTCCAAACTTAGCCCTAGAGGAGATGGACCTTTCCAAATCCTTGAGCGGATCGGTAATAATGCCTATGTTTTAGATCTGCCTAAGGATTATGGGGTAAGCACCAGTTTTAATGTTTCTGATTTGTCTCCATTTATAGGTGCTGAAAATGACGAAGACCCCATAGATTTGAGGTCAAATCCTCTTCAAGGGGGAGGAGATGATGTGACCATGCCTAGCCAAGGACCTATCACTAGGGCCATGTCTAGAAGGATTGAAGAAGACCTAGCCCTTACAGACAAAGGAAGACTTCACCTCCTATGGAGAGTGAAGATATTAGGCTAGGGACTTTAGTTAATAAAATGTAATTTTCCTTTATTTTAATTTTGAGGAGCATTAAGAATTTAATTTGGGACATGTATTTAGTCCATTTTTTATTTTTAGGAGGTGTCTTAGGAATTTAGAGGGTGGATTTAGCTTTTTGGGTCTTTATGAAGGAAATAAGGGGTAGCCTTGATATCTACACCCCTCTTTTCTACATAAACCCCCTAAGCTAATAATAAGGAATCTTGGCCCTTGGTTTGAGAAACTTGGGCACCAAGTTTGATGATCTAAGGAGGGAATTGTTTCTCAATTCTCCTCCCTTAAATCTCTCCTTTTAATCTTAGCCCTTCTTTTTTAGGTTATCTTGTTCAAGAGGTTAGCTACCTCTATAAATAGGAGCTCCTCCCTCACTTGTATTTTTTACACTTGAATTTAATCCTAGAGACCATATTGGTTGAGGTTCTTCCCTTTGAGTGTCCCCCTTTCCCCCTTTCTCCTTTGTGAGAGCTTCTAAGAGTTATCAAGGGACCCCTCCCTTATGGCCTCTCCCCTTTGGCTTATCAAACCTAGTATTTGTGGCGCCTCACCCCATTCCTTTCCTCTCCATAAATCCATTTCCCTTCCAAGTGACCTTAGAAAGGATCCTTTGGGCACGTGATCATCAAAGATCACATCAACCTTCTTCATCTCCCCTCCTTCCACAACTTCTTCTTCCTCCTCTTGTTCACCTTCTTCACTTTCCACATCTTCTTCTTCTTCCTTTGCTTCTCCTTCTTCCACTTCTTCTAGTTACTCTCCTTCTTCTTCCTCTTCTTATCTTTCTTCCACTTCTCCTCCCTCGTCTTGTTCTCTTTCTTCCACTTCTTCTTCATCCTCTCCTTTCCTTTCTTTTCTTCCTCTTCATCTCCTTCTTCTTCTTCCTTTCCTTCGTCATATCCCTCTTTTTCTCCTTCTTCTGCTTCCACTTGCATTTCTACCTCTTGTTCTCTTTCTTCCACTTCTTCTCCATCATCCCTACTCCTTCAACTACTTCTACTTCTTCCTCTTGTTCACCTTCTTCCACTTCTACTACATCCACTTGTTCTTCTTCTTCCCTCTCTTCTCCTTCTTGCCTTTCTTCTGCCTACACTACTTCTTTTTCCTCCCCTTCCTCTTCTCCTCCTTGTTCCACTTCTTCTTCATCCCATTTCCTTCCATTGCTTCTTCTTCCTCCTCTTTTTCTCATTCTTCCACTTCTTCTTCTTCTTCTGCCTATTGTTTTCCTTCTTCCACTTGCACTTCTTCCTTTTCTTCTCATTCTTCCACTTCTTCTTCTTCCTCTTCTCTCTTTCTACCACCTCTTCTCCCTCCTCCCGTTCTCCTTCTTCCACTTCTTCTTCTTCATCTCCTTTCATTCCACTACTTCTACCACTTCTTCTACTTCTACTTGTTGTTCTTCTTCATTTTCGTCTCCTTCTTCCGCTTCTTCTGCTTACACTTTTTCTTCTTCCTATTCCTCCATTTTTTCTCCTTCCACAACTTCTTTTTCTTTCCTTTCCGTCTTCTCCTTCCTCTTTTTCTCCATCCCCTACTTCTGTTGCTTCCTATTGATGCTCTTCCTCTTCTTCTCCTTCCCCCAAATCTTATGCTTACACTTCTTCTTCTTCTTCCTCTTCTCCTCCAGATTCCACTTCTTCTACTTCTTCTTCCTTTCCCTTCCCCTCCTTCTTCCTTTTCCTCCTTTTCTCCTTGTTCCAATTCTTCTTCTTCATCTCACCTCCTTCCACTACTTCTTCTTCCTCCTCTCGTTCACCTTCTTGAACTTCTTCACTTTCCACATATTCTTCTTCTTCCTTTTCTTCTCCTTCTTCCACTTCTTCTAGTTACTCTCCTTCTTCTTCCTCTTCTTATCTTTCTTCCACTTCTCGTGCCTCCTCTTGTTCTCTTTCTTCCAATTCTTCTTCATCCCCTCCTTTCCTTTCTTTTCTTCCTCTTCATCTCCTTCTTCTTCTTCCTTTCCTTCGTCATATCCCTCCTTTTCTCCTTCTTCTGCTTCCACTTGCATTTCTACCTCTTGTTCTCCTTCTTCCACTTCTTCTCCATCATCCCCACTCCTTCAACTACTTCTTCTTCTTCCTCTTGTTCACCTTCTTCCACTTCTACTACATCCACTTGTTATTCTTCTTCCCTCTCTTCTCCTTTTTGCCCTTCTTCTGCCTACACTACTTCTTCTTCCTCCCCTTCTTCTTCTCCTCCTTGTTCCACATCTTGTTCATCCCCTTTCCTTCCATTGCTTCTTCTTCCTCCTCTTTTTCTCATTCTTCCAATTCTTATTCTTCTTCCTATTGTTCTCCTTCTTCCACTTGCACTTCTTCCTTTTCTTCTCGTTCTTCCACTTCTTCTTCTTCCTCCTCTTGTTCACCTTCTTCACTTTCCACATCTTCTTCTTCTTCTTCCTTTTCTACTCCTTCTTCCACTTCTTCTAGTTACTCTCCTTCTTCTTCCTCTTCTTATCTTTCTTCCACTTCTCCTGCCTCCTCTTGTTCTCTTTCCTCCACTTCTTCTTCATCCTCTCCTTTCCTTTCTTTTCTTCCTGTTCATCTCCTTCTTTTTCTTCCTTTCCTTCGTCATATCCTTCTTTTTCTCCTTCTTCTGCTTCCACTTGCATTTCTACGTCTTGTTCTCCTTCTTACAGTTCTTGTCCATCATCCCAACTCCTTCAACTATTTCTTCTTCTTCCTCTTGTTCACCTTCTTTCACTTCTACAACATCCACTTGTTCTTCTTCTTCCCTCTCTTCTCCTTCTTGCCCTTCTTCTGGCTACACTACTTCATCTTCCTCCCCTTCTTCTTCTCCTCCTTGTTCAACTTCTTCTTCATCCCCTTTCCTTCCATTGCTTCTTCTTTCTCCTTTTTTTCTCATTCTTCCACTTCTTCTTCTTCTTCCTATTCTTCTCTTTCTTCCACTTGCACTTCTTCCTTTTCTTCTCGTTCTTCCACTTCTTCTTCTTCCTCTTCTTCTCCTTCTGCCACCTCTTCTCCCTCCACCCGTTCTCCTTCTTCCACTTCTTCTTCTTCATCTCCTTTCATTCCACTACTTCTACCACTTCTTCTACTTCTACTTGTTATTCTTCTTCATTTTCGTCTCCTTCAACTGCTTCTTCTGGTTACACTTCTTCTTCTTCCTCTTCTTCCATTTCTTCTCCTTCCACAACTTCTTCTTTCCTTTCCGTCTTCTCCTTCCTCTTTTTCTCCATCCCCCACTTCTGTTGCTTCCCATTGTCAATCTTCCTCTTCTTCTCCTTCCCCCAAATCTTACGCTTACACTTCTTCTTCTTCTTCCTCTTCTCCTCCAGATTCCACTTCTTCTGGTTCTTCTTCCCTTCCCTTCCCCTCCTTCTTCGTTTTCCCCTTTTTCTCCTTGTTCCAATTCACCTTCTTCATCTCCCCTCCTTCCACAACTTCTTCTTCCTCCTCTTGTTCACCTTCTTCACTTTCCACATCTTCTTCTTCTTCCTTTGCTTCTCCTTCTTCCACTTCTTCTAGTTACTCTCCTTCTTCTTCCTCTTCTTATCCTTCTTCCACTTCTCCTGCCTCGTCTTGTTCTCTTTCTTCCACTTCGTCTTCATCCTCTAATTTCCCTTCTTTTCTTCCTCTTCATCTCCTTCTTCTTCTTCATTTCCTTCGTCATATCCCTCTTTTTCTCCTTCTTCTGCTTCCACTTGCATTTCTACCTCTTGTTCTCCTTCTTCCACTTCTTCTCCATCATCCCTACTCCTTCAACTACTTCTTCTTCTTCCTCTTGTTCACCTTCTTCCACTTCTACTACATCCACTTGTTCTTCTTCTTCCCTCTCTTCTCCTTCTTGCCCTTCTTCTGGCTACACTACTTCATCTTCCTCCCCTTCTTCTTCTCCTCCTTGTTCAACTTCTTCTTCATCCCCTTTCCTTCCATTGCTTCTTCTTTCTCCTTTTTTTCTCATTCTTCCACTTCTTCTTCTTCTTCCTATTCTTCTCTTTCTTCCACTTGCACTTCTTCCTTTTCTTCTCGTTCTTCCACTTCTTCTTCTTCCTCTTCTTCTCCTTCTGCCACCTCTTCTCCCTCCACCCGTTCTCCTTCTTCCACTTCTTCTTCTTCATCTCCTTTCATTCCACTACTTCTACCACTTCTTCTACTTCTACTTGTTATTCTTCTTCATTTTCGTCTCCTTCAACTGCTTCTTCTGGTTACACTTCTTCTTCTTCCTCTTCTTCCATTTCTTCTCCTTCCACAACTTCTTCTTTCCTTTCCGTCTTCTCCTTCCTCTTTTTCTCCATCCCCCACTTCTGTTGCTTCCCATTGTCAATCTTCCTCTTCTTCTCCTTCCCCCAAATCTTATGCTTACACTTCTTCTTCTTCTTCCTCTTCTCCTCCAGATTCCACTTCTTCTGGTTCTTCTTCCCTTCCCTTCCCCTCCTTCTTCGTTTTCCCCTTTTTCTCCTTGTTCCAATTCACCTTCTTCATCTCCCCTCCTTCCACAACTTCTTCTTCCTCCTCTTGTTCACCTTCTTCACTTTCCACATCTTCTTCTTCTTCCTTTGCTTCTCCTTCTTCCACTTCTTCTAGTTACTCTCCTTCTTCTTCCTCTTCTTATCCTTCTTCCACTTCTCCTGCCTCGTCTTGTTCTCTTTCTTCCACTTCGTCTTCATCCTCTAATTTCCCTTCTTTTCTTCCTCTTCATCTCCTTCTTCTTCTTCATTTCCTTCGTCATATCCCTCTTTTTCTCCTTCTTCTACTTCCACTTGCATTTCTACCTCTTGTTCTCCTTCTTCCACTTCTTCTCCATCATCCCTACTCCTTCAACTACTTCTTCTTCTTCCTCTTGTTCACCTTCTTCCACTTCTACTACATCCACTTGTTCTTCTTCTTCCCTCTCTTCTCCTTCTTGCACTTCTTCTGCCTACACTACTTCTTCTTCCTCCCCTTCTTCTTCTCCTCCTTGTTCCACTTCTTATTCATCCCCTTTCCTTGCATTGCTTCTTCTTCCTCCTCTTTTTCTCATTCTTCAACTTCTTCTTCTTCTTCTGCCTATTGTTTTCCTTCTTCCACTTGCACTTCTTCCTTTTCTTCTCGTTCTTCCACTTCTGCTTCTTCCTCTTCTTCTCTTTCTGCCACCTCTTCTCCGTCCTCCCGTTCTCCTTCTTCCACTTCTTCTTCCTCATCTCCTTTCATTCCACTACTTCTACCACTTCTTCTACTTCTACTTGTTGTTCTTCTTCATTTTCGTCTCCTTCTTTCGCTTCTTCTGGTTACACTTCTTCTTCTTCCTCTTCTTCCATTTCTTCTCCTTCCACAACTTCTTCTTTCCTTTCCGTCTTCTCCTTCCTCTTTTTCTCCATCCCCCACTTCTGTTGCTTCCCATTGTTGCTCTTCCTCTTCTTCTCCTTCCCCCAAATCTTATGCTTACACTTCTTCTTCTTCTTCCTCTTCTCCTCCAGCTTCCACTTCTTCTACTTCTTCTTCCCTTCCCTTCCCCTCCTTCTTCCTCTACTTCCTTTTCTCCTTGTTCCAATTCTTCTTCTTCATCTTACCTCCTTCCATTACTTCTTCTTCCTCATCTTGTTCAGCTTCTTCACTTTCCACATCTTCTTCTTCTTCCTTTTCTTCTCCTTCTTCCACTTCTTCTAGTTACTCTCCTTCTTCTTCCTCTTCTTATCTTTCTTCCACTTCTTCTTCATCCTATGATTTCCTTTCTTTTCATCCTCTTCATCTCCTTCTTCTTCTTCCATTCCTTCGTCATATCCCTCTTTTTCTGCTTCTTCTGCTTCCACTTGCATTTCTACCTTTTGTTCTCCTTCTTCCACTTCTTCTCCATCATCCCTACTCCTTCAACTACTTCTTCTTCTTCCTCTTGTTCACCTTCTTCCACTAATGCTACATCCACTTGTTCTTCTTCTTCCCTCTCTTCTCCTTCTTGCCCTTCTTCTCCCTACACTACTTCTTCTTCCTCCCCTTCCTCTTCTCCTCCTTGTTCAACTTCTTCTTCATCCCCTTTCCTTCCATTGCTTCTTCTTCCTCCTCTTTTTCTCATTCTTCCACTTCTTCTTCTTCTTCCTGTTGTCCTCCTTCTTCCACCTGTACTTCTTCCATTTCTTCTCCTTCTTCCACTTCTTCTTCTCCTTCTGCCACCTCTTCTCCCTCCTCCCGTTCTCCTTCTTCCACTTCTTCTTCTTCATCTCCTTTCATTCCACTATTTCTACCACTTCTTCTACTTCTACTTGTTGTTCTTCTTCATTTTCATCTCCTTCTTCCGCTTCTTTTGTTTCCACTTGTTCTTCTTCCTTTTCTTCCATTTCTTCTCCTTCCACAACTTCGTCTTCTTTCCTTTCCGTCTTCTCCTTCCTTTTTTTCTCCATCCCCCACTTCTGTTGCTTCCCATTGTTGCTCTTCCTCTTCTTCTCCTTCTCCCAAATCTTATGCTTACACTTCTTCTTCTTCTTCCTCTTCTTCTCCTCCAGATTCCACTTCTTCTGCTTCTTCTTCCCTTCCCTTCCCTTCCTTCTTCCTTTTCCTCCTTTTCTCCTTGTTCCAATTCTTCTTGTTCATCTCACCTCCTTCCACTACTTCTTCTTCCTCCTCTTGTTCACCATCTTCAACTTCTTCATTTTCAACATCTTCTTCTTCTTCCTTTTCTTCTCCTTCTTCCACTTCTTCTAGTTACTCTCCTTCTTCCTCTTCTTATCTTTCTTCCACTTCTCCTGCCAGCTCTTCTTCTCTTTCTACCACTTCTTCTTCATCCTCTCCTTTCCTTTCTTTTCTTCCTCTTCATCTCCTTCTTCTTCTTCCTTTCCTTCGTCATATCCCTCTTTTTCTCCTTCTTCTGCTTCCACTTGCATTTCTACCTCTTGTTCTCCTTCTTCCACTTCTTCTCCATCATCCTCACTCCTTCAACTACTTCTTCTTCTTCCTCTTGTTCACCTTCTTCCACTTCTACTGCATCCACTTGTTCTCCTTCTTCCCTCTCTTCTCCTTCTTGCCCATCTTCTGCCTACACTACTTCTTCTTCCTCCCCTTCTTCTTCTCCTCCTTGTTCCACTTCTTCTTCATCCCCTTTCCTTCCATTGCTTCTTCTTTCTCCTCTTTTTCTCATTCTTCCACTTCTTCTTCTTCCTCCTATTGTTCTCCTTCTTCCACTTGCACTTCTTCCTTTTCTTCTCATTCTTCCACTTCTTCTTCTTCGTCTTCTTCTCCTTCTTCCACCTCTTCTTCCTCCTCCCGTTCCCCTTCTTCAACTTCTTCTTCTTCATCTCCTTTCATTCCACTACTTCCTCCTATTCCTCTTATTCTCTCCTTCTTCCACTTCTTCTACTTCTACTTGTTGTTCTTCTTCATTTTCGTCTCCTTCTTCCGCTTCTTCTGCTTACACTTCTTCTTCTTCCTCTTCTTCCATTACTTCTCCTTCCACAACTTCTTCTTCTTTCCTTTCCGTCTTCTCCTTCCTCTTTTTCTCCATCCCCCACTTCTATTGCTTCCCATTGTTGCTCTTCCTCTTCTTCTCCTTCCCCCAAATCTTATGCTTACACTTCTTCTTCTTCTTCCTCTTCTCCTGCAACTTCCACTTCTTCCGCTTGTTCTTCCCTTACCTTCCCCTCCTTCTTCCTTTTCCTCCTTTTCTCCTTGTTCCAATTCTTCTTCTTCATCTCACCTCCTTCAACTACTTCTTCTTCCTCCTCTTGTTCACCTTCTTCATCTTCTTCCCTTTCCACATCTTCTTCTTCTTCCTTTTCTTCTCCTTCTTCCACTTCTTGTAGTCACTCTCCTTCTTCTTCCTCTTCTTATCTTTCTTCCACTTCTCCTGCCTCCTCTTGTTCTCTTTCTTCCACTACTTCTTCATCCTCTCCTTTCCTTTCTTTTCTTCCTCTTCATCTCCTTCTTCTTCTTCCTTTCCTTCGTCATATCCCTCTTTTTCTCCTTCTTCGACTTCCACTTGCATTTCTACCTCTTGTTCTCCTTCTTCCACTTCTTCTCCATCATCCTCACTCCTTCAACTACTTCTTCTTCTTCCTCTTGTTCACCTTCTTCCACTTTGATGCATGCCTCCCTTGATCTTTTTCTAGAGGTTTTCTTCTTTGGTTAAATGGTTTGTGGAGAGGTAAGAAGTGAGGTGGTTTTAGGCACCACTTAAGGTAAGATAAGCCTAAGAGGGAAAGTTTTGATAAAAACCTAAGGAGTTCTCAAAGAGAGAAGGTTGGACACTAAGAGAATTTTGGCCAACTCAAGGTTTTTCCATTCAATCAAGTGTAAAAAATACAAGAGTGTGAAGGAGGACCTTTTTATAGAGGGAGCTAACCTCTTGGACAAGTCATGAAGGAAATGAAGGGCTAGGATTAAAAGGAGTCATCCAAGGGAGGAGGATTGAAGCCCAAAGTCCAATCAATACCCTCCTGAGAATTGGTGCCCAAGCTACCTCATCCAAGGGCCAAGATTACTCCTTTATTAGTTTTGGGTTTTATTTAGCAAAAGAGGGTGTAGTTATCAAAGTACCCCCTTATTTCCTAAATAAAGGCCCAAAAGCTAATCTTACCCCTTCTTATTACTAAGACACCTCCTAGAAAATTAAATGGACTAATACATGTACAAAATAAAATCCTAGGTTCCTAAAATAAAAATTACAAGTAAATAAGTCATGGCTTGCATAACTTGATGGTCATATGGAGGTGAGATCTTTCTCCCTCTACTCTAGCCATGTCTTCTTCTATTCTCCTAGCCATGGCCCTAGTGATAGGGCCCTTGCTTGGGGAGAATGCATCATCCCCTCCCCCTTGGGAAGGATTTGACCTCAAATCTGATAGGTCTTCCTCTTCTTCTTCAGTACCTACAAAAGGGATCAAATCACAAACATTAAAGGTAGTACTGACACCATAGTCCTCAGGGAGATCTAATATGTATGCATTGTTGTTCACTCTCTTGAGGACTTGAAAGGGACCATCTCCCCGGGGGCTAAGCTTGGACTTCCTTTGAGTAAGGAAACGATCCTTCCTCAAATGAAGCCATACCCAATCCCCTTCATTGAAGATAATTTCTTTCCTGCCCCTATTGGCTTTACTAGCATACTCCTTTGAATGATGTTCAATGTTGGCCTTTACCCTTTCATGTAATTTTTTAACAAAATCCTCTCTTACTATTCCTTCTTTGTGAACAGAAGAAGGAAAGGGTAAGGGCAAGATATCAAGAGGATTAAGGGGGTTGAAGCCATAAACAACTTCAAAGGGAGAATGCTTGGTGGTCCTTTGAACAACCCGGTTGTATGCAAACTCAATATGGGGTAGGTATTCATCCCAAGACTTGTGATTTCCTCGAAGAAGTGTCCTAAGCATAGTAGATAGAGATCTATTTACTACCTCAGTCTGCCCATCAGTTTGGGGGTGACATGTGGTAGAAAATAAGAGTTTAGTTCCTAGCCTTGCCCACAATGTTTTCCAAAAGTGGCTAAGGAACTTCACATCTCTATCAGAGACTATGGATTGGGGAATTCCATGTAAACGGACAACTTCTTTAAAGAAAAGTCTCGCAATGTTGCTCGCATCATCTATCTTGTGGCATGGTATAAAGTGAGCCATTTTTGAAAATCTATCTACCACTACAAAGATAGAGTCTGCACCTCGTTGGGTTCGAGGCAGGCCAAGGATGAAATCTATACTAATATCCAGCCAAGGTGCAGAAGGAGCAGGTAAGGGTGTGTACAATCCATGAGCCATTGTCTTAGACTTAGCTTGTAAGCAAGCAATGCATCTACGACAATGTCTATAGACGTCTTTCTTCATATGGGGCCAAAAGAATTTTTTTTGTAAAAGCAGAAGAGTTTTGTTAATTCCAAAATGCCCCATGAGCCCACCCTCATGGCTCTCTTTTGTCAACAGATTTCTCATAGATCCTTGGGGTACACAAAGTCTGCTACCTTTGAAAAGGTACCCCTCACTCACAAAGAACCCATTTTGGGTTTTACATGCAAATGTAGAGGCAGCATAAATGGATCCAAAATCCTTATTAGAAAGATACATTTCTCTAATATTATCAAATCCAAGAATCTTTGCACTTAAGGTGGTGTAAAGGGTATGTCTACGAGACAAAGCATCAGCCACCACATTATGTTTTCCTTTCTTGTATTTAATGATATAAGGGAAAGTCTCAAGAAATTCTACCCATTTAGCATGCCTTTTATTAAGTGACTCATGGTCACTATGAATGATGAACTCCTTGGGTACAAGATAATGTTTCCAAGTTTGAAGGGCCCTTATCAAAGAGTAAAACTCTATCATAGGTGGGGTAGTTTAAGGCGGCTCCATTTAGTTTTTTCACTAAAATAAGCCACGGGATGACCACCTTGTAACAACACAGCTCCTACACCCACTCCCGATGCATCACACTCTAGCTCAAAAGTTTTAGAAAAGTCAGGAAGAGCTAAAACTGGTGCATGGGTCAGTTTCTCTTTGATAAGTTCAAAGGCTTTTTGTTGTTTTTCACCCCAAAGGAAAGGAGTATCCTTCTTCACCAAATCATTGATTGGTGAGAAAAGTGGAGAGAAGTTAGGCACAAAGCGCCTGTAAAAGCTCGCGAGACCATGAAAACTCTTGATCTCAGTCACACTTTTTGGGGTGGCCATTGTTGGATGGCTTTGATTTTGTCGGGGTCTACTTGAACCCCATTTTTATTAACTATAAAACCTAAGAACACCACACTCTCCACACAAAAATTATATTTTTCAAGATTTTCATAGAGTTGGTGTGACCTAAGAATGCAAAAGACGCGCCTAAGATGGCCTACATCGCTCTTGCTATACACTAAGATGTCATCAAAATAAACAACACAAAATTTTCCTAAGCAATCCCTAAGGACATGATTCATAAGCCTCATGAAGGTGCTTGGGGCATTGGTAAGCCCAAAGGGCATTACCAACCACTCATACAGCACAAACTTGGTCTTAAAAGCGATTTTCCACTCATCACCTTCCTTGATGCGGATTTGGTGATAACCACTCTTAAGATCAATTTTTGAAAATAATTGGGTCCCATGCAATTCATCAAGCATGTCATCAAGCCTAGGGATAGGGTGCCTATATTTGATGGTGATGTTATTGATTGCTCGACAATCAATGCACATCCTCCATTGGCCATTCTTCTTAGGCACCAACAAAACTGGCACAGCACAAGGGCTTAGGCTCTCTTGAACCCAACCCTTCTCCAATAGTTCTTGGACCTGAGATTCAATCTCCTTGGCCTCCATGGGTTTAGTCCAATAAGCAGGCCTATTAGGCAGGCTAGCCCCAGGTACCAAGTCTATTTTGTGTTCTATACCCCTAATTGGAGGAAGTCCTTTGGGAACTTCATTCGGGAATATATCACCAAACTCCTTTAAAAGCTCTTGAACCTCTTGAGGTAGGTTCTCAGGTCCAAGTTCTATGGCAGTGCTAGAACTAGAAGGGAAAAAAGTGGAGGGGGAAGAAATGGGGGATGCCTCTTTGCAAAGGAGGAGATAGAAAGGTCTGTTAGTTAAGGGGGCTTCCTTTAATTCCAATTTTGTCGCAAATAAACTCCCTTTACTAATGACTTTCTTGGAAGGGGCACCAACTTCCAACTCAACCTCTTTACCCCTTTCAAGCTTTAGGGGTAAAGCTTTGCTTTTTTTTTTCTCCTCATCTCTCTTATGTTTCATGATGAGTTGGTCCTCTGCCACTTGTGAAGGTGTTAGAGGACACAACTTAATGCGCTTATCCTTATGAGTGAGGATGATGTTATTGGAATGACCATGGTGTATGGCTTTCTTATCAAATTGCCATGGTCTTCCTAGCAAGATATGGCCAGCTTCCATTGGGACTATGTCACATAGGATCTCATCTTTATAAGACCCAATGGAAATTGGAACCTTGACTTGCTCATTGACCTCCATTTCCCCTTGCTCATTGAGCCATTGAAGCTTGTAAGGGTTAGGGTGGGGAAGTGGGGTCAAGGCTAGCTTTTCCACCAACCTTGAGCTACAACAATTGCAGCATGACCCACTATCCACAATGAGAGAACATATTTTGTCATTCACCTTACAGCGAGTGTGGAATATGTTCTCCCTTTGAGATGAGGAAACTTTCAAAGGTTGGCTTCCAAGAAGTCTTCTTATCATTAAGATGTCTCCCTCACATGCATAAGCGGTTTCATCACAATCAGATTGGTATACATGAACCCCTTCTCCTTCGCTCTCACTAGAGGAGTGTGAGCTAGACTCACTACTATAAACATCTTGGGCCCTCATGATGATGTTTCTCTTAGTAGGGCATTGAGAGGCAATGTGGCCTCTCCCAAGACATTTAAAGCCTTTGATACTACTAACTTTCTCGTGAGAGTTAGTAGTAGGGGTTTTTCTCTCTATATGTGATGTTTTATACTCTTTGAAGTGCTTGGGATGTTCCTCTTTGGGGTAACTCTTGAAAGAGTTCCCCATAGGTTGGTCCCTCTTTACATAAGGTGGATTATCCTTTTTAAAAGTTTTCCTTCTAAGTTGATTTTCCACCTTGATGCAAAGTTGAACTAACTTATCAAGGGAATTGTATGAGAAGAGCTCCACCATATCACGAATTTCGGGGCTCAACCCACACAAAAACCTTGCCATAGTGGCCTTGGGTTCCTCAATGATACCCGCCCTCAAGATAAGAAGTTCCATCTTTTGTCTATACTCTTCTATACTAAGGTTTGTTTGCCTTAGCCTTTGGAGTTTATCCAAAAGATCTCTTTCATACCAAGAAGGAATATGCCTTCTTCTTAGAGCACTTCTAAGATCATTCCAATATGTTATGGAAGGCATATTGGTGCGGATTCTCTCATTGGTTAACCCAACCCACCAATGCATGGCATGCCCTTAGAAGCTAAGGGTTGCCATTGGAACCTTTCTTTCTTCTCTTACCTCATGGAAAGTGAAGAGTTGTTCTACCTTGATTTCCCAATCAAGGTAGGATTCCACATCTTCCCTCCCATGAAATGGGGGGAGATCAATTTTGGGCTCCCTTGGAGCGGCCCCATTATTATGCATGGATGAATGGGAGTTTCTCCTAGGATGATTGTAGTATTCTTCCTCACTTTCACTCCTATGGGTATGTCTAGATGGGGAACCTAAGACTATCCCTTTCATTTTGTAATTCTCACTATTCCCATGCTTTCTTTTTCTTTTTCTTTCTCTTTTCTTCTTTCTCTTTCTTTTCTTTCTCTCCTTTCTTCATCTTCTCTCCTTTCTCTTATTCTTCTCTCTTCCTTCTCTCTTTTTTATCTCTTTTCTTCCTCTCTTTCTTTTATTTTTCTTTTCTCCTTGGACTCTTTTTCTCTCCTTTTTTCTTCTCTTCTCTCTTGTTCTTTTGCCATCCACTCCCTAAAGTCCATGTTTAAGTTTTCTAGAGTGTAATCTTTAGAAATATTTCTTTGGTTTACACTCTTGTTTGATGAATAACTATGAGCACTAGAGTGGGTGTGTGATGTCATTGTGCTTGAATTTCTAAGAGGAAAAAGGTGGCTAAAAAATTTTCACAAACAAACACTCCTCTCTTTTTGTGTTTTCTTACCTAAAATGGCTTGATGAGTCTTTGGAACTATTTAGCCTTCTAAGCGCTTTGAATAAGAAAAATAAAGCAAGAATTTTAAAGCAAAAATTCAAAAGAGAAGGGATCTAAAGCGAGCTCCTAAGGTGTTGAAGGAAGTGTACCACTTCTTCCTTCGTCACCTAATTTTCGAGAAACTAAAAAATTGATTAAATTTTATTACAACCAAAGGGAGGGCCTTAAAGGCACTCAAACTCCCAACTACAAAATTAATACACCCAAATTAAAGAAAAAGTAAAGTCTTCAAACAATGATTCTTCAAATGCTCCCTCAAATCAAAGTCCTCACGGGTAGGTGTATTTCCTTTTGAGGTGATCCCTTAGGCTCTTAGTCCAACCTTCCAAAATATGCTACCCTTGTGGTAAGCTCCTTTTTCAAGCTTTCTCCCAAAAGTGACACTAACACACAAACCAAAGAAACCAAAAGTAGCAAGGGGAGGTGCGAATAGAAACTCAAAAAGCAATAAAAGATAACACAATCAAAAGGACACTTAAACAAATGGTAAGAGTATATAAGACAAACTAGAAAGATGATTTAAAAGGCAAGCAACAACTAAAAGGTAAACAAAAGAAAGAGAGCACACAATGGAATACCTAAGAATGGCACTAGATTAAAGAGTAGAAGAACACAAATATCAAGTTCTAGTGTACCAAAAGTAATAAAATTTCTTTTAAGGTTCCAAGTTCAAAGTTGAAGCACTTGCTAATTTTAGGTTAGGTACATCAAATGAATTTTTTTTCAAACTTTCTTTTCTTTTGTTTGTTCTCTTTTTTTTTTTGAATCCTTCGTTGTTTTTTTTGTATTTTATTTTAGACTTTGTTTTCTTGTTTTTTTTTAATATTTACTAGATGCACCTAAATTGATTGTGAATTTAGTGCTTGATAATAAAGAGTTATGCGCTTGGAACAATAAAGAAAATTAAAAGCAACAATTTAGGTACTACTAGAAATGACTTCAAAATGCAAAGTAGCTATAGATGTGTTAATGGTTTAGTAGTTTGGTGTGCCACTGGACTCAAGCTTTGTTAAGTTTTTAGTAATTTGTTGAACACAAATACCAAACTTATAGCTTAAGTGAAAGCACCCACAAACAAGAACTACCTTTACCACACAAATGAGCTACTAATTATACGTATAAGGAAAATAAAGACAAAGGAAATTGAGCAACTATTTTTGAATTTAAGAATATGCTTGAAACTAAAAGCACATGAACTTCTAAAGAGACTTAGACATGAGGTATGACCTTCTATGTTGCTCAATTTAAGAAGTTTCAAATTTTTTTTTGTAAAAACAAAAGAGGCTAAACTTAAAAGGAATTAATAGACAAAATGGGAAACTATAAACATGACTTATAGACAACTACACAAGAGTATAAAAGTGAAAAATAAAAGCTAAAAATAAAGCAAAAACAAGGCAACTAGGTGCAAGGAAACACAAGAATTTGGTCTAAATTTCTTGACCACAAGGTTGTGGAATTCACCACAACGGCATAGATTTTTAGCAAGAAATTCTCAAAACCAAAATTCAAGCAAGAAAGCACCCAACTCAAAGCTTAAGCGGAAATTAATGAATATGGGAGAGACGTAGATGCAAAGAAAAGAACAATATAAATTGCATCAAGCAAAAAATAAATGGTGCAAATAAACTATAACTCAAAACAATAAACTCAAGACATAAATGGAAATGATAAACAACAATGGAAAGCTAGAAAAAATTGCGGAAATTAAAGATAAAATAAAATAGGAAAACGGAAAGAAAAAATAAATGAGATAGGAAGAGAGTTTAGACCTCTAGAACCAATGCTCTAGATACCAAATGATGCATGCCTCCCTTGATCTGTTTCTAGAGGTTTTCTTCTTTGGTGAAATGGTTTGTGGAGAGGTAAGAAGTGAGGTGGTTTTAGGCGCCACTTAAGGTAAGATAAGCCTAAGAGGGAAAGTTTGCCACAAAGGATGGAACCTTGATAAAAACCTAAGGAATTCTCAAAGAGAGAAGGGTGGACACTAAGAATTTTGGCCAACTCAAGGTTTTTCCATTCAATCAAGTGTAAAAAATACAAGAGTGTGAAGGAGCACCTTTTTATAGAGGGAGCTAACCTCTTGGACAAGTCATGAAGGAAATGAAGGGCTAGGATTAAAAGGAGTCATCCAAGGGAGGAGGATTGAAGCCCAAAGTCCAATCAATACCCTCCTTTAGATGAGAATTGGTGCCCAAGCTACCTCATCCAAGGGCCAAGATTACTCCATTATTAGTTTTGGGTTTTATTTAGCAAAAGAGGGTGTAGTTATCAAACTACCCCCTTATTTCCTAAATAAAGGCCCAAAAGCTAATCTTACCCCTTCTTATTACTAAGACACCTCCTAGAAAATTAAATGGACTAATACATGTCCAAAATAAAATCCTAGGTTCCTAAAATAAAAATTACAAGTAAATAAGTCATGGCTTGCATAACTTGATGGTCATATGGAGGTGAGATCTTCCTCCCTCTACTCTAGCCATGTCTTCTTCTATTCTCCTAACCATGGCCCTAGTGATAGGGCCCTTGCTTGGGGAGAATGCATCACACTTCTACTACATCCACTTGTTCTTCTTCTTCCCTCTCTTCTCCTTCTTACTCGTCTTCTGCCTACACTACTTCTTCTTCCTCCCCTTCTTTTTCTCATCCTTGTTCCACTTCTTCTTCATCGCCTTTCCTTCCATTGCTTCTTCTTTCTCCTCTTTTTCTCATTCTTCCACTTCTTCTTCTTCTTCCTATTGTTCTTCTTCCACTTGCACTTCTTCCTTTCCTTCTCGTTCTTCCACTTCTTCTTCTTCCTCTTCTTCTCCTTCTGCCACCTCTTCTTCCTCCTCCCCTTCTCCTTCTTCCACTTCCTCTTCTTCATCTCCTTTCATTCCCCTACTTCCTCCTATTCCTCTTATGCTCTCCTTCTACCAATTCTTCTACTTCTACTTGTTGTTCTTCTACGTTTTCGTCTCCTTCTTCCGCTTCTTCTACTTACACTTCTTCTTCCTCTTCTTCCATTTCTTCTCCTTCCACAACTTCTTCTTCTTTCCTTTCTGTCTTCTCCTTCCTCTTTTTCTCCATCCCCGACTTCTGTTGCTTCCCATTGTTGCTCTTCCTCTTCTTCTCCTTCCCCCATATCTTATGCTTACACTTCTTCTTCTTCCTCCTCTTCTCCTCCAGATTCCACTTCTTCTGCTTCTTCTGCTTCTTCTTCCCTTCCCTTCCCCTCCTTCTTCCTTTTCCTCCTTTTCTCCTTGTTCCAATTCTTCTTCTTCATCTCACCTCCTTCAACTACTTCTTCTTCCTCCTCTTGTTCACCTTCTTCAACTTCTTCACTTTCCACATCTTCTTCTTCTTCCTTTTCTTCACCTTCTTCCACTTCTTCTAGTTACTCTCCTTCTTCCTCCTCTTCTTATCTTTCTTCCACTTCTCCTGCCTCCTCTTGTTCTCTTTCTTCTGCTACTTCTTCATCCTCTCCTTTCCTTTCTTTTCTTCGTCTTCATCTCCGTCTTCTTCTTCCTTTCCTTCGTCGTATCCCTCTTTTTCTCCTTCTTCGGCTTCCACTTGCATTTCTACCTCTTGTTCTCCTTCTTTCACTTGTTCTCCATCATCCTCACTCCTTCAACTACTTCTTCTTCTTCCTCTTGTTCACCTTCTTCCACTTCTACTACATCCACTTGTTCTTCTTCTTCCGTCTCTTCTCCTTCTTGCCCTTCTTCTGCCAACACTACTTCTTCTTCCTCCCCTTCTTCTTCTCCTCCTTGTTCCACTTCTTCTTCGTCCCCTTTCCTTCCATTGCTTCTTCTTCCCCCTCTTTTTCTCATTCTTCCACTTCTTCGTCTTCTTCCTATTATTCTCCCTGTTGCACCTGCATTTCTTCCTTTTCTTCTCGTTCTTCCACTTCTTCTTCTTCCTCTTCTTCTCCTTCTGCCACCTCTTTTTCCTCCTCTCGTTCTCCTTCTTCCACTTCTTCTTCTTCATCTCCTTTCATTCCACTACTTCCTCCTATTCCTCTTATTCTCTCCTTCTTACACTTCTTCTACTTCTACTTGTTGTTCTTCTTAATTTTCGTCTCCTTCTTCTGCTTACACTTCTTCTTCTTCCTCTTCTTCCATTACTTCTCCTTACACAACTTCTTCTTCTTTCCTTTCCGTCTTCTCCTTCCTCTTTTTCTCCATCCCCCACTTCTGTTGCTTCCCATTGTTGCTCTTCCTCTTCTTCTCCTTCGCCCAAATCTTATGCTTACACTTCTTCTTCTTCTTCCTCTTCTCCTGCAACTTCCACTTCTGCTGCTTCTTCTTCCCTTCCCTTCCCCTCCTTCTTCCTTTTCCTCCTTTTCTCCTTGTTCCAATTCTTCTTCCTCATCTCACCTCCTTCCACTACTTCTTCTTCCTCCTTTTGTTCACCTTCTTCACCTTCCTCACTTTCCACATCTTCTTCTTCTTCGTTTTCTTCTCCTTCTTCCACTTCTTCTAGTTACTCTCCTTCTTCTTCCTCTTCTTATCTTTCTTCTACTTCTCCTGCCTCCTCTTGTTCTCTTTCTTCCACTACTTCTTCATCCTCTCTATTCCTTTCTTTTCTTCCTCTTCATCTCCTTCTTCTTCTTCCTTTCCTTCGTCATATCCCTCTTTTTCTCCTTCTTCGGCTTCCACTTGCATTTCTACCTCTTGTTCTCCTTCTTCCACTTCTTCTCCATCATCCTCACTCCTTCAAGTACTTCTTCTTCTTCCTCTTATTCACCTTCTTCCACTTCTACTACATCCACTTGTTCTTTTTCTTCCCTCTATTCTCCTTCTTGCCCGTCTTCTGCCTACACTACTTCTTCTTCCTCCCCTTCTTCTTCTCCTCCTTGTTCCACTTCTTCTTCATCCCTTTTCCTTCCATTGTTTCTTCTTTCTCCTCTTTTTCTCATTCTTCCATTTCTTCTTCTTCTTCCCATGGTTCTCCTTCTTCCACTTGCACTTCTTCCTTTTCTTCTCATTCTTCAGCTTCTTCTGCTTCTTCTTCCCTTCCCTTCCCTTCCCCTCCTTCTTCCTTTTCCTCCTTTTCCTCCTTGTTCCAATTCTTCTTCGTCATCTCACCTCCTTCCACTACTTCTTCTTCCTCCTTTTGTTCACCTTCTTCACCTTCTTCACTTTCCACATCTTCTTCTTCTTCCTTTTCTTCTCGTTCTTCCACTTCTTCTAGTTACTCTCCTTCTTCTTCCTCTTCTTATCTTTCTTCTACTTCTCCTGCCTCCTCTTGTTCTCTTTCTTCCACTACTTCTTCATCCTCTCTATTCCTTTCTTTTCTTCCTCTTCATCTCCTTCTTCTTCTTCCTTTCCTTCGTCATATCCCTCTTTTTCTCCTTCTTCGGCTTCCACTAGCATTTCTACCTCTTGTTCTCCTTCTTCCACTTCTTCTCCATCATCCTCACTCCTTCAAGTACTTCTTCTTCTTCCTCTTGTTCACGTTCTTCCACTTCTACTACATCCACTTGTTCTTTTTCTTCCCTCTCTTCTCCTTCTTGCCCGTCTTCTGCCTACACTACTTCTTCTTCCTCCCCTTCTTCTTCTCCTCCTTGTTCCACTTCTTCTTCATCCCTTTTCCTTCCATTGTTTCTTCTTTCTCCTCTTTTTCTCATTCTTCCATTTCTTCTTCTTCTTCCCATGGTTCTCCTTCTTCCACTTGCACTTCTTCCTTTTCTTCTCGTTCTTCAACTTCTTCTGCTTCTTCTTCCCTTCCCTTCCCTTCCCCTCCTTCTTCCTTTTCCTCCTTTTCTCCTTGTTCCAATTCTTCTTCTTCATCTCACCTCCTTCCATTACTTCTTCTTCCTCCTCTTGTTCACCTTCTTCACTTTCCACGTCTTCTTTTGCTTCCTTTTCTTCTCCTTCTTCTACTTCTTCTAGTTACTCTCCTTCTTCTTCCTCTTCTTATCTTTCTTCCACTTCTTCTTTATCCTCTCCTTTCCTTTCTTTTCTTCCTGTTCATCTCATTCTTCTTCTTTCTTTACTTCGTCAAATCCCTCTTTTTCCACTTCTTCTGCTTCCACTTGCATTTCTACCTCTTGTTCTCCTTCTTCCACTTCTTCTCTATCATCCCGACTCCTTCAACAACTTCTTCTTGCTCTTGTTCACCTTCTTCCACTTCTTCTACATCCACTTGTTCTTCTTCTTCCCTCTTTTCTCCTTCTTGCCCTTCTTCTGCCTACACTACTTCTTCTTCCTCCCCTTCTTCTTCTCTTCCTTGTTCCACTTCTTCTTCATCCCATTTCCTTCCATTGCTTCTTCTTCCTCCTTTTTTTCTGATTCTTCCACTTCTTCGTCGTCTTCTTATCGCTCTCCCTCTTCCACTTGCACTTCTTCCTTTTCTTCTCGTTCTTCCTCTTCTTCTCCTTCGGCCACCTCTTCTCCCTCCTCCCGTTCTCCTTCCACAACTTCTACTTCTTTCATTTCCATCTTCTCCTTCCTCTTTTTCTCCATCCCCCACTTCTGTTTCTTCCCATTGTTGCTCTTCCTCTTCTTCTCCTTCCCCGAAATCTTATGCTTACACTTCTTCTTCTTCTTCCTCTTCTCCTCCAGATTCCACTTCTTCTGCTTCTTCTTCCCTTCCCTTCCCCTCCTTCTTCCTTTTCCTCCTTTTCAGCTTGTTCCAATTCTTCTTCTTCATCTCACCTCCTTCCATTACTTCTTCTTCCTCCTCTTGTTCACCTTCTTCACTTTCCACGTCTTCTTTTGCTTCCTTTTCTTCTCCTTCTTCTACTTCTTCTAGTTACTCTCCTTCTTCTTCCTCTTCTTATCTTTCTTCCACTTCTTCTTCATCCTCTCCTTTCCTTTCTTTTCTTCCTCTTCATCTCCTTCTTCTTCTTCCTTTACTTTGTCATATCCCTCTTTTTCCACTTCTTCTGCTTCCACTTGCATTTCTACCTCTTGTTCTCCTTCTTCCACTTCTTCTCTATCATCCCCACTCCTTCAACAACTTCTTCTTCCTCCTGTTCACCTTCTTCCATTTCTTCTACATCCACTTGTTCTTCTTCTTCCCTCTCTTCTCCTTCTTGCCCTTCTTCTGCCTACACTACTTCTTCTTCCTCCCCTTCTTCTTCTCCTCCTTGTTCCACTTCTTCTTCATCCCATTTCCTTCCATTGCTTCTTCTTCCTCCTTTTTTTCTCATTCTTCCATTTCTTCGTCTTCTTCCTATTGCTCTCCCTCTTCCATTTGCACTTCTTCCTTTTCTTCTCGTTCTTCCACTTCTTCTTCTTCATCTCCTTTCATTCCACTACTTCCTCCTTTTCCTCTAATTCTCTCCTTCTACCACTTCTTCTACTTCTACTTGTTGTTCTTCTTCATTTTCGTCTCCTTCTTTTGCTTCTTCTGCTTACACTTCTTCTTCTTCCTCTTCTTCCATTTCTTCTCCTTCCATAACTTTTTCTTCTTTCCTTTCCGGCTTCTCCTTCCTCTTTTTCTCCATCCCCAACTTTTGTTGCTTCCCATTGTTGCTCTTCCTCTTCTTCTCCTGCCCCCAAATCTTATGCTTACACTTCTTCTTCTTCCTCTTCTCCTCTAGCTTCTACTTCTTCTTCCCTTCCCTTCCCCTCCTTCTTCCTTTTCCTCCTTTTCTCCTTATTCAAATTCTTCTTCTTCATCTCACCTACTTCCACTACTTCTTCTTCCTCCTCTACTTCACCTTCTTCAACTTCTTCACCTTCCACATCTTCTTCTTCTACCTTTTCTTCTCCTTCTTCCACTTCTTCTAGTTACTCTCCTTCTTCTTCCTCTTCTTATCTTTCTTCCACTTCTCCTGCCTCCTCTTGTTCTCTTTCTTCCACTTCTTGTTCATCCTCTCCTTTCCTTTCTTTTCTTCCTCCTCATCTCCTTCTTCTTTTTCTCCTTCTTCTGCTTCCACTTGCATTTCCACCTCTTGTTCTCCTTCTTCCACTTCTTCTCCATCATCCCCACTCCTTCAACTACTTTTTCTTCTTCCTCTTGTTCACCTTCTTCCACTTCTACTACATCCACTTGTTCTTCTTCTTCCCTCTCTTCTCCTTCTTGCCCTTCTTTTGCCTAAACTACTTCTTCTTCCTCCCCTTCTTCTTCTCCTCCTTGTTCCACTTCTTCTTCATCCCCTTTCCTTTCATTGCTTCTTCTTCCTTCTCTTTTTCTCATTCTTCCACTTCTTCGTCTTCTTCCTATTGTTCTCCCTCTTGCACGTGCCCTTCTTCCTTTTCTGCTCGTTCTTCCACTTCTTCTTCTTCCTCTTCTTCTCCTTCTACCACCTCTTCTCCCTCCTCCCGTTCTCCTTCTTCAACTTCTTCTTCTTCATCTCCCTTCATTCCACTACTTCCTCCTATTCCTCTTATTCTCTCCTTCTACCATTTCTTCTACTTCTACTTGTGGTTCTTCTTTATTTTCGTCTCCTTCTGCCGCTTCTTCTGCTAACACTCCTTCTTCTTCCTCTTCTTGCATTTCTTCTCCTTCCATAACTTCTTCTTCTTTCCTTTCCGGCTTCTCCTTCGTCTTTTTCTCCATCCCCCACTTCTGTTGCTTCCCATTGTTGCTCTTCCTCTTCTTCTCCTTCCCCCAAATCTTATGCTTACACTTCTTCTTCTTCTTCCTCTTCTCCTCCAGCTTCCACTTCTTCTACTTCTTCTTCCCTTCCCTTCTCCTCCTTCTTCCTTTTCCTCCTTCTCTCCTTGTTCAAAGTCTTCTTCTTCATATCACCTACTTCCACTACTTCTTCTTCCTCCTCTTCTTCACCTTCTTCAACTTCTTCACCTTCCACATCTTCTTCTTCTACCTTTTCTTCTCCTTCTTCCACTTCTTCTAGTTACTCTCCTTCTTCTTCCTCGTCTTATGTTTCTTCCACTTCTCTTGCCTCTTCTTGTTCTCTTTCTTCCACTTCTTGTTCATCCTCTCCTTTCCTTTCTTTTCTTCCTCCTCATTTCCTTCTTCTTCTTCCTTTCCTTCGTCATATCCCTCTTTTTCTTGTTCTTCTGCTTCCACTTGCATTTCTACCTCTTGTTCTCCTTCTTCCACTTCTTCTCCATTATCCCCACTCCTTCAACTACTTCTTCTTCTTCCTCTTGTTCACCTTGTTCCACTTCTACTGCATCCATTTGTTCTTCTTCTTCCCTCTCTTCTCCTTCTTGCCCTTCTTCTGCCTACACTACTTTTTCTTCCTCCCCTTCTTCTCCTCCTCCTTGTTCCACTTCAACTTCATCCCCTTCCATTGCTTCTTCTTCCTCCTCTTTTTCTCATTCTTCCACTTCTTCATCTTCTTCCTATTGTTCTCCCTGTTGCACCTGCACTTCTTCCTTTTCTTCTTGTTCTTCCACTTCTTCTTCTTCCTCTTCTTCTCCTTCTGCCACCTCTTCTCCCTCCTCCCGTTCTCCTTCTTCAAATTCTTCTTCTTCATCTCCTTTCATTCCACTACTTCCTCCTATTCCTCTTATTCTCTCCTTCTTCCGCTTCTTCTGCTTACACTTCTTCTTCTTCCTCTTCTTCCATTTCTTCTTCTTCCACAACTTCTTTTTCTTTCCTTTCCGTTTTGTCCCTCCTCTTTTTCTCTATCCCCCACTTCTGTTGCTTCCCATTGTTGCTCTTCCTCTTCTTCTCCTTCCCCCAAATCTTGTTGATGTGATCTTTGATGATCACATGCCCAAAGGATCCTTTCTAAGGTCACTTGGAAGGGAAATGGATTTATGGAGAGGAAAGGAATGGGGTGAGGCGCCAAAAAATACTATGTTTGATAAGCCAAAGGGGAGAGGCCACAAGGGAGGGGTCCCTTGATAACTCTTAGAAGCTCTCACAAAGGAGAAAGGGGGACACTCAAAGGTAAGAACCTCAACCAATATGGTCTCTAGGATTAAATTCAAGTGTAAAAAATACAAGTGAGGGAAGAGTTGCTATTTATAGAGGTAGCTAACCTCTTGAACAAGATAACCTAAAAAAGGAAGGGCTAGGATTAAAAGGAGAGATCTAAGGGAGGAGAATTGGGAAACAATTCCCTCCTTAGATCATCAAACTTGGTGCCCAAGTTTCTCAAACCAAGGGCCAAGATTCCTTCTTATTAGCTTAGGGGGTTTATGTAGAAAAGAGGGGTGTAGATATCAAGGCTACCCCTTATTTCCTTCATAAAGACCCAAAAAGCTAAATCCACCCTCTAAATTCCTAAGACACCTCCTAAAAATAAAAAATGGACTAAATACATGTTCCAAATTAAATTCTTAATGCTCCTCAAAATTAAAATAAAGGAAAATTACATTTTATTAACTAAAGTCCCTAGGCTAATATCTTCACTCTCCATAGGAGGTGAAGTCTTCCTTTGTCTGCAAGGGCTAGGTCTTCTTCAATCCTTCTAGCCAGGGCCCTAATGATAGGTCCTTGGCTAGGCATGGTCACATCATCGCCTCCCCCTTGAAGAGGATTTGACCTCAAATCCATGGGGTCTTCGTCATTTTCAGCACCTATAAATGGAGACAAATCAGAAACATTAAAACTGGTGCTTACCCCATAATCCTCTGGCAGATCTAAAACATAGGCATTATTACCGATCCGCTCAAGGATTTGGAAAGGTCCATCTCCTCTAGGGCTAAGTTTGGACTTCCTTTGAGAAGGAAATCCATCCTTTCTCAAGTGAAGCCATACCCAGTCGCCCTTTTCAAAGATGACTTCTTTCCTCCCCCTATTGGCAAAAGTAGCATCTCTCAAGGATTGGCGCTCTATGTTAACTTTAACCCTCTCATGTAATTGTTTTACAAAAATGCCTTTTGCCTCTCCTTCTTTATGCACAGCAACAGAAAGAGGAAGAGGTAAAAGATCTAGAGGAGTACGAGGATTAAAGCCATAGACCACCTCAAAAGGAGAATGCTTGGTGGTTCTATGAACCACCCGGTTATAAGCAAATTCAATGTGGGGAAGGTACTCATCCCAAGACTTATGGTTGCCTTTAAGGAGAGCCCTCAGCATAGTGGATAAAGATCTATTCACCACTTCTGTTTGCCCATCAGTTTGAGGGTGACAGGTAGTGGAAAAAAGAAGTTTAGTTCCCAGCTTAGCCCAAAGAGTTTTCCAAAAATGGCTAAGGAACTTCACATCCCTTTCTGACACTATTGAAGAGGGTATACCATGCAATCGGACAACCTCTTTAAAGAAAAGTCTTGCGATATTGCTCGCATCATCCACTTTGTGGCAGGGAATAAAATGGGCCATTTTTGAAAATCGGTCCACCACGACAAATATGGAGTCTGCACCTCGTTGGGTTCTTGGGAGCCCAAGGATGAAATCCATGCTAATATCCTTCCAAGGTGCAGAAGGAGCAGGTAAAGGTGTGTATAGTCCATGAGTCATTGCTTTAGACTTTGCTTGCAAGCAAGCTATACATTTAGAGCAATGTCTATGGACATCTCTACGCATATAGGGCCAAAAGAATTTCTCTTGTAAAAGCATGAGGGTTTTTGAAATCCCAAAATGCCCCATGAGCCCACCTTCATGACTCTCTTTTGTAAGTAAGTTCCTAATTGATCCTTTGGGTATACAAAGCTTACTCCCTTTGTAAAGATACCCCTCATTGATGAAGTACCCATCATGGGCCTTTAATGCAAATGCAGATGCAGAGGTAGCAAATATGGGGCCGAAATCCTTATCAGACGGATACATAGCCCAAATGTCATCAAATCCCAAGATTTTTGCACTCAAGGATGAATAAAGGGCATGACGCCTAGAAAGAGCATCAGCCACCACATTTTGTTTTCCTTTCTTGTACTTGATGACATAAGGGAAGGATTCAAGATATTCCACCCACGTTGCATGCCTTTTGTTCAATTTACCTTGACCCCTCAAATATTTTAGTGACTCATGGTCACTATGAATGACAAACTCCTTGGGAGCAAGGTAATGCTCCCAAGTTTGAAGGTCCCTAATTAGAGCATAAAACTCCTTATCATAGGTGGGGTAGTTGAGGGGGCACCATTGAGTTTTTCACTGAAATACGCAATGGGGTGCCCTCCTTGCAACAAGACAGCCCCCACACCTACACCAGAGGCATCACATTCAAGTTCAAATGTTTTAGAAAAGTCAGATAATGCCAAGACTGGTGCATGGGTCAGTTTATGCTTAATTAGCTGGAAGGCTTTCTCTTGTTTCTCACCCCAAAGGAAAGGAACTTCCTTTTTCACCAAATCATTTATTGGTGCGAAGAGCGTGGAGAAATTAGGCACAAAGCGCCTATAAAATCCAGTGAGACCATGAAAGCTTTTGATCTCTGTCACACTCTTTGGGGTGGGCCATTCTTGAATAGCTTTTATCTTTTCGGGGTCAACATGAACCCCTTTTGTGCTAACTACAAAACCTAGGAAAACTACACTATCTACATAAAAAGTGCATTTTCTAAGTTACCAAAAAGATGATTACTCCTAAGAAGAGAAAAAACATGCCTTAGATGTCCTAAATGATCATCTAGGTTCCTAGAGTAAACTAAAATGTCATCAAAGTAAACTACACAAAATTTACCAAGGCAATCCCTTAGTACATGATTCATTAAGCGCATGAATGTGCTTGGGGCATTAGTTAGCCCAAAAGGCATAACCAACCACTCATAAAGGCCAAATTTAGTCTTAAAAGCAGTTTTCCACTCATCACCCTCTTTGATCCTTATTTGGTGGTAACCACTTCTAAGATCTATTTTTGAAAATATTTTTGCCCCATGCAATTCATCCAACATGTCATCAAGATGGGGGATTGGGTGCCTATATTTGATGGTGATGTTGTTGATTGCACGACAATCAATACACATCCTCCATTGGCCATTCTTCTTGGGCACCAACAAGACTGGTACAGCACAAGGGCTTAGGCTCTTTTGAACCCAACCCTTCTCCAACAGCTCATTCACTTGAGACTCAATCTCTTGGGTCTCCATGGGGTTGGTCCTATAGGCAGGTCTATTAGGTAGACTTGCGCCAGGCACCAAATCAATTTGATGTTCTATACCCCTAATGGGAGGAAGTCCTTTCGGAACCTCATTAGGGAATATGTCATCAAATTCTTTTAAAATATCTTGAACCCCTTGAGGAAGGTGCTCATGTGCATAGGCTGTGGCAGTGCTCTCAGCAGAAGAATGCAAAATGGAAGAAGGATTTGATGCTTCTTTGCAAAAGAGGAGATAAAAGGGCTTGTTAGTCAAAGGGGCTTCTTTTAAATCACGTTTAGTAGCAAATAGGCTCCTTTTACTAATATTCCCTTTCGAAGGGGCATCACCTTCCGACTCTCTCTCTTTACCCTTTTCAAGCTTTAAGGGTAAAGCTTGTTGTGCTTTTTTTTGTTTTTGTTTTTCCTCAACTCTTTTCTTTTTCATCGCAAATTGATCCTCAGCCACTTGAGAAGGTGACAAAGGATACAATTTGAAGCGCTTTTCATTATGGGTGAGAATTATTTGGTTGGAGTGACCATGGTGAATAGCTTTTTTGTCAAATTGCCATGGTCTCCCCAACAGGATATAACCAGCCTCCATAGGAACTATGTCACAAAGAATCTCATCATTATAAGATCCTATGGAAATTGAAACCATAACTTGTTCATTGACTACCATCTCCCCTTGCTCATTGAGCCATTGCAATTTGTAAGGTTTGGGATGGGGCATGGTAGTCAAAGTTAGTTTTTCAACCAACCTAGAGCTACAACAGTTACAACAGGAGCCACTATCAACAAGGAGAGAACATACTTTGTCATTTACTTTACATCTTGTATGGAAGATGTTCTCTCTTTGTGACTGGCCAAGCTCTAGAGGTTGGCTTCCAAGAAGCCTTTGAACCATAAGGAGGTCCCCCTCATAAGGAAAAGCTTCCTCACACTCTTGTTCAAAAGTATGTCCCCCTTCTTCCTCACTCTCACTAGAGGAGGAAGATGAGCTATTCTCACTACAAATGTCTTGTCCCCTCATGATCATGGTTTTCTTGTTAGGGCATTGAGAGGCAATGTGGCTTCTCCCAAGACATTTGGAGCATTTGATACTACTTTGCCTTTCAGTAGGCTTAGTAGTAGGGGGTTTTCTCTCTACATGAGGTGCTTTTGTATCTTGAAAATGCTTGGGTTCCTCTTTGGGAAAACCCTTGAAAGAGTTTCCCTTAAGTTGGTCTCTCTTTGAGTAAGAGGGAGAATCTTTTTTAAAACTTTTTCTCTTGAGTTGAATCTCAGCTCTTACACAAAGTTCTACCAACTCATCAAGGTTTGAGTATGAAAGAAGCTCTACCTTATCTCTAATGTCAGAGCTTAATCCACACAAAAACCTAGCAAGGGTGGCATTGGGTTCCTCAATGATATTGGCCCTTAGTATGAGAAGCTCCATCTTTTGTCTATACTCCTCAATACTTAGGTTATGTTGCCTAAGTCTTTGGAGCCTATCCAAAAGATCCCTCTCATAATATGAAGGAATGTGCCTTCTTCGCAAACAAGTTTTTAAATCATTCCAGTAGCAAATGTCAGGCATTTGTTTACGGGCCCTATCCTTGACTAACCCATCCCACCAATGCAAAGCAGAACCTTGAAAACTAAGGGAGGCCAAAGGGACTTTCCTTTCTTCCCTAATTTCATAGCATCGAAAGAGTTGTTCCACTTTGACTTCCCAATCTAGGTAAGTCTCAACATCTTCCCTACCATGAAAATGGGGTAGGTCTACCTTTGGTTCCCTAGCATGATTTATGTTCTCTTGAGGAGAATGATGATTGTATGATGAATGAGAGTGATGCTTTTGTTGATTTCTATAGTATTCTTCTTCACTAGAGCTAAAATGCCTAGATGGGGATCTTATGAGAATTCCTTTATTTTTTCTATCACTTTCCCTCCCATCTCTCCTCTTACTCTCTTCTCCTCTCCTTCTCTCTTCTTCCTCTTTTTCTCTTTTTCTTTCTAGTTCTTTCCTTCTTCTCCTTTTTTCATCCTCTCTTCTCTCTATTTGCCTTCTCTCTTCTCGCTCTTTTTTCTCTTTTCTCATTTCCAACATCTCTTTTTTTAACTCTTCCTTCTCTTTTTGTTTTTCCTTTTCTTTTATTTCTTTTTTTCTCTCTTTTTCTTCTCTCCTTTCTTGCTCTTTAGCCATCCATTCCCTAAATTCTAAGTTAAGGTTTTCAAGAGTGTCTCCCTTAGAAGGTTTTCTTTGGTTGACACTCTTACTTGATGAACAACTATGTGCACTAGAATGTGTGTGGGAAGTCATGGTGCTTGGATGCTAAAAACTAAAGGGTAGGCCAAAAACTTTTTTTTTTTTCAAGCAACACTCCTCTCTTTTTTTTTTCTCACCTAAGGTGGCTTGATGAGTCTTTGGAACTCTTAGCCTCTACACGTTTTTTCAAAATAACATAAAATAAAATAAAAGTGCAAGAATGTAAAAGAGAAAGGACTCTAATCGTGCTCCTAAGGTGTTGAAGGAAGTGTACCACTTCTCCCTTCTTCACCTAATTAACGAGGAACTACGCTAAAATTAACCAAAATTATTACAAACCAAGGGAGGGCCTTAAGGGCACTCAAACTCCCAATCTAAAATTAAGTATACACAATACAAAGAATAAAAAAAATAAAACAAAGTCTTCACTCCAAGCTTTTTTGGTGTTTGTCTCCTTTTGATCAAGCCCCTTTGAGTTGCATCAACTCACCCCAAGAATGCTACCCTTGTTTCCTCTTGTTTGGACTTGCCAAAATTTTATATATGGAACCTTTCCCAACCTTTCCTTACCAAGCCCGAATACAACACAAGACAACAAACAAAGGTGAATAACAAAACAAGGTTCACAAATCTAAGTGGATAGATTAAACAATGACAAAATCAAAGAAGTAAAGAAGACAAGCAAGAAAACATAAGGCTCATAAAGGAAGGTAGCACACAAATAACTTTCCTAGATTAGCTCCAAGAGTAGAGATGAAAAAAGACTCAAACCAAAAAAATGAAACCAATAGTTGCACACTTAATAAAATTTAAGTGACCAAAAACTAAAAAGCTTACTCAAGTAATTTTTTTTTTGAATCACAATTGGTTCCTCATATCAAATTTTCTACTATTAGGTACACAACTTCAAATTTGTCTTTCTTTTGAGTTCTTTATCTTCTTTTTTTTTTTTAACTTGAACTTTTTCTATTTTTTTTAACTTTTTCTAATCATTTTGCTGCACCTAATAGCTTGTTGAATTGAAATTTTAATGAGGATTCTTGAAATAATAACACTTGAGTGAATAAGCACAAAGTAAGGTCACACAATTTTCAAGCAATGCATGCAACTAAAGGCAAAACAACTTAGTAGTTCCAAATACCACTGAACTAATGGTGCTTAAGGAATGATTTAGGGCTGATTTTGAAGTAAATTGATTGCTCAAATTACTAACACAATTCACCCAAGCTAAAATTCCATAAAGAGGCACCAATAGTGAAGGTAAACCAAGTGGAAAGCTACTAATAATTCAACATAAAACAAGAAACATATAAAGATTGAATTTAGCAAATATTTAAGAACAACAAAGAGATTAATATGCTTGAACTAAAAGCATAAAAGACTTAAGAGACTCAACAAGAGGTTCACCTCTTAGGAGCTCAATTCAAACTGTTTTTGAAGGCTTTTTTGTAAAAAATTTAAGAGGCTAAAACCTATGGAATTTAAATGAGACAAAATAGGAAACTAACATGACTAGTATTTGACAAAACACAAGATTAAGAAAAAATAACACACCTACAAATAGAGCAAAAATTTCAGCAAGAGACTTAAAACAAAAGGCACAACAAAGTGGCCAAAGTTGATCACCACAATGGTGTGGAAAAATCCTCAACCATGTGGGTTTAATGGTCACAACTTCTTAGGCACACTTTAACATAAAAAACCAAGGGAAAATTAAGCAACTTAAACACAAAAATAAGATGCAAAGAAAGGGACAAATAAAATCGCATCAAATTAAATGGAACATAGGCGCGTACATAGAAAACAGAAGCGCATATAATAGCAAGAATAAAAAGCTATACTACTAGACAATAAAGGAAATAGAGATGACAAAAAATGAAGGACTTTAAAATAAAGAGATCAAAGAAATAAACAACAAAGCAAAAAAAAAATTGAGAAAGAACGTGACCTTTAGAAAGTGGCTCTGATACCACTTGATGTGATCTTTGATGATCACGTGCCCAAAGGATCCTTTCTAAGGTCACTTGGAAGGGAAATGGATTTATGGAGAGGAAAGGAATGGGGTGAGGTGCCACAAATACTATGTTTGATAAGCCAAAGGGGAGAGGCCACAAGGGAGGGGTCCCTTGATAACTCTTAGAAGCTCTCACAAAGGAGAAAGGGGGACACTCAAAGGTAAGAACCTCAACCAATATGGTCTCTAGGATTAAATTCAAGTGTAAAAAATACAAGTGAGGGAGGAGCTGCTATTTATAGAGGTAGCTAACCTCTTGAACAAGATAACCTAAAAAAGGAAGGGCTAGGATTAAAAGGAGAGATCTAAGGGAGGAGAATTGAGAAACAATTCCCTCCTTAGATCATCAAACATGGTGCCCAAGTTTCTCAAACCAAGGGCCAAGATTCCTTCTTATTAGCTTAGGGGGTTTATGTAGAAAAGAGGGGTGTAGATATCAAGGCTACCCTTTATTTCCTTCATAAAGACCCAAAAAGCTAAATCCACCATCTAAATTCCTAAGACACCTCCTAAAAATAAAAAATGGACTAAATACATGTCCCAAATTAAATTCTTAATAATATCTTCACTCTCCATAGGAGGTGAAGTCTTCCTTTGTCTACAAGGGCTAGGTCTTCTTCAATCTTTCTAGCCATGGCCCTAGTGATAGGTCCTTGGCTAGGCATGGTCACATCACTTATGCTTACACTTCTTCTTCTTCCTCGTCTTCTCCTCCAGATTGCACCTCTTCTGCTTCTTCTTCCCTTCCCTTCCCATCCCCTCCTTCTTCCTTTTCCTCCTTTTCTCCTTGTTCCAATTCTTCTTCTTCATCTCACCTCCTTTCACTACTCCTTCCTCCTCCTCTTGTTCACCTTCTTCAACTTCTTCACTTTCCACATCTTCTTCTTCTTCCTTTTCTTCTCCTTCATCCACTTCTTCTAGTTACTCTCCTTCTTCTTCTTCTTCTTATCTTTCTTCCACTTCTCCTGCCTCTTCTTGTTCCCTTTCTTCCACTTCTTCTTCATCCTCTCCTTTCCTTTCTTTTCTTCCTCTTCATCTCCTGCTGCTTCTTCCTTTCCTTCGTCATATCCCTCTTTTTCTCCTTCTTTTGCTTCCACTTGCATTTCTACCTCTTGTTCTCCTTCTTCCACTTCTTCTCCATCATCCCCACTCTTTCAACCACTTCTTCTTCTTCATGTTGTTCACCTTCTTCCACTTCTACTACATCCACTTGTTCTTCTTCTTCCCTCTCTTCTCCTTCTTGCCCTTCTTCTGCCTGCACTACTTCTTCTTCCTCCCCTTCTTCTTCTCCTCCTTGTTCGACTTCTTCTTCATCCCTTTTCCTTCCATTGCTTCTTCTTCCTCCCCTTTTTCTTATTCTTCCACTTCTTCTTCTTCCTCTTCTTCTCCTTCTGCCACCTCTTCTCCCTCCTCCCATTCTCCTACTTCCACTTCTTCTTCTTCATCTCCTTTCATTCCACTACTTCCTCCTATTCCTCTTATTCTCTCTTTCTACCACTTCTTCTACTTTTACTTGTTGTTCTTCTTCATTTTGCTCTCCTTCTTCCGCTTCTTGTGCTTACACTTCTTCTTCTGCCTCTTCTTCCATTTCTTCTCCTTCCACAAGTTCTTCTTCTTTCCTTTCCGTCTTTTCCTTCCTCTTTTTCTCCATCCCCCACTTCTGTTGCTTCCTATTGTTGCTCTTCCTCTTCTTCTCCTTCCCCCAAATCTTATGCTTACACTTCTTCTTCTTCTTCCTCTTCTCCTCCAGATTCCACTTCTTCTGCTTCTTCTTCCCTTCCCTTCCCCTTCTTCTTCCTTTTCCTCCTTTTCTCCTCCTTCCACTACTTCTTGTTCATCTCACCTCCTTCCATTACTTCTTCTTCCTCCTCTTGTTCACCTTCTTCAACTTCTTATCTTTCCACATCTTCTTCTTCTTCCTTTTCTTCTCCTTCTTCCACTTATTCTAGTTACTCTCCTTCTTCTTCCTCTTCTTATCTTTCTTCCACTTCTCCTGCCTCCTCTTGGTCTCTTTCTTCCACTTCTTCTTCATCCTCTCCTTTCCTTTCTTTTCTTCCTCTTCATCTCCTTCTTCTTCTTCCTTTCCTTCGTCATATCCCTCTTTTTCTCCTTCTTCTGCTTCCACTTGCATTTCCACCTCTTGTTCTCCTTCTTCCACTTCTTCTCCATCATCCCCACTCCTTCAACTACTTCTTCTTCTTCCTCTTGTTCACCTTCTTCCACTTCTACTACATCCACTTGTTCTTCTTCTTCCCTCTCTTCTCCTTCTTGCCCTTCTTCTGCCTACACTACTTTTTCTTCCTCCCCTTCTTCTTCTCCTCCTTGTTCCACTTCTTCTTCATCCCCTTTCCTTGAATTGCTTCTTCTTTCTCCCCTTTTCTCATTCTTCTACTTCTTCTTCTTCTTCCTATTGTTTTCCTTCTTCCACTTGCACTTCTTCCTTTTCTTCTCGTTCTTCCACTTCTTCTTCTTCCTCTTCTTCTCCTTCTGCCACGTCTTCTCCCTCCTCCCGTTCTCCTTCTTCCACTTCTTGTTCTTCATCTCCTTTCATTCCACTACTTTCTCCTATTTATTCTCTCCTTCTACCACTTCTTCTACTTCTACTTGTTGTTCTTCTTCATTTTCGTCTCTTTCTTCTGCTTCTTCTGCTTACACTTCTTTTTCTTCCTCTTCTTCCAATTCTTCTCCTTCCACAACTTCTTCTTCTTTCCTTTCCGTGTTCTCCTTCCTCTTGTTCTCCATCCCCCACTTCTGTTGCTTCCCATTATTGCTCTTCCTCTTCTTCTCCTTCCCCCAAATCTTATGCTTACATTTCTTCTTCTTCTTCTTCTTCTCCTCCAGATTCCACTTCTTCTGCTTCTTCTTCCCTTCCCTTCCCCACCTTCTTCCTTTTCCTCCTTTTCTCCTCTTGTTCACCTTCTTCAACTTCTTCACTTTCCACATCTTCTTCTTCTTCCTTTTCTTCTCCTTCTTTCACTTCTTCTAATTACTCTCCTTCTTCTTCCACCTCTCCTGCCTCCTCTTGTTCTCTTTCTTCCACTTCTTCTTCATCCTCTCCTTTACTTTCTTTTCTTCCTCTTCATCTCCTTCTTCTTCTTCCTTTCCTTCGTCATATCCCTCTTTTTCTCCTTCTTCTGCTTCCACTTGCATTTCTACCTCTTGGTCTGCTTCTTCCACTTGCAGATCTTCCTTTTCTTCTTGTTCTTCCACTTCTTCTTCTTCCTCTCCTGCTCCCTCTGCCAACTCTTCTCCCTCCTCCCGTTCTCTTTCTGCCACTTCTTCTTCTTCATCGCCTTTCATTCCACTACTTCCTCCTATTCCTCTTATTGTCTCCTTCTACCACTTCTTCTACTTCTACTTGTTGTTCTTCTTCATGTTCGTCTCCTTCTTCCCCATCTTCTACTTACACTTCTTCTACTTCCTCTTCTTCCATTTCTTCTCCTTCCACAACTTCTTCTTCTTTCCTTTCCGTCTTCTCCTGCTTCTTTTTCTCCATCCCCCACTTCTATTGCTTCCATTAGTTGCTCTTCCTCTTCTTCTCCTTCCCCCAAATCTTATGTGTACACTTCTTCTTCTTCTTCCTCTTCTCCTCCAACTTCCTCCTTTTCTCCTTGTTCCAATTCTTCTACTTCTTCATCTCACCTCCTTCCACTACTTCTTCTTGCTCCTCTTGTTCACCTTCTTCAACTTCCTCACTTTCCACATCTTCTTCTTCCTCCTTTTCTTCAACTTCTTCCACTTCTTCTAGTTACTCTCCTTCTTCTTCCTCTTCTTATCTTTCTTCCACTTCTCCTGCCTCCTCTTGTTCTCTTTCTTCCACTTCTTCCTTATCCTCTCCTTTCCTTTCTTTTCTTCATCTTCATCTCCTTCTTCTTCTTCCTTTCCTTCGTCATATCCCTCTTTTTCTCCTTCTTCTGCTTCCACTTGCATTTCTACCTGTTGTTCTCCTTCTTCCACTTCTTCTCCATCATCCCCACTCCTTGAACAACTTCTTCTTCTTCCTCTTCTTCACCTTCTTCCACTTCTACTACATCCACTTGTTCTTCTTCTTCCCTCTCTTCTCCTTCTTGACCTTTTTCTACCTACACTACTTCTTCTTCCTCCCCTTCTGGTTCTCCTCCTTGTTCCACTTCTTCTTCATCCCCTTTCCTTCCATTGGTTCTTCTTCCTCCTCTTTTTCTCATTCTTCCACTTCTTCTTCTTCTTCGTATTGTTCTCCTTCTTCCACTTGCACTTCCTTTTCTTCTTGTTCTTCCACTTCTTCTTCTTCCTTTTCTTCTCCTTCTGCCACCTTTTCTCCCTCCTCCCGTTCTACTTCTTCCACTTCTTCTTCTTCATCTCCTTTCATTCCACTTCTTCCTCCTATTTATTTTCTCCTTCTACCACTTCTTCTACTTCTACTTGTTGTTCTTCTTCATTTTCGTCTCTTTCTTCCGCTTCTTCTGCTTACACTTCTTCTTCTTCCATTTCTTCTCATTCCACAACTTCTTCTTCTTTCCTTTTCGTCTTCTCCTTCCTATTTTTCTCCATCCCGCACTTCTGTTGCTTCCAATTGTTGCTCTTTCTCTTCTTCTCCTTCCCCCAAATCTTATGCTTACACTTCTTCTTCTTCTTCCTCTTCTCCTCCAGATTCCACTTCTTCTATTTCTTCCTCCCTTCCCTTCCCTTCCCTTCCCCTCCTTCTTCCTTTTCCTCTTTTTCTCCTTGTTCCAAGTCTTCTTCTTCATCTCACCGCCTTGCATTACTTCTTCTTCCTCCTCTTGTTCACCTTCTTCAACTTCTTCACTTTCCACATCTTCTTCTTCTTCCTTTTCTTCTCCTTCTTCCACTTCTTCTAGTTACTCTCCTTCTTCTTCCTCTTCTCCTTCCACAACTCTTCTTCTTTCCTTTCCTCCTTCTCCTTCCACTTTTTCTCCATCCCCCACTTCTGTTGCTTCCCATTGTTGCTCTTCCTCTTCTTCTCCTTCCCCCAAATCTTATGCTTACACTTCTTCTTCTTCCTCCTCTTCTCCACCAGATTCCACTTCTTCTGCTTCTTCTTCCCTTCCCTTCCCCTCCTTCTTCCTTTTCCTCCTTTTCTCCTTGTTCCAAGTCTTCTTCTTCATCTCACCTCCTTCCACTACTTTTTCTTCCTCCTCTTGTTCACCTTCTTCAACTTCTTCACTTTCCACATCTTCTTCTTCTTCCGTTTCTTCTCCTTTTCCACTTATTCTAGTTACTCTCCCTCTTCTTCCTTTTCTTATCTTTGTTCCACTTCTCCTGCCTCCTTTTCTTCTCGTTCTTCCTCTCCTTTTTCATCCCCTTTCCTTCCATTGCTTCTTCTTCCTCCTCTTTTCCCCATTCTTCCACTTCTTCTTCTTCTTCCTAATGTTCTCCTTCTTCCACTTGCACTTCTTCCTTTTCTTCTCATTCTTCCACTTCCAACTTCTTCTTCCTTTCTTCTACTTCTTCCACATCTTCTAGTTACTCTCCTTCTTCTTCCTCTTCTTATCTTTCTTCCATTTCTCCTGCCTCCTCTTGTTCTCTTTCTTCCACTTCTTCTTCATCCCCTTTCCTTCCATTGCTTCTTCTTGCTCCTCTTTTTCTCATTCTTCCACTTCTTCTCCTTCTTCCTATTGTTCTCCTTCTTCCACTTGCACTTCTTCCTTTTCTTCTCATTCTTCCACTTCTTCTTCTTCCTCTTCTTCTGCTTCTGCCACCTCTTCTCCCTCCTTCTGTTCTCCTTCTTCCATTTCTTCTTCTTCATCTCCTTTCATTCCACTACTTCCTCCTATTCCTCTTATTCTCTCCTTCTCCCACTTCTTCTACTTCTACTTGTTGTTCTTCTTCATTTTCGTCTCCTTCTTCCGCTTCTTTTGCTTACACTTGTTCTTCTTCCTCTTGTTCCATTTCTTCTCCTTCCACAACTTCTTCTTCTTTCCTTTCCGTCTTCTCCTTCCACTTTTTCTCCATCCCCCACTTCTGTTGATTCCAATTGTTGCTCTTCCTCTTCTTCTCCGTCCCCCAAATCTGATGCTTACACTTCTTCTTCTTCTTCTGCCCTTCCCTTCCCCTCCTTCTTCCTTTTCGTCCTTTTCTCTTGTTCCAATTCTTCTTCTTCATCTCACCTCCTTCCACTAGTTCTTCTTCCTCCTCTTGCTCACCTTCTTCACTTTCCACATCTTCTTCTTCCTATTCTTCTCCTTGTTCCACATCTTCTAGTTACTCTCCTTCTTCTTCCTCTTCTTATCTTTCTTCTACTTCTCCTGCCTCCTCTTGTTCTCCTTCTTCCACTTCTTATTCATCCTCTCCTTTCCTTTCTTTTCTTCCTCTTCATCTCCTTCTTCTTGTTCTTTTCCTTCGTCATATCCCTCTTTTTCTCCTTCTTCTGCTTCGACTTGCATTTCTACCTCTTGTTCTCTTTCTTCCACTTCTTCTCCATCATCCCCACTCCTTCAACTACTTCTTCTTCTTCCTCTTGTTCACCTTCTTCCACCTTTACTACATCCACTTCTTCTTCTTCTTCCCTCTCTTCTCCTTCTTGCCCTTTTTCTGGCTACACTACTTCTTTTTCCTCCCCTTCTTCTTCTCCTCCTTGTTCCACTTATTCTTCATCCCTTTTCCTTCCATTGCTTGTTATTCCTCCTCTTTTTCTCATTCTTGCACTTCTTCTTCTTCTTTCTATTGTTCTCCTTCTTCCACTTGCACTTCTTCCTTTTCTTCTCGTTCTTCCACTTCTTCTTCTTACTCTTCTTCTCCTTCTGCCACCTCTTCTCGCTCCTCCCGTTCTCCTTCTTCCACTTCTTCTTCTTCATCTCCTTTCATTCTACTACTTCCTTCTATTCCTCTTATTCTCTCCTTTTACCACGTCTTCTACTTCTAATGTTTGTTCTCTTCATTTTCGTCTCCTTCTTCCGCTTCTTTTGCTTACACTTCTTCTCGTTCCACAACTTCTTCTTCTTTCCTTTCCGTCTTCTCCTTCCTCTTTTTCTCCACCCCCCACTTCTGTTGTTTCCCATTGTTGCTCTTCCTCTTCTTCTCCTTCCCCCAAATCTTATGCTTACACTTCTTCTTCTTCTTCCTCTTCTCCTCTATTTTCTACTTCTTCTGCTTCTTCTTCCCTTCCCTTCCCCTCCTTCTTCCTTTTCCTCCTTTTCGCCTTGTTCCAATTCTTCTTCTTCATCTCACATCCTTCCACTACTTCTTCTTCCTCCTCTTGTTCACCTTCTTCAACTTCTTCACTTTCCACATCTTCTTCTTCTTCGTTTTCTTCTACTTCTTCCACTTCTTCTAGTTACTCTCCTTCTTCTTCCTCTTCTTATCTTTCTTCCACTTCTCCTGCCTCCTCTTGTTCACTTTCTTCCACTTCTTCTTCATCCTCTCCTTTCCTTTCTTTTCTTCCTCTTCATCTCCTTCTTCCTCTTCATTTCCTCGTCATATACCTCCTTTTCTCCTTCTTCTGCTTCCACTTGCATTTCTACCTCTCGTTCTCCTTCATCCACTTCTACTCCATCATCGCCACTCCTTCAACTACTTCTTCTTCCTCTTATTCACCTTCTTCCACCTCTACTACATCCACTTCTTCTTCTTCTTCCCTCTGTTCTCCTTCTTGCCTTTCTTCTGCCTACACTACCTCCTCCTCTCCCCTTCTTCTTCTCCTCCTTGTTCCACTTCTTCTTCATCCCCTTTCCTTCCATTGCTTCTTCTTCCTCCTCTTTTTCTCATTCTTCCCCTTCTTCTTCTTCGTATTGTTCTCCTTCTACCACTGGCACTTCTTCCATTTTTTTTCGTTCTACCTCTTCTTCCTCCTCCCTTTCTCCTTCGTTCACTTCTTCTTCTTCATCTCCTTTCATTCCATTACTTCATCCTATTCCCCTATTCTCTCCTTCTACCACTTCTTCTACTTCTACTTGTTGTTCTTCTTCATTTTCGTCTCCTTCTTCCACTTCTTCTGCTTACACTTCTTCTTCTTCCTCTTCTTCCATTTCTTCTCCTTCCACAACTTCTTCTTCTTTCCTTTCCGTCTTCTCCTTCCTCTTTTTCTCCATCCCCCACTTCTGTTGCTTCCCATTGTTGCTCTTCCTCTTTTTCGCCTTCCCCCAAATCTTATGCTTACACTTCTTCTTCTTCTTCCTCTTCTCCTCCATTTTCTACTTCTTCTGCTTCTTCTTCCCTTCCCCTCCCCTCCTTCTTCCTTTTCCTCCTTTTCTCCTTGTTCCAATTCTTCTTATTCCTCCTCTTGTACACCTTCTTCAACTTCTTCACTTTCCATATCTTCTGCTTCTTCATTTTCTTCTCCTTTTTCCACTTCTTCTAGTTACTTTCCTTCTTCTTCTTCTTCTTATCTTTCTTCCGCTTCTCCTGCCTCCTCTTATTCTCTTCCACTTCTTCTTCATCCTCCCCTTTCCTTTCTTTTCTTCCTCTTCCTCTCCTTCTTCTTCTTCCTTTCCTTCGTCATATCCCTCTTTTTCTCCTTCTTCTGCTTCCACTTGCATTTCCACCTCTTGTTCTCCTTCTTCCACTTCTTCTCCATCATCCCCACTCCTTCAACAACTTCTTCTTCTTCCTCTTGTTCACCTTCTTCCACTTCTACTACATCCACTTGTTCTTCTTCTTCCCTCTGTTCTCCTTCTTGCCCTTCTTCTGCCTACACTACTTCTTCTTCCTTCCCTTCTTCTTCTCCTCCTTGTTCCACTTCTTCTTCATTCCCCTTTCCTTCCATTGCTCCTTCTTCCTCCTCTTTTTCTCATTCTTCCACTTCTACTTCTACTTCTTCTTCTTGTTCTTCCACTTCTTCCTCTTCTTCTCCTTCTACCACCTCTTCTCCCTCCTCCCGTTCTCCTTCTTCCACTTCTTCTTCTTCATCTCCTTTCATTCCACTACTTCCTCCTATTCCTCTTATTTTCTCCTTTTACCACTTCTTCTACATCTGGTTGTTGTTCTTCTTCATTTTTGTCTCCTTCTTCCGCTTCTTCTGCTTACACTTCTTCTTCCTCTTCTTCCATTTATTCTACATCCACAACTTCTTCTTCTTTCCTTTCCGTCTTCTCCTTCCTCTTTTTCTGCATCCCTCACTTCTGTTGCTGCCCATTGTTGCTCTTCCTCTTCTTCTCCTTCCCCAAAATCTTATGCTTACACTTCTTCTTCTTCTTCCTCTTCTCCTCCAGATTCCACTTCTTCTGCTTCTTCTTCGCTTCCCTTCCCCTCCTTCTTCCTTTTCCTCCTTTTCTCCTTGTTCCAATTCTTCTTCTTCATCTCACCTCCTTCCGCTACTTCTTCTTCCTCCTCTTGTTCACCTTCTTCAACGTCTTCACTTTCCACATCTTTTTCTTCTTCCTTTTCTTCTCCTTCTTCCACTTCTTCTAGTTACTCTCCTTCATCTTCCTTTTCTTATCTTTCTTCCACTTCTCCTGCCTCCTCTTATTCTCTTTCTTCCACTTCTTCTTCATCCTCTCGTTTCCTTTCTTTTCTTCCTCTTCATCTCCTTCTTCTTCTTCCTTTCCTTCGTCATATCCCTCTTTTTCTCCTTCTTCTGCTCCGACTTGCATTTCTACCTCTTGTTCTCCTTCTTCCACTTCTTCTCCATCATCCCCACTCCTTCAACTACTTCTTCTTCTTCCTCTTGTTCACCTTCTTCCACTTCTACTACATCCACGTGTTCTTCTTCTTGCCTCTCTTCTCCTTCTTGCCCTTCTTCTGCCTACACTACTTCTTCTTCCTCCCCTTCTTCTTCTCCTCCTAGTTCCACTTCTTCTTTATTCCCCTTTCCTTCCATTCCTTCTTCTTCCTCCTCCTTTTCTCATTCTTCCACTTCTTCTTCTTCTTCCTATTGTTCTCCTTCTTCCACTTCTTCTCTATTTTCTACTTCTTCTGCTTCTTCTTCCCTTCCCTTCCCCTCCTTCTTCCTTTTCCTCCTTTTCTCCTTATTCCAATTCTTCTTCTTTATCTCACCTCCTTCCACTTCTTGTTCTTCCTCCTCTTGTTCACCTTCTTCACCGTCTTCACTTTCCGCATCTTCTTCTTCTTCCTTTTGTTCTCCTTCTTCCACTTCTTCTAGTTACTCTCCTTCTTCTTCCTCTTCTTATCTTTCTTCCACTTCTCCAGCCTCCTCTTGTTCTCTTTCTTCCAGTTCTTCTTCATCCTCTCCCTTCCTTTCTTTTCTTGCTCTTCATCTCCTAATTCTTCTTCCTTTCCTTCGTCATATCCCTCTTTTTCTCCTTCTTCTGCTTCCACTTGCATTTCTACCTCTTGTTCTCCTTCTTCCACTTCTTCTATCCCCAATCCTTCAACTACGTCTTCTTCTTCCTCTTGTTCACCTTCTTCCACTTCTACTACATCCCCTTGTTCTTCTTCTTCCCTCTCTTCTCTTTCTTGCCCTTCTTTTGCCTACAGTACTTTTTCTTCGTCCCCTTGTTCACCTTCTCCCACTTCTACTACATCCACTTGTTCTTCTTCTTCCCTCTCTTCTCCTTCTTACCCTTCTTCTGCCTACACTACTTCTTCTTCCTCGCCTTCTTCTTCTTCTCCTTGTTGAACTTCTTCTTCATCCCCTTTCCTTCCATTGCTCCTTCTTCCTCCTCATTTTCACATTCTTCCACTTCTTCTTCTTCTTCCTATTGTTCTCCTCCTTCCGCTTGCACTTCTTCCTTTTCTTCTCCTTCTTCCACTTCTTCTTCTTCCTCTTCTTCTCCTTCTGCCACCTCTTCTCCCTCCTCCCATTCTCCTTCTTCCACTTTTTCTTCTTCATCTCCTTTCATTCCACCACTTCCTCCTATTCCTCTTATTCTCTCCTTCTACCACTTCTTCTACTTCTACTTGTTGTTCTTCTTCATTTTCGTCTCCTTCTTCTGCTTCTTCTGCTTGCACTTCTTCTTCTTCCTCTTCTTCCATTTCTTCTCCTTCCACAACTTCTTCTTCTTTCCTTTCCGGCTTCTCCTTCCAATTTTTCTCCATCCCCCACTTCTGTTGCTTCCCATTGTTGCTCTACCTCTTCTTCTCCTTCCCCCAAATCTTATGCTTACACTTCTACTTCTTCTTCCTCTTCTCCTCCAGATTCCACTTCTTCTGCTTCTTCTTCCCCTCCTTCTTCCTTTTCCTGCTTTTCTCCTTGTTCCAATTCTTCTTCTTCATCTCACCTCCTTCCACTACTTCTTCTTCCCCCTGTTGTTCACCTTCTTCAACTTCTTCACTTTCCACATCTTCTTCTTCTTCCTTTTTCTTCTCCTTCTTCCACTTCTTCTAGTTACTCTCCTTCTTCTTCCTCTTCTTATCTTTCACTTCTTCATCATCCTCTCCTTTCCTTTCTTTTATTCCTGTTTATCTCCTTCTTCTTCTTCCTTTCCTTCGTCATATCCCTCTTTTTCTCCTTCTTTTGCTGCCACTTGCATTTCTACCTCTTGTTCTCCTTCTTCCACTTCTTGTCCATCATCCCCACTCCTTCAACTACTTCTTCTTCTTCCTGTTGTTCACCTTCTTCCACTTCTACTACATCCACTTGTTCTTCTTCTTCCCTCTCTTCTCCTTCTTGCCCTTCTTCTGCCTACCATACTTCTTCTTCCTCCCCTTCTTCTTCTCCTCCTTGTTCCACTTCTTCTTCATCCCTTTCCTTCCATTGCTTCTTCTTCCTCCTCTTTTTCTCCTTCTTCCACTTCTTCTTCTTCCTCTTGTTCACCTTCTTCCACCTCTACTACATCCACTTCTTCTTCTTCTTCCCTCTCTTCTCCTTCTTACCCTTCTTCTGCCTACACTACTTCTTCTTCCTCGCCTTCTTCTTCTTCTCCTTGTTCCACTTCTTCTTCATCCCCTTTCCTTCCATTGCTTCTTCTTCCTCCTCATTTTCTCATTCTTCCACTTCTCCTTCTTCTTCCTATTGTTCTCCTCCTTCCGCTTGCACTTCTTCCTTTTCTTCTCCTTCTTCCACTTCTTCTTCTTCCTCTTCTTCTCCTTCTGCCACCTCTTCTCCCTCCTCCCGTTCTCCTTCTCCCACTTTTTCTTCTTCATCTCCTTTCATTCCACCACTTCCTCCTATTCCTCTTATTCTCTCCTTCTACCACTTCTTCTACTTCTACTTGTTGTTCTTCTTCATTTTCATCTCCTTCTTCTGCTTCTTCTGCTTGCACTTCTTCTTCTTCCTCTTCTTCCATTTCTTCTCCTTCCACAACTTCTTCTTCTTTCCTTTCCGGCTTCTCCTTCCAATTTTTCTCCATCCCCTACTTCTGTTGCTTCCCATTGTTGCTCTACCTCTTCTTCTCCTTCCCCCAAATCTTATGCTTACACTTCTACTTCCTCTTCCTCTTCTCCTCCAGATTCCACTTCTTCTGCTTCTTCTTCCCCTCCTTCTTCCTTTTCCTGCTTTTCTCCTTGTTCCAATTCTTCTTCTTCATCTCACCTCCTTCCACTACTTCTTCTTCCCCCTGTTGTTCACCTTCTTCAACTTCTTCACTTTCCACATCTTCTTCTTCTTCCTTTTTCTTCTCCTTCTTCCACTTCTTCTAGTTACTCTCCTTCTTCTTCCTCTTCTTATCTTTCACTTCTTCATCATCCTCTCCTTTCCTTTCTTTTATTCCTGTTTATCTCCTTCTTCTTCTTCCTTTCCTTCGTCATATCCCTCTTTTTCTCCTTCTTTTGCTGCCACTTGCATTTCTACCTCTTGTTCTCCTTCTTCCACTTCTTGTCCATCATCCCCACTCCTTCAACTACTTCTTCTTCTTCCTGTTGTTCACCTTCTTCCACTTCTACTACATCCACTTGTTCTTCTTCTTCCCTCTCTTCTCCTTCTTGCCCTTCTTCTGCCTACCATACTTCTTCTTCCTCCCCTTCTTCTTCTCCTCCTTAATTCCACTTCTTCTTCATCCCTTTCCTTCCATTGCTTCTTCTTCCTCCTCTTTTTCTCCTTCTTCCACTTCTTCTTCTTCCTCTTGTTCACCTTCTTCCACCTCTACTACATCCACTTCTTCTTCTTCTTCCCTCTCTTCTCCTTCTTACCCTTCTTCTGCCTACACTACTTCTTCTTCCTCGCCTTCTTCTTCTTCTCCTTGTTCCACTTCTTCTTCATCCCCTTTCCTTCCATTGCTTCTTCTTCCTCCTCATTTTCTCATTCTTCCACTTCTCCTTCTTCTTCCTATTGTTCTCCTCCTTCCGCTTGCACTTCTTCCTTTTCTTCTCCTCCTTCCACTTCTTCTTCTTCCTCTTATTCTCCTTCTGTCACCTCTTCTCCCTCCTCCCGTTCTCCTTCTTCCACTTCTTCTTCTTCATCTTCTTTCATTCCACTACTTCCTCCTATTCCTCTTATTCTCTCCTTCTACCACTTCTTCTACTTCTACTTGTTGTTCTTCTTCATTTTCGTCTCCTTCTTCCGCTTTGTCTGCTTGCACTTCTTCTTCTTCCTCTTCTTCCATTTATTCTCCTTCCATAACTTCTTCTTCTTTCCTTTCCGTATTCTTTTTCGAATTTTTCTCCATCCCCCACTTCTGTTGCTTCCCATTTTTGCTCTACCTCTTCTTCTCCTTCCCCCAAATCTTAAGCTTACATTTCTTCTTCTTCCTCTTTTACTCCAGATTCCACTTCTTCTGCTTCTTCTTCCCCTCCTTCTTCCTTTTCCTGCTTTTCTCCTTGTTCCAATTCTTCTTCTTCATCTCACCTCCTTCCACTACTTCTTCTTCCCCCTGTTGTTCACCTTCTTCAACTTCTTCACTTTCCACATCTTCTTCTTCTTCCTTTTTCTTCTCCTTCTTCCACTTCTTCTAGTTACTCTCCTTCTTCTTCCTCTTCTTATCTTTCACTTCTTCATCATCCTCTCCTTTCCTTTCTTTTATTCCTGTTTATCTCCTTCTTCTTCTTCTTTTCCTTCATCATATCCCTCTTTTTCTCCTTCTTCTGCTGCCACTTGCATTTCTACCTCTTATTCTCCTTCTTCCACTTCTTGTCCATCATCCCCACTCCTTCAACTACTTCTTCTTCTTCCTCTTGTTCACCTTCTTCCACTTCTACTACATCCACTTGTTCTTCTTCTTCCCTCTCTTCTCCTTCTTGCCCTTCTTCTGCCTACCATACTTCTTCTTCCTCCCCTTCTTCTTCTCCTCCTTGTTCCACTTCTTCTTCATCTCTTTCCTTCCATTGCTTCTTCTTTCTCCTCTTTTTCTCCTTCTTCCACTTATTCTTCTTCCTCTTGTTCGCCTTCTTCCACCTCTACTACATCCACTTCTTCTTCTTCTTCTTCCCTCTCTTCTCCTTCTTACCCTTCTTCTACCTACACTACTTCTTCTTCCTCACCTTCTTCTTCTTTTCCTTGTTCGACTTCTTCTTCATCCCCTTTCCTTCCATTGCTTCTTCTTCCTCCTCATTTTCTCATTCTTCCACTTCTTCTTCTTCTTCCTCTTGTTCTCCTCCTTCCACTTGCACTTCTTCCTTTTCTTCTCGTTCTTCCACTTCTTCTTCTTCTTCCTCTTCTTCTCCTTCTGCCACCTCTTCTCCCTCCTCCTGTTCTCCTTCTTCCACTTCTTTTTCTTCATCTCCTTTCATTCCACTACTTCCTTGTATTCCTCTTATTCTCTCCTTCTACCACTTCTTCTACTTCTACTTGTTGTTCTGCTTCATTTTTGTCTCCTTCTTCCGCTTCTTCTGCTTACACTTCTTCTTCTTCCTCTTCTTCCATTTCTTCTCCTTCCACATGATGCATGCCTCCCTTGATCTTTTTCCTTGAGGTTCCAAGCACCATGAAATGGATGATGGAGGGGAAGGAAAATGGAGGTGGGGCGCCACTCTCAAAGAGAGATAAGCCAAAGTGTTTAGGTTTGCCACAAGGGAAGGAACCCTTGATAAAAACCAACTAGGAAGAGGTTCCTCAAGAGAGAGGATCCTCAAGACCTTTTACTAAGAATGTGCTCACAAAGAGACTATTTTTATTCAACTTCAAAGGTGAAATTTTACAATGAGGGGGAATGAGTATATATAGCCCAATGGGAGAGCTTGGGCACACTTTTCTAGGCAATGTGGGACTTGGGCTTAATTAGGATTAAAACTAATTAACCCAAGTCTTAGGCCTTAAGTGAGGCACCTAAGTTCATCCCCTATGGGTGCAATTAGCATATCTTAATGTGAATGGGCTAGCCCAAAATCATGTCTTAACTTATGCACCCATTATAAGCTTACTCCTCCTTTTTAACTAAAGACACCTATACCTTATAAACTAAGAAGATGGCCGGAAATACATGGCCTTAAGGGAATTAAAAATACTTTCCTATTTATCTAATTAAAGTAAAATATTTACAAGCTAAAAATAACGAATACTATGGCTTTGAATCTTCAATGAGCTTTTGTCCATGCCATGCCTTCCTTGAGTCCTCCTAGCCATGATGCATGCTAGGTGAGATTGCATCATCTCCTCTCCCTTGGAGAGGATTTGACCTCAAATCCTGAGGTCTTTCTTCCGCTTTTTCAAAGTCTGTAAGAAAATAAGGAAAGCAGTAAGTATATCCAGACAAGTGATTTTGGGGGAAGTGAGAGGTCTATAAGGAGGCCTTTTAAGAATGGGGTAGTGGAGGTTGGCACTAAAGTTTGAAAATATTTTAGTGTGCATGTGCCTCCACACAACAGCTCCCCATCCTCCTCCAATTGCACTAGATACTAGCCTCAAAGGTTTTGAAATAGTTGGCGAGACTAGTCTAAGTGGAATGGAGCACTCATCAAGTTGGATTTGAGGGTGTGGATCAAGGTGCTCAAAAGATATAGGCACATCCTCAAATTCAACTTGTTCTTTTTGTAAGAGTTGGCAGGAAAATTTTTCTATGTAGAGAACCCCCTTTGAAGGCAAAGGCGGATCTTCCTTAGACTCGGTCTTCCTACCAACAACCTTATTTTCATTTTTATCCCTTTCTCTCTTAAGCTTCATGATCCTTCTATCCTCCATAACCTCGGTAGGGGTAAGAGGAAGTAAGGTGATCTTTTTCCCTTTATGAGAGAGAGTGATTTTATTAGTGAGGCCATTGTGCAAAGTTTCCTTATCATGTTGCCATGGCCTTCCCAGCAACATGTGACTAGCTTCCATAGGAACTACATCACATAACACTTTGTCGTGATACTTCCCTATGAAGAAGCTAATCTCCACTTGCTCTCTTACTACTACACCATCTTCATAATTAAGTCCATGCAAAGAATAAGGTGAAGGATGAGGAGTAGTAGCAAGTGATAGCTTTTCCACCACCCTCGTGCTACAAAAATTACAACATGATCCACCATCCACAATAAGAGAACAAGTTTTGCCCAAAATTTTGCATCTTGTTTGAAAAACATTCTCTCTTTGTGTTTGGGTTTCCTTACAAGGATGGATTCCAAGAAGTTGTTTCACTTTGAAGAGATCATCACATGAATGAATACCCTTTTCATTTGATGTTCCCTTTAAAGTCCTTTTTCTTTTGGGGCAAAACAAAGCAATATGCCCTTTTTCTAAACACTTAAAACATTTAGGACTTCGAAAACGAGTGCTCGAACTAGTGGTAGGGGTGTCACTCATACTCAAGGGTTTTCTCTCAATATGCTTTCTTTTGGATGACTCTCTTTTGGGTTTAATTATAGAAGGGTTTGTCTTTTTCTTAGGATGCCTCTTAGGGTTTTCCTTCTTACTAGAAGAAGCATGAATGTCATGGATTATTTTAGGCTCCTCTAAGTCTCTATAATGTATGTAAATGTTACCACAAGAGCTCTTATAGGCATCTCTCTTTTTGTATCTTCATTTCTTCCCTTCTTTCTAACTTATTTTGTTCCTTTTCTCTCTTTTCCAATTCTTTCTTCTCTTTTTCTCTCCTTTCTCTTCTCTCTTTTCTCTCTAACTCTTTTCTTTTGTTTTCTTCTTTTTCTCTTTCTTTTTCTCTTTTCTCTTTTTCTCTTCTCTCTTCTCTTTCTTTTTCTCTTGCTTCTCTTTCTTTCTTTTCATTTTCCCTACTCTCTATTTGTCTCTCTTTTTCTCTTCTTTCTTTTCTTTCTTGTCTCTCCTTTTCTTTCTTTTCTTTCTCTCTTCTCTCCTCTCTATCTAGTTCCTCTTGTTCTCTTTTCCTCATCTCTCTTTGTTTTCTCTCATTTTTCCAAAATTCCCTACGTTGTTTTTCTACTATTTCCCAATCAATAGAGTATGGATATGTGGGCAAGGTTGGTTTATCACTCTTCTCATTCTTTTCTTTTATTCTATTCCCACATTCTTCTCCTTTATTTTCCCTAGTTTCATTACTACTCCTAACACTCCTAGAAGTGTGTGAAAACATGTCAAAGTGTAAGGCCTAGGGAACTAATATGCAAAACACTCCTCTCTTTTTTGTTTTCTCCTAAAGTGTTAAGAGTCTTTGGAACTCTAACACTTTCTAAAACGTTGAAAGCAAATAAAGAAATTTAAAGCAAAGCTAAAGGATTCTAACGTGCTCCTAAGTATGAATAAGGGGTACCAATTCCTTATCCACACTAAAACGAGAAACTAAGGTTTATTACACATAAAAGAGGTGACCCTTATGGGCATCCAATACCTTTAATTAAAATGTCCTTTAAAAATACACCCAAATTAAACAAAGAAAATTAAAAGTAGTTGAATGTAGCTCCTTTCTTCAAGTGCTCCTCACCAAGTGTATCACTCTAGTCTTGGCCTCCTTTTCAAGTCTCCTCTTCCTTGGTTTTAAATCAACACTTCCTAAGGATGCTACCCTTGTGAAAATTTCAACAATTTGGCTACCTACCAAGAGAAAACAAGTGCCCAAGCAAGAGACCAAGGGAAGTAGAATTTGAAAGCAAAAAGCAATAAAATGCACTTAACAAGAATAGGAACACATCCAAGTGGAAAGAATTTATTTGACAAACACAAAGAAAGCCAATAAGGACAACCAAGAAATAAAAGGTGTAGAAAGAAAGTTGGCACACAAAAAAAAATTCCTAGAATGGGCCTAAAATAGAATTGGACTTAAAACAAAAAAGACTCAACAAATTCAATGATTTGCACAATTGTAAAGCAAGGTGGCTAAATCATAGTCAAATAAATTCAAGCAAATTTCAATAAAATTTAACACTCCTTTGAATTTTTTAATAATTTTGAGGTGCACTAATTTTTATTTTATTTTTTTGTACTCTTTTTACTTGTTTTTAGCGCTTTTTACTAACTCTTTTTTTTTTTTACTTATTTTACACTTTTGATTTCTTTTCTTCTTCTTTTTTTTTTGAAACAATTTTGCTACACCTCTTAACACATTTTGTAGCAAATATAGTGAGGAGTCAAAAAATCATAAATGCTTGAACAAAGGATAGGAAATGGCCACAATAATTGATATACAAAAGTGCAAAATTAAGAAACAAAGCAACCTAATATGAACTAGTAATTTTAGGTGATAAAAAATAAATAGCACAAGGAGAGTTTTATGGAAGTTGAGGACAACTTGATTACTCAATAATCAGCCCAATCATACCCAACATGCCTCTCAAAGCCAATCAACAAAAATCACCACAAAAACTAGCACAAAATTAAGATACTAAAATTATTGAACAAGTGAATGAAATTTGGAAGAAATTGAGCATTAATTTTTTTGAAGATTTTTTTTTTAAGAACATGCTAAGATCTAAATAGCATGTGAGACTCTAAGGACATGGGATCAAGAGTAAGCCTCTTTGATGTTCAATTTCCAATAGAGAAATAACACACTTTTATGGTAAAAATAAAAAGGCAAAACTATGTAGAATTAAGAGACAATAAAAGGGCTACAACATGACCAACTAAGACACAACTTGGAAGATTAAAAACTGAAATTAAATGACTCAAAATAACCAGAAATATATGCCCAAAACAGAGAACAAAGAGCTGGAAAAACAGAAAAATAGGTGGAAGAAAATAGAATTAAAAATTCAAATAAGAAGAACAACATGCATCCAAAGATCAAGACCACAATGTGTGGCTTCCTTCACAAATTTTGTGAAGTCATTACAATGATCTTCTTAGGATTTGCACAAGAATAAGGAAAAAATAAAAAGTTGGGCAGAAAATTAAAGAAACAATCCTAAAGGAAACATATAAAGATTCAATGGAAAAGAACAAGATAAATTGAATCTAGAAAGCAATAAAAACTAGGAAATAAATTGCATAAAATGAAAACTACAAAAACATAAACTAACAAGACATAAAAGGAATTAAATGACAAGAATCAAAGGCTGGAAAAAATAAAGGAAAAAGCAAGAACTCTAAGAAGAAAAGATGAAAAAAATTAAAGAAAATTAAGACTAGAAAAGAACCTCATGGAGTTGGCTCTGATACCAAATGATGCATGCCTCCCTTGATCTTTTTCCTTGAGGTTCCAAGCACCATGAAATGGATGATGGAGGGGAAAGAAAATGGAGGTGGGGCGCCACTCTCAAAGAGAGATAAGCCAAAGTGTTTAGGTTTGCCACAAGGGAAGGAACCCTTGATAAAAACCAACTAGGAAGAGGTTCCTCAAGAGAGAGGATCCTCAAGATCTTTTACTAAGAATGTGCTCACAAAGAGACCATTTTCATTCAACTTCAAAGGTGAAATTTTACAATGACGGGGAATGAGTATATATAGCCCAATGGGAGAGCTTGGGCACACTTTTCTAGGCAATGTGGGACTTGGGCTTAATTAGGATTAAAACTAATTAACCCAAGTCTTAGGCCTTAAGTGAGGCACCTAAGTTCACCCCCTATGGGTGCAATTAGCATATCTTAATGTGAATGGGCTAGCCCAAAATCATGTCTTAACTTATGCACCCATTATAAGCTTACTCCTCCTTTTTAACTAAAGACACCTATACCTTATAAACTAAGAAGATGGCCGGAAATACATGGCCTTAAGGGAATTAAAAATACTTTCCTATTTATCTAATTAAAATAAAATATTTACAAGCTAAAAATAACGAAGACTATGGCTTCGAATCTTCAATGAGCTTTTGTCCATGCCATGCCTTCCTTGAGTCCTCCTAGCCATGATGCATGCTAGGTGAGATTGCATCATCACAACTTCTTCTTCTTTCCTTTCTATCTTCTCGTTCCTGTTTTTCTGCATCCCCCACTTCTGTTGCTTCCCATTGCTGCTCTTCCTCTTCTTCTCCTTCCCCCAAATCTTATGCTTACACTTCTTCTTCTTCTTCCTCTACTCCTTCAGATTCCACTTCTTCTGCTTCTTCTTCCCTTCCCTTCCCCTTCTCTCCTTCTTCCTTTTCCTCCTTTTCTCCTTGTTCCAATTCTTCTTCTTCATCTCACCTCCTTCCACTACTTCTTCTTCCTCCTCTTGTTCACCTTTTTCAACTTCTTCACTTTCCACATCTTCTTCTTCTTCCTTTGCTTCTCCTTCTTCCACTTCTTCTAGTTACTCTCCTTCTTCTTCCTCTTCTTATCTTTCTTCCACTTCTCCTGCCTCCTCTTGTTTTCTTTCTTCCACTTCTTCTTCATCCTCTCCTTTCTTTTCTTTTCTTCCTCTTCATCTCCTTTTTCTTCTTCCTTTCCTTCGTCATATCCCTCTCTTTCTCCTTCTTCTGCTCCTACTTGCATTTCTACCTCTTATTCTCCTTCTTCCACTTCTTCTCCATCATCCCCTCTCCTTCAACTACTTCTTCTTCTTCCTCTTGTTCACCTTCTTCCACCTCTATTACATCCACTTGTTCTTCTTCTTCCCTCTATTCTCCTTCTTGCCCGTCTTCTGCCTACACTACTTCTTCCTCCCCTTCTTCTTCTCCTCCTTGTTCCACTTCTTCTTCATTCCCCTTTCATTCCATTGCTTCTTCTTCATCCACTTTTTCTCATTCTTCCACTTCTTCTTCTTCTTCCTATTGTTCTCCATCTTCCACTTGCACTTCTTCCTTTTCTTCTCGTTCTTCCACTTCCTCTTCTTCCTCATCTTCTCCTTCTGCCACCTCTTCTTCCCCCTCCCATTCTCCTTCTTCCACTTCTTCTTCTTCATCTCCTTTCATTCTGTTACTTCCTCTTATTCCTCTTATTCTCTCCTTCTACCACTCCTTCTACTTCTACTTGTTGTTCTTCTTCATTTTTGTCTCCTTCTTCCGCTTTTCTGCTTACACTTCTTCTTCTTCCTCTTCTTCCATTTCTTCTCCTTCCACAACTTCTTCTTCTTTCCTTTCTGTCTTCTCCTTCCTCTTTTTCTCCATCCCCCACCTCTATTGCTTCCCATTGTTGCTCTTCCTCTTCTTCTCCCTCCCCCAAATCTTATGCTTACACTTCTTCTTCTTCTTCCTCTTCTCCTCCAGATTCCACTTCTTCTGATTCTTCTTCCCTTCCCTTCCCCTCCTTCTACCTTTTCTGCTTTTCTCCTTGTTCCAATTCTTCTTCTTCATCTCACCTTCTTCCACTACTTGTTCTTCCTCCTCTTGTTCACCTTCTTCACTTTCGACATCTTCTTCTTCTTATTTTTCTTCTCCTTGTTCCACTTCTTCTAGTTACTCTCCTTCTTCTTCCTCTTCTTATCTTTCTTCCCCTTCTTCTTCTCCTCTTTGTTCCACTTCTTCTTCATCCCCTTTCCTTCCATTACTTCTTCTTCCTCCTCTTTTTCTCATATTTCCACTTCTTCTTCTTCGTATTGTTCTCCTTCTTCCACTTGCACTTTTTCCTTTTCTTCTCGTTCTTCCACTTCTTCTCGTTCTGCCACCTCTTCTTCCTCCTCCCGTTCTCCTTCTACCACTTCTTCTACTTCTACTTTTTGTTCTTCTTCATTTTCATATCCTTCTTCCGCTTCTTCTGGTTACACTTCTTCTTCTTCCTCTTCTTCCATTTCCTCTCCTTCCACTTTTTCTCCTGATGTGAATTCCCCTTGCCACGAATTTAGAACGGACCGATTACGACTATTTGTTAGAATGGAAAAACAAAAAGGTAAGAATTGGGGATGATGGTGGTTTTGGGGGAGACGCCACTTCCGGGAAGGAAGATAAGTCTCAAAGACGCCACAAGGGGTGGAAGGCCCTTGATAAGTCTCAAGCTTGGTTCAGCCAAGAACCTAGGAGATACACTCTCTCAAGAAACGTTTAATCCAAAGCAAAACTCCCTCTATTTCCATTGAAATGTAATACATATAGGAATTCCATAAAGCCAAGAAATAAATGCACCATTTACTAACATTGATTGAGGCTTATTTATTAAATAACCTCCCTACTAGTGCGTATGAAAAGGCAACAACCACACTGAAGGAAAACTAGACAACCACTAAAATTCAACACTCCAAAATAAAAGAAAAATTAAAATAAACTGTTTTTAAAGCATGACAAATAACACAACAGTACCAACACTTTTTACAACTTTATTTAATTAAACCCACTTTTATTAAAATAAGTTTGCAGCAACATCCTCTATTTCATGAATCTTCAATGATGACCATGCATTGAATTAATTTTGCCTCTATGTCCTTTTCATTAGGTGCAGCTTGATGAGGACATGAAGGACAAAAAGCTTGAAGCACTTGATGGGCTTGGAGGACCCATGACAAGGGCAAGGACAAAGAGAGCTAAGGAAGCTTTGTAATAAGTGTTGACAGGCATTTTTCAAAGAGAGCCAAATCTTGCAGACTGTGGGGATAAATTGTCAATTGCATCCTGTTTGAAGAGGGAGCTGAGCGGCCAACATCTCTATAATAATTTGGACTGATTCAGAAAAATAGACTCTTGAGAGTGCTTCTTCCTGGGTTCTAAACAGCCAAGGATTTTTCTTTGAGAATTATCAAAGGCCATCCATACCTTTGTGTGTGTATTCTCAGGCTTATCTTCCTCCTGGAAGTGTGACGCCTCCTTTCACCATTTTCTGTCTTGTTTCTTCAATTTGCTGTTTTGTTCATTGTTCCAATTGAAGTCGATTCTCACGCAGAATTTTTGACCCGGCACGCTGTGTTTTTGTTTTGAATTTCTGCATCTATTTTGGGTTTCCAATTAAGTGCTAAAATTGTGATTTAAATCTGCCCCAATTTTTCTTGATTTGTGCGTAACCTTTTATTGTGATAATTCTTAGTAATGAGCCAACGTTCTGCACATTTTCAATCAATTTAACTTTGAAGCGTTTGTTGCAATTATTTCTATCAAGCGCTGATTGCCATTTTCTGGTCAGAATTATATTCTTTTCAATTAGCAAATTGGGCGTCATTTGTCTTTTAACCTGTGCTGGAATATTTAATATAAATTCTGCATTTGTTTGAAGCCGTCATTTCACGCTAAGTCTTTGATTCACTTTCCAATCGATTCCATGCTTCGTTGCTCAATGAATTCTTCCTTTCTTTGGTTCAAATTTTCATAAGGTAGCCAATACAATTCTTGGAGGTCCTTGTCCAGAATTCTAATTCCGCAAGAGGATTCACGTCATTTGGTATCAGAGCTCCGGTTTCTAGGAATTGCAAGGCTGTTGTTCTGGGTAATTTCTGTCCTTAGTTTTCATCATATCATAATATTACCTTATTGTTATTTCTTTGACTGAACCATTGCAAAAGTTAGGTCCTTAAAACAATTCTGAATTTTTTTTTAAAAAAAAAAAAAAGAAGTGAAAGAAAGCATGCAAAAATTGAGTTAAAAAAAAATTGGGCTGAATGGTTCATGTTATTAGAAAAATTTTAAGCTCATTCTTAAGGTAATATTGTGTTTGAATTGAGGAAGAAAATACTGCACCTTGTTAGTATACAATTCTGAATTTTGCTGCACCTATTGGCTTCATTTTAAGCCAAAATTTCAACCCTTTGTTGGTGTCAAAATTCTGGTTGCTGTCCTATTTGTTTGTGGTCTTCTTTGTGTTTCATTTGAGTCATTTTTGTTAGCTTTTCTTGAGTTATTTGGGCTGCACACAGGTTGGTGTTATCTTTGAATTTATTCTCTTTTTGGTCTGTTAAGAACTTAAGGAGGAATAGAGAGGAAAAAGGCAAGAGAGTTTCATTATAGTAAAAGCCAATATTTTTTTAGCGCAAACACTTGAGTGGGTGAGAACATTTTCAAACACCACATACATACTTTTTCTTGAGACATTTGACCTGTTTGTTTATCATGGCGAAAAGAAATAATAACAATGATCTTCAGCTTCAAATTGTTGCACTATCTCAGCATTTAGAGAGATTGATGAAGCAACAACAAGATGAGTTCCATGAGAGGTTGGATCAGTTGGAGAATAGAACCCCACCAGCAGGAGGAGGAGGCAGGCCAAATAGAAATGAAGGAAGAATAGAAGGAGTTAAGTTGAATGTGCCTCCTTTCAAGGGTAGGAGTGATCCTGAGGCATACTTGGAGTGGGAGTTAAAAATTGAGCATGTGTTCTCTTGCAACAATTATAGTGAGGAGCAAAAGGTGAGACTTGCAGCTGCTGAATTTTCAGATTATGCTTTGATTTGGTGGAACAAGTTGCAAAGGGAGAGGATTAGAGATGAAGAGCCTATGGTGGACACTTGGACTGAAATAAAGAGGCTCATGAGGAAGCGGTATGTACCTTCTAGCTTCCATAGAGACTTAAAATTGAAACTTCAAAAATTGTCTCAAGGAAGCAAGGGAGTGGAGGAGTATTATAAGGAGATGGAGGTGCTTATCATCCAAGAAAAAATTGAAGAAGATCCTGAGGTAACTATGGCTCGCTTCCTTAGTGGTTTAAATCATGATATTAGAGATGTTGTTGAGTTGCAGGAATTTGTAGAAATGGAGGATCTGTTGCATAAGGCCATTCAGGTAGAACAACAGTTAAAAAGAAAAAGTGCAACAAGAAGGAGTTCTACCAATTTTAATAATTCCAATTGGAAGGATAGGAGGAAAGAAGGAGCTGCCTCATCTATTAATACAACACCTTCTAGCCATGGAAAAGCCCCTAAAAAGAAAGATGATAATCCACCTAAAAAGACTAGAGAAGTGAAGTGTTTCAAGTGCTTGGGCATGGGTCATTATGCCTATGAGTGTCCCACAAAGAAGATTGTTCTTCTCAAAGATAATGAGGAATACACAAGCCAATCAGAAGCTAGTGGTGGAGAAGAAGAGGAGAGTGATAGAGGATTGGCGGCTAATGAAGGAGAGTTGTACATGATTAGGAGACTGTTGGGAAGTTAAGTCAAGGCCGAAGATGCATCTCAAAGGGAGAACATCTTTCACACAAGATGTTCAGTCAATGGTAATGTTTGTTTGGTAATTATTGATGGAGGGAGTTGTACCAATGTGGTGAGTTCAAGATTAGTGTCAAAGATGAACATGGACACCACACTGCATCCTAGACCATATAAACTCCAATGGCTTAGTGAAGGAGAAGAAGTTAAAGTGAAACAGCAAGCAGAGGTTCCTTTCTCCATTGGGAAGTATCAAGATAAGGTTTTATGTGATGTGGTTCCCATGGAGGCCAGCCATATCCTTTTAGGGAGGCCGTGGCAGTATGATACCAAAGCCTGAAAGAAAAAAGAGTGAAACACCTGAGAGGAAAAAGAGTGAAACACCTGAAAGAAAAAAGAGAGAAAAGAATAAGAGTGAAACACTTGAGGGCAAGCAGCTGTGTTTAGCAAGAGAAAGGGAGGTAAGGAGGGTGCTTTGCGCAAGACAGCCCCTCTACTTATTGCTTTGTCAAAATCAAATTTTGTATGCTAACCAGTTTGACAAGTTTGAATTGCCTTCTTGTATTGAGTCTCTTTTGCAGGATTTTGAGGATGTGTTTTCAGCAAATGTACCTGATGGCTTGCCACCTATGAGGGGAATTGAGCATCACATTGATATCATTCCAGGAGCTTCATTGCCCAATCGTCCAGCTTATAGGAGCAACCCACAGGAGACCAAAGAGATCGAAAGGCAAGTTACTGAGCTCATGAGCAAAGGGTGGGTAAGAGACAGCATGAGTCCATGTGTTGTACCTGTGATTCTCGTACCCAAGAAGGATGGCTCATGGAGGATGTGTTCTGATTGTAGAGCCATAAACAACATCACCATCAAATATAGACATCCAATTCCCAGGTTAGATGATCTTCTTGATGAACTATATGGTGCATGTGTGTTTTCTAAAATTGATCTGAAAAGTGGCTATAATCAGATTAGGATTAGAGAAGGAGATGAATGGAAAACTGCTTTTAAGACTAAATATGGATTGTATGAGTGGCTGGTTATGCCCTTTGGTTTGACAAATGCACCTAGTACTTTCATGAGATTAATGAATCATGTCTTAAGAGAGTTTATTGGAAAATTTGTTGTGGTGTACCTTGATGATATTCTGATCTATAGCACTAGTCTTGAATTGCATGTTGAACATTTGCGGGCTGTTATGAATGTGCTTAGAAAAGAACAATTGTATGCCAATTTGGACAAATGCATTTTTTGTACTGATCATGTAGTATTCCTAGGCTTTGTTGTTAATGCTAAAGGGGTACAGGTTGATGTGGAAAAGGTTAAGGCCATCCAAGAATGGTCTACACCTAAAACCGTGAGTGAGGTGAGGGGATTTCATGGTTTAGCAAGTTTCTACAGGAGATTTGTTAAAGATTTTAGTACTGTGGCTGCACCTCTAAATGAAATTGTTAAAAAAAATGTGGGTTTTAAATAGGGAGAGAAACAAGAAGAGGCCTTTGCTGCCCTTAAGCATAAGCTTGTTAATGCACCTATTCTTGCCATGCCTAATTTTGCAAAATCATTTGAAATTGAATGTGATGCATCAAATGTGGGTATTGGGGCTGTTTTATTGCAAGATGGTCATCCAATTTCTTATTTCAATGAAAAGTTAAGTGGGGCTGCCCTTAACTATTCTACTTATGATAAGGAATTATATGCATTGGTGAGGGCTTTAAAAACATGGCAGCATTATCTGTTACCCAAGGAATTTGTCATTCATAGCGACCATGAGTCTTTAAAATATTTAAAGGGTCAAGGTAAGCTTAATAAGAGGCATGATAAGTGGGTAGAATTTTTAGAACAATTTCCATATGTTATCAAGCATAAAAAGGGAAAAGGGAACGTAGTGGCTGATGCGCTTTCTAGGAGGCATGCATTACTTTCTATGCTTGAGACTAAATTGTTTGGTCTTGAATCTTTGAAAGATATGTATAAACATGATGTGGATTTTGCTGAAATATTTGCTGCATGTGAAAAGCTTTCTGAAAATGGATATTATAGGCATAATGGATTTTTGTTTAAAGCCAATAAATTGTGTGTGCCTAAATGTTCCATTAGAGAGTTGCTTGTAAGTGAATCACATGAGGGGGGTTTGATGGGTCATTTTGGGGTTCAAAAGACTTTGGAAATTTTGCAAGAGCATTTCTTTTGGCCTCATATGAAGCATGATGTGCATAAGTATTGTGATCACTGCATTGTTTGTAAAAAGGCTAAATTTAAGGTTAAGCCTCAAGGGTTGTATACTCCTTTGCCTGTTCCAGAATATCCTTGGACTGACATTTCTATGGATTTTGTTTTAGGGCTGCCTAGAACAAAGAATGGAAAGGATTCTGTGTTTGTTGTTGTTCACAGGTTTTCCAAGATGGCACACTTTGTACCTTGCAAGAAGATAGATGATGCTTGTCATGTGGCTGATTTGTTTTTCAAGGAAATAGTAAGACTTCATGGTTTACCAAGAAGCATTGTAAGTGATAGGGATGCAAAATTCCTTAGTCACTTTTGGAGGAGCTTGTGGGGTAAGATTGGTACTAAATTGTTGTTTTCTACTACTTGTCAGCCACAAACTGATGGGCAAACTGAGGTAGTTAATAGGACTTTAGGCACCTTGCTAAGGACTGTTTTGAAAACAAATCTTAAATCTTGGGAAGCATGTCTACCTCACGTTGAGTTTGCTTATAATAGGGCTATCCATAGTACAACCAATTGTTCACCATTTGAGATTGTATATGGATTTAATCCTTTAACTCCTCTTGATTTGTTGCCTATGCCTAACATTTCTTTGTTTAAGCATAAAGAAGCACAGGCTAAAGCTGAATTTGTGAAGAAGTTGCATGAGCAAGTGAGAGCTCAAATTGAAAAGAAAAATGAAAGCTATGCAAGGCATGCTAACAAAGGTAGAAAGAAGGTGGTATTCCAACCTGGTGATTGGGTTTGGGTACACATGAGAAAGGAGAGGTTTCCTGAGCAGAGAAAGTCAAAACTCCAACCAAGGGGAGATGGCCCTTTCCAAGTCATAGAAAAGATCAATGACAATGCCTATAAAATTGATCTACCTGGTGAGTACAATGTTAGTGCTACTTTTAATGTGTCTGATTTAACTCTCTTTGATGCAGATGGAGATGGTTCTGATTTGAGGACAAATCCACTTCAAGAGGGGGGGAATGATGAGGACATGAAGGACAAAAAGCTTGAAGCACTTGATGGGCTTGGAGGACCCATGACAAGGGCAAGGACAAAGAGAGCTAAGGAAGCTTTGCAACAAGTGTTGACAGGCATTTTTCAAAGAGAGCCAAATCTTGCAGACTGTGGGGATAAAATTGTCAATTGCATCCTGTTTGAAGAAGGAGTTGAGCGGCCAACATCTCTATAATAATTTGGACTGATTCAGAAAAATAGACTCTTGAGAGTGCTTTTTCCTGGGTTCTAAACAGCCAAGGATTTTTCTTTGAGAATTATCAAAGGCCATCCATACCTTTGTGTGTGTATTCTCAGGCTTATCTTCCTCCTGGAAGTGTGACGCCTCCTTTCACCATTTTCTGTCTTGTTTCTTCAATTTTCTGTTTTGTTCATTGTTCCAATTGAAGTCGATTCTCACGCAGAATTTCCGACCCGGCACGCTGTGTTTTTGTTTTGAATTTCTGCATCTATTTTGGGTTTCCAATTACGTGCTAAAATTGTGATTTAAATCTGCCCCAATTTTGCTTGATTTGTGCGTAACCTTTTATTGTGATAATTCTTAGTAATGAGCCAATGTTCTGCACATTTTCAATCAATTTAACTTTGAAGCGTTTGTTGCAATTATTTCTATCAAGCGCTGATTGCCATTTTCTGGTCAGAATTATATTCTTTTCAATTAGCAAACTGGGCGTCATTTGTCTTTTAACCTGTGCTGGAATATTTAATCTAAATTCTGCATTTGTTTGAAGCCGTCATTTCACGCTAAGTCTTTGATTCACTTTCCAATCCATTCCATGCTTCGTTGCTCAATGAATTCTTCGTTTCTTTGGTTCAAATTTTCATAAGGCAACCAATACAATTCTTGGAGGTCCTTGTCCAGAATTCTAATTCCGCAAGAGGATTCACGTCACAGCTTCAAGAATTGTTGCTACCACTTGTTGTAAAGCTTCTCTTGCTTTCCTAGCTCTTGCCCTTGTCACAGGTGTCCCAAGTCCTTCAAGCACCTTACTGTCTTTGTTTGTAGCTGTATCCTCATCATCTCCATCCCCCATTTCTGTTGCTTCCCATTGTTGTTCTTCCTCTTCTTCTCCTTCCCCCAAATCTTATGATTACACTTCTTCTTCTTCTTCCTCTTCTCCTCCAGATTCTACTTCTTCTGCTTCTTCTTCCCTTCCCTTCCCCTCCTTCTTCCTTTTCCGCGTTTTCTCCTTTTTCCGATTCTTGTTCTTCATCTCACCTCCTTCCACTACTTCTTCTTCCTCCTCTTGTTCACCTTCTTCAACTTCTTCACTTTCCACATCTTCTTTTTCTTTCTTTTCTTCTCCTTCTTCCACTTCTTCTAGTTACTCTCCTTCTTCTTCCTCTTCTTATCTTTCTTCCACTTCTCCTGCCTCCTCTTGTTCTCTTTCTTCCACTTCTTCTTCATCCTCTTCTTTCCTTTCTTTTCTTCCTCTTCATCTCCTTCTTCTTCTTCCTTTCCTTCGTCATATCCCTCTTTTTCTCCTTCTTCTGCTTCCACTTGCATTTCTACCTCTTGTTCTCCTTCTTCCACTTCTTCTCCATCATCCCCACTCCTTCAACTACTTCTTCTTCTTATTCTTGTTCACCTTCTTCCACTTCTACTACATCCACTTGTTCTTTTTCTTCCCTCTATTCTCCTTCTTGCCCGTCTTCTGCCTACACTACTTCTTCCTCTTGTTCTTCTTCTCATCCTTGTTGCACTTCTTCTTCATCCCCTTTCCTTCAATTGCTTCTTCTTCCTCCTATTTTTCTCATTCTTCCACTTCTTCTTCTTCTTCCTATTGTTCTCCTTCTTCCACTTGCACTTCTTCCTTTTCTTCTCGTTCTTCCACTTCTTCTTCCTCTTCTTCTCCTTCTGCCACGTCTTCTCCCTCCTCCCGTTCGCATTCTTCCACTTCTTCTTCTTCTTCTCCTTTCATTCCACTATTTCCTCCTATTCCTCCTATTCTCTCCTTCTACCACTTCTTCTACTTATACTTGTTGTTCTTCTTCATTTTCGTCTCCTTCTTCCTCTTCTTCCGCTTACACTTCTTCCTCTTCCTCTTCTTCCATTTCTTCTCCTTCTTCCACTTTTTCTAGTTACTCTACTTCTTCTTCCTCTTCTTATCTTTCTTCCACTTCTCCTGGCTCCTCTTGTTCTCTTTCTTCCACTTCTTTTTCATCCTCTCCTTTCCCTTCTTTTCTTCCTCTTCATCTCCTTCTTCTTCTTCCTTTCCTTCATCATATCGCTGTTTTTCTCGTTCTTCTACTTCCACTTGCATTTCTATCTCTTGTTCTCCTTCTTCCACTTCTTCTCCATCATCCCCACTTGTTCAACTACTTCTTCTTCTTCCTCTTTTTCACCTTCTTCCACTTCTACTACATCCACTTGTTTTTCTTCTTCCCTTTCTTCTCCTTCTTGCCCTTCTTCTGCCTACACTAATTCTTCTTCCTCCCCTTCTTCTTCTCCTCCTTGTTCCACTTCTTCTTCATCGCCTTTCCTTCCATTGCTTCTTCTTCCTCCTTTTTTTCTCATTCTTCCACTTCTTCTTCTTCTTCCTATTGTTCTCCTTCTTCCACTTGCACTTCTTACTTTTCTTCTCGTTCTTCCACTTCTTCTTCTTCCTCTTCTTCTCCCTCTGCCACCTCTTCTCCCTCCTCCCGTTCTCGTTCTTCCACTTCTTCTTCCTCATGTCCTTTAATTCCACTACTTCCTCCTATTCCTCTTATTCTCTCCTTCTACCACTTCTTCTACTTCTACTTGTTGTTCTTCTTCATTTTCGTCTCCTTATTCCTCTTCTTCCGCTTACACTTCTTCCTCTTCCTCTTCTTCCATTTCTTCTCCTTCTTCCACTTCTTCTAGTTACTCTACTTCTTCTTCCTCTTCTTATCTTTCTTCCACTTCTCCTGGCTCCTCTTGTTCTCTTTCTTCCACTTCTTTTTCATCCTCTCCTTTCCTTTCTTTTCTTCCTGTTCATCTCCTTCTTCTTCTTCCTTTCCTTCGTCATATCCCTCTTTTTCTCGTTCTTCTACTTCCACTTGCATTTCTATCTCTTGTTCTCCTTCTTCCACTTCTTCTCCATCATCCCCACTTGTTCAACTACTTCTTCTTCTTCCTCTTGTTCACGTTCTTCCACTTCTACTACATCCACTTGTTCTTCTTCTTCCCTCTCTTCTCCTTCTTGCCCTTCTTCTGCCTACACTAATTCTTCTTCCTCCCCTTCTTCTTCTCCTCCTTGTTCCACTTCTTCTTCATCCCCTTTCCTTCCATTACTTCTTCTTCCTCCTCTTTTTCTCATTCTTCCACTTCTTCTTCTTCTTCCTATTGTTCTCCTTCTTCCACTTGCACTTCTTCCTTTTCTTCTCGTTCTTCCACTTCTTCTTCTTCCTCTTCTTCTCCCTCTGCCACCTCTTCTCCCTCCTCCCGTTCTCGTTCTTCCACTTCTTCTTCCTCATGTCCTTTAATTCCACTACTTCCTCCTATTCCTCTTATTCTCTCCTTCTACCACTTCTTCTACTTCTACTTGTTGTTCTTCTTCATTTTCGTCTCCTTCTTCCTCTTCTTCCGCTTACACTTCTTCCTCTTCCTCTTCTTCCATTTCTTCTCCTTCTTCCACTTCTTCTAGTTACTCTACTTCTTCTTCCTCTTCTTATCTTTCTTCCACTTCTCCTGGCTCCTCTTGTTCTCTTTCTTCCACTTCTTTTTCATCCTCTCCTTTCCTTTCTTTTCTTCCTGTTCATCTCCTTCTTCTTCTTCCTTTCCTTCGTCATATCCGTCTTTTTCTCGTTCTTCTACTTCCACTTGCATTTCTATCTCTTGTTCTCCTTCTTCCACTTCTTCTCCATCATCCCCACTTGTTCAACTACTTCTTCTTCTTCCTCTTGTTCACGTTCTTCCACTTCTACTACATCCACTTGTTCTTCTTCTTCCCTCTCTTCTCCTTCTTGCCCTTCTTCTGCCTACACTAATTCTTCTTCCTCCCCTTCTTCTTCTCCTCCTTGTTCCACTTCTTCTTCATCCCCTTTCCTTCCATTACTTCTTCTTCCTCCTCTTTTTCTCATTCTTCCACTTCTTCTTCTTCTTCCTATTGTTCTCCTTCTTCCACTTGCACTTCTTCCTTTTCTTCTCGTTCTTCCACTTCTTCTTCTTCCTCTTCTTCTCCCTCTGCCACCTCTTCTCCCTCCTCCCGTTCTCGTTCTTCCACTTCTTCTTCCTCATGTCCTTTAATTCCACTACTTCCTCCTATTCCTCTTATTCTCTCCTTCTACCACTTCTTCTACTTCTACTTGTTGTTCTTCTTCATTTTCGTCTCCTTCTTCCTCTTCTTCCGCTTACACTTCTTCCTCTTCCTCTTCTTCCATTTCTTCTCCTTCTTCCACTTCTTCTAGTTACTCTACTTCTTCTTCCTCTTCTCATCTTTCTTCCACTTCTCCTGGCTCCTCTTGTTCTCTTTCTTCCACTTCTTTTTCATCCTCTCCTTTCCTTTCTTTTCTTCCTGTTCATCTCCTTCTTCTTCTTCCTTTCCTTCGTCATATCCCTCTTTTTCTCGTTCTTCTACTTCCACTTGCATTTCTATCTCTTGTTCTCCTTCTTCCACTTCTTCTCCATCATCCCCACTTGTTCAACTACTTCTTCTTCTTCCTCTTTTTCACCTTCTTCCACTTCTACTACATCCACTTGTTCTTCTTCTTCCCTTTCTTCTCCTTCTTGCCCTTCTTCTGCCTACACTAATTCTTCTTCCTCCCCTTCTTCTTCTCCTCCTTGTTCCACTTCTTCTTCATCCCCTTTCCTTCCATTACTTCTTCTTCCTCCTCTTTTTCTCATTCTTCCACTTCTTCTTCTTCTTCCTATTGTTCTCCTTCTTCCACTTGAACTTCTTCCTTTTCTTCTCGTTCTTCTACTTCTTCTTCTTCCTCTTCTTCTCCTTCTGCCACCTCTTCTCCCTCCTCCCGTTCTCGTTCTTCCACTTCTTCTTCCTCATGTCCTTTCATTCCACTACTTCCTCCTATTCCTCTTATTCCCTCCTTCTACCACTTCTTCTACTTCTACTTGTTGTTCTTCTTCATTTTCGTCTCCTTCTTCCTTTTCTTCCGCTTACACTTCTTCCTCTTCCTCTTCTTCCATTTCTTCTCCTTCTTCCACTTCTTCTAGTTACTCTACTTCTTCTTCCTCTTCTTATCTTTCTTCCACTTCTCCTGGCTCCTCTTGTTCTCTTTCTTCCACTTCTTTTTCATCCTCTCCTTTCCCTTCTTTTCTTCCTCTTCATCTCCTTCTTCTTCTCCCTTTCCTTCGTCATATCCCTCTTTTTCTCCTTCTTCTACTTCCACTTGCATTTCTATCTCTTGTTCTCCTTCTTCCACTTCTTCTCCATCATCCCCACTCGTTCAACTACTTCTTCTTCTTCCTCTTCTTCACCTTCTTCCACTTCTACTACATCCACTTGTTCTTCTTCTTCCCTCTCTTCTCCTTCGTGCCCTTCTTCTGCCTACACTAATTCTTCTTCCTCCCCTTGTTCTTCTCCTCCTTGTTCCACTTCTTCTTCATCCCCTTTCCTTCCATTACTTCTTCTTCCTCCTCTTTTTCTCATTCTTCCACTTCTTCTTCTTCTTCCTATTGTTCTCCTTCTTCCACTTGCACTTCTTCCTTTTCTTCTCGTTCCTCCTCTTCTTCTCCTTCTGCCACCTCTTCTCCCTTCTCTTGTTCTCCTTCTTCCACGTCTTCTTCTTCTTCGTTTTCTTCTCCTTCCTCCACTCCTTCTAGTTACTCTCCTTTTTCTTCGTCTTCTTATCTTTCTTCCACTTCTCCTGCCTCCTCTTGTTCTCTTTCTTCCACTTCTTCTTCATCCTCTCCTTTCCGTTCTTTTCTTCCTCTTAATCTCCTTCTTCTTCTTCCTTTCCTTCTTCATATCCCTCTTTTTCTCCTTCTTCTGCTTCCACTTGTATTTCTACCTCTTGTTCTCCTTCTTCCACTTCTTCTCGATCATCCCCACTCCTTCAACTACTTCTGCTTATTCCTCTTCTTCACCTTCTTCCACTTCTACTACATCCACTTGTTCTTCTTCTTCCCTCTCTTCTCCTTCTTGCCCTTCTTCTGCCTACACTACTTCTTCTTCCTCCCCTTCTTCTTTTCCTCCTTGTTCCACTTCTTCTTCATCCCCTTTCCTTCCATTGCTTCTTCTTCCTCCTCTTTTTCTCATTCTTCCACTTCTACTTCTTCTTCCTATTGTTGTCCTTCTTCCACTTGCACTTCTTCCTTTTCTTCTCGTTCTTCCACTTCTTCTTCTTCCTCTTCTTCTCCTTCTTCCACCTCTTCTCCCTCCTCCCGTTCTCGTTCTTCCACTTCTTCTTCTTCGTCTCCTTTCATTCCACTACTTCCTCCTATTCCTCTTATTCTCTCCATCTATGACTTCTTCTACTTCTACTTGTTGTTCTTCTTCATTTTCGTCTCCTTCTTCCTCTTCTTCCGCTTACACTTTTTCCTCTTCCTCTTCTTCCATTTCTTCTCCTTCTTCCACTTCTTCTAGTTACTCTACTTCTTCTTCCTCTTCTTATCTTTCTTCCACTTCTCCTGCCTCCTCTTGTTCTCTTTCTTCCACTTCTTCTTCATCCTCTCCTTTCCTTTCTTTTCTTCCTCTTCATCTCTTCTTCTTCTTCCTTTTCCTTCGTCACTCCCTCCTTTTCTCCTTCTTCTGCTTCCACTTGCATTTCTACCTCTTGTTCTCCTTCTTCCACTTCTTCTCCATCATCCCCACTCCTTCAACTACCTCTTCTTCTTCCTCTTCTTCACCTTCTTCCACTTCTACTACATCCACTTGTTCTTTTTCTCCTCTCCATTCTCCTTCTTGCCCGTCTTCTGCCTACACTACTTCTTCTTCCTCTCATTTTTCTTCTCATCCTTGTTCCACTTCTTCTGCATCCCCTTTCCTTCGATTGCTTCTTCTTCCTCCTCTTTTTCTCATTCTTCCTCTTCTTCTCCTTCTCCCTCCTCCCGTTCTCCTTCTTCCACTTCTTCTTCTTCATCTCCTTTCATTCCACTACCTCTACCACTTATTCTACTTCTACTTGTTGTTCTTCGTCATTTTCGTCTCCTTCTCCCCCTTCTTCTACTTACACTTCTTCTTCTTCCATTTCTTCTCCTTCCACAACTTCTTCTTCTTTCCTTTCCGTCTTCTCCTTTCTTTTTTTCTCCATCCCCCACTTCTGTTGCATCCCATTGTTGCTCTTCCTCTTCTCCTACTTCGCCCAAATCTTACGCATACACTTCTTCTTCTTCTTTCTCTTCTCCTCCAAATTCCACTTCTTCTGCTTCGTCTTCCCTTCCCTTCGCCTCCTTCTTCCTTTTCCTCCTTTTCTCCTTGTTCCAATACTTCTTCTTCATCTCACCTCCTTCCACTACTTCTTCTTCCTCCTCTTATTCACCTTCTTCAACTTCTTCACTTTCCTCATCTTCTTCTTCTTCCTTTTCTTCTCCTTCTTCCACTTCTTCTAGTTATTCTCCTTCTTCTTCCTCTTCTTATCTTTCTTCCACTTCTCCTGCCTCCTCTTGTTCTCTTTCTTCCATTTCTTCTTCATCCTCTCCATTCCTTTCTTTTCTTCCTCTTCATGTCCTTCTTCTTCTTCCTTTCCTTCGTCATATCCCTCTTTTTCTCCTTCTTCTGCTTCCACTTGCATTTCTGCCTCTTGTTCTCCTTCTTCCACTTCTTCTCCATCATCCCCACTCCTTCAACTACTTCTTCCTCTTCCTCTTGTTCACCTTCTTCCACTTCTACTACATCCACTTGTTCTTCTTCTTCCCTCTCTTCTCCTTCTTGCCCATCTTCTGCCTACACTACTTCTTCTTCCTCCTCTTCTTCTTCTCCTCCTTCTTCCACTTCTTCTTCTTCATCTCCTTTCATTCCACTACTTCTACCACTTCTTCTACTTCTACTTGTTGTTCTTCTTCATTTTCATCTCCTTCTTCCGCTTCTTCTGCTTACACTTCTTCTTCTTCCTCTTCTTCCATTTCTTCTCCTTCCACAACTTTTTCTTCTTTGTTTTCCGTCTTCTCCTTCCCCCACTTCTGTTGCTTCCCATTGTTGCTCTTCCTCTTCTTATCCTTCCCCCAAATCTTATGCTTAGACTTCTTCTTCTTCTTCCTATTCTCCTCCAGATTCCACTTCTTCTGCTTCTTCTTCCCTTCCGTTCCCCTCTGTCTTCCTTTTCCTCCTTTTCTCCTTGTTCCAATTCTTCTTCTACATCTCACCTCCTTCCACTACTTCTTTTTCCTCCTCTTGTTCACCTTCCTAAACTTCTTCACTTTCCACATCTTCTTCTTCTTCCTTTTCTTCTCCTTCTTCCACTTCTAGTTACTCTCCTTCTTCTTCCTCTTCTTATCTTTCTTCCACTTCTCCTGCCTCCCCTTGTTCTCTTTCTTCCACTTCTTCTTCATCCTCTCCTTGCCTTTCTTTTCTTCCTCTTCATCTCCTTCTTCTTCTTCCTTTCTTCGTCATATCCCTCTTTTTCTCCTTGTTCTACTTCCACTTGCATTTCTACCTCTTGTTCTCCTTCTTCCACTTCTTCTCCATCATCCCCACTCCTTCAACTACTTCTTCTTCTTCCTCTTGTTCACCTTCTTCGACGTCTACTACATCCACTTGTTCTTCTTCTTCCCTGTCTTCTCCTTCTTGCCCTTCTTCTGCCTACACTACTTCTTCTTCCTCCCCTTCTTTTTCTCCTCCTTGTTCTACTTCTTCTTCATCCCCTTTCCTTCCATAGCTTCTTCTTCCTCCTCTTTTTCTCATTCTTCCACTTCTTCTTCTTCTTCCTATTGTTCTCCTTCTTCCACTTGCACTTCTTCCTTTTCTTCTCGTTCTTCCACTTCTTCTTCTTCCTCTTCTTCTCCTTCTGCCACCTCTTCTCCCTCCTCCTGTTCTCCTTCTTCCATTTCTTCTTATTCATCTCCTTTCATTCCACTACTTCCTCTTATTCCTCTTATTCTCTCCTTCTACCACTTCTTCTACTTCTACTTGTTGTTCTTCTTATTTTTAGTCTCCTTCTTCCGCTTCTTCTGCTTACACTTCTTCTTCTTCCTCTTCTTCCACTTCTTCTCCTTCCACAACTTCTTCTTCTTTCCTTTCCGTCTTCTCCTTCCTCTTTTTCTTCATCCCCCAGTTCTGTTGCTTCCCATTGTTGCTCTTCCTCTTCTTCTCCTTCCCCCGAATCTTATGCTTACACTTCTTTTTCTTCTTCCTCTTCTCCTACAGATTCCACTTCCCTTCCTTTCCCTTCCCCTCCCCTCCTTCTTCCTTTTCCTCCTTTTCTCCTTGTTCCAATTCTTCTTCTTCATCTCACCTCCTTCCACTACTTCTTCTTCCTCCTCTTGTTCACCTTCTTCACTTTCCACATCTTCTTCTTCTTCCTTTTCTTCTCCTTCTTCCACTTCTTCTAGTTGCTCTCCTTCTTCTTTCTCTTCAAACCTTTCTGCCACTTCTCCTGCCTCCTCTTGTTCTCTTTCTTTCACTTCTTCTTCATGCTCTCCATTCCTTTCTTTTCTTCCTCTTCATCTCCTTCTTCTTCTTCCTTTCCTTCGTCATATCCCTCTTTTTCTCCTTCTTCTGCTTCCACTTGCATTTCTGCCTCTTGTTCTCCTTCTTCCACTTCTTCTCCGTCATCCCCACTCCTCCAACTACTTCTTCCTCTTCCTCTTGTTCACCTTCTTCCACTTCTACTACATCCACTTGTTCTTCTTCTTCCCTCTCTTCTCCTTCTTGCCCTTCTTCTGCCTACAGTACTTCTTCTTCCTCCTCTTCTTCTTCTCCTCCTTGTTCCACTTCTTCTTCTCCTCCTTGTTCCACTTCTTCTTCATCCCCTTTCCTTCCATTGCTTCTTCTTCCTCTTCTTTTTCTCATTCTTCCACTTCTTCTTCTTCTTCCTATTGTTCTCCTTCTTCCACTTGCACTTCTTCCTTTTCTTCTCGTTCTTCCACTTCTTCTTCTTCCTCTTCTTCTCCTTCTTCCACCTCTTCTCCCTCCTCCCGTTCTCCTTCTTCCACTTCTTCTTCTTCATCTCCTTTCATTCCACTACTTCTACCACTTCTTCTACTTCTACTTGTTGTTCTTCTTCATTTTTGTCTCTTTCTTCCGCTTCTTCTGCTTACACTTCTTCTTCTTCCTCTTCTTCCATTTCTTCTCCTTCCACAACTTCTTCTTCTTTCCTTTCCGTCTTCTCCTTCCTTTTTTTCTCCATCCCCCACTTCTGTTGCTTCCCATTGTTGCTCTTCCTCTTGTTCTCCTTCCCCCAAATCTTATGCTTAGACTTCTTCTTCTTCTTCCTCTTCTCCTCCAGATTCCACTTCTTCTGCTTCTTCCTCCCTTCCCTCCCCCTCCTTCTTCCTTTTCCTCCATTTCTCCTTGTTCCAATTCTTCTTCTTCATCTCACCTCCTTCCACTACTTCTTCTTCCTCCTCTTGTTCACCTTCTTCACTTTCCACATCTTCTTGTTCTTTCTTTTCTTCTCCTTCTTCCACTTCTTCTAGTTACTCTCCTTCTTCTTCCTCTTCTTATCTTTCTTCCACTTCTGGTGCCTCCTCTTGTTCTCTTTCTTCCACTTCTTCTTCATCCTCTCCTGACCTTTCTTTTCTTCCTCTTGTTCTCCTTCTTCTTCTTTCTTTCTTCGTCATATCCCTCTTTTTCTCCTTCTTCTGCTTCCACTTGCATTTCTACCTCTTGTTCTCCTTCTTCCCTTTCTTCTCCATCATCCCCACTCCCTCAACTACTTCTTCTTCTTCCTCTTGTTCACCTTCTTCCACCCCTACTACATCCACTTGTTCTTCTTCTTCCCTTTCTTCTCCTTCTTGCCCTTCTTCTGCCTACACTACTTCTTCTTCCTCCCCTTCTTCTTCTCCTCCTTGTTCCACTTCTTCTTCATCCCCTTTCATTCCATTGCTTCTTCTTCCTCCTCTTTTTCTCATTCTTCCACTTCTTCTTCTTCTTCCGATTGTTCTCCTTCTTCCACTTGCACTTCTTCCTTTTCTTCTCGTTCTTCCACTTCTTCTTCTTCCTCTTCTTCTCCTTTTGCCACCTCTTCTCCCTCCTCCCGTTCTCCTTCCTCCACTTCTTCTTCTTCATCTCCTTTCATTCCACTACTTCCTCCTATTCCTCTTATTCTTTCCTTCTACCACTTCTTCTACTTCTACTTGTTGTTCTTCTTCATTTTCGTCTCCTTCTTCCGCGTCTTCTGCTTACACTTCTTCTTCTTCCTCTCCTTTCATTTCTTCTCCTTCCACAACTTCTTCTTCTTTACTTTCCGTCTTCTCCTTCCTCTTTTTCTCCATCCCCTACTTCTATTGCTTCCCATTGATGCTCTTCCTCTTATTCTCCTTCCCCCAAATCTTATGCTTACACTTCTTCTTCCTCTTCCTCTTTTCCTCCAGATTCCACCTCTTCTGCTTCTTCTTCCCTTCCCTCTTTCTTCCTTTTCCTCCTTTTCTCCTTGTTCCAATTCTTCTTCTTCATCTCACCTCCTTCCACTACTTCTTCTTCATCTCACCTTCTTCTTCTTCTTCACTTTCCACATCTTCTTCTTCTTCCTTTTGTTCTCCTTCTTCCACTTCTTCTAGTTACTCTCCTTCTTCTTCCTCTTCTTATCTTTCTTTCACTTCTCTTGCGTCCTCTTGTTCTCTTTTCTTCCACTTCTTCTTCATCCTCTCCTTTCCTTTCTATTCTTCCTCTTCATCTCCTTCTTCTTCTTCCTTTCCTTCATCATATCCCTCTTTTTCTCCTTCTTCTGCTTCCACTTCTTCTCCATCATGGCCACTCTTTCAACTACTTCTTCTTCTTCCTCTTGTTCAGCTTCTTCCACCTCTAATACATTCACTTGTTCTTCTTCTTCCCTCTCTTCTCCTTCTTGTCGTTCTTTTGCCTACACTACTTCTTCTTTCTCCCCTTCTTCTTCTCCTCCTTGTTCCACTTCCTCTTCATCCCTTTTTCTTCCATTGCTTCTTCTTCCTCCTCTTTTTATCATTCTTCCACTTCTTCTTCTTCTTCCTATTGTTCTCCTTCTTCCACTTGCACTTCTTCCTTTTCTTCTCGTTCTGCCACTTCTTCTTCTTCCTCTTCTTCTCCTTCTGCCACCTCTTCTCACTCTCCCGTTCTCGTTCTTCCACTTCTTCTTCTTCATCTCCTTTCATTCCACTACTTCCTCCTATTCCTCTTATTCTCTCCTTCTACCACTTTTTTTACTTCTACTTGTTGTTCTTCTTCATTTTCGTCTCCTTCTTCCACTTCTTCTGCTTACACTTCTTCTTCTTCCATTTCTTCTCCTTCCACAACTTCTTCTTCTTTCCTTTCCGTCTTCTCATTCCTCTTTTTCTCCATCCCCTACTTCTGTTGCTTCTCATTGTTGCTCTTCGTCTTTTTCTCCTTCCCCCAAATCTTATGCTTACACTTCTTCTTCTTCTTCTTCCTCTTCTCCTCCAGATTCCACTTCTTCTGCTTCTTCTTCCCTTCCCTTCCCTTCCCCTCTAGATAAGGAGTTTTATGCTCTAATTAGGGCCCTTCAAACTTGGGAGCATTACCTTGCTCCCAAGGAGTTTGTCATTCATAGTGACCATGAGTCACTAAAATATTTGAGGGGTCAAGGTAAATTGAACAAAAGACATGCAACGTGGGTGGAATATCTTGAATCCTTCCCTTGTGTCATCAAGTACAAGAAAGGAAAACAAAATGTGGTGGCTGATGCTCTTTCTAGGCGTCATGCCCTTTATTCATCCTTGAGTGCAAAAATCTTGGGATTTGATGACATTCGGGCTATGTATCCGTCTGATAAGGATTTCGGCCCCATATTTGCTAGCTCTGTATCTGCATTTGCATTAAAGGCCCATGATGGGTACTTCATCAGTGAGGGGTATCTTTACAAAGGGAGTAAGCTTTGTATACCCCAAGGATCAATTAGGAACTTACTTACAAAAGAGAGTCATGAAGGTGGGCTCATGGGGCATTTTGGGATTTCAAAAACCCTCATGCTTTTACAGGAGAAATTCTTTTGGCCCCATATGCGTAGAGATGTCCATAGACATTGCTCTAAATGTATAGCTTGCTTGCAAGCAAAGTCTAAAGCAATGCCTCATGGACTATACACACCTTTACCTGCTCCTTCTGCACCTTGGGAGGATATTAGCATGGATTTCATCCTTGGGCTCCCAAGAACCCAACGAGGTGCAGACTCCATATTTGTGGTGGTGGACCGATTTTCAAAAATGGCCCATTTTATTCCCTGCCACAAAGTGGATGATGCGAGCAACATCGCAAGACTTTTCTTTAAAGAGGTTGTCCGATTGCATGGTATACTCTCTTCAATAGTGTCACATAGGGATGTGAAGTTCCTTAGCCATTTTTGGAAAACTCTTTGGGCTAAGCTGGGAACTAAACTTCTTTTTTCCACTATCTGTCACCTTCAAACTGATGGGCAAATGGAAGTGGTGAATAGATCTTTATCCACTATGCTGAGGGCTCTCCTTAAAGGCAACCATAAGTCTTGGGATGAGTACCTTCCCCATATTGAATTTTCTTATAACTGGGTGGTTGATAGAACCACCAAGCATTCTCCTTTTGAGGTGGTCTATGGCTTTAATCCTCGTACTCCTCTAGATCTTTTACCTCTTCCTCTTTCTGTTGCTGTGCATAAAGAAGGAGAGGCAAAAGCCATTTTTGTAAAACAATTACATGAGAGGGTTAAAGTTAACATAGAGCACCAATCCTTGAGAGATGCTACTTTCGCCAATAGAGGGAGGAAAGAAGTCATCTTTGAAAAGGGCGACTGGGTATTGCTTCACTTGAGAAAGGATAGATTTCCTTCTCAAAGGAAGTCCAAACTTAGCCCTAAAGGAGATGGACCTTTCCAAATCCTTGAGCGGATCGCTAATAATGCCTATGTTTTAGATCTGCCAGAGGATTATGGGGTAAGCACCAGTTTTAATGTTTCTGATTTGTCTCTATTTGTAGGTGCTGAAAATGACGGAGACCCCATGGATTTGAGGTCAAATCCTCTTCAAGGGGGAGGAGATGATGTGACCATGCCTAGCCAAGGACCTATCACTAGGGCCATGGCTAGAAGGATTGAAGAAGACCTAGCCCTTGCAGACAAAGGAAGACTTCACCTCCTATGGAGAGTGAAGATATTAGGCTAGGGACTTTAGTTAATAAAATGTAATTTTCCTTTATTTTAATTTTGAGGAGCATTAAGAATTTAATTTGGGACATGTATTTAGTCCATTTTTTATTTTTAGGAGGTGTCTTAGGAATTTAGAGGGTGAATTTAGCTTTTTGGGTCTTTATGAAGGAAATAAGGGGTAGCCTTGATATCTACACCCCTCTTTTCTACATAAACCCCCTAAGCTAATAAGAAGGAATCTTGGCCCTTGGTTTGAGAAACTTGGGCACCAAGTTTGATGATCTAAGGAGGGAATTGTTTCTCAATTCTCCTCCCTTAGATCTCTCCTTTTAATCCTAGCCCTTCTTTTTTAGGTTATCTTGTTGAAGAGGTTAGCTACCTCTATAAATAGGAGCTCCTCCCTCACTTGTATTTTTGACACTTGAATTTAATCCTAGAGACCGTATTGGTTAAGGTTCTTACCTTTGACTGTCCCCCTTTCTCCTTTGTGAGAGCTTCTAAGAGTTATCAAGGGACCCCTCCCTTGTGGCCTCTCCCCTTTGGCTTATCAAACCTAGTATTTGTGGCGCCTCACCCCATTCTTTTCCTCTCCATAAATCCATTTCCCTTCCAAGTGACCTTAGAAAGGATCCTTTGGGCACGTGATCATCAAAATCACATCACCTCCCCTTCTTCTCCTCCTCCTTGTTCCATTCTTCTTCATCCCCTTTCCTTCCATTGCTTCTTCTTACTCCTCTTTTTCTCATTCTTCCACTTCTTCTTCGTCTTCCTATTGTCCTCCTTCTTCCACTTGCACTTCTTCCTTTTCTTCTCCTTCTTCCACTTCTTCTTCTTCCCCTTCTTCTCCTTCTGCCACCTCTTCTCCCTCCTTACGTCCTCCTTCTTCCACTTCTTCTTCTTCATCTCCTTTCATTCCACTACTTCCTCCTATTCCTCTTATTCTCTCCTTCTACCACTTCTTCTACTTCTACTTGTTGTTCTTCTTCATTTTCGTCTCCTTCTTCCGCTTCTTCTCCTTACACTTCTTCTTCTTCCTGTTCTTCCATTTCTTCCCCTTCCACAACTTCTTCTTCTTTCCTTTCCGTCTTCTCCTTCCTCTTTTTCTCCATCCCCCACTTCTGTTCTTTCCCTTGTTGCTCTTCCTCTTCTCCTCCTTCCCCCAAATCTTACGCATACACTTCTTCTTCTTCTTCCTCTTCACCTCTAGATTGCACTTCTTCTGCTTCTTCTTCCCTTCCCTTCCCCTCCTTCTTCCTTTTCCTCCTTTTCTCCTTGTTCCAATTCTTCTTCTTCATCTCACCTTCTTCCACTACTTCTTCGTCCTCCTATTGTTCCCCTTCTTCACTTTCCACATCTTCTTCTCCTTCCTTTTCTTCTCCTTCTTCCACTTCTTCTAGTTACTCTCCTTCTTCTTCCTCTTCTTATCTTTCTTCCACTTCTCCTGCCTCCTCTTGTTCTCTTTCTTCCACTTCTTCTTCATCCTCTCCTTTCCTTTCTTTTCTTCCTCTTCATCTCCTTCTTCTTCTTTCGTTCCTTCGTCATATCCCTCTTTTTCTCCTTCTTCTGCTTCCACTTGCATTTCTACCTCTTGTTCACCTTCTTCACTTTCCACATCTTCTTCTTCTTCCTTTTCTTCTCCTTCTTGCAGTTCTTCTAGTTACTCTCCTTCTTCTTCCTCTTCTTATCTTTCTTCCACTTCTCCTGCCTCCTCTTGTTCTCTTTCTTCCACTTCTTCTTCATCCTCTCCTTTCCTTTCTTTTCTTCCTCTTCATCTCCTTCTTCTTCTTTCGTTCCTTCGTCATATCCCTCTTTTTCTCCTTCTTCTGCTTCCACTTGCATTTCTACCTCTTGTTCACCTTCTTCACTTTCCACATCTTCTTCTTCTTCCTTTTCTTCTCCTTCTTGCAGTTCTTCTAGTTACTCTCCTTCTTCTTCCTCTTCTTATCTTTCTTCCACTTCTCCTGCCTCCTCTTGTTCTCTTTCTTCCTTTTCTTCTTCATCCTCTGCTTTCCTTTCTTTTCTTCCTCTTCATCTCCTTCTTCTTCTTCCTTTCCTTCATCATAGCCCTCTTTTTCTCCTTCTTCTGCTTCCACTTGCATTTCTACCTCTTGTTCTCCTTCTTCCACTTCTTCTCCAACATCCCCACTCCTTCAACTACTTCTTCTTCCACTTGTTCACCTTCTTCCACTTCTACTACATCAACTTGTTCTTCTTCTTCCCTCTCTTCTCCTTCTTGCCCATCTTCTGCCTACATTACTTCTTCTTCTCCTCCTTGTTCCACTTCTTCTTCATCCCCTTTCCTTCCATTGCTTCTTCTTCCTCCTCTTTTTCTCATTCTTCCACTTCTTCTTCTTCTTCCTATTGTTCTCCTTCTTCCACTTGCACTTCTTCCTTTTCTTCTTGTTCTTCCACTTCTTCTTCTTCTCTTCTTCACCTTCTACCACCTCTTCTTCCTCCTCCCGTTCTCCTTCTTCCACTTCTTCTTCTTCATCTCCTTTCATTCCACTACTTCCTCCTATTCCTCTTATTCTCTCCTTCTACCACTTCTTCTAATTCCACTTGCACTTCTTTCTTTTCTTCTCATTCTTCGACTTCTTCTTCTTCCTCTTCTTCTCCTTCTGCTACATTTTCTCCCTCCTCTCGTTCTCCTTCGTCTACTTCTTCTGCTTACACTTCCTCTTCTTCCATTTCTTCTCCTTCAACAACTTCTTCTTCTTTCCTTTCCGTCTTCTCCTTCCTCTTTTTCTCCATCCCCACTTCTGTTGCTTCCCATTGTTGCTCTTCCTCTTCTCCTACTTCCGCCAAATCTTACGCATACACTTCTTCTTATTCTTCCTCTTCCCCTCCAGATTCCACTTCTTCTGCTTCTTCTTCCCTTCCCTTCCCCTCCTTCTTCCTTTTCCTCCTTTTCTCCTTGTTCCAATTCTTCTTCTTCATCTCACCTCTTTCCACTACTTCTTCTTCCTCCTCTTGTTCACCTTGTTCAACTTCTTCACTTTCTACATCTTCTTCTTCTTCCTTTTCTTCTCCTTCTTCCACTTCTTCTAGTTACTCTCCCTCTTCTTCCTCTTCTTATCTTTCTTCCACTTCTCCTGCTTCCTCTTGTTCTCTTTCTTCTACTTCTTCATCCTCTCATTCCCTTTCTTTGCTTTCTCTTCATCTCCTTCTTCTTCTTCCTTTTGCTTCGTCATATCCCTCTTTCTCTCCTTCTTCTGCTTCGACTTGCATTTGTACCTCTTGTTCTCCTTCCTCCACTTCTTCTCCATCATCCCCACCCCTTCAACTACTTATTCTTCTTCCTCTTGTTCACCTTCTTCCACTTCTTCTACATCCCTTTGTTCTTCTTTTTCCCTCTCTTCTCCTTCTTGCCCTTCTTCTGCCTACACTACTTCTTCTTCCACCCCTTCTTCTTTTCCTCCTTGTTCCACTTCTTCTTCATCCCCTTTCCTTCTATTGCTTCTTCTTCCTCCTCTTTTTCTCATTCTTTCACTTCTTCTTCTTCTTCCTATTGTTCTCCTTCTTCCACTTGCACTTCTTTCTTTTCTTCTCGTTCTTCCACTTCTTCTTCTTCCTCTTCTTCTCCTTCTGCTACATTTTCTCCCTCCTCCCGTTCTCCTTCTTGCACTTCTTCTTCTTCATCTCCTTTCATTCCACTACTTCTACCACTTCTTCTACTTCTACTTGTTGTTCTTCTTCATTTTCGTCTCCTTCTTCCGCTTCTTCTGCTTACACTTCTTCTTCTTCCATTTCTTCTCCTTCCACAACTTCTTCTTCTTTCCTTTCCGTCTTCTCCTTCCTCTATTTCTACATCCCCCACTTCTGTTCCTTCCCATTGTTGCTCTTCCTCTTCTTCTCCTTCCCCCAAATCTTATGCTTACACTTGTTCTTCTTCTTCCTCTTCTCCTCCAGATTCCACTTCTTCTCCTTCTTCTTCCCTTCCCTTCCCTTCCCCTCCTTCTTCCTTTTCCTCCTTTTCTACTTGTTCCAATTCCTCTTCTTCATCTCACCTCCTTCCACAACATCTTCTTCCTCCTCTTGTTCACCTTCTTCAACTTCTTCACTTTCCACATCTTCTTCTCTTCCTTTTTTTCTCCTTCTTCCACTTGTTCTAGTTACTCTCCTTCTTCTTCCTTCTTCCACCTGTTCTTGTTCTATTTCTTCCACTTCTTCTTGATCCTCCCCTTTCCTTTCTATTCTTCGTCTTCATCTCCTTCTTCTTCTTCGTTTCCTTCATCACATCCCTCTTTTTCTCCTTCTTCTGCTTCGACTTGCATTTCTACCTCTTGTTCTCCTTCTTGCACTTCTTGTCCATCATCCCCACTGCTTCAACTACTTCTTCTTCTGCCTCTTGTTCACCTTGTTCCACTTCTACTAAATCCACTTGTTCTTTTTCTTCCCTCTCTTCTCCTTCTTGCCCTTCTTCTGCCTACACCACTTCTTCTTCCTCCTCTTCTTCTTCGCCTCCTTGTTCCACTTCTTCTTCATCCCCTTTCTTTCCGTTGCTTCGTCTTCCTCCTCTTTTTCTCATTCTTCCACTTCTTCTTCTTCTTCCTATTGTTCTCATTCTTCCACTTCTTCTTCTTCCTCTTCTTCTCCTTCTACCACCTCTTCTTCCTCCTCCCGTTCTCCTTCTTCCACTTCTTCTTTTTCATCTTCTTTCATTCCATTACTTCCTCCTATTCCTCTTATTCTCTCCTTCTACAACTTCTTCTACTTCTACTTGTTATTCTTCTTCATTTTCGTCGCCTTCTTCCGCTTCTTCTGCTTACACTTCTTGTTCTTCCTCTTCTTCCATTTCTTCTCCTTCGACAACTTCTTCTTCTTTCCTTTCTGTCTTCTCCTTCCTCTTTTTCTCCATCCCCCACTTCTGTTGCTTCCCATTGTTGCTCTTCCTCTTCTTCTCCTTCCCCCAATTCTTATGCTTACACTTCTTCCTCTTCTCCTCCAGATTCCACTTCTTCTGCTTCTTATTCCTTTCCCTTCCCCTCCTTCTTCCTTTTCCTACTTTTCTCCTTGTTCCAATTCTTCTTCTTCATCTCACCTCCTTACACTACTTGTTCTTCCTCCTCTTGTTCAACTTCTTCACTTTCCACATCTTCTTCTTCTTCTTTTTCTTCTCCTTCTTCCACTTCTTCTAGTTACTCTCCTTGATGTGACCATGCCTAGCTAAGGACCTATTCACTAGGGCCATGGCTAGAAGGATTGAAGAAGACCTAGCCCTTGCAGACAAAGGAAGACTTCACCTCCTATGGAGAGTGAAGATATTAGGCTAGAGACTTTAGGTAATAAAATGTAATTTTCCTTTATTTTAATTTTGAGGAGCATTAAGAATTTAATTTGGGACATGTGTTTAGTCCATTTTTTATTTTTAGGAGGTGTCTTAGGAATTTAGAGGGTGGATTTAGCTTTTTGGGTCTTTATGAAGGAAATAAGGGGTAGCCTTGATATCTACACCCCTCTTTTCTACATAAAACCCCTAAGCTAATAAGAAGGAATATTGGCCCTTGGTTTGAGAAACTTGGGCACCAAGTTTGATGATCTAAGGAGGGAATTGTTTCTCAATTCTCCTCCCTTAGATCTCTCCTTTTAATCCTAGCCCTTCTTTTTTAGGTTATCTTGTTCAAGAGGTTAGCTACCTCTATAAATAGGAGCTCCTCCCTCACTTGTATTTTTTACACTTGAATTTAATCCTAGAGACCATATTGGTTGAGGTTCTTACCTTTGAGTGTCCCCCTTTCTCATTTGTGAGAGCTTCTAAGAGTTATCAAGGGACCCCTCCCTTGTGGCCTCTCCCCTTTGGCTTATCAAACCTAGTATTTGTGGCGCCTCACCCCATTCCTTTCCTCTCCATAAATCCATTTCCCTTCCAAGTGACCTTAGAAAGGATCCTTTGGGCACGTGATCATCAAAGATCACATCAAGTGGTATAAGAGCCACTTTCTAAAGGTCACGTTCTTTCTCAATTTTTTTTTTGCTTTGTTGTTTATTTCTTTGATCTCTTTATTTTAAAGTCCTTCATTTTTTGTCATCTCTATTTCCTTTATTGTCTAGTAGTATAGCTTTTTATTCTTGCTATTATATGCGCTTTTGTTTTCTATCTACGCACCTATGTTCCATTTAATTTGATGCAATTTTATTTGTCCCTTTCTTTGCATCTTATTTTTGTGTTCAAGTTGCTTAATTTTCCCTTGGTTTTTTATGTTAAAGTGTGCCTAAGAAGTTGTGACCATTAAACCCACATGGTTGAGGATTTTTCCACACCATTGGAGTGATTAACTTTGGCCACTTTGTTGTGCCTTTTGTTTTAAGTCTCTTGCTGAAATTTTTGCTCTCTTTTTAGGTGTGTTATTTTTTCTTAATCTTGTGTTTTGTCAAATACTAGTCATGTTAGTTTCCTATTTTGTCTCATTTAAATTCCATAGGTTTTAGCCTCTTAAATTTTTTACAAAAAAGCCTTCAAAAACAGTTTGAATTGAGCTCCTAAGAGGTGAACCTCTTGTTGAGTCTCTTAAGTCTTTTATGCTTTTAGTTCAAGCATATTAATCTCTTTGTTGTTCTTAAATATTTTCTCAATTCAATCTTTATATGTTTCTTGTTTTATGTTGAATTATTAGTAGCTTTCCACTTGGTTTACCTTCACTATTGGTGCCTCTTTATGAAATTTTAGCTTGGGTGAATTGTGTTAGTAATTTGAGCAATGAATTTACTTCAAAATCAGCCCTAAATCATTCCTTAAGCACCATTAGTTCAGTGGTATTTGGAACTACTAAGTTGTTTTGCCATTAGTTGCATGCATTGCTTGAAAATTGTGTGACCTTACATTGTGCTTATTCACTCAAGTGTTATTATTTCAAGAATCCTCATTAAAATTTCAATTCAACAAGCTATTAGGTGCAGCAAAATGATTAGAAAAAGTTAAAAAAAAAATAGAAAAAGTTCAAGTTAAAAAAAAAAAGAAGATAAAGAACTCAAAAGAAAGACAAATTTGAAGTTGTGTACCTAATAGTAGAAACATTTGATATGAGGAACCAATTGTGATTCAAAAAAAAAATTACTTGAGTAAGCTTTTTAGTTTTTGGTCACTTAAATTTTATTAAGTGTGCAACTATTGGTTTCATTTTTTTTGTTTGAGTCTTTTTTCATCTCTACTCTTAGAGCTAATCTAGGAAAGTTATTTGTGTGCTACCTTCCTTTATGAGCCTTATGTTTTCTTGCTTGTCTTCTTTACTTCTTTGAGTTTGTCATTGTTTAATCTATCCACTTGGATTTGTGAACCTTGTTTTGTTATTCAGCTTTGTTTGTTGTCTTGTGTTGTATTCGGCCTTGGTAAGGAAAGGTTGGCAAAGGTTCCATATATAAAATTTTGGCAAGTCCAAACAAGAGGAAACAAGGGTAGCATTCTTGGGGTGAGTTGATGCAACTCAAAGGGGCTTGATCAAAAGGAGACAAACACCAAAAAAGCTTGGAGTGAAGACTTTGTTTTATTTTTTTTTTTATTCTTTGTATTGTGTATACTTAATTTTAGATTGGGAGTTTGAGTGCCCTTAAGGCCCTCCCTTGGTTTGTAATAATTTTGGTTAATTTTAGCGTAGTTCCTCGTTAATTAGGTGAAGAAGGGAGAAGTGGTACACTTCCTTCAACACCTTAGGAGCACGATTAGAGCCCTTTCTCTTTTACATTCTTGCACTTTTATTTTATTTTATGTTATTTTGAAAAAACGTGTAGAGGCTAAGAGTTCCAAAGACACATCAAGCCACCTTAGGTGAGAAAAAAAAAAGAGAGGAGTGTTGCTTGAAAAAAAAAATAAGTTTTTGGCCTACCCTTTAGTTTTTAGCATCCAAGTACCATGACTTCCCACACACATTCTAGTGCACATAGTTGTTCATCAAGTAAGAGTGTCAACCAAAGAAAACCTTCTAAGGGAGACACTCTTGAAAACCTTAACTTAGAATTTAGGGAATGGATGGCTAAAGAAAAACAAAGGAGAGAAGAAAAAGAGAGAAAAAAAGAAATAAAAGAAAAGGAAAAACAAAAAGAGAAGGAAGAGTTAAAAAAAGAGATGTTGGAAATCAGAAAAGAGAAAAAAGAGCGAGAAGAGAGAAGGCAAAGAGAGAGAAGAGAGGATGAAGAAAGGAGAAGAAGGAAAGAACTAGAAAGAAAAGGAGAAAAAGAGGAAGAAGAGAGAAGGAGAGGAGAAGAGAGTAAGAGGAGAGATGGGAGGGAAAGTGATAGAAAAAATAAAGGAATTCTCATAAGATCCCCATCTAGGCATTTTAGCTCTAGTGAAGAAGAATACTATAGAAATCAACATAAGCATCACTCTCATTCATCATACAATCATCATTCTCCTCAAGAGAACATAAATCATGTTAGGGAACCAAAGGTAGACTACCCCATTTTCATGGTAGGGAAGATGTTGAGACTTACCTAGATTGGGAAGTCAAAGTGGAACAACTCTTTCGATGCTATGAAATTAGGGAAGAAAGGAAAGTACCTTTGGCCTCCCTTAGTTTTCAAGGTTCTGCTTTGCATTGGTGGGATGGGTTAGTCAAGGATAGGGCCCGTAAACAAATGTCTGACATTCGCTACTGGAATGATTTAAAAACTTGTTTGCGAAGAAGGCACATTCCTTCATATTATGAGAGGGATCTTTTGGATAGGCTCCAAAGACTTAGGCAACATAACCTAAGTATTGAGGAGTATAGACAAAAGATGGAGCTTCTCATACTAAGGGCCAATATCATTGAGGAACCCAATGCCACCCTTGCTAGGTTTTTGTGTGGATTAAGCTCTGACATTAGAGATAAGGTAGAGCTTCTTTCATACTCAAACCTTGATGAGTTGGTAGAACTTTGTGTAAGAGCTGAGAATCAACTCAAGAGAAAAAGTTTTAAAAAGATTCTCCCTCTTACTCAAAGAGAGACCAACTTAAGGGAAACTCTTTCAAGGGTTTTCCCAAAGAGGAACCCAAGCATTTTTCAAGATACAAAAGCACCTCATGTAGAGAGAAAACCCCCTACTACTAAGCCTACTGAAAGGCAAAGTAGTATCAAATGCTTCAAATGTCTTGGGAGAGGCCACATTGCCTCTCAATGCCCTAACAAGAAAACCATGATCATGAGGGGACAAGACATTTGTAGTGAGAATAGCTCATCTTCCTCCTCTAGTAAGAGTGAGGAAGAAGGGGGACATACTTTTGAACAAGAGTGTGAGGAAGCTTTTCCTTATGAGGGGGACCTCCTTATGGTTTAAAGGCTTGTTGGAAGCCAACCTCTAGAGATTGGCCAGTCACAAAGAGAGAACATCTTCCATACAAGATGTAATGTAAATGACAAAGTATGTTCTCTCCTTGTTGATAGTGGCTCCTGTTGTAGCTCTAGGTTGGTTGAAAAACTAGCCTTGACTACCATGCCCCATCCCAAACCTTACAAATTGCAATGGCTCAATGAGCAAGGGGAGATGGTAGTCAATGAACAAGTTATGGTTCCAATTTCCATAGGATCTTATAATGATGAGATTCTTTGTGACATAGTTCCTATGGAGGCTAGTCATATCCTGTTGGGGAGACCATGGCAATTTGACAAAAAAGCTATTCACCATGGCCACTCCAACCAAATAATTCTCACCCATAATGAAAAGCGCTTCAAATTGTATCCTTTGTCACCTTCTCAAGTGGCTGAGGATCAGTTTGCCATGAAAAAGAAAAGAGTTGAGGAAAAACAAAAACAAAAAAAAGCACAACAAGCTTTACCCTTAAGCTTGAAAAGGGTAAAGAGAGAGAGTCAGAAGGTGATGCCCCTTCGAAAGGGAATATTACTAAAAGGAGCCTATTTGCTACTAAACGTGATTTAAAAGAAGCTCCTTTGACTAACAAGCCCTTTTATCTCCTTTTTTGCAAAGAAGCATCAAATCCTTCTTCCATTTTGCATTCTTCTGCGGAGAGCACTGCCACAGCCCATGCACATAAGCACCTTCCTCAAGGGGTTCAAGATATTTTAAAAGAATTTGATGACATATTCCCTAATGAGGTTCCGAAAGGACTTCCTCCCATTAGGGGTATAGAACATCAAATTGATTTGGTGCCTGGCGCAAGTCTACCTAATAGACCTGCCTATAGGACCAACCCCATGGAGACCTAAGAGATTGAGTCTCAAGTGAATGAGCTGTTGGAGAAGGGTTGGGTTCAAAAGAGCCTAAGCCCTTGTGCTGTGCCAGTCTTGTTGGTGCCCAAGAAGAATGGCCAATGGAGGATGAGTGTTGATTGTCGTGCAATCAACAACATCACCATCAAATATAGGCACCCAATCCCCCGTCTTGATGACATGTTGGATGAATTGCATGGGGCAAAAATATTTTCAAAAATAGATCTTAGAAGTGGTTACCACCAAATAAGGATCAAAGAGGGTGATGAGTGGAAAACTGCTTTTAAGACTAAATTTGGTCTTTATGAGTGGTTGGTTATGCCTTTTGGGCTAACTAATGCCCCAAGCACATTCATGCGCTTAATGAATCATGTACTAAGGGATTGCCTTGGTAAATTTTGTGTAGTTTACTTTGATGACATTTTAGTTTACTCTAGGAACCTAGATGATCATTTAGGACATCTAAGGCATGTTTTTTCTCTTCTTAGGAGTAATCATCTTTTTGGTAACTTAGAAAAATGCACTTTTTGTGTAGATAGTGTAGTTTTCCTAGGTTTTGTAGTTAGCACAAAAGGGGTTCATGTTGACCCCGAAAAGATAAAAGCTATTCAAGAATGGCCCACCCCAAAGAGTGTGACAGAGATCAAAAGCTTTCATGGTCTCGCTGGATTTTATAGGCGCTTTGTGCCTAATTTCTCCACGCTCTTCGCACCAATAAATGATTTGGTGAAAAAGGAAGTTCCTTACCTTTGGGGTGAGAAACAAGAGAAAGCCTTCTAGCTACTTAAGCATAAACTGACCCATGCACCAGTTTTGGCATTACCTGACTTTTCTAAAACATTTGAACTTGAATGTGATGCCTCTGGTGTAGGTGTGGGGGCTGTCTTGTTGCAAGGAGGGCACCCTATTGCGTATTTCAGTGAAAAACTCAATGGTTCCCCCCTCAACTACCCCACCTATGATAAGGAGTTTTATGCTCTAATTAGGGATGTGAAGTTCCTTAGCCATTTTTGGAAAAATCTTTGGGCTAAGCTGGGAACTAAACTTCTTTTTTCCACTACCTGTCACCCTCAAACTGATGGGCAAACAGAAGTGGTGAATAGATCTTTATCCACTATGCTGAGGGCTCTCCTTAAAGGCAACCATAAGTCTTGGGATGAGTACCTTCCCCACATTGAATTTGCTTATAACCGGGTGGTTCATAGAACCACCAAGCATTCTCCTTTTGAGGTGGTCAATGGCTTTAATCCTCGTACTCCTCTAGATCTTTTACCTTTTCCTCTTTCTATTGCTGTGCATAAAGATGGAGAGGCAAAAGCCATTTTTGTAAAACAATTACATGAGAGGGTTAAAGTTAAAATAGAGCGTCAATCCTTGAGAGATGCTACTTTCGCCAATAGGGGGAGGAAAGAAGTCATCTTTGAAAAGGGCGACTGGGTATGGCTTCACTTGAGAAAGGATAGATTTCCTTCTCAAAGGAAGTCCAAACTTAGCCCTAGAGGAGATGGACCTTTCCAAATCCTTGAGCGGATCAGTATTAATGCCCATGTTTTAGATCTGCCAGAGGATTATGGGGTAAGCACCAGTTTTAATGTTTCTGATTTGTCTCCATAGGTGCTGAAAATGACAAAGACCCCATGGATTTGAGGTCAAATCCTCTTCAAGGGGGAGGAGATGATGTGACCATGCCTAGCCAAGGACCTATTACTAGGGCCATGACTAGAAGGATTGAAGAAGACCTAGCCCTTGCAGACAAAGGAAGACTTCACCTCCTATGGAGAGTGAAGATATTAGGCTAGAGACTTTAGTTAATAAAATGTAATTTTCCTTTATTTTAATTTTGAGGAGCATTAAGAATTTAATTTGGGACATGTATTTAGTCCATTTTTTATTTTTAGGAGGTGTCTTAGGAATTTAGAGGGTGGATTTAGCTTTTTGGGTCTTTATCAAGGAAATAAGGGGTAGCCTTGATTTCTGCACCCCTCTTTTCTACATAAACCCCCTAAGCTAACAAGAAGGAATCTTGGCCCTTGGTTTGAGAAACTTGGGCACAAAGTTTGATGATCTAAGGAGGGAATTGTTTCTTAATTCTCCTCCCTTAGATCTCTCCTTTTAATCCTAGCCCTTCTTTTTTAGGTTATCTTGTTCAAGAGGTTAGCTACCTCTATAAATAGGAGCTCCTCCCTCACTTGTATTTTTTACACTTGAATTTAATCCTAGAGACCATATTGGTTGAGGTTCTTACCATTGAGTGTCCCCTTTTCTCCTTTGTGAGAGCTTCTAAGAGTTATCAAGGGACCCCTCCCTTGTGGCCTCTCCCCTTTGGCTTATCAAACCTAGTATCACCCCATTCCTTTCCTCTCCATAAATCCATTTCCCTTCCAAGTGACCTTAGAAAGGATCCTTTGGGCACGTGATCATCAAAGATCACATCACTCCTTCTTTTTCCTCTTCTTATCTTTCTTCCACTTCTCCTGCCTCCTCCTGCTCACTTTCTTCCACTTCTTCTTTATCCTCTCCTTTCCTTTCTTTTCTTCCTCTTTATCTCCTTCTTCTTCTTCCTTTCCTTCGTCATATCCCTCTTTTTCTCCTTCTTCTTCTTCCACTTGCATTTCTACCTCTTGTTCTCCTTCATCCACTTCTTCTCCATCATCCCCACTGCTTCCACTACTTCTTCTTCTTCCTCTTGTTCACCTTCTTCCACCTCTACCACATCCACTTCTTCTTCTTCTTCCCTCTCTTCTCCTTCTTGCCCTTCTTCTGCCTACACTACTTCTTCTTCCTCCCCTTCTTCTTCTCCTCCTTGTTCCACTTCTTCTTCATCCCCTTTCCTTCCATTGCTTCTTCTTCCTCTTCTTTTTCTCATTCTTCCACTTCTTCTTCTTCTTCTTCCTATTGTTCTCCTTCTTCCACTTGCACTTCTTCCTTTTCTTCTCATTCTTCCACTTCTTCCTGTTCTTCTCCTTCTGCCACCTCTTCTCCCTCCTCCTGTTCTCCTTCTTCCACTTCTTCTTCTTCATCTCCTTTCACTCCACTACTTCCTCCTATTCCTCTTATTCTCTCCTTCTACCACTTCTTTTACTTCTACTTGTTGTTCTTCTTCATTTTCGCCTCCTTCTTCCGCTTCTTCTGCTTACACTTCTTCTTCCTCTTCTTCCATTTATTCTGCTTCCACAACTTCTTCTTTCCTTTCCGTCTTCTTCTTCCTCTTTTTCTCCATCCCCCAGTTCTGTTGCTTCCCATTGTTGCTCTTCCTCTTCTTCTCCTTCCCCAAATTCTTATGCTTACACTTCTTCTTCTTCTTCCTCTTCTCCTCCAGATTCCACTTCTTCTGCTTCTTCTTCCCTTCCCTTCCCCTCCTTCTTCCTTTTCCTCCTTTTCTCCTTGTTCCAATTCTTCTTCTTCATCTCACCTCTTTCCACTACTTCTTCTTCCTCCTCTTGTTAACCTTCTTCAACGTGTTGACTTTCCACATCTTTTTCTTCTTCCTTTTCTTCTCATTCTTCCACTTCTTCTAGTTACTCGCCTTCTTGTTCCTTTTCTTATCTTTCTTCCACTTCTATTGCCTACTCTTGTTCTCTTTCTTCCACTTCTTCTTCATCCTCTCATTTCCTTTCTTTTCTTCCTCTTCATCTCCTTCTTCTTCTTCCTTTCCTTCGTCATATCCCTTTTTTTCTCCTTCTTCTGCTTCCACTTGCATTTCTACCTCTTGTTATCCTTCTTCCGCTTCTTCTCCATCATCCCCATTCCTTCAACTACTTCTTATTCTTCCTCTTGTTCACCTTCTTCCACTTCTACTACATCCACTTGTTCTTCTTCTTCCATCTCTTCTCCTTCTTGCCCTTCTTCTGCCTATATTACTTCTTCTTCCTCCCCTTCTTCTTCTCCTCCTTGTTCCACTTCTTCTTCATTCCCCTTTCCTTCCATTGCTTCTTCTTCCTCCTCTTTTTCTCATTCTTCCACTTCTTCTTCTTCTTCCTATTGCTCTCCTTCTTGCACTTGCACTTCTTCCTTTTCTTCTCGTTCTTCAACTTCTTCCTGTTCTTATCCTTCTGCCACCTCTTCTCCCTCCTCCCGTTCTCCTTCTTCCACTTCTTCTTCTTCATCTCCTTTCATTCCACTACTTCCTCCTATTCCTCTTATTCTCTCCTTCTACCACTTCTTCTACTTCTACTTGTTGTTCTTCCTCATTTTCGTCTCCTTCTTCCGCTTCTTCTGCTTACACTTCTTCTTCTTCCTCTTCTTCCATTTCTTCTCCTTCCACAACTTCTTCTTTCCTTTCCTTCTTCTCCTTCCTCTTTTTCTCCATCCCCCACTTCTGTTGCTTCCCATTGTTGCTCTTCCTCTTCTTCTCCTTCCCCAAATTCTTATGCTTACACTTCTTCTTCTTCTTCCTCTTCTCCTCCAGATTCCACTTCTTCTGCTTCTTCTTCCCTTCCCTTCCCCTCCTTCTTCCTTTTCCTCCTTTTCTCCTTGTTCCAATTCTTCTTCTTCATCTCACCTCTTTCCACTACTTCTTCTTCCTCCTCTTGTTAACCTTCTTCAACGTTTTGACTTTCCACATCTTTTTCTTCTTCCTTTTCTTCTCCTTCTTCCACTTCTTCTAGTTACTCGCCTTCTTGTTCCTTTTCTTATCTTTCTTCCACTTCTATTGCCTACTCTTGTTCTCTTTCTTCCACTTCTTCTTCATCCTCTCATTTCCTTTCTTTTCTTCCTCTTCATCTCCTTCTTCTTCTTCCTTTCCTTCGTCATATCCCTTTTTTTCTCCTTCTTCTGCTTCCACTTGCATTTCTACCTCTTGTTCTCCTTCTTCCACTTCTTCTCCATCATCCCCACTCCTTGAACTACTTTTTCTTCTTCCTCTTGTTCACCTTCTTCCACCTCTACTACATCCACTTGTTCTTCTTCTTCCCTCTCTTCTCCTTCTTTCCCTTCTTCTGCCTACACTACTTCTTCTTCCTCCCCTTCTTCCCCTACTCGTTCCACTTCTTCTTCATCCCCTTTCCTTCCATTGCTTCTTCTTCCTCCTCTTTTTCTCATTCTTCCACGTCTTCTTCTTCTTCCTATTGTTCTCCTTCTTCCACTTGCACTTCTTCCTTTTCTTCTCGTTCTTCCAATTTTTCTTCTTCCTCTTCTTCTCCTTCTGCCACCTCTTCTTCCTCCTCCTATTCTCCTTCTTCCACTTCTTCTTCTTCATCTGCTTTCATTCCACTACTTCCACCTATTCCTGTTATTCTCTCCTTCTACCACTTCTTCGACTTCTACTTGTTGTTCTTCTTCATTTTCGTCTCCTTCTTCCGGTTCTTCTGCTTACACTTCTTCTTCTTCCTCTTCTTGCATTTCTTCTTCTTTCCCTTCCATCTGCTCCTTCCTCTTCTTCTCCTTCCCCCAAATCTTATGCTTACACTGCTTCTTCTTCTTCCTCTTCTCCTCCAGATTCCACTTCTTCTACTTCTTCTTCCCTTCCCTTCCCCTCCTTCTTCCTTTTCCTCCTTTTCTCCTTGTTCCAATTCTTCTTCTTCATCTCACCACCTTCCACTACTTCTTCTTCCTCCTCTTGTTCACCTTCTTCAACTTCTTCACTTTCCTCATGTTCTTCTTCTTCCTTTTCTTCTCCTTCTTCCAGTTCTTCTACTTACTCTCCTTCTTCTTCCTCTTCTTATCTTTCTTCCACTTCTCCTGCGTCCTCTTCTTATCTTTCTTCCACTTCTTCTTCATGCTCTCCTTTCCTTTCTTTTCTTCCTCTTCATCTCCTTCGTCTTCTTCCTTTCCTTCGTCATATCCCTCTTTTTCTCCTTCTTCTTGATGAGGACATGAAGCTTGAAGGACTTGAAGGACCTATGACAAGGGCAAGGACAAGAAGAGCTAAGGAAGCTATTCAACAAGTATTGGCAGCCCTTTTGCAAAGAGAGCCAAACATTGAAGAAATAAAGTTAAAATTGTTAATTGTCTCAGGACTGAAGAGAGCAATACTTGACCTTAATGGAAGAGAAGTTTGGAATAAATTAAACTCATTTTCTTGGAGTTTACTTAGTTAATGGTGGGCAACCAGAATTGTCTAATTAAAGTTGCAGCCACCTAGGTTATCAATTCTAATTAGTATACGTGTTTAATTTACTTTGGCAGTTACACTTTGTTATTAAGCTGCCCATTATTAGTTTTTATTATTTTGTAACTTCAGCTGAATTTAGAAAGCCACTAAACCTACACAAGCTGAGTTTATTAGGCATATAAATTTGGGCAAGACTGAGATGTAAAGCAGAATATTTTGGAAATAAAAAACTAGTTGAGTTTTCTCTCCTTTGGGTTCTTGACAATCCAAAATCTTTTGAGATTTATCAAAGGTAATTCACCCCTTTGTGTGTGCAATCTCGTAGACATATCTTCCATCCTTGGAAGTGTGGAGTCTATCAATTCCAATTCCATTTTCTGTCTTTTCCATTCATACTCAATTCTGCCCAGCAAACTCTATGACAGGAAAGTCCTATACTATTCAAAAACTCGTTTAATCGTTGAATTTCAATAACTTTTAATTTTCATTCTGTGTCTAAAAGTTTGACAGTAATTGTATTCAGTTTATTTTTTGCAATTGTTTGCATTCCACGTTGATTAATTTTGTTAACATGGCAAGCTAAATTCCTAGGGTCCTTTCAGAATCCTAAACTGACAGAGGATTCATATCATTTGGTATCAGAGCTTTGGTTTCTAGGAATTGCAAGGCTGCACTCCGGGTAATTTCTTTCCTTGATTCTTATCATCAATAATATTACCTTAATTGTCAATCAGTTAGGCTGAACCATTGCAAAAGTTAAGCCCTTAAAAAATCTGCGATTCTAAAAAAAAAAAAAAAGGAAGAGGAATTTTGAAAATCTGAAGAAAAAAAAATATAGAGAAAAAAAAAAGAAGCAAAACAAAGAATGCAAATGTGTTTAAAATATATATATATATATATATATATATATATATATATGTGTGTGTGTGTGTGTGTGTGTGTGTGTGTGTATAAAATTGGCTGAATAGTTCATGCTAGAAATTCTTCATTTTCAAGGTAATATTGTGTTTGATTTGAAGGAAAAATTACTGCACCTTGTTAGTTTACATTTCTGAAATTTTGGGCTGCACGTCTTGGTTACAAATTGTGTCAATTCCACTCTGTTTTGGCTCACATATTCTTCTCCTTCTGCCACCTCTTCTCCTTCCTCCCATTCTCCTTCTTCCATTTCTTCTCCATCATCCCCACTCCTTCAACTACTTCTTCTTCTTCCTCTTGTTCACCTTCTTCCACTTCTACTACATCTGCTTGTTCTTCTTCTTCCCTCTCTTCTCCTTCTTGCCCTTCTTCTGCCTACACTACTTCTTCTTCCTCCCCTTCTTCTTCTCCTCCTTCTTCCACTTCTTCTTCATCCCCTTTCCTTCCATTGCTTCTTCTTCCTCCTCTTTTTCTCATTCTTCCATTTCTTGTTCTTTCTATTGTTCTCCTTCTTCCACTTGCACTTCTTCCTTTTCTTCTCGTTCTTCCACTTCTTCTTCTTCCTCTTCTTCTCATTCTGCCACCTCTTCTCCCTCCTCCCGTTCTCCTTCTTCCACTTCATCTTCTTCATCTCCATTCATTGCACTACTTCCTCCTATTCCTCTTATTCTCTACTTCTACCACTTCTTGTACTCTTACTTGTTGTTCTTCTTCATTTTTGTCTCCTTCTTCCGCTTCTTCCGCTTCTTCCGCCTACACTTCTTCTTCTTCCTCTTCTTCCATTTCTTCTCCTTCCACAACTTCTTCTTCTTTCCTTTTCGTCTTCTCCTTCCTCTTTTTCTCCATCCCCCACTTCTGTTGATTCCCATTGTTGCTCTTCCTCTTCTTCTCCTTCCCCGAAATCTTATGCTTACACTTCTTCTTCTTCTTCCTCTCCTCCTCCAGATTCCACTTCCTCTGCTTCTTCTTCCCTTCCCTTTTCCTCCTTTTCTCCTTGTTCCAATTCTTCTTCTTCATCTCACCTCCTTCCACTACTTCTTCTTCCTCCTCTTGTTCACCTTCTTCAACTTCTTCACTTTTCACACCTTCTTCTTCTTCCTTTTCTTCTCCTTCTTCCACTTCTTCTAGTTACTCTCATTCTTCTTCCTCTTCTAATCTTTCTTCCACTTCTCCTGCCTCCTCTTGTTCTCTTTCTCACACTTCTTCTTCATCCTCTCCTTTCCTTTCCTTTCTTCCTCTTCATCTCCTTCTTCTTCTTCCTTTCCTTCGTCATATCCCTCTTTTTCTCCCTCTTCTGCTTCCACTTGCATTTCCACCTCTTGTTCTCTTTCTTCCACCTCTTCTCCATCATCCCCACTCCTTCAACTACTTCTTCTTCTTCCTCTTATTCACCTTCTTCCACTTCTACTACATCCACTTGTTCTTCTTCTTACTTCTCTTCTCCTTCTTGCCCTTTTTCTGCCTACACTACTTCTTCTTCCTCCCCTTCTTCTTCTCCTCCTTGTTCCACTTCTTCTTCCTCCCCTTTCCTTCCATTGCTTCTTCTTCCTCTTCTTTTTCTCATTCTTCCACTTCTTCTTCTTCTTCCTATTGTTCTCCTTCTTCCACTTGCACTTCTTCCTTTTCTTCTCATTGTTCCACTTCTTCTTCTTCCTCTTCTTCTCCTTCTGCCACCTCTTCTCCATCCTCCCATTCTCCTTCTTCCACTTCTTCTTCTTCTTCCTATTGCTCTCCTTCTTGCACTTCTTCCTTTTCTTCTCGTTCTTCAACTTCTTCCTGTTCTTATCCTTCTGCCACCTCTTCTCCCTCCTCCCGTTCTCCTTCTTCCACTTCTTCTTCTTCATCTCCTTTCATTCCACTACTTCCTCCTACTCCTCTTACTGTCTCCTTCTACCATTTCTTCTACTTCTACTTGTTGTTCTTCTTCATTTTCATCTTCTTCTTCCTCTTCTTCCATTTTTTCTCCTTCCACAACTTCTTCTTCTTTCCTTTCCGTCTTTTCCTTCCTCTTTTTCTCCATCCCCCACTTCTGTTGCTTCCCATTGTTGCTCTTCCTCTTTTTCTCGTTCCCCCAAATCTTATGCTTACACTTCTTCTTCTTCTTCCTCTTCTCCTCCAGATTCCACTTCTTCTGCTTCTTCTTCCCTTCCCTTCCCCTTCTTCTTCCTTTTCCTCCATTTCTCCTTGTTCCAATTCTTCTTCTTCATCTCACCTCCTTCCACTACTTCTTCTTCCTCCTATTGTTCATCTTCTTCACTTTCCACATCTTCTTCACTTTCCACATCTTCTTCACTTTCCACATCTTCTTTTTCTTCCTTTTCTTCTCCTTCTTCCACTTCTTCTAGTTACTCTCCTTCTTCTTCCTCTTCTTATCTTTCTTCCACTTCTCCTGCCTCCTCTTGTTCTCTTTCTTTCACATCTTCTTCATCCTCTCCTTTCCTTTCTTTTCTTCGTCTTCATCTCCTTCTTCTTCTTCCTTTCCTTCGTCATATCCCTCTTGTTCTCCTTCTTCTGCTTCCACTTGCATTTCTACCTCTTGTTCTCCTTCTTCCACTTCTTCTCCATCATCCCCACTCCTTCAACTACTTCTTCTTCTTGCTCTTGTTCACCTTCTTCCACTTCTACTACATCCACTTGTTCTTCTTCTTGCCTCACTTCTCCTTCTTGCCCTTCTTCTGCCTATACTACTTCTTGTTCCTCCCCTTCTTCTTCTACTCCTTGTTCCACTTCTTCTTCATCCCTTTCCTTCCATTGCTTCTTCTTCTTCTTCTTCCTATTGTTCTCCTTCTTTCACTTGCACTTCTTCCTTTTTTATGCACTCCCTTGATCTCTTCAACCAAGGTTCCTTCCTCTAAGAAAATGGAGGATGGAGAGGTTAGAAATGGGAGAGGGTTGACGCCACTTTCTAGGAGAAAGATGGGTCAAAAAAATTTTATGTTGCTTGCCACTAAGGAGAGGTCCCTTGATAAAAGCTTTAAGGGAGAGATTCCTCAAGAGAGAGGATTCTCAATGACACTCAAGAATAAATTGCTCAAAAAGAGTCTTACATCATTCAATCAAGTGTGCTTTGTACAAGAGAGACTAGGTGTATTTATAGCCCAAAGAGGGAGCAAGGCACTCAAAACTAGGCAATGTGGGACTTGGGCCTAATTAGTATTAGGAGCACTAATCCCTCTTAGGCCCACTAAAAGTGGTGCCTAGCCTTAAGCTAGGGAGTGCCACACCCTAATCAAGGGGGTGTGGAAAGAGATCCACACTCCTTTGTGTTATTAGGCCCTTTACTCCCCTCACCTCCCTTCCTAAGCTAATTACACCCTAAACAGTAGAAACTAAAATAAATGGCCAAAATACAAGGCCTAAAAGGGAATTAAAAGCTAATTAATTTTTACAAGAGGAAAACTAAGGACTATGGCCTAAAATATCTATCTCCATCATGAGCTGGGGTCTTGATGAGTCTTTCCGGGCCAAGTCCTCTTCAATCCTCCTAGCCATTGCCCTAGTGAGAGGGCCCTTGATAGGTAGGATTGCATCATCTCCTCCCCCATCGGAAGGATTTGTCCTCAAATCTGAAGGGTCGTCCTCTTCCATGTCAACACCTAAAAAGGGGGTAAGATCACAAACATTAAAGGTGGTGCTAACTCCATAATCCTCGGGAATGTCTAACTTATATGCATTATTATTTACCTTCTCAAGGATTTGGAAGGGACCATCTCCTCGAGGGCTAAATTTGGACTTCCTCTTAGAAGGTAAATGATCCTTTCTTAGGTGAAGCCAAACCCAATCGCCCTTTTCGAAGATGACTGCCTTCCTCCCCTTGTTGCTAGATGAAGCATACCCCTTATATTGGGTTTCAGTATTAGTTTTGACCCTCTCATGTAATTTTTTGACAAAATCAGCCCTAGTTTTCCCTTCTTTATGAAAAATTCGGGTGTTAGGGAGTGGTAACAAGTCCAGAGGGGTGAGAGGATTAAAACCATATACAACCTCAAAAGGGGAGTGCTTAGTGGTTCGATGAACCACCCTATTATATGCAAATTCAATGTGGGGGAGATATTCATCCCAAGACTTGTGGTTGCCTTTCAATAGTGCCCTCAACATAGTGGATAGGAATCTATTTACTACCTCAGTTCCTAGCCTTGCCCAAAGAGTTTTCCAAAAATGGCTAAGGAACTTAGCATCCCTATCAGAGACTATGGTTGAGGGTATTCCGTGCAAGTGGACAACCTCACGAAAGAAAAGCCTTGCGATGTGACTCACGTCATCCACTTTGTGGCAGGGAATGAAATGTGCCATTTTACTAAAGCGGTCCACTACCACAAAGATGGAGTCTACACCTCGTTGGGTTCTTGGGAGCCCAAGGATAAAATCCATGCTAATATCTACCCAAGGTGTAGAAGGAGTGGGTAAAGGTGTGTAAAGTCCATGAGGCATTACTCAGGACTTAGCTTGTAAACAAGATATGCATCGCAAGCAATGTCTTTGGACATCTTTTTTCATATGGGGCCAAAATAATTTTTCTTTTAAAAGCATTAAGGTTTTATCAATTCCAAAATGACCCATGAGCCCACCTTCATGGCTCTCTTTTGTCAGTAATTTCCTAATGGATCATTGGGGTACACAAAGTTTCCCTCTTTGAATAAGTACCCCTCACACCTGTAGAAGCCATCTTTGGCTTTGGAAGATGAGACAGTATAAATGGTTCCAAAGTCTTGGTCAGAAGGATACATTTCTTTTATGTCATCAAATCCCAAAATTTGAGCACTGAGGGTGGCAAGGAGAGAATGCCTCCTTGAAAGAGCATCGGCCACCACATTTGTTTTTCCCTTTTTATATTTGATGACATAAGGAAAAGTTTCAAGAAATTCAACCCATTTAGCATGCCTCTTGTTCAACTTTCCTTGCCCCCTCAAATACTTAATTGACTCATGGTCACTATGAATGACAAATTCCTTGGAAACAAGATAATGTTCCCAAGTTTGGAGGGCACGGATCAAAGCATAAAACTCCTTGTCGTAGGTGGGGTAGTTGAGGTGGGCACCATTGAGTTTTTCACTAAAATAAGCAATGGGGTGCCCCCCTTGCAACAACACAACTCCTACACCTACTCCCGATGCATCACATTCTAGCTCAAAAGTTTTTGAAAAGTCGGGGAGGGCTAGAACGGGTGCATTAGTGAGTTTATCCTTGAGCAGTTGAAAAGCTTCTTTTTGACTTTCACCCCACAAGAAAAGAACTTCCTTCTTCACCAAGTCATTGAGTGGTGAAGCTAGTGTGGAGAAGTTAGGCACAAAGCGCCTATAAAATCCTACGAGACCATGAAAGCTCTTGATCTCAGTCACACTAGTAGGGGCGGGCCATTCTTGAATGGCCTTGATTTTTTGGGGGTCCACTTGGACCCCTTGGGCACTAATGAAAAAGCCCAAGAAAACCACACTAGGAACACAAAAAGTGCATTTTTCTAAGTTTGCAAATAGTTTATTCATTCTAAGGATAGATAAAACTTCCCTAAGGTGTCCTATATGTTCTTCTAAAGACCTACTATAGACTAAAATATCATCAAAATAAACAACTACAAACCTACCAATGCAATCCCTAAGTACATGATTCATTAAATGCATGAAAGTGCTTGGAGCATTGGTGAGCCCAAAAGGCATCACCAACCATTCATAAAGACCGAATTTGGTCTTAAAAGCGGTTTTCCATTCATCTCCTTGTTTGATTCTTATTTGATGGTAACCACTTCTAAGATCAATTTTTGAAAATATTTTGGCTCCATGCAATTCATCCAGCATATCGTCTAGCCTAGGGATTGGGTGCCTATACTTAATGGTGATGTTATTGATGGCACGACAGTCCATACACATCCGCCATTTTCCATCCTTTTTGGGCACCAACAAAACAGGAACCGCACAAGGGCTAAGGCTCTTTTGAACCCAACCCTTGTCCAACAAGTCTTGAACTTGAGACTCAATCTCTTTGGTCTCAACGGGGTTTGTCCTATACGCGGGTCTATTGGGCAGACTTGCGCCAGGAACAAGGTCAATTTGGTGTTCTATTCCCCTTAGAGGTTGTAATCCCCTCGGAACCTCTTGAGGGAAAAGATCATCAAATTCTTTTAAAAGATTTTGAACCCCTTTTGGAAGAGACTCAATTTCATGACTTGTGGCAGTGCCAGAAGGTACCTCTTTACAAAGAAGGAGATAAAAAGGTCGATCAAGCAAGAGAGCTTCTTTAATATCCATTTTTGTTGCAAAATGACTCTTTTTCTTAATTACCTCTTTGGAAGGGGTACCTCCTTCCAACTCTCCCTCTTTACCCTTTTCAAGCTTTAGGGATGAAAGCATTTTTTTTTTTTACTTTGAACTTTTTTTTTCCTCATCTCTTTTATGTTTCATGATGAGTTGATCCTCAGCCACTTGTGATGGTGTGAGAGGAGTCAACTTTATTCTTTTACCCTTATGAGTGACGATTATCTCATTAGAGTAGCCATGGTGAATGACTTGTTTGTCAAACTGCCAAGGCCTCCCTAACAAGATATGGCCAGCCTCCATTGGAACTATATCACATAAGATCTCATCTTGATACTTTCCAATGGAGAACGGCACCTTCACTTGTTGGTTTACAACCATTTCCCATTCCCCATTAAGCCATTGGAGCTTGTAAGGTCTAGGATGAGGAATTGGGTGTAAGGCTAGCTTTTCTACCAACCTTGAGCTACAACAATTGCAGCAAGATCCACTATCCACAATGAGAGAACAGGTTTTGTCTAAAACTTTACAACGTGTATGAAAAATGTTCTCTCTTTGGGAGTGGTTAAGCTCAAGGGGTTGGCTTCCAAGAAGGCGCCTAACCATTAAGAGGTCTCCATCACAAGGATTTTCAACAATGTCATGCTCATGATGCTCATGACCCCCTTCTTCCTCACTCTCACTAGAGGAGGAAGATGAGCTACTCTCACTAAAAATCTCTTGGCCCCTCATGATCATGGTTTTCTTATTGGGGCACTGAGAGGCAATGTGGCCTCTCCCAAGACATTTAAAGCATTTAATACTACTAGTCCTATTGTTAGAACTAGTAGGGGGTTGTCTCTATGATGCATGGGTTTATGTTCTTTATGCACATGCTTGGATGGTTCCTCTTTAGGAGAGCTCTTGGAAGAGCTTCCCTTGGCTAGGTCCCTCTTTGCATAATTGTAGGATGGAAATTCCCTTTTTGCTCCACCTTTTCTTTTTAATTGATTTTCCACTCTTATGCAAAGTTGGACTAGGTCATCTAGATTATTATACGGTAAGAGCTCAACTTTGTCTCTTATGCCAGAGTTCAAACCACTTAAAAATCTAGCTTCGGTGGCCCTTGGTCCTTCGGTGACGCCCGCTCTCATCATGAAAAGCTCCATGGTTTGTCTGTACTCCTCAACACTTGAGTTGTACTGTTTTAATCTTTGGAGTTTATCCAAGAGCTCTCTTTCATAATAAGAAGGGACGTGTCTCCGCCTCATAGCCCCCTTGAGATCATTCCAATAATCCACCGGAGGGTTACGAAGGCGGCGCCTCTCATTTACCAAGGAGGTCCACCAATACATGGCATGCCGTTGGAAGCTAAGGGTTGCCAGCGGAACTTTTCTTTCTTCACTTATGTTATAACAAACAAAGAGTTGCTCTACCTTCATTTCCCAATCAAGGTAGGCTTCCACATCCTCTTTGCCATGAAAATGAGGGAGGTCAACTTTTTGTTCCCTAGGTTGGGCTTGGGGTTGGTTATGATGTTGTTGTGCTCTCCTTACCCTATGTCTTTCATATCCCTCACTTTCACTTACTTCACTAGAGGCAGACCTATACCTATGCCTTTCTTTAACTCGTCTTTCTCTTCTTTCTTCTCTTTCACGCTCTTCTCTTCTCTCTTCCCTCTCTCTCTCTTCTCTTTCCTTTTTTTCTTCTCTTTCTCTTCGTTCTCTTTCTTTCTCTTCCCTCCGTCTTTCTTCTCTTTCTTCTCGTTCTTGTCTCTCTCTTTTCTCCTCGCTTTCTTTCTCTCTTTTCTCACGCTCTTTTTTTTTCCTCTCTTCGTCTTTCTTCTCTTAACTCTCTTTCTCTCTTTTCTTTTTCTTTCTCTTCACGCCTCTTTTCTTCTCTTTTCTCCCTTTCTTTTCTTTCTTTTCTCTCTTCTACCCTACATTCCCTAAATTCACTCACAAACTTATCCATGTTGTTGGTTTTTTGAGAACCTTGTTGATTTACACTACCTTTACTAGATGTGTGTGAGCTCATTTTGAAAGTGATTGGGAAGAACCTATGGGCAACACTCCTTACTCTTTTGTTTTGTTTTCTCCCTAAGTGAATTACTTAAGAGTCTTTGGAACTCAAAAGCCTTTCACACTAAGATGCAAAGCAAATAAAAGAAATTTAAAGCAAAGGTAAGGATCTAAAGGCGTGCACCTAAGGTGGAGAATGGGGTACCAATTCCTTCTCCCACCTAAACGAGAAACTAAAAAATTATTACAATCAAAGAGGTGACCCTTATGGGCATCCAACACCTCAATTAAAATGGTCTTAATAAAATTTACACCCAATTAAATAAAAAGAAACAAAAGGCTTGATGTTTGAAGTTGCTCTCTACTCCAAGTGTTTTCCTTTCTCAAAGTGGTGTTGCTCCCTTGAATGAACCTCTTCCTTAGCTTGCTTCAACACACCTCAAGATGCTTCCCTTGTGGAAAGCTTGGTTTGACCTTTCTTTTCCTTCAACAAAGTGGCGCACCCAAGGAGGAACCAAGAGAGTGCAATACAATAAAAAAAAACATGAAAAGAAAACTCAAGGAAGGGAAATAAACATCCAAGTGGAAAGAATTATTTAGACAAATACAAAGATAACCAAAGAAGACAAGCAAGTAAAAATGGTGTAGATAGAAAGATGGTACACAAAAGAAATTCCTAGAATGGGCCTAGAATAGAATGGACTACAAAAACAAAAAAAAAATGACTCAAAAGTTTCAATCATTTGCATCATTTTAAATCAATATGGCCAAATTATATGCAAGTATGTTCAAGCAAGATTCATTAATTTTTTTTTTAAATCACTCCTTTTAGTCATTAGGAGAATATGAGGTGTACTAAAGATATTTTTGTTCTTTTCACTTTTTTTTTTTTACTAACACGCTTTTTTTTTACTTGTTTTCTTTTTAATTTCTATTTTTATACAATTTTGCTACACCTCTTAACAAAATTTTGAAGCAAATACGGTGAGGAGTTAAAGAATCATAAGTGCTTGAACAAAAGATAGGAAATGGCCACCATAATTGATATACAAAAGTGCAAAATTAAGAAACAAAGCAACCTAATATGAACTAGTAATTTTAGGTTATAAAAAATAAATGGCACAAGGAGAGTTTTATGGAAGTTGAGGCCAACTTGATTACTCCATAATCAGCACAATTACATACCCAACATGCCTCTCCAAGCCAATCAACAAAAATCACCACAAAAACTAGCACAAAATTAAGATACTAAAATTATTGAACAAGTGAATGAAATTTGGAAGAAATTGAGCATTAATTTTTTGAAGATTTTTTTTGTAAGAACATGCTAAGATCTAAATAGCATGTGAAACTCTAAGGACATGGGATCAAGAGTAAGCCTCCTTGATGCTCAATTTCCAATAGAGAAATAACACACTTTTATGGTAAAATAAAAGAGCTAAACAATGGATTTTAAGTGACAATTAAAAGGACTAAACAATACCAAAATAAGACACAACGTAGGAGGATTAAAACTGAAAATAAATGACTCAAAATGACCAAGAATGTGACACAAAAACAAAGAAATAGGGGCTGGAAAAAATAGAGAAATAGGTGCAGGAAAAAATTAGAGAAAAAGGTGCAGGAAAATAGAATTAAAATGCAAGAACTCTAAATGAAAGAAGCAAAAGTGCATCCAAGGATCAAAACCACAATTGTGTGGCTTCCTTCACAAAGTTTGTGAAGTCATTACTATGATCCTCTTAGGGTAAGCACTAGAATAAGGAAAAATTAAAAAGATGGGTAGAAATTTAAAGAAACAAACCTAAAGGAAACACACAAAGATTCAATAGAAATGAACAAAATAAATTGAATTTAGATAGCAATAAAGACATGGAAATAAAAATTGCAAGAACTAAAACATAAACTTCAAGACAATAAGGAATTTAAATGACAATAAAGGAAGCAAGAAATAAAGTATAAAAACTGCAGAAAAAAGAAACTAAAGAAAGACACATAAACTAAGGAGAAGGAGGAGGAAATGAACCTATGGCTCCGATACCAAATGATGCACTCCCTTGATCTCTTCAACCAAGGTTCTTTCCTCTAAGAAAATGGAGGATGGAGAGGTTAGAAATGGGAGAGGGTTGATGCCATTTTCTAGGAGAAAGATGAGTCAAAAAAAATTTATGTTGCTTGCCACAAGGGAGAGGTCCCTTGATAAAAGCTTTAAGGGAGAGATTCCTCAAGAGAGAGGATTCTCAATGACACTCAAGAATAAATTGCTCAAAAAGAGTCTTACTTCATTCAATCAAGTGTGCTTTGTACAAGAGAGACTAGGTGTATTTATAGCCCAAAGAGGGAGCAAGGCACTCAAAACTAGGCAATGTGGGACTTGGGCCTAATTAGTATTAGGAGCACTAATCCCTCTTAGGCCCACTAAAAGTGGTGCCTAGCCTTAAGCTAGGGAGTGTCACGGCCTAATCAAGGGGGTGTGGAAAGAGATCCACACTCCTTTGTGTTATTAGGCCCTTTACTCCCCTCACCTCCCTTCCTAAGCTAATTACACCCTAAACTCTAGAAACTAAAATAATGGCCAAAATACAAGGCCTAAAAGGGAATTAAAAGCTGATTAATATTTACAAGAGGAAAACTAAGGACTATGGCCTAAAATATCTATCTCCATCATGAGCTGGGGTCTTGATGAGTCTTTCCGGGCCAAGTCCTCTTCAATCCTCCTAGCCATTGCCCTAGTAAGAGGGCCCTTGATAGGTAGGATTGCATCACTTTTCTTCTCGTTCTTCCACTTCTTCTTCTTCCTCTTCTTCTCCTTCTGCCACCCCTTCTCCCTCCTCCCGTTCTCTTTCTTCCACTTCTTCTTCTTCATCTCCTTTCATTCCACTACTTCTACCACTTCTTCTACTTCTACTTGTTGTTCTTCTTCATTTTTGTCTCCTTCTTCCGTTTCTTCTGCTTACACTTCTTTTTCTTACATTTCTTCTCCTTCCACAACTTCTTCTTTCCTTTCCGTCTTCTCCTTCCTCTTTTTCTCCATCCCCCACTTCTGTTGCTTCCCATTGTTGCTCTTCATCTTCTTTTCCTTCCCCCAAATCTTATGCTTACACTTCTTCTTCTTCTTCCTCTTCTCCTCCAGGTTCCACCTCTTCTGCTTCTTCTTCCCTTCCCTTCCCTTCCCCTTCTTCTTCCTTTTCCTCCTTTTCTCTTTGTTCCAATTATTCTTCTTCATCTCACCTCCTTCCACTACTTCTTCTTCCTCCTCTTGTTCATCTTCTTCAACTTCTTCACTTTCCACATCTTCTTCTTCTTGCTTTTCCTCTCCTTCTTCCACTTCTTCTAGTTACTCTCCTTCTTCTTCCTCTTCTTATCTTTCTTCCACTTCTCCTGCCTCCTCTTGTTCTCTTTTTTCCACTTCTTCTTCATCCTTTCCTTTCCTTTCTTTTCTTCCTCTTCATCTCCTTCTACTTCTTCCTTTCCTTCGTCATATCCCTTTTTTTCTCCTTCTTCTGCTTCCACTTGCATTTCTACCTCTTGTTCTCCTTCTTCCACTTCATCCCCACTCCTTCAACTACTTCTTCTTCCTCTTGTTCACCTTCTTCCACTTCTAATACATCCACTTGTTCTTCTTCTTCCCTCTCTTCTCCTTCTTGCCCCTCTTCTGCCTACACTACTTCTTCTTCCTCCCTTTCTTCTTCTCCTCCTTGTTCCACTTCTTCTTCATCCCCTTTCCTTCCATTGCTTCTTCTTCCTCCTCTTTTTCTCATTCTTCCACTTCTTCTTCTTCTTCCTATTGTTCTCCTTCTTCCACTTGCACTTCTTCCTTTTCTTCTCATTTTTCCACTTCTTCTTCTTCCTCTTCTTCTCCTTCTGCCACCTCTTCTCCCTCCTGCCGTTCTCCTTCTTCTAGTTCTTCTTCTTCATCTCCTTTCATTCCACTACTTCCTCCTATTCCTCTTATTCTCTCCTTCTACCACTTCTTCTACTTCTACTTGTTGTTCTTCTTCATTTTCGTCTCCTTCTTCCACTTCTTCTGCTTACACCTCTTCTTCTTCCTCTTCTTCCATTTCTTCTCCTTCCACAACTTCTTCTTCTTTCCTTTCCGTCTTCTCCTTCCTCTTTTTCTCCATCCCCCACTTCTGTTGCTTCCTATTATTGCTCTTCTTCTTCCTCTTCTCCTTCAGCTTCCACTTCTTCTGCTTCTTCTTCCCTTCCCTTCCCCTCCTTCTTCCTTTTCCTCCTTTTCTCCTTGTTCCAATTCCTTTTCTTCATCTCACCTCCTTCCACTACTTCTTCTTCCTCCTCTTGTTCACCTTTTTAACTTTCCACATCTTGTTCTTCTTCCTTTTCTTCCCTTCTTCCACTTCCTCTAGTTTCTCTCCTTCTTCTTCCTCTTCTTATCTTTCTTCCACTTCTCCTGCCTCCTCCTGTTCTCTTTCTTGCCCTTCTTCTTTATCCTCTCCTTTCCTTTCTTTTCTTCTTCTTCATCTCCTTCTTCTTCTTCCTTTCCTTCCCCATATCCCTCTTTTTCTCCTTCTTCTGTTTCCACTTGTATTTCTACCTCTTGTTCTCCTTCTTCCACTTCTTCTCCATCATCTCCACTCCTTCAACTACTTCTTCTTCTTCCTCTTGTTAACCTTCTTCCACTTCTACTACATCCACTTGTTCTTCTTCTTCCCTCTCTTCTCCTTCTTGCCCTTCTTCTACCTACACTACTTCTTCTTCCTCTTTCTCTTCTTCTCCTCCTTGTTCCACTTCTTCTTCATCTTCCATTGCTTCTTCTTCCACTTGCACTTCTTCCTTTTCTTCTCGTTCTTCCACTTTTTCTTCTTCCTCTTCTTCTCCTTCTGCCACCTCTTCTCCCTCCTCCCGTTCTCCTTCTTCCACTTCTTCTTCTTCATCTCCTTTCATTCCACTGCTTCCTTCTATTCCTCTTATTCTCTCCTTCTACCACTTCTTCTACTTCTACTTGTTGTTCTTCTTCAATTTCGTCTCCTTCTTCCGCTTCTTCTGCTTACACTTCTTCTTCTTCCTTTTCTTCCATTTCTTCTCCTTCCACAACTTCTTCTTCTTTCCTTTCCGTCTTCTCCTTCCTCTTTTTCTCCATCCCTCACTTCTGTTGCTTCCCATTGCTGCTCTTCCTCTTCTTCTCCTTCCCCAAATCTTATGCTTACACTTCTTCTTCTTCTTCCGCTTCTCCTCCAGATTCCACTTCTTCTGCTTCTTCTTTTATTCCCTTCCCTTCCCCTCCTTCTTCCTTTTCCTCCTTTTCTCCTTGTTCCAATTCTTCTTCTTCATCTCACCTCATTAAACTACTTCTTCTTCTTGATGTGAATGCCGAAGATAATGACTTTTCATTTTTTGTAACGTTTCATTAATTTAGGAATTAATGTAACATGCAATTAATCATGTGTGATAATTGCGTGATAATAGAGTATTTAATTTTTCTTTTGGGAGTTACGATGTTGAACAGCCACCTAGTTCTATAAATAGGAGGGCTGAATTATATTTGGGTTTTACCCTTTTGTGAGAGATGAATTTCTCTTTAGAACTTATCAAGGAATTTTTCTTTGTGGCGTTCTGCTAGACTTATCAAGGGTAAATCACGTGGCGTCATATGACTTATCTTCCATCATTGGAAGTGGCGTCATCTATCTTTTCGTTACACCATTTTCATCCTTTCCATTTTTTTGTTTACCCAATTCTCATTGTTTTATTAACTTACTACCTTCCAACTCAGATAGATCTGCAAAACGAATCAACCCCTCTGGATTTCTATCACTTCCTCCTCTTGTTCACCTTCTTCAACTTCTTCACTTTCCACATCTTCTTCTTCTTCTTCTTATCTTTCTTCCACTTCTCCTGCGTACTCTTGTTCTCTTTCTTCCACTTCTTCTTCATCCTCAATTTCCTTTCTTTTCTTCCTCTTCATCTCCTTCTTCTTCTTCCTTTCCTTCGTCATATCCCTCTTTTTCTCCTTCTTCTGCTTCCACTTGCATTTCTACCTCTTGTTCTCCTTCTTCCACTTCTTCTCCACCATCCCCACTCCTTCAACTACTTCTTCTTCTTCTTCCTCTTGTTCACCTTCTTCCACTTCTACTGCATCCACTTGTTCTTCTTCTTCCCTCTCTTCTCCTTCTTGCCCTTCTTCTGCCTACATTACTTCTTCTTCCTCCCCTTCTTCTTCTCCACCTTGTTCCACTTCTTCTTCATCCCCTTTCCTTCCATTGCTTCTTCTTCCTCCTCTTATTCTCATTCTTCCACTTGTTCTTCTTCTTCCTATTGTTGTCCTTCTTCCACTTGCACTTCTTCCTTTTCTTCTCGTTCTTCCACTTCTTCTTCTTCCTTTCTTCTCCTTCTGCCAGCTCTTCTCCCTTCTCCTGTTCTCCTTCTTCCACTTCTTCTCCATCATCCCCACTCCTTCAACTACTTCTTCTTCTTCCACTTGCTCACCTTCTTCCACTTCTACTACATCCACTTGTTCTTCTTCTTCCCTCTCTTCTCCTTCTTGCCCTTCTTCTGCCTACATTACTTCTTCTTCCTCCCCTTCTTCTTCTCCTCCTTGTTCCACTTCTTCTTCGTTCCCCTTTCCTTCCATTGCTTCTTCTTCCTCCTCTTTTTCTCATTCTTCCACTTCTTCTTCTTCTTTCTATTGTTCTCCTTCTTCCACTTGTACTTCTTCCTTTTCTTCTCGTTCTTCCACTTCTTCTTCTTCCTCTTCTTCTCCTTCTACAACCTCTTCTCCCTCCTCCCGTTCTCCTTCTTCCACTTCTTCTTCTTCATCTCCTTTCATTCCACTACTTCCTCCTATTCCTCTTATTCTCTCGTTCTACCACTTCTTCTACTTCTACTTGTTGTTCTTCTTCATTTTCGTCTCCTTCTTCTGCTTCTTCTACTTAAACTTCTTCTTCTTCCTCTTCTTCCATTTCTTCTCCTTCCTCTTTTTGTCCATCCCCCAATTCTATTGCTTCCCATTGTTGCTCTTCCTCTTCTTCTCCTTCCCCCAAATCTTATGCTTACACTTCTTGTTCTTCTTCCTCTTCTCCTCCAGATTCCACTTCTTCTGCTTCTTCTTCCCTTCCCTTCCCCTCCTTCTTCCTTTTTCTCCTTTTCTCCTTGTTCCAATTCTTCTTCTTCATCTCACCTCCTTCCGCTACTTCTTCTTCCTCCTCTTGTTCACCTTCTTCAACTTCTTCACTTTCCACATCTTCTTCTTCTTCCTTTTCTTCTCCTTCTTCCACTTCTTCTAGTTTCTCTCCTTCTTCTTCCTCTTGTTATCTTTCTTCCACTTCTCCTGCCTCCTCTTGTTCTCTTTCTTCCACTTCTTCTTCACCCTCTCCTTTCCTTTCTTTTCTTCCTCTTCATCTCCTTCTTCTTCTTCCTTTCCTTCGTCATATCCCTCTTTTTCTCCTTCTTCTGCTTCCACTTACATTTCTACCTCTTGTTCTCCTTCTTCCACTTCTTCTCCACCATCCCCACTCCTTCAACTACTTCTTCTTCTTCTTCCTCTTGTTCACCTTCTTCCACTTCTACTGCATCCACTTGTTCTTCTTCTTCCCTCTCTTCTCCTTCTTGCCCTTCTTCTGCCTACATTACTTCTTCTTCCTCCCCTTCTTCTTCTCCACCTTGTTCCACTTCTTCTTCATCCCCTTTCCTTCCATTGCTTCTTCTTCCTCCTCTTATTCTCATTCTTCCACTTGTTCTTCTTCTTCCTATTGTTGTCCTTCTTCCACTTGCACTTCTTCCTTTTCTTCTCGTTCTTCCACTTCTTCTTCTTCCTTTCTTCTCCTTCTGCCAGCTCTTCTCCCTTCTCCTGTTCTCCTTCTTCCACTTCTTCTCCATCATCCCCACTCCTTCAACTACTTCTTCTTCTTCCACTTGCTCACCTTCTTCCACTTCTACTACATCCACTTGTTCTTCTTCTTCCCTCTCTTCTCCTTCTTGCCCTTCTTCTGCCTACATTACTTCTTCTTCCTCCCCTTCTTCTTCTCCTCCTTGTTCCACTTCTTCTTCGTTCCCCTTTCCTTCCATTGCTTCTTCTTCCTCCTCTTTTTCTCATTCTTCCACTTCTTCTTCTTCTTTCTATTGTTCTCCTTCTTCCACTTGTACTTCTTCCTTTTCTTCTCGTTCTTCCACTTCTTCTTCTTCCTCTTCTTCTCCTTCTACAACCTCTTCTCCCTCCTCCCGTTCTCCTTCTTCCACTTCTTCTTCTTCATCTCCCTTCATTCCACTACTTCCTCCTATTCCTCTTATTCTCTCGTTCTACCACTTCTTCTACTTCTACTTGTTGTTCTTCTTCATTTTCGTCTCCTTCTTCTGCTTCTTCTACTTAAACTTCTTCTTCTTCCTCTTCTTCCATTTCTTCTCCTTCCTCTTTTTGTCCATCCCCCAATTCTATTGCTTCCCATTGTTGCTCTTCCTCTTCTTCTCCTTCCCCCAAATCTTATGCTTACACTTCTTGTTCTTCTTCCTCTTCTCCTCCAGATTCCACTTCTTCTGCTTCTTCTTCCCTTCCCTTCCCCTCCTTCTTCCTTTTTCTCCTTTTCTCCTTGTTCCAATTCTTCTTCTTTATCTCACCTCCTTCCGCTACTTCTTCTTCCTCCTCTTGTTCACCTTCTTCAACTTCTTCACTTTCCACATCTTCTTCTTCTTCCTTTTCTTCTCCTTCTTCCACTTCTTCTAGTTTCTCTCCTTCTTCTTCCTCTTGTTATCTTTCTTCCACTTCTCCTGCCTCCTCTTGTTCTCTTTCTTCCACTTCTTCTTCACCCTCTCCTTTCCTTTCTTTTCTTCCTCTTCATCTCCTTCTTCTTCTTCCTTTCCTTCGTCATATCCCTCTTTTTCTCCTTCTTCTGATTCAATATACATTTCTACCTCTTGTTATCCTTCTTCCACTTCTTCTCCATCATCCCCAGTCCATCAACTACTTCTTCTTCTTCCTCTTGTTCACCTTCTTCCACTTCTACTACATTCACTTGTTCTTATTCTTCCCTCTCTTCTCCTTCTTGCCCTTGTTCTGCCTACACTACTTCTTCTTCCTCCCCTTCTTCTTCTCCTCCTTGTTCCACTTCTTCTTCATCCCCTTTCCTTCCATTGCTTCGTCTTCCTCCGCTTTTTCTCATTCTTCCATTTCTTCTTCTTCTTCCTATTGTTCTCCTTCTTCCACTTGCGCTTCTTCCTTTTCTTCTCGTTCTTCCACTTCTTCTTCTTCCTCTTCTTCTCCTTCTGCCACCTCTTCTCCATCCTCCCGTTCTCCTTCTTCCACTTCTTCTTCTTCATCTTCTTTCATTGCACTACTTCCTCCTATTCCTCTTATTCTCTCCTTCTACCACTTCTTCTACTTCTACTTGTTCTTCTTCTTCATTTTCGTCTCCTTCTGCCGCTTCTTCTACTTACACTTCTTCTTCTTCCTCTTCTTCCATTTCTTCTCCTTCCACAACTTCTTCTTCTTTCCTTTCCGTCTTCTCCTTCCTCTTTTTCTCCATCCCCCACTTCTGTTGCTTCCCATTGTTGCTCTTCCACTTCTTCTGCTTCCCCCAAATCTTATGCTTACGCTTCTTCTTCTTCTTCCTCTTCTCCTCCAGATTCCACTTCTTCTGCTTCTTCTTCCCTTCCCTTCCCCTCCTTCTTCCTTTTCCTCCTTTTCTCCTTGTTCCAATTCTTCTTCTTCATCTCACCTCCTTCCACTACTTCTTCTTCCTCCTCTTTTTCACCTTCTTCACTTTCCACATCTTCTTCTTCTTCCTTTTCTTCTCCTTCTTCCACTTCTTCTAGTTACTCTCTTTCTTCTTCTCTTCTTATCTTTCTTCCACTTCTCCTGCCTCCTCTTGTTCTGTTTCTTCCCCTTCTTCTTCATCCTCTCCTTTCCTTTCTTTTCTTCCTCTTCATCTCCTTCTTCTTCTTCCTTTCCTTCATCATATCCCTCTTTTTCTCCTTGTTCTGCTTCCACTTGCATTTCTACCTCTTGTTCACCTTCTTCCACTTCTTCTCCATCATCCCCACTCCTTCAACTACTTCTTCTTCTACCTCTTATTCACCTTCTTCCACTTCTACTACATCCACTTGTTCTTCTTCTTCCCTCTCTTCTTGATGTGACTATGCCTAGCCAAGGACCTATCACTAGGGCCATGGCTAGAAGGATTGAAGAAGACCTAGCCCTTGCAGACAAAGGAAGACTTCACCTCCTATGGAGAGTGAAGATATTAGGCTAGGGACTTTAGTTAATAAAATGTAATTTTCCTTTATTTTAATTTTGAGGAGCATTAAGAATTTAATCTGGGACATGTATTTAGTCCATTTTTTATTTTTAAGAGGTGTCTTAGGAATTTAGAGGGTGAATTTAGCTTTTTGGGTCTTTATGAAGGAAATAAGGGGTAGCCTTGATATCTACACCCCTCTTTTCCTACATAAACCCCCTAAGCTAATAAGAAGGAATCTTGGCCCTTGGTTTGAGAAACTTGGGCACCAAGTTTGATGATCTAAGGAGGGAATTGTTTCTCAATTCTCCTCCCTTAGATCTATCCTTTTAATCCTACCCCTTCTTTTTTAGGTTATCTTGTTCAAGAGGTTAGCTACCTCTATAAATAGGAGCTCCTCCCTCACTTGTATTTTTTACACTTGAATTTAATCCTAGAGACCATATTGGTTGAGGTTCTTACCTTTGAGTGTCCCCCTTTCTCCTTTGTGAGAGCTTCTAAGAGTTATTAAGGGACCCCTCCCTTGTGGCTTCTCCCCTTTGGCTTATCAAACCTAGTATTTGTGGCGCCTCACCCCATTCCTTTCCTCTCCATAAATCCATTTCCCTTCCAAGTGACCTTAGAAAGGATCCTTTTCGCACGTGATCATCAAAGATCATGTCAAGTGGTATCTAGATCCACTTTCTAAAGGTCACGTTCTTTCTCAATTTTTTTGCTTTGTTGTTTATCTCTTTGATCTCTTTATTTTAAAGTCCTTCATTTTTTGTCATCTCTATTTCCTTTATTGTCTAGTACTATAGCTTTTTATTCTTACTATTATATGCGCTTTTGTTTTCTATCTACGCGCTTATGTTCCATTTAATTTGATGCGATTTTATTTGTCCCTTTCTTTGCATCTTATTTTCGTGTTCAAGTTGCTTAATTTTCCCTTGGTTTTTTATGTTAAAGTGTGCCTAAGAAGTTGTGACCATTAAACCCACATGGTTGAGGATTTTTCCACACCATTGTGGTGATCAACTTTGGCCACTTTGTTGTGCCTTTTGTTTTGAGTCTCTTGCTGAAATTTTTGCTCTATTTTTAGGTGTGTTATTTTTTCTTAATCTTGTGTTTTTTCAAATACTAGTCATGTTAGTTTCCTATTTTGTCTCATTTAAATTCCATAGGTTTTAGCCTCTTAAAATTTTTACAAAAAAGCCTTCAAAAACATTTTGAATTGAGCTCCTAAAAGGTGAACCTCTTGTTGAGTCTCTTAAGTCTTTTATGCTTTTAGTTCAAGCATATTAATCTCTTTGTTATTCTTAAATATTTGCTTAATTCAATCTTTATATGTTTCTTGTTTTATGTTGAATTATTAGTAGCTTTCCACTTAATTCAATCTTTATATGTTTCTTGTTAGTAATTTGAGCAATCAATTTACTTCAAAATCAGCCCTAAATCATTCCTTAAGCATCATTAGTTCAGTGGTATTTGGAACTACTAAGTTGTTTTGCCTTTAGTTGCATGCATTGCTTGAAAATTGTGTGACCTTACTTTGTGCTTATTCACTCAGGCGTTATTATTTCAAGCATCCTCATTAAACTTTCAATTCAACAAGCTATTAGGTGCAGCAAAAAGATTAGAAAAAGTTTAAAAAAAATAGAAAAAGTTCAAGTTAAAAAAAAAAAAGATAAAAAACTCAAAAGAAAGACAAATTTGAAGTTGTGTACCTAATAGTAGAAACATTTGATATGGGAACCAATTGTGATTCAAAAAAAAAAATTACTTGAGTAAGCTTTTTAGTTTTTGGTCACTAAAATTTTATTAAGTGTGCAACTATTGGTTTCATTTTTTTTGTTTGAGTCTTTTTTCATCTCTACTCTTAGAGCTAATCTAGGAAAGTTATTTGTGTGCTACCTTCCTTTGTGAGCCTTATGTTTTCTTGCTTGTCTTTTTTAGTTCTTTGAGTTTGTCATTGTTTAATCTATCCACTTGGATTTGTGAACCTTGTTTTGTTATTCACCTTTGTTTGTTGTCTTGTGTTGTATTCGGCCTTGGTAAGGAAAGGTTGGGAAAGGTTCCATATATAAAATTTTGGCAAGTCCAAACAAGAGGAAACAAGGGTAGCATTCTTGGGGTGAGTTGATGCAACTCAAAGGGGCTTGATCAAAAGGAGACAAACACCAAAAGGCTTGGAGTGAAGACTTTGTTTTATTTTATTTATTCTTTGTATTGTGATGCATGCCTCCCTTGATCTTTTTCCTTGAGGTTCCAAGCACCATGAAATGGATGATGGAGGGGAAAGAAAATGGAGGTGGGGCGCCACTCTCAAAGAGAGATAAGCCAAAGTGTTTAGGTTTGCCACAAGGGAAGGAACCCTTGATAAAAACCAACTAGGAAGAGGTTCCTCAAGAGAGAGGATCCTCAAGACCTTTTACTAAGAATGTGCTCACAAAGAGACTATTTTCATTCAACTTCAAAGGTGAAATTTTACAATGAGGGGGAATGAGTATATATAGCCCAATGGGAGAGCTTGGGCACACTTTTCTAGGCAATGTGGGACTTGGGCTTAATTAGGATTAAAACTAATTAACCCAAGTCTTAGGCCTTAAGTGAGGCACCTAAGTTCACCCCCTATGGGTGAAATTAGCATATCTTAATGTGAATGGGCTAGCCCAAAATCATGTCTTAACTTATGCACCCATTATAAGCTTACTCCTCCTTTTTAACTAAAGAATCCTATACCTTATAAACTAAGAAGATGGCCGGAAATACATGGCCTTAAGGGAATTAAAAATACTTTCCTATTTATCTAATTAAAATAAAATATTTACAAGCTAAAAATAATGAAGACTATGGCTTCGAATCTTCAATGAGCTTTCGTCCATAGCATGCCTTCCTTGAGTCCTCCTAGCCATGATGCATGCTAGGTGAGATTGCATCATCTCCTCTCCCTTGGAGAGGATTTGACCTCAAATCCTGAGGTCTTTCTTCCACTTTTTCAAAGTCTGCAAGAAAATAAGGAAAGCAGTAAGTATATGCAGACAAGTGATTTTGGGGGAAGTGAGAGGTCTATAAGGAGGCCTCTTAAGAATGGGGTAGTGGAGGTTGGCACTAAAGTTTGAAAATATTTTAGTGTGCATGTTCCTCCACACAACAGCTCCCCATCCTCCTCCAATTGCACTAGATACTAGCCTCAAAGGTTTTGAAATAGTTGGCGAGACTAGTCTAAGTGGAATGGAGCACTCATCATGTTGGATTTGAGGGTGTGGATCAAGGTGCTCAAAAGATATAGGCACATCCTCAAATTCAACTTGTTCTTTTTGTAAGAGTTGGCAGGAAAATTTTTCTATGTAGAGAACCTCCTTTGTAGGCAAAGGCGGATCTTCCTTAGACTCGGTCTTCCTACCAACAACCTTATTTTCATTTTTATCCCTTTCTCTCTTAAGCTTCATGATCCTTCTATCCTCCATAACCTCGGTAGGGGTAAGAGGAAGTAAGGTGATCTTTTTCCCTTTATGAGAGAGAGTGATTTTATTAGTGAAGCCATTGTGCAAAGTTTCCTTATCATGTTGCCATGGCCTTCCCAGCAACATGTGACTAGCTTCCATAGGGACTACATCACATAACACTTTGTCGTGATACTTCCATATGAAGAAGCTAATCTCCACTTGCTCTCTTACTACTACACCATCTTCATAATTAAGTCCATGCAAAGAATAAGGTGAAGGATGAGGAGTAGTAGCAAGTGATAGCTTTTCCACCACCCTCGTGCTACAAAAATTACAACATGATCCACCATCCACAATAAGAGAACAAGTTTTGCCTAAAATTTTGCATCTTGTTTGAAAAACATTCTCTCTTTGTGTTTGGGTTTCCTTACAAGGATGGCTTCCAAGAAGTTGTTTCACTTTGAAGAGATGATCACATGAATGAGTACCCTTTTCATTTGATGTTCCCTTTAAAGTCCTTTTTCTTTTGGGGCAAAACAAAGCAATATGCCCTTTTTCTAAACACTTAAAACATTTAGGACTTCGAAAACGAGTGCTCGAACTAGTGGTAGGGGTGTCACTCATACTCAAGGGTTTTCTCTCAATATGCTTTTTTTTGGATGACTCTCTTTTGGGTTTAATTATAGAATAGAAGGGTTTGTCTTTTTCTTAGGATGCCTCTTAGGGTTTTCCTTCTTACTAGAAGAAGCATGAATGTCATGGGTTATTTTAGGCTCCTCTAAGTCTCTATAATGTGTGTAAATGTTACCACAAGAGCTCTTATAGGCATCTCTCTCTTTTTGTATCTTCATTTCTTCCCTTCTTTCTAACTTATTTTGTTCCTTTTCTCTCTTTTCCAATTCTTTCTTCTCTTTTTCTCTCCTTTCTCCTCTCTGTTTTCTCTCTAACTCTTTTCTTTTGTTTTCTTCTTTTTCTCTTTCTTTTTCTCTTTTCTCTTTTTCTCTTCTCTTTCTTTTTCTCTTGCTTCTCTTTCTTTCTTTTCATTTTCCCTACTCTCTATTTGTCTCTCTTTTTCTCTTCTTTCTTTTCTTTCTTGTCTCTCCTTTTCTTTTTGTTCTTTCTCTCTTCTCTCCTCTCTATCTAGTTCCTCTTGTTCTCTTTTCCTCATCTCTCTTTGTTTTCTCTCATTTTTCCAAAATTCCCTACGTTGTTTTTCTACTATTTCCCAATCAATAGAGTATGGATATGTGGGCAAGGTTGGTTTATCACTCTTCTCATTCTTTTCTTTTATTCTATTCTCACATTCTTCTCCTTTATTTTCCCTAGTTTCATTACTACTCCTAACACTCCTAGAAGTGTGTGAAAACATGTCAAAGTGTAAGGCCTAGGGAACTAATATGCAAAACACTCCTCTCTTTTTTGTTTTCTCCTAAAGTGTTAAGAGTCTTTGGAACTCTAACACTTTCTAAAACGTTGAAAGCAAATAAAGAAATTTAAAGCAAAGCTAAAGGATTCTAACGTGCTCCTAAGTATGAATAAGGGGTACCAATTCCTTATCCACACTAAAACGAGAAACTAAGGTTTTGTTACACACAAAAGAGGTGACCCTTATGGGCATCCAATACCTCTAATTAAAATGTCCTTTAAAAATACACCCAAATTAAACAAAGAAAATTAAAAGTAGTTCAATGTAGCTCCTTTCTTCAAGTGCTCCTCACCAAGTGTATCACTCTAGTCTTGGCCTCCTTTTCAAGTCTCCTCTTCCTTGGTTTTAAATCAACACTTCCTAAGGATGCTACCCTTGTGACAATTTCAACAATTTGGCTACCTACCAAGAGAAAACAAGCGCCCAAGCAAGAGACCAAGGGAAGTAGAATTTGAAAGCAAAAAGCAATAAAAAGCACTTAACAAGAATAGGAACACATCCAAGTGGAAAGAATTTATTTGACAAACACAAAGAAAGCCAATAAGGACAAGCAAGAAAAAAAGGTGTAGAAAGAAATTTGGCACACAAAAAAAAAATTCCTAGAATGGGCCTAAAATAGAATTGGACTTAAAACAAAAAAGACTCAACAAATTCAATGATTTTCACAATTGTAAAGCAAGGTGGCTAAATCATAGTCAAATAAATTCAAGCAAATTTCAATAAAATTTAACACTCCTTTGAATTTTTTAATAATTTTGAGGTGCACTAATTTTTATTTTATTTTTTTGTACTCTTTTTACTTGTTTTTAGCACTTTTTACTAACTCTTTTTTTTTTTTTACTTATTTTTCACTTTTGATTTCTTTTCTTTTTGTTTTTTTTTTAAACAATTTTGCTACACCTCTTAACACATTTTGTAGCAAATATAGTGAGGAGTCAAAGAATCATAAATGCTTGAACAAAGGATAGGAAATGGCCACCATAATTGATATACAAAAGTGCAAAATTAAGAAACAGCAACCTAATATGAACTAGTAATTTTAAGTGATAAAAAATAAATGGCACAAGGAGAGTTTTATGGAAGTTGAGGCCAACTTGATTACTCAATAATCAGCCCAATCATACCCAACATGCCTCTCAAAGCCAATCAACAAAAATCACCACAAAAACTAGCACAAAATTAAGATACTAAAATTATTGAACAAGTGAATGAAATTTGGAAGAAATTGAGCATTAATTTTTTTGAAGATTTTTTTTTTAAGAACATGCTAAGATCTAAATAGCATGTGAGACTCTAAGGACATGGGATCAAGAGTAAGCCTCTTTGATGCTCAATTTCCAATAGAGAAATAACACACTTTTATGGTAAAAATAAAAAGGCAAAACTATGTAGAATTAAGAGACAATAAAAGGGCTACAACATGACCAACTAAGACACAACTTGGAAGATTAAAAACTGAAATTAAATGACACAAAATAACCAGAAATATATGCCCAAAACAGAGAACAAAGGGCTGGAAAAACAGAAAAATAGGTGCAGGAAAATAGAATTAAAAATTCAAATAAGAAGAACAACGTGCATCCAAAAATCAAGACCACAATGTGTGGCTTCCTTCACAAATTTTGTGAAGTCATTACAATGATCTTCTTAGGATTTGCACAAGAATAAGGAAAAAATAAAAAGCTGGGCAGAAAATCAAAGAAACAATCCTAAAGGAAACATATAAAGATTCAATGGAAAAGAACAAGATAAATTGAATCTAGAAAGCAATAAAAACTAGGAAATAAATTGCATAAAATGAAAACTACAAAAACATAAACTAACAAGACATAAAAGGAATTTAATGACAAGAATCAAAGGCTAGAAAAAATAAAGGAAAAAGCAAGAACTCTAAGAAGAAAAGATGAAAAAAATTAAAGAAAATTAAGACTAGAAAAGAACCTCATGGAGTTGGCTCTGACACCAAATGATGCATGCCTCCCTTGATCTTTTTCCTTGAGGTTCCAAGCACCATGAAATGGATGATGGAGGGGAAAGAAAATGGAGGTGGGGCGCCACTCTCAAAGAGAGATAAGCCAAAGTGTTTAGGTTTGCCACAAGGGAAGGAACCCTTGATAAAAACCAACTAGGAAGAGGTTCCTCAAGAGAGAGGATCCTCAAGACCTTTTACTAAGAATGTGCTCACAAAGAGACTATTTTCATTCAACTTCAAAGGTGAAATTTTACAATGAGGGGGAATGAATATATATAGCCCAATGGGAGAGCTTGGGCACACTTTTCTAGGCAATGTGGGACTTGGGCTTAATTAGGATTAAAACTAATTAACCCAACTCTTAGGCCTTAAGTGAGGCACGTAATTTCACCCCCTATGGGTGCAATTAGCATATCTTAATGTGAATGGGCTAGCCCAAAATCATGTCTTAACTTATGCACCCATTATAAGCTTACTCCTCCTTTTTAACTAAAGACATCTATACCTTATAAACTAAGAAGATGGCCGGAAATACATGGCCTTAAGGGAATTAAAAATACTTTCCTATTTATCTAATTAAAATAAAATATTTACAAGCTAAAAATAATGAAGACTATGGCTTCGAATCTTCAATGAGCTTTCGTCCATGCCATGCCTTCCATGAGTCCTCCTAGCCATGATGCATGCTAGGTGAGATTGCATCATATTGTGTATACTTAATTTTAGATTGAGAGTTTGAGTGCCCTTAAGGCCCTCCCTTGGTTTGTAATAATTTTGGTTAATTTTAGCATAGTTCCTCGTTAATTAGGTGAAGAAGGGAGAAGTGATACACTTCCTTCAAGACCTTAGGAGCACGATTAGAGCCCTTTCTCTTTTACATTCTTGCACTTTTATTTTATTTTATGTTATTTTGAAAAAATGTGTAGAGGCTAAGAGTTCCAAAGACTCATCAAGCCACCTTAGGTGAGAAAAAAAAAAGTTTTTGGCCTACCCTTTAGTTTTTGGCATCCAAGCACCATGACTTCCTACACACATTCTAGTGCACATAGTTGTTCATCAAGTAAGAGTGTCAACCAAAGAAAACCTTCTAAGGGAGACCAAGCACCATGACTTACAATTTAGGGAATGGATGGCTAAAGAACAAGAAAGGAGAGAAGAAAAAGAGAGAAAAAAGGAAATAAAAGAAAAGGAAAAACAAAAAGAGAAGGAAGAGTTAAAAAAAGAGATGTTGGAAATGAGAAAAGAGAAAAAAGAGCGAGAAGAGAGAAGGCAAAGAGAGACAAGAGAGGATGAAGAAAGGAGAAGAAGGAAAGAACTAGAAAGAAAAAGAGAAAAAGAGGAAGAAGAGAGAAGGAGAGGAGAAGAGAGTAAGATCTGGGAGGGAGAGTGATAGAAAAAATAAAGGAATTCTCATAAGATCCCCATCTAGGCATTTTAGCTCTAGTGAAGAAGAATACTATAGAAATCAACATAAGCATCACTCTCATTCATCATACAATCATCATTCTCCTCAAGAGAACATAAATCATGCTAGGGAACCAAAGGTAGACCTACCCCATTTTCATGGTAGGGAAGATGTTGAGACTTACCTAGATTGGGAAGTCAAAGTGGAACAACTCTTTCGATGCTATGAAATTAGGGAAGAAAGGAAAGTACCTTTGGCCTCCCTTAGTTTTCAAGGTTCTGCTTTGCATTGGTGGGATGGGTTAGTCAAGGATAGGGCCTGTAAACAAATGCCTGACATTCGCTACTGGAATGATTTAAAAAATTGTTTGCGAAGAAGGCACATTCCTTCATGTTATGAGAGGGATCTTTTGGATAGGCTCCAAAGACTTAGGCAACATAACCTAAGTATTGAGGAGTATAGACAAAAGATAGAGCTTCTCATACTAAGGGTCAATATCATTGAGGAACCCAATGCCACCCTTGCTAGGTTTTTGTGTGGATTAATCTCTGACATTAGAGATAAGGTAGAGCTTCTTTCATACTCAAACCTTGATGAGTTGGTAGAACTTTGTGTAAGAGCTGAGAATCAACTCAAGAGAAAAAGCTTTAAAAAAGATTCTCCCTCTTACTCAAAGAGAGACCAACTTAAGGGAAACTCTTTCAAGGGTTTTCCCAAAGAGGAACCCAAGCATTTTCAAGATACAAAAGCACGTCATGTAGAGAGAAAACCCCCTACTACTAAGCCTACTGAGAGGCAAAGTAGTATCAAATGCTTCAAATGTCTTGGGAGAGGCCACATTGCCTCTCAATGCCCTAACAAGAAAACCATGATCATGAAGGGACAAGACATTTGTAGTGAGAATAGCTCATCTTCCTCCTCTAGTGAGAGTGAGGAAGAAGGGGGACATACTTTTGAACAACAGTGTGAGGAAGCTTTTCCTTATGAGGGGGACCTCCTTATGGTTCAAAGGCTTCTTGGAAGCCAACCTCTAGAGCTTGGCCAGACACAAAGAGAGAACATCTTCCATACAAGATGTAAAGTAAATGACAAAGTATGTTCTCTCCTTGTTGATAGTGGCTCCTGTTGTAACTGTTGTAGCTCTAGGTTGGTTGAAAAGCTAGCCTTGATTACCATGCCTCATCCCAAACCTTACAAATTGCAATGGCTCAATGAGCAAGGGGAGATGGTAGTCAATGAACAAGTTATGGTTCCAATTTCCATAGGATCTTATAATGATGAGATTCTTTGTGACATAGTTCCTATGGAGGCTGGTCATATCCTGTTGGGGTGACCATGGCAATTTGACAAAAAAGCTATTCACCATGGTCACTCCAACCAAATAATTCTCACCCATAATGAAAAGCGCTTCAAATTGTATCCTTTGTCACCTTCTCAAGTGGCTGAGGATCAATTTGCGATGAAAAAGAAAAGAGTTGAGGAAAAACAAAAACAAAAAAAAGTACAACAAGCTTTACCCTTAAAGCTTGAAAAGGGTAAAGAGAGAGAGTCGGAAGGTGATGCCCCTTCGAAAGGGAATATTAGTAAAAGGAGCCTATTTGCTACTAAACGTGATTTAAGAGAAGCTCCTTTGACTAACAAGCCCTTTTATCTCCTCTTTTGCAAAGAAGCATCAAATCCTTCTCCCATTTTGCATTCTTCTGTTGAGAGCACTGCCATAGCCCATGCACATGAGCACCTTCCTCAAGGGGTTCAAGATATTTTAAAAGAATTTGATGACATATTCCCTACTGAGGTTCCGAAAGGACTTCCTCCCATTAGGGTATAGAACATCAAATTGATTTGGTGCCTGGCGCAAGTCTACCTAATAAACCTGCCTATAGGACCAACCCCATGGAGACCCAAGAGATTGAGGCTCAAGTGAATGAGCTATTGGAGAAGGGTTGGGTTCAAAAGAGCCTAAGCCCTTGTGCTGTGCGAGTCTTGTTAATGCCAAGAAGAATGGCCAATGGAGGATGTGTGTTGATTGTCGTGCAATCAACAACATCACCATCAAATATAGGCACCCAATCCCCCGTCTTGATGACATGTTGGATGAATTGCATGGGGCAAAAATATTTTCAAAAATAGATCTTAGAAGTGGTTACCACCAAATAAGGATCAAAGAGGGTGATGAGTGAAAAACTGCTTTTAAGACTAAATTTGGTCTTTATGAGTGGTTGGTTATGCCTTTTGGGCTAACTAATGCCCCAAGCACATTCATGCGCTTAATGAATCATGTACTGAGGGATTGCCTTGGTAAATTTTGTGTAGTTTACTTTGATGACATTTTAGTTTACTCTAGGAACCTAGATGATCATTTAGGACATCTAAGGCATGTTTTTTCTCTTCTTAGGAGTAATCATCTTTTTGGTAACTTAGAAAAATGCACCTTTTGTGTAGATAGTGTAGTTTTTCTAGGTTTTGTAGTTAGCACAAAAGGGGTTCATGTTGACCCCGAAAAGATAAAAGTTATTCAAGAATGGCCCACCCCAAAGAGTGTGACAGAGATCAAAAGCTTTCATGGTCTCGCTGGATTTTATAGGGGCTTTGTGCCTAATTTCCCCACGCTCTTCGCACCAATAAATGATTTGGTGAAAAAGGAAGTTCCTTTCCTTTGGGGTGAGAAACAAGAGAAAGCCTTCCAGCTAATTAAGCATAAAGTGACCCATGCACCAGTCTTGGCATTACCTGACTTTTCTAAAACATTTGAACTTGAATGTGATGCCTCTGGTGTAGGTGTGGGGGCTGTCTTGTTGCAAGGAGGGCACCCCATTGCGTATTTTAGTGAAAAACTCAATGGTGCCCCCCTCAACTACCCCACCTATGATAAGGAGTTTTATTCTCTAATTAGGGCCCTTCAAACTTAGGAGCATTACCTTGCTCCCAAGGAGTTTGTCATTCATAGTGACCATGAGTCACTAAAATATTTGAGGGGTCAAGGTAAATTGAACAAAAGGCATGCAACATGGGTGGAATATCTTGAATCCTTCCCTTATGTCATCAAGTACAAGAAAGGAAAACAAAATGGGGTGGCTGATGCTTTTTCCAGGCGTCATGCCCTTTATTCATCCTTGAGTGCAAAAATCTTGGGATTTGATGACATTCGGGCTATGTATCCGTCTGATAAGGATTTCGGCCCCATATTTGCTACCTTTGCATCTGCATTCGCATTAAAGGCCCATGATGGGTACTTCATCAGTGAGGGGTATCTTTACAAAGGGAGTAAACTTTGTATACCCCAAGGATCAATTAGGAACTTACTTACAAAAGAGAATCATGAAGGTGGGCTCATGGGGCATTTTGGGATTTCAAAAACTCTCATGCTTTTACAAGAGAAATTCTTTTGGCCTCATATGCGTAGAGATGTCCATAGACATTGCTCTAAATGTATAGCTTGCTTGCAAGCAAAGTCTAAAGCAATGCCTCATGGACTATACACACCTTTACCTGCTCCTTCTGCACCTTGGGAGGATATTAGCATGGATTTCATCCTTGGGCTCCCAAGAACCCAACAAGGTGCAGACTCCATATTTGTGGTGGTGGACCAATTTTCAAAAATGGCCCATTTTATTCCCTGCCACAAAGTGGATTATGCGAACAACATCGCAAGACTTTTCTTTAAAGAGGTTGTCCGATTGCATGGTATACCCTCTTCAATAGTGTCAGATAGGGATGTGAAGTTCCTTAGCCATTTTTGGAAAACTCTTTGGGCTAAGCTGGGAACTAAACTTCTTTTTTCCACTACCTGTCACCCTCAAACTGATGGGCAAACAGAAGTGGTGAATAGATCTTTATCCACTATGCTGAGGGCTCTCCTTAAAGGCAACCATAAGTCTTGGGATGAGTACCTTCCCCACATTGAATTTGCTTATAACCTGGTGGTTCATAGAACCACCAAGCATTCTCCTTTTGAGGTGGTCTATGGCTTTAATTCTCGTACTCCTCTAGATCTTTTACCTCTTCCTCTTTCTGTTGCTGTGCATAAAGAAGGAGAGGCAAAAGCCATTTTTGTAAAACAATTACATGAGACGGTTAAAGCTAACATAGAGCGCCAATCCTTGAGAGATGCTACTTTCGCCAATAGGGGGAGGAAAGAGGTCATCTTTGAAAAGGGCGACTGGGTATGGCTTCACTTAAGAAAGGATAGATTTCCTTCTCAAAGGAAGTCCAAACTTAGCCGTAGAGGAGATAGACCTTTCCAAATCCTTGAGCGGATCGGTAATAATGCCTACGTTTTAGATCTGCCTGAGGATTATGGGGTAAGCCCCAGTTTTAATGTTTCTGATTTGTCTCCATTTGTAGGTGTTGAAAATGACGAAGACCCCATGGATTAGAGGTCAAATCCTCTTCAAGGGGGAGGAGATGATGTGACCATGCCTAGCCAAGGACCTATCACTAGGGCCATGGCTAGAAGGATTAAAGAATACCTAGCCCTTGCAGACAAAGGAAGACTTCACCTCCTATGGAGAGTGAAGATATTAGGCTAGGGACTTTAGTTAATAAAATGTAATTTTCCTTTATTTTAATTTTGAGGAGCATTAAGAATTTAATTTGGGACATGTATTTAGTCCATTTTTTATTTTTAGGAGGTGTCTTAGGAATTTAGAGGGTGGATTTAGCTTTTTGGGTCTTTATGAAGGAAATAAGGGGTAGCCTTGATATCTACACCCCTCTTTTCCTACATAAACCCCCTAAGCTAATAAGAAGGAATCTTGGCCCTTGGTTTGAGAAACTTGGGCACCAAGTTTGATGATCTAAGGAGGGAATTGTTTCTCAATTCTCCTCCCTTAGATCTATCCTTTTAATCCTAGCCCTTCTTTTTTAAGTTATCTTGTTCAAGAGGTTAGCTACCTCTATAAATAGGAGCTCCTCCCACACTTGTATTTTTTACACTTGAATTTAATCCTAGAGACCATATTGGTTGAGGTTCTTACCTTTGAGTGTCCCCTTTTCTCCTTTGTGAAAGTTTCTAAGAGTTATCAAGGGACCCCTCCCTTGTGGCCTCTCCCCTTTGGCTTATCAAACCTAGTATTTGTGGCGCCTCACCCCATTCCTTTCCTCTCCATAAATCCATTTCCCTTCCAAGTGACCTTAGAAAGGATCCTTTGGGCACGTGATCATCAAAGATCACATCACTTCTCCTTCTTGCCCTTCCTCTGCCTACACTACTTCTTCTTCCTCCCCTTCTTCTTCTCCTCCTTGTTCCACTTATTCTTCATCCCCTTTCCTTCCATTGCTTCTTCTTCCTCCTCTTTTCCTCATTCTTCCACTTCTTCTTCTTCTTCCTATTGTTCTCCTTCCTCATTTTCTCCATCCCCCACTTCTGTTGCTTCCCATTGTTCTCGTTCCCCCAAATCTTATGCTTACACTTCTTCTTCTTCTTCCTCTTCTCCTCCAGATTCCACTTCTTCTGCTTCTTCTTCCCTGCCCTTCCCCTCCTTCTTCCTTTTCCTCCTTTTCTCCTTGTTCGAATTCTTCTTCTTCATCTCACCTTCTACCACTTTTTCTACTTCTACTTGTTGTTCTTCTTGATTTTCGTCTCCTTCTTCCGCTTGTTCACCTACTTCTGCTTCCTCCTCTTGTTCACCTTTTTCAACTTCTTCACTTTCCACATCTTCTTCTTCTACCTTTTCTCTCCTTCTTCCACTTCTTGTAGTTACTCTCCTTCTTCTTCCTCTTCTTATCTTCCTTCCACTTCTCCTGCCTCCTCTTGTTCTCTTTCTTTCGCTTCTTCTTCAACCTCTCCTTTCCTTTCTTTTCTTCCTCTTCATCTCCTTCTTCTTCTTCCTTTCCTTCGACGTATCCCTCTTTTTTTCCTTCTTCTGCTTCCACTTGCATTTCTACCTCTTGTTCTCCTTCTTCCACTTCTTCTCCATCATCCCTACTCCTTCAACTACTTCTTCTTCTTCCTCTTGTTCACCTTCTTCCACTTCTACTACATCCACTTGTTCTTCTTCTTCCCTCTCTTCTCCTTCTTGCCCTTCTTCTGCCTACACTACTTCTTCTTCCTCCCCTTCTTCTTCCCCTCCTTGTTCCACTTCTTCTTCATCCCTTTTCCTTCCATTGCTTCTTCTTCCTCCTCTTTTTCTCATTCTTCCACTTCTTCTTCTTCTTCCTATTGTTCTCCTTCTTCCACTTGGACTTCTTCCTTTTCTTCTCGTTCTTCCACTTCTTCTTCTTCCTCTTTTTCTCCTTCTGCCACCTCTTCTACCTCCTCCCGTTCTCCTTCTTCCACTTCTTCTTCTTCATCTCCTTTCATTCCACTACTTCCTCCTCTTCCTCTTATCCTCTCCTTCTACCACTTCTTCTACTTCTACTTGTTCTTCTTCTTCATTTTCGTCTCCTTCTTCTGGTTCTTCTGCTTACACTTCTTCTTCTTCCTCTTCTTCCATTTCTTCTCCTTCCACAACTTCTTCTTCTTTCCTTTCCGTCTTCCCCTTCCTCTTTTTATCCATCCCCCACTTCTGTTGCTTCCCATTGTTGCTCTTCCTCTTATTCTCCTTTCCCCAAATCTTATGCTTACACTTCTTCTTCTTTTTCCTCTTCTCCTCCAGCTTCCACTTCTTCTGCTTCTCCTTCCCTTCCCTTCCCCTCCGTCTTCCTATTCCTCATTTTCTCCTTCTTCCAATTCTTCTTCTTCCTCTCACCTCCTTCCACTACTTCTTCTTCCTCCTCTTGTACACCTTCTTCAACTTCTTCAGTTTCCACATCTTCTTCTTTTTCCTTTTCTTCTCCTTCTTCCACTTCTTCTAGTTACTCTCCTTCTTCTTCCTCTTCTTATCTTTCTTCCACTTCTCTTGCCTCCTCTTGTTCTCTTTTTTCCGCTTCTTCTTCATCCTCTCCTGTCCTTTCTTTTCTTCCTCTTCATCTCCTTCTTCTTCTTTCTACCCTTCGTCATATCCCTCTTTTTCTCCTTCTTCTGCTTCCACTTGCATTTCTACCACTTGTTCTCCTTCTTTCACTTCTTCTCCATCATCCCCACTCCTTCAACTACTTCTTCTTCTTCGTCTTGTTCACCTTCTTCCACTTATACTACATCCACTTGTTCTTCTTCTTCCCTCTCTTTTCCTTCTTGCCCTTCTTCTGCCTACACTACTTCTTCTTCCTCACCTTCTTCTTCTCCTCCTTGTTCCAGTTCTTCTTCATCCCCTTTACTTCCATTGTTTCTTCTTCCTCCTCGTTTTCTCATTCTTCCACGTATTCTTCTTCTTCCTATTGTTCTCCTTCTTCCACTTGGACTTCTTCCTTTTCTTCTCATTCTTCCACTTCTTCTTCTTCCTCTTCTCCTTTTGCCACCTGTTCTCCCTCCTCCTGTTCTCTTTCTACCACTTCATCTACTTCTACTTCTACTTGTTGTTCTTCTTCATTTTCGTCTCCTTCCGCTTCTTTTTCTTACACTTCTTCTTCTGCCTCTTCTTCCATTTCTTCTCCTTCCACAACTTCTTCTTCTTTCCTTCCCGTCTTCCCCTTCCTCTTTTTATCCGTCCCCCACTTCTGTTGCTTCCCATTGTTGCTCTTCCTCTTATTCTCCTTTCCTCAAATCTTATGCTTACACTTCTTCTTCTTTTTCCTCTTCTCCTCCAGCTTCCACTTCTTCTGCTTCTCCTTCCCTTCCCTTCCCCTCCGTCTTCCTATTCCTCCTTTTCTCCTTGTTCCAATTCTTCTTCTTCCTCTCACCTCCTTCCACTACTTCTTCTTCCTCCTCTTGTACACCTTCTTCAACTTCTTCAGTTTCCACATCTTCTTCTTTTTCCTTTTCTTCTCCTTCTTCCACTTCTTCTAGTTACTCTCCTTCTTCTTCCTTTTCTTATCTTTCTTCCACCTCTCTTGCCTCCTCTTGTTCTCTTTTTTCCGCTTCTTCTTCATCCTCTCCTGTCCTTTCTTTTCTTCCTCTTCATCTCATTCTTCTTCTTTCTACGCTTCGTCATATCCCTCTTTTTCTCCTTCTTCTGCTTCCACTTGCATTTCTACCACTTGTTCTCCTTCTTTCACTTCTTCTCCATCATCCCCACTCCTTCAACTACTTCTTCTTCTTCCTCTTGTTCACCTTCTTCCACTTATACTACATCCACTTGTTCTTCTTCTTCCCTCTCTTTTCCTTCTTGCCCTTCTTCTGCCTACACTACTTCTTCTTCCTCACCTTCTTCTTCTCCTCCTTGTTCCAGTTCTTCTTCATCCCCTTTACTTCCATTGTTTCTTCTTCCTCCTCGTTTTCTCATTCTTCCACGTATTCTTCTTCTTCCTATTGTTCTCCTTCTTCCACTTGGACTTCTTCCTTTTCTTCTCATTCTTCCACTTCTTCTTCTTCCTCTTCTCCTTTTGCCACCTGTTCTCCCTCCTCCTGTTCTCTTTCTACCACTTCATCTACTTCTACTTCTACTTGTTGTTCTTCTTCATTTTCGTCTCCTTCCGCTTCTTTTTCTTACACTTCTTCTTCTTCCTCTTCTTCCATTTCTTCTCCTTCCACAACTTCTTCTTCTTTCCTTCCCGTCTTCCCCTTCCTCTTTTTATCCATCCCCCACTTCTGTTGCTTCCCATTGTTGCTCTTCCTCTTATTCTCCTTTCCCCAAATCTTATGCTTACACTTCTTCTTCTTTTTCCTCTTCTCCTCCAGCTTCCACTTCTTCTGCTTCTCCTTCCCTTCCCTTCCCCTCCGTCTTCCTATTCCTCCTTTTCTCCTTGTTCCAATTCTTCTTCTTCATCTCACCTCCTTCCACTACTTCTTCTTCCTCCTCTTGTACACCTTCTTCAACTTCTTCAGTTTCCACATCTTCTTCTTTTTCCTTTTCTTCTCCTTCTTCCACTTCTTCTAGTTACTCTCCTTCTTCTTCCTCTTCTTATCTTTCTTCCACTTCTCTTGCCTCCTCTTGTTCTCTTTTTTCCGCTTCTTCTTCATCCTCTCCTGTCCTTTCTTTTCTTCCTCTTCATCTCCTTCTTCTTCTTTCTACCCTTCGTCATATCCCTCTTTTTCTCCTTCTTCTGCTTCCACTTGCATTTCTACCACTTGTTCTCCTTCTTTCACTTCTTCTCCATCATCCCACTCCTTCAACTACTTCTTCTTCTTCCTCTTGTTCACCTTCTTCCACTTATACTACATGCACTTGTTCTTCTTCTTCCCTCTCTTTTCCTTCTTGCCCTTCTTCTGCCTACACTACTTCTTCTTCCTCACCTTCTTCTTCTCCTCCTTGTTCCAGTTCTTCTTCATCCCCTTTACTTCCATTGTTTCTTCTTCCTCCTCGTTTTCTCATTCTTCCACGTATTCTTCTTCTTCCTATTGTTCTCCTTCTTCCACTTGGACTTCTTCCTTTTCTTCTCATTCTTCCACTTCTTCTTCTTCCTCTTCTCCTTTTGCCACCTGTTCTCCCTCCTCCTGTTCTCTTTCTACCACTTCATCTCCTTCTACTTCTACTTGTTGTTCTTCTTCATTTTCGTCTCCTTCCGCTTCTTTTTCTTACACTTCTTCTTCTTCCTCTTCTTCCATTTCTTCTTCTTCCACAACTTCTTCCTCTTTCCTGTCCGTCTTCTCCTTCCTCTTTTTCTCCATCCCCCAGTTATGTTGCTTCCCATTGTTGCTCTTCCTCTTCTTGTCCTTCCCCCAAATCTTATGCTTACACTTCTTCTTCTTCTTCCTCTTCTCCTCCAGATTCCACTTCTTCTGCTTCTTCTTCCCTTCCCTTCCCCTCCTTCTTCCTTTTCCTCCTTTTCTCCTAGTTCCAATTCTTCTTCTTCATCTCACCTCCTTCCGCTACTTCTTCTTCCTCCTCTTGTTCACCTTCTTCAACTTCTTCACTTTCCACATCTTCTTCTTACTTTTCTTCTCCTTCTTCCGCTTCTTCTAGTTACTCTCCTTCTTCTTCCTCTTCTTATCTTTCTTCCACTTCTCCTGCCTCCTCTTGTTCTCTTTCTTCTACTTCTTCTTCCTCCCCTTCTTCTTCTCCTCCTTGTTCTGCTTCTTCTTCATCCCCTTTCCTTCCATTGCTTCATCTTCCTCCTCTTTTTCTCATTCTTCCACTTCTTCTTCTTCTTCCTATTGTTCTCCTTCTTCCACTTACACTTATTCCTTTTCTTCTCGTTCTTCCACTTCTTCTTCTTCCTCTTCTTCTCCTTTTGCCACCTCTTCTCCCTCCTCCCGTTCTCCTTCTTCCACTTCTTCTTCTTTATCTCTTTTCATTCCACTAATTCCTCCTATTCTTTTTATTCTCTCCTTCTACCACTTCTTCTACTTCTACTTCTACTTGTTGTTCTTCTTCATTTTCGTCTCCTTCTTCCGCTTCCTTTGGTTACACTTCTTCTTCTTCCATTTCTTCTCCTTCCACAACTTCTTCTTCTTTCCTTTCCATCTTCTCCTTCCTCTTTTTCTCCATCCCCCACTTCTGTTGCTTCCCATTGTTGCTCTTCCTCTTCTTCTCCTTCCCCATATCTTATGCTTACACTTCTTCTTCTTCTTCCTCTTCTCCTCCAGCTTCCACTTCTTCAGCTTCTTCTTCCCTTCCCTTTCCCTCCTTCTTCCTTTTCCTCCTTTTCTCCTTGTTCCAATTCTTCTTCTTCATCTCGCTTCCTTCCACTACTTCTTCTTCCTCCTCTTGTTCACCTTCTTTACTTTCCACATCTTCTTCTTCTTCCATTTCTTCTCATTCTTCCACTTCTTCTTCATCCTCTCCTTTCCTTTCTTTTCTTCCTCTTCATCTCCTTCTTCTTCTTCCTTTCCTTCGTCATAACCCTCTTTTTCTCCTTCTTCTGCTTCCACTTGCATTTCTACCTCTTGTTCTCCTTCTTCCACTTCTTCTCCATCATCCCTACTCCTTCAACTACTTCTTCTTCTTCCTCTTGTTCACCTTATTCCACTTCTGCTACATCCACCTGTTCTTCTTCTTCCCTCTCTTCTCCTTGTTGCCCTTCTTCTGCCTACACTACTTCTTCTTCCTCCCCTTCTTCTTCTCATCGTTGTTCCACTTCTTCTTCATCCCCTTTCCTTCCATTGCTTCTTCTTCCTCCTCTTTTCTCATTCTTCCACTTCTTCTTCTTCTTCCTATTGTTCTCCTTCTTCCACTTGCACTTCTTCCTTTTCTTCTCGTTCTTCCACTTCTTCTTCTTCCTCTTCTTCTCCTTCTGCCACCGTTTCTCCCTCCTCCCGTTCTCCTTCTTCCACTTCTTCTTCTTCATCTCCTTTCATTCCGCTACTTCCTCCTATTCCTCTTATTCTCTCCTTCTACGACCTCTTCTACTTCTACTTGTTGTTCTCCTTCATTTTTTCTCCTTCTTCCATTTCTTCTGCTTACACTTCTTCTTCTTCCATTTTTCTCTTTCCACAACTTCTTCTTCTTTCCTTTCCGTCTTCTCATTCCTCGTTTCCTCGATCCCCCACTTCTGTTGCTTCCCATTTTTGCTCTTCCTCTTCTTCTCCTTCCCCCAAATCTGATGCTTACACTTCTTCTTTTTCTTCCTCTTCTCCTCCAGATTCCACTTCTGCTGCTTCTTCTTCCCTTCCCTTTCCCTCGTTGTTCCTTTTCCTCCTTTTCTCCTTGTTCTAATTCTTCTTCTTCATCTCACCTCCTTCCACTACTTGTTCTTGCTCCTCTTGTTCACCTTATTCAACTTCTTCACTTTCCACATCTTCTTCTTCTTCCTTTTCTTCTCCTTCTTCCAGTTCTTCTAGTTACTCTCCTTCTTCTTGCCCTTCTTACCTTTCTTCCACTTCTCCTGCGTCCTCTTGTTCTTTTTCTTCCACTTGTTCTTCATCCTCTCCTTTCCTTTCTTTTCCTTCTCTTCATCTCCTTCTTCTTCTTCCTTTCCTTCGTCATATCCCTCTTTTTCTCCTTCTTTTGCTTTCACTTGCATTTCTACCTCTTGTTCTCCTTTTTCAACTTCTTCTCCATCATCCCCACTCCTTCAACTACTTCTTCTTCTTCCTCTTGTTCACCTTCTTCCACTTCTACTACATGCACTTGTTCTTCTTCTTCCCTCACTTCTCCTTCTTGCTCTTCTTCTACCCACACTACTTCTTCTTCCTTCCCTTCTTCTTCTCCTCCTTGTTCCACTTCTTCTTCACCCCCTTTCCTTCCATTGCTTTTTCTTCCTCCTCTTTTTCTCATTCTTCCACTTCTTCTTCTTCTTCCTATTGTTCTCCTTCTTCCACTTGCACTTCTTCCTTTTCTTCTCGTTCTTCCACTTCTTCTTCTTCCTTTTCTGCTCCTTCTGCCACCTCTTCTGCCTCCTCCCGTTCTCGTTCTTCCACTTCTTCTTCTTCATCTCCTTTCATTCCACTACTTCCCCCTATTCCTCTTATTCTCTCCTTCTACCACTTCTTCTACTTCTACTAGTTGTTCTTCTTCATTTTTGTCCCCTTCTTCCGCTTCTTCTGCTTACACTTCTTCTTCTTCCTCTTCTTCCATTTCTTCTCCTTCCACAACTTCTTTTTCTTTCCTTTCCGTCTTCTCCTTCCTCTTTTTCTCTATTCCCCACTTCTATTGCTTCCCATTGTTGCTCTTCCTCTTCTTCTCCTTCCCCCAAATCTTATGCTTACACTTCTTCTTCTTCTTCCTCTTCTCCTCCAGCTTCCACTTCTGCTGCTTCTTCTTCCGTTCCCTTTCCCTCCTTGTTCCTTTTCCTCCTTTTCTCCTTGTTCCAATTCTTCTTCTTCATCTCACCTTCTTCCACTACTTCTTCTTGCTCCTCTTGTTCACCTTATTCAACTTCTTCACTTTCCACATCTTCTTCTTCTTCCTTTTCTTCTCCTTCTTCCACTTCTTCTAGTTACTCTCCTTCTTCTTCCTCTTCTTATCTTTCTTCCACTTCTCCTGCCTCCTCTTGTTCTCTTTCTTCCACTTCTTCTTCATCCTCTCCTTTCCTTTCTTTTCTTCCTCTTCATCTCCTTCTTCTTCTTCCTTTCCTTCGTCATATCCCTCTTTTTCTCCTTCTTTTGCTTCCACTTGCATTTCTACCTCTTGTTCTCCTTCTTCCACTTCATCCCCACTCCTTCAACTACTTCTTCTTCCTCTCCTTCTTCTTCTCCTCCTTGTTCCACTTCTTCTTCATTCCCCTTTCCTTCCATTGCTTCTTCTTCCTCCTCTTTTTCTCATTCTTCCACTTTTTCTTCTTCTTCCTATTGTTCTCCTTCTTCCACTTGCACTTCTTCCTTTTCTTCTCGTTCTTCCACTTCTTCTTTTTCCTCTTCTTCTCCTTCTGCCTCCTCCCGTTCTCCTTCTTCCACATCTTCTTCTTCATCTCCTTTCATTCCACTACTTCCTCCTATTCCTCTTATTCTCTCCTTCTACCACTTCTTCTTCTTCTCCTTTCCCTAAATCTTACGTGATATGAATTCGCTGTCAGTTTAGGATTCTGAAAGGACCCTAGGAATTTAACTTGCCTCGTTAACAAAATTAATCAACGTGGAATGCATACAATTTCAAAAAAAATAAACTGAATAGAATTACTATCAAACTTTTAGACACATAATGGAAATTAAAAGTTATTGAAATTCAACAATTAAACGAGTTTTCGAATACTGTAGGACTTTCCTGTCACAGAGTTTGCTGGGCAGAATTGAGTATGAATGGAAAAGACAGAGAATGGAATTGGAATTGATAGACTCCACAGTTCCAAGGATGGAAGATATGTCTACGAGATTACACACACAAAGGGGTGAATTACCTTTGATAAATATCAAAAGATTTTGGATTGTCAAGAACCCAAAGGAGAGAAAACTCAACTAGTTTTTTTATTTCCAAAATATCCTGCCTTACATCTCAGTCTTGCCCAAATTTATATGCCTAATAAACTCAGCTTGTGTAGGTTTATTGGCTTTCTAAATTCAGCTGAAGTTACAAATAATAAAAACTAATAATGGGCAGCTTAATAACAAAGTGTAACTGCCAAAGTAGATTAAACACGTATACTAATTAAAATTGATAACCTAGGTGGCTGCAACTTTAATTAGACAATTCTGGTTGCCCACCATTAACTAAGTAAACTCCAAGAAAATGAGTTTAATTTATTCCAAACTTCTCTTCCATTAAGGTCAAGTATTGCTCTCTTCAGTCCTGAGAAAATTAACAATTTTAAACTTTATTTCTTCAATGTTTGGCTCTTTTTGCAAAAGGGCTGCCAATACTTGTTGAATAGCTTCCTTAGCTCTTCTTGTCCTTGCCCTTGTCATAGGTCCTCCAAGTCCTTCAAGCTTCATGTCCTTATCACTCCCCCCTCTTGAAGAGGATTTGTCCCCAAATCAATAGCATCTTCATCTGCATCAAAGAGAGTTAAATTAGACACATTAAAAGTAGCACTAACATTATACTCATCTGGAAGATCAATCTTATAGGCATTGTCATTGATCTTTTCTAGAACTTGGAAAGGACCATCTCCCCTTGGTTGGAGTTTTGACTTTCTTTGTTTAGGGAACCTTTCCTTTCTCATGTGTACCCAAACCCAATCACCAGGTTGGAACACGATCTTCTTCCTACCCTTGTTAGCTTGCCTTGCATAACTCTCATTTTTCTTTTCAATTTGAGCCTTCACTTGCTCATGCAGTTTCTTCACATACTCAGCTTTAGCTTGTGCTTCATTATGCTTAAACATAGAAATGTTAGGCATGGACAACAAATCAAGAGGAGTCAAAGGATTGAACCCATACACAATTTCAAACGGAGAACAATTAGTCGTGCTATGGACAACCCTATTATAAGCAAACTCAACATGAGGCAAACATGCTTCCCAAGACTTAAGATTTTTCTTTAAAACAGTCCTAAGCAATGTGCCTAACGTCCTATTGACTACCTCAGTCTGACCATCAGTTTGTGGGTGGCAAGTAGTAGAAAACAACAATTTAGTACCAATTTTACCCCACAAGGTCCTCCAAAAGTGACTAAGGAATTTTGCATCCCTATCACTCACAATGTCCTTGGCAGTCCATGAAGTCTCACTATTTCCTTGAAAAATAAATCAGCCACATGGCTAGCATCATCCACCTTTTTGCAAGGAATGAAATGTGCCATCTTGGAAAACCTATCAACAACAACAAACACAGAATCCTTTCCATTCTTTGTTTTAGGCAACCCCAAAACAAAGTCCATAGAAATGTCAGTCCAAGGATATTCAGGAACAGGCAAAGGAGTATACAATCCATCATGCTTAACCTTAGATTTGGCCTTTTTACACACAATGCAGTGGTCACAAAACTTATGCACATATCATTTCATATGAGGCCAAAAGAAATGCTCTTGCAAAATCTCCAAAGTCTTTTGAACCCCAAAGTGGCCCATCAAACCCCCTTCATGTGATTCACTCACAAGCAACTCCCTAATGGAACACTTAGGTACACACAATTTATTTGTTTTAATCAAGAATCCATTATGCCTATAGTATCCATTTTCAGAAAACCTTTCACATGCAGCAAATATTTCAGCAAAATCAACATCATGCTTATACATGCCTTTCAAAGACTCAAGACCAAACAATTTAGTTTCAAGCATAGAAAGCAATGCATGCCTCCTAGAAAGCGCATCAGCCACTATATTTCCTTTCCCCTTTTTATGTTTGATGACATATGGAAATTGCTCTAAAAACTCTACCCACTTAGCATGCCTCTTGTTAAGCTTACCTTGTCCTTTCAAATATTTCAATGACTCATGATCACTATGAATGACAAACTCTTTGGGTAACAAATAATGCTGCCAAGTTTTTAAAGCTCTAACCAATCCATACAATTCCTTATCATAAGTAGAATAGTTAAGGGCAGCCCCACTTAACTTTTGACTAAAATAAGCAATCGGATGCCCATCTTGCAACAAAACAACCCCAATACCAACATTTGATGCATCACACTCTATTTCAAATGATTTTGCAAAATTAGGCATGAAAAGAATAGGAGCATTAGTTAGCCTATGCTTAAGGGCAGCAAAGGCCTCCTCTTGTTTCTTTCCCCATTTAAAAACCACATTATTTTTAACAATTTCATTTAGAGGTGCAGCTAATGTACTGAAATCTTTAACAAATCTCCTATAGAAACTTGCTAAACCATAAAATCCCTTCTCCTCACTCACAGACTTAGGTGTTGGCCATTGTTGGATGGCCTTAACCTTTTCCTCATCAACTAATACACCTTTAGCACTAATAACAAAGCCCAAAAATACCACATGATCAATACAAAAAATGCATTTTTCCAGATTGGCATACTATTGTTCTTTTCTAAGCACATTCAAAACAGATTGCAAATGCTCAACATGCAACTCAAGACTAGTGCTATAGATCAGAATATCATCAAAGTACACTACAACAAATTTTCCAATAAACTCCCTCAAAACATGATTCATTAATCTCATGAAAGTACTAGGTGGATTAGTCAAACCAAATGGCATAACCAACCACTCATACAATCCATATTTAGTTTTAAAGGCAGTTTTCCATTCATCACCTTCTCTAATCCTAATCTGATTATAGCCACTTTTCAAGTCTATTTTTGAGAACAGACATGCACCATAAAGTTCATCGAGAAGATCGTCTAACCTGGGAATTGGATGCCTATACTTGATGGTGATGTTGTTTATGGCTCTACAATCAGAACACATCCTCCATGAGCCATCTTTCTTTGGCACCAGAATCACAGGTACAGCACACGGGCTCATGCTATCTCTCACCTAACCTTTGCTCATGAGTTCAGCCACTTGCCTTTCAATCTCCTTAGTTTCTTGTGGGTTGCTCCTATATGCTGGCTGATTGGGTAATGATGCTCCTGGAATGAGATCAATGTGATGCTCAATTCCCCTAAAAGGTGGCAATCCACTAGGTACACTCTCTGGAAAAACATCTTGGAAATTCTGCAAAAGAGGTTTAACACAAGAAGGCAATTCAAAATTTTCAAATTGGTTAGCATGAAAAAATTGACTTGTACAATACAACAAATATAGGGGTTGTCTTGCATAAAGCAGCCTCTTAACTTCCTCTTTTTTTGCTAAACAAATGTGTTTTTCCTTAAGTGTTTCAATATCTTTCTTTTCTCTATTTTTCCTCTCAAGTGTTTCGCTCTTCCTCTCAAGTGTTTCACTCTTTCTTTCATTTGCTAACTTTTCTCTCATTTTGATTTGATCCTCACACACCTCTTTAGGAGACAAAGGCTTGAGAACCAACTTTTTATCCTGATACGTGAAAGAAAATTTGTTAGTGAAGCCGTCATGAATGGCTTTGGTATCATACTGCCACGGCCTTCCCAAAAGGATATGGCTGGCCTCCATGGGAACCACATCACATATGACTTTATCTTGATATTTTCCAATGGAGAACGAAACGATTGCTTGTTGTTTCACTTGAACTTCTTCTCCTTCACTAAGCCATTGAAGTTTATATGGTCTAGGATGCGGTGTAGTGTCCATGTTCATCTTTGACACTAATCTTGAACTCACCACATTGGTACAACTCCCTCCATCAATAATTACCAAACAAACATTACCATTGACTGAACATCTTGTGTGAAAGATGTTCTCCCTTTGAGATGCATCCTCGGCCTTGACTTGACTTCCAAGAATCCTCCTAATCATATACAACTCTCCTTCATTAGCCTTCAATTCTCCATCACTTTCCTCTTCTTCTCCATCACTAGCTTCTGATTGGCTTGTGTATTCCCCACTATCTTTGAGAAGAACAATCTTCTTTGTGGGACACTCATAGGCATAATGACCCATGGCCAAGCACTTGAAACACTTCACTTCTCTAGTCTTTTTAGTAGGATGTTCAGGTTGCTTTTGAGGTGCTTTTCCATGGTTAGAAAGTGATGCGTTGCTTGAGGAGGCATCACCCTCTTTCTTAACTCTATCTTTCCAATTTGAAGCATTATACCTGGTAGAACTTCTTCTTGTTGTACTCTTTCATTTTATTTGCTGTTCAACTTGAATAGCCTTATATAAAAGGTCCTCCATCTCCACAAACTCCTGCAACTCAACAACATCTCTAATGTCATGATTTAAACCACTAAGGAAGCGAGCCATAGTTAGCTCAGGATCTTCTTCAATTTGGGCTTAGATGATTAGCATCTCCATCTCCTTATAATACTCCTCCACTCCCTTGCTTCCTTGAGACAATTTCTGAAATTTTAATTTTATATCCCTATGGAAGCTAGAAGGTATATACCGCCTCCTCATGATCCTCTTTATTTCAGCCCAAGTGTCTACCCTAGGCTCCTCATATCTAGTCCTCTCCCTTTGCAAGTTATTCCACCAAATGAGTGCATAATCAGAAAATTCAGCAGCTGCAAGTCTCACCTTTTGCTCCTCACTATAATTGTTGCAAGAGAACACATGCTCAATTTTTAACTCCCACTCCAAGTATGCCTCAGGATCACTCCTACCCTTGAAAGGAGGCACATTCAACTTCACTCCTTCTATTCTTCCTTCATTTCTATTTGGACTTCCTCCTCCTCCTGCTGGTGGGGTTCTATTCTCCAACTTATCCAACCTCTCATGGAACTCATCTTGTTGTTGCTTCATCAATTTCTCTAAATGCTGAGATAGTGCAACAATTTGAAGCTGAAGATCATTGTTATTATTTCTTTCCGCCATGATAAACAAACAGGTCAAATGTCACAAGAAAAAGTATGTATGTGGTGTTTGAAAATGTTCTCACCCACTCAAGTGTTTGCGCTAAAAAATATTGGCTTTTACTATAATGAAACTCTCTTGCCTTTTTCCTCTTTATTCCTCCTTAAGTTCTTAACAAACCAAAAGAGAAAAACTCAAAGACAAACACCAACTTGTGTGCAGGCAAATAAGACACAAGAAAACTAACAAAAATGACTAAAATGAAACCCAACGAAAGCAACAAATACTAGGACAGCAACTGGAATTTTTTTTTTGACACCAACAAGACAGAAGAAATTTGTCTCAAAATGAAAACAAAGGAAGTACGAAAAGAAATGGACAAAAACTAGGCACACAAAAACAAAGGTACAAACAGCCACAACCATAATTTTGAGTAGAAAATTGTGCAGCCAATTTTAACAGGTAAAGACACAAACAAAGGATAAAATTTTGGCTTAAAATGAAACTAACAAGTGCAGCAAAATCTAGCAAGAATGTGCAGTATATGTGAAGCCAAAACAGAGTGTAAATGACATAATTTGTAACCAAGAAGTGCAGCCCAAAATTTCAGAAATGTAAACTAACAAGGTGCAGTAATTTTTCCTTCAAATCAAACACAATATTACCTTCAAAATGAAGAATTTCTAGCATGAACCATTCAGCCAATTTTATATATATATATTTTTTAAACACATTTGCATTCTTTGTTTTGCTTCTTTTTTTTTTCTCTATATTTTTTTTTCTTCAGATTTTCAAAATTCCTCTTCCTTTTTTTTTTTTTTTAGAATCTCAGATTTTTTTTAAGGGCTTAACTTTTGCAATGGTTCAGCCTAACTGATTGACAATTAAGGTAATATTATTGATGATAAGAGTCAAGGAAAGAAATTACCCGGAGTGCAGCCTTGCAATTCCTAGAAACCAAAGCTCTGATACCAAATGATATGAATCCGCTGTCAGTTTAGGATTCTGAAAGGACCCTAGGAATTTAGCTTGCCGTGTTAACAAAATTAATCAACGTGGAATGCAAACAATTGCAAAAAAATAAACTGAATATAATTACTATCAAACTTTTAGACACATAATGGAAATTAAAAGTTATTGAAATTCAACAATTAAACGAGTTTTCGAATAGTGTAGGACTTTCCTGTCATAGAGTTTGCTGGGCAGAATTGAGTATGAATGGAAAAGACAGAAAATGGAATTGGAATTGATAGACTCCACACTTCCAAGGATGGAAGATATGTCTACGAGATTACACACACAAAGGGGTGAATTACCTTTGATAAATCTCAAAAGATTTTGGATTGTCAAGAACCCAAAGGAGAGAAAACTCAACTAGTTTTTTTATTTCCAAAATATTCTGCCTTACATCTCAGTCTTGCCCAAATTTATATGCCTAATAAACTCAGCTTGTGTAGGTTTAGTGGCTTTCTAAATTCAGCTGAAGTTACAAAATAATAAAAACTAATAATGGGCAGCTTAATAACAAAATGTAACTGCCAAAGTAAATTAAACACGTATACTAATTAGAATTGATAACTTAGGTGGCTGCAAGTTTAATTAGACAATTCTGGTTGCCCACCATTAACTAAGTAAACTCCAAGAAAATGAGTTTAATTTATTCCAAACTTCTCTTCCATTAAGGTCAAGTATTGCTCTCTTCAGTCCTGAGACAATTAACAATTTTAAACTTTATTTCTTCAATGTTTGGCTCTTTTTGCAAAAGGGCTGCCAATACTTGTTGAATAGCTTCCTTAGCTCTTCTTGTCCTTGCCCTTGTCATAGGTCCTCCAAGTCCTTCAAGCTTCATGTCCTTATCATTACGCTTACACTTCTTCTTCTTCTTCCTCTTCTCCTTCAGGTTCCACCTCTTCTGCTTCGTCTTCCCTTCCCTTCCCTTCCCCTCCTTCTTCCTTGTCCTCCTTGTTCCAATTCTTCTTCTTCGTCTCACCTCCTTCCACTACTTCTCCCTCCTCTTGTTCACCTTCTTCAACTTCTTCACTTTCCACATCTTCTTCTACTTCCTTTTCTTCACCTTCTTCCAGTTCTTCTAGTTACTCTCCTTCTTCTTGCCCTTCTTATCTTTCTTCCACTTCTCCTGCGTCCTCTTGTTCTCTTTCTTCCACTTCTTCTTCATCCTCTCCTTTCCTTTCTTTTCTTTCTCTTCATCTCCTTCTTCTTCTTCCTTTCCTTCGTCATATCCCTCTATTTCTCCTTCTTTTGCTTTCACTTGCATTTCTACCTCTTGTTCTCCTTCTTCAACTTCTTCTCCATCATCCCCACTCCTTCAACTACTTCTTCTTCTTCCTCTTGTTCACCTTCTTCCACTTCTACTACATGCACTTGTTCTTCTTCTTCCCTCACTTCTCCTTCTTGCCCTTCTTCTGCCTACACTACTTCTTCTTCCTCCCCTTCTTCTTCTCCTCCTTGTTCCACTTCTTCTTCATCCCCTTTCCTTCCATTTCTTTTTCTTCCTCCTCTTTTTCTCATTCTTCCACTTCTTCTTCTTCTTCCTACTGTTCTCCTTCTTCCACTTGCACTTCTTCCTTTTCTTCTCGTTCTTCCACTTCTTCTTCTTCCTTTTCTGCTCCTTCTGCCACCTCTTCTCCCTCCTCCCGTTCTCGTTCTTCCACTTCTTCTTCTTCATCTCCTTTCATTCCACTGCTACCTCCTATTCCTTTTGTTCTCTCCTTCTACGACTTCTTCTATTTCTACTTGTTGTTCTTCTTCATTTTCGTCTCCGTCTTCCACTTCTTCTGCTTAAACTTCTTCTTCTTCCTCTTCTTCCATTTCTTCTCCTTCCACAACTTTTCTTCTTTCCTTTCCATCTTCTCCTTCCTCTTTTTCTCCATCCCCCACTTCTGTTGCTTCCCATTGTTGGTCTTCCTCTTCTTCTCCTTCCCCCAAATCTTATGCTTACACTTCTTCTTCTTCTTCCTCTTCTCCTCCAGCTTCCACTTCTTCGGCTTCTTCTTCCCTTCCCTTCCCCTCCTTCTTCCTTTTCCTCCTTTTCTCCTTGTTCCAATTCTTCTTCTTCATCTCACCTCCTTCCACTACTTCGTCTTCCTCCTCTTGTTCACCTTCTTCAACTTCTTCACTTTCCACATCTTCTTCTTCTTCCTTTTCTTCTCCTTCTTCTACTTCTTCTAGTTACTCTCCTTCTTCTTCCTCTTCTTATCTTTCTTCCACTTCTCCTGCCTCCTCTTGTTCTCTTTCTTCCACTTCTTCTTCATCCTCTCCTTTCCTTTCTTTTCTTCCTCTTCATCTCCTCCTTCTTCTTCCTTTGTTTGTCCTATCCCTCTTTTTGTCCTTCTTCTGCTTCCACTTACATTTCTACCTCTTGTTCTCCTTCTTCCACTTCTTCTCCATCATCCCCACTCCTTCAACTACTTCTTCTTATTCCTCTTATTCACCTTCTTCCACTTCTACTACATCCACTTGTTCTTCTTCTTCCCTTTCTTCTCCTTTTTGCCCTTCTTCTGCGTACACTACTTCTTCTTCCTCCCCTTCTTCTTCTCCTCCTTGTTCCACTTCTTCTTCATCCCCTTTCCTTCCATTGCTTCTTCTTCCTCCTCTTTTTATCATTCTTCCACTTCTTCTTCTTCTTCCTATTGTTCTTTTTCTTCCACTTGCACTTCTTCCTTTTCCTCTCATTCTTCCACTTCTTCTTCTTCCTCTTCTTCTCCTTCTGCCACCTCTTCTCCCTCCTCCCGTTCTCCTTCTTCCACTTCTTCTTCTTCATCTCCTTTCATTCCACTACTTCCTCCTATTCCTCTTGTTCTCCCCTTCTACGACTTCTTCTACTTCTACTTGTGGTTCTTCTTCATTTTCGTCTTCGTCTTCCGCTTCTTCTGCTTACACTTCTTCTTCTTCCTCTGCTTCCATTTCTTCTCCTTCCACAACTTCTTCTTCTTTCCTTTCCATCTTCTCCTTCCTCTTTTTCTCCATCCCCCACTTCTGTTGCTTCCCATTGTTGCTCTTCCTCTCCTTCTCCTTCCCCAAAGTCTTATGCTTACACTTCTTCTTCTTCTTCCTCTTCTCCTCCAGCTTCCACTTCTTCGGCTTCTTCTTCCCTTCCCTTCGTCCTTTTCCTCCTTTTCTCCTTGTTCCAATTCTTCTTCTTCATCTCACGTCCTTCCACTACTTCATCTTCCTCCTCTTGTTCACCTTCTTCAACTTCTTCACTTTCCACATCTTCTTCTTCTTCCTTTTCTTCTCCTTCTTCTAGTTACTCTCCTTCTTCCTCTTCTTATCTTTCTTCCACTTCTCCTGCCTCCTCTTGTGCTATTTCTTCCACTTCTTCTTCATCCTCTCCTTTCCTTTCTTTTCTTCCTCTTCATCTACTTCTTCTTCTTCCTTTCCTTCGTCATATCCCTCTTTTTCTCCTTCTTCTACTTCCACTTGCATTTCTACCTCTTGTTCTCTTTCTTCCACTTCTTCTCCATCATCCCCACTCCTTCAACTACTTCTTCTTCTTCCTCTTATTCACTTTCTTCCACTTCTACTACATCCACTTGTTCTTCTTCTTTCCTCTCTTCTCCTTCTTGCCCTTCTTCTGCCTACACTACTTCTTGTTCCTCCCTTCTTCTTCTCCTCCTTGTTCCACTTCTTCTTCATCCCCTTTCCTTCCATTGTGATGTGAATTCCCCTTGCCACGAATTCAGAACGGACCGATTAGGACTATGTGTTAGATCGGAAAAACAAAAAAGGTAAGAATTGGGGATGATGGTGGTTTTGGGGGAGACGCCACTTCCGGGAAGGAAGATAAGTCTCAAAGACGCCACAAGGGGTGGAAGGCCCTTGATAACTCTCAAGATTGGTTCAGCCAAGAACCTAGGAGATACACTCTCTCAAGAAAAGTTTTATCCAAACCAAAGTCTGTCTATTTCCATTGAAATGCAATACATATAGGAATTCCATAAAGCCAAGAATTAAATGCACCATTTACTAACATTGATTGAGGTTTATTTATTAAATAACCTCCCTACTAGTGCATATGAAAAGGCAACAGCCACACTAAAGGAAAACTAGACAACCACTAAAATTCAACACTCGAAAATAAAAGAAAAATTAAAATAAACTGTTTTTAAAGCATGGCAAATAACACAACTGTACCAACACTTTTTACAACTTTATTTAATTAAACGCAGTTTGATTAAAATAACTTTGCAGCAACATCCTCTATTTCATGAATCTTCAATGATGAACATGCATTGAATTAATTTTGCCTCTATGTCCTTTTCATTAGGTGCAGCTTACAAAATTGTTGCTACCACTTGCTGTAAAGATTTTCTTGCTTTCCTAGCTCTTGCCCTTGTCATAGGTGTCCCAAGTCCTTCAAGCACCTTACTGTCTTTGTTTGTAGCTGTGTCCTCATCATTCCCTCCCTCTTGAAGAGGATTTGTCCTCAAATCTAAGGCTTCTTCTTCTGCATTAAAAGGAGACAAATCAGATACATTAAAAGTTGCACTTGTATTATACTCACTTGGCAAATCAATTTTGTAGGCATTGTCATGGATCCTCTCTAACACTTGGAAAGGACTGTCCGCCCTTGGTTGTAGTTTGGACTTCCTTTGTTTAGGGAATCTCTCTTTTCTCATGTGTACCCAAGCCCAATCACCAGGTTCGAATACAATTCTCCTTCTTCCCTTATTAGCTTGCTTGGCATAGCTCTCTTGCACCCACTTTTTGCTTATTAATTCATCAACTTGCCTTTGTATTTCTTGGGTCTCTTGGGGGTTGCTTCTATATGCTAGTCGATTAGGTAATGAAGCTCCAGGAATGAGATCAATGTGATGCTCAATTCCCCTTAAAGGTGGTAATCTGTTAGGAACCTCCTTTGGAAACACATCCTTATATTCCTGCAAAAGAAATTCAACACCAACAAGGCCAAGTTTTTTAGAGTTAGCATAAACATTATTTTTGCAATACAACACGTAAAGTGGTTTTTTTGCAAGCATCACCCTCTTCACCTCACTCTTTTTTGCTAAACAACTTTTTTTTCTTTCAAGTGTTTCACTTTTGTTCCCCTTATGTGTTTCACTCTTTTTATGTGTTTCACTCATCTCTCCTTTTTCTTGCAACTCTTTCTCTTTTATTTCTTTTTCTTTTTCCTCTTTTCTCTCTTATCCTATTTTTGTTTTCAACCTGATTAAATCCTCAATTACTTCTTTAGGTGAAAGTAATGCAATTCTCAATTTGCATCCTTGGTGCATAAAAGAAATTTTATTTGTTTTCTCATTGTAATTCACATTTCTTTCAACTTGCCATGATTTACCGAGCAGTAAGTGGCAAGCATCCATGGGCACCACATCACACAACACAACATCTTCATATTTTCCAATGGAAAACTTCACTTCAACTTGCTTATTCACAGATATGCCACCATTTTCACCAAGACTTTGAAGTTTGTAAGGTTGTGGGTGTGGTCTAGTCTCTAAATTCAATTTGGTTACTAATCTTGAACTAGCCAGATTGGTACAATTTCCTCCATAAATAATGATTGAGCAAATCTTTCCTTCAATTGAACATCTAGTTTGAAATAAGCTTCCTTTTTGAATCTCAACCCTACCCTTAACCTCAGTAGTTGCAATCTCATTGTCCCCAAAAAATTTTCTTTTCTTGTTTGGACAATTTAAAGCAATATGACCTTTACCCAAACATTTAAAACATTTAATTGTATTAATCTTGGAAGTAGAAGAAATGCAAGGGTTAGGAACGTGTTTACCACTTGAAGACTTTGAACCTTGTTCCCTAGGTAAGGAAGATCCCTCCTTCTTGGACTTGTCCCTCCAATTTGTGTTGTTAAAATTGGAAGAACCCCTTCTCATAGTTCCCTTCCTTTTGAGTTGTTGTTCTACCTGTACAGCTTTGTGCAACAAATCTTCTAACTCAATATATTCCTGCAATTCAACAACATCTCTAATTTCATTATTTAATCCACTCAAAAATTGAGCCATAGTGTCCTCACTATCTTTATTAACTTTAGCCCGCATCATAGTCATTTCCAAGTCTTTAAAATACTCTTCAACACTCCTATTGCCTTGAGATAATTTCTGAAGTTTAAGCTTCAAATCTCTATTGTATCTAGTTGGCACATATCTCTTCCTCATGATGGTCCTCATTTCAGCCCATGTATCTACTATTGGTTCTTCATTTCTCACCCTCTCCCTTTGATACTTGTTCCACCAAATAAGCGCATAATCAGAAAATTCAGCAGCTGCCATTTTAACTTTTTGCTCCTCTGTATAGTTGTTACAAGAGAATACATGTTCAATTTTCAGTTCCCACTCCAAATAGGCTTCTGGATCACTCCTTCCTTTGAATGGGTGAATATTCAGCTTCACTCCTTTAATCTGATTTCGCCTAGGTTCACCATCATTATCTCTTCTTCTCCTATTCTCCTCATTATTTCCACGATTCTCAAGTACCTCAATCCTCCCATATAACTCCTCTGTATGTTCTCTCAACATTCTTTGTACTTGGTTTGTAATTGCTTCAATCATGAGTCTATTACCTCCTCCATTAGGAGGGGTTTCTTCACCTCCTGTACCTGCCATTTAATCAGAGAAAATAAAATTGAAGTAATAGGCCCTCACCACTCTTCTCACGTGTTTACACTCAAGAATGTACACTTGTGTTGAGTGCTCTCTTTTCTGGCTTTTTCTCTAATGTGCACACAGCCTTTTACCTCCCTTGTACTCTCCTTGGGTTCTTAACAAAATCAAATAAGACTCTTTTTCTTCTTTTTTTTTTTTTTTCAAGAACAGTCCACACAATGTAGCAAAAATTTGGTACGTATCAGGTGCAGTTTGGAAAACAGTTGAACAACAAAATTTACCAACAAAAGGCTCCAATTTACCCTAATGTATTAGACTTCAAACACCACTACCTCACAAAATAGCGAACGCAAAAGGCCAAACAAAAACAAAACTCAAATGCAATTTAAACAGTTGCAGAAACAATCCTTCACAAAAACAGCCAATATATCACCTTACAATTGGTTAAGTTTTTGTCCTAAATAGATGAATCATTCAGCCACAACCCTTTCTTTTGTTTTTTTTTCTTCTCTTTTTCTTTTCTTTTCTTTCTTTTGTGTTTTTTTATAGGCTTAACTTTTGCAATGACTTAGGCAGGGTGATTATCAATATCAGATGATGTTATTGGCACTAAGAACAAAAGGAAGGATGTTACCAATTTCTCCAAGCCAACCAATGTCACACTACTGTATCTCACGCTGCATAACTCCGAAGTGAACGATTCGACATCCAAGTGAAAGTTCACGTTCTGAGGAGCAATTTCCCCCTCACAAATCACCGAAATTGACTCTGTAAAACGTGAGTTATGAGTGAAAGGAAATTGCGTCTCAGACAGCCAAGTACTGCGCCCTAGAACCTTGAAGCAGTGTCCAAAACCTAGTCCTAATAACGAGCTCTGATACCAAATGATGTGAATTACCCTTGCCACGAATTCAGAACGGACTGATTAGGACTATTTGTTAGAATGGAAAAACAAAAAAGGTAAGAATTAGGGATGATGGTGGTTTTGGGAGAGACGCCACTTTCGGGAAGGAAGATAAGTCTCAAAGACGCCACAAGGGGTGGAAGGCCCTTTGATAACTCTCAAGCCTGGTTCAGCCAAGAACCTAGGAGATACACTCTCTCAAGAAAAGTTTTATCCAAAGCAAAGTCTGTCTATTTCCATTGAAATGCAATACATATAGGAATTCCATAAAGCCAAGAAATAAATGCACCATTTACTAACATTGATTGAGGTTCATTTATTAAATAACCTCCCTACTAGTGCATATGAAAAGGCAACAGCCACACTGAAGGAAAACTAGACAACCACTAAAATTCAACACTCTAAAATAAAAGAAAAATTAAAATAAACTGTTTTTAAAGTATGGCAAATAACACAACAGTCCCAACACTTTTTACAACTTAATTTAATTAAACGCACTTTGATTAAAATAACTTTGCAGCAACATCCTCTATTTCATGAATCTTCAATGATGACCATGCATTTAATTAATTTTGCCTCTATGTCCTTTTCATTAGGTGCAGCTTCCAGAATTGTTGCTACCACTTGTTGTAAAGCTTCTCTTGCTTTCCTCGCTCTTGCCCTTGTCATAGGTGTCCCAAGTCCTTCAAGCACCTTACTGTCTTTGTTTGTAGCTGTGTCCTCATCACATTGCTTCTTCTTCCTCCTCTTTTTCTCCTTCTTCCACTTCTTCTTCTTCATCTCCTTTCATTCCACTACTTCCTCCTATTCCTCTTATTCTCTCCTTCTACCACTTCTTCTACTTCTACATGTTGTTCTTCTCCATTTTCGTCTCCTTCTTCTGCTTCTTCTGCTTACACTTCTTCTTCTTCCTCTTCTTCCATTTCTTCTCCTTCCACAACTTCTTCTTCTTTCCTTTCCGTCTTCTCCTTCCTCTTTTTCTCCATCCCCCACTTCTGTTGCTTCCCATTGTGGCTCTTCCTCTTCTTCTGCTTCCCCCAAATCTTATGCTTACACTTCTTCTTCTTCTTCTTCTTCCTCTTCTCCTCCAGCTTCCACTTCTTCGCCTTCTTCTTCCCTTCCCTTCCCCTCCTTCTTCCTTTTCCTCCTTTTCTCCCTGTTTCAATTCTTAGTCTTCATCTCACCTCCTTCCACTACTTCTTCCTCCTCCTCTTGTTCACCTTCTTCACTTTCCACATCTTCTTCTTCTTCCTTTTCTTCTCCTTCTTCTACTTCTTCTAGTTACTCTCCTTCTTCTTCCTCTTCTTATCTTTCTTCCACTTCTCCTGCCTCCTCTTGTTCTCTTTCTTCCACTTCTTCTTCATCCTCTCCTTTCCTTTCTTTTCTTCCTCTTCATCTCCTTCTTCTTCTTCCTTTCCTTCGTCATATCCCTCTTTTTCTCCTTCTTCTGCTTCCACTTGCATTTCTACCTCTTGTTCTCCTTCTTCCTCTTGTTCTCCTTCTTCCACTTCTTCTCCATCATCCCCACTCCTTCAACTACTTCTTCTTCTTCCTCTTATTCACCATCTTCCACTTCTGCTACATCCACTTACTCTTCTTCTTCCCTCTCTTCTCCTTCTTGCCCTTTTTCTGCCTACACTATTTCTTCTGATATAAATCCAGAGGGGTTGGATCCGTTTTGTGGATCTATCTAGGTTGGAAGGTAATAAGTTAACAAAACAATGAGAATTGGGTAAACAAGAAAATGGAAAGGATGAAAATGGTTTAACGAAAAGATAGATGACGCCACTTCCAAGGATGGAAGATAAGTCATATGACGCCACAAGGGTGGTGATTTACCCTTGATAAGTCTGGGAGAACGCCACAAGGAAAAATTCCTTGATAAGTTCTAAAGAGAAATTCATCTCTCAGTAAAGGGTAAAACCCAAATATAATTTCACTAATTCAATGGTTGTCCTTTGAGTACAATTCAACCCCTATTTATAGAACTAGGTGGCTGTTCAAAATCATAACTCCCAAAAGAAAAATTAAATACTCCATTATCACGCAATTATCACATGATTAATTCCTAAATTAATGAAACGTTACAAAAAATGAAAAGTCATTGTCTTCGGCATTCACATCATTTCCTCCTTCTTCGAAAAGATTCGTCCTCGAATCTATGACTTTATTTTCCTATCAATTTTATTCACTTATAATTTAAAATAAACAAAATCAACCTCCAGGATCAAATGTAACTTGTAAAAATTCATGCATCAAAGAAGTTTTCCTTTTTGGTTTCCAAACACAAACATTGGAATCAAGAGGAATTCTTCTTTTAAAATAGACTTGTACATTTTCTTCAGGAGTTTTAACCTCAACAATGTACTGAATGTACAATGACTTTGGAAAAGGGATATCCACATTTTTCTTCCTCAAATATGGCAATTTGTGGGTTGTATTGTCATCGTCCTGTGCATTCAAGATACCAATAAAAGAAGAAAAATCATTAGCAGTTTTTATTTTAACGTTCTTTTTCTCTTTCTCTTTCCTTTTCTCTCTCTTCCTCTTCACTCTTTTCTTTTTCTATTTTTCTCTTTTCTTCTCTTTCTTTTTCTATTTTCTCCTTCAACTTATGTTGATTATCACAAACTTCACTTGGTGTCAGAAATTTCAAATTAAGTTTGCGTCCTTCATGCACTAAAGAAACTGAAAGTCTTTCAGAATTTATCCTTTTACCCTGCAACCAAGGTTTCCCTAAAGAAAATGACATGAGTCCATGGGAGCAATATCGCATGTCACTTCCTCCACATATTTTCCAATAGTGAATCTAAACTTAGTTTGCCTAGGATGAAGACTCGTTGGTAAGTTAAGTTTATTCACCAATCTTTCGCTCACCATGTTGCTATAACTTTCTTCATCAGCTGCAAATAAACACAAATGACCTTCGATTAAACACCTTGTATAAAAAATATCCACCATAGTTCCAAACCTAGAGCCGAAGCTCTAATACCAACTGATATAAATCCAGAGGGGTTGGATTCGTTTTGCGGATCTATATAGGTTGGAAGGTAATAAGTTAACAAAACAATGAGAATTGGGTAAACAAGAAAATGGAAAGGATGAAAATGGTTTAACGAAAAGATAGATGACGCCACTTCCAAGGATGGAAGATAAGTCATATGACGCCACAAGGGTGGTGATTTACCCTTGATAAGTCTAGGAGAATGCCACAAGGAAAAATTCCTTGATAAGTTCTAAAGAGAAATTCATCTCTCACAAAAGGGTAAAACCCAAATATAATTTCACTAATTCAATGGTTGTCCTTTGAGTACAATTCAACCCCTATTTATAGAACTAGGTGGCTGTTCAAAATCATAACTCCCAAAAGAAAAATTAAATACTCCATTATCACGCAATTATCACATATGATTAATTGCATGTTACATTAATTCCTAAATTAATGAAACGTTACAAAAAATGAAAAGTCATTGTCTTCGGCATTCACATCATCTTCTTCCTCCCCTTCTTCTTCTCCTCCTTGTTCCACTTCTTCTTCATCCCCTTTCCTTCCATTGCTTCTTCTTCCTCCTCTTTTTCTCATTCTTCCACTTCTTCTTCTTCTTCCTATTGTTCTCCTTCTTCCACTTGCACTTCTTCCTTTTCTTTTCGTTCTTCCACTTCTTCTTCTTCATCTTCTTCTCCTTCTGCCACCTCTTCTCCCTCCTCTCGCTGTCCTTCTTCCACTTCTTTTTCTTCATCTCCTTTCATTGCACTACTTCCTCCTATTCCTCTTATTCTCTCCTTCTACCACTTATTCTACTTCCACTTGTTGTTCTTCTTCATTTTCGTCTCCTTCTTCCGCTTCTTCTGCTAACACTTCTTCTTCTCCCTCTTCTTCCATTTCTTCTCCTTCCACAACTTCTTCTTCTTTCCTTTCCGTATTCTCCTTCCTCTTTTTCTCAATTCCCCACTTCTGTTGCTTCCCATTGTTGCTCTTCCTCTTCTTCTCCTTCCCCCAAATCTTATGCTTACACTTCTTCTTCTTCTTCCTCTTCTCCTCCAGATTCCACTTCTTCTGCTTCTTCTTCCCTTCCCTTCCCCTACTTCTTCCTTTTCCTCCTTGATATGAACCCGCTGTTAGTTTAGGATTCTGAAAGGACCCTAGGAATTTAGCTTGCCGCGTTAACAAAATTAATCAACATGGAATGCAAACAATTGCAAAAAAATAAATTGAATAGAATTACTATCAAACTTTTAGACACATAATGGAAATTAAAAGTTATTGAAATTCAACAATTAAACGAGTTTTCGAATAGTGTAGGACTTTCCTGTCATAGAGTTTGCTGGGTAGAATTGAGTATGAATGGAAAAGACAGAAATTGGAATTGGAATTGATAGACTCCACACTTCCAAGGATGGAAGATATGTCTACGAGATTACACACACAAAGGGGTGAATTACCTTCGATAAATCTCAAAAGATTTTGGATTGTCAAGAACCCAAAGGAGAGAAAACTCAACTAGTTTTTTTATTTCCAAAATATTTTGCCTTACATCTCAGTCTTGCCCAATTTATATGCCTAATAAACTCAGCTTGTGTAGGTTTAGTGGCTTTCTAAATTCAGCTGAAGTTACAAAATAATAAAAACTAATAATGGGCAGCTTAATAACAAAGTGTAACTGCCAAAGTAAATTAAACACGTATACTAATTAGAATTGATAACATAGGTGGCTGCAACTTTAATTAGACAATTCTGGTTGCCCACCATTAACTAAGTAAACTCCAAGAAAATGAGTTTAATGTATTCCAAACTTCTCTTCCATTAAGGTCAAGTATTGCTCTCTTCAGTCCTGAGACAATTAACAATTTTAAACTTTATTTCTTCAATGTTTGGCTCTTTTTGCAAAAGGGTTGCCAATACTTGTTGAATAGCTTCCTTAGCTCTTCTTGTCCTTGCGCTTGTCATAGGTCCTCCAAGTCCTTCAAGCTTCATGCCCTCATCACTCCTTTTCTCCTTGTTCCAATTCTTCTTCTTCATCTCACCTCCTTCCACTATTTCTTCTTCGTCCTCTTGTTCACCTTCTTCACTTTCCACATCTTCTTCTTCTTCCTTTTCTTCTCCTTCTTCCACTTCTTCTAGTTACTATCCTTCTTCTTCCTCTTCTTATCTTTCTTCCACTTCTCGTGCCTCCTTTTGTTCTCGTTCTTCCACTTCTTCTTCATCCTCTCATTTCCTTTCTTTTCTTCCTCTTCATCCCCTTTCTTCTTCTTCCTTTCCTTCATCATATCCCTCTTTTTCTCCTTCTTCTGCTTCCACTTGCATTTCTACCCCTTGTTCTCCTTCTTCAACTTCTTCTCCATCATCCCCACTCCTTAAACTACTTCTTCTTCTTCCTCTTATTCACCTTCTTCCACTTCTACTACATCCACTTGTTCCTCTTCTTCCCTCTCTTATCCTTCTTGCCCTTCTTCTGCCTACACTACTTCTTCTTCCCCCCCTTCTTTTTCTCCTCCTTGTTCCACTTCTTGTTCATCCCCTTTCCTTCCATTCCTTCTTCTTCCTCCTCTTTTTCTCATTCTTCCACTTCTTCTTCTTCCGATTGTTCTCCTTCTTCCACTTGCACTTCTTCATTTTCTTCTCGTTCTTCCAGTTATTCTTCTTCCTCTTCTTCTCCTTCTGCCACCTCTTCTCCATCCTCCTGTTCTCCTTCTTCCACTTCTTATTCTTCATCTCCTTTCATTCCACTACTTCCTCTTATTCCTCTTATTCTCTCCTTCTACCACTTCTTCTACTTCTACTTGTTGTTCTTCTTCATTTTCGTCTCCTTCTTCCGCTTCTTCTGCTTGCACTTCTTCCGTTTCTTGTCCTTCCACAACTTCTTCTTCTTTCCTTTCCGTCTTCTCCTTCCTCTTTTTCTCCATCCCCCACTTCTGTTGCTTCTCATTTTTGTTCTTCCTCTTCTTCTCCTTCCCCCAAATCTTATGCTTACACTTCTTCTTCTTTTTCCTCTTCTCCTCCAGATTCCACTTCTTCTGCTTTTTCTTCCCTTCCCTTCCCCTCCTTCTTCCTTTTCCTCCTTTTCTCTTTGTTCCAATTCTTCTTCTTCATCTCACCTCCTTCCACTACTTCTTCTTCCTACTCTTCTTCACCTTCTTCACTTTCCACATCTTCTTCTTCTTCCTTTTCTTCTCCTTCTTCCACTTCTTCTAGTTACTCTCCTTCTACTTCCTCTTCTTATCTTTCTTCCACTTCTCCTGCCTCCTTTTGTTGTCTTTCTTCCACTTCTTCTTCATCCTCTCCTTTCCTTTCTTTTCTTCCTGTTCCTCTCCTTCTTCTTCTTCCTTTCCTTCGACATATCCCTCTTTTTCTCCTTCTTCTGCTTCCACTTGCATTTCTACCTCTTGTTCTCCTTCTTCCACTTCTTCTCCATCATCCCTACTCCTTAAACTACTTGTTCTTCTTCCTCTTGTTCACATTATTCCACTTCTACTACATCCACTTGTTCTTCTTCTTCCCTCTCTTCTCCTTCTTGCATTTCTTCTGCCTACACTACTTTTTCTTCCTCCCCTTCTTCTTCTCCTCCTTGTTCCACTTCTTGTACATCCCCTTTCCTTCCTTTGCTTCTTCTTCCTCCTCTTTTCTCATTCTTCCACTTCTTCTTCTTCTTCCTATTGTTCTCCTTCTTCCACTTGCACTTCTTCCATTTCTTCTCGTTCTTCCACTTCTTCTTCTTCCTCTTCTTCTACTACTGCCACCTCTTCTCCCTCCTCCCGTTCTCCTTCTTCCACTTCTTCTTCTTTATCTCCTTTCATTTCACTGCTTCCATCTATTCCTCTTATTCTTTCCTTCTACCACTTCTTCTACTTCTACTTGTTGTTCTTCTTCATTTTCGTCTCCTTCTTCCGCTTCTTCTGCTTGCACTTCTTCTTCTTCATCTTCTTCTGTTTCTTGTCCTTCCACAACTTCTTCTTCTTTCCTTTCCGTCTTCTCCTTCCTCTTTTTCTCCATCCCCCACTTCTGTTGCTTCTCATTGTTGTTCTTCCTCTTCTTCTCCTTCCCCCAAATCTTATGCTTACACTTCTTCTTCTTTTTCCTCTTCTGCTCCAGATTCCACTTCTTCTGCTTCTTCTTGCCTTCCCTTCCCCTCCTTCTTCCTTTTCCTCCTTTGCTCCTTGTTCCAATTCTTCTTCTTCATCTCACCTCCTTCCACTACTTCTTCTTCCTCGTCTTGTTCAGCTTCTTCACTTTCCACATCTTCTTCTTCTTCCTTTTCTTCTCCTTCTTCTACTTCTTCTTCCTCTTGTTATCTTTCTTCCACTTCTCCTGCCTCCTCTTGTACTCCTTCTTCCACTTCTTCTTCATCCTATCCTCTTCTTTCTTTTCTTCCTCTTCATCTCCTTCATCTTCTTCCATTCCTTCGTCATATCCCTCTTGTTTCTCCTTCTTCTGCTTCCACTTGCATTTCTACCTCTTGTTCTCCTTCTTTCACTTCTTCTCCATCATCCCCACTCCTTCAACTACTTCTTCTTCTTCCTCTTGTTGACCTTCTTCCACTTCTACTAGAGCCACTTGTTCTTCTTCTTCCCTCTTTTCTCCTTCTTGCCCTTCTTCTGCCTACACTACTTCTTCTTCCTCCCCTTCTTCTTCTCCTCCTTGTTCCACTTTTTCTTCATCCCCTTTCCTTCCATTGCTTCTTCTTCCTCCTCTTTTTCTCATTCTTCCACTTCTTCTTATTCTTCCTATTGTTCTACTTCTTCCACTTGCACTTCTTCCTTTTCTTCCCGTTCTTCCACTTCTTCTTCTCCTACTACCACCTCTTCTCCCTCCCCCGTTCTCCTTCTTTCACTTCTTCTTCTTCATCTCCTTTCATTTCACTACTTCCATCTATTCCTCTTATTCTCTCCTTCTACCACTTCTTCTACTTCTACTTGTTGTTCTTCTTCATTTTTGTCTCCTTCTTCCGCTTCTTCTGCTTGTACTTCTTCTTCTTCCTCTTCTTCCATTTCTTCTCCTTCAACAACTTCTTCTTCTTTCCTTTCCGTCTTCTCCCTCCTCTTTTTCTCCACCCACCACTTCTGTTGCTTCCCATTGTTGCTCTTCCTCTTCTTCTCCTTCCCCCAAATCTTATGCTTACACTTCTTCTTCTTCTTCCTCTTCTCCTCCAGATTCCACTTCTTCTGCTTCTTCTTCCCTTCCCTTCCCCTCCTTCTTCCTTTTCCTCCTTTTCTCCTTGTTCCAATTCTTCTTCTTCGTCTCACCTCCTTCCACTACTTCTTCTTCCTCCTCTTGTTCACCTTCTTCAATTTCCACATCTTCTTCTTCTTCCTTTTCTTCTCCTTCTTCCACTTCTTCTAGTTTCTCTCCTTCTACTTCCTCTTCTTATCTTTCTTCCAGTTCTCCTGCCTCCTCTTGTTCTCCTCCTTCCACTTCTTCTTCATCCTCTCCTCTCCTTTCTATTCTTGCTCTTCATCTCCTTCTTCTTCTTCCTTTCCTTCGTCATATCCCTCTTTTTTCTCCTTCTTCTGCTTCCACTTGCATTTCTACCTCTTGTTCTCCTTCTTCCACTTCTTCTCCATCATCCCCACTCCTTCAATTACTTCTTCTTCTTCCTCTTGTTCACCTTTTTCCACTTCTACTACATCCACTTGTTCTTCTTCTTCCGTCTCTTCTCCTTCTTGCCCTTCTTCTGCCTACACTACTTCTTCTTCCTCCCCTTCTTCTTCTTCTTCCTATTGTTCTCCTTCTTCCACTTGCACTTCTTCCTTTTCTTCTCATTCTTCCACTTCTTCTTCTTCCTCTTCTTCTCCTACTGCCACCTCTTCTCCCTCCTCCCGTTCTCCTTCTTCCACTTCTTCTTCTTCATCTCCTTTCATTCCACTACTTCCATCTTGATATGAATCCACTGTCAGTTTAGGATTCTGAAAGGACCCTAGGAATTTAACTTGCCGTGTTAACAAAATTAATCAATGTGGAATGCAAACAATTGCAAAAAAATAAACTGAATAGAATTACTATCAAACTTTTAGACACAGAATGGAAATTAAAATTTATTAAAATTCAACAATTAAACGAGTTTTCAAATAGTGTAGGACTTTCCTGTCATAGAGTTTGCTGGGCAGAATTGATTATGAATGGAAAAGACAGAAAATGGAATTGGAATTGATAGACTCCACAATTCCAAGGATGGAAGATATGTCTACGAGATTACACACACAAAGGGGTGAATTACCTGATGTGACCATGCCTAGAAAAGGACCTATCATGATGCATTCTCCCCCAGCAAGGGCCCTATCACTAGGGCCATGGCTAGGAGAATAGAATAAGACATGGCTAGAGTAGAGGGAGGAAGATCTCACCTCCATATGACCATCAAGTTATGCAAGCCATGACTTATTTACTTGTAATTTTTTTTTTAGGAACCTAGGATTTTATTTTGGACATGTATTAGTCCATTTAATTTTCTAGGAGGTGTCTTAGTAATAAGAAGGGGTAAGATTAGCTTTTGGGCCTTTATTTAGGAAATAAGGGGGTAGTTTGATAAATACACCCTCTTTTGCTAAATAAAACCCAAAACTAATAAAGGAGTAATCTTGGCCCTTGGATGAGGTAGCTTGGGCACCAATTCTCATCTAAAGGAGGGTATTGATTGGACTTTGGCTTCAATCCTCCTCCCTTGGATGACTCCTTTTAATCCTAGCCCTTCATTTCCTTCATGACTTGTCCAAGAGGTTAGCTCCCTCTATAAAAAGGTGCTCCTTCACACTCTTGTATTTTTTACACTTGATTGAATAGAAAAACCTTGAGTTGGCCAAAATTCTCTTAGTGTCCACCCTTCTCTCTTTGAGAATTCCTTAGGTTTTTATCAAGGGTTCCATCCCTTGTGGCAAACTTTCCCTCTTAGGCTTATCTTACCTTAAGTGGCGCCTAAAACCACCTCACTTCTTACCTCTCCACAAACCATTTCACCAAAGAAGAAAACCTCTAGAAAAAGATCAAGGGAGGCATGCATCATTTGGTATCTAGAGCATTGGTTCTAGCGGTCTAAACTCTCTTCCTATCTCATTTATTTTTTCTTTCCGTTTTCCTATTTTATTTTATCTTTAATTTCTGCAATTTTTTCTAGCTTTCCATTGTTGTTTATCATTTCCATTTATGTCTTGAGTTTATTGTTTTGAGTTATAGTTTATTTGCACCATTTATTTTTTGCTTGATGCAATTTATATTGTTCTTTTCTTTGCATCTACGTCTCTCCCATATTCATTAATTTCCGCTTAAGCTTTGAGTTGGGTGCTTTCTTGCTTGAATTTTGGTTTTGATAATTTCTTGCTAAAAATCCATGTCGTTGTGGTGAATTCCACAACCTTGTGGTCAAGAAATTTAGACCAAATTCTTGTGTTTCCTTGCACCTAGTTGCCTTGTTTTTGCTTTATTTTTAGCTTTTATTTTTCACTTTTATACTCTTGTGTACTTGTCTATAAGTCATGTTTATAGTTTCCCATTTTGTCTATTAATTCCTTTTAAGTTTACCCTCTTTTGTTTTTACAAAAAAAAAATTGAAACTTCTTAAATTGAGCAACATAGAGGGTCATACCTCATGTCTAAGTCTCTTTAGAAGTTCATGTGCTTTTAGTTTCAAGCATATTCTTAAAAAAAAATTCAAAAATAGTTGCTCAATTTCCTTTGTCTTTATTTTCCTTATACGTATAATTTGTAGCTCATTTGTGTGGTAAAGGTAGTTCTTGTTTGTGGTTGCTTTCACTTAAGCTATAAGTTTGGTATTTGTGTTCAACAAATTACTAAAAACTTAACAAAGCTTGAGTCCAGTGGCACACCAAACTACTAAACCATTAACACATCTATAGCTACTTTGCATTTTGAAGTCATTTCTAGTAGTACCTAAATTGTTGCTTTTAATTTTCTTTATTGTTCCAAGCGCATAACTCTTTTTTATCAAGCACTAAATTCACAATCAATTTAGGTGCATCTAGTAAATATTAAAAAAAAAACAAGAAAACAAAGTCGAAAATAAAATACAAAAAAAACAACGAAGGATTCAAAAAAAAAAAAAAGAGAACAAACAAAAGAAAAGAAAGTTTGAAAAAAATTCATTTGATGTACCTAACCTAAAATTAGCAAGTGCTTCAACTTTGAACTTGGAACCTTAAAAGAAATTTTATTACTTTTGGTACACTAGAACTTGATATTTGTGCTCTTCTACTCTTTAATCTAGTGCCATTCTTAGGTATTCCATTGTGTGCTCTCTTTCTTTTGTTTACCTTTTAGTTGTTGCTTGTCTTTTAAATCATCTTTCTAGTTTGTCTTATATACTCTTACCATTTGGTTAAGTGTCCTTTTGATTGTGTTATCTTTTATTGCTTTTTGAGTTTCTATTCGCACCTCCCCTTGCTACTTTTGGTTTCTTTGGTTTGTGTGTTAGTGTCACTTTTGGGAGAAAGCTTGAAAAAGGAGCTTACCACAAGGGTAGCATATTTTGGAAGGTTGGACTAAGAGCCTAAGGGATCACCTCAAAAGGAAATACACCTAGCCATGAGGACTTTGATTTGAGGGAGCATTTGGAGAATCATTTTTTGAAGACTTTACTTTTTCTTTAATTTGGGTGTATTAATTTTGTAGTTGGGAGTTTGAGTGCCCTTAAGGCCCTCCCTTTGGTTGTAATAAAATTTAATCAATTTTTTAGTTTCTCCAAAATTAGGTGAAGAAGGAAGAAGTGGTACACTTCCTTCAACACCTTAGGAGCTCGCTTTAGATCCCTTCTCTTTTGAATTTTTGCTTTAAAATTCTTGCTTTATTTTTCTTATTCAAAGCGCTTAGAAGGCTAAAGAGTTCCAAAGACTCATCAAGCCATTTTAGGCAAGAAAACACAAAAAGAGAGGAGTGTTTGTTTGTGAAAATTTTTTAGCCACCTTTTTCCTCTTAGAAATTCAAGCACAATGACATCACACACCCACTCTAGAAAACTTAAACATGGACTTTAGGGAGTGGATGGCAAAGAAAAAAGGAGAGAAAAAGAGTCCAAGGAGAAAATAAAAATAAAAGAAAGAGAGGAAGAAAAGAGAGAAAAAAGAGAGAAAGAAGAGAGAAGAATAAGAGAAAGGAGAGAAGATGAAGAAAGGAGAGAAAGAAAAGAAAGAGAAAGAAGAAAAGAGAAAGAAGAAGAAAAAAGAAAGCATGGGAATGGTGAGAATTACAAAATGAAAGGGATAGTCTTAGGCTCCCCATCTAGACATACCCATAGGAGTGAAAGTGAGGAAGAATACTACAATCATCCTAGGAGAAACTCCCATTCATCCATGCATAATAATGGGGCCCCTCCAAGGGAGCCCAAAATTGATCTCCCCCCATTTCATGGGAGGGAAGGTGTGGAAGCCTACCTTGATTGGGAAATCAAGGTAGAACAACTCTTCACTTGCCATGAGGTAAGAGAAGAAAGAAAGGTTCCAATGGCAACCCTTAGCTTCCAAGGGCATGCCATGCATTGGTGGGTTGGGTTAACCAATGAGAGAATCCGCACCAATATGCCTTCCATAAGATATTGGAATGATCTTAGAAGTGCTATAAGAAGAAGGCATATTCCCTCTTGGTATGAAAGAGATCTTTTGGATAGACTCCAAAGGCTAAGGCAAACCAACCTTAGTATAGAAGAGTATAGACAAAAGATGGAACTTCTTATCTTGAGGGCGGGTATCATTGAGGAACCCAAGGCCACTATGGCAAGGTTTTTGTGTGGGTTGAGCCTTGAAATTCGTGATAAGGTGGAGCTCTTCTCATACAATTCCCTTGATGAGTTAGTTCAACTTTGCATCAAAGTGGAAAATCAACTTAGAAGGAAAACTTTTAAAAAGGATAACCCACCTTATGTAAAGAGGGACCAACCTACGGGGAACTCTTTCAAGAGTTACCCCAAAGAGGAACATCCCAAGCACTTCAAAGAGCATAAAACATCACATATAGAGAGAAAAACCCCTACTACTAACTCTCACGAGAAAGTTAGTAGTATCAAATGCTTTAAATGTCTTGGGAGAGGCCACATTGCATCTCAATGCCCTACTAAGAGAAACATCATCATGAGGGCCCAAGATGTTTATAGTAGTGAGTCTAGCTCACACTCCTCTAGTGAGAGCGAAGGAGAAGGGGTTCATGCATACCAATCTGATTGTGATGAAACCGCTTATGCATGTGAGGGAGACCTCTTAATGATAAGAATACTTCTTGGAAGCCAACCTTTGAAAGTGTCCTCATCTCAAAGGGAGAATATATTCCACACTCGCTGTAAGGTGAATGACAAAATATGTTCTCTCATTGTGGATAGTGGGTCATGCTGCAATTGTTGTAGCTCAAGGTTGGTGGAAAAGCTAGCCTTGACCCCACTTCCCCACCCTAAGCCTTACAAGCTTCAATGGCTCAATGAGCAAGGGGAAATGGAGGTCAATGAGCAAGTCAAGGTTCCAATTTCCATTGGGTCTTATAAAGATGAGATCCTGTGTAACATAGTCCCAATGGAAGCTGGCCATATCTTGCTAGGAAGACCATGGCAATTTGATAAGAAAGCCATACACCATGGTCATTCCAATAACATCATCCTCACTCATAAGGATAAGCGCATTAAGTTGTGTCCTCTAACACCTTCACAAGTGGCGGAGGACCAACTCATCATGAAACATAAGAGAGATGAGGAGAGAAAAAAAAGCAAAGCTTTACCCCTAAAGCTTGAAAGGGGTAAAGAGGTTGAGTTAGAAGTTGGTGCCCCTTCCAAGAAAGTCAGTAGTAAAGGGAGTTTATTTGCGACAAAATTGGATTTAAAGGAAGCCCCCTTAACTAACAGACCTTTCTATCTCCTCCTTTGCAAAGAGGCATCCCCCATTTCTTCCCCCTCCACTTTTTTCCCTTCTAGTTCTAGCACTGCCATAGAACTTGGACCTAAGAACCTACCTCAAGAGGTTCAAGAGCTTTTAAAGGAGTTTGGTGATATATTCCCTAATGAAGTTCCCAAAGGACTTCCTCCAATTAGGGGTATAGAACACCAAATAGAGTTGGTACCTGGGGCTAGCCTGCCTAATAGGCCTGCTTATAGGACTAATCCCATGGAGACCAAGGAGATTGAATCTCGAGTCCAAGAACTATTGGAGAAGGGTTGGGTTCAAGAGAGCCTAAGCCCTTGTGCTGTGCCAGTTTTGTTGGCGCCTAAGAAGAATGGCCAATGGAGGATGTGCATTGATTTTCGAGCAATCAATAACATCACCATCAAATATAGGCACCCTATCCCTAGGCTTGATGACATGCTTGATGAATTGCATGGGGCCCAATTATTTTCAAAAATTGATCTTAAGAGTGGTTATCACCAAATCCGCATCAAGGAAGGTGATGAGTGGAAAACGACTTTTAAGACCAAGTTTGGGCTGTATGAGTGGTTGGTAATGCCCTTTGGGCTTACCAATGCCCCAAGCACCTTCATGAGGCTTATGAATCATGTCCTTAGGGATTGCTTAGGAAAATTTTGTGTTGTTTATTTTGATGACATCTTAGTGTATAGCAAGAGCCTAGATGAACATGTAGGCCATCTTAGGCGCGTCTTTTGCATTCTTAGGTCACACCAACTCTATGGAAATCTTGAAAAATGTAATTTTTGTGTGGAGAGTGTGGTGTTCTTAGGTTTTATAGTTAATAAAAATGGGGTTCAAGTAGACCCCGACAAAATCAAAGCCATCCAAGAATGGCCCACCCCAAAAAGTGTGACTGAGATCAAGAGTTTTGATGGTCTCGCGAGCTTTTACAGGTGCTTTGTGCCTAACTTCTCCACACTTTTCTCACCAATCAATGATTTGGTGAAAAAGGATACTCCTTTCCTTTGGGGTGAAAAACAACAAAAAGCCTTTGAACTTATCAAAGAGAAACTGACCCATGCACCAGTTTTAGCTCTTCCTGACTTTTCTAAAACTTTTGAGCTAGAGTGTGATGCATCGGGAGTGGGTGTGGGAGCTGTGTTGTTACAAGGTGGTCATCATGTGGCTTATTTTAGTGAAAAACTAAATGGAGCCGCCTTAAACTACCCCACCTATGATAAAGAGTTTTACTCTTTGATAATGGCCCTTCAAACTTGGGAACATTATCTTGTACCCAGGGAGTTCATCATTCATAGTGACCATGAGTCACTTAAGTATTTGAAGGGTCAAGGCAAGCTTAATAAAAGGCATGCTAAATGGGTAGAATTTCTTGAGACTTTCCCTTATATCATCAAATACAAGAAAGGAAAACATAATGTGGTGGCTGATGCTTTGTCTCGTAGACATACCCGTTACACCACCTTAAGTGCAAAGATTCTTGGATTTGATAATATTATAGAAATGTATCTTTCTGATAAGGATTTTGGATCCATTTATGCCGCCTCTACATTTGCATGTAAAACCCAAAATGGGTTCTTTGTGAGTGAGGGGTACCTTTTCAAATGTAGCAGACTTTGTGTACCCCAAGGATCTATGAGAAACCTGTTGACAAAAGAGAGCCATGAGGGTGGGCTCATGGGGCATTTTGGAATTAACAAAACTCTTCTGCTTTTACAAGAAAAATTCTTTTGGCCCCATATGAAGAAAGACGTCTATAGACATTGTCGTAGATGCATTGCTTGCTTGCAAGCTAAGTCTAAGACAATGGCTCATGGATTGTACACACCCTTACCTGCTCCTTCTGTACCTTGGCTGGATATTAGTATGGATTTCATCCTTCGCCTGCCTCGAACCCAACGAGGTACTGATGAAGAAGATGAGGACCTATCAGATTTGAGGTCAAATCCTTCCCAAGGGGGAGGGGATGATGCATACTCCCCAAGCAAGGGCCCTATCACTAGGGCCATGGCTAAGAGAATAGAAGAAGACATGGCTAGAGTAGAGGGAGGAAGATCTCACCTCCATATGACCATCAAGTTATGCAAGCCATGACTTATTTACTTGTAATTTTTATTTTAGGAACCTAGGATTTTATTTTGGACATGTATTAGTCCATTTAATTTTCTAGGAGGTGTCTTAGTAATAAGAAGGGGTAAGATTAGCTTTTGGGCCTTTATTTAGGAAATAAGGGGGTAGTTTGATAAATACACCCTCTTTTGCTAAATAAAACCCAAAACTAATAAAGGAGTAATCTTGGCCCTTGGATGAGGTAGCTTGGGCACCAATTCTCATCTAAAGGAGGGTATTGATTGGACTTTGGGCTTCAATCCTCCTCCCTTGGATGACTCCTTTTAATCCTAGCCCTTCATTTCCTTCATGACTTGTCCAAGAGGTTAGCTCCCTCTATAAAAAGGTGCTCCTTCACACTCTTGTATTTTTTACACTTGATTGAATAGAAAAACCTTGAGTTGGCCAAAATTCTCTTAGTGTCCACCCTTCTCTCTTTGAGAATTCCTTAGGTTTTTATCAAGGGTTCCATCCCTTGTGGCAAACTTTCCCTCTTAGGCTTATCTTACCTTAAGTGGCGCCTAAAACCACCTCACTTCTTACCTCTCCACAAACCATTTCACCAAAGAAGAAAACCTCTAGAAAAAGATCAAGGGAGTTCAACAATTAAATGAGTTTTCGAATAATGTAGGACTTTCCTGTCATAGAGTTTGCTGGGCAGAATTGATTATGAATGGAAAAGACAGAAAATGGAATTGGAATTGATAGACTCCACACTTCCAAGGATGGAAGATATGTCTACGAGATTACACACACAAAGGGGTGAATTACCTGATGTGACCATGCCTAGCCAAGGACCTATCACTAGGGCCATGGCTAGAAGGATTGAAGAAGACCTAGCCCTTGCAGAGAAAGGAAGACTTCACCTCCTATGGAGAGTGAAAATATTAGGCTAGGGACTTTAGTTAATAAAATGTGATTTTCCTTTATTTTAATTTTGAGGAGCATTAAGAATTTAATTTGGGACATGTATTTAGTCCATTTTTTATTTTTAGGAGGTGTCTTAGGAATTTAGAGGGTGGATTTAGCTTTTTCGGTCTTTATGAAGGAAATAAGGGGTAGCCTTGATATCTACACCCTCTTTTCCTACATAAATCCCCTAAGCTAATAAGAAGGAATCTTGGCCCTTGGTTTGAGAAACTTGGGCACCAAGTTTGATGATCTAAGGAGGGAATTGTTTCTCAATCCTCCTCCCTTAGATCTCTCCTTTTAATCCTAGCCCTTCTTTTTTAGGTTATCTTGTTCAAGAGGTTAGCTACCTCTATAAATAGGAGCTCCTCCCTCACTTGTATTTTTTACACTTGAATTTAATCCTAGAGACCATATTGGTTGAGGTTCTTACCTTTGAGTGTCCCCCCTTTCTCCTTTGTGAGAGCTTCTAAGAGTTATCAAGGGACCCCTCCCTTGTGGCCTCTCCCCTTTGGCTTATCAAACCTAGTATTTGTGGCGCCTCACCCCATTCCTTTCCTCTCCATAAATCCATTTCCCTTCCAAGTGACCTTAGAAAGGATCCTTTGGGCACGTGATCATCAAAGATCACATCAAGTGGTATCTAGAGCCACTTTCTAAAGGTCACGTTCTTTCTCAATTTTTTTTTGCTTTGTTGTTTATCTCTTTGATCTCTTTATTTTAAAGTCCTTAATTTTTTGTCATCTCTATTTCCTTTATTGTCTAGTAGTATAACTTTTTATTCTTGCTATTATATGCGCTTTTGTTTTCTATCTGTGCGCCTATTTTCCATTTAATTTGATGCGATTTTATTTGTCCCTTTCTTTGCATCTTATTTTCGTGTTCAAATTGCTTAATTTTCCCTTGGTTTTTTATGTTAAAGTGTGCCTAAGAAGTTGTGACCATTAAACCCACATGGTTAAGGATTTTTCCACACCATTGTGGTGATCAACTTTGGACACTTTGTTGTGCCTTTTGTTTTGAGTCTCTTGCTGAAACTTTGGCCACCTTGTGTTTTGTCAAATACTAGTCATGTTAGTTTCCTATTTTGTCTCATTTAAATTCCATAGGTTTTAGCCTCTTAAAATTTTTACAAAAAAGCCTTCAAAAACATTTTGAATTGAGCCCCTAAGAGGTGAACCTCTTGTTGAGTCTCTTAAGTCTTTTATGCTTTTAGTTCAAGCATATTAATATCTTTATTGTTCTTAAATATTTACTCAATTCAATCTTTATATGTTTCTTTTTTTATGTTGAATTATTAGTAGCTTTCCACTTGGTTTACCTTCACTATTGGTGCCTCTTTATGGAATTTTAGCTTGGGTGAATTGTGTTAGTAATTTGAGCAATCAATTTTACTTCAAAATCAGCCCTAAATCATTCCTTAAGCACCATTAGTTCAGTTTTGGAACTACTAAGTTGTTTTGCCTTTAGTTGCATGCATTGCTTGAAAATTGTGTGACCTTACTTTGTGCTTATTCACTCAAGTGTTATTATTTCAAGAATCCTCATTAAAATTTCAATTCAACAACCTATTAGGTGAAGCAAAATGATTAGAAAAAGTAAAAAAAAAGTAGAAAAAGTTCAAGTTAAAAAAAAAAAAAGATAAAGAACTCAAAAGAAAGACAAATTTGAAGTTGTGTACCTAATAGTAGAAACATTTGATATGAGGAACCAATTGTGATTCAAAAAAAATTACTTGAGTAAGCTTTTTAGTTTTTGGTCACTTAAATTTTATTAAGTGTGCAACTATTGGTTTCATTTTTTTTATTTGAGTCTTTTTTCATCTCTACTCTTAGAGCTAATCTAGGAAAGTTATTTGTGTGCTACCTTCCTTTATGAGCCTTATGTTTTCTTGCTTGTCTTCTTTACTTCTTTGAGTTTGTCATTGTTTAATCTATCCACTTGGATTTGTGAACCTTGTTTTGTTATTCACCTTTGTTTGTTGTCTTGTGTTGTATTCGGCCTTGGTAAGGAAAGGTTGGGAAAGGTTCCATATATAAAATTTTGGCAAGTCCAAACAAGAGGAAACAAGGGTAGCATTCTTGGGGTGAGTTGATGCAACTCAAAGGGGCTTGATCAAAAGGAGACAAACACCAAAAAGCTTGGAGTGAAGACTTTGTTTTATTTTTTTTTATTCTTTGTATTGTGTATACTTAATTTTAGATTGGGAGTTTGAGTGCCCTTAAGGCCCTCCCTGGGTTTGTAATAATTTTGGTTAATTTTAGCGTAGTTCCTCGTTAATTAGGTGAAGAAGGGAGAAGTGGTACACTTCCTTCAACACCTTAGGAGCACGATTAGAGCCCTTTCTCTTTTACATTCTTGCACTTTTATTTTATTTTATGTTGTTTTGAAAAAAGGTGTACAGGCTAAGAGTTCCAAAGACTCATCAAGCCACCTTAGGTGAGAAAACAAAAAAAAAAGTTTTTGGCCTACCCTTTAGTTTTTAGCATCCAAGCACCATGACTTCCCACACACATTCTAGTGCACATAGTTGTTAATCAAGTAAGAGTGTCAACAAAAGAAAACCTTCTAAGGAATACACTCTTGAAAACCTTAACTTAGAATTTAGGGAATGGATGGCTAAAGAACAAGAAAGGAGATAAGAAAAAGAGAGAAAAAAAGAAATAAAAGAAAAGTAAAAACAAAAAGAGAAGGAAGAGTTAAAAAAAGAGATGTTGGAAATGAGAAAAGAGAAAAAAGAGCGAGAAGAGAGAAGGCAAATAGAGAGAAGAGAGGATGAAAAAAGGAGAAGAAGGAAAGAACTAGAAAGAAAAAGAGAAAAAGAGGAAGAAGAGAGAAGGAGAGGAGAAGAGAGTAAGAGGAGAGATGGGAGGGAAAGTGATAGAAAAAATAAAGGAATTCTCATAAGATCCCCATCTAGGCATTTTAGCTCTAGTGAAGAAGAATTCTATAGAAATCAACATAAGCATTCTCCTTCTTCTGCTTACTCTCCTTCTTCTTCCTCTTCCTCTCTTTCTTCAACTTCTTCTACCTGTTCTTGTTCTTTATCTTCCACTTCTTCTTCTTCCTCTTCTCCTCCATAATCCACTTCTTCTGCTTCTTCTTCCCTTCTCTTACCCTCCTTGTCCCTTTTCCTTCTTTTCTCCTTCTTCCAGTTCTTCTTTTTCATGCCACCTCCTTCCACTTCTTCTACTTACTCTCCTTCTTCTTCCTCTACTTCTCTTTCTTCCAGTTCTCCTGCCTCCTCTTGTTCTCTTTCTTCCAGTTGTCCTGCCTCCTCTTGTTCTCTTTCTTCCACTTCTCTTGCCTCCTCTTGTTCTTTTTCTGCCACTTCTTCTTCATCCTCTCCTCTCCTTCATTTTCTTCCTCTTCATCTCCTTCTTCTTCTTGCCTTTCCTTCGTCTTGTCCCTCTTTTTCTCCTTCTTCTGCTTCCACTTGCATTTCTACCTCTTGTTCTCCTTGTTCCACTTCTTCTTGATCATCCCCAGTCCTTACACTACTACTTCTTCTTCCTCTTGTTCACCTTCTTCCACTTGTTCTTCCTCTTCCTTCCCTTCTCCTTCTTGCACTTCTTCTGCGTACACTACCTCTTCTTCCTCCCTTTCTTCTTCTCCTTCTTCTTCCACTTTTTCTTCCTCCCCCTTTACCTTGCTTTCCTTCTTCTTACTCTTCTCCTTCTTCCATTACTTCTCCTTCCACTTCTTCTTCTTCCCCTTGTTCTCCTTCTTCCACTTCTTCTTGTTCATCCCCTTTCCTTCCACTGCTTCTTCTTCTTCCCCTCTTTCTCATTCTTCCACTTCTTCTTCTTCTTCCTATTGTTCTCCTTCTCCACTTGCAATTCCTCTTCCTCTTCTCATTTTTCTACTTCTTCTTCTTCCTCTTCTTCTCCTTCGTCCACATCTTCTTCCTCCTCCCGTTCTCCTTCTTCCACTTCTTCCTCTTCATCCCCTCTTATTCCACTACTTCCTCCTATTCCTCTTGTTCTCCTTCTACAACTTCTGCTGCTTCTACTTGTTCTTCTTCTTTAACTTGCACTTTTTCCTCTTCTTCTTGTTCTTCCACTTCTTCTTCTTCCTCTTTCTCTAATTCATCCACTTGTTCTTTCTACTCCCATTCTCCTTCTTCCACTTCTTCTTCTTCATCCCCTCTCCTTCCACTAGTTCCTGCTATTCCTCTTGTTCTCCTTCTACAACTTCTTCTGGTTACACTTGTTGTTGTTCTTCTTTTTCGTCTCCTTCTTGCACTTCTTCTGCTTACACTTCTTCTTCTTCCTCCTCTTCTATTGGTTCTCCTACCACTACTTTTTCTTCTTCACTTTCCTTCTTCTCCTTCCTCTTTTTCTCCATCCCCCACTTATTTTCCTTCTAATTGTTGCTAATGTGAGCATGCCTAGCCAAGGACCTATCACTAAGGCCATGGCTAGAAGGATTGAAGAAGACCTAGCCCTTGCAGACAAAGGAAGACTTCACCTCCTATGGAGAGTGAAGATATTAGGCTAGGGACTTTAGTTAATAAAATGTAATTTTCCTTTATTTTAATTTTGAGGAGCATTAAGAATTTAATTTGGGACATGTATTTAGTCCATTTTTTATTTTTAGGAGGTGTCTTAGGAATTTAGAGGGTGGATTTAGCTTTTTGGGTCTTTATAAAGGAAATAAGGGGTAGCCTTGATATCTACACCCCTCTTTTCTACATAAACACCCTAAGCTAATAAGAAGGAATCTTGGCCCTTGGTTTGAGAAACTTGGGCACCAAGTTTGATGATCTAAGGAGGGAATTGTTTCTCAATTCTCCTCCCTTAGATCTCTCCTTTTAATCCTAGCCCTTCTTTTTTAGGTTATCTTGTTCAAGAGGTTAGCTACCTCTATGAATAAGAGCTTCTCCCTCACTTGTATTTTTTACACTTGAATTTAATCCTAGAGACCATATTGGTTGAGGTTCTTACCTTTGAGTGCCCCCTTTCTCCTTTGTGAGAGCTTCTAAGAGTTATCAAGGGACCCCTCCCTTGTGGCCTCTCCCCTTTGGCTTATCAAACCTAGTATTTGTGGCACCTCACCCCATTCCTTTCCTCTCCATAAATCCATTTCCCTTCGAAGTGACCTTAGAAAGGATCCTTTGGGCACGTGATCATCAAAGATCACATCAAGTGGTATCAGAGCCACTTTCTAAAGGTCACGTTCTTTCTCAATTTTTTTTTTTGCTTTGTTGTTTATTTCTTTGATCTCTTTATTTTAAAGTCCTTCATTTTTTGTCATCTCTATTTCCTTTATTGTCTAGTAGTATAGCTTTTTATTCTTGCTATTATATGCGCTTTTGTTTTCTATCTACGCGCCTATGTTCCATTTAATTTGATGCGATTTTATTTGTCCCTTTCTTTGCATCTTATTTTTGTGTTCAAGTTGCTTAATTTCCCCTTGGTTTTTTATGTTAAAGTGTGCCTAAGAAGTTGTGACCATTAAACCCACATGGTTGAGGATTTTTCCACACCATTGTAGTGATCAACTTTGGCCACTTTGTTGTGCCTTTTGTTTTAAGTCTCTTGCTGAAATTTTTGCTCTATTTTTAGGTGTGTTATTTTTTATTAATCTTGTGTTTTGTCAAATACTAGTCATGTTAGTTTCCTATTTTGTCTCATTTAAATTCCATAGGTTTTAGCCTCTTAAATTTTTTACAAAAAAGCCTTCAAAAACAGTTTGAATTGAGCCCCTAAGAGGTGAACCTCTTGTTGAGTCTCTTAAGTCTTTTATGCTTTTAGTTCAAGCATATTAATCTCTTTGTTTTCTTAAATATTTGCTCAATTCAATCTTTATATATTTCTTGTTTTATGTTGAATTATTAGTAGCTTTCCACTTGGTTTACCTTCACTATTGGTGCCTCTTTATGAAATTTTAGCTTGGGTGAATTGTGTTAGTAATTTGAGCAATCAATTTACTTCAAAATCAGCCCTAAATCATTCCTTAAGCACCATTAGTTCAGTGGTATTTGGAACTACTAAGTTGTTTTGCCTTTAGTTACATGCATTGCTTGAAAATTGTGTGACCTTACTTTGTGCTTATTCACTCAAGTGTTATTATTTCAAGAATCCTCATTAAAATTTCAATTCAACAAGCTATTAGGTGCAGTAAAATGATTAGAAAAAGTTAAAAAAAAATAGAAAAAGTTCAAGTTAAAAAAAAAAAGAAGATAAAGAACTCAAAAGAAAGAAAAATTTGAAGTTGTGTACCTAATAGTAGAAACATTTGATATGAGGAACCAATTGTGATTCAAAAAAAAATTACTTGAGTAAGCTTTTTAGTTTTTGGTCACTTAAATTTTATTAAGTGTGCAACTATTGGTTTCATTTTTTTTGTTTGAGTCTTTTTTCATCTCTACTCTTAGAGCTAATCTAGGAAATTTATTTGTGTGCTACCTTCCTTTATGAGCCTTATGTTTTCTTGCTTGTCTTCTTTACTTCTTTGAGTTTGTCATTGTTTAATCTATCCACTTGGATTTGTGAACCTTGTTTTTTTATTCACCTTTGTTTGTTATCTTGTGTTGTATTCGGCCTTGGTAAGGAAAGGTTGGGAAAGATTCCATATATAAAATTTTGGCAAGTCCAAACAAGAGGAAACAAGGGTAGCATTCTTGGGGTGAGTTGATGCAACTCAAAGGGGCTTGATCAAAAGGAGACAAACACTAAAAAGCTTGGAGTAAAGACTTTGTTTTATTGTTTTTTATTCTTTGTATTGTGTATACTTAATTTTAGATTGGGAGTTTGAGTGCCCTTAAGGCCCTCCCTTGGTTTGTAATAATTTTGGTTAATTTTAGCGTAGTTCCTCGTTAATTAGGTGAAGAAGGGAGAAGTGGTACACTTCCTTCAACACCTTAGGAGCACGATTAGAGCCCTTTCTCTTTTACGTTCTTGCACTTTTATTTTATTTTGTGTTTTGAGAAAACGTGTACAGGCTAAGAGTTCCAAAGACTCATCAAGCCACCTTAGGTGAGAAAACAAAAAAAAAAAGTTTTTGGCCTACCCTTTAGTTTTTAGCATCCAAGCACCATGACTTCCCACACACATTCTAGTGCACATAGTTGTTCATCAAGTAAGAGTGTCAACCAACGAAAACCTTCCAAGGGAGACACTCTTGAAAACCTTAACTTAGAATTTAGGGAATGGATGGCTAAAGAACAAGAAAGGAGAGAAGGAAAAGAGAGAAAAAAATAAATAAAAGAAAAGGAAAAACAAAAAGAGAAGGAAGAGTTAAAAAAAGAGATTTTGGAAATGAGAAAAGAGAAAAAAGAGCGAGAAGAGAGAAGGCAAAGAGAGAGAAGAGAGGATGAAGAAAGGAGAAGAAGGAAAGAACTAGAAAGAGAAAGAGAAAAAGAGGAAGAAGAGAGAAGGAGAGGAGAAGAGAGTAAGAGGAGATATGGGAGGGAGAGTGATAGAAAAAATAAAGGAATTCTCATAAGATCCCCATCTAGGCATTTTTGCTCTAGTGAAGAAGAATACTATAGAAATCAACATAAGCATCACTCACATTCATCATACAATCATCATTCTCCTCAAGAGAACATAAATCATGCTAGGGAACCAAAGGTAGACCTACCCCATTTTCATGGTAGGGAAGATGTTGAGACTTACCTAGATTGGGAAGTCAAAGTGGAACAACTCATTCGATGCTATGAAATTAGGGAAGAAAGAAAAGTACCTTTGGCCTCCCTTAGTTTTCAAGGTTCTGCTTTGCATTGGTGGGATGGGTTAGTCAAGGATAGGGTCCGTAAACAAATGCCTAACATTCGCTACTGGAATGATTTAAAAACTTGTTTGCGAAGAAGGCACATTCCTTCATATTATGAAAGGGATCTTTTGGATAGGCTCCAAAGACTTAGGCAACATAACCTAAGTATTGAGGAGTATAGACAAAAGATGGAGCTTCTCATACTAAGGGCCAATATCATTGAGGAACCCACTGCCACCCTTGCTAGGTTTTTGTGTGGATTAAGCTCTGACATTAGAGATAAGGTAGAGCTTCTTTCATACTCAAACCTTGATGAGTTGGTAGAACTTTGTGTAAGAGCTGAGAATGAACTCAAGAGAAAAACCTTTAAAAAAGATTTTCCCTCTTACTCAAAGAGAGACCAACTTAAGGGAAACTCTTTCAAGGGTTTTCCCAAAGAGGAACCCAAGCATTTTCAAGATACAAAAGCACCTCATCTAGAGAGAAAACACCCTACTACTAAACCTACTGAGAGGCAAAGTAGTATCAAATGCTTCAAATGTCTTGGGAGAGGCCATATTGCCTCTCAATGCCCTAACAAGAAAACCATGATCATAAGGGGACAAGACATTTATAGTGAGAATAGCCCATCTTCCTCCTCTAGTGAGAGTGAGGAAGAAGGGGGACATACTTTTGAACAACAGTGTGAGGAAGCTTTTCCTTATGAGGGGGACCTCCTTATGGTTCAAAGGCTTCTTGGAAGCCAACCTCTAGAGCTTGGCCAGTCACAAAGAGAGAACATCTTCCATACAAGATGTAAAGTAAATGACAAAGTATGTTCTCTCCTTGTTGATAGTGGCTCCTGTTGTAACTGTTGTAGCTCTAGGTTGGTTGAAAAGCTAGCCTTGACTACCATGCCCCATCCCAAACCTTACAAATTGCAATGGCTCAATGAGCAAGGGGAGATGGTAGTCAATGAATAAGTTATGGTTCCAATTTCCATAGGATCTTATAATGATGAGATTCTTTGTGACATAGTTCCTATGGAGGCTGGTCATATCCTGTTGGGAAGACCATGGCAATTGACAAAAAAGCTATTCACCATGGTCACTCCAACCAAATAATTCTCACCCATAATGAAAAGCGCTTCAAATTGTATCCTTTGTCACCTTCTCAAGTAGCTGAAGATCAATTTGCGATGAAAAAGAAAAGAGTTGAGGAAAAACAAAAACAAAAAAAAATACAACAAGCTTTACCCTTAAAGCTTGAAAAGGGTAAAGAGAGAGAGTCGGAAGGTGATGCCCCTTCGAAAGGGAATATTAGTAAAAGGAGCCTATTTGCTACTAAACGTGATTTAAAAGAAGCTCCTTTGACTAACAAGCCCTTTTATCTCCTCTTTTGCAAAGAAGCATCAAATCCTTCTCCCATTTTGCATTCTTCTACTGAGAGCACTGCCACAGCCCATGCACATGAGCACCTTCCTCAAGGGGTTCAAGATATTTTAAAAGAATTTGATGACATATTCCCTAATGAGGTTCCAAAAGGACTTCCTCCCATTAGGGGTATAGAACATCAAATTGATTTGGTACCTGGCGCAAGTCTACCTAATAGACCTGCCTATAGGACCAACCCCATGGAGACCCAAGAGATTGAGTCTCAAGTGAATGAGTTGTTGGAGAAGGGTTGGGTTCAAAAGAGCCTAAGCCCTTGTGTTGTACCAGTCTTGTTGGTGCCCAAGAAGAATGGCCAATGGAGGATGTGTGTTGGTTGTCGTGCAATCAACAACATCACCATCAAATATAGGCACCCAATCCCCCGTCTTGATGACATGTTGGATGAATTGCATGGGGCAAAAATATTTTCAAAAATAGATCTTAGAAGTGGTTACCACCAAATAAGGATCAAAGAGGGTGATGAGTGGAAAACTGCTTTTAAGACTAAATTTGGTCTTTATGAGTGGTTGGTTATGCCTTTTGGGCTAACTAATGCCCCAAGCACATTCATGCGCTTAATGAATCATGTACTGAGGGATTCCCTTGGTAAATTTTGTGTAGTTTACTTTGATGACATTTTAGTTTACTCTAGGAACCTAGATGATCATTTAGGACATCTAAGGCATGTTTTTTCTCTTCTTAGGAGTAATCATCTTTTTGGTAACTTAGAAAAATGCACCTTTTGTGTAGATGGTGTAGTTTTCCTAGGTTTTGTAGTTAGCACAAAAGGGGTTCATGTTGACCCCGAAAAGATAAAAGCTATTCAAGAATGGCCCACCCCAAAGAGTGTGACAGAGATCAAAAGCTTTCATGGTCTCTCTAGATTTTATAGGCGCTTTGTGCCTAATTTCTCCACGCTCTTCGTACCAATAAATGATTTGCTGAAAAAGGAAGTTCCTTTCCTTTGGGGTGAGAAACAAGAGAAAGCCTTCCAGCTAATTAAGCATAAACTGACCCATGCACCAGTCTTGGCATTACCTGACTTTTCTAAAACATTTGAACTTGAATGTGATGCCTCTGGTGTAGGTGTGGGGGCTGTCTTGTTCCAAGGAGGGCACCCCATTACGTATTTCAGTGAAAAACTCAATGGTGCCCCCCTCAACTACCCCGCCTATGATAAGGAGTTTTATGCTCTAATTAGGGCCCTTCAAACTTGGGAGCATTACCTTGCTCCGAAGGAGTTTGTCATTCATAGTGACCATGAGTCACTAAAATATTTGAGGGGTCAAGGTAAATTGAACAAAAGGCATGCAACGTGGGTGGAATATCTTGAATCGTTCCCTTATGTCATCAAGTACAAGAAAGGAAAACAAAATGTGGTGGTTGATGCTCTTTCTAGGTGTCATGCCCTTTATTCATCGTTGAGTGCTAAAATCTTGGGATTTGATGACATTCGGGCTAGGTATCCGTCTGACAAGGATTTCGGCCCCATATTTGCTACCTCTGCATCTGCATTTGCATTAAAGGCCAATGATGGGTACTTCATCAGTGAGGGGTATCTTTACAAAAGGAGTAAGCTTTGTATACCCCAAGGATCAATTAGGAACTTACTTACAAAAGAGAGTCATGAAGGTGGGCTGATGGGGCATTTTGGGATTTCAAAAACCCTCATGCTTTTACAAGAGAAATTCTTTTGGCCCCAATGCGTAGAGATGTCCATAGATATTGCTCTAAATGTATAGCTTGCTTGCAAGCAAAGTCTAAAGCAATGCCTCATGGACTATACACACCTTTACCTGCTCTTCTGCACCTTGGGAGGATATTAGCATGGATTTCATCCTTGGGCTCCCAAGAACCCAACGAGGTGCAGACTCCATATTTGTGGTGGTGGACCGATTTTCAAAAAATGGCCCATTTTATTCCCTGCCACAAAGTGGATGATGCGAGCAACATCGCAAGACTTTTCTTTAAAGAGGTTGTCCGATTGCATGGTATACCCTCTTCAATAGTGTCAGATAGGGATGTGAAGTTCCTTAGCCATTTTTGGAAAACTCATTGGGCTAAGCTGGGAACTAAACTTCTTTTTTCCACTACCTGTCACCCTCAAACTGATGGGCAAACAGAAGTGGTGAATAGATCTTTATCCACTATGCTGAGGGCTCTCCTTAAAGGCAACCATAAGTCTTGGGATGAGTACCTTCCCCACATTGAATTTGCTTATAACCGGGTGGTTCATAGAACCACCAAGCATTCTCCTTTTGAGGTGGTCTATGGCTTTAATCCTCGTACTCCTCTAGATCTTTTACCTTTTCCTCTTTCTGTTGCTGTGCATAAAGAAGGAGACGAAAAAACCATTTTTGTAAAACAATTACATGAGAGGGTTAAAGTTAACATAGAGCGCGAATCCTTGAGAGATGCTACTTTCGCCAATAGGGGGAGGAAAGAAGTCATCTTTCAAAAGGGCGACTGGGTATGGCTTCACTTGAGAAAGGATAGATTTCCTTCTCAAAGGAAGTCCAAACTTAGCCCTAGAGGAGATGGACCTTTCCAAATCCTTGAGCGGATCGGTAATAATGCCTATGTTTTAGATGCAACAGTTTTAATGTTTCTGATTTGTCTCCATTTGTAGGTGCTGAAAATGACGAAGACCCCATGGATTTGAGGTCAAATCCTCTTCAAGGGGGAGGAGATGATGTGAGCATGCCTAGCCAAGGACCTATCACTAGGGCCATGGCTAGAAGGATTGAAGAAGACCTAGTCCTTGCAGACAAAGGAAGACTTCACCTCCTATGAAGAGTGAAGATATTAGGCTAGGGACTTTAGTTAATAAAATGTAATTTTCCTTTATTTTAATTTTGAGGAACATTAAGAATTTAATTTGGGACATGTATTTAGTCCATTTTTTATTTTTAGGAGGTGTCTTAGGAATTTAGAGGGTGGATTTAGCTTTTTGGGTCTTTATGAAGGAAATAAGGGGTAGCCTTGATATCTACACCCCTCTTTTCTACATAAACACCCTAAGCTAATAAGAAGGAATCTTGGCCCTTGGTTTGAGAAACTTGGGCACCAAGTTTGATGATCTAAGGAGGGAATTGTTTCTCAATTCTCCTCCCTTAGATCTCTCCTTTTAATCCTAGCCCTTCTTTTTTAGGTTATCTTGTTCAAGAGGTTAGCTACCTCTATAAATAGGAGCTCCTCCCTCACTTGTATTTTTTACACTTGAATTTAATCCTAGAGACCATATTGGTTGGGGTTCTTACCTTTGAGTGTGCCCTTTCTCCTTTGTGAGAGCTTCTAAGAGTTATCAAGGGACCCCTCCCTTGTGGCCTCTCCCCTTTGGCTTATCAAACCTAGTATTTGTGGCGCCTCACCCCATTCCTTTCCTCTCCATAAATCCATTTCCCTTCCAAGTGACCTTAGAAAGGATCCTTTGGGCACGTGATCATCAAAGATCACATCAGCTGCTCTTGCTCTTCTTTTCCTTCTCCCAAATCTCCTGCTTACAATTCTTCTTGCTCGTTCTGTTTTCCTTCATATTCCACTTCTTCTACTTCTTCTTCCCTTCCATTCCCCTTCTTCTTCCTTTTCCTCCTTTTCTCCTTCTTCTAGTTCTTCTTTTTCATCCCACCTCTTTCCACTACTTCTTGTTCCTCTTGTTGTTGACCTTCTTCCACTTCTTCTTTTTCCACATCTTCCTCTCCTTCCTATTCTTCTCCTTCCCCCAAATCTTCTGCTTACACTTCTTCTTCTTCTTCCTCTTCTCCTCCATATTAAAGTTCTTTTGCTTCTTCTTCCCTTCCCTTCCACTCCTTCTTCCTTTTCGTCCTTTCGTCCTGCTTCCAATTCATCTTCTTCATCCCACCTCCTTCCACTACTTCTTCTTCCTCCTCTTGTTCACCTTCTTCCACTTCTTCTCTTTCCACATCTTCTTCTTCTTCCTTTTCTTCTCCTTCTTCTGCTTACTCTCCTTCTTCTTCCTCTTCCTCTCTTTCTTCCACTTCTGTTGCCTGGTCTTGTTCTTTATCTTCCACTTCTTCTTCATCCTTTCTTCTGCTTCTTTTTCTTCCTCTTCATCTCCTACTTCTTTTTCCCTAAGTGGAGGTCTTCTGCTTCCACTTGCATTTCTACCTCTTGTTCTCCTTCTTCCACGTCTTCTTCATCATCCTCACTCCTTCAACTGCTTCTGCTTCTTCCTCTTGTTCACCTTCTTCCACTTCTAATGCGTCCACTTGTTTTTCTTCTTCCTTCCCTACCCCTTCTTGCACTTCTTCTGCCTACACTGCCTCTTCTTCCTCCATTTCTTCTTCTCCTCCTTCTTCCACTTCTTCTTCCTCTTCCCTTGCCATGCATTCCTCTTCTCCCTCTTCCACCACTTCTCCTTCCACTTCTTCTTCTTCCTCTTCTTCTTCTTCTTCCAGTTCTTCTTCTTGATCCCCTTTTCTACCACTGCTTCTTCTTCTTCCTTTATTTCTCATTCTTCCACTTCTTTTTCTTCTTCCTATTGTTCTCCTTCTTCCACTTGTTGTTCTTCCTCTTCTTCTCCTTCTTCTAGTTCTTGTTCGTCGTCCTGTTCTCCTTCTTCCACTTCTTCTTCTTCATCCCCTCTCATTCCACTACTTCCTCCTATTCCTCTTGTTCTCCTTCTACAATTTCTTCTGCTTCCACTTGTTTTTCTTCTTCTTTTTCGTCTCCTTTAACCACTTCTCCTGCTTACACTTGTTCTTCTTCTTCTGTTTCTTCTCCTTCCACTACTACTGCTTCGTCCCTTTCCTTTTTCTACTTCCACTTTTTCTCCAGCCCCCACTTCTTTTGCTTCCAATTGTTGCTCTTCCTCTTCTTCTCCTTCCCCCAAATAAGATTATAGTTCTTCTTCTTCTTCCTCTTCTCCTCTATATTCCACTTCTTCTACTTCTTCTTCCCTTCCCTGGCCCTCCTTCTTCCTTTTCCTCCTTGTCTCCTTCTTCCAATTCTTCTTCTTCATCCCACCTCCTTCAACTACTTCTTCTTCATCCTCTTGTTCACCTTCTTCCACTTCTTCTCTTTCCAAATCTTCTTCTTCTTCCTCTTTCTCGAATTCTTCCACTTCTTCTTCTTCATTCCCTCTTATTCCACTACTTTCTCCTATTCCTCTTGTACTTCCACTTGTTGTTGTAATTCTTTTTCGTCTCCTTCTTGCACTTTTTCTGCTTACACTTCTTCTTCTTCCTCTTCTTCTATTGCTTCTCCTTCCACTACTTCTTTTTCTTCTCTTTCCTTCTTCTCTTTCCTCTTTTTCTTCATCCCCTTTCCTTCTTCCTCTTTTTTAGCCATCCATTCCCTAAATTCTAAGTTAAGGTTTTCAAGAGTGTCTCCCTTAGAAGGTTTTCTTTGGTTGACACTCTTACTTGATGAACAACTATGTGCACTAGAATGTGTGTGGGAAGTCATGGTGCTTGGATGCTAAAAACTAAAGGGTAGGCTAAAAACTTTTTTTTTTCTCACCTAAGGTGGCTTAATGAGTCTTTGGAACTCTTAGCCTCTACACGTTTTTTCAAAATAACATAAAATAAAATAAAAGTGCAAGAATGTAAAAGAGAAAGGGCTCTAATCGTGCTCCTAAGGTGTTGAAGGAAGTGTACCACTTCTCCCTTCTTCACCTAATTAACGAGGAACTACGCTAAAATTAACCAAAATTATTAGAAACCAAGGGAGGGCCTTAAGGGCACTCAAACTCCCAATCTAAAATTAAGTATACACAATAAAAAGAATAAAAAAAATAAAACAAAGTCTTCACTCCAAGCTTTTTGTAAAAATTTTAAGAGGCTAAAACCTATGGAATTTAAATGAGACAAAATAGGAAACTAACATGACTAGTATTTGACAAAACACAAGATTAAGAAAAAATAACACACCTAAAAATAGAGCAAAAATTTCAACAAGAGACTCAAAACAAAAGGCACAACAAAGTGGCCAAAGTTGATTACCACAATGGTGTGGAAAACTCCTCAACCATGTGGGTTTAATGGTCACAACTTCTTAGGCACACTTTAACATAAAAAACCAAGGGAAAATTAAGCAACTTGAACACGAAAATAAGATGCAAAGAAAGGGACAAATAAAATCGCATCAAATTAAATGGAAAATAGGCGCGTAGATAGAAAACAAAAGCCCATATAATAGCAAGAATAAAAAACTATACTACTAGACAATAAAGGAAATAGAGATGACAAAAAATGAAGGACTTTAAAATAAAGAGATCAAAGAAATAAACAACAAAGCAAAAAAAAAATTGAGAAAGAACGTGACCTTTAGAAAGTGGCTCTGATACCACTTGATGTGATCTTTGATGATCACGTGCCCAAAGGATCCTTTCTAAAGTCACTTGGAAGGGAAATGGATTTATGGAGAGGAAAGGAATGGGGTGAGGCGCCACAAATACTAGGTTTGATAAGCCAAAGGGGAGAGGCCACAAGGGAGGGGTCCCTTGATAACTCTTAGAAGCTCTCACAAAGGAGAAAGGGGGACACTCAAAGGTAAGAACCTCAACCAATATGGTCTCTAGGATTAAATTCAAGTGTAAAAAATACAAGTGAGGGAGGAGCTCCTATTTATAGAGGTAGCTAACCTCTTGAACAAGATAACCTAAAAAAGAAGGGCTAGAATTAAAAGGAGAGATCTAAGGGAGGAGAATTGAGAAACAATTCCCTCCTTAGATCATCAAACTTGGTGCCCAAGTTTCTCAAACCAAGGGCCAAGATTCCTTCTTATTAGCTTAGGGGGTTTATGTAGAAAAGAGGGGTGTAGATGTCAAGGCTACCCCTTATTTCCTTCATAAAGACCCAAAAAGCTAAATCCACCCTCTAAATTCCTAAGACACCTCTTAAAAATAAAAAATGGACTAAATACATGTCCCAAATTAAATTCTTAATGCTCCTCAAAATTAAAATAAAGGAAAATTACATTTTATTAACTAAAGTCCCTAGCCTAATATCTTCACTCTCCATAGGAGGTGAAGTCTTCCTTTGTCTGCAAGGGCTACGTCTTCTTCAATCCTTCTAGCCATGGCCCTAGTGATAGGTCCTTGGCTAGGCATGGTCACATCACTTCAACTACTTCTTCTTCTTCTTGTTCACCTTTTTCCACTTCTGCTGTTTCCACTTGTTCTTCTTCTTCCTTCCCTTCTCCTTCTTGCACTTCTTCTTGTTCCTCTTCTTCCAATTCTTCTTCTTCATCATCCCCTTTCCTTCCACTGCTTCTTCTTCTTCCTCTTTTTCTAATTCTTCCACTTCTTCTTGTTCTTCCTATTGTTCTCCTTGTTCCACTTGCACTTCTTCCTACTTTCTACTTCTTCCATTTGCACTTCTTCCTCTTATTCTCGTTCTTCCACTTCTTCTTCTTTCTCTTCTTCTCCTTCTTCTACTTCTTCTTCCTCCTCCCATTCTCCTTCTTCCACTTCTTCTTCTTCATCCCCTCTCTTTCCACTACTTCCTCATATTCCTCTTCTTCTCCTTCCCCCAAATCTTTTGCTTACACTTCTTCTTCTTCTTCTACCCTTCCCTTCCCCTCCTTCTTCTTTTTCCTCCTTTTCTCCTTCTTCTAGTTCTTCTTCTTCATCCCACCTCTTTCCACTACCTCTTTTTCCTCCTCTTGTTCTTCTTCTTCCTTTTCTTCTGCTTCATCCAGTTCTTCAGCTTACTCTCTTTCTTCTTACTGTTCTTCTTTTTCTTCCACTTCTTCTACGTCCTCTTGTTCTCTTTCTTTCGCTTCTTCTTCATCCTTTCCTCTCCTTCTTTTTCTTCCTCTTCATCTCCTTCTTCTTCTTGCCTCTCCTTGGTCTTCTCACTTTTCCCCCTTTTTTTGCTTCCACTTGCATTTCTGCCTCTTGTTCTCCTTCTTCCACTTCTTCTTCTTCTTGTTCACCTTCGTCCACTTTTGCTCATTCCACTTGTTCTTGTTCTTCCCTCTCTTCTCTTTTTTGCACTTATTCTGCCTACACTACCTCTTCCTCCTCCCATTCTTCTTCTCCTCCTTCTTCTTCCTTTTTTTCTCGTTCTTCCACTTCCTCTTCTTCTCCTTCTTCCACTTCTTCTTCTTCCTCTTCTTTTCCTTGTTTTACTTCTTCTTGTTTATACCCTTTCCTTCCAATTATTCTTCTTCTTCCTCTTTTTCTTATGCTTCCATTTCTTCTTCTTCATATTGTTCTCCTTCTTTCACTTGCCCTTCTTCCTCTTCTTCTCGTTCGTCTACTTCTTCTTCTTCCTCTTTTTCTCCTTCTTCCACTTCTTCTTCCTCCTCCCGTTCTTCATCCTTCACTCCTTCTTCTATATCCCCTCTTATTCCACTACTTCCTCTTATTCCTCTTGTTATCCTTCTACCACTTCTTATGCTTCCACTTGTTGTTGTTCTTCTTTTTCGTGTCCTTCTTCCACTTCTTCTTCTTCCTCATCTTCCATTTCTTCTCCTTCCATTACTTCTTCTTCCCTTGCTTCTTCTCCTTCCTCTTTTTCTCCATCCCTCACTTCTTTTGCTTCCAATTGGTTCTCTTCCTCTCTTTCTCCTTCCCCCAAATCTTGTGCTTACACTTTTTCTGCTTCTTCTTCCTTTTCTCCTGCATATTCCAATTCTTCTGCTTCTTCTTCCCTTCCCTTCCCTTCCCCTCCTTCTTCCTTTTCCTCATGTTCTGCTTCTCCCAGTTCTTCTTCCTCATCCCGCCTCCTTCCACTACTTCTTCTTCCTCCTCTTGTTCACCTTCTTCCACTTGTTCTCTTTCCATATGTTCTTCTTCTTCTTCTTCCTTTTCTTCTCCTACTTCCACTTCTTCTGCTTACTCTCCTTCTTCTTCCTTTTCCTCTCTTTCTTCCACTTTTTCTGCCTTCTCTTGTTCTCTTTCCTCCACTTCTTCTTCATCCTCTCCTCTCCTTCTTTTTCTTCCTCTTCATCTCCTTCTTCTTCTTCCCTTTCCTTCGTCTTCTCCCTGTTTTCTCCTTCTTCAGCTTCCACTTGCATTTCTACCTCTTGTTCTCCTTCTTCCACTCCTTCTTCTTCTTCCTATTCTTCTCCTTCTTCCAGTTGCATTTCTTCCTCTTCTTCTCGTTCTTCTACTTCTTCTCTTTCTTCCACTACTTCTTCTTTCTCTTCTTTTCCTTCTTCCACTTATTCTTCCTCCTCTCATTCTTCTTTTTCCACTTATATTTCCTCATCTCGTTCTCTTTCTTCCACTTTTCCTTCTTTATCCCCTCTCATTCCACTACTTGCCCCTATTCCTCTTGTTCTCCTTCTACCACTTCTTCTGCTTCCACTTGTTGTTCATCTTATTTTTCGTCTCCTTCTTCCACTTCTTCTGCTTCCACCTCTTCTTCTTCCTCTTCTTCCATTTCTTCTCCTTCAACTACTTCTTCTCCTTCCTCTTTTTCTCCATCCCCCACTTCTTTTGCTTTCAATAGTTGCTCTTCCTCTTCTTCTCCTCCCCCCAAATCTTTTTCTTACACTTCTTCTTTTTCCTCTTCTCCTCCATATTCCACTTCTTCTGCTTCTTCTTCCCTTCCCGTCCTTCTTCCTTTTCCTCCTTTTCTCCTTCTTCCACTCGTCTCCTTCTTCCAGTTCTTCTTCTTCATCCCACCTTCTTCCACTACTTCTTCTTCCTCCTGTTGTTCACCTTCTTCCACTTCTTCTCTTCTCTTTCCAAATGTTCCTCTTCTTCCTTTTCTTCTCCTTTTTCCACTTCTTCTGCTTACTCTTCTTCTTCTTTCTCTTCTTCACTTTCTTCCACTTCTTGTTCTTTTTCTTCCCCTTTTTCTCCTTCTTCCATTTCTTCTTCTTCACCCCCTTTCCTTCCCACGCTTTTTCTTCTTCTTCCTATTATTCTCCTTCTTCCAGTTGCACTTCTACCTCTTTTTCTCATTCTTCCACTTCTTGTTCTTCCTCTTCTTCTCCTTCTACCACTTCTTATTCTTCCTCTTCTTCTCCTTCTTCCACTTATTCTCTTCCTCCTCCTGTTCTCCTTCTTCCATTTATTCTTCCTAATCCCGTTTTCCTTCTTCCACTCTTTCTTCTTCATCCCCTCTAATTCCATTACTTCCTCCTATTCCTCTTGTTCTCATTCTACTACTTCTTCTTCTTCCACTTGTTGTTCATCTTGTTCTTCATCTCCTTCTTGAACTTCTTCTTCTTCCTCTTCTTCCATTTCTTCCTTCCACTACTTCTTCTTCTTCCCTTTCCTTCTTTTCCTTCCTTTTTTTCTCCGTCCCCCTCTTCTTTTGCTTCCAATAGTTGCTCTTCCTATTCTTTTCCTCCCATAAACCTTCTGCTTACACTTCTTCTTCTTCTTCCATTTCTCCTGCATATTCCACTTCTTCTGCTTCTTCTTCCCTTCCCATCCTTCTTCCTTTTCCTCGTTTTCTCCTTCTTCCACTCATTCTCCTTCATCCCACCTGCTTCCACTACTTCTTCTTCCTCCCCTTGTTCACCTTCATCCACTTCTTCTCTTTCCACATCTTCTTCTTCCTTTTCTTCTCCTTCTGCGACTTCTTCTGCTTACTCTCCTTGTTCTTCCTCTTCTTCTCTTTCTTTTGCTTCTCCTGCCTCCTCTTTTTCTCTTTCTTCCACTTCTTCTTCATCCTCTTCTCCCCTTCTTTTTCTTCCTCTTCATCTCCTTCTTCTTCTTCCCTTTCCATCATCTTCTCCCTCTTTTTTGGCTTCTTCTGCCACTTTTACTTCTACCTCTTTTTCTCCTTCTTTCACTTCTTCTTCATCATCCCAACTCCTTCAATTAGTTCTTCTTCTTCCTTTTGTTCACCTTCTTCCACTTCTTCTGCTTACTCTCCTTCTTCTTCCTCTTCTTCTTTTTCTTCCGCTTCTCCTGCCTCCTCTTGTTCTCTTTCTTCCACTTCTTCTTCATTCTCTCATCTCCTTCTTTTTCTTCCTCTTCATGTCCTTCTTCTTCTTTCCTTTCCTTCGTGCTCTCCCTCTTTTTCTCCTTGTTCTGCTTCCACTTACATTTCTACCTCATGTTCTCCTTCTTCCACCTCTTCTTCATCATCCTCACTCCTTCAACTACTTCTTCTTCTTCCTCTTGTTCACCTGCTTCCACTTCTGCTCCTTCCCTTCTCCTTCTTGCACTTCTTCTGCCTACACTACCTTTTCTTCCTCCCCTTATTCTTCCCCTCCTTCTTCCACTTCTTCTTCCTCCTCCCTTGCCTTGCTTTCCTTCTTCTTACTCTTCTCCCTTTTTCACTACTTCTCCTTCCGCTTCTTCTTCTTCCTCTTCTTCTCCTTCTTCCACTGCTACTTCTTCATCCCCTTTCCTTCCACTGCTTCTTCTTCTTCCTCTTTTTCTCATTGTTCCACTTCTTCTTCTCCTTCCTATTGTTCTCCTTCTTCCACTTATTGTTCCTCCTCCCGTTCTCCTTCTTCCACTTCTTCTTCTTCCTCTTCTTGTCTTTCTTCCACTTCTTCTTCCTCCTCCCGTTCTCCCTGTTCCACTTTGTCTTCTTCATCCCCTCTGATTCCAGTACTTCCTCCTATTCCTCTTGTTCTCCTTCAACCACTTCTTCTGCTTCCACTTGTTCTTGTTCCTGTTCTTCCATTTCTTTTCCTTCCACTACTTCTTCTTCGTCTCTTTCGTTCTTCTCCTTCCTCTTTTTGTCCATCCCCGACTTCTTTTGCTTCTAATTTTTGCACTTTCTCTTTTTCTCCTTCCCCCAAATCTTCTGCTTCCTCATCCCACCTCCTTCCATTACTTCTTCTTCCTCCTCTTATTCACCTTCCTTCGCTTCTTCTCTTCCCACATCTTCTTCTTCTTCCTTTTCTTCTCCTTCTTCCACTTCTTCCGCTTACCCTCCTTCTTATTACTCTTCTTCTGTTTCTTCCACTTCTTCTGCCTCCTCTTGTTCTCTTTCCTCCGCTTCTTCTTCATCCTGTCCTCTCCTTATTTTTCTTCCTCTTCACGTCTTTCTTCTTCTTCCCTTTCCTTCGTCTTCTCCCTCTTTTTCTCCTTCTTCTGCTTCCACTTGCATTTCTACCTCTTGTTCTCCTTCTGCTGCTTCCACTTGTTCTTCTTCTTCAGTCCCTTCTTCTTCTCCTTCTTCTTCCATTTCTTCTTCCTCCTCCCTTGCCTTGCTTTCCTTCTGCTTACTCTTCTCCCTCCTCCACTACTTCTCCTTGTACTTCTTGTTCTTCCTCTTGTTCTCCTTCTTCCACTGCTTCTTCTTCTTCCTCTTTCTCTCATTCTTCAACTTCTTCTTCCTCTTTCTCTCATTCTTCAACTTCTTCTTCCTATTCTTCTCCTTCTTCCACTTGCACTTCTTCCTCTTGTTCTCGTTCTACCACTTATTTTTCTTCCACATGTTGTTCTTCTTTTTTGTCTACTTCTTCCACTTCTTCTGCTTACACTTCTTCTTCTTCCTCTTCTTCCATTTCTTCTCCTTTCACTACTTCTTCTTCTTCTTCTCTTTCCTTCTTCTCCTTCCTCTTTTTCTCCATCCCTAATTTTTTTGCTTCCAATTATTGCTCTTCCTCTTCTTCTCCTTCCCCAAAATCTTCTGCTTACATTTCTTCTTCTTCTTCCTCTTCTCCTCCATATTCCACTTCTTCTGCTTCTTCTTCCCTTCCTTCCCCTCGTTCTTCCTTTTCCTCCTGTTCTCTTTCCTCCAGTTGTTCTTCTTTGTCCCACCTCCTTCCACTACTTCTTCTTCCTCCTCTTGTTCACTTTCTTCCACTTCTTCTTTTTCCACATCTGCTTCTTCTTCCTTTTCTTCTCGTTCTTTCCCTTCTTCTGCTTACCCTCCTTTTTCTTCCTCTTGTTCTCTTTCTTCCACTTCTCCTGCCACCTCTTGTTCTCTTTCTTCCAGTTCTTCTTCATTCTCTCCTCTCCTTCTTTTTCTTCCTTTCATGTCCTTCTTCATTTTACTTTCCTTTGTGTTCTCCCTTTTTTTCTCCTTGTTCTGCTTCCACTTGCATTTCTACCTCTTGTTCTCTTTCTTCCACTTCTTCTTCATCATTCCCACTCCTTCAACTAGTTCTTCTTTTTCCTCTTGTGCATCTTCTTCCACTTCTACTACTTCCACTTGTTCTTCTTCTTCCTTCCCTTCTCCTTCTTCACTTCTTCTACCTACACTACCTCTTCTTCCTCCCCTTCTTCTTCTCCTCCTTCTTCCACTTCTTCTTCATCCCCTCTCATTCCACTACTACTTCCTATTCCTGATGTTCTCCTTCTACCACTTCTTCTGCTTCCACCTGCTCTTCTTCTTCTTTTTTGTCTCCTTCTGCCACTTCTTTTGCTTACACTTCTTCTTCTTCCTCTTCTTACATTTCTTCTCCTTCCACTACTTCTTTTTCTTCCATTTCCTTCTTCTCCTTCCTCTTTTTCTCCATCCCTAACTTCTTTTGCTTCTAATTGTTGCTCTTCCTCTTCTTCTCCTTTCCCAAAATCTTCTACTTACACTTCTTCTTCTTCCTCTTTTCCTCCATATTCCACTTCTTCTGCTTCTTCTTACCTTTCCTTCCCCTCCTTCTTCCTTTTCCTCCTTTTCTCCTTCTTCCAGTTCTTCTTCTTCATCCCACCTCCTTCCATTACTTCTTCTTCATCCTCTTGTTTACCTTCTTCACTTCTTCTCTTTCCACATCTTCTTCTTCTTCTTTTTCTTCTCCTTCTTTCGCTTCTTCAGCTTACTCTCCTTCTTCTTACTCTTCTTCTCTTTCTTCCACTTCCCTTGCCTCCTCTTGTTCTCTTTCTTCCACTTCTTCTTCATCCTTTCTTCTCCTTCTTTTTCTTCCTCTTCATCTCTTTCTTCTTTTTTCCTTTCCTTTGTCTTTTCCTCTTTTTCTCCTTCTTCTGCTTCCACTGCATTTCTACCTCTTTTTCTCCTTCTTCCACATCTTCTGTATCATCCCCAGTCCTTCAACTACTTCTTCTTGTTCCTCTTGTTCACCTTCTTCCACTTCTGCTGCTTCCACTTATTCTTCTTCTTCCTTCTCTTCTCCTTCTTGCACTTCTTCTGCCTACACTACCTCTTCTTCCTCCCCTTCTTCTTCTCCTCCTTCTTCCACTTCTTCTTCCTCCTCCCTTGCCTTGCTTTCCATCTTTTTACTCTTCTCCCTCTTTCACTCTTTCTCTGTCTACTTCTTCTTGTTCGTCTTCTTCTCCTTCTTCCACTTCTTCTACTTCATCCCCTTTCCTTCCACTTCTTGTTCTTCTTTCTCTTCCTGATATGAATCCAGAAGACAATGGCTTTTCATTTTTTGTAACGTTTCATTAATTTAGAAATTAATGTAACATGCAATTAATCATATGTGATATTTGCATGATAATGGAGCATTTAATTTTATTTTAGGAGTTATGATTTTGAATAGCCACCTAATTCTATAAATAGGGCCTGTATTGGGTTTTACCCATTTGAAAGAGATGAATTTCTCTTTAGAACTTATCAAGGAATTTTTCCTTGTGGCATTCTGCTAGACTTATCAAGGGTAAATCACCACCCTTGTGGCGTCATATGACTTATCTTCCATCCTTGGAAGTGGGACGCCTTTCACCAAAATTCGTCCCTTTCTTTCTCAATTGTCATGCCTAAACTAAACTAATCTGGAAATTCCATTTTACTTTTTCTCATCCAATCTGCACCTATTCAGTTCAATTGTTCTTGCTGCATTTTGTTCTATTATTGCTTCATTTTTTTATTTTATTTCAATTCTGCATTTTGTGCGCTTAATTCCATAATCTTCTTATCTAATTTTGTTAAGAGTCAGAAAGCCTATTTCCTAGGGGTCCTAAATGATTCTGAACAAACTAGGGGGAATCATATCATTTGGTATAAGAGCTTCGGCTCCTTGAAATTTCACATGGAAGAAAATTTGTCATAACTCAATGAATCTCAACGCCAATTTGTTGATGGTATAGTTGCACCATTTCAAAGATTGATACAAGAGCATACGAAAGCAATGTGTGAAAGAATTGAGCAGTTCATAAATCAAAGGCATCATGAAGATGATAGAGGCATGATGAAGAGTTTCGCAAGAGGTTTCTTACTAAATCATCATTTGTCATCAATCATTGTCATCATATTCAAGTTGTTCAATGAAAAAGTAGTACAAGGTTAATTTTTTATCCTGACATTGACTTATCCCCTATGTTATTGAAGGAGGTGTATTTTTAAAATTCAAGGACGAATTTTCCATAAGAAGGATGGAATGATGTATGTCGGAGGGGTTAGCCTAATTTTGAGTTTTATATTTTATTTGTAATTTCTGTCACTATTTTGGGTAAATTTTATGATTAACTTTTCGTATTTCCAATTTAGTTTTAATTGTGAGCATTAAGTCATTAATAGGATTAATGAAGTATTTTTAATTTACTTTCTAGGCATTACAATTTCGATAATTCACTTTTAGTCTATAAATAGGAGAACTATTGTATTCCAAATCAGATTATGAATTTAATTAAAAATGAGTTTTCTCATTTTAGAGCTTTATAGAGTTCTAAGTTATAGGAACCCTATTTCGATCTTATCACGTTACCCTGTGGCGATCAACCCTATGACTTATCACTCACCTTCTCATCTTTCTTGAGTGTGGCGTCAATATCCTTTCTCAAACAAATAAAAAAAAACACAGTTTTTCAGTTTCTTTCTCCCAAACCAAAATTCAAGAAGATCCCGTTTCTGTTTTCATATTAGTTCTTCCTATTGTTCTCCTTCTTCCACTTGCACTTCTTCCTCTTCTTCTGGTTCTTCCACTTCTTCACCTTCCACTTGTTGTTCTTCTTCTCTTTCATCTCCTTCTTCCACTTCTTCTGCTTACACTTCTTCTTCTTCCTCTGCTTCCATTTCTGCTCCTTCCACTACTTCTTCTTCTTCCCTTTCCTTCTTCTCCTTCCTTTTTTTCTCCATCCCCCACTTCTTTTGCTATCAATTATTGCTCTTCCTCTTCTTCTCCTGCCCCCAAATATTCTGCTTAGACTGCTTCTTCTTCTTCCTCTTCTCCATATTCTACTTTTTCTGCTTCTTCTTCCCTTTCCTTCCCTTCCTTCTTCCTATTCCTCCTTTTCTCCTTCTTCCAGCTCTTGTTCTTCATCACACCTCCTATCACTACTTCTTCTTCCTCCTTTCCACATCTTCTTCTTCTTCCTTTTCTTCTCCTTCTTCCACTTCTTCTGTTTGCTCTCCTTCTTCTTTGTCTTCTTCCCTTTCTTCCACTTCTTCTGCCTCCTCTTTTTCTCTTTCTTTCACTTCTTCTTCATCCTCTCCTCTCCTTTTTTCTCTTCCTCTTCATCTCCTTCTTCATCTTTCCTTTCCTTCGTCTTCTCCCTCTTTTTCTTCTTCTTCTTCTTCTTCTGCTTCCCCTTGCATTTCTACTTTTATTTCTCCTTCTTCCACTTCTTCTTCATCATCCCCACTCCTTCACCTACTTCTTCTTCTTCCTCTTGTTCACCTTCTTCCACTTCTGCCCCTTCCACTTGTTCTTCTTCTTCCTTCTCTTCTCCTTCTTGCACTTCTTCTTCCTATTGTTCTCCTTCTTCCACTTGCACTTCTTCCTCTTCTTCTCATTCTTCCACTTCTTGTTCCTCTTCCCGTTCTCTTTCTTCCACTTCTTCTTCTTCATCCCCTCTCATTCCACTACTTCCTCCTATTCCTCTTGTTCTCCTTCTACCACTTCTTCTGCTTCCACCAGTTGTTCTTCTTCTTTTTTGTCTCCTTCTTCCACTTTTTTTGCTTACACTTCTTCTTCCATTTCTTCTCCTTCCACTACTTCTTCTTCTTCCCTTTCCTTCTTCTCCTTCCTCTTTCTCTCCATCCCTCACTTCTTTTGCTTCCGATATTTGCTCTTCCTATTGTTCTCCTTCCCCCAAATCTTCTTCTTACACTTCTTCTTCTTCATCCTCTCCTCTCCTTTTGGTTCCTCTTCATCTCCTTCTTCTGCATCCCTTTCCTTCATCTTCTCCCTCTTATTCTCCTTCTTCTGCTTCCACTTGCATTTCTACCTCTTGTTCTCCATCTTCCACTTCTTCTGCATCATCCCCACTCCTTCAAGTACTTCTTCTTCCTCCTTTTCTTCACCTTCTTCCACTTCTGTTGCTTCCACATGTTCTTCTTCTTCATTCGCTTCTTCTTCTTGCGCTTCTTCTGCCAATTCTAGCTGTTCTTACTCCCTTTCTTCTTCTCATCCTTCTTCCACTTCTTCCTCCTTCGCTGCCTTGCTTTCCTTCTTCTTATTATTCTCCCTCTTCCACTACTTCTCCCTCCATTTCTTCTTCTTCCTCTTGTTCTCCTTCTTCCACTTCTTCTTCTTCATGCCCTCTCCTTCTACTGCTTCTTCTTCTTCCTATTGTTCTCCTTTTTCCACTTGCACTTCTTCCTCTTCTTCTCGTTTGTCATCTTGTTCTCCTTCTTCCACTTCTTCTCCTTATTGCACTTATTTTCCCTCCTCTCGTTCTCCTTCTTCCATTTATTCTTCCTCCTCCCGTTCTCCTTCTTCCACCTCTTCTTCTGCACCCACCTCTCATTCCACTACTTCCTCCTATTTGTCTTGTTGTCCTTCAACCACTTCTTCTACTTCCACTTGTTGTTGTTCATCTTCTTCCTCTTCTCCTCCATATTCCACTTCTTCTACTTCTTCTTCCCTTCCCCTCCTTGTTCCTTTTCCTGCTTTTCTCCTTCTTCCACTCGTTCTTCTTCTTCATCCCACCTCCTTCCACTACTTCTTCTTCCTCTTCTTCTCCCTCTTCCACTACTTCTCCTTCCACTTGTTGTTGTTCATCTTCTTCCTCTTCTCCTCCATATTCCACTTCTTCTTCCCTTCCCCTCCTTGTTCCTTTTCCTGCTTTTCTCCTTCTTCCACTCGTTCTTCTTCTTCATCCCACCTCCTTCCACTACTTCTTCTTCCTCTTCTTCTCCCTCTTCCACTACTTCTCCTTCCACTTGTTCTTCTTCCACTTCTTCTGCTTCTTCTGCCCTTCCTTTCCCCTCCTTCTTCCTTTTCTCCTTCTTCCAGTTCTTCTTCTTCATCCCACCCCCTTCCACTACTTCTTCTTCCTCCTCTTGTTCACTTTCTTCCACTTCTTCTCTTTCCATATCTTCTTCATCTTCCTTTTCTTCTCCTTCTTCAACTTCTTCTGCTTACTGTCCTTCTTCTTCCTCTTCTTCTCTTTCTTCCACTTCTCCCTTCTCCTTTTGTTCTCTTTCTTCCACTTCTTCTTCATTTTCTCCTCTCCTTCTTTTTCTTCCTCTTCATCTCCTTCTTCTTCTTCCCCTTCCTTCGTTTTCTCCCTCTTTTTCTCATTCTTCCACTTCTTCTTCATTTTGCTATTGATCTCCTTCTTCCACTTGCACTTCTTCCTCTTCTTCTCATTCTTCCACTTCTTCTTCTTCTCCTTCTTCCACTTCTTCTTCCTCCTCTCATTCTCCTTCTTCCCCTTCTCTTCTTCCCCTTCTCTTCTTCATCCATTCTCATTCCACTACTTCCTTCTATTCCTCTTGTTCTCCTTCTTCCACTTCTTCTGCTTCCAGTTGTTATTCTTTTTCTTTTTCGTCTTCTTCTTCCACTTCTTCTACTTAGACTTTTTCTTCTTCCTCTTCTTCCATTTATTCTGCTTTCACTTCTTCTTCTTCTTCCAATTGTTGCTCCTCCTCTTATTCAGCTTCCCCCAAATCTTCTGCTTTCACTTCTTTTTCTTCCTCTTCTCCTCCATATTCCACTTCTTCTGCTTCTTCTTCCCTTCCCTTACCCTCTTTCTTCCCTTTCCTCCTTTTCTCCTGCTTCCAGTTCTTCTTCTTCATCCTACCTCCTTCCACTACTTCTTCTTCCTCCTCTTGTTCACCTTCTTCCACTTGTTCTCTTTCCACATCTTCTTCTTCTGCCTTTTCTTCTCCTTCTTCCACTTCTTCTACTTACTCTTCTTCTTCTTCCTCTTCCTCTCTTTCTTCAACTTCTATTGCCTGCTCTTGTTCTTTATCTTCCACTTCTTCATCCTCTTCTCTCATTCTTTTTCTTCCTCTTCATCTCCTTCTTCTTTTTCCCTTTCCTTCCTCTTCTCAGTCATTTTCTCCCTCTTCTGCTTCCACCTGCTGATGTGATCTTTGATGATCACGTGCCCAAAGGATCCTTTCTAAGCTCACTTGGAAGGGAAATGGATTTATGGAGAGGAAAGGATTGGGGTGAGGCGCCATAAATACTAGGCTTGATAAGCCAAAGGGGAGAGGCCACAAGGGAGTGGTCCCTTGATAACTCTTAGAAGCTCTCACAAAGGAGAAAGGGGGACACTCAAAGGTAAGAACCTCAACCAATATGGTCTCTAGGATTAAATTCAAGTGTAAAAAATACAAGAGTGTGAAGGAGCACCTTTTTATAGAGGGAGCTAACCTCTTGGACAAGTCATGAAGGAAATGAAGGGCTAGGATTAAATGGAGTCATCCAAGGGAGGAGGATTGAAGCCCAAAGTCCAATCAATACCCTCCTTTAGATGAGAATTGGTGCCCAAGCTACCTCATCCAAGGGCCAAGATTACTCCTTTATTAGTTTTGGGTTTTATTTAGCAAAAGAGGGTGTATTTATCAAACTACCCCCTTATTTCCTAAATAAAGGCCCAAAAGCTAATCTTACCCCTTCTTATTACTAAGACACCTCCTAGAAAATTAAATGGACTAATACATGTCCAAAATAAAATCCTAGGTTCCTAAAATAAAAATTACAAGTAAATAAGTCATGGCTTGCATAACTTGATGGTCATATGGAGGTGAGATCTTCCTCCCTCTACTCTAGCCATGTCTTCTTCTATTCTCCTAGCCATGGCCCTGGTGATAGGGCCCTTGCTTGGGGAGAATGCATCATCCCCTCCCCCTTGGGAAGGATTTGACCTCAAATCTGATAGGTCCTCATCTTCTTCATCAGTACCTACAAAAGGGATCAAATGACAAACATTAAAGGTAGTACTGACACCATAGTCCTCAGGGAGATCTAATATGTATGCATTGTTGTTCACTCTCTTGAGGACTTGAAAGGGACCGTCTCCTCGGGGGCTAAGCCTGGACTTCCTTTGAGTAGGGAAGCGATCCTTCCTCAAATGAAGCCATACCCAATCCCCTTCATTGAAGATAATTTCTTTCCTGCCCCTATTGGCTTTACTAGCATACTCCTTTGAATGATGTTCAATGTTAGCCTTTACCCTTTCATGTAATTTTTTAACAAAATCCGCTCTTACTATTCCTTCATTGTGAACAGAAGAAGGGAAGGGTAAGGGCAAGATATCAAGAGGAGTAAGGGGGTTGAAGCCATAAACAACTTCAAAGGGAGAATGCTTGGTGGTCCTTTGAACCACCCGGTTGTATGCAAACTCAATATGGGGTAGGTATTCCCAAGACTTGTGATTTCCTCGAAGAAGTGTCCTAAGCATAGTAGATAGAGATCTATTTACTACCTCAGTCTGCCCATCAGTTTGGGGGTGACATGTGGTAGAAAATAAGAGTTTAGTTCCTAGCCTTGCCCACAATGTTTTCCAAAAGTGGCTAAGGAACTTCACATCTCTATCAGAGACTATGGATTGGGGAATTCCATGTAAACGGACAACTTCTTTAAAGAAAAGTCTCGCAATGTTGCTCGCATCATCTATCTTGTGGCATGGTATAAAGTGAGCCATTTTTGAAAATCTATCTACCACTACAAAGATAGAGTCTGCACCTCGTTGGGTTCGAGGCAGGCCAAGGATGAAATCCATACTAATATCCAGCCAAGGTGCAGAAGGAGCAGGTAAAGGTGTGTACAATCCACGAGCCATTGTCTTAGACTTAGCTTGCAAGCAAGCAATGCATCTATGACAATGTCTATAGACGTCTTTCTTCATATGGGGCCAAAAGAATTTTTCTTGTAAAAGCAGAAGAGTTTTGTTAATTCCAAAATGCCCCATGAGCCCACCCTCATGGCTCTCTTTTGTCAACAGATTTCTCATAGATCCTTGGGGTACACAAAGTCTGCTACCTTTGAAAAGGTACCCCTCACTCACAAAGAACCCATTTTGGGTTTTACATGCAAATGTAGAGGCAGCATAAATGGATCCAAAATCCTTATCAGAAAGATACATTTTTCTAATATTATCAAATCCAAGAATCTTTGCACTTAAGGTGGTGTAAAGGGTATGTCTACGAGACAAAGCATCAGCCACCACATTATGTTTTCCTTTCTTGTATTTGATGATATAAGGGAAAGTCTCAAGAAATTCTACCCATTTAGCATGCCTTTTATTAAGCTTGCCTTGACCCTTCAAATACTTAAGTGACTCATGGTCACTATGAATGATGAACTCCTTGGGTACAAGATAATGTTCCCAAGTTTGAAGGGCCCTTATCAAAGAGTAAAACTCTTTATCATAGGTGGGGTAGTTTAAGGCGGCTCCATTTAGTTTTTCACTAAAATAAGCCACAGGATGACCACCTTGTAACAACACAGCTCCCACACCCACTCCCGATGCATCACACTCTAGCTCAAAAGTTTTAGAAAAGTCAGGAAGAGCTAAAACTGGTGCATGGGTCAGTTTCTCTTTGATAAGTTCAAAGGCTTTTTGTTATTTTTCCCCCCAAAGGAAAGGAGTATCCTTCTTCACCAAATCATTGATTGGTGAGAAAATTGTGGAGAAGTTAGGCACAAAGCACCTGTAAAAGCTCGCGAGACCATCAAAACTCTTGATCTCAGTCACACTTTTTGGGGTGGGCCATTCTTGGATGGCTTTGATTTTGTCGGGGTCTACTTGAACCCCATTTTTATTAACTATAAAACCTAAGAACACCACACTCTCCACACAAAAATTACATTTTTCAAGATTTCCATAGAGTTGGTGTGACCTAAGAATGCAAAAGACGCGCCTAAGATGGCCTACATGTTCATCTAGGCTCTTGCTATACACTAAGATGTCATCAAAATAAACAACACAAAATTTTCCTAAGCAATCCCTAAGGACATGATTCATAAGCCTCATGAAGGTGCTTGGGGCATTGGTAAGCCCAAAGGGCATTACCAACCACTCATACAGCCCAAACTTGGTCTTAAAAGCCGTTTTCCACTCATCACCTTCCTTGATGCGGATTTGGTGATAACCACTCTTAAGATCAATTTTTGAAAATAATTGGGCCCCATGCAATTCATCAAGCATGTCATCAAGCCTAGGGATAGGGTGCCTATATTTGATGGTGATGTTATTGATTGCTCGACAATCAATGCACATCCTCCATTGGCCATTCTTCTTAGGCACCAACAAAACTGGCACAGCACAAGAGCTTAGGCTCTCTTGAACCCAACCCTTCTCCAATAGTTCTTGGACTTGAGATTCAATCTCCTTGGTCTCCATGGGATTAGTCCTATAAGCAGGCCTATTAGGCAGGCTAGCCCCAGGTACCAAGTCTATTTGGTGTTCTATACCCCTAATTGGAGGAAGTCCTTTGGGAACTTCATTAGGGAATATATCACCAAACTCCTTTAAAAGCTCTTGAACCTCTTGAGGTAGGTTCTCAGGTCCAAGTTCTATGGGAGTGCTAGAACTAGAAGGGAAAAAAGTGGAGGGGGAAGAAATGGGGGATGCCTCTTTGCAAAGAAGGAGATAGAAAGGTCTGTTAGTTAAGGGGGCTTCCTTTAAATCCAATTTTGTCGCAAATAAACTCCCTTTACTAATGACTTTCTTGGAAGGGGCACCAACTTCCAACTCAACCTCTTTACACCTTTCAAGCTTTAGGGGTAAAGCTTTGCTTTTTTTTTTCTCCTCATCTCTCTTATGTTTCATGATGAGTTGGTTCTCCACCACTTGTGAAGGTGTTAGAGGACACAACTTAATGCGCTTATCCTTATGAGTGAGGATGATGTTATTGGAATGACCATGGTGTATGGCTTTCTTATCAAATTGCCATGGTCTTCCTAGCAAGATATGGCCAGCTTCCATTGGGACTATGTCACACAGGATCTCATCTTTATAAGACCCAATGGAAATTGGAACCTTGACTTGCTCATTGACCTCCATTTCCCCTTGCTCATTGAGCCATTGAAGCTTGTAAGGCTTAGGGTGGGGAAGTGGGGTCAAGGCTAGCTTTTCCACCAACCTTGAGCTACAACAATTGCAGCATGACCCACTATCCACAATGAGAGAACATATTTTGTCATTCACCTTACAGCGAGTGTGGAATATGTTCTCCCTTTGAGATGAGGACACTTTCAAAGGTTGGCTTCCAAGAAGTCTTCTTATCATTAAGAGGTCTCCCTCACATGCATAAGCGGTTTCATCACAATCAGATTGGTATGCATGAACCCCTTCTCCTTCGCTCTCACTAGAGGAGTGTGAGCTAGACTCACTACTATAAACATCTTGGGCCCTCATGATGATGTTTCTCTTAGTAGGGCATTGAGATGCAATGTGGCCTCTCCAAGACATTTAAAGCATTTGATACTACTAACTTTCTCGTGAGAGTTAGTAGTAGGGGTTTTTCTCTCTATATGTGATGTTTTATGCTCTTTGAAGTGCTTGGGATGTTCCTCTTTGGGGTAACTCTTGAAAGAGTTCCCCGTAGGTTGGTCCCTCTTTACATAAGGTGGGTTATCCTTTTTAAAAGTTTTCCTTCTAAGTTGATTTTCCACTTTGATGCAAAGTTGAACTAACTCATCAAGGGAATTGTATGAGAAGACCTCCACCTTATCACGAATTTCGGGGCTCAACCCACACAAAAACCTTGCCATAGTGGCCTTGGGTTCCTCAATGATACCCACCCTCAAGATAAGAAGTTCCATCTTTTGTCTATACTCTTCTATACTAAGGTTGGTTTGCCTTAGCCTTTGGAGCCTATCCAAAAGATCTCTTTCATACCAAGAGGAATATGCCTTCTTCTTAGAGCGCTTCTAAGATCATTCCAATATCTTATGGAAGGCATATTGGTGCGGATTCTCTCATTGGTTAACCCAACCCACCAATGCATGGCATGCCCTTGGAAGCTAAGGGTTGCCATTGGAACCTTTCTTTCTTCTCTTACCTCATGGAAAGTGAGGAGTTGTTCTACCTTGATTTCCCAATCAAGGTAGGCTTCCACATCTTCCCTCCCATGAAATGGGGGGAGATCAATTTTGGGCTCCCTTAGAGGGGCCCCATTATTATGCATGGATGAATGGGAGTTTCTCCTAGGATGATTGTAGTATTCTTCCTCACTTTCACTCCTATGGGTATGTCTAGATGGGGAACCTAAGACTATCCCTTTCATTTTGTAATTCTCACCATTCCCATGCTTTCTTTTTTCTTCTTCTTTCTCTTTTCTTCTTTCTCTTTCTTTTCTTTCTCTCCTTTCTTCATCTTCTCTCCTTTCTCTTATTCTTCTCTCTTGTTTCTCTCTTTTTTCTCTCTTTTCTTCCTCTCTTTCTTTTATTTTTCTTTTCTCCTTGGACTCTTTTTCTCTCCTTTTTTCTTCTCTTCTCTCTTGTTCTTTTGCCATCCACTCCCTAAAGTCCATGTTTAAGTTTTCTAGAGTGTAATCTTTAGAAATATTTCTTTGGTTTACACTCTTGTTTGATGAATAACTATGAGCACTAGAGTGGGTGTGTGATGTCATTGTGCTTGAATTTCTAAGAGGAAAAAGGTGGCTAAAAAATTTTCACAAACAAACACTCCTCTCTTTTTGTGTTTTCTTGCCTAAAATGGCTTGATGAGTCTTTGGAACTCTTTAGCCTTCTAAGCGCTTTGAATAAGAAAAATAAAGCAAGAATTTTAAAGCAAAAATTCAAAAGAGAAGGGATCTAAAGCGAGCTCCTAAGGTGTTGAAGGAAGTGTACCACTTCTTCCTTCTTCACCTAATTTTCGAGAAACTAAAAAATTGATTAAATTTTATTACAACCAAAGGGAGGGCCTTAAGGGCACTCAAACTCCCAACTACAAAATTAATACACCCAAATTAAAGAAAAAGTAAAGTCTTCAAAAAATTATTCTCCAAATGCTCCCTCAAATCAAAGTCCTCACGGCTAGGTGTATTTCCTTTTGAGGTGATCCCTTAGGCTCTTAGTCCAACCTTCCAAAATATGCTACCCTTGTGGTAAGCTCCTTTTTCAAGCTTTCTCCCAAAAGTGACACTAACACACAAACCAAAGAAACCAAAAGTAGCAAGGGGAGGTGCGAATAGAAACTCAAAAAGCAATAAAAGATAACACAATCAAAAGGACACTTAACCAAATGGTAAGAGTATATAAGACAAACTAGAAAGATGATTTAAAAGACAAGCAACAACTAAAAGGTAAACAAAAGAAAGAGAGCACACAATGGAATACCTAAGAATGACACTAGATTAAAGAGTAGAAGAACACAAATATCAAGTTCTAGTGTACCAAAAGTAATAAAATTTCTTTTAAGGTTCCAAGTTCAAAGTTGAAGCACTTGCTAATTTTAGGTTAGGTACATCAAATGAATTTTTTTCAAACTTTCTTTTCTTTTGTTTGTTCTCTTTTTTTTTTTTTTGAATCCTTCGTTGTTTTTTTTGTATTTTATTTTAGACTTTGTTTTCTTGTTGTTTTTTTTTGAATATTTACTAGATGCACCTAAATTGATTGTGAATTTAGTGCTTGATAAAAAAGAGTTATGCGCTTGGAACAATAAAGAAAATTAAAAGCAACAATTTAGGTACTACTAGAAATGACTTCAAAATGCAAAGTAGCTATAGATGTGTTAATGGTTTAGTAGTTTGGTGTGCCACTGGACTCAAGCTTTGTTAAGTTTTTAGTAATTTGTTGAACACAAATACCAAACTTATAGCTTAAGTGAAAGCACCCACAAACAAGAACTACCTTTACCACACAAATGAGCTACAAATTATACGTATAAGGAAAATAAAGACAAAGGAAATTGAGCAACTATTTTTGAATTTTTTTTTAAGAATATGCTTGAAACTAAAAGCACATGAACTTCTAAAGAGACTTAGACATGAGGTATGACCCTCTATGTTGCTCAATTTAAGAAGTTTCAAATTCTTTTTTGTAAAAACAAAAGAGGCTAAACTTAAAAGGAATTAATAGACAAAATGGGAAACTATAAACATGACTTATAGACAACTACACAAGAGTATAAAAGTGAAAAATAAAAGCTAAAAATAAAGCAAAAACAAGGCAACTAGGTGCAAGGAAACACAAGAATTTGGTCTAAATTTCTTGACCACAAGGTTGTGGAATTCACCACAACGACATGAATTTTTAGCAAAAAATTCTCAAAACCAAAATTCAAGCAAGAAAGCACCGAACTCAAAGCTTAAGCGGAAATTAATGAATATGGGAGAGACGTAGATGCAAAGAAAAGAACAATATAAATTGCATCAAGCAAAAAATAAATGGTGCAAATAAACTATAACTCAAAACAATAAACTCAAGACATAAATGGAAATGATAAACAACAATGGAAAGCTAGAAAAAATTGCGGAAATTCAAGATAAAATAAAATAGGAAAACGGAAAGAAAAAATAAATGAGATAGGAAGAGAGTTTAGACCTCTAGAACCAATGCTCTGATACCAAATGATGCATGCCTCCCTTGATCTTTTTCTAGAGGTTTTCTTCTTTGGTGAAATGGTTTGTGGAGAGGTAAGAAGTGAGGTGGTTTTAGGCGCCACTTAAGGTAAGATAAGCCTAAGAGGGAAAGTTTGCCACAAGGGATGGAACCCTTGATAAAAACCTAAGGAATTCTCAAAGAGAGAAGGGTGGACACTAAGAGAATTTTGGCCAACTCAAGGTTTTTCCATTCAATCAAGTGTAAAAAATACAAGAGTGTGAAGGAGCACCTTTTTATAGAGGGAGCTAACCTCTTGGACAAGTCATGAAGGAAATGAAGGGCTAGGATTAAAAGGAGTCATCCAAGGGAGGAGGATTGAAGCCCAAAGTCCAATCAATACCCTCCTTTAGATGAGAATTGGTGCCCAAGCTACCTCATCCAAGGGCCAAGATTACTCCTTTATTAGTTTTGGGTTTTATTTAGCAAAAGAGGGTGTATTTATCAAACTACCCCCTTATTTCCTAAATAAAGGCCCAAAAGCTAATCTTACCCCTTCTTATTACTAAGACACCTCCTAGAAAATTAAATGGACTAATACATGTCCAAAATAAAATCCTAGCTTCCTAAAATAAAAATTACAAGTAAATAAGTCATGGCTTGCATAACTTGATGGTCATATGGAGGTGAGATCTTCCTCCCTCTACTCTAGCCATGTCTTCTTCTATTCTCCTAGCCATGGCCCTAGTGATAGGGCCCTTGCTTAGGGAGAATGCATTAGACTTTGTTTTTTTTTTTCATTCTTTGTATTGTGTATACTTAATTTTACATTGGGAGTTTGAGTGCCCTTAAGGCCCTCCCTTGGTTTGTAATAATTTTGGTTAATTTTAGCGTAGTTCCTCGTTAATTAGGTGAAGAAGGGAGAATTGGTACAGTTCCTTCAACACCTTAAGAGCACGATTAGAGCCCTTTCTCTTTTACATTCTTGCACTTTTATTTTATTTTATGTTATTTTGAAAAAACATGTAGAGGCTAAGAGTTCCAAAGATTCATCAAGCCACCTTGGTGAGAAAACAAAAAAAAAAGAGAGGAGTGTTGCTTGAAAAAAACAAAAGTTTTTGGCCTACCCTTTAGTTTTTAGCATCCAAGCACCATGACTTCCCACACACATTCTAGTGCACATAGTTGTTCATCAAGTAAGAGTGTCAACCAAAGGAAACCTTCTAAGGGAGACACTCTTGAAAACCTTAACTTAGAATTTAGGGAATGGATGGCTAAAGAACAAGAAAGGAGAGAAGAAAAAGAGAGAAAAAAAGAAATAAAAGAAAAGGAAAAACAAAAAAAGAAGGAAGAGTTAAAAAAAGAGATGTTGGAAATGAGAAAAGAGAAAAAAGAGCGAGAAGAGAGAAGGCAAAGAGAGAGAAGAGGGGATGAAGAAAGGAGAAGAAGGAAATAACTAGAAAGAAAAAGAGAAAAAGAAGAAGAAGAGAGAAGGAAAGGAGAAGAGAGTAAGAGGAGAGATGGGAGGGAGAGTGATAGAAAAAATAAAGGAATTCTCATAAGATCCCCATCTAGGCATTTTAGCTCTAGTGAAGAAGAATACTATAGAAATCAACATAAGCATCACTCTCATTCATCATACAATCATCATTCTTCTCAAGAGAACATAAATCATGCTAGGGAACCAAAGGTAGACCTACCCCATTTTCATGGTAAGGAAGATGTTGAGACTTACCCAGATTGGGAAGTCAAAGTGGAACAACTCTTTCGATGCTATGAAATTAGGGAAGAAAGGAAAGTACCTTTGGCCTCCCTTAGTTTTCAAGGATAGGGCCCGTAAACAAATGCCTAACATTCGCTACTGGAATGATTTAAAAACTTGTTTGCGAAGAAGGCACATTCCTTCATATTATGAGAGGGGTCTTTTGGATAGGCTCCAAAGACTTAGACAACATAACCTAAGTATTGAGGAGTATAGACAAAAGATGGAGCTTCTCATACTAAGGGCCAATATCATTGAGTAACCCAAGGCCACCCTTGCTAGGTTTTTGTGTGGATTATGCTCTGACATTAGAGATAAGGTAGAGCTTCTTTCATACTCAAACCTTGATGAGTTGGTACAACTTTGTGTAAGAGCTGAGAATCAACTCAAGAGAAAAAGCTTTAAAAAAGATTCTCCCTCTTACTCAAAGAGTGACCAACTTAAGGGAAACTCTTTGAAGGGTTTTCCCAAAGAGGAACCCAAGCATTTTCAAGATACAAAAGCACCTCATGTAGAGAGAAAACCCCCTACTACTAAGCCTACTAAGAGACAAAGTAGTATCAAATGCTTCAAATGTCTTGGGAGAGGCCACAGTGCCTCTCAATGCCCTAACAAGAAAACCATGATCATGAGGGGACAAGACATTTGTAGTGAGAATAGCTCATCTTCCTCCTCTAGTGAGAGTGAGGAAGAAGGGGGACATACTTTTGAACAAGAGTGTGAGGAAGCTTTTCCTTATGAGGGGGACCTCCTTATGGTTCAAAGGCTTCTTGGAAGCCAACCTCTAGAGCTTGGCCAGTCACAAAGAGAGAACATCTTCCATACAAGATGTAAAGTAAATGACAAAGTATGTTCTCTCCTTGTTGATAGTGGCTCCTGTTGTAACTGTTGTAGCTCTAGGTTGGTTGAAAAGCTAGCCTTGACTACCATGCCCCATCCCAAACCTTACAAATTGCAATGGCTCAATGAGCAAGGGGAGATGGTAGTCAATGAACAAGTTATGGTTCCAATTTCCATAGGATCTTATAATGATGAGATTCTTTGTGACATAGTTCCTATGGAGGCTGGTCATATCCTGTTGGGGAGACCATGGCAATTTGACAAAAAAACTATTCACCATGGTCACTCCAACCAAATAATTCTCACCCATAATGAAAAGCGCTTCAAATTGTATCCTTTGTCACCTTCTCAAGTGGCTGAGGATCAATTTGCGATGAAAACGAAAAGAGTTGAGGAAAAACAAAAACAGAAAAAAGCACAACAAGCTTTACCCTTAAAGCTTGAAAAGGGTAAAGAGAGTCGGAAGGTGATGCCCCTTTGAAAGGGAATATTAGTAAAGGAGCCTATTTGCTACTAAACGTGATTTAAAAGATGCTCCTTTGACTAACAAGCCCTTTTATCTCCTCTTTTGCAAAGAAGCATCAAATCCCTCTCCCATTTTGCATTCTTCTGCTGAGAGCACTGCCACAGCCCATGCACATGAGCACCTTCCTCAAGGGGTTCAAGATATTTTAAAAGAATTTGATGACATATTCCCTAATGAGGTTCCGAAAGGACTTCCTCCCATTAGGGGTATAGAACATCAAATTGATTTGGTGCCTGGCGCAAGTCTACCTAATAGACCTGCCTATAAGACCAACCCCATGGAGACCCAAGAGATTGAGTCTCAAGTGAATGAGCTGTTGGAGAAGGGTTGGGTCCAAAAGAGCCTAAGCCCTTGTGCTGTGCCAGTCTTGTTGGTGCCCAAGAAGAATGGCCAATGGAGGATGTGTGTTGATTTTCATGCAATCAACAACATCACCATCAAATATAGGCACCCAATCCCCCGTCTTGATGACATGTTGGATGAATTGCATGGGGCAAAAATATTTTCAAAAATAGATCTTAGAAGTGGTTACCACCAAATAAGGATCAAAGAGGGTGATGAGTGGAAAACTGCTTTTAAGACTAAATTTGGTCTTTATGAGTGGTTGGTTATGCCTTTTGGGCTAACTAATGCCCCAAGCACATTCATGCACTTAATGAATCATGTACTGAGGGATTGCCTTGGTAAATTTTGTGTAGTTTATTTTGATGACATTTTAGTTTACTCTAGGAACCTAGATGATCATTTAGGACATCTAAGGCATGTTTTTTCTCTTCTTAGGAGTAATCATCTTTTTGGTAACTTAGAAAATGCACCTTTTTTGTAGATAGTGTAGTTTTCTTAGGTTTTGTAGTTAGCACAAAAGGGGTTCATGCTGACCCCGTAAAGATAAAAGCTATTCAAGAATGGCCCACCCTAAAGAGTGTGACAGAGATCAAAAGCTTTCATGGTATCGCTGGATTTTATAGGCCCTTTGTGCCTAATTTCTCCACGCTCTTCGCACCAATAAATGATTTGATGAAAAAGGAAGTTCCTTTCCTTTGGGGTGAGAAACAAGAGAAAGCCTTCCAGCTAATTAAGCATAAACTGACCCATGCACCAGTCTTGGCATTACCTGACTTTTCTAAAACATTTGAAGTTGAATGTGATGCCTCTGGTGTAGGTGTGGGGGCTGTCTTGCTGCAAGGAGGACACCCCATTGCGTATTTCAGTGAAAAACTCAATGGTGCCCTCCTCAACTACCCCACCTATGATAAGGAGTTTTATGCTCTAAGGGCCCTTCAAACTTGGGAGCATTACCTTGCTCCCAAGGAGTTTGTCATTCATAGTGACCATGAGTCACTAAAATATTTGAGGGGTTAAGGTAAATTGAAGAAAAGGCATGCAACGTGGGTGGAATATCTTGAATCCTTCCCTTATGTCATCAAGTACAAGAAAGGAAAACAAAATGTGGTGGCTGATGCTCTTTCTAGGCGTCATGCCCTTTATTCATCCTTGAGTGCAAAAATCTTGGGATTTGATGACATTCGGGCTATGTATCTGTCTGATAAGGATTTCGCCCCCATATTTGCTACCTCTGCATTTGCATTCGCATTAAAGGCCCATGATAGGTACTTCATCAGTGAGGGGTATCTTTACAAAGGGAGCAAGCTTTGTATACCCCAAGGATCAATTAGGAACTTACTTACAAAAGAGAGTCATGAAGGTGGGCTCATGGGGCATTTTGGGATTTCAAAAACCCTCATGCTTTTACAAGAGAAATTCATTTGGCCCCATATGCGTAGAGATGTCCATAGACATTTCTCTAAATGTATAGCTTGTTTGCAAGCAAAGTCTAAAGCAATGCCTCATAGACTATACCCACCTTTACCTGCTCCTTCTGCACCTTGGGAGGATATTAGCATGATTTCATCCTTGGGCTCCCAAGAACCCAACGAGGTGCAGACTCCATATTTGTGGTGGTGGACCGATTTTCAAAAATGACCCATTTTATTCCCTGCCATAAAGTGGATGATACGAGCAACATCGCAAGACTTTTCTTTAAAGAGGTTGTCCAATTGCATGGTATACCCTCTTCAATAGTGTCAGATAGGGATGTGAAGTTCCTTAGCCATTTTTGGAAAACTCTTTGGGCTAAGCTGGGAACTAAACTTCTTTTTTCCACTACCTGTCACCCTCAAACTGATTGGCAAACAGAAGTGGTGAATAGATCTTTATCCACTATGCTGAGGGCTCTTCTTAAAGGTAACCATAAGTCTTGGGATGAGTACCTTCCCCACATTGAATTTGCTTATAACCAGGTGGTTCATAGAACCACCATGCATTCTCCTTTTGAGGTGGTCTATGGATTTAATCCTCGTACTCCTCTAGATCTTTTACCTCTTCCTCTTTCTGTTGCTATGCATAAAGAAGGAGAGGCAAAAGCCATTTTTGTAAAACAATTACATGAGAGGGTTAAAGCTAACATAGAGCGTCAATCCTTGAGAGATGCTACTTTCGCCAATAGGGGGAGGAAAGAGGTCATCTTTGAAAAGGGCGACTGGGTATGGCTTCACTTGAGAAAGGATAGATTTCCTTCTCAAAAGAAGTCCAAACTTAGCCCTAGAGGAGATGGACCTTTCCAAATCCTTGAGCGGATCGGTAATAATGCCTATGTTTTAGATCTGCCTGAGGATTATGGGGTAAGCACCAGTTTTAATGTTTTTGAGTTGTCTCCATTTGTAGGTGCTGAAAATTACGAAGACCCCATGGATTTGAGGTCAAATCCTCTTCAAGGGGGAGGAGATGATGTGAGCATGCCTAGCCAAGGACCTATCACTAGGGTCATGGCTAGAAGAATTGAAGAAGACCTAGCCCTTGCAGACAAAGGAAGACTTCACCTCCTATGGAGAGTGAAGATATTAGGCTAGGGACTTTAGTTAATAAAATGTAATTTTCCTTTATTTTAATTTTGAGGAGCATTAAGAATTTAATTTGGGACATGTATTTAGTCCATTTTTTATTTTTAGGAGGTGTCTTAGGAATTTAGAGGGTGGATTTAGCTTTTTGGGTCTTTATGAAGGAAATAAGGGGTAGCCTTGATATCTACACCCTTCTTTTCCTACATAAACCCCATAAGCTAATAAGAAGGAATCTTGGCCCTTGGTTTGAGAAACTTGGGCACCAAGTTTGATGATCTAAGGAGGGAATTGTTTCTCAATTCTCCTCCTTAGATCTCTCCTTTTAATCCTAGCCCTTAGATCTTCTTCTTCTTCTTCTTCTTCTTCTTCTTTCATTACCCCTTCTTCCATATATTCTCCTTTCATTACCTCTTCTTCTTCCCTTTCCTTCTTCTCCTTCCTCTTTTTGCCCTTCCAGCAGTTTTTCTACTTCCAATTGGTTCTCTTCCTTTCTTTCTCCTTCCCCCAAATCATCTGCTTACACTCCTTCCTCATCTTCTTCCTCTTCTCCTCCATATTTCACTTCTTCTTCCCTTCCTTTCCCCACCTTCTTCCTTTTCCTCATGTTCTGCTTCTTCTAGTTCTTCTTCCTCATCATGCCTCCTTCCACTACTTCTTCTTCCTCCTCTTGTTCACGTTCTTCCACTTGTTCTCTTTCCACATGCTCTACTTCTTCCTTTTCTTCTCCTACTTCCACTTGTTCTGCTTACACTCCTTCTTGCTCTTCTTCTCTTTCGTCCACTTCTTCTGCCTCCTCTTGTTGTCTTTCTTCCACTTCTTCTTCATCCTTTTCTCTCCTTCTTTTTCTTCCTTTCATCTCCTTCTTCTTCTTCCCTTTCCTTCGTCTTCTCCCTCTTTTAGTCCTTGTTCTGCTTCCACTTGCATTTCTACCTCTTGTTCTCCTTCCCCCAAATATTTCGCTTACACTTCTTCTGCTTCTTCTTCCCTTCCCTTCCCCTCCTTCTTCCTTTTCCTTCTTTGCTCCTTCTTCCAGTTCTTCTTGTTCATCCCACCTCCTTCCACTACTTCTTCTTCCTACTCTTGTTCACCTTTTTCCACTTCTTCTCTTTCCACATCTTCTTCTTCTTCCTCTTCCTCTCTTTCTTCCACTTCTTCTTCCTGCTCTTGTTCTCTATCTTTCACTACTTCTTCATCATCTCCTCTTCTTCTTTGTCTTCCTCTTCATCTCCTTCTTCTTCTTCCCTTTCCTTCGTCTTCACCCTCTTTTTCTCATTCTTCTGCTTCCACTTCCATTTCTATCTCATGTTCTCCTTCTTCCACTACTTCTTCATCATCCCCACTCCTTCCACTACTTCTTCTTCTCCCTCTTGTTCACCTTATTCCACTTCTACAACTTCCACTTGTTCTTCTTCTTCCTTCCTTTCTCCTTCCTGCACTTCTTTTGCCTACACTACCTCTTCTTCCTCCCCTTCTTATTCTCCTCCTTCTTCCACTTCTTTTTCCTCCTCCCTTGCCGTGCTTTCCTTCATCTTACTCTTCTCCCTCTTCCACTACTTCTCCTTCCACTTCTTCTTCTTCCTTTTCTTCCTCTTATTCTCCTTCTTCCACTTCTTCTTCTTCATCCCCTTTCCTTCCAATGCTTTTTCTTCTTCCTCTTTTTCTCATTCTTCCAGTTCTTCTTCTTCTTCCTTTTATTCTCCATCTTTTACTTGCTCTTCTTCTCGTTCTTCCACTTCTTCTTCTTCCCCGTCTTCTCCTTCTTCCAATTCTTCTTCCTCCACCAGTTCTTCTTCTTCATTCCCTCTGATTCCACTACTTCCTCCTATTTCTCTGTTCTCCTTCTACCACTTCTTTTGCTTCCACTTGTTGTTCTTCTTCTTTTTCATCTCCTTCTTCCACTTCTTCTGCTTACACATCTTCTTCTACCTCTTCTTCCATTTCTACTCCTTCCACTACTTCTTCTTCTTCTTCCGTTTCCTTCTTCTCTTTCTCTTTTTCTCCATCCCCCACTTCTTTTGCTTCCAATTGTTACTCTTCCTCTTCTTCTTCTTCTTCCTCTTCTCCTCCATATTCCACTTCTTCTGCTTCTTCTTCCCTTCCCTTCCCCTCCTTCTTCCTTTTCCTCTTTTTCTCCTTCTTCCATTTCTTCTTCTTCATCCCACCTCGTTCCACTTCTTCTTATTCCTCCTCTTGCTCACCTTCTTCCACTTCTTCTCTTTCCACATCTTCTTCTTCTTCCTTTTCTTCTCCTTTTTCGACTTCTTCTTCTTCTTCCAATTGTTCTCCTTCTACCACTTCTTCTACTTCCATTTGTTGTTCTTCTTCTTTTTTGTCTCCTTCTTCCACTTCTTCTTCCTCCTCGCTTGCCTTGCTTTCCTTCTTCTTACTTTTCTCCCTCTTCCACCACTTCTCCTTCCACTGCTTCGTCCTCTTTTTCTCATTCTTCCACTTTTTATTCTTCTTCCTATTGTTCTCCTTTTTCCACTTGCACTACTTGCTCTTCTTCTCGTGCTTCCACTTCTTCTTTTTCTCCTTCTGCATCCTACTCCCGTTCTCGTTCTTCCACTTCTTCTTCACCTACTCTCATTCCACTACTTCCTCCTATTCCTTTTGTTCTCCTTCTACCACTTCTTTTGCTTCCACTTGTTGTTCTTCTTCTTTTTTGTCTCCTTCTTCCACTTCTTCTGCTTACACATCTTCTTTTACCTCTTCTTCCATTTCTACTCCTTCCACTACTTCTTCTTCTTCTTCCATTTCCTTCTTCTCTTTCCTCTTTTTCTCCATCCCCCACTACTTTTGCTTCCAATTGTTACTCTTCCTCCTCTTCTTCTTCTTCCTCTTCTCCTCCATAATCCACTTCTTCTGCTTCTTCTTCCCTTCCCTTCCCCTCCTTCTTCCTTTTCCTCTTTTTCTCCTTCTTCTATTTCTTCTTCTTCATCCCACCTCGTTCCACTTCTTCTTATTCCTCCTCTTGCTCACCTTCTTCCACTTCTTCTCTTTCCACATCTTCTTCTTCTTCCTTTTCTTCTCCTTTTTCGACTTCTTCTTCTTCTTCCAATTGTTCTCGTTCTTCCACTTGCACTTCTTCCTCTTCTTCTCATTCTTCCACTTCTTGTTCTTCCTCTTCTTGTCCTTCTTCCACTTCTTCTTCTTGCTCCCGTTCTCCTTCTTCTACCTCTTCTCCTTCACCCCCTCTCATTCCACTACTTCTTCCTATTCCTCCATTTCCCCTTCTACCACTTCTTCTACTTCCATTTGTTGTTCTTCATCTTTTTTGTCTCCTTCTTCCACTTCTTCTTCCTCCTCGGTTGCGTTGCTTTCCTTCTTCTTACTCTTCTCCCTCTTCCACTACTTCTCCTTCCACTGCTTCTTCCTCTTTTTCTCATTCTTCCACTTTTTCTTCTTCTTCCTATTGTTCTCCTTTTTCCACTTGCACTACTTGCTCTTCTTCTCGTGCTTCCACTTCTTCTTTTTCTCCTTCTGCATCCTACTCCCGTTCTCGTTCTTCCACTTCTTCTTCACCTACTCTCATTCCACTACTTCCTCCTATTCCTTTTGTTCTCCTTCTACCACTTCTTCTGCTTCCACTTGTTGTTCTTCTTTTTTTTCGTCTCCTTCTTCCACTTCCTCTGCTTACACTCCTTCTTCTTCTATTTCTTCTCCTTCCACTACTTCTTGTTCCTCCTCATGTTCACCTTCATCCACTTCTTCTCTTTCCACATCTTCTTCTTCCTCTTGTTCTCCTTCTTCCATTTCTTCTTCTTCATCCCTTTTCCTTCCACTGCTTCTTCTTCTTATTCCTATTGTTCTCCTTCTTCCACTTGCACTTCTTCCTCTTCTTCTCCTTCTTCCACTTCTACTGCTTGCTCCACTTATTTTTCCTCCTCTCGTTCTCCTTCTTCCGCTTATTCTTCCTCCTCACGTTTCCTTCTTCTACTTCTTCTTCCTCATCCCCTCTCATTCCATTACTTCCTCCTATTCCTCTTGTTGTGATTCAACCACTTCTTCTGCTTCCATTTGTTGTTCTTCTTCTTTTTTGTCTCGTTGTTCCACTTCTTCTGCTTACACTTCTCCTTCTTCCTCTTCTTGCATTTCTTCTCCACTACTTCTTCTTCTTCCCTTTCCTTCTTCTCCTTCCTCTTTTTCTCCATCCCCCACTTCTTTTGCTTCCAATTGTTGCTCTTCATCTTGTTCTCCTTCCCCCAAATCTTCTGCTAACCCTTCTTCTTCCTCTTCCTTTTCTCCTCCATATTCCATTTCTTCGACTTCTTCTTCCCTTCCCTTCCCCTCCTTCTTCCTTTTTCTCCTTTTCTCCTTCTTCCAGTTGTTCTTCTTCATCCTACCTCCTTCCACTACTTCTTCTTCCTCCTCTTGCTCACCTTCTTCCACTTCTTCTCTTTCCACATCCCTTTCTTCATCCTTTTCTTCCCCTTCTTCCACTTCTTCTTTTTACTCTCCTTCTTCTTCCTCTTATTCTCTTTCTTCCACTTCTAGTTCATCCTCTCCTCTTCTTCTTTTCCTTCCTCTTCATCTCCTTCTTGTGCTTCCACTTTCATTTCTACCTCGTTTACTCCTTCTTCCACTTCTTCTTCTTCTTGCTATTGTTCTCCTTCTTCCACTTGCTCTTCTTCTTGTTCTTCAACTTCTTCTTCTTCCTCTTCTTCTCCATCATCTACTTCTTCTTCCTCCTTCCGTTCTCATTCTTCCACTTTTTCTTCTTCATCCCCTTTCATTCCCTCACTTCCTCCTATTCCTCTTGTTCTCCTTCTACCACTTCTTCTGCTTCCACTAATTGTTTTTCGTCTTTTTCGTCTTCTTTTCCAGTTCTTCTGCTTGCATTTCTTCTTCTTCTTCTTTTTTCCATTTCTTCTCCTTCCACTACTTCTTCTTCTCCCCTTTCCTTCTTCTCCTTCCTCTTTTTCTCCATCCCCCATTTCTTTTGCTTCCAATTGTTGCTCTTACCCTTCTTCTCCTTCCTCCAAATCTTCTTCTTACACTTCTTCTTCTTTTTCCTCTTCTCCTCCATATTCCACTTCTTCTGCTTACACTCCTTCTTCTTCCATTTCTTCTCCTTCCACTACTTCTTCTTCCTCTTCTTGTTCACTTTCTTTCACTTCTTCTCTTTTGACATCTTCTTCTTATTCCTTTTCTTCTCGTTCTTCCACTTCTTCCGCTTATCCTCCTTCTTGTTCCTCTGGTTCTCTTTCTTTCACTTCTCCTACCTCCTCTTGTTCTCTTTCTTCCACTTCTTCTTCATTCTCTCCTCTCCTTCTTTTTCTCCCTCTTCATGTCCTTCTTCTTCTTTGCTTTCCTTCGTGTTCTCCCTCTTTTTCTCCTTGTTCAGCTTCCACTTGCATTTCTACCTCTTGTTCTCCTTCTTCCACTTCTTCTTCATCATCCTCACTCCTTCAACTACTTCTTCTTCTTCCTCTTGTGCATCTTCTTCCACTTCTTCTTCCTCCTCCCTTTCCATGCTTTCCTTCTTCTTAGTCTTCTCCCTCTTCCACTACGTCTCCTTCCATTTCTTCTTCTTCCTCTTATTCTCCTTCTTCCACTTCTTCCTCTTCATCCCCTTTCCTTCCACTACTACTTCTTATTCCTCCTTTTCTCATTCTTCTACTTCTTCTTCTGCTTCCTATTATTCTCCTTCTTCCACTTGCACTTGTTCCTCTTCTTCTCTTTCTTCCACTTCTTCTTCTTCCTCTTCTTCTCCTTCTACCACTTCTTCTTCCGCCTCCCATTCTCCCTCTTCCATTTCTTCTTCATCCCCTCTCATTCCACTTCTGCTTCCTATTCCTCATGTTCTCCTTCTACCACTTCTTCTGCTTCCACTTGTTGTTCTTCTCTTTTTTTGTCTTCTTCTTCCCCTTCTTCAACTTACACTTCTTCTTCTTCCATTTGTTCTCCTTCCACTACTTCTACTTCTTCCCTTTCCTTCTTCTCCTTCCTCTTTTTATCCATCCACCACTTCTTTTGCTTCCAATTGTTGCTCTTCCTCTTCTCCTCCTTCCCCTAAATCTTCTGCTTACAATTCTTCTTCTTCCTCTTCTCCTCCATCTTCCACTTCTTCTGCTTCTTCTTCCCTTGCCTTCCCCTCCTTCTTCCTCCTCTTCTTCACCTTTTTCCACTTCTTCTCTTTCAACATCTTCTTCTTCTTCCTTTTCTTCTCCTTCTTCCACTACTGCTGCTTACTTTCCTTCTTCTTCCTCTCCTCTCTTTCTTCCACTTCTTCTGCCTCCTCGTGTTCTCTTTCATCTACTTCTTCCTCATCTTGTCCTCTCCTTCTTTTTCTTCCTCTTCATGTCCTTTTTCTTCTTCCTTTTCCTTCGTCTTCTCCCTTTTTTTCTCCTTGTGCTGCTTCCACTTGTTCTTCTTCTTGTCTTCCTTCTTCCATTTCTTCTTCCTCCTCTCTTGCCTTGCTTTCCTTCTTCTTACCCTTCTCACTCTTCCACTACTTCTCCTTCCACTTCTTCTTCTTCCTCTTCTTCGCGTTCTTCCACTTCTTCTTTTTTATCCCCTTTCGTTCCACTTGTTCTTCTTCTTCCTCTTTTTCTGCTTCTTCCACTTCTTCTTCTTCTTCTTCCTATTGTTCTCCTTCTTCCACTTGCACTTCTTCCTCTTCTTCTCGTTCTTCGACTTCTTCTGCTTCCTCTTCTTCAACCTCTTCCTCCTCCCATTCTGGTTCTGCCACTTCTTCTTCACCCCCTCTCATTCCACTACTACCTCCTATTCCTCTTATTCTCCTTCTACCACTTCTTCTGCTTCCACTTGTTGTTCTTCTTCTTTTTCGTCCCCTTCTTTCACTTCTTTTGGTTACACTTCTTTTTCTTCCATTTCCTCTCCTTCCACTACTCCTTCTTCCCTTTCCTTCTTATCCTTCCTCTTTTTCTCCATCCCCCATTTCTTTTTCTTCCAATTGTTTCACTTCCTCTTCTTCTCCTTGCCCCTCTTCTTTTGCTTCTAATCATTTCTCTTCCTCTTCTTCTCCTTCGCCCAAATTTTCTGGTAACAATTCTTCTTCTTCCTCCTCTTCTCCTCCATATTCCACTTCTTCTGCTTCTTCTTCCCTTCTCTTCCCCTCCCCTCCTTCTTCCTTTTCTCCTTCTTCTAGTTCTTTTTCTTCATCCCACCTCCTTCCACTACTTCTTCTTCCTCCTCTTGCTCACCTTTTTCCACTTCTTCTCTTTCCACATCTTCTTCTTCTTCCTTTTCTTCTCCTTCTTCTGCTTAGTCTCCTTCTTCTTCCTCTTGTTCTTTTCCTTCCATTTCTCTTGCCTCCTCTTGTTCTCTTTCTTCATTTCTTCTTCATCCTCTCCTCTCTTTCTTTTTCTTCCTCTTTATCTCCTTTTTCTTCTTCCATTTCCTTGGTTTTCTCCCTTTTTTCTCCTTCTTCTGCTTCCACTTGCATTTCTACCTCTTGTTCTCCTTTTTCCACTTCTTCTTCATCATCCCCACTCCTTCAACTACTTTTTCTTCCTCTTGTTCACCTTCTTCCACTTCTGCTGCTTCCACTTGTTTTTCTTCTTCCTTCCCTTCTCCATCTTGCACTTCTTCCGCCTACACTACCTCTTCTTCCTCCCCTTCTTCTTCTCTTCCTTCTTCCACTTCTTCTTCCTCCTCCCTTGCCTTGCTTTCCCTCTTCTTACTCTTCTCCCTCTTCCACTACATCTTCTTCCACTACTTCTTCTTCCACTTCTTCTTCTTCCTCTTTTTCTCCTTCTTCCACTTTTTCTTCTTCAGCCCATTTCCTTCCATTGCTTCTTCTTCCTCGTCTTTTTCTCATTATTCCACTTCTTCTTCTTCTTCTTCTTCCAATTGGTCTCCTTCTTCCACTTCTTATTCTTCCTCTTCTTCTCGTTCTTCAACTTCTTCTTCCTCCTCTGGTTATTCTTCTTCCACTTCTTCTTCTTCATCCCCTCTCATTCCACTACTTCCTCCTATTTATAGAGGTAGCTAACCCCTTGAACAAGATAACCTAAAAAAGAAGGGCTAGGATTAAAAGGAGAGATCTAAGGGAGGAGGATTGAGAAATAATTCCCTCCTTAGATCATCAAACTTGGTGCCCAAGTTTCTCAAACAAGGGCCAAGATTCCTTCTTATTAGCTTAGGGGGTTTATATAGGAAAAGAGGGGTGTAGATATCAAGGCTACCCCTTATTTCCTTCATAAAGACCCAAAAAGCTAAATCCACCCTCTAAATTCCTAAGACACCTCCTAAAAATAAAAAATGGACTAAATACATGTCCCAAATTAAATTCTTAATGCTCCTCAAAATTAAAATAAAGGAAAATTACATTTTATTAACTAAAGTCCCTAGCCTAATATCTTCACTCTCCATAGGAGGTGAAGTCTTCCTTTGTCTGCAAGGGCTAGGTCTTCTTCAATCCTTCTAGCCATGGCCCTAGTGATAGGTCCTTGGCTAGGCATGGTCACATCATCTCCTCCCCCTTGAAGAGGATTTGACCTCAAATCCATGGGGTCTTCGTCATTTTCAGCACCTACAAATGGAGACAAATCAGAAACATTAAAACCGGTGCTTACCCCATAATCCTCAGGCAGATCTAAAACGTAGGCATTATTACCGATCCGCTCAAGGATTTGGAAAGGTCCATCTCCTCTAGGGCTAAGTTTGGACTTCCTTTGAGAAGGAAATCTATCCTTTCTCAAGTGAAGCCATACCCAGTCGCCCTTTTCAAAGATGACCTCTTTCCTCCCTCTATTGGCGAAAGTAGCATCTCTTAAGGATTGGCGCTCTATGTTAGCTTTAACCCTCTCATGTAATTGTTTTACAAAAATGGCTTTTGCCTCTCCTTCTTTATGCACAGCAACAGAAAGAGGAAGAGGTAAAAGATCTAGAGCAGTACGAGGATTAAAGCCATAGACCACCTCAAAAGGAGAATGCTTGGTGGTTCTATGAACCACCCGGTTATAAGAAAATTCAATGTGGGGAAGGTACTCATCCCAAGACTTATGGTTGCCTTTAAGGAGAGCCCTCAGCATAGTGGATAAAGATCTATTCACCACTTCTGTTTGCCCATCAATTTGAGGGTGACAGGTAGTGGAAAAAAGAAGTTTAGTTCCCAGCTTAGCCCAAAGAGTTTTCCAAAAATGGCTAAGGAACTTCACATCCCTATCTGACACTATTGAAGAGGGTATACCATGCAATCGGACAACCTCTTTAAAGAAAAGTCTTGCGATGTTGCTCGCATCATCCACTTTGTTGCAAGGAATAAAATGGGCCATTTTTGAAAATCGGTCCACCACCACAAATATGGAGTCTGCACCTCGTTGGGTTCTTGGGCCATTCTTGAATAACTTTTATCTTTTCGTGGTCAACATGAACCCCTTTTGTGCTAACTACAAAACCTAGAAAAACTACACTATCTACACAAAAGGTGCATTTTTCTAAGTTACCAAAAAGATGATTACTCCTAAGAAGAGAAAAAACATGCCTTAGATGTCCTAAATGATCATGTAGGTTCCTAGAGTAAACTAAAATGTCATCAAAGTAAACTACACAAAATTTACCAAGGCAATCCCTCAGTACATGATTCATTAAGCGCATGAATGTGCTTGGGGCATTAGTTAGCCCAAAAGGCATAACCAACCACTCATAAAGACCAAATTTAGTCTTAAAAGCAGTTTTCCACTCATCACCCTCTTTGATCCTTATTTGGTGGTAACCACTTCTAAGATCTATTTTTTAAAATATTTTTGCCCCATGCAATTCATCCAACATGTCATCAAGACGGGGGATTGGGTGCCTATATTTGATGGTGATGTTGTTGATTGCACGACAATCAACACACATCCTCCATTGGCCATTCTTCTTGGGCACTAACAAGACTGGCACAGCACAAGGGCTTAGGCTCTTTTGAACCCAACCCTTCTCCAATAGCTCATTCACTCGAGACTCAATCTCTTAGATCTCCATGGGGTTGGTCCTATAGGCAGGTCTATTAGGTAGACTTGCGCTAGGCACCAAATCAATTTGATGTTCTATACCCCTAATGGGAGGAAGTCCTTTCGGAACCTCATTAGGGAATATGTCATCAAATTCTTTTAAAATATCTTGAACCCCTTGAGGAAGGTGATCATGTGCATGGGCTGTGGCAGTGCTCTCAACAGAAGAATGCAAAATGGGAGAAGGATTTGATGCTTCTTTGCAAAAGAGGAGATAAAAGGGCTTGTTAGTCAAAGGAGCTTCTTTTAAATCACGTTTAGTAGCAAATAGGCTCCTTTTACTAAAATTCCCTTTCGAAGGGGCATCACCTTCCGACTCTCTCTCTTTACCCTTTTCAAGCTTTAAGGGTGAAGCTTGTTGTGCTTTTTTTTGTTTTTGTTTTTCCTCAACTCTTTTCTTTTTCATCGCAAATTGATCCTCAACCACTTGAGAAGGTGACAAAGGATACAATTTGAAGCGCTTTTCATTATGGGTGAGAATTATTTGGTTGGAGTGACCATGGTGAATAGCTTTTTTGTCAAATTGCCATGGTCTCCCCAACAGGATATGACCAGCCTCCATAGGAACTATGTCACAAAGAATCTCATCATTATAAGATCCTATGGAAATTGGAACCATAACTTATTCATTGACTATCATCTCCCCTTGCTCATTGAGCCATTGTAATTTGTAAGGTTTGGGATGGGGCATGGTAGTCAAGGCTAGCTTTTCAACCAACCTAGAGCTACAACAGTTACAACAGGAGCCATTATCAACAAGGAGAGAACATACTTTGTCATTTACTTTACATCTTGTATGGAAGATGTTCTCTCTTTGTGACTGGCCAAGCTCTAGAGGTTGGCTTCCAAGAAGCCTTTGAACCATAAGGAGGTCCCTCTCATAAGGAAAAGCTTCCTCACACTCTTGTTCAAAAGTATGTCCCCCTTCTTCCTCACTCTCACTAAAGGAGGGAGATGAGCTATTCTCACTACAAATGTCTTGTCCCCTCATGATCATGGTTTTCTTGTTAGGGCATTGAGAGGCAATGTGGCCTCTCCCAAGACATTTGAAGCATTTGATACTACTTTGCCTCTCAGTAGGCTTAGTAGTATGGGGTTTTCTCTCTACATGAGGTGCTTTTGTATCTTGAAAATGCTTGGGTTCCTCTTTGGGAAAACCCTTGAAAGAGTTTCCCTTAAGTTGGTCTCTCTTTGAGTAAGAGGGAGAATCTTTTTTAAAGCTTTTTCTCTTGAGTTGATTCTCAGCTCTTACACAAAGTTGTACCAACTCATCAAGGTTTGAGTATGAAAGAAGGTCTACCTTATCTCTAATGTCAGAGCTTAATCCACACAAAAACCTAGCAAGGGTGGCATTGGGTTCCTCAATGATATTGGCCCTTAGTATGAGAAGCTCCATCTTTTGTCTATACTCCTCAATACTTAGGTTATGTTGCCTAAGTCTTTGGAGCCTATCCAAAAGATCCCTCTCATAATATGAAGGAATGTGCCTTCTTCGTAAACAAGTTTTTAAATCATTTCAGTAGCGAATGTTAGGCATTTGTTTACGGGCCCTATCCTTGACTAACCTATCCCACCAATGCAAAGCAGAACCTTGAAAACTAAGGGAGGCCAAAGGTACTTTCCTTTCTTCCCTAATTTCATAGCATCGAAAGAGTTGTTCCACTTTGACTTCCGAATCTAGGTAAGTCACAACATCTTCCCTACCATGAAAATGGGGTAGGTCTACCTTTGGTTCCCTAGCATGATTTATGTTCTCTTGAGAAGAATGATGATTGTATGATGAATGAGAGTGATGCTTATGTTGATTTCTATAGTATTCTTCTTCACTAGAGCTAAAATGCCTAGATGAGGATCTTATGAGAATTCCTTTATTTTTTCTATCACTCTCCCTCCCATCTCTCGTCTTACTCTCTTCTTCCTCTTTTTCTCTTTTTCTTTCTAGTTCTTTCCTTCTTCTCCTTTCTTCATCCTCTCTTCTCTCTCTTTGCCTTCTCTCTTCTCGCTCTTTTTTCTCTTTTCTCATTTCCAACATCTCTTTTTTTAACTCTTCCTTCTCTTTTTGTTTTTCCTTTTCTTTTATTTCTTTTTTTCTCTCTTTTTCTTCTCTCCTTTCTTGTTCTTTAGCCATCCATTCCCTAAATTCTAAGTTAAGGTTTTCAAGAGTGTCTCCCTTAGAAGGTTTTCTTTGGTTGACACTCTTGCTTGATGAACAACTGTGTGCACTAGAATGTGTGTGGGAAGTCATGGTGCTTGGATGCTAAAAACTAAAGGGTAGGCCAAAAACTTTTTCTTTTGTTTTCTCACCTAAGGTGGCTTGATGAGTCTTTGGAACTCTTAGCCTCTACACGTTTTTTTCAAAATAACATAAAATAAAATAAAAGTGAAAGAATGTAAAAGAGAAAAGGCTCTAATCATGCTCCTAAGGTGTTGAAGGAAGTGTACCACTTCTCCCTTCTTCACCTAATTAACGAGGAACTATGCTAAAATTAACCAAAATTATTACAAACCAAGGGAGGGTCTTAAGGGCACTCAAACTCCCAATCTAAAATTAAGTATACACAATAGAAAGAATAAAAAAAATAAAACAAAGTCTTCACTCCAAGATTTTTGGTGTTTGTCTCCTTTTTTGATCAAGCCTCTTTGAGTTGCATCAACTCACCCCAAGAATGCTACCCTTGTTTCCTCTTGTTTGGACTTGCCAAAATTTTATATATGGAACCTTTCCCAACCTTTCCTTACCAAGGCCGAATACAACACAAGACAACAAACAAAGGTGAATAACAAAACAAGGTTCACAAATCCAAGTGGATAGAGTAAACAATGACAAACTCAAAGAAGTAAAAAGGACAAGCAAGAAAACATAAGGCTCTTCGCACTTCTTTTGCTTCCAATAGTTGCTCTTCCTCTTCTCCTCCCCCGAATGTTCTGCTTACACTTCATCTTCTTCTACCTCTTCTCCTCCATATTTCACTTACTCTCCTTCTTCATCCCACCTTCTTCCACTTCTTCTACTTACACTTCCTCTTCTTTCTCTTCTTCCATCTCTTCTCCTTCCACTACTTCTTCTTCTTCCCTTTCCTTCTTTTCCTTCCTCTTTTTCTCCATCCCCCACTTCTTTTGCTTCCAATTGTTGCTCTTCTTCTTCTTCTCCTTCCCCCAAATATTATGCTTACACTTGTTCTTCGTCTTCCTCTTCTCCTCCATATTCCACTTCTTCTGCTTTTTCATCCCTTCCCTTGCCCTCCTTCTTCCTTTTCCTCCTTTTCTCCTTCTTCCAGTTCGGCTTCTTCATCTCACCTCCTTCAACTACTTCTTCTTCCTCCTCTTGTTCACCTTCTTCCACTTCTTCTCTTTCCACATCTTCTACTTCTTCCTTTTCTTCTCCTTCTTCTGCTTACTCTCCTTCTTCTTCCTCTTGTTCTCTTTCTTCCACTTCTCCTGGCTCCTCTTGTTCTCTTTCTTCCACTTCTTCCTCATCCTCTCCTCTCCTTCTTTTTCTTCCGCTTCATCTCATTCTTCTTCTTCCCTTTCCTTTCTCTTCTCCCTCTTTTTCTCCTTCTTCTATTTCCACCTGCATTGCTACCTCTTGTTCTGCTTCTTCCACATCTTCTTCATCATCCCCACTCCTTCAACTACCTCTTCTTCTTCCTCCTTTTCACCTTCTTCCACTCCTGGTGCTTTGACCTGTTCTTCTTCTTACTTCCCTTCTCCTTCTTGCACTTCTTCTACCTAAACTACCTCTTCCTCCTCCCCTTCTTCTTCTTCTCCTTCTTCCACTTTGATATGAATCCTCTGTCAGTTTAGGATTCTGAAAGGACCCTAGGAATTTAGCTTGCCGCATTAACAAAATTAATCAACGTGGAATGCAAACAATTGCAAAAAAATAAACTGAATAGAATTACTATCAAACTTTTAGACACAGAATGGAAATTAAAAGTTATTGAAATTCAACCATTAAATGAGTTTTCGAATAGTGTAGGACTTTCCTGTCATAGAGTTTGCTGGGCAGAATTGAGTATGAATGGAAAAGACAGAAAATGGAATTGGAAGTGAGAGACTCCACACTTCCAAGGATGGAAGATATGTCTACGAGATTGCACACACAAAGGGGTGAATTACCTTTGATAAATCTCAAAAGATTTTGGATTGTCAAGAACCCAAAGGAGAGAAAACTCAACTAGTTTTTTATTTCCAAAATATTCTGCCTTACATATCAGTCTTGCCCAAATTTATATGCCTAATAAACTCAGCTTGTGTGGGTTTAGTGGCTTTCTAAATTCAGTTGAAGTTACAAAATAATAAAAAATAATAATGGGCAGCTTAATAACAAAGTGTAACTGCCAAAGCAAATTAAACATGTATACTAATTAGAATTGATAACCTAGGTGGCTGCAACTTTAATTAGACAATTCTGGTTGCCCACCATTAAGTAAGTAAACTCCAAGAAAATGAGTTTAGTTTATTCCAAACTTCTCTTCCATTAAGGTCAAGCATTGCTCTCTTCAGTCCTGAGACAATTAACAATTTTAAACTTTATTTCTTCACTGTTTGGCTCTTTTTGCAAAAGGGCTGCCAATACTTGTTCAATAGCTTCCTTAGCTCTTCTTGTCCTTGCCCTTGTCATAGGTCCTCCAAGTCCTTCAAGCTTCATGTCCTCATCACACTTCTTCTTCCTCCTCCCTTGTGTTGCTTTCCTTCTTCTTACTCTTCTCCCTCTTCCACTACTTCTCCTTCCATTTCTTCTTCTTACTATTCTTCTCCTTTTTCGACTTCTTCTTCTTCATCCCCTTTCCTTCCACTACTTGTTCTTCTTCCTCCTTTTCTCATTCTTCCACATCTTCTTCTTCTTCCCATTGTTCTCCTTCTTCCACTTGCCCTTCTTCTTGTTCTTCCACTTCTTCTTCCTCCTCTTCTTCTCCTTCTTCCACTTCTTCTTCCTCCTTTACTTCTCCTTCTTCCACTTCTTCTTCTTCATCCCCGCTCATGGCACTACTTCCTCCTATTCCTCTTGGTCTCCTTCTACCACTTCTTCTGCTTCCAATTGTTGTGCTTCCTCTTCTTCTCCTTCCCGCAAATCTTCTACTTACACTTCTTCTTTTTCTTCCTCTTCTCCTCCATATTCCACTTCTTCGGTTTCTTCTTCCCTTCCCTTCCCCTCCCCTCCTTTTCTCCTTCTTCCACTCATTCTCGTTCGTCCAGTTCTTTTTCTTCATCCTACTTCCTTCAACTACTTCTTCTTCCTCGTCTTGTTCACCTTCTTCCCCTTCTTCTCTTTCCACATCTTCTTCTTCTTCCTTTTCTCCTCCTTCTTCCATTTCTTCTGCTTACTCTCCTTCTTCTTCCTCTTCGTATCTTTCTTCCACTTCTCCTGCCTCCTCTTGTTCTCTTTCTTCCACTTCTTCTTCATGCTCTCCTCTTTTCTTTTTCTTCCTCTTCATCTCCTACTTCTTCTTCTGTTGCCTTCATCTTCTCCCTTTTTTTCTCCTTCTTCTGCTTCCACTTGCATTTCTAACTCTTGTTCTCCTTCTTCCACTTCTTCTTCATCATCCCCACTCCTCCAACTACTTCTTCCTTTTCCTCTTGTTCACCTTCTTTCATTTCTGCTGCTTCCACTTATTCTTCTTCTTCCTTCCCTTCTCCTTCTTGCACTTTTTCTGCCTACACTACCTCTTCTTCCTCCCCTTCTTCTTCTAGTCCTTCTTCCAATTCTTCTTCCTTCTTGTTACTATTCTCCCTCTTGCACTACTTGTCGTTCCATTTCTTTTTCTTCATCTTGCTCTCCTTTTTCCATTTCTTCTTCTTCATCCAATTTCCTTCCACTGCTTCTTCTTCTTCTTCCTATTGTTCTCCTTCTTCCACTTGTACTTCTTCCTCTTCTTCTCGTTCTTCCACTTCTTCTTCTTCCTCTTCTTCTCGTTCTTCCACATCTTCTTCTTCCTCTTCTTCTCCTTTTTCCACTTATTCTTCCTCCTCTTGTTCTCCTTCTTCCATTTATTCTTCCTCATCCCGTTCTCCTTCTTCCACTTATTCTTCTTCATCCCCTCTCATTCCACTACTTCCTCCTATTTCTCTTGTTCTCCTTCTAGCACTTCTTCTGCTTCCACTTGTTGTTCATCTTCTATTTCGTCTCCTTCTTCTACTTCTTCTGCTTCCACTTCTTCTTCTTCCTCTTCTTCCTTTTCTTCTCCTTCCACTACTTCTTCTTCTTCCCTTTCCTTCTTCTCCTTCCTCTTTTTCTCCATCCCCCTTCTTTGGGTACCAATTGTTGCTCTTCCTCTTCTTCTCCTTCCCCCAAATCTTCTGCTTACACTTCTTCTTCCTCTTCCTCTTCTCCTCCATATTCCACTTTTTCTGCTTCTTCTTCCCTTGCCTTTCCCTCCTTCTTCCTTTTCCTCCTTTTCTCCTTCTTCTAGTTCTTCTTCTTGATCCCACCTCCTTCCACTACTTCTTCTTCCTCCCTTGTTCACCTTCTTCCACTTCCTCTCTTTCCACATCTTCTTCTTCTTCCTTTTCTTCTCCTTCTTCCACTACTTCCTTTTCTTCCCTTTCTTCCACTTCTTCTGCCTCCTCCATTTCTCTTTCTTCCACTTCTTCTGCCTCCTGTTGTTCTCTTTCTTCCACTTCTTCTTCATCCTCTCCTTGTTCACCTTACTGTCTTTGTTTGTAGCTGTGTCCTCATCAACTACTTCTTATTCATCTTGTTCACCTTCTTCCACTTCTACTGCTTCTGATGTGAATTCCCCTTGCCACGAATTCAGAACGGACCGATTAGGACTATTTGTTAGAATGGAAAAACAAAAAGGTAAGAATTGGGGATGATGGTGGTTTTGGGGGAGACGCCACTTCCGGGAAGGAAGATAAGTCTCAAAGACGCCACAAGGGGTGGGTGGAAGACCCTTGATAAGTCTCAAGTTTGGTTCAGCCAAGAACCTAGGAGATACACTCTCTCAAGAAAAGTTTTATCCAAAGCAAAAATCTGTCTATTTCCATTGAAATGCAATACATATAGGAATTCCATAAAGCCAAGAAATAAATGCACCATTTAATAACATTGATTGAGGCTTATTTATTAAATAACCTCCCTACTAGTGCATATGAAAAGGCAACAGCCACACTGAAGGAAAACTAGACAACCACTAAAATTCAACACTCTAAAATAAAAGAAAAATTAAAATAAACTGTTTTTAAAGCATGGCAAATAACACAACAGTACCAATCTTTTTACAACTTTATTTAATTAGACCCACTTTGATTAAAATAACTTTGCAGCAACATCCTCTATTTCATTTATCTTCAATGATGACCATGCATTGAAATAATTTTCTCTCTATGTCCTTTTCATTATGTGCAACTTCCAGAATTGTTGCTACCACTTGTTGTAAAGCTTCTCTTGCTTTCCTAGCTCTTGCCCTTGTCATAGGTGTCCCAAGTCCTTCAAGCACCTTACTATCTTTGTTTGTAGCTGTGTCCTCATCATTAAAAAAACAATAACTTTTCGTTTTTTATAACGTTTCATTAATTTAGGAATTAATGTAACATGCATATGTGATAATTGCGTGATAATGAAGTATTTAATTTTTCTTTTAGAAGTTATGATTTTGAACAGTCACCTAGTTCTATATAAATATACTCAAAGGAGAACCATTGAATTAGTGAAATTATATTTGGGTTTTACCCTTTTGTGAGAGATGAATTTTTCTTTAGAACTTATCAAGGAATTTTTCCTTGTGGCGTTCTGCTAGACTTATCAAGGGTAAATCACTACCCTTGTGGCGTCATATGACTTATCTTCCATCCTTGAAAGTTGTGTCATCTATCCATTCGTTAAACCATTTTCATCCTTTCCCTTTTCTTGTTTATCCAATTCTCATTGTTTTGTTAACTTATTACCTTCCAACCTAGATAGATCCGCAAAACGAATCCAACCCCTCTGGATTTCTATCAGTTGGTATCAGAGCTTCGGCTCTAGGTTTGAAATTATGGTGGATATTTTTTATACAAGATGTTTAATCGAAGGTCATTTGTGTTTATTTGCAGTTGATGAAGAAAGTTGTAGCAATGTCATGAGCGAAAGATTGGTGAATAAACTCAACTTAGCGACGAGTCTGCATCCTAGACAAACTAAGTTTAAATTTACTGTTGGAAAATTGGTGGATGAAGTGACATGCGATATTGCTCCCATGGACTCATGTCATTTTCTTTTAGGGAGATCTTGGCTGAAGGATAAAAAGATTAATCTTGAAAAATTTTCAGTTTCTTTGGTGCATGAAGGTTTGGTACCAAGCCAAGTTTGTGATGATCAACTTAAGTTGAAGGAGAAAATAGAAAAAGAGAGAGAAGAAAAGAGAAAAATAGAAAAAGAAAAGAGTGAAGAGGAAGAGAGAGAAAAGGAAAGAGAAAGACAGAAAAAGAACTATAAAACTTTATCTATTATTGATTTTTCTTCTTCTCTTGATATTATAAATGCACAGGATAATGAGTATACTACCCACAAATGGTCATGGGTAAGGAAGAAAAATATTGATATCACTCCTAGAGCGTCACTGTACATCGAGTCCACTGTTGAAATTCAAACTCATGAGAAAATTTTCAAGTCTGGGTTTGGGCACCAAAAAGGAGAACTTCTTTGATGCATGATTTTTTACAAGTTGTATTTGATCCTGAAGGTTGTTTTGTCGTTACAAGTGAATAAAATTTGTAGGAAAATAAAGTCATAGATTCGAGGATGAATCTTTTCGAAAAAGGAGGGAATGATATGAATGCAAAAAAACAATAACTTTTTGTTTTTTATAACGTTTCATTAATTTAGGAATTAATGTAACATACAATTAATCATATGTGATAATTGCGTGATAATGAAATATTTAATTTTTCTTTTAGAAGTTATGATTTTGAACAGCCACCTAGTTCTATAAATAGGGGTTGAATTGTGCTCAAAGGAGAACCATTGAATTAGTGAAATTATATTTGGGTTTTACCCTTTTGTGAGAGATGAATTTTTCTTTAGAACTTATCAAGGAATTTTTCCTTGTGGCGTTCTGCTAGACTTATCAAGGGTAAATCACTACCCTTGTGGCATCATATGACTTATCTTCCATCCTTGAAAGTTGTGTCATTTATCCATTCGTTAAACAATTTTCATCCTTTCCATTTTCTTGTTTACCCAATTCTCATTGTTTTGTTAACTTATTACCTTCCAACCTAGATAGATCCGCAAAATGAATCCAACCCCTCTGGATTTCTATCAGCTTCCACTTGTTCTTCTTCTTCCTTCGCTTCTCCTTCTTGCACTTCTTCTGCCTACACTACCTCTTCTTCCTCCCCTTCTTTTTCTCCTCCTTCTTCCACTTGTTCTTCCTCCTCCCTTGCCTTGCTTTCCTTCTTCTTACTCTTCTCCCTCCTCCACTACTTCTCGTTCCACTTCTTCTTCTTCCTCTTGTTCTCCTTCTTCAACTTCTTCTTCATCCCCTTTCCTTCCGCTGCTTCTTCTTCTTCCTCTTTTTCTCATTCTTCCACTTCTTCTTCTTTTACCTATTGTTCTCCTTCTCCCACTTGCACTTCTTCCTCTTCTTCTCGTTCTTCCACTTCTTCTACTTCCCCTTCTTATCCTTCTTCCACTTCTTCTTCATCCTCCTGCTCTCCTTCTTCCACTTCCTCTTCTTCATCTCCTCTCATTCCACCACTTCCTTCTATTCCTCTTGTTCTCCATCTACCACTTCTTCTGTGTCCACTTGTTGTTCTTCTTAAATTTTTATGAGGACATGAAGCTTGAAGGACTTGGAGGACCTATGACAAGGGAAAGGACAAGAAGAGCTAAGGAAGCTATGCAACAAGTATTGGCAGCCGTTTTGTAAAAAGAGCCAAACATTGAAGAAATAAAGTTTAAAATTGTTAATTGTCTCAGGACTGAAGAGAACAATGCTTGACCTTAATGGAAGAGAAGTTTGGAATAAATTAAACTCATTTTCTTGGAGTTTACTTAGTTAATGGTGGGCAACCAGAATTGACTAATTAAAGTTGCAGCAACCTAGGTTATCAATTTTAATTAGTCTACATATTTAATTTGCCTTGGCCGTTACACTTTGTTATTAAGATACCTATTATTAGTTTTTATTATTTTGTAACTTCAGCTGAATGTAGAAAGCCACTAAACCTACACAAGTTGAGTTTATTAGGCATATATATTTGGGCAAGACTCATATGTAAGATAGAATATTTTGGAAATAAAAAACTAGTTGAGTTTTCTCTCCTTTGGGTTCTTGACAATCCAAAATCTTTTGAGATTTATCAAAGGTAATTCACCCCTTTGTGTGTGCAATCTTGTAGACATATCTTCCATCCTTGGAAATGTGGAGTCTATCAATTCCAATTCCATTTCTATCTTTTCCATTCATACTCAATTCTGCCCAGCAAACTCTATGACAAGAAAGTCCTACACTATTCGAAAACTCATTTAATCGTTGAATTTCAATAACTTTTAATTTCCATTATGTGTCTAAAAGTTTGATAGTAATTCTATTCAGTTTATTTTTGGCAATTGTTTGCATTCCATGTTGATCAATTTTGTTAACATGGCAAGCTAAATTCCTAGGGTCCTTTTAGAATCCTCAACTGACAAAGAGGATTCATATCAATTTTTGTCTCCTTCGTCCACCTCTTCTGCTTACACTTCCTCTTCTTGCAATTTCTTCTCTGTCCACTACTTCTTCTTCTTCCCTTTGCATCGTCTTCTCCCTCTTTTTCTCCTTCGTCTGCTTCCACTTGCATTTCTACCTCTTGTTCTCCTTCTTCCACTTCTTCTTCATCATCCCCACTCCCTCAACTACTTCTTCTTCATCCTCTTGTTCACCTTCTTCCACCTCTGCTATTTCCACTTCTTCTTCATCATCCACACTCCCTCAACTACTTTTTCTTCTTCCTCTTGTTCACCTTCTTCCACTTCTGCTGCTTCTACTTATTCTTCTTCTTCCGTCTCTTCTCCTTGTTGCACTTCGTCTACCTACACTACCTCTTCTTCCTCCCCTTCTTCTTCCCTCCTTCTTCCACTTCTTCTTCCTCCTCCCTTGCCTTGCTTGCCTTCTTCTTACTCTTCTCCCTCTTCCACTACTTCTCCTTCCACTTATAATTCTTGCTCTTCTTCTCCTTCTTCCACTTCTTCTTCTTCTTCCCCTTTACTTCCACTGCTTCTTCTTCTTCCTCTTTTTCTCCTTCTTCCACTTCTTCTTCTTCTGCCTATTGTTCTCCTTCTTCCACTTGCATTTCTTCCACTTCTTCTAGTTCTTCCACTTTTTCTTCTTCCTCTTCTTCTCCTCCTTCCACTTCTTCTTCCTCCTCCCGTTCTCCTTCTTTCACTTCTTTTTCTTCATCCCCTCTTGATGAGGACATGAAGCTTGAAGGACTTGGAGGACCTATGACAAGGGCAAGGACAAGAAGAGCTAAGGAAGCTATTCAACAAGTATTAGCACCCCTTTTGCAAAAGAGCCAAACATTGAAGAAATAAAGCTTAAAATTGTTAATTGTCTCAGGACTGAAGAGAGCAATGCTTGACCTTAATGGAAGAGAAGTTTAGAATAAATTAAACTCATTTTCTTGGAGTTTACTTACTTAATGATGGGCAACCAGAATTGTCTAATTAAAGTTGCAGCCACCTAGGTTATCAATTCTAATTAGTATACATATTTAATTTGCTTTGGCAGTTACACTTTGTTATTAAGCTGCCCATTATTAGTTTTTATTATTTTGTAACTTCAGCTGAATTTAGAAAGCCACTAAACCTACACAAGTTGAGTTTATTAGGCATATAAATTTGGGCAAGACTGATATGTAAGGCAAAATATTTTGGAAATAAAAAACTAGTTGAGTTTTCTCTCCTTTGGGTTCTTGACAATCCAAAATCTTTTGGGATTTATCAAAGGTAATTCACCCCTTTGTGTGTGCAATCTCGTAGACATATCTTCCATCCTTGGAAGTGTGGAGTCTATCACTTCCAATTCCATTTTCTGTCTTTTCCATTCATACTCAATTCTGCCCAGCAAACTCTATGACAGGAAAGTCCTACACTATTCGAAAACTCATTTAATCGTTGAATTTCAATAACTTTTAATTTCCATTATGTGTCTAAAAGTTTGATAGTAATTCTATTCAGTTTATTTTTTGCAATTGTTTGCATTCCATGTTGGTTAATTTTGTTAATGCAGCAAGCTAAATTCCTAGGGTCCTTTCAGAATCCTAAACTGACAGAGGATTCATATAATTTGGTATCAGAGCTTTGGTTTCTAGTAATTGCAAGGCTGCACTCCGGGTAATTTCTTTCCTTTATTCTTATTATCAATAATATTACCTTAATTGTCAATCAGTTAGGCTGAACCATTGCAAAAGTTAAGCCTTTAAAAAAATCTGAGATTCTAAAAAAAAAACAAAGGAAGAGGAATTTTGAAAATCTGAAGAAAAAAAATATAGAGAAAAAAAAAAGAAGCAAAACAAAGAATGCAAATGCAATTGGTTGAATGGTTCATGCTAGAAATTCTTCATTTTGAAGGTAATATTGTGTTTGATTTGAAGGAAAAATTACTGCACCTTGTTAGTTTACATTTCTAAAATTTTGGGCTGCACTTCTTGGTTACAAATTGTGTCAATTCCACTCTATTTTGGCTTCACATATACTGCACATACTTGCTGGATTTTGCTGCACTTGTTAGTTTAATTTTAAGCCAAAATTTTATACTCTATTTGTGTCTTTACCTGTTAAAATTGGCTGCACAATTTTCTACTCAAAATTCTGGTTGTGGCTGTTTGTACCTTTGTTTTTGTGTGCCCAGTTTTTGTCCATTTCTTTTCGTACTTCCTTTGTTTTCATTTTGAGACAAATTTCTTCTGTCTTGTTGGTGTCAAAAAAAATTCCAGTTGTTGTCCTAGTATTTTTTGCTTTCGTTGGGTTTCATTTTAGTCATTTTTGTTAGTTTTCTTGTGTCTTATTTGCCTGCACACAAGTTGGTGTTTGTCTTTGAGTTTTTCTCTTTTGGTTTGTTAAGAACTTAAGGAGGAATAAAGAGGAAAAAGGCAAGAGAGTTTCATTATAGTAAAAGCCAATATTTTTTAGCGCAAACACTTGAGTGGGTGAGAACATTTTCAAACACCACATACATACTTTTTCTTGTGACATTTGACCTGTTTGTTTATCATGGCGGAAAGAAATAATAACAATGATCTTCAGCTTCAAATTGTTGCACTATCTCAGCATTTAGAGAGATTGATGAAGCAACAACAAGATGAGTTCCATGAGAGGTTGGATCAGTTGGAGAATAGAACCCCACCAGCAGGAGGAGGAGGAAGGCCAAATAGAAATGAAGGAAGAATAGAAGGAGTGAAGTTGAATGTGCCTCCTTTCAAGGGTAGGAGTGATCCTGAGGCATACTTGGAGTGGGAGTTAAAAATTGAGCATGTGTTCTCTTGCAACAATTATAGTGAGAAGCAAAAGGTGAGACTTGCAGCTGCTGAATTTTCTGATTATGCACTCATTTGGTGGAATAAGTTGCAAAGGGAGAGGATTAGAAATGAGGAGCCTAGGGTAGACACTTGGGCTGAAATGAAGAGGATCATGAGGAGGCGGTATATACCTTGTAGCTTCCATAGGGATATAAAATTAATACTTTAGAAATTGTCTCAAGGAAGCAAGGGAGTGGAAGAGTATTATAAGGAGATGGAGATGCTAATCATCCAAGCCCAAATTGAAGAAGATCCTGAGCTAACTATGACTCGCTTCCTTAGTGGTTTAAATCATGACATTAGAGATGTTGTTGAGTTGCAGGAGTTTGTGGAGATGGGGGACCTTTTACATAAGGCTATTCAAGTTGAACAGCAAATAAAACGAAAGAGTACAACAAGAAGAAGTTCTACCGGGTATAATGCTTCAAATTGGAAGGATAGAGTTAAGAAAGAGGGTGCTGCCTCCTCAAGCAATGCATCACTTTCTAACAATGGAAAAGCACCTCAAAAGCAACCTGAACATCCTCCTAAAAAGACTAGAGAAGTGAAGTGTTTAAGTGATTGGGCATGGGTCATTATGCCTATGAGTGTCCCACAAAGAAGATTGTTCTTCTCAAAGATAATGGGGAATACACAAGTCAATCAGAAGCTAGTGGTAGAGAAGAAGAAGAGAGTGATGGAGAATTGAAGGCTAATGAAGGAGTGTTGTATATGATTAGGAGGATGCTTGGAAGTCAAGTCAAGGCCGAGGATGCATCTAAAAGGGAGAACATATTTCACACAAGATGTTCAGTCAATGGTAATGTTTGTTTGGTAATTTTTTATGGAGGGAGTTGTACCAATGTGGTGAGTTCAAGATTAGTGTCAAAGATGAACATGGACACTATGCCGCATCCTAGACCATATAAACTTCAATGGCTTAGTGAAGGAGAAGAAGTTCAAGTGAAACAACAAGCAATAGTTTCGTTCTCCATTGGAAAATATCAAGATAAAGTCATATGTGATGTGGTTCCCATGGAGGCTAGCCATATCCTTTTGGGAAGGCCATGGCAGTATGATACCAAAGTCATTCATGACGGCTTCACTAACAAATTTTCTTTCATGTATCAGGATAAAAAGTTGGTTCTCAAGCCTTTGTCTCCTAAAGAGGTGTGTGAGGATCAAATCAAAATGAGAGAAAAGTTAGCAAATGAAAGAAAGAGTGAAACACTTGAGAGGAAGAGCGAAACACTTGAGAGGAAAAATAGAGAAAAGAAAGATATTGAAACACTTGAGGAAAAACACACTTGTTTAGCAAAAAAGGAGGAAGTTAAGAGGCTGCTTTGTGCATATTTGTTGTATTGTACAAGTCAGTTTTTGCATGCTAACCAATTTGAAAATTTTGAATTGCCTTCTTGTGTTAAACCTCTTTTGCAGAATTTCCAAGATGTTTTTCCAGAGAGTGTACCTAGTGGATTGCCACCTTTGAGGGGAATTGAGCATCACATTGATCTCATTCCAGGAGCATCATTACCCAATCGGCCAGCATATAGGAGCAACCCACAAGAAACTAAGGAGATTGAAAGGCAAGTGGCTGAACTCATGAGCAAAGGTTGGGTGAGAGATAGCATGAGCCCGTGTGCTGTACCTGTGATTCTGGTGCCAAAGAAAGATGGCTCATGGAGGATGTGTTCTGATTGTAGAGCCATAAACAACATCACCATCAAGTATAGGCATCCAATTCCCAGGTTAGATGATCTTCTCGATGAACTTTATGGTGCATGTGTGTTCTCAAAAATAGACTTGAAAAGTGGCTATAATCAGATTAGGATTAGAGAAGGTGATGAATGGAAAACTGCCTTTAAAACTAAATATGGATTGTATGAGTAGTTGGTTATGCCATTTGGTTTGACTAATGCACCTAGTACTTTCATGAGATTAATGAATCATGTTTTAAGGGAGTTTATTGGAAAATTTGTTGTAGTGTACTTTGATGATATTCTGATCTATAGCACTAGTCTTGAGTTGCATGTTGAGCATTTGCAATCTATTTTGAATGTTCTTAGAAAAGAACAATTGTATGTCAATCTGGAAAAATGCATTTTTTGTACTGATCATGTGGTATTTTTGGGCTTTGTTATTAGTGCTAAAGGTGTATTAGTTGATGAGGAAAAGGTTAAGGCCATCCAAGAATGGCCAACACCTAAGTCTGTGAGTGAGGTTAAGGGATTTCATGGTTTAGCAAGTTTCTATAGGAGATTTGTTAAAGATTTCAGTACATTAGCTGCACCTCTAAATGAAATTGTTAAAAAGAATGTGGTTTTTAAATGGGTAAAGAAGCAAGAGGAGGCCTTTGCTGCCCTTAAGCATAGGCTAACTAATGCTCCTATTCTTTCCATGCCTAATTTTGCAAAATCATTTCAAATAGAGTGTGATGCATCAAATGTTGGTATTGGGGCTGTTTGTTGCAAGATGGGCATCCGATTGCTTATTTTAGTCAAAAGTTATGTGGGGCTGCCCTTAACTATTCTATTTATGATAAGGAATTGTATGCATTGGTTAGAGCTTTAAAAACTTGGCAGCATTATTTGTTACCCAAAGAGTTTGTCATTTATAGTGATCATGAGTCATTGAAATATTTGAAAGGACAAGGTAAGCTTAACAAGAGGCATGCTAAGTGGGTAGAGTTTTTAGAGCAATTTCCGTATTCATCAAACATAAAAAGGGGAAAGGAAATATAGTGGCTGATGCGCTTTCTAGGAGGCATGCATTGCTTTCTATGCTTGAAACTAAATTGTTTGGTCTTGAGTCTTTGAAAGGCATGTATAAGCATGATGTTGATTTTGCTGAAATATTTGCTCCATGTGAAAGGTTTTCTGACAATGGATACTATAGGCATAATGGATTCTTGTTTAAAACAAATAAATTGTGTGTACCTAAGTGTTCCATTAGGGAGTTGCTTGTGAGTGAATCACATGAAGGGGGTTTGATGGGCCACTTTGGGGTTCAAAAGACTTTGGGGATTTTGCAAGAGCATTTCTTTTGGCCTCATATGAAACGATATGTGCATAAGTTTCGTGACCACTGCATTGTGTGTAAAAAGGCCAAATCTAAGGTTAAGCCTCATGGATTGTATACTCCTTTGCCTGTTCCTAAATATCCTTGGACTGACATTTCTATGGACTTTGTTTTGGGGTTGCCTAAAACAAAGAATGGAAAGGATTCTGTGTTTGTTGTTGTTGATAAGTTTTCCAAGATGGCACATTTCATTCCTTGCAAAAAGGTGGATGATGCTAGCCATGTGGCTGATTTATTTTTCAAGGTAATAGTGAGACTTCATGGACTGCCAAGGAGCATTGTGAGTGATAGGGATGCAAAATTCCTTAGTCACTTTTGGAGGACCTTGTGGGGTAAAATTGGTACTAAATTGCTGTTTTCTACTACTTGCCACTCCCAAACTGATGGTCAGACTGAGGTAGTCAATAGGACTTTAGGCACATTGCTTAGGACTGTTTTAAAGAAAAATCTTAAGTCTTGAGAAGTATGTTTGCCTCATGTTGAGTTTGCTTATAATAGGGTTGTCCATAGCACGACTAATTGTTCCCCGTTTGAAATTGTGTATGGGTTCAATCCTTTGACTCCTCTTGATTTGTTGTCCATGCCTAACATTTCTATGTTTAAGCATAATGAAGCACAAGCTAAAGCTGAGTATGTGAAGAAGCTGTATGAGCAAGTGAAGGCTCAAATTGAAAAGAAACATGAGAGTTATGCAAGGCAAGCTAACAAGGGTAGGAAGAAGATTGTGTTCCAACCTGGTGATTGGGTTTGGGTACACATGAGAAAGAAAAGGTTCCCTAAACAAAGAAAGTCAAAACTCCAACCAAGGGGAGATGGTCCTTTCCAAGTTCTAGAAAAGATCAATGACAATGCCTATAAGATTTATCTTCCAGATGAGTATAATGTTAGTGCTACTTTTAATGTGTCTGATTTAACTCTCTTTGATGCAGATAAAGATGCTATTGATTTGGGGACAAATCCTCTTCAAGAGAGGGGGAGTGATGAGGACATGAAGCTTGAAGGACTTGGAGGACCTATGACAAGGGCAAGGATAAGAAGAGCTAAGGAAGCTATTTAATAAGTATTGGCAGCCCTTTTGCAAAAAGAGCCAAACATTGAAGAGAGCAATGCTTGACCTTAATGGAAGAGAAGTTTGGAATAAATTAAACTCATTTTCTTGGAGTTTACTTACTTAATGGTGGGCAACCAGAATTGTCTAATTAAAGTTGCAGCCACCTAGGTTATCAATTCTAATTAGTATACATGTTTAATTTGCTTTGACAGTTACACTTTGTTATTAAGGTGCCATTATTAGTTTTTATTATTTTGTAACTTCAGCTGAATTTAGAAAGCCACTAAACCTACACAAGCTGAGTTTATTAGGCATATAAATTTGGGCAAGACTGATATGTAAGGCAGAATATTTTGGAAATAAAAAACTAGTTGAGTTTTCTCTCCTTTGTGTTCTTGACAATCCAAAATCTTTTGAGATTTATCAAAGGTAATTCACCCCTTTGTGTGTGCAATCTCGTAGATATATCTTCCATCCTTGGAAGTGTGGAGTCTATCACTTCCAATTCCATTTTCTGTCTCTTTCATTCATACTCAATTCTGCCTAGCAAACTCTATGACAGCAAAGTCCTACACTATTCGAAAACTCGTTTAATCATTGAATTTCAATAACTTTTCATTTTCATTCTGTCTAAAAGTTTGATAGTAATTCTATTCAGTTTATTTTTTGTACTTGTTTGCATTCCATGTTGATTAATTTTGTTAATGCGGCAAGCTAAATTCCTAGGGTCCTTTCAGAATCCTAAACTGACAGTGGATTCATATCACCTTTCATTCCACTACTTCCTCCTATTCCTCTTGTTCTCCTTCTACCACTTCCTCTGCTTCCACTTGTTGTTCTTCTTCTTTTTCGTTTCCTTCTTTCACTTCTTCTGCCTACACCACCTCTTCTACCTCCCCTTCTTCTTCTCCTACTTCTTCCACTTCTTCTTCCTCCTCCCTTGCCTTGCTTTCCTTCTTCTTACTCTTCTCCCTCTTCCATTACTTCTCCTTCCACTTCTTCTTCATCCTCTTCTTCTTCTTCTTCCACTTCTTCTTCTTCACCCCCTTTCCTTCGACTGCTTCTTCTTCTTCCCCTTTTTCTCATTCTTCCACTTCTTTTTCTTCTTCTTCGTATTGTTCTCCTTCTTCCACCTACACTTCTTTCTCTTCTTCTCGTTCTTCTTCTTCTTCCTCTTCTTCTCCTTCTTCCACTTATTCTTCCTCCTCCTGTTTTCTTTCTTCCACTTGCACATCTTCCTCTTCTTCACGTTCTTCCACTACTTCTCCTTCCACTTCTTCATCTTCCTCTTCTTCTCCTTCTTCCATGTCTTCTTCATCCCCTTTCCTTCAACTGCTTCTTCTTCTTCCTATATAGTTCTCCTTTTTCCCATTGCACTGCTTCCTCTTCTTCTCGTTCTTCCACTTCTTCTTCTTCCTCTTCTTCTCCTTCTTCCACTTATTCTTCCTCTTCCTGTTCTCCTTCTTCCACTTGCACATCTTCCTCTTCTTCTTGTTCTTCCACTACTTCTTCTTCTTCCTCTTTTTCTGATTCTTCCACTTCTTCTTCTTCCTATAGTTCTCCTTCTTCCATTTGCACTCTATTCCTCTTCTTCTCGTTCTTACACTTCTTCTCTTTCCACATCTTCTTCTTCTTCTTCTTCCTTTTCTTCTCCTTCTTCTTCTTCTTCTGCTTACTCTCCTTCTTCTTCCTCTACTTCTCTTTCTTCGACTTCTCCTGGTTCCTATTGTTCTCTTTTTTCCACTTCTTCTTTATCCTCTCCTCTCCTTCTTTTTCTTCCTCTTCATTTCCTTCTTCTTCTTCCCTTTCCTTCGTCTTCTCCCTCTTTTTCTCCTTCTTCTTCTTCCACTTGCATTTCTACCTCTTGTTTCCCTTCTTCCACTTCTTCTTCATCATCCTCACTCCTTGAACTACTTCTTCTTCCACTTCCTCTTCTTCCATTTCTTCTTCTTCATCCACTTTCCTTCCACTACTTCTTCTTCTTCCCCTTTTTCTCATTCTTCCACTTCTTCTTCTTCTTCTTCCTATTATTCTCCTTCTTCCACTTGCACTTCTTCCTCTTCTTCTCGTTCTTCCACTTTTTCTTCTTCCTCTTCTTCTCTTTCTTCCACTTCTTATTCCTCTTCTTCTCCTTCTTCCGCTTCTTCTTCCTCTTCTTCTCCTTCTTCCAGTTCTTCTTCCTCATCTCACCTCCTTCCACTACCTCTTTTTCATCCTCTTGTTCCCCTTCTTCCATGTCGTCTCTTTCCACATGTTCTTGTTCTTCCTTTTCTTCTCCTTCTTCCACTTCTTCAGCTTACTCTCCTTCTTCTTCATGTTCTTCTCTTTCTTCCACTTCTTCTGCTTCCTCTTGTTCTCTTTCTTCCGCTTCTTCTTCATCCTCTCCTCTCCTTCTTTTTCTTTATCTTCATCTCCTTCTTCTTCTTGCCTTTCCTTGGTCTTCTCACTCTTTTCCCCCTTCTTTTGCTTCCACTTCCATTTCTACCTCTTGTTCTCCTTCTTCCACTTCTTCTTCATCATCCCCACTCCTTACACTACTTCTTCTCCTTCTTCTTCTTGTTGACCTTCGTCCACTTCTTCTCCTTCCATTTCTTCTTGTTCTTCCTTCTCTTCTCTTTCTTGCACTTATTCTGCCTACACTACCTCTTCATCCTCCCCTTCTTCTTCTTCTCCTTCTCCTTCTCCTTCTTCCTCTTTTTCTCGTTCTTCCACTTCTTCTTCTTCCTCTTCTTCTCGTTCTTCCACTTCTTCTTCTTCCTCTTCTTCTCCTTCTTCCACTTCTTCTTCTTCCTCTTCTTCTCCTTCTTCCACTTCTTTTTGTTTATACCCTTTCCTTCCACTTATTCTTCTTCTTCCTCTTTTTCTGATGCTTCCACTTCTTCCTCTTCTTCATATTGTTCTCCTTCTTCCACTTGCACTTCTTCCTCTTCTTCTAGTTCTTCTACTTCTTCTTCTCCTTCTTATCCTTCGTCCACTTCTTCTTCCTCCTCCCGTTCTCCTTCTTCCACTCCTTCTTCTATATCCCCTCTTATTCCACTAGTTCCTCCTATTCCTCTTGTTCTCCTTCTACCACTTCTTCTGCTTCCACTTGTTGTTCTTCTTCTTTTTCGTGTCCTTCTTCCACTTCTTCTTCTTCCTCTTCTTCCATTTCTTCTGCTTCCAATACTTCTTCTTCTTCCCTTGCCTTCTTCTCCTTCCTCTTTTTCTTTATCCCCCACTTTTTTTTGTTTCCAATTGGTTCTCTTCCTCTCCTTCTCCTTCCTCCAAATCTTGTGGTTACACTTTTTCTGCTTCTTCTTCCTCTTCTCCTGCATATTCCAATTCTTCTGCTTCTTCTTCCCTTCCCTTCCCCTCCTTCTTCCTTTTCTTCCTGTTCTGCTTCTTCCAGTTCTTCTTCCTCCTCTTGTTCACCTTCTTCCACTTGTTCTCTTTCCACATGTTCTTCTTCTTCTTCCTTTTCTTCTCCTACTTCCACTTCTTTTGCTTACTCTCCTTCTTCTTCCTCTTCTTCTCTTTCTCCCACTTCTTCTACCTCCTATTGTTCTCTTTCCTCCACTTCTTCTTCATCCTCTCCTCTCCTTCTTTTTCTCATCTTCTTCTTCTTCTTCCCTTTCCTTCGTCTTCTCCCTCTTTTTCTCCTTCTTCTACTTCCACTTGCATTTCTACCTTTTGTTCTCCTTCTTCCACTGCTTCTTCTTCTTCCTATTCTTCTCCTTCTTCCAGTTGCACTTCTTCCTCTTCTTCTCGTTCTTCCACTTCTTCTTCTCGCTCTTCTTCTCCTTATTCCACTACTTCTTCTTCCTCTTCTTCTCCTTCTTCCACTTATTCTTCCTCCTCCCAATCTTCTTCTTCCACTTATATTTCCTCATCTCATTCTCCTTCTTCCACTTGTTCTTCTTCATCCCCTCTCATTCTACTACTTCCTCCTATTCCTCTTATTCTCCTTCTACCACTTCTTCTGCTTCCACTTGTTGTTCATCTTATTTTTCGTCTCCTTCTTCCACTTCTTTTGCTTCCACTTCTTCTTCTTTCTCTTCTTCCATTTCTTTTCCTTCCACTACTTCTTCTTCTTCCCTTTCCTTCTTCTCCTTCATCTTTTTCTCCATCCCCCACTTCTTTTGCTTCCAATAGTTGCTCTTCCTGTTCTTCTCCTCCCCCCAAATCTTCTACTTACACTTCTTCTTCTTCTTCCCTTCCCTTCCTTCTTCATTTTCCTCCTTTTCTCCTTCTTCGACTCGTTCTGCTTCTTCCAGTTCTTCTTCTTCATCCCACCTCCTTCCACTACTTCTTCTTCCTCCTCTTGTTCACCTTTTTCCACTTCTTCTCTTTCCACATCTTCTTTTTCCTTTTCTTCTCCTTCTTCCACTTCTTCTGCTTACTCTCCTTCTTCTTCCTCTTCTTCACTTTCTTCCACTTCTTCTTCTTTTTCTTCCTCTTCTTCTCCTTCTTCCATTTCTTCTTCTTCACCCCCTTTCCATCATGATGTGAATACCGAAGACAATGACTTTCTTCCACTTCTTCTTCACGCTTCTTCCAAGTTCACTTCTTCCTCTTCTTCTCGTTCTTCCACTTCTTCTTCTTCCTATTGTTCTCCTTCTTCCACTCTTTCTTCTTCATCCCCTCTCATTCCACTACTTCCTCCTATTCCTCTTGTTCTCCTTCTACGACTTCTTCTGCTTCCACTTGTTGTTCTTCTCCTTTTTCGTCTCCTTCTTCCAGTTCTTCTGCTTACACTTCTTCTTCTTCCATTTCTTCTCTTTCCACTACTTCTTCTTCTTCCCTTTCCTTCTTTTCCTTCATCTTTTTCTTCATCCTCCATTTCTTTTTCTTCCAATTGTTGCTCTTCGTCTTCTTCTCCTTCCCCCAAATCTTTTGCTTACACTTCTTCTTCTTCTTCCTCTTCTCCTCCATATTCCACTTTTTCTACTTCTTCTTCCCTTCCCTTCCCTTCCTTCCTTGTCCTCCATTTCTCCTTCTTCATCCCCCACCTCCTTCCACTACTTCTTCTTCCACCTCTTGTTCACCTTCCTCCACTTTTTCTCTTTCCACATCTTCTTCTTTCTTGCTTTTCTTCTCCTTCTTTTGCTTACTCTTCTTCTTTCTTGCTTTTCTTCTCCTTCTTTTGCTTACTCTTCTTCTTTCTTGCTTTTCTTCTCCTTCTTTTGCTTACTCTCCTTCTTCTTCCTCTTCTTCTCTTTCTTCTACTTCTCCTGTTTCCTCTTGTTCTCTTTCTTCTACTTCTTCTTTATCCTCTCCTCTCCTTCTTTTTCTACCTCTTCATCTCCTCCTTCTTCTTCCTTTTCCTTCGTCTTCTCCCTCTTTTTCTACTTCTTCTACTTCCACTTCCATTTCTACCTTTTGTTCTTCTTCTTCCATCCCTTTTCCTTCTTGCACTTCTTCTGCCTACACTACCTCTTCTTCCTCCCCTTCTTCTTCTCCTCCTTTTACCACTTCTTCTTCCTCCTCCCTTGCCTTCCTTTACTTCTTCTTACTCTTCTCCCTCTTCCACTGCTTCTCCTTCCATTTCTTCTTCTTCATCTTCTTCTCCTTCTTCCACTACTTCTTCTTCATCCCTTTTCCTTCCACTGTTTCTTCTTCCTATTGTTCTCCTTCTTCCACTTGCACTTTTTCCACTTCTTCTTGTTCTTCCATTGCTTCTTCTCCTTCTTCCACTTCTTCTGCTTACACTTCTTCTTCTTCCTCTTCTTCCATTTCTTCTCCTTCTACTACTTCTTCTTCTTCCCTTTCCTTCTTCACCCTCCTCTTTTTCTCAGTCCCCTACTTCTTTTGCTTCCAATTGTTGCTCTTCCTCTTCTTATCCTTCCCCCAAATATTGTACTTACACTTCTTCTTTTTCTTCCTCTTTTCCTCCATATTCCACTTCTTCTGTTTCTTCTTCCCTTCCCTTCCCCTCTTTCTTCCTTTTCCTCATTTTCTCCTTCTTCCAGTTTTTCTTCTTTATCCCACCTCCTTCAGTACTTCTTCTTCCTCCTCTTGTTCACCTTTTTCCGCTTCTTCTCTTTCCACATCTTCTTCTTCTTCCTTTTCTTTTGCTTAATCTCCTTCTTCTTCCTCTTGTTCTCTTCCTTCCACTTCTCTTGCCTCCTCTTGTTCTCTTTCTTCCACTTCTTCTTCATCCTCTCCTCTCCTTCTTTTTCTTCCTCTTCATCTCCTTCTTCTTCTTCCTTTTCCTTCGTCTTCTCCCTCTTTTTCTCCTTCTTGTGGTTCCACTTCCATTTCTACCTCTTGTTCTCCTTCTTCCACTTCTGCTTCATCATCCCCACTCCTTCAACTACTTCTTCTTCCTCTTGTTCACCTTGTTCCACTTCTGCTGCTTCCAGTTGTTCTTCTTCTTCCTTCCCTTCTTCTTCTTGTACTTCTTCTGCCTACACTACCTCTTCTTCCTCCCTTTCTTCTTCTCCTCCTTCTTTCACTTCTTCTTCCTCCTCCCTTGCCTTGCTTTCCTTCTTCTTACTCTTCTCCCTCTTCCACTGCATCTCCTTCTTCCACTTCTTATTCTTCCTCTTCTTCTTCTTCTTCCACTTTTGCTTCCTCCTCCCGTTCTCTTTCTTCCACTTCTTCTTCCTCATCCCCTCTCATTCCAGTACTTCTTCCAATTCCTCTTGTTCTTCTTCTACCACTTCTTCTACTTCCACTTGTTGTTCTTCTTCTTTTTCGTCTCCTTCTTCCACTTCCCATGCTTACACTTCTTCATCTTCAGCTTCTTCTATTTCTTCTCCTTCCACTACTTCTTCTTCTTCCCTTTCCTTCTTCTCCTTCCCCTTTTTCTCCATCGCCCACTTCATTTGCTACCAATTGTTGCTCTTCGTCTTCTTCTCCTTCCCCCAAATCTTCTACTTACACTTCTTCTTCATCCTCTTCTCCTCCATATTCCACTTCTCTTCCTCTTCTTCCTTTCCGCTCGCCTCCTTCTGCCTTTTCCACCTTTTCTCCTTCTTCCACTTCTTCTTCATCATCCCACCTTCATCCACTACTTCTTCTTCCTCGTCTTGTTCCCCTTCTTCAACTTCTTGTCTTTCAACTTCTTCTCCTTGCCCTCCTTCTTCTTCCTCTTCTTCTCTTTCTTCCACTTCTCCTGCCTCCTCTTGTTCTCTTTCTTCCACTTCTTCTTCATCCCCTCCTCTCCTTCTTCTTCTTCCCTATTCCTCTTGTTCTCCTTCTACCACTTCTTCTATTTCCATTTGTTGTTCTTCTTCATTTTCATCTCCTTTCTCCACTTCTTCTGCTTACACTTCTTCTTTTTCCTCTTCTTCCATTTCTTCTCCTTCTACTACTTCTTCTTCTTCACTTTCTGTCGTTTTCTCCCTCTTTTTCTCCTCCGTCTGCTTCCACTTGCATTTCTACCTATTGTTCTCCTACTTCCACTTCTTCTTCATCCCCTTACTGATGTGATCTTTGATTATCACGTGCCCAAAGGATCCTTTCTAAGGTCACTTGGAAGGGAAATGGATTTATGGAGAGGAAAGGAATGGGGTGAGGCGCCACAAATACTAGGTTTGATAAGCCAAAGGGGAGAGGCCACAAGGGAGGGGTCCCTTGATAACTCGTAGAAGCTCTCACAAAGGAGAAAGGGGGACACTCAAAGGTAAGAACCTCAACCAATATGGTCTCTAGGATTAAATTCAAGTGTAAAAAATACAAGTGAGGGAGGAGCTCCTATTTATAGAGGTAGCTAACCTCTTGAACAAGATAACCTAAAAAAGAAGGGCTAGGATTAAAAGGAGAGATCTAAGGGAGGAGAATTGAGAAACAATTCCCTCCTTAGATCATCAAACTTGGTGCCCAAGTTTCTCAAACCAAGGGCCAAGATTCCTTCTTATTAGCTTAGGGGGTTTATGTAGAAAAGAGGGGTGTAGATATCAAGGCTACCCCTTATTTCCTTCATAAAGACCCAAAAAGCTAAATCCACCCTCTAAATTCCTAAGACACCTCCTAAAAATAAAAAATGGACTAAATACATGTCCCAAATTAAATTCTTAATGCTCCTCAAAATTAAAATAAAGGAAAATTACATTTTATTAACTAAAGTCCCTAGCCTAATATCTTCACTCTCCATAGGAGGTGAAGTCTTCCTTTGTCTGCAAGGGCTAGGTCTTCTTCAATCCTTCTAGCCATGGCCCTAGTGATAGGTCCTTGGCTAGGCATGGTCACATCACTTACCTTCCACTACTTCTTCTTCTTACACTTTTTTCTCATTCTTCCATTTCTTCTTCTTCTTCCTATTGTTCTCCTTCTCCCACTTGCACTTCTTCCTCTTCTTCTCATTCTTCCACTTCTTCTTCCTCCTCCCGTTCTCCTTCTTCCACTTTTTCTTCTTCACCCTCTCCCATTTCACTACTTCCTCCTATTCCTCTTGTTCTCCTTCTACCACTTCGTTTGCTTCCACTTGTTGTTCTTCTTCTTTTTCATCTCCTTCTTCCACTTCTTCTACTTACACTAATTTTTCTTCCTCTTCTTCCATTTGTTCTCCTTCCACTACTTCTTCTTCTTCCCTTTCCTTCTTCTCCTTCCTCTTTTTCTCCAACCCCCACTTCTTTTGCTTCCAATTGTTGCTCATCCTCTTCTTCTCCTTCCCCCAAAATCTTCTGCCTCCACTTCTTCTTCATCCTCTCCTCTCTTTCTTTTTCTTCGTCTTCATCTCCTTCTTCTTCTTCCCTTTTCTTTGTCTTCTCCCTCTTTTTCTCCTTCTTGGGCTTCGACTTGCATTTCTAACTCTTGTTCTCCTTCTTCCACTTCTTCTTCATCATCCTCACTTCTTCAACTACTTATTCTTCTTCCTCTTGTTCACCTTCTTCCACTTCTGCTACTTCCACTTGTTCTTCTTCTCCTTCTTGCAATTCTTCTGCTACACTACCTCTTCTTCCTCCCTTTCTTCTTCTCCTCCTTCTTAAACTTCTTCTTCCTCCTTCCTTGACGTCCTTTCCTTCTTCTCATTTTCTCCTTCTTCCACTACTTCTCCTTCTAATTCTTCTTCTTCCTCTTCTTCTCCTTCTTCCACTTTCTTCTTCATCTCCTTTCCCTCCACTGCTTCTTCTTCTTCCTCTTTTTCTTATTCTTCCACTTCTTCTTCTTTTTCCTATTTTTCTCCTTCTTCCACTTACGCTTCTTCTCGTTCTTCCACTTCTTCTTGTTCCTCTTCCACTTCTTCTTCCTCCTCCCATTCTCCTTCTTCCACTTCTTCTTCTTTATCCCTTCTCATTCCACTAGTTCCTTCCTCCTATTCCTCTTGTTCTACTTCTACCACTTCTTCTGCTTATACTTGTTGTTCTTCTTCTTTTTCCTCTCCTTCTTCCATTTCTTCTGCTTGCACTTCTTCTTTTTCCATTTCTTCTCCTTACACTACTTTTTCTTCTTCCTTTTCCTTCTTCTCCTTGCTCTTTTTCTCCATCCCCCACTTCTTTTGCTTCCGATTGTTGCTCTTCCTCTTCTCCTTCCCCCAAATCTTCTCCATATTCCACTTCTTCTTCCCTTCCCTTCCCCTCCTTCTTCCTTTTGCTCCTTTTCTCCTTCTTCCACTTCTTCATCTTCATCCCACCTCCTTCCACTACTTCTCATTCCTCCTCATGTTCACCTTTTTCCAGTTCCTCTGTTTCTTCTTCTTCTTACTTTTCTTCTCTTTCTTCCACTTCTTCTGCTTACTCTCCTTCTTCTTCCTCTTCTTCTTTTTCTTCCACTTCTCCTGCCTCCTCTTGTTCTCTTTCTTCCACTTCTTCTTCATCCTCTCCTCTCCTTCTTTTTCTTCCTCTTGATCTCCTTCTTCTTCTTCCCTTTCCTTCGTCTTGTCCCTCTTTTTCTCCTTATTCAGCTTCCACTTGCATTTGTACCTCTTGGTCTCCTTCTTCCACTTCTTCTTCATCCCCTTTCATTCCACTAGTTCCTCCTATTCCTCTTGTTCTTCTTGTTCCTTCCCTTCTCTTTCTTGCCCTTCTTCTGCCTACACTACCTCTTCTTCCTCCAATTCTTCTTCTCCTCCTTCTTCCACTTCTTCTTCCTCTTTTTCTCCTTCTTCCACTTCTTCTTCGACCCCTTTCGTTCCACTACTTCTTATTCTTCCTCTTCTTCTCCTTCTTCCACTTTTTCTTCCTCCTCCCGTTCTCTTTCTTCAACTTCTTCTTCCTCATCCCGTCTCATTCCACTACTTCCTCCTATTCCTCTTGTTCTCCTTCTACCACTTCTTCTGCTTCCACTTGTTGTTCTTCTTCTTTTTCGTCTCCTTCTTCAACTTCTTCGTCTTCCCTTTCTTTCTTCTCCTTCCTCTTTTTCTCAATCCCCCAGTTCTTTTGCTTCCAATTGTTGCTCTTCCCCTTCTTCTCTTTCCCCCAAATCTTCTTCTTACACTTCTTCTACTTCTTCCTCTTCTCCTCCATATTCCACTTCTTCTACTTCTTCTTCCCTTCCTTCCCCTCTTTCTTCCTTTTCCCACTTTTCTCCTTCTTCCAGTTCTTCTTATTCATCCCACCTCCTTCTACTACTTCTTCTTCCTCCTCTTGTTCACCTTCTTCCATTTCTTCTCTTTCACATCTTCTTCTTCTTCCTTTTCTTCTCCTTCTTCTGCTTACTCTCCTTCTTCTACCTCTTCTTCTCTTTCTTCCACATCTTCTGCCTCCTCTTGTTCTCCTTCTTCCACTTCTTCTTCCTCCTTCCTTGCCATGCATTCCTCTTCTCCCTCTTCCACCACTTCTCATTCCGCTTCTTCTTCTTCCTCTTCGTCTTCTTCTTCCACTTCTTCTTCTTGATCCCCTTTTCTACCACTGCTTCTTCTTCTTCCTCTTTTTCTCATTCTTCCACTTCTTTTTCTTCTTCCTATTGTGATGCAATCTCACCTAGCATGCATCATGGCTAGGAGGACTCAAGGAAGGCATAGCATGGACGAAAGCTCATTGAAGATTCGAAGCCATAGTCTTCATTATTTTTAGCTTGTAAATATTTTATTTTAATTAGATAAATAGGAAAGTATTTTTAATTCCCTTAAGGCCATGTATTTCTGGCCATCTTCTTAGTTTATAAGGTATAGGTGTCTTTAGTTAAAAAGGAGGAGTAAGCTTATAATGGGTGCATAAGTTAAGACATGATTTTGGGCTAGCCCATTCACATTAAGATATGCTAATTGCACCCATAGGGGGTGAACTTAGGTGCCTCACTTAAGGCCTAAGACTTGGGTTAATTAGTTTTAATCCTAATTAAGCCCAAGTCCCACATTGCCTAGAAAAGTGTGCCCAAGCTCTCCCATTGGGCTATATATACTCATTCCCCCTCATTGTAAAATTTCACCTTTGAAGTTGAATGAAAATAGTCTCTTTGTGAGCACATTCTTAGTAAAAGGTCTTGAGGATCCTCTCTCTTGAGGAACCTCTTCCTAGTTGGTTTTTATCAAGGGTTCCTTCCCTTGTGGCAAACCTAAACACTTTGGCTTATCTCTCTTTGAGAGTGGCGCCCCACCTCCATTTTCTTTCCCCTCCATCATCCATTTCATGGTGCTTGGAACCTCAAGGAAAAAGATCAAGGGAGGCATGCATCATTTGGTATCAGAGCCTGGTTCCATGAGGTTCTTTTCTAGTCTTAATTTTCTTTAATTTTTTTCATCTTTTCTTCTTAGAGTTCTTGCTTTTTCCTTTATTTTTTCCAGCCTTTGATTCTTTTCATTTAATTCCTTTTATGTCTTGTTAGTTTATGTTTTTGTAGTTTTCATTTTATGCAATTTATTTCCTAGTTTTTATTGCTTTCTAGATTCAATTTATCTTGTTCTTTTCCATTGAATCTTTATATGTTTCCTTTAGGATTGTTTCTTTAATTTTCTGCCCAGCTTTTTATTTTTTCCTTATTCTTGTGCAAATCCTAAGAAGATCATTGTAATGACTTCACAAAATTTGTGAAGGAAGCCACACATTGTGGTCTTGATCTTTGGATGCACGTTGTTCTTCTTATTTGAATTTTTAATTCTATTTTCCTGCACCTATTTTTCTGTTTTTCCAGCCCTTTGTTCTCTGTTTTGGGCATATATTTCTGGTTATTTTGAGTCATTTAATTTCAGTTTTTAATCTTCCAAGTTGTGTCTTAGTTGGTCATGTTGTAGCCCTTTTATTGTCTCTTAATTCTACATAGTTTTGCCTTTTATTTTTACCATAAAAGTGTGTTATTTCTCTATTGGAAATTGAGCATCAAAGAGGCTTACTCTTGATCCCATGTCCTTAGATTCTCACATGCTATTTAGATCTTAGCATGTTCTTAAAAAAAAAATCTTCAAAAAAATTAATGCTCAATTTCTTCCAAATTTCATTCACTTGTTTAATAATTTTAGTATCTTAATTTTGTGCTAGTTTTTGTGGTGATTTTTGTTTATTGGCTTTGAGAGGCATGTTGGGTATGATTGGGCTGATTATTGAGTAATCAAGTTGGCCTCAACTTCCATAAAACTCTCCTTGTTCCATTTATTTTTTATCACCTAAAATTACTAGTTCATATTAGGTTGCTTTGTTTCTTAATTTTGCACTTTTGTATATCAATTATGGTGGCCATTTCCTATCCTTTGTTCAAGCATTTATGATTCTTTGAATCCTCACTATATTTGCTACAAAATGTGTTAAGAGGTGTAGCAAAATTGTTTCAAAAAAAAAAAGAAGAAGAAAAGAAATGAATAGTGAAAAATAAGTAAAAAAAAAAAGAGTTAGTAAAAAGTGCTAAAAACAAGTAAAAAGAGTACAAAAAAATAAAATAAAAATTAGTGCACCTCAAAATTATTAAAAAATTCAAAGGAGTGTTAAATTTTATTGAAATTTGCTTGAATTTATTTGACTATGATTTAGCCACCTTGCTTTACAATTGTGCAAATCATTGAATTTGTTGAGTCTTTTTTGTTTTAAGTCCAATTCTATTTTAGGCCCATTCTAGGAATTTTTATTTTGTGTGCCAACTTTCTTTCTACACCTTTTATTTCTTGCTTGTCCTTATTGGCTTTCTTTGTGTTTGTCAAATAAATTCTTTCCACTTGGATGTGTTCCTATTCTTGTTAAGTGCTTTTTATTGCTTTTTGCTTTCAAATTCTACTTCCCTTGGTCTCTTGCTTGGGCGCTTGTTTTCTCTTGGTATGTAGCCAAATTGTTGAAATTTTCACAAGGGTAGCATCCTTAGGAAGTGTTGATTTAAAACCAAGGAAGAGGAGACTTGAAAAGGAGGCCAAGACTAGAGTGATACACTTGGTGAGGAGCACTTGAAGAAAGGAGCTACATTCAACTACTTTTAATTTTCTTTGTTTAATTTGGGTGTATTTTTAAAGGACATTTTAATTAGAGGTATTGGATACCCATAAGGGTCACCTCTTTTGTGTGTAATAAACCTTAGTTTCTCGTTTTAGTGTGGATAAGGAATTGGTACCCCTTATTCATACTTAGGAGCACGTTAGAATCCTTTAGCTTTGCTTTAAATTTCTTTATTTGCTTTCAACGTTTTAGAAAGTGTTAGAGTTCCAAAGACTCTTAACACTTTAGGAGAAAACAAAAAAGAGAGGAGTGTTTTGCATATTAGTTCCCTAGGCCTTACACTTTGACATGTTTTCACACACTTCTAGGAGTGTTAGGAGTAGTAATGAAACTAGGGAAAATAAAGGAGAAGAATGTGAGAATAGAATAAAAGAAAAGAATGAGAAGAGTGATAAACCAACCTTGCCCACATATCCATACTCTATTGATTGGGAAATAGTAGAAAAACAACGTAGGGAATTTTGGAAAAATGAGAGAAAACAAAGAGAGATGAGGAAAAGAGAACAAGAGGAACTAGATAGAGAGGAGAGAAGAGAGAAGGAGAGACAAGAAAGAAAAGAAAGAAGAGAAAAAGGGAGACAAATAGAGAGTAGGGAAAATGAAAAGAAAGAAAGAGAAGCAAAAGAAAAAGAAAGAGAAGAGAGAAGAGAAAAAGAGAAAAGAGAAAAAGAAGAAAACAAAAGAAAAGAGTTAGAGAGAAAAGAGAGAAGAGAAAGGAGAGAAAAAGAGAAGAAAGAATTGGAAAAGAGAGAAAAGGAACAAAATAAGTTAGAAAGAAGGGAAGAAATGAAGATACAAAAAGAGAGAGATGCCTATAAGAGCTCTTGTGGTAACATTTACACACATACTCTATTGATTGGGAAATAGTAGAAAAACAACGTAGGGAATTTTGGAAAAATGAGAGAAAACAAAGAGAGATGAGGAAAAGAGAACAAGAGGAACTAGATAGAGAGGAGAGAAGAGAGAAGGAGAGACAAGAAAGAAAAGAAAGAAGAGAAAAAGAGAGACAAATAGAGAGTAGGGAAAATGAAAAGAAAGAAAGAGAAGCAAGAGAAAAAGAAAGAGAAGAGAGAAGAGAAAAAGAGAGAAGAGAAAAAGAAGAAAACAAAAGAAAAGAGTTAGAGAGAAAAGAGAGAAGAGAAAGGAGAGAAAAAGAGAAGAAAGAATTGGAAAAGAGAGAAAAGGAACAAAATAAGTTAGAAAGAAGGGAAGAAATGAAGATACAAAAAGAGAGAGATGCCTATAAGAGCTCGTGTGGTAACATTTACACACATTATAGAGACTTAGAGGAGCTTAAAATAACCCATGACATTCATGCTTCTTCTAGTAAGAAGGAAAACCCTAAGAGCCATCCTAAGAAAAAGACAAACCCTTCTATAATTAAACCCAAAAGAGAGTCATCCAAAAGAAAGCATATTGAGAGAAAACCCTTGAGTATGAGTGACACCCCTACCACTAGTTCGAGCACTCGTTTTCGAAGTCCTAAATGTTTTAAGTGTTTAGAAAAAGGGCATATTGCTTTGTTTTGCCCCAAAAGAAAAAGGACTTTAAAGGGAGCATCAAATGAAAAGGGTACTCATTCATGTGATGATCTCTTCAAAGTGAAACAACTTCTTGGAAGCCATCCTTGTAAGGAAACCCAAACACAAAGAGAGAATGTTTTTCAAACAAGATGCAAAATTTTGGGCAAAACTTGTTCTCTTATTGTGGATGGTGGATCATGGTGTAATTTTTGTAGCACGAGGGTGGTGGAAAAGCTATCACTTGCTACTACTCCTCATCCTTCACCTTATTCTTTGCATGGACTTAATTATGAAGATGGTCTAATAGTAAGAGAGCAAGTGGAGATTAGCTTCTTCATAGGGAAGTATCACGACAAAGTGTTATGTGATGTAGTCCCTATGGAAGCTAGTCACATGTTGCTGGGAAGGCCATGGCAACATGATAAGGAAACTTTGCACAATGGCCTCACTAATAAAATCACTCCCTCTCATAAAGGGAAAAAGATCACCTTACTTCCTCTTACCCCTACCGAGGTTATGGAGGATAGAAGGATCATGAAGCTTAAGAGAGAAAGGAATAAAAATGAAAATAAGGTTGTTGGTAGGAAGACCGAGTCTAAGGAAGATCCGCCTTTGCCTTCAAAGGAGGTTCTCTACATAGAAAAATTTTCCTGCCAACTCTTACAAAAAGAACAAGTTGAATTTGAGGATGTGCCTATATCTTTTGAGCACCTTGATCCACACCCTCAAATCCAACATGATGAGTGCTCCATTCCACTTAGACTAGTCTCGCCAACTATTTCAAAACCTTTGAGGCTAGTATCTAGTGCAATTGGAGGAGGATGGGGAGCTGTTGTGTGGAGGCACATGCACACTAAAATATTTTCAAACTTTAGTGCCAACCTCCACTACCCCATTCTTAAGAGGCCGCCTTATAGACCTCTCACTTCCCCCAAAATCACTTGTCTGCATATACTTACTGCTTTCCTTATTTTCTTGCAGACTTTGAAAAAGCGGAAGAAAGACCTCAGGATTTGAGGTCAAATCCTCTCCAAGGGAGAGGAGATGATGCAATCTCACCTAGCATGCATCATGGCTAGGAGGACTCAAGGAAGGCATGGCATGGACGAAAGCTCATTGAAGATTCGAAGCCATAGTCTTCATTATTTTTAGCTTGTAAATATTTTATTTTAATTAGATAAATAGGAAAGTATTTTTAATTCCCTTAAGGCCATGTATTTCCGGCCATCTTCTTAGTTTATAAGGTATAGGTGTCTTTAGTTAAAAAGGAGAAGTAAGCTTATAATGGGTGCATAAGTTAAGACATGATTTTGGGCTAGCCCATTCACATTAAGATATGCTAATTGCACCCATAGGGGGTGAACTTAGGTGCCTCACTTAAGGCCTAAGACTTGGGTTAATTAGTTTTAATCCTAATTAAGCCCAAGTCCCACATTGCCTAGAAAAGTGTGCCCAAGCTCTCCCATTGGGCTATATATACTCATTCCCCCTCATTGTAAAATTTCACCTTTGAAGTTGAATGAAAATAGTCTCTTTGTGAGCACATTCTTAGTAAAAGGTCTTGAGGATCCTCTCTCTTGAGGAACCTCTTCCTGGTTGGTTTTTATCAAGGGTTCCTTCCCTTGTGGCAAACCTAAACACTTTGGCTTATCTTAATGTGAATGGGCTAGCCCAAAATCATGTCTTAACTTATGCACCCATTATAAGCTTACTCCTTCTTTTTAACTAAAGACACCTATACCTTATAAACTAAGAAGATGGCCGGAAATACATGGCCTTAAGGGAATTAAAAATACTTTCCTATTTATCTAATTAAAATAAAATATTTACAAGCTAAAAATAACGAAGACTATGGCTTCGAATCTTCAATGAGCTTTTGTCCATGCCATGCCTTCCTTGAGTCCTCCTAGCCATGATGCATGCTAGGTGAGATTGCATCATATTGTTCTCCTTCTTCCACTTGTTGTTCTTCCTCTTCTTCTCCTTCTTCCAGTTCTTGTTCCTCGTCCCGTTCTCCTTCTTCCACTTCTTCTTCTTCATCCCCTTTCATTCCACTATTTCCTCCTATTCCTCTTGTTCTCCTTCTACAACTTCTTCTGCTTCCACTTGTTGTTCTTCTTCTTTTTCGTCTCCTTTAACCACTTCTTCTGCTTACACTTCTTCTTCTTCCATTTCTTCTGCTTCCACTACTTCTGCTTCTTCCCTTTCCTTTTTCTACTTCCACTTTTTCTCCAGCCCCCACGTCTTTTGCTTCCAATTGTTGCTCTTCCTCTTCTTCTCCTTCCCCCAAATAAGATTATAGTTCTTCTTCTTCTTCCTCTTCTCCTCTATATTCCACTTCTTCTGCTTTTCTTCCCTTCCCTGCCCCTCGTTCTTCCTTCCCCCAAATAAGATTATAGTTCTTCTTCCACTTCTTCTCTTTCCAAATCTTCTTCTTCTTCCTCTTTCTCGAATTCTTCCACTTCTTCTTTCTCCTCCCATTCTCCTTCTTCCACTTCTTATTCTTCATTCCCTCTCATTCCACGACTTCCTCCTATTCCTCTTGTACTTCTACTTGTTGTTGTGATTCTTTTTTTTCTCCTTCTTGCACTTCTTCTGCTTACACTTCTTCTTCTTCCTCTTTTTCTATTGCTTCTCCTTCCACTACTTCTTCTTCTTCCCTTCCCTTCTTCTCTTTCCTCTTTTTCTTCATCCCCTTTCCTTCAACTGCTTCTTCTTCTTCCTCTTCTTCTCGTTCTTCCAGTTCTTCTTCTTCTCCTTCTTTCTTTTCCTCCTCTTCTCCTCCATATTCCACATCTTCTGATTAATCTTACCTTCCCCTCCCTTTCTATTTCCTTTTCCTCCTTTTCTCCTTCTTCGAGTTCTTCCTCTTCATCCCACCTCCTTCCATTATTCTTCTTCCTCCTCTTGTTCACCTTCTTCCACTTCCTGTCTTTCCTCATCTTCTTCTTCTTCCTTTTCTTCTCCTTCTTCCACTTCTTTTGCTTACTCTACTTCTTCTTTCTCTGCTTCTCTTTCTTCCACTTCTTCTGCCTCCTCTGGTACTCTTTCTTCCACATCTTCTTCATCCTCTCCTTTCCTTCTTTTTGTTCCTCTTTATCTCCTTCTTCTGCTTCCCTTTCCTTCATCTTCTCCCTCTTTTTCTCCTTCTTCTGCTTCCACTTGCATTTCTACCTCTTGTTTTCCTTCTTCCACTTCTTCTGCATCATCCCCACTCCTTCAAGTACTTCTTCTTCTTCCTCTTGTTCACCTTCTTCCACTTCCGCTGCTTATATATGTTCTACTTCTTCCTTCTCTTCTCCTTCTTGCGCTTCTTCTGCCTACACTACCTGTTCTTACGCCCCTTCTTCTTCTCGTCTGTCTTCCACTTCTTCTTCCTACTCTGTTGCCTTGCTTTCCTTCTTCTTACTCTTCTCCCTCTTCCACTACTTCTCCTTCCATTTCTTCTTCTTCCTCTTATTCTCCTTCTTCCACTTCTTATTCTTCATCCTCTTTCCTTCCACTGCTTCTTCATCTTCTTCCTATTGTTCTCCTTCTTCCACTTGCACTTCTTCCTCTTCTTCTCCTTCTTCCTTTTCTTCTCCTTCTTCCATTTCTTCTCCTATTCCAATTATTTTCCCTCCTCTCGTTCTCCTTCTTCCACTTATTCTTCCTCCTCCCGTTCTCCTTCTTGCACTTCTTCTTCTTCACCCCCCTCACATTCCACTACTTCCTCCTATAACTCTTTGTCCTTCAACCACTTCTTCTGCTTCCACTTGTTGTTGTTCTTCTTCTTCCTTTTCTCCTCCATATTCCACTTTTTCTACTTCTTCTTCACTTCCCCTCCTTGTTCCTTTTCCTGTTTTTCAACTTCTTCCACTCGTTCTCTTTCTTCCAGTTCTTCTTCTTCATCCCACCTCCTTCCACTACTTCTTCTTCCTCTTCTCCCTAGTCCACTACTTCTCGTTCCACTTGTTCTTCTTCCACTTCTTCTGCCCTTCCCTTCCCCTCCTTCTTCCACTTCTTCTGCTTCTTCTTCCCTTCAGTTCCCCTCCTTCTTCCTTTTCTTCCTTTTCTCCTTCTTCCTTCTTCCCTTTCCTTCTTCTCCTTCCTCTTTTTCTCCATCCCCCACTTCTTTTGCTTCCAATTGGTGCTGTTCTTCTTCTTCTCCTTCCCCCAAATCTTCTGCTTACAATTCTTCTTCCTCTTCCTCTTTTCCTCTATATTCCACTTCTTCTGCTTCTTCTTCCCTTCCCTTCCCCTCCTTCTTCCTCTTCCTCATTTTCTCCTTCTTCCAGTTTTTCTTCTTTATCCCACCTCCTTCAGTACTTCTTCTTCCTCCTCTTGTTCACCTTCTTCCGCTTCTTCTCTTTCCACATCTTCTTCTTCTTCCTTTTCTTCTACTTAATCTCCTTCTTCTTCCTCTTGTTCTCTTCCTTCCATTTCTCTTGCCTCCTCTTGTTCTCTTTCTTCCACTTCTTCTTCATCCTTTCCTCTCCTTCTTTTTCTTCCTCTTCATCTCCTTCTTCTTCTTCCTTTTCCTTCGTCTTCTCCCTCTTTTTCTCCTTCTTCTGGTTCCACTTCCATTTCTACCTCTTGTTCTCCTTCTTCCACTTCTGCTTCATCATCCTCACTCCTTCAACTACTTCTTCTTCCTCTTGTTCACCTTGTTCCACTTCTGCTGCTTCCAATGGTTCTTCTTCTTCCTTCCCTTCTCCTTCTTGCACTTCTTCTGCCTACACTACCTCTTCTTCCTCCCCTTCTTCTTCCTTGTTCCTTGCCTTGCTTTCCTTCTTCTTACTCTTCTCCCTCTTCCACTATTTCTCCTACCACTTCTTCTTCTTCTTCTTCATCCCCTTTCTGTTCACTGCTTCGTCTTCTTCCTTTTTTTCTCATTCTTCCACTTCTTCTTCTTCCTCTTTTTCTCATTTTTCCCCTTCTTCTTCTTCCTCTTCTCCTCCATATTCCACTTCTTCTGCTTCTTCCTCCCTTACCTTCCCCTCCTTCTTCCTTTTCAATCTTTTCTCCTTCTTCTAGTTCTTCTTATTCATCCCACCTCCTTCCACTACTTCTTCTTCCTCTTCTTGTTAACCTTTTACCACTTCTTCTCTTTCCACATCTTCTTCTTCTTCCTTTTCTTCTTCCTCTTCTTCTGTTTCTTCCATATCTTCTTCATCCTCTCCCATCCTTCTTTTGCTTCCTCTTAATCTCCTTCTTCTTCTTCCCTTTCCTTCATCTTCTTCCTCTTTTTCTCCTTCTTCTGCTTCTACTTGCATTTCTACCTCTTGTTCTCCTTCTTCCACTTTTTCTTCATCATCCCCACTCCTTTAACTACTTCTTCTTCTTCCTCTTGTTCACCTTCTTCCACTTCTGCTGCTTCCACTTGTTCTTCTTCTTCCTTCCCTTCTCCTTCTTGCACTTCTTCTGCCTACACTTCCTCTTCTTCCTCCCCTTCTTCTTCTCCTCCGTCTTCCACTTCTTCTTCCTCCCCCCTTGCCTTGCTTTCCTTCTTCTTACTCTACTCCCTCTTCCACTACCTCTCCTTCCACTTCTTCTTTTTCCTCTTCTTTTCCGCCTTCCACTTCCATTTTTTCTTCTTCTTCCTATTGTTCTCCTTCTTTCACTTACACTTCTTCTCGTTCTTCCACTTCTTCTTCTTCTCCTTCTTGCACTTGTTCTCGTTCTTCCAATTCTTCTTCCTCTTCCTGTTCTTCTTCTTCCACTTCTTCTTCTTCATCCCCTCTCATTCCACTACTTCCTCCTATTCCTCTTGTTCTCCTTCTACCACTTCATCTGCTTCCACAGGTTGTTCTTCTTCTTTTTCGTCTCCTTCTTCCACTTCTTTTGCTTACGCTTCTTCCTCTTCCATTTCTTCTCCTTCCAGTACTTCGTCTTCTTCCCTTACCTTCTTATCTTTCCTCTTTTTGTCCATCCCCCACTTGTTTTGCTTCCAACTATTGCTCTTCCTCTTCTTCTCCTTCTCCCAAATCTTCTGCTTACACTTCTTCTTCTTCTTCCACTTCTCCTCCATATTCCACTTCTGATTCTTCTTCCCTTCCCTTCCCCTCCTTCTTCCTTTTCCTCATTTTCTCGTTCTTCCACTTCTTCTTCCTTTTCTTCTCGTTCTTCCACTTCTTCTTCTTCCTCTTTTTGTCCTTCTTCCACTTCTTGCTCTTTTTCTCATCCTTCCACTTCTTCTTCTTCTACCTATTGTTCTCCTTCTTCCAATTGTACTTCTTCCTCTTGCTCTTCCTCTTGTTCCTCCACATCTTCTACTTCCTCTTCTTCTTCTTCTTCCACTTCTTCTTCCTCCTCTTCTCTTCCATATTCCACTTATTCTTCTTCTTCCTATTGTTCTCCTTCTTCCACTTGCACTTCTTCTCGTTCTTCCACTTCGTCTTCCTCCTCCATTTCTCCTTCTTCCACTTCTTCTTCATCCCCTCTCATTCCACTACGTCCTCCTATTCCTTTTGTTCTCCTTCTACCACTTTTTCTGCTTCCACTTCTTCTTCTTCATCCCACCTCCTTCCACTTCTTTTTCTTCCTCCTCTTGTTGACCTTCCATTTCTTCTCTTTCCACATCTTCTTCTTCTTCCTTTACTTCTCCTTCTTCTGCTTACTATCCTTCTTCTTCCTCTTGTTCTCTTTCTTCCACTTCTTCTTTATCCTCTCCTTTCCTTCTTTTTCTTCCTCTTCATGTCCTTCTTCTTCTTCCCTTTCCTTCGTCTTCTCCCTCTTTTTGTCCTTCTTCTGCTGCCACTTGCATTTCTACCTCTTGTTCTCATTCTTCCACTTCTTCGTCATCCCCACTGCTTCAACTACTTCTTCTTCCTCTTGTTCACGTTTTTCCACTTCTGCTGCTTCCACTTGTTCTTTTTCTTCCTTCCCTTCTCCTTCTTGCTCTTCTTCTACCTACACCACCTCTTTTTCCTCCCCTTCTTCTTCTCCTCCTTCTTCCACTTCCTCTTCCTCCTCCCGTACCTTGTTTTCCTTCTTCTTACTCTTTTCCCTCTTCCACTACTTCTCCTTCCACTTCTTCATCTTCCTCTTCTTCTCCTTCTTCCACTTCTTCTTCCTCCTCCCGTTCTCCTTCTGCCACTTCTTCTTCTTCATCCCCTCTCATTCCACTATTTTGTCCTATTCCTCTTGTTCTTCTTCTACCATTTCTTCTGCTTCCACTTGTTGTTCTTCTTCATTTTTGTCTCCTTCTTCGACTTCTTTTGCTTACAGTTCTTCTTCTTCCATTTCTTCTCCTTCCACTACTTCTTCTCCTTCCTCTTTTTCTCCATCCCCCACTTCTTTTGCTTTCAATTGTTGCTCTTCCTCTTCCTTTCCTTCCCCAAATGTTTTGCTTACACTTCTTCTTCTTCTTCCTCTTCTCCTCCATATTCCACTACTTCTTCCCTTTCTTTCCCCTCCTTCTTCCTTTTCCTCCTTTTCTCTTTCTTCCAGTTCTTCTTCTTCATCCCACCTCCTTCCACTACTTCTTCTTCCTCTTGTTGTTCACCTTCTTCTACTTCTTCTCTTTCCACATCTTCTTTTTCTTCCTCTTCATCTCCTTCTTTTTCTTCCCTTTCCTTCGTCTTCTACCTCTTTTTCTCCTTCTTTTGTTTCCGCTTTCATTACTACCTCTTTTTCTCCTTCTTCCACTTATTCTTCATAATCCCCAATCCTTCAACTATTTCTTCTTCTTCCACTTGTTCACCTTCTTCCACTTCTGCTGGTTCTACTTGTTCTTGCTCTTCCTTCCCTTCTCGTTCTTGCACTTCTTCTGCCTACACTACTTCTTCTTCCTCCTCTTGTTCACCATCTTCCACTTCTTCTCTTTCCATATCTTCTTCTTCTTCCTTTTACTCTCCTTCTTGCACTTCTTCTGCGTACTGTCCTTCTTCTTCCTCTTCTTCTCTTTCTTCCACTTCTCCAGCCTCCTCTTCTTCTCTTTCTTCCACTTCTTCTTGATCCTCTCCTCTCCTTTTTTTTCTTCCTCTTCATCTCCTTCTTCTTGTTCCCCTTCCTTCGTCTTCTCCCTTTTTTTCTCCTTCTCCTACTTCCACTTACATTTCTACCTCTTGTTCTCCTTCTTCCACATCTTCTTTATCATCCCCACTCCTTCAACTACTTCTTCTTCTTCCTCTTGTTTCCCTTCTTCCAGTTCTGCTACTCCTACTTGTTCTTCTTCTTCCTTCCCTTCCCCTTCTTGCACTTCTTCTGCCTACACTACCTCTTCTTCATCCCTTTCTTCTTCTCCTCCTTCATGCACTTCTTCTTCTTTATCCCGTTTCCTTCCACTACTTCTTTTTCTTCCTCTTTTTCTCATTCTTCCATTTCTTCTTCTTCTTCCTATTTGTCTTCTTCTTCCACTTCGTCTTCTTCCTCTTCTTCTCCTTCTTCCACTTCTTCTTCCTCCTCCCGTTCTCCTTCTTCCACTTCTTCTTCCTCCTCCCGTTCTCCTCTCATTCCACTACTTCCTCCTATTCCTCTTGTTCTCCTTCTAATAGTTCTTCTACTTCCACTTGTTGTTCTTCTTCTTTTTCGTCTCTTTCTTCCACTTGTTCTGCTTACACTTCTTCTTCTTCCTCTTCTTCCATTTCTTCTCCTTCCACTACTTCTTCTTCCCCTTTCCTTTTTCTCCTTCGTCTTTTGCTCCATCGCCCACTTCTTTTGCTTCCAATGCTTGCTCATCCTTTTCTTCTACCTCCTGCAGTTCTTTTTCATCATCCCCTTTCCTTCCACTGTTTCTTTTTCTTCCTCTTTTTCTCATTCTTCCACGTCTTCTTCTTCTTCCTTTTGTTCTCCTTCTTCCACTTGCACCTCTTCCTCTTCTTCTCGTTCTTCCACTTGCACCTCTTCCTCTTCTTCTCGTTCTTCCTCTTCTTCTCGTTCTTCCAATTCTTCTTCCTCCTCCCATTCTCCTTCTTCAACTTCTTCTTCCTCATCCTCTCTTATTCCACTACTTCTTCCTATTCCCCTTGTTCTCCTTCTACCACTTCTTCTGCTTCCACCTGTTCTTCTTGTTTTTCATCTCCTTCTTCCACTTCTTCTGCTTACACTTCTTCTTCTTCCTCTTCTTCCATTTCTTCTTCTTCCCTTTCCTTCTTCTCCTTCCTCGTTTCCTCCATTCCCCACTTCTTTTGCTTCCAATTATTGCTCTTCCTCTTCTTCTCCTTCCCCCAAATCTACTGCGTACACTTCTTCTTCTTTTTCCTCTTCTCCTCCATATTCCACTTCTTCTTCCCTTCCTTTCCCCTCTTTCTTCCTTTTCCTCCTTTTCTCTTTCTTCCAGTTCTTCTTTTTCGTCCCACCTCCTTCGACTACTTCTTCTTCCTACTCTTGTTCACTTTCTTCCACTTCTTCTCTTTCCACATCCTCTTCTTATTCCTTTTCTTCTGCTTCTTCCATGTCGTGTGCTTACTCTCCTTCTTGTTCCTTTTCTTCTCTTTCTTCAACTTCTCCTGCCTCCTCTTGTTCTCTTTCTTCCACTTCTTCTTCATCCTCTCCTCTCCTTCTTTTTCTTCCTCTTCATCTCCTTCTTCTTCTTCCCTTTCCTTCGTTTTCTACCTCTTTTTCTCCTTCTTCTGTTTATGCTTTCATTTCTACCTCTTTTTCTCCTTCTTCCACTTGTTCTTCATAATGCCCAATCCTTCAAATACTTCTTCTTCTTCTTGTTCACCTTTTCCCACTTCTGCTGTTTCCACTTGTTCTTCTTCCTTCCCTTCTCCTTCTTGCACTTCTTCTGCCTACACTACCTCTTCTTCCTCCACTTCTTCTTGTTCCTCTTCTTCCAATTCTTCTTCTTCATCATCCCTTTTCCTTCCATTGCTTCTTCTTCTTCCTCATTTTCTAATTCTTCCACTTCTTCTTGTTCTTCCTATTGTTCTCCTTCTTCCACTTGCACTTCTTCCTACTTTCTACTTCGACACTTCTTCCTCTTATTGTCGTTCTTCCACTTCTTCTTCTTTCTCTTCTTCTCCTTTCTCTTCTTCTCCTTCTTCCATTTGTTCTTCCTCTTCCGGTTCTGCTTCTTCCACTTCTTCTTCTTCATCCCCTCTCGTTCCACTACTTACTCCTATTCCTCTTCTTCTCCTTCCCCCAAATCTTTTGCTTACACTTTTTCTTCTTCTTCTACCCTTCCCTTCCCCTCCTTCTTCCTTTTCCTCCTTTTCTCCTTCTTCTAGTTCTTCTTCTTCATCCCACCTCCTTCCACTACCTCTTTTTCCTCCTCTTGTTCTTCTTCTTCCTTTTCTTCTACTTCGCCCAGTTCTTCAGCTTACTCTCTTTCTTCTTCTTGTTCTTCTCTTTCTTCCACTTCTTCTACCTCCTCTTGTTTTCTTTCTTTCGCTTCTTCTTCATCCTCTCCTCTCCTTCTTTTTCTTCTGCTTCATATCCTTCTTCTTCTTGCCTCTTCCTGGTCTTCTCACTGTTTCCCCCTTCTTTCGGTTCCACTTGCATTTCTACCTTTTGTTCTCCTTCTTCCACTTCTTCTTCTTCTTGTTCACCTTCGTCCACTTTTGCTCTTTCCACTTGTTCTTGTTCTTCCCTTTCTTCTCTTTCTTGCACTTATTCTGCCTACACTACCTCTTCCTCCTCCCCTTCTTCTTCTCCTCCTTCTTCTTCCTTTTTTTCTCGTTCTTCCATTTCCTCTTCTTCCTCTTCTTTTCCTTCTTCCACTTCTTCTTTTTATACCCTTTCCTTCCAATTATTCTTCTTCTTCCTCTTTTTCTCATGCTTCCACTTCTTCTTTTTCTTCATATTGTTCTCCTTCTTCCACTTCCCCTTCTTCCTCTTCTTCTCGTTCGTCTACTTCTTCTTCTTCCTCTTCTTCTCCTTCTTCCACTTCTTCTTCCTCTTCTTCTTCCTCCTCCCGTTGTTCATCTTCCACTCATTCTTCTATATCCCCCTCTTATTCCACTACTTCCTCTTATTCCTCTTGTTATCCTTCTACCACTTCTTATGCTTCCACTTGTTGTTCTTCTTCTTTTTCGTGTCCTTCTTCCACTTCTTCTTCTTCCTCATCTTCCATTACTCCTTCTTCCCTTGCTTCTTCTCCTTCCTCTTTTTCTCATCCCCACTTCTTTTGCTTCCATTTGGTTCTCTTCCTCTCTTTCTCCTTCCACCAAATCTTGTGCTTACACTTTTTCTGCTTTTTCTTCCCTTCCCTTCCCTTCCTTCTTCCTTTTCCTCATCATCTACTTCTCCCAGTTCTTCTTCCTCATCCTGCCTCCTTCCACTACTTTTTCTTCCTCCTCTTGTTCACGTTCTTCCACTTGTTTTGTTTCCATATGTTCTTCTTCTTCTTCCTTTTCTTCTCCTACTTCCACTTCTTCTACTTACTCTCCTTCTTCTTCCTCTTCTTCTCTTTCTTCCACTTCTTCTGCCTGCTCTTGTTCTCTTTCCTCCATTTCTTCTTCATCCTCTCCTCTCCTTCTTTTTCTTCCTCTTCATCTCCTTCTTCTTCTTCCCTTTCCTTCATCTTCTCCCTCTTTTTCTCCTTCTTCCACCCCTTCTTCTTCCTCCTATTCTTCTCCTTCTTCGAGTTGCATTTCTTCCTCTTCTTCTCATTCTTGTACTTCTTCTTCTTGCTCTTCTTCTCCTTCTTCCACTACTTCTTCTTTCTCCTCTTCTCCTTCTTCCACTTATTCTTCCTCCTCCCATTCTTCTTCTTCCACTTATATTTCCTCATCTCGTTCTCCTTCTTCCACTTTTCCTTCTTCATCCCCTCTTATTCCACTACTTGCTCCTATTCCTCTTGTTCTCCTTCTACCATTTCTTCTGCTTCCACTTGTTGTTCATCTTATTTTTCGTCTCCTTCTTCCACTTCTTCTGCTTCTACCTCTTCTTCTTCCTCTTCTTCCATTTCTTCTCCTTCCACTACTTCTTCTCCTTCCTTTTTTTGTCCATCCCCTACTTCTTTTGCTTTCAGTAGTTGCTCTCCCTCTTCTTCTCCTCCCCCCAAATCTTTTGCTTACACTTTTTCTTCTTCTTCCTCTTCTCCTCCATATTCCATTTCTTCTGCTTGTTCTTCCCTTCCCGTCCTTCTTCCTTTTCCTCCTTTTCTCCTTCTTCAACTCGTTCTCCTTTTTCCAGTTCTTCTTCTTCAACCCACCTCCTTCCACTACTTCTTCTTCCTCCTGTTGTTCACCTTCTTCCACTTCTTCTCTTCTCTTTCAAAATCTTCTTCCTTTTCTTCTCCTTCTTCTACTTCTTCTGCTTACTCTTCTTTTTCTTCCTCTTCTTCACTTTCTTCCACTTCTTGTTCTTTTTCTTCCTCTTCTTCTCCTTCTTCCATTTCTTCTTCTTCACCCCTTTCCTTCCCACGCTTTTTCTTCTTCTTCCTATTATTCTCCTTCTTCCCACTTCTTCCTCTTTTTCTCATTCTTCCAGTTCTTGTTCTTCCTCTTCTTCTCCTTCTTCCACTTCTTCTTCTTCCTCTTCTTCTCCTTCTTCCACTTATTCTCTTCCTCCTCCCGCTCTCCTTCTTCCATTTATTCTTCCTAATCCCGTTCTCCTTCTTCCACTCTTTCTTCTTCATCCCCTCTAATTCCACTACTTCCTCCTATTCCTCTTGTTCATCTTCTTCTTAGTCTCCTTCTTCAACTTCTTCTGCTTCCACTTCTTCTTCTTCCTCTTCTTCATTTTCTTCCTTCTACTACTTCTTTTTCTTCCCTTTCCTTCTTTTCCTTCCTCTTTTTCTCCGCCCCCCTCTTCTTTTGCTTCCAATAGTTGCTCTTCCTATTCTTTTCCTCCCATAAATCTTTTGCTTACACTTCTTCTTCTTCTTCCGTTTCTCCTCCATATTCCACTTCTTCTGCTTCTTTTTCCCTTCCCCTCCTTCTTCCTTTTCCTTGTTTTCTCCTTCATCCCACCTGCTTCCACTACTTCTTCTTTCTCCCCTTGTTCACCTTCATCCACTTCTTCTCTTTCCACATCTTCTTCTTCCTTTTCTTCTCCTTCTACCACTTCTTCTGCTTACTCTCCTTCTTCTTCCACTTCTTCTCTTTCTTCCGCTTCTCCTGCCTCCTCTTTTTCTCTTTCTTCCATTTCTTCTTCATCCTCTCCTCTCCTTCTTTTTCTTCCTCTTCATCTCCTTCTTCTTCTTCCCTTTCCATCGTCTTCTCCCTCTTTTTTGCCTTCTTCTGCCACTTTCACTTCTACCTCTTATTCTCCTTCTTTCACTTCTTCTTCATCATCCCAACTCCTTCAATTAGTTCTTCTTCTTCCTTTTGTTCACCTTCTTCCACTTGTGCTACTTCCACTTGTTCTTCATCTTCCTTCCCTTCTCCTACTTCCACTTCTTCTGCTTACTCTCTTTCTTCTTCCTCTTCTTCTTTTTATTCCACTTCTCCTGCCTCCTCTTGTTCTCTTTCTTCCACTTCTTCTTCATTCTCTCCTTCTTTTTCTTCCTCTTCATGTCCTGCTTCTTCTTTCCTTTCCTTCGTGCTCTCCTTCTTTTTCTCCTTGTTCTGTTTCCACTCGCATTTCTACCTCTTGTTCTCCTTCTTCCACTTCTTCTTCATCATCCTCACTCCTTCAAGTACTTCTTCTTCTTCCTCTTGTTCACCTGCTTCCACTTCTGCTGCTTCCCTTCTCCTTCTTGTACTTCTTCTGCCTACACTACCTCTTCTTCCTCCCCTTCTTCTTCTCCTCCTTGTTCCACTTCTTATTCATCGCCTTTCCTTCGATTGCTTCTTCTTCCTCCTCTTTTTCTCATTCTTCCACTTCTTCTTCTTCCAATTGTACTCCTTCTTCCACTTCGACTACTTTTTCCTTTTCTTCTCGTTCTTCCACTTCTTCTTCCTCCTCCCTTGCCTTGCTTTCCTTCTTCTTACTCCTCTCCCTCTTCCACTACTTCTCCTTCCACTTCTTCTTCTTCCTCTTTTTCTCCTTCTTCCACTTCTACTTCTTCATCCCCTTTCCTTCCACTACTTCTTCTTCTTCCTCTTTTTCTCATTCTTCCACTTCTTCTTCTTCTTCCTATTGTTCTCCTTCTTCCACTTGCACTTTTTGCTCTTCTTCCACTTATTGTTCCTCCTCCCGTTTTCCTTCTTCCACTTTTTCTTCTTCTTCTTCCTCTTCTTGTCCTTCTTCCACTTCTTCTTCCTCCTCCCGTTCTCCTTGTTCCACTTTGTCTTCTTCATCCCCTCTGATTCCACTACTTCCTCCTATTCCTCTTGTTCTCCTTCAACCGCTTCTTCTACTTCCACTTGTTCTTGTTCCTCTTCTTCCATTTCTTCTCCTTCCACTAGTTCTTCTTCTTCCCTTTCATTCTTCTCCTTCCTCTTTTTGTCCATCCCCCACTTTTTTTGCTTCCAATTTTTGCACTTTCTCTTTTTCTCTTTCCCCAAATCTTCTACTTCCTCATACCACCTCCTTCCATTACTTCTTCTTCCTCCTCTTGTTCACCTTCTAACGCTTCTTCTCTTCCCACATCTTCTTCTTCTTCCTTTTCTTCTCCTTCTTCCACTTCTTCCGCTTACCCTCCTTCTTGTTCCTCTTCTTCTGTTTCTTCCACTTCTTCTGCCTCCTTTTGTTCTCTTTCCTCCGCTTCTTCCTCTTTTTCTCCTTCTTCTGCTTTTTCTCCTTCTTCTGCTTTGCATTTCTAACTCTTGTTCTTCTTCTACTGCTTCTACTTGTTCTTCTTCTTCCTTCGCTTCTTCTTCTCCTTCTTCTTCCATTTCTTCTTTCTCCTTCCTTGCCTTGCTTTCCTTCTTCTTACTCTTCTCTCTCTTCCACTACTTCTCCTTGTACTTCTTGTTCTTCCTCTTGTTCTCCTTCTTCCACTTCTTCTTCTTCATCCCCTTTCCTTCCACTGCTTCTTCTTCTTCCTCTTTCTGTCATTCTTCAACTTCTTCTTCCTCTTTCTCTCGTTCTTCAACTTCATCTTGCTATTCTTCTCCTTCTTCCACTTGCACTTCTTCTTCCTTTTCTTCTCGTTCTTCCCTTTCTTCTACTTACCCTCCTTCTTCTTCCTCTTCTTCTCCTGCCTCCTCTTATTCTTTTTCTTCCAGTTCTTCTTCATTCTCCCCTCTCCTTCTTTTTCTTCCTCTTCATGTCCTTCTTCGTTTTCCTTTCCTTTGTGTTCTCCCTCTTTTTCTCCTTGTTCTGCTTCCACTTGCATTTCTACCTCTTGTTCTCCTTCTTCCACTTCTTCTTCATCATCCCCACTCCTTCAACTACTTCTTCTTTTTCCTCTTGTGCATCTTCTTCCACTTCTGCTACTTCCACTTGTTCTTCTTCTTCCTTCCCTTCTCCATCTTCACTTCTTCTACCTACACTACCTCTTCTTCCTCCCCTTCTTCTTCTCCTCCTTCTTCTCCTCCTTCTTCCACTTCTCCTTCATCCCCTCTCATTCCACTACTGCTTCGTATTCCTGATGTTCTCCTTCTACCACTTCTTCTGTTTCCACCTGTTGTTCTTCTTCTTTTTCGTCTCCTTCTTCCACTTCCTTTGCTTACACTTCTTCTTCTTCCTCTTCTTACATTTCTTCTCCTTCCACTACTTCTTCTTCTTCAATTTCCTTCTTCTCCTTCCTCTTTTTCTCCATCCCTAACTTCTTTTGTTTCTAATTGTTGCTCTTCCTCTTCTTCTCCTTTCCCAAAATCTTCTGCTTACACTTCTTCTTCTTCCTCTTCTCCTCCATATTCCACTTCTTTTGCTTCTTCTTCTCTTCCCTTCCCCTCCTTCTTCCTTTTCCTCCTATTCTCCTTCTTCCAGTTCTTCTTCTTCATCCCACCTTCTTCCACTACTTCTTCTTCCTTCTCTTGTTCATTTTCTTCCACTTCTTCTCTTTCCACATATTCTTCTTCTTCCTTTTCTTCTCGTTCTTCCACTTCTTCTGCTTACCCTCCTTCTTCTTCCTCTTCTTCTCTTTCTTCCAGTTCTCCTACCACCTATTGTTCTCTTTCTTCCATTTCTTCTTCATTCTCTCCTCTCCTTCTTTTTCTTCCTCTTCATGTCCTTCTTCTTCTTTCCTTTCCTTCGTGCTCTCCCTCTTTTTCTCCTTGTTCTGCTTCCGCATGCATTTCTACCTCTTGTTCTCCTTCTTCCACTTCTTCCTCATCATCCCCACTCGTTAAACTACTTCTTCTTCTTCCTCTTGTTCACCTTCTTCCACTTCTGCAACTTGCACTTGTTCTTCTTCTTCCTTTCATTCTTCTTATTGCACTTCTTCTGCCTACACTACCGCTTCTTTCTCTTGTTGTTTTTCTCCTCTTTCTTCCACTTCTTCTTCCTTCTCCCTTGCCTTGCTTTCCTTCTTCTTACGCTTCACCCTATTCCACTTCTTCTTCCTCCTCTTCTTCTCCTTCTTCCACTTCTTCTTCTTCATCCCCTTTCCTTCCACTGCTTCTTCTCCTTCCTCTTTTTCTCATTCTTCCACTTCTTCTTCTTCCTATTGTTCTCCTTCTTCCACTGGCACTTCTTACTCTTGCTCTTCCTCTCGTTTTCCACTTCTTCTTCTTCCTCTTCTCCTCCTTCTTCCACTTCTTCTTCCTCCTCCCGTCCTCCTTCTTCCACTTCTTCTTCTTCATCCCCTCCCGTTCCACTACTTCCTGCTATTCCTCTTGGTCTCCTTCTACAACTTCTTCAGCTTCCACTTGTTGTTCTTCTTCTTTTCCGTCTCCTTCTTCCACTTCTTCTGCATACACTTTTCTTCTTCCATTTCTTCTCCTTCCACTACTTCATCTTCTTCCCTTTCCTTCTTCTCCTTCCCCCTTTTCTCCATCCCCACTTCATTTGCCTCCAATTGTTGCTATTCGTCTTCTTCTCCTTCCTCCAAATCTTCTGCTTACACTTCTTCTTCTTCTTCCGCTTCTCCTTCATATTCGACTTCTTCTGCTTCTTCTTCCCTTCCCTTCCCCTCCTTATTCCTTTTCCTCTTTTTTCTCCTTCTTCTAGTTCTTCTTCTTCATCCCATCTCCTTCCACTACTTCTTCTTCCTCCTCTTGTTCACCTTCTTTGACTTCTTCTCTTTCCACTTCATCTTCTTCTTCCTTTTCTTCTCCTTGTTCCACTTCTTCTGCTTACTGTCCTTCTTGTTCCTCTTCTTCTCTTTCTTCCACTTCTGCTGCCTCCTCTTGTTCTCGTTCTTCCACTTCTTCTTCATCATTTCATCTCTTTATTTTTCTTCCTCTTCATCTCCTTCTTCTTTTTCCCTTTCCTTCGTCTTCCCCTCTTTTTCTCCTTGTTCAACTTCCACTTGCATTTCTACGTCTTGTTCTCCTTCTTCCACTTCTTCTTCATCATCTCCACTCCTTCAACTCCTTCTTCTTCTCCCTCTTGTTCGACTTCTTCCACTTCTGCTGCTTCTACTTGTTCTTCTTCTACCTTTCGTTCTTCTTCTTGCATTTCTTCTTCCTGCATTATCGCTTCTTCTTCCCCTTCTTCTTCTCCTCCTTCTTCCACTTCTTCTTCCTCCTCCCTTGCCTTGCTTTCCTTCTTCTTATTCTGCTCCCTCTTGCACTACTTCTCCCTTCACTTCTTCTTCCTCTTCTTCTTCTCCTTCTTCCACTTCTTCTTCTTAATACCCTTTCCTTCCACTGCTTCTTCTTCTTCCTCTTTTTCTCATTCTTCCACTTCTTCTTCTTCCTATTGTTCTCCTTCTTCCACTTGCACTTCTTCCTCTTGTTCTTCCTCTCGTTCTTCCACTTCTTCTTCCTCTTCTTCTCCTTCTTCCACTTCTTCTTCTTCATCCCCTGATGCATGCCTCCCTTGATCTTTTTCTAGAGGTTTTCTTCTTTGGTGAAATGGTTTATGGAGAGGTAAGAAGTGAGGTGGTTTTAGGCGCCACTTAAGGTAAGATAAGCCTAAGAGGGAAAGTTTGCCACAAGGGATGGAACCCTTGATAAAAACCTAAGGAATTCTCAAAGAGAGAAGGGTGGACACTAAGAGAATTTTGGCCAACTCAAGGTTTTTCCATTCAATCAAGTGTAAAAAATACAAGAGTGTGAAGGAGCACCTTTTTATAGAGGGAGCTAACCTCTTGGACAAGTCATGAAGGAAATGAAGGGCTAGGATTAAAAGGAGTCATCCAAGGGAGGAGGATTGAAGCCCAAAGTCCAATCAATACCCTCCTTTAGATGAGAATTGGTGCCCAAGCTACCTCATCCAAGGGCCAAGATTACTCCTTTATTAGTTTTGGGTTTTATTTAGCAAAAGAGGGTGTAGTTATCAAACTACCCCCTTATTTCCTAAATAAAGGCCCAAAAGCTAATCTTACCCCTTCTTATTACTAAGACACCTCCTAGAAAATTAAATGGACTAATACATGTCCAAAATAAAATCCTAGGTTCCTAAAATAAAAATTACAAGTAAATAAGTCATGGCTTGCATAACTTGATGGTCATATGGAGGTGAGATCTTCCTCCCTCTACTCTAGCCATGTCTTCTTCTATTCTTCTAGCCATGGCCCTAGTGATAGGGCCCTTGCTTGGGGAGAATGCATCATCCCCTCCCCCTTGGGAAGGATTTGACCTCAAATCTGATAGGTCTTCCTCTTCTTCATCAGTACCTACAAAAGGGATCAAATCACAAACATTAAAGGTAGTACTGACACCATAGTCCTCAGGGAGATCTAATATGTATGCATTGTTGTTCACTCTCTTGAGGACTTGAAAGGGACCATCTCCTCGGGGGCTAAGCTTGGACTTCCTTTGAGTAGGGAAGCGATCCTTCCTCAAATGAAGCCATACCTAATCCCCTTCATTGAAGATAATTTCTTTCCTGCCCCTATTGGCTTTACTAGCATACTCCTTTGAATGATGTTCAATGTTGGCCTTTACCCTTTCATGTAATTTTTTAACAAAATCCGCTCTTACTGTTCCTTCTTTGTGAACATAAGAAGGGAAGGGTAAGGGCAAGATATCAAGAGGAGTAAGGGGGTTGAAGCCATAAACAACTTCAAAGGGAGAATGCTTGGTGGTCCTTTGAACCACCCGGTCGTATGCAAACTCAATATGGGCTAGGTATTCATCCCAAGACTTGTGATTTCCTCGAAGAAGTGTCCTAAGCATAGTAGATAGAGATCTATTTACTACCTCAGTCTGCCCATCAGTTTGGGGGTGACATGTGGTAGAAAATAAGAGTTTAGTTCCTAGCCTTGCCCACAATGTTTTCCAAAAGTGGCTAAGGAACTTCACATCTCTATCAGAGACTATGGATTGGGGAATTCCATGTAAACGGACAACTTCTTTAAAGAAAAGTCTCGCAATGTTGCTCGCATCATCTATCTTGTGGCATGGTATAAAGTGAGCCATTTTTGAAAATCTATCTACCACTACAAAGATAGAGTCTGCACCTCGTTGGGTTCGAGGCAGGCCAAGGATGAAATCCATACTAATATCCAGCCAAGGTGCAGAAGGAGCAGGTAAGGGTGTGTACAATCCATGAGCCTTGCCTTGCTTTCGTTCTTCTTACTCTTGTCCCTCTTCCACTACTTCTCCTTCCACTTCTTCTTCTTCATCCCGTTTCTTTCCACTAGTTCTTCTTCTTCCCCTTTTTCTCATTCTTCCACTTCTTCTTATTCTTCCTATTGTTCTCCTTCTTCCACTTCTTCTTCTCTTTCTTCTTCCTCCTCCCATTCTCCTTCTTGCACTTCTTCTTCTTCATCCCCTCTCATTCCACTAGTTCCTCATATTCCTCTTATTCTCCTTCTACTTCTTCTTCTGCTTCCACTTGTTGTTCTTCTTCTTTTTCGCCTCCTTCCACTACTTCTTCTTCTTCCTTTTCCTTCTTATCCTTCCTCTTTTTCTCCATCCCCTACTTCTTTTGCTTCCAATTGTTGCTCTACCTCTTCTTCTCCTTCACCCAAATCTTCTGCTTTCACTTCTTCTTCTTCCTCCTCTTCTCCTCTATATTCCACTTCTTCTGCTTCTTCTTCCCTTCCCGTCCCCTCCTTCTTCCTTTTCCTCCTTTTTCCTTCTTCCAATTCTTCTTCTTCATCCCACCTCCTTCCACTACTTCTTCTTCCTCCTTTTGTTCACCTTCTTCCACGTCTTCTTTTTCCACATCTTCTTCTTCTTTTTCTTCTCCTTCTTCTTCCTTTTTTTCCTCTACTTCTCTTTCTTCCACTTCTGCTTCATCCTCTTGTTCTCTTTCTTTCACTTCTTCTTCATCCTCTCCTCTCATTCTTTTTCTTCCTCTTCATCTCATTCTTCTTCTTCCCTTTCCTTCGTCTTCTCCCTCTTTTTCTCCTTCTTCTGCTTCCACTTGCATTTCTACCTCTTGTTCTCCTACTTCCACTTCTTCCTCAGAATCCCCACTGCTTCAACTACTTCTTTTTCTACCTCTTGTTCACCTTCTTCAACTTCTGCTGCTTCCACTTGTTCTTCTTCTTCCTTCCCTTATCCTTCTTCTACTTCTTTTGCCTACACTGCCTCTTCTTCCTCCCCTTCTTCTTCTCCTCCTTCTTCCACTTCTTCTTCCTCGTCCCTTGCCTTGCCTTCCTTCTTTTTACTCTTCTCCCTCTTCCACTACTTCTTGTTCCACTTCTTCTTCTTCCTCTTCCTCTTCTTCTTCCACTTCTTCTTCTTCATCCCCTTTCCTTCCACTACTTCTTCTTCTTCCCCTTTTTCTCATTCTTCCACTTCTTCTTCTTCTTCTTCCTATTGTTCTCCTTCTTCCACTTGTTCTTCTTCCTCTTCTTGTTCTACACTTCTTCTTCTGGATCCTCTTCTCCCTCTTCCACTTCTTCTTCCTCCTCCCGTTCTCCTTCTTCCACTTCTTCTTCTTCATCCCCTCTCATTCCACTACTTCCTCCTATTCCCCTTGTTCTCTTTCTGCCACTTCTTCTGCTTCCACTTGTTGTTCTTCTTCTTTTTTGTCTCCTTCTTCTACTTCTTCTGCTTACACTTCTTCTTCCATTTCTTCTTTTTTGTCTCCTTCTTCTACTTCTTCTGCTTACACTTTTTCTCCATCCCCCACTTCTTTTGCTTCCAATTGTTGCTCTTCCTCTTCTTCTCCTTCCCCCAAATCTTCTGCTTACACTTCTTCTTCTTCTTCCCCCTCTTTTCCTCCATATTCCACTTCTTTTGCTTCTTCTTCCCTACCCTTCCCCTCCTTCCTTTTCCTACTTTTCTCCTTCTTCCAGTTCTTCTTCTTCATCCCACCTCCTTCCACTACTTCTTCTTCCTCCTCTTATTCACCTTCTTCAACTTCTTCTCTTTCCACATCTTCTTCTTCTTCCTCCCCTTTTTCTTCTCCTCATTTTTCCACTTCTTCTTCCTCCTCCCTTTCCTTGCTTTCCTTTTTCTTACTCTTCTCCCTCTTGCACTACTTCTTCTTCTTCCTATTGTTCTCCTTCTTCCACTTCTTCTTCTTCATCCCCTTTCCTACCACTATTTCTTCTTGTTCTTCTTATTTTTCTCCTTCTTCCAGTTGCACTTCTTCCTCTTCTTCTTCTTCTTCTTCTTCCTCTTCTTCCCCTTCTTCCACTTATTCTTCCTCCTCCTGTTCTCCTTCTTCGACTTCTTCTGCTTCATCCCCTCTTATTCCACTACTTCATCCTATTCCTCTGGTTCTCCTTCTACCACTTCTTCTACTTCCACTTGTTTTTCTTCTTCTTTTTTGTCTCGTTATTCCACTTCTTCTGCTTCCACTTCTTCTTGTTCCTCTTCTTCCATTTCTTCTCCTTCCACTAGTTCTTCTTCTCCTTCCTCTTTTTAGGCATCCCGCTCTTCGTTTGCTTCCAATTGTTGCTCTTCCTCTTTTTGTCCTCCCACCAAATCTTCTGCTTACACTTCTTCTTCTTCTTCCTCTTCTCCTCCATATTCCACTTCTTCTTCTTCTTCTTCCCATCCCTTCCCCTCCTTGTTCCTTTTCCTCCTTTTCTCCTTCTTCCACTTGTTCTGCTTCTTCTAGTTCTTCTTTTTCATCCCATCCCCCTTCTTCCACTTCTTCCTCCCGCCTTTCCTTGCCTTCCTTCTTCTTGCTTTTCTTCTCCTACCTCCACTTATTCTTCCACCTCCCGTTGTCCTTCTTCCACTTTTTCTTCTTCATCCCCTCTCATTCCACTATGTCCTCCTATTCCTCTTGTTCTCCTTCTACCACTTCTTCTGCTTCCACTTGTTGTTCATCTTATTTTTCATCTCCTTCTTCCACTTCTTCTGCTTCCACTTCTTCTTCTTCCATTTCTTCTCCTTCCACTTCTTCTTCTTCTTACCTTTCCGTCTTGTCCTTCATCTTTTTCTCCATCCCGCACTTCTTTTGCTTCCTATAGTTGCTCTTCCTCTTCTTCTCCCCCCGAAATCTTCTGCTTACACTTCCTCTTCTTCTTCCTCTTCTCCTCCATATTCTACTTCTTTTGCTTCTTCTTCCCTTCCCGTCCTTCTTGCTTTTCCTTCTTTACTCCTTCTTCCACATGTTCTCCTTATTCCAGTTCTTCTTCTTCATCCCACCTCCTTCCACGACTTCTTCTTCCTCCTCTTTGATGCAATCTCACCTAGCATGCATCATGGCTAGGAGGACTCAAGGAAGGCATGGCATGGACGAAAGCTCATTGAAGATTCGAAGCCATAGTCTTTATTATTTTTAGTTTGTAAATATTTTATTTTAATTAGATAAATAGGAAAGTATTTTTAATTCCCTTAAGGCCATGTATTTCCGGCCATCTTCTTAGTTTATAAGGTATAGGTGTCTTTAGTTAAAAAGGAGGAGTAAGCTTATAATGGGTGCATAAGTTAAGACATGATTTTGGGCTAGCCCATTCACATTAAGATATGCTAATTGCACCCATAGGGGGTGAACTAAGACTTGGGTTAATTAGTTTTAATCCTAATTAAGCCCAAGTCCCACATTGCCTAGAAAAGTGTGCCCAAGCTCTCCCATTGGGCTATATATACTCATTCCCCCTCATTGTAAAATTTCACCTTTGAAGTTGAATGAAAATAGTCTCTTTGTGAGCACATTTTTAGTAAAAGGTCTTGAGGATCCTCTCTCTTGAGGAACCTCTTTCTAGTTGATTTTTATCAAGGGTTCCTTCCCTTGTGGCAAACCTAAACACTTTGGCTTATCTCTCTTTGAGAGTGGCGCCCCACCTCCATTTTCTTTCCCCTCCATCATCCATTTCATGGTGCTTGGAACCTCAAGGAAAAAGATCAAGTGAGGCATGCATCATTTGGTATCAGAGCCAACTCCATGAGGTTCTTTTCTAGTCTTAATTTTCTTTAATTTTTTTCAGCTTTTCTTCTTAGAGTTCTTGCTTTTTCCTTTATTTTTTCCAGCCTTTGATTCTTGTCATTTAATTCCTTTTATGTCTTGTTAGTTTATGTTTTTGTAGTTTTCATTTTATGCAATTTATTTCCTAGTTTTTATTGCTTTCTAGATTCAATTTATCTTGTTCTTTTCCATTGAATCTTTATATGTTTCCTTTAGGATTGTTTCTTTAATTTTCTGCCCAGCTTTTTATTTTTTCCTTATTCTTGTGCAAATCCTAAGAAGATCATTGTAATGACTTCACAAAATTTGTGAAGGAAGCCACACATTGTGGTCTTGATCTTTGGATGCACGTTGTTCTTCTTATTTGAATTTTTAATTCTATTTTCCTGCACCTATTTTTCTGTTTTTCAAGCCCTTTGTTCTCTGTTTTGGGCATATATTTCTGGTTATTTTGAGTCATTTAATTTCAGTTTTTAATCTTCCAAGTTGTGTCTTAGTTGGTCATGTTCCTTTTATTGTCTCTTAATTCTACATAGTTTTGCCTTTTTATTTTTACCATAAAAGTGTGTTATTTCTCTATTGGAAATTAAGCATAAAAAAGGCTTACTCTTGATCCCATGTCCTTAGAGTCTCACATGCTATTTAGATCTTAGCATGTTCTTAAAAAAAAAATCTTCAAAAAAATTAATGCTCAATTTCTTCCAAATTTCATTCACTTGTTCAATAATTTTAGTATCTTAATTTTGTGCTAGTTTTTGTGGTGATTTTTGTTGATTGGCTTTGAGAGGCATGTTGGGTATGATTGGGCTGATTATTGAGTAATCAAGTTGTCCTCAACTTTCATAAAACTCTCCTTGTGCCATTTATTTTTTATCACCTAAAATTACTAGTTCATATTAGGTTGCTTTGTTTCTTAATTTTGCACTTTTGTATATCAATTATGGTGGCCATTTCCTATCCTTTGTTCAAGCATTTATGATTCTTTGACTCCTCACTATATTTGCTACAAAATGTGTTAAGAGGTGTAGCAAAATTGTTTCAAAAAAAAAAGGAAGAAGAAAAGAAATCAAAAGTGTAAAATAAGTAAAAAAAAAAAAGAGTTAGTAAAAAGTGCTAAAAACAAGTAAAACGAGTACAAAAAAATAAAATAAAAATTAGTGCACCTCAAAATTATTAAAAAATTCAAAGGAGTGTTAAATTTTATTGAAATTTGCTTGAATTTATTTGACTATGATGTAGCCACCTTGCTTTGCAATTGTGAAAATCATTGAATTTGTTGAGTCTTTTTTGTTTTAAGTCCAATTCTATTTTAGGCCCATTCTAGGAATTTTTTTTTGTGTGCCAACTTTCTTTCTACACCTTTTATTTCTTGCTTGTCCTTATTGGCTTTCTTTGTGTTTGTCAAATAAATTCTTTCCACTTGGATGTGTTCCTATTCTTGTTAAGTGCTTTTTATTGCATTTTGCTTTCAAATTCTACTTCCCTTGGTCTCTTGCTTGGGCGCTTGTTTTCTCTTGGTAGGTAGCCAAATTGTTGAAATTTTCACAAGGGTAGCATCCTTAGGAAGTGTTGATTTAAAACCAAGGAAGAGGAGACTTGAAAAGGAGGCCAAGGCTAGAGTGATACACTTGGTGAGGAGCACTTGAAGAAAGGAGCTACATTCAACTACTTTTAATTTTCTTTGTTTAATTTGGGTGTATTTTTAAAGGACATTTTAATTAGAGGTATTGGATGCCCATAAGGGTCACCTCTTTTGTGTGTAATAAACCTTAGTTTCTTGTTTTAGTGTGGATAAGGAATTGGTACCCCTTATTCATACTTAGGAGGACGTTAGAATCCTTTAGCTTTGCTTTAAATTTTTTATTTGCTTTCAACGTTTTAGAAAGTGTTAGAGTTCCAAAGACTCTTAACACTTTAGGAGAAAACAAAAAAGAGAGGAGTGTTTTGCATATTAGTTCCCTAGGCCTTACACTTTGACATGTTTTCACACACTTCTAGGAGTGTTAGGAGTAGTAATGAAACTAGGGAAAATAAAGGAGAAGAATGTTAGAATAGAATAAAAGAAAAGAATGAGAAGAGTGATAAACCAACCTTGCCCACATATCCATACTCTATTGATTGGGAAATAGTAGAAAAACAACGTAGGGAATTTTGGAAAAATGAGAGAAAACAAAGAGAGATGAGGAAAAGAGAACAAGAGGAACTAGATAGAGAGGAGAGAAGAGAGAAAGAACAAAAAGAAAAGGAGAGACAAGAAAGAAAAGAAAGAAGAGAAAAAGAGAGACAAATAGAGAGTAGGGAAAATGAAAAGAAAGAAAGAGAAGCAAGAGAAAAAGAAAGAGAAGAGAGAAGAGAAAAAGAGAAAAGAGAAAAAGAAAGAGAAAAAGAAGAAAACAAAAGAAAAGAGTTAGAGAGAAAAGAGAGAAGAGAAAGCAGAGAAAAAGAGAAGAAAGAATTGGAAAAGAGAGAAAAGGAACAAAATAAGTTAGAAAGAAGGGAAGAAATGAAGATACAAAAAGAGAGAGATGCCTATAAGAGCTCTTGTGGTAACATTTACACACATTATAGAGACTTAGAGGAGCCTAAAATAACCCATGACATTCATGCTTCTTCTAGTAAGAAGGAAAACCCTAAGAGGCATCCTAAGAAAAAGACAAACCCTTCTATAATTAAACCCAAAAGAGAGTCATCCAAAAGAAAGCATATTGAGAGAAAACCCTTGAGTATGAGTGACACCCCTACCACTAGTTTGAGCACTCGTTTTCGAAGTCCTAAATGTTTTAAGTGTTTAGAAAAAGGGCATATTGCTTTGTTTTGCCCAAAAAGAAAAAGGACTTTAAAGGAAACATCAAATGAAAAGGGTACTCATTCATGTGATGATCTCTTCAAAGTGAAACAACTTCTTGGAAGCCATCCTTGTAAGGAAACCCAAACACAAAGAGAGAATTTTTTTCAAACAAGATGCAAAATTTTGGGCAAAACTTGTTCTCTTATTGTGGATGGTGGATCATGGTGTAATTTTTGTAGCATGAGGGTGGTGGAAAAGCTATCACTTGCTACTACTCCTCATCCTTCACCTTATTCTTTGCATGGACTTAATTATGAAGATGGTGTAGTAGTAAGAGAGTAAGTGGAGATTAGCTTCTTCATAGGGAAGTATCACGACAAAGTGTTATGTGATGTAGTCCCTATGGAAGCTGGTCACATGTTGCTGGGAAGGCCATGGCAACATGATAAGGAAACTTTGCACAATGGCCTCACTAATAAAATCACTCTCTCTCATAAAGGGAAAAAGATCACCTTACTTCCTCTTACCCCTACCGAGGTTATGGAGGATAGAAGGATCATGAAGCTTAAGAGAGAAAGGGATAAAAATGAAAATAAGGTTGTTGGTAGGAAGACCGAGTCTAAGGAAGATCCGCCTTTGCCTTCAAAGGAGGTTCTCTACATAGAAAAATTTTCCTGCCAACTCTTACAAAAAGAACAAGTTGAATTTGAGGATGTGCCTATATCTTTTGAGCACCTTGATCCACACCCTTAAATCCAACATGATGAGTGCTCCATTCCACTTAGACTAGTCTCGCCAACTATTTCAAAACCTTTGAGGCTAGTAACTAGTGCAATTGGAGGAGGATAGGGAGCTGTTGTGTGGAGGCACATGCACACTAAAATATTTTCAAACTTTAGTGCCAACCTCCACTACCCCATTCTTAAGAGGCCTCCTTATAGACCTCTCACTTCCCCCAAAATCACTTGTCTGCATATACTTATTGCTTTCCTTATTTTCTTGCAGACTATGAAAAAGCGGAAGAAAGACCTCAGGATTTGAGGTCAAATCCTCTCCAAGGGAGAGGAGATGATGCAATCTCACCTAGCATGCATCATGGCTAGGAGGACTCAAGGAAGGTATGGCATGGACGAAAGCTCATTGAAGATTCGAAGCTATAGTCTTCATTATTTTTAGCTTGTAAATATTTTATTTTAATTAGATAAATAAGAAAGTATTTTTAATTCCCTTAAGGCCATGTATTTCCGGCCATCTTCTTAGTTTATAAGGTATAGGTGTCTTTAGTTAAAAAGGAGGAGTAAGCTTATAATGGGTGCATAAGTTAAGACATGATTTTGGGCTAGCCCATTCACATTAAGATATGCTAATTGCACCCATAGGGGGTGAACTTAGGTGCCTCACTTAAGGCCTAAGACTTGGGTTAATTAGTTTTAATCCTAATTAAGCCCAAGTCCCACATTGCCTAGAAAAGTGTGCCCAAGCTCTCCCATTGGGCTATATATACTCATTCCCCCTCATTGTAAAATTTCACCTTTGAGTTGAATTAAAATAGTCTCTTTGTGAGCACATTCTTAGTAAAAGGTCTTGAGGATCCTCTCTCTTGAGAAACCTCTTTCTAGTTGGTTTTTATCAAGGGTTCCTTCCCTTGTGGCAAACCTAAACACTTTGGCTTATCTCTCTTTGAGAGTGGCGCCCCAGCTCCATTTTCTTTCCCCTCCATCATCCATTTCATGGTGCTTGGAACCTCAAGGAAAAAGATCAAGGGAGGCATGCATCACTCTTGTTCACCTTCTTCCACTTCTTCTGGTTCCACATCTTCTTCTTCTTCCTTTTCTTCTCCTTCTTCCACTTCTTCTACTTATTCTCCTTCTTCTTCCTCTTCTTCACTATCTTCCACTTCTTCTTCTTTTTCTTCCTTTTCTTCTTCTTCTTCTGTTTCTTCTTCTTCTCCTGCTTTCCTTGCCACGCTTTTTCTTCTTCTTCTTCCTATTCTTCTCCTTCTTCCACTTGCACTTCTTCCTCTTTTTCTCCTTCTTCCACTTCTTCTTTTTCTCCTTCTTCCACTTCTTCTTCCTCCTCCCGTTCTCCTTTGTCCACTCTTTCTTCTTCATCCCCTCTGATTCTACTACTTCCGCCTATTCCTCTTGTTCTCGTTCTACCACTTCTTCTGCTTCCACTTGTTGTTCTTCTTCTTTTTCCTCTCCTTCTTCCAGTTCTTCTGCTTACACTTCTTCTTCTTCCATTTCTTCTCCTTCCACTGCTTCTTCCTCTTCCATTTCCTTCTTTTTCTTCCTCTTTTTCTTCATCCTCCACTTCTTTTGCTTCCAATTGTTGCTCTTCATGTTCTTCTCCTTCCCCCAAATCTTCTGCTTACACTTCTTCTTCCTCTTCTCCTCCATATTCCACTTCTTCTGCTTCTTCTTCTTTTCCCTTCCCCTCCTTCCTTGTCCTCCATTTCTCCTTCTTCCAGTTCTTCTTCTTCATCCCACATCCTTCCACCACTTCTTCTTCCTCATCTTGTTCACGTTCTTCCTCTTCGTCTCTTTCCACTTCTTCTTCTTCTTCCTTTTCTTCTCCTTCTTCCACCTCTTCTACCTACTCTCCTTCTTCTTCCTCTCCTTCGCTTTCTTCCACTTCTCCTGCCTCCTCTTGTTCTCATTCTACCACTGCTTCTGCATCCTCTCATCTCCTTCTTTTTCTCCCTGTTCATGTCATTCTTCTTCTTCCCTTTCCTTCGTCTTCTCCTTCTTGTTCTCTTTCCTCTGCTTTCACTTGCATTTCTACCTCTTGTTCTCCTTCTTCCATTTCTTCTACATCATCCCCACTCCTTCAACTACTTCTTCTCCTTCCTCTTGTTCACCCTTTTCCACTTCTGCTGCTTCCACTTGTTCTTCTTCCTCCTTCACTTCCCCTTCTTGCACTTCTCCTGCCTACACTACCTCTTCTTCCTCCCCTTCTCCTTCTCCTCCTTCTTCCATTTCTTCTTCATCCTCCCTTGCCTTGCTTTCCTTCTTCTTACTTTTCTCCTTCTTCCACTACTTCTCCTTCCACTTCTTCTTCTTCTCCTTCTTCCACTTCTTCTTCTTCATCCCCTTTCCTTCCACTGCTTCTTCTTCTTCCCTCTTTTTTCTCATTCTTCCACTTCTTCTTCTTGTTCCTCTTCTTCTCCTTCTCCCAAATCTTCTGCTTACACTTCTTCTTATTCTTACTCTTCTCCTCCATATTCCACTACTTCTTCTTCTTGTTTCCTTCCCAGCCCCTCCTTCTTCCTTTTCATCCTTTTATCCTTCTTGCACTTCTTCTACTTACTCTCCTTCTTCTCCTCTACTTCTCTTTCTTCCACGTCTCCTGCCTCTTCTTCTTCTTTTTTTTCCACTTCTTCTTTATCCTCTCCTCTCCTTCTTTTTCTTCCTCTTCATCTGCTTCTTATTCTTCCCTTTCCTTCGTCTTCTCTCTCTTTTTCTCCTTCTCCTTCAACTTCTTCTTCTTCTTCCTCTTGTTCACCTTCTTCCAGTTCTGCTACTTCCACTTGTTCTTCTTCTTCCTTCCATTTTGCTTCTTGCACTTCTTCTGCCTACTCTTGTTCTCATTCTACCACGTCTTCTGCATCCTCTCATCTCCTTCTTTTTCTCCCCGTTCATGTCCTTCTTCTTCTTCCTTTTCCTTCGTCTTCTCCTTCTTGTTCTCTTTCCTCTGCTTCCACTTGCATTTCTACCTCTTGTTCTCCTTCTTGCACTTCTTCTTCTCCTCTTTCTTCCACTTCTTCTTCCTCCTCCCTTGCCTTGCCTTCCTTCTTCTTACTCTTCTCCCTCTTCCACTACTTCTCCTTCCACTTCTTCTTCTTGCTCTTCTTCTCCTTCTTCCACTTCTTCTGCTTACTTTCCTTCTTCTTCCTCTTCTTCTTTTTCTTCCACTTCTCTTGCCTCCTCTTGTTCTCTTTTTTCCACTTCTTCTTCATCCTTTCCTCTCCTTCTTTTTCTTCCTCTTCATCTCCTTCTTCTTCTTCCCTATCCTTCGTCTTCTCCTTCTTGTTCTCCTTCTTCTACTTCCACTTTCATTTCTAATTCTTATTCCCCTTCTTCCACTCCTTCTTCTTCTTCTTCTTCTTCCATTTCTTCTTCTTCACCCGCTTTCCTTGCCACACTTTTTCTTCTTCTTCTTCCTATTGTTCTCCTTCTTCCACTTGCACTTCTCTCTGTTGTTCTCGTTCTTCCACTTCTTCTTCCTCCTCCCGTTCTCCTTCGTCCACTCTTTCTTCTTCATCCCCTCTGATTCTACTACTTCCGCCTGTTCCTCTTGTTCTCGTTCTACCACTTCTTCTGCTTCCACTTGTTGTTCTTCTTCTTTTTACTCTCCTTCTTCCAGTTCTTCTGCTTACACTTCTTCTTCTTCCATTTCTTCTCCTTCCACTGCTTCTTCCTCTTCCATTTCCTTCTTTTTCTTCCTCTTTTTCTTCATCCTCTACTTCTTTTGCTTCACATTGTTGCGCTTCGTGTTCTTCTCCTTCCCCCAAATCTTCTATTTACACTTCTTCTCCTCCATATTCCACTTCTTCTGCTTCTTCTTCTCTTCCCTTCTCCTCCTTTCTTGTCCTCCATTTCTCCTTCTTCCAGTTCTTCTTCTTCATCCCACCTCCTGCCACTACTTCTTCTTCCTCATCTTGTTCACGTTCTTCCTCTTCGTCTCTTTCCATTTCTTCTTCTTCTTCCTTTTCTTCTCCTTCTTCCACCTCTTCTACCTACTCTCCTTCTGTTTACTTTCCTTCTTCTTCCTCTTCTTCTCTTTCTTCCGCTTCTCCTGCCTCGTCTTGTTCTCATTCTACCACGTCTTCTGCATCGTCTCATCTCCTTCTTTTTCTCCCTGTTCATGACCTTCTCCTTCTTTTTCTCCTTCTTCTGCTTCCACTTGCATTTCTACCTCTTGTTCTCCTTCTTCCATTTCTTCTACATCATCCCCACTCCTTCAACTACTTCTTATCCTTCCTCTTGTTCACCCTTTTCCACTTCTACTGCTTCCACTTGTTCTTCTTCCTCCTTCGCTTCCCCTTCTTGCACTTCCTCTAGCTACACTACCTCTTCTTCCTCCCCTTCTCCTTCTCCTCCTTCTTCCATTTCTTCTTCATCCTCCCTTGCCTTGCTTTCCTTCTTTTTACTTTTCTCCATCTTCCACTACTTCTCCTTCAGCTTGTTCTTCTTCATCTTCTTCTCCTTCTTCCACTTCTTCTTCTTCATCCCCTTTCCTTCCACTGCTTCTTCTTCTTCCCTCTTTTTCTCATTCTTCCACTTCTTCTTCTTGTTCCTCTTCTTCTCCTTCTCCCAAATACTCTGCTTACACTTCTTCTTCTTCTTCCTCTTCTCCTCCATATTCCACTTTTTCTGTTTCTTCTTCCCTTGCCTTTCCCTCCTTCTTCCTTTTCCTCCTTTTCCCCTTCTTCCAGTTCTTCTTCTTGATCCCACCTCCTTCCACTACTTCTTCTTCCTCCCCTTGTTCATCTTCTTCCACTTATTCTCTTTCCACATCTTCTTCTTCTTCCTTTTCTTCTCCTTCTTCCACTTCTTCTGCTTACTCTCCTTCTTCTTCGTCTTCTTCCCTTCCTTCCACTTCTTTTGCCTCCTCCTGTTCTTTTTCTTCCACTTCTTCTTCATCCTCTCGTCTTCTTCTTTTTCGTCTCCTTCTTTTTCGTCTCCTTCTTCCACTTGTGATATGAATCCGCTGTCAGTTTAGGATTCTGAAAGGACCTTAGGAATTTAACTTGCCGCGTTAACAAAATTAATCAACGTGGAATGCAAACAATTGCAAAAAAATAAACTGAATAGAATTACTATCAAACTTTTAGACACAGAATGAAAATTAAAAGTTATTGAAATTCAATGATTAAACGAGTTTTCGAATAGTGTAGGACTTTCCTGTCATAGAGTTTGCTGAGCAGAATTGAGTATGAATGGAAAAGACAGAAAATGGAATTAGAATTGATAGACTCCACACTTCCAAGGATGGAAGACATGTCTACGAGATTGCACACACAAAGGGGTGAATTACCTTTGATAAATCTCAAAAGATTTTGGATTGTCAAGAACCCAAAGGAGAGAAAACTCAACTAGTTTTTGATTTCCAAAATATTCTGCCTTACATATCAGTCTTGCCCAAATTTATATGCCTAATAAACTCAGCTTGTGTAGGTTTAGTGGCTTTCTAAATTCAGCTGAAGTTACAAAATAATAAAAACTAATAATGGGCAGCTTAATAACAAAGTGTAACTGCCAAAGCAAATTAAACATGTATACTAATTAGAATTGATAACCTAGGTGGCTGCAACTTTAATTAGACAATTCTAGTTGCCCACCATTAACTAAGTAAACTCCAAGAAAATGAGTTTAATTTATTCCAAACTTCTCTTCCATTAAGGTCAAGTATTGCTCTCTTCAGTCCTGAGACAATTAACAATTTTAAACTTTATTTCTTCAATGTTTGGCTCTTTTTGCAAAAGGGCTGCCAATACTTGTTGAATAGCTTCCTTAGCTCTTCTTGTCCTTGCCCTTATCATAGGTCCTCCAAGTTCTTCAAGCTTCATATCCTCAACACTCCCCCCCTCTTGAAGAGGATTTGTCCCCAAATCAATAACATCTTCATCTGCATCAAAGAGAGTTAAATCAGACACATTAAAAGTAGCACTAACATTATACTCATCTGGAAGATCAATCTTATAGGCATTGTCATTGATCTTTTCTAGAACTTGGAAAGGATCATCTCCCCTTGGTTGAAGTTTTGACTTTCTTTGTTTAGGGAACCTTTCCTTTCTCATGTGTACCCAAACCCAATCACCAGGTTGCAACATGATCTTCTTCCTACTCTTGTTAGCTTGCCTTGCATAACTCTCATTTTTTTTTTCAATTTGAGCCTTCACTTGCTCATGTAGCTTCTTCACATACTCAGCTTTAGCTTGTGCTTCATTATGCTTAAACATAGAAATGTTAGGTAGGACAACAAATCAAGAGGAGTCAAAGGATTGAACCCATACACAATTTCAAACGGGGAACAATTAGTCGTGCTATGGACAACCCTATTATAAGCAAACTCAACATGAGGCAAACATGCTTCCCAAGACTAAGATTTTTCTTTAAAACAGTCCTAAGCAATATGCCTAAAGTCCTATTGACTACCTCAATCTCACCATCACAATGTATTTAGTCCATTTTTTATTTTTAGGAGGTGTCTTAGGAATTTAGAGGGTGGATTTAGCTTTTTGGGTCTTCATGAAGGAAATAAGGGGTAGCCTTGATATCTACACCCCTCTTTTCTACATAAACCCCCTAAGCTAATAAGAAGGAATCTTGGCCCTTGGTTTGAGAAACTTGGGCACCAAGTTTGATGATCTAAGGAGGGAATTGTTTCTCAATTCTCCTCCCTTAGATCTCTCCTTTTAATCCTAGCCCTTCTTTTTTAGGTTATCTTGTTCAAGAGGTTAGCTACCTCTATAAATAGGAGCTCCTCCCTCACTTGTATTTTTTACACTTAAATTTAATCCTAGAGACCATATTGGTTGAGGTTCTTACCTTTGAGTGTCCCCCTTTCTCCTTTGTGAGAGCTTCTAAGAGTTATCAAGGGACCCCTCCCTTGTGGCCTCTCCCCTTTGGCTTATCAAACCTAGTATTTGTGGCGCCTCACCCCATTCCTTTCCTCTCCATAAATCCATTTCCTTTCCAAGTGACTTTAGAAAGGATCCTTTGGGCACGTGATCATCAAAGATCACATCACTTCTTCCTCCTTTTCTTCTCCTTCTTCCACTTCTTCTTCCTTCTCTACTTCTCCTTCTTCCCTTCTTCTTCTTCATCCCTGCTCATGCCACTACTTCCTCTTATTCCTCTTGGTCTCCTTCTACCACTTCTTCTACTTCCAATTGTTGCACTTCCTCTTCTTCTCCTTCCCGTAAATCTTCTACTTACACTTCTTCTTCTTCTTCCTTTTCTCCTCCATATTCCACCTCTTTTGCTTCTTCTTCCCTTCCCTTCCCTTCCCTTCCCCTCCCCTCCTTTTCTCCTTCTTCCACTCGTTCTCATTTGTCCAGTTCTTTTTCTTCATCCCACATCCCACTTCACCTTCTTTCAGTTCTTCTCTTTCCACATCTTCTCCTTCTTCCACTTCTTTTGCTTACTCTCCTTCTTCTTCCTATTCGTATCTTTCTTCCACTTCTTCTTCATGCTCTCCTCTCTTTCTTTTTCTTCCTCTTCATCTCCTACTTCTTCCTCCGTTGCCTTCGCCTTCTCCCTCTTTTTCTCCTTCTTCTGCTTCCACTTGCATTTCTAACTCTTTTTCTCCTTCTTCCACTTTTTCTTCATCATCCCCACTCCTCCAACTACTTCTTCTTTTTCCTCTTGTTTACCTTCTTTCATTTCTGCTGCTTCCACTTGTTCTTCTTCTTCCTTCCCTTCTCCATCTTGCACTTCTTATGCCTACACTACCTTTTCGTCCTCCCCTTCTTCTTCAAGTCCTTGTTCCAATTCTTCCTCCTTCTTGTTACTATTCTCCCGCTTGCACTACCTCTCGTTCCATTTCTTTTTCTTCGTCTTGCTCTCCTTTTTCCATTTCTTCTTCTTCATCCAATTTACTGCCACTTCTTCTTCCTACTGTTTTCCTTCTTCCACTTGCACTTCTTCTTCTTCTTCTCGTTCTTCCACTTCTTCTTCTTCCTCTTCTTCTCCTTCTTCCACATCTTCTTCTTCTTCTTCTTCTCCTTCTTCCACTTATTCTTCCTCCTCCCGTTCTCTTTCTTCCATTTATTCTTCCTCATCCCATTCTCCTTCTTCCACTTTTTCTTCTTCATCCCCTCTCATTCCACTACTTCCTCCTATTCCTCTTGTTCTCCTTGTACCACTTCTTCTGCTTCCACTTCTTCTTCTTCCATTTCTTCTCCTTCCACTACTTCTTCTTCTTCCGTTTCCTTCTTCTCTTTCCTCTTTTTCTCCATCCCCCTTCTTTGGGTACCAATTGTTGCTCTTCCTCTTCTTCTACTTCACCCAAATCTTCTGCTTACACTTCTTCTTCTTCTTCCTCTTCTCCTCCATATTCCACTTTTTCTGCTTCTTCTTCCCTTACCTTTCCCTCCTTCTTCCTTTTCCTCCTTTTCTCCTTCTTCCAGTTCTTCTTCTTGATCCCACCTCCTTCCACTACTTCTTGTTCCTCCCTTGTTCACCTTCTTCCACTTTTTCTCTTTCCACATCTTCTTCTTCTTAGTTTTGTTCTCCTTCTTCCACTTCTTCCTCTTCTTCCCTTTCTTCCACTTCTTCTGCCTCCTCCATTTCTCTTTCTTCCACTTCTTCTGCCTCCTCTTGTTCTCTTTCTTCCTCTTCTTCTTCATCCTTTCGTCTCCTTCTTTTTCTTCCTCTTCATCCCCTTCTTCTTCTTCCCTTTCCTTCGTCTTCTCCCTCTTTTTCTTCTTCTTCTGCTTCCACTTGCATTTCTACCTCTAGTTCTCCTTCTTCCACTTCTTCTTCATCATCCCCACTCCTTCAACTACTTCTTCTTCTTCCTCTTGTTCACCTTCTTCCAATTCTGCTACTTCCACTTGTTCTTCTTCTTCCTCTTTTCTCCTTCTTGCGCTTCTTCTGCCTACACTACCTGTTCTTAGTCCCCTTCTTCTTCTCCTTGTTCTTCCACTTTTTCTTCCTCCTCCTTGACCTTGCTTTCCTTCTTCTTACTCTTCTCCCTCTTCCACTACTTCTCCTTACATTTCTTATTCTTCCTCTTGTTCTCCTTCTTCATGCCTTTTCCTTCCACTGCTTCTTCTTCTGCCTCTTTCTCTCATTTCTTCTTCTTCTTCTCGTTCTTCCACTTCTTCTTCCTCTTTTTCTCCTTCTTCCACTTCTTTTTCGTCCTCTCGTTCTTCCTCTTTTCCACTTCTTCTTGTTCCCCCAAATCTTCTGCTTACACTTCTTCTTCTTCATCATACCTCCTTCCACTACTTCTTCTTCCTTCTCTTGTTCACCTTCTTCCACTTCTTCTCTTTCCACATCTCCTTCTTCTTCCTTTTCTTCTCCTTCTTCCACTTCTTCTTCTTACTCTACTTCTTCTTGCACTTCTTCTCTTTTTGTACTTCTTCTACCTCTTCTTGTTGTCTTTCTTCTACTAATTTTTCATCCTCTCTTCTCCTTCTTTTTCTTCCTCTTCACCCCCTTTCCTTCCACTGCTTCTTCTTCTTCCCCTTTTTCTCATTCTTCCACTTCTTCTTCTTCTTCTTCCTATTGTTCTCCTTCAACTTGCACTTCTTCCTCTTCTTCTCGTTCTTCCACTTCTTCCTCCTCTTATTCTCCTTCTTCCACTTATTCTTCCTCCTCCCGTTCTCCTTCTTCCACTTCTTCTTCTTCTTCCTGTGGTTCTCCTTCAACTTGCACTTCTTCCTCTTCTTCTCATTCTTCCACTTCTTCTTCCCCCTCTTGTTCACCTTCTTGCACTTCTCCTCTTTCCACATCTTCTTCTTCTTCATCTTGTTCTTCTTCTTCCTTCTCTTATCCTTCTTACACTTCTTCTGCCTACACTACCTCTTTTTCCTCCCCTTTTTCTTCTCCTCCTTCTTGCACTTCTTCTTCCTCCTCCCTTTCCTTGCTTTCCTTCGTCTTACTCTTATCCCTCTTCCACTACTTCTCCTTCCACTTCTTCCCCTTGTTCTCCTTCTTCCACTTCTTCTTCTTCATCGCCTTTCCTTCCATTGCTTCCTCTTCTTCCTATCGTTCTCCTTCTTCCATTTGCACTTCTTCCTCTCCTCTCATTCCTCACTTCTTCTTCTTTCTCTTATTCTCCTTCTTCCACTTTGATAGAAATCCAGAGGGGTTGGATTCGTTTTGCGGATCTATCTAGGTTGGAAGGTAATAAGTTAACAAAATAATGAGAATTGGGTAAACAAGAAAATGGAAAGGATGAAAATGGTTTAACGAAGGGATAAATGACGCCACTTCCAAGGATGGAAGATAAGTCATATGACGCCACAAGGGTAGTGATTTACCCTTGATAAGTCTAGCAGAACGCCACAAGGAAAAATTCCTTGATAAGTTCTAAAGAGAAATTCATCTCTGACAAATGGGTAAAACCCAAATATAATTTCACTAATTCAATGGTTCCCGTTTGAGTACAATTCAGCCCCTATTTATAGAACTAAGTGGCTGTTCAAAATCATAACTCCCAAAAGAAAAATTAAATACTCCATTATCACGCAATTATTACATATGATTAATTGCATGTTACATTAATTCCTAAATTAATGAAAAGTTACAAAAAACGAAAAGTCATTGTTTTTTGCATTCATATCATTCCCTCCTTCTTCCAAAAGATTCGTCCTCAAATCTATGACTTTATTTTCCTACAAATTTTATTCACTTATAACGAACAAAACAACCTCCAGGATCATGCATCAAAGAAGTTTTCCTTTTTGGTGTCCAAACCCAGACTTGAAACTTTTTCTCATGAGTTTGAATTTCAACAGTGGACTCGATGTACAATGACTCTCTAGGAGTGATATCAATATTTTTCTTCCTTACCCATGACCATTTGTGGGTTGTATACTCATGATCCTGTGCATTTATAATATCAAGAGAAGAAGAAAAATCAATAGCAGTTAAAATTTTATAGTTCTTTTTCTGTCTTTCTCTTTCCTTTTCTCTCTCTTCCTCTTCACTCTTTTCTTTTTCTATTTTCCTCTTTTCTTCTCTCTCTTTTTCTATTTTCACCTTCAACTTAAGTTGATCATCACAAACTTGGCTTGGTGCCAGAAATTTCAAATTAAGCTTGCGTCCTTCATCCACCAAAGAAACTGAAAATTTTTCAGGATTAATCTTTTTATCCTTCAGCCAAGATCTCCCTAAAAGAAAATGACATGAGTCCATGGGAGCAATATCGCATGTCACTTCATCCACGAATTTTCCAACAGTGAATTTAAACTTAGTTTGTCTAGGATGAAAACTCGTCGATAAGTTGAGTTTATTCACCAATCTTTTGCTCACAACGTTGCTACAACTTCCTCCATCAACTGCAAATAAACATAAATGACCTTCTATTAAACACCTTGTATAAAAAATATCCACCATAGTTTCAAACCTAGAGCCGAAGCTCTGATACCAACTGATAGAAATCCAGAGGGGTTGGATTCGTTTTGCTGATCTATCTAGGTTGGAAGGTAATAAGTTAAAAAAATAATGAGAATTGGGTAAACAAGAAAATGGAAAGGATGAAAATGGTTTAACGAAGGGATAAATGACGCCACTTCTAAGGATGGAAGATAAGTCATATGACGCCACAAAGGTAGTGATTTACCCTTGATAAGTCTAGCAGAATGCCACAAGGAAAAATTCCTTGATAAGTTCTAAAGAGAAATTCATCTCTCACAAAAGGGTAAAACCCAAATATAATTTCACTAATTCAATGGTTGTCCTTTAAGTACAATTCAACCCCTATTTATAGAACTAGGTGGCTGTTCAAAATCATAACTTCTAAAAGAAAAATTAAATACTTCATTATCACGCAATATGATTAATTGCATGTTATATTAATTTCTAAATTAATGAAACATTACAAAAAACTAAAAGTCATTGTTTTTTGCATTCATATCATTAATGATGTGCCGAAGACAATGACTTTTCATTTTTTGTAACGTTTCATTAATTTAGGAATTAATGTAACATGCAATTAATCATATGTGATAATTGCGTGATAATGGAGTATTTAATTTTTCTTTTGGAAGTTATGATTTTGAACAGCCACTTAGTTCTATAAATAGGGGCTGAATTGTACTCAAATGGGAACCATTGAATTAGTGAAATTATATTTGGGTTTTACCCTTTTGTGAGAGATGAATTTCTCTTTAGAACTTATCAAAGAATTTTTCCTTGTGGTGTTCTGCTAGACTTATCAAGGGTAAATCACTACCCTTGTGGCGTCATATGACTTATCTTCCATCCTTGGAAGTGGCGTCATTTATCCTTTCGTTAAACTATTTTCATCCTTTCCATTTTCTTGTTTACCAAATTCTCATTATTTTGTTAACTTATTACCTTCCAACCTAGATAGATACGCAAAACGAATCCAACCCCTCTGGATTTCTATCACGCTTCTTCTTCCTCCTCCTGTTCTCCTTCTTCAATTTCTTCTTCTTCATCCCCTCAAAATCCAGTACTTCCTCCAATTCCTCTTATTCTCCTTCTACCACTTCTTGTTCTTCTTCTTTTTCGTCTCCTTCTACCACTTTTTCTTCTTCCTCTTCCTCCCTTTCCTTCTTCTCCTTCCTCTTTTTCTCCATCCACAACTTCTTTTGCTTCCAATTGTTGCTCTTCCTCTTCCTCTCCTTCCTCCAAATCTTCTACTTACACTTCCTCTTCTTCTTCCTCTTGTCCTCCATATTCCACTTCTTCTGCTTCTTCTTCCCTTCCCTTCCCCTCCTTCTTCCTTTTCCTCCTTTAATCCTTCTTCTAGTTCTTCTTCTTCATCCCACCTCCTTCCACTACTTCTTCTTCCTCCTTTTGTTCACCTTCTTCCACTTCTTCTTTCATGTTCTTCGTCTTCCTTTTCTTCTCCTTCTTTTGCTTACTCTCCTTCTTCTTCCTCTTCCTCTCTTTCTTCCACTTCTTCTGCCTGCTCTTGCTCTTTATCTTCCACTTCTTCTTCTTCTCGTCCCCCATAGTCCAGTTCTTCTGCTTCTTCTTCCCTTCCCTTACCCTTCATCTTCCTTTCCCTTCTTTTCTCCTTCTTTCAGTTCTTCTTTTTCATCCCACCTCCGTCCACTACTTGTTCTATTTCCACATCTTCTTCTTCTTGCTTTTCTTCTCCTTCTTCCACTTCTTCTACTTACTCTCCCTCTTCTTCCTCTTCTTCTCTTTCTTCCAGTTCTCTTGCCTCCTCTTGTTAACTTTCTTCCACTTCTCCTGCCTCTTCTTGTTCTTTTTCTTCCACTTCTTCTTCATCCTCTCCTCTCCTTCATTTCTTCCTCTTCATCTCCTTCTTCTTCTTCCCTTTCCTTCGTCTTCTCCCTCTTTTTCTCCTTCTTCTACTTTTTCGTCTCCTTCTTCCACTTCTTCTGCTTACACTTCTTCTTCTTCCTCTTCTTCCATTTATTCTCCTTCCACTACTTCTTCTTCTTCCAATTGTTGCTCTTCCTCTTCTTCTGCTTCCTCGAAATCTTCTGCTTCGACTTCTTCTTCTTCCCTTCCCTTCCCCTTCTTCTTCCTTTTCCTCTTTTTCTCTGGCTTCCAGTTCTTCTTCTTCATCCCACCTCTTTCCACTACTTCTTCTTCCTCCTCTTGTTCACCTTCTTCCACTTCTTCTCTTTCCATATCTTCTTCTTCATTTTCTTCTCCTTCTTCCACTTCTTCTGCTTACTCTTCTTCTTCCTCCTCTTCCTCTCTTTCTTCCACTTCCGCTGTCTGCTCTTGTTCTTTATCTTCCACTTCTTCTTCATCCTCTCCCCTCCTTCTTTTTCTTCCTCTTCATATCCTTCTTCTTTTTCCCTTTCCTTCGTCTACTCACTCTTTTTCTCCTTCTTCTGCTTCCACTTACATTTCTACCTCTTGTTCTCATTCTTCCGCTTCTTCTTCATCATCCCCACTCCTTCAACTGCTTTTTCTTCTTCCTCTTTTTGTTATTCTTCCATTTCTTCTTCTTCTTCCTATTGTTCTCCTACTTCCACTTGCACTTCTTCCTCTTCTTCTTCTTCCCCTTCTTCTCCTTCTTCCACTTCTTCTTACTCCTCCCGTTCTCCTTCTTCCACTTCTTCTTCTTCATCCACCCTCATTCCATTACTTTCTCATATTCCTCTTGTTCTCCTTCTACTACTTCTTCTGCTTCCACTTGTTTTTCTTCTTCTTTTTCGTCTCCTTCTTCCACTTCTTCTGCTTACAGTTCTTCTTCTTCCATTTCTTCTCCTTCCACTACTTCTTCTTCCCTTTCCTTCGTCTTGTCCCTCTTTTTCTCCTTCTTCTGCCTCCACTTGCATTTCTACCTCTTTTTCTCCTTCTTCAACTTCTTCTTCATCTTCCTGTTTCTCATTCTTCCACTTCTTCTTCTTCTTCCTTTGTTGTCCTTGTTCCACTTGCACTTCTTCCTCTTCTTCTCGTTCTTCCACTTGCGCTTTTGCGTCTTCTTCTTGTTCATCCACTTCTTCTTGTTCTTCCTCTTCTTCCACTTCTTCTTCGTCCTCCCTTCTCCTTCTTCGACCTCTTCTTCTTCATCCCCTCTGATTCCACTACTTCCTCCTATTCCTCTTGTTCTCCTTCTACCACTTCTTCTGCTTCCACTTGTTGTTCTTCTTCTATTTCGTCTCCTTCTTCCGCTTCTTCTGCTTACACTTCTTCTTCTTCCTCTTCTTCCATTTCTTCTCCTTCCACTACTACTTCTTCTTCCCGTTCCTTCTTCTGCTTCCTCTTTTCTCCATCCCCCACTTCTTTTGCTTCCAATAGTTGCTCTTCCTCTTCTTCTCCTTCCCCTAAATCTTCTGCTTACACTTCTTCTTCTTCTTCCTATTCTCCTCCATATTCCAGTTCTTCTGCTTCTTCTTCACTTCCCCTCCTTCTTCCTTTTCGTCCTTTCCTCCTTCTTCCACTCGTTCTCCTTCTTCCAGTTCTTCTTCTTCATCCCACCTCCTTCCACTACTTCTGCTTCCACCTCTTCTTCTTCCTTTTCTTCTTCCCCTCCTTCTTCTTCATTCCGTTCCTTCCACTGCTTCTTCTTCTTCCTGTCTTTCTCATTCTTCTGCTTGTTCTCTTTCCACATCTTCTTCTTCCTCCTTTTCTTCTCCTTCTTCCACTTCTTCTGCTTACTCTCGTTCTTGTTCCTCTTGTTCTCATTCTTCCACTTCTCCTGCCTCCTCTTGTTCTCTTTCTTCCACGTCTTCTTCATCCTCTCCTTTCCTTCTTTTTATCCCTCTTCATCTCCTTCTTCTTCTTCCTTTTCCTTCGTCTTCTTCCTTTTTTTCTCCTTCTTCTGCTTCCACTTGCATTTCTATCTCTTATTCTCCTTCTTCCACTTCTTCATCATCATCCCCACTCCTTCAACTACTTCTTCTTCTTCCTCTTCTCCTCCATATTCCACTTCTTCTGCTTCTTCTCCCTTCCCCTCCTTCCTCCTTTTCCTCTTTTTCTCCTTCTTGAAGTTCTTCCTCTTCATCCCACCTTCTTCCACTACTTATTCTTCCTCCTCTTGTTCACCTTCTTCCACTTCTTCTCTTTCCACATCTTCTTCTTCTTCCTTTTCTTTTCCTTCTTCCACTTGTTCTACTTACTCTTCTTTTTCTTCCTTTTCTTTTCCATCTTCCACTTCTTCTGCTTACTCTCCTTTTTCCTCCTCTTCTTCTCTTTCTTCCACTTCTTCTGCCTGCTCTTGTTCTCTTTCTTCCACTTCTTGTTCATCCTCTCCTCTCCTTCTTTTTCTTCCTCTTCATATCCTTCTTCTTCTTCCCTTTCCTTCATTTTCTCCCTCTTTTTCTCCTTCTTCTGCTTCCACTTGCATTTCTACCTCTTTTTCTCCTTCTTCCACTTCTTCTTCATCATCCCCACTCCTTCAACTAATTCTTCTTCTTCCTTTATTCACCTTCTTCCACTTCTGCTGCGTCCATTTGTTCTTCTTCTTCCTTCCCTTCTTCTTCCTGCACTTCTTCTGCCTACACTACCTCTTCTTGCTCCGCTTTTTCTTCTCCTCCTTTTTCCACTTCTTCTTCCTCCTCCCTTGCCTTGCTTTCCTTCTTCTTACTCTTCTCCCTCTTCCACTAGTTCTCCTTCCACTTCTTCTTCTTCCTCTTCTTCTACTTCTTCTACTTCTTCCACTTCTTCTTCTTCATCCCATTTCCTTCCACTGCTCTTTCTTCTTCCTCTTTCTTTCATTCTTCAACTTCTTCTTCCTGTTGTTCTCCTTCTTCCACTTGCACTTCTTCTTCTTCTTCTTCTCGTTCTTCCACTTCTTCTTCTTCCTCTTCTTCTCTTTCTTCCACCTCTGCTTCTTAATCCCCTTTCCTTCTTCCACTTGCATTTCTAGCTCTTGTTCTCCTTCTTCTACTTCTTCTTCTTCCTATTGTTCACCTTCTTCCACTTCTACTGCTCCCACTTGTTCTTCTTCTTCCTTACCTTCTCCTTCTTGCACTTCTTCTACCTATACTACCTCTTCTTCCTTCCCTTTTTCTTATCCTCCTTCTTCCACTTCTTCTTCCTCTTCCCTTGCCTTGCCTTGCTTTCTTCTTCTTACTCTTCTCCCTCTTCCACTACCTCTCCTTCCACTTCTTCTCTTCCTCTTTTTCTCCTTCTTCAACTTCTTCTTCTTTAGCCCCTTTCCTTCCATTGCTTCTTCTTTTTCATCTTTTTCTCATTCTTCCACTTCTTCTTCTTCTTCCAATTGTTCTCCTTCTTCCACTTCTTCTCATTCTTCCACTTCTTCTTCCTCCTCCTTTTCTCTTTCTTCCACTTCTTCTTCCTCGTCCCCTCTCATTCCACTACTTCCTCCTATTCCTCTTGTTCTCCTTCTACCACTTCTTCTACTTCCACTTGTTGTTCTTCTTCTTTTTCATCTCCTTCTTCCACTTCCTCTGCTGACACTTCTTCATCTTCAACTTCTTTTATTTCTTCTCCTTCCACTACTTCTTCTTCTTCCCTATCCTTCTTCTCCTTCCTCTTTTTCTCCATCGCCCACTTTATTTGCTACCAATTGTTGCTCTTCCTCTTCTGCTCCTTCCCCCAAATCTTCTGCTTACACTTCTTCTTCATCCTCTTCTCCTCCATATTCCACTTCTTCTGTTTCTTCTTCCTTTCTGTTCCCCTCCTTCTTCCTTTTCCTGCTTTTCTCTTTCTTTCAGTTCTTCTTCTTCATCCCACCTTCATCCACTACTTGTTCTTCCTCCTCTTGTTCACCTTCTTCGACTTCTTCTCTTTCCACATCTTCTTCTTCATCCTTTTCTTCTCCTTCTTCCACTTCTTCTCCTTACCCTCCTTCTTCTTCCTCTTATTCTCTTTCTTCCACTTCTCCTGCCTCCTCTTATTCTCTTTCTTCCACTTCTTCTTCATCCCCTCCTCTCCTTCTTTTTCTTCCTCTTCATCTCCTTCTTCTTCTTCCCATTCCTTTGTTTTCTCCCTCTTTTTTCTCTTTTTTCTGCTTCCACTTGCTTTTGTACCTCTTGTTCTCCTTCTTCCACTTCTTCTTCATCATCCCCACTCCTTCAACTACATCTTCTTCTTCCTCTTGTTCACCTTCTTCGACTTCTGCTGCTTCCACTTGTTCTTCCTCCCCTTCTTCTTCTCCCCCTTCCACTTCTTCTTCCTCCTCCCTTACCTTGCTTTCCTTCTTCTTACTCTTCTCTCTCTTCCACTCCTTCTCTGTCCACTTCTTCTTCTTCCTCTTGTTCTCCTTCTTCCACTGCTTCTTCTTCTTCCTTTTTTTTCTCATTCTTCCACTTCTTCTTCTTCCTCTTGTTCTCCTTCTTCCACTTCTTTTTCATCCCATTTCCTTCCACTGCTTCTTCTTCTTCCTTTTTTTCTCATTCTTCCACTTCTTCTTCTTCTTCATATTGTTCTCCTTATCCCACTTGCACTTGTTCCCCTTCTTCTCGTTCTTCTACTTCTTCTTCTTGCTCTTCTTATCCTTCTTCCACTTCTTCTTCCTCCTTCCGTTCTCCTTCTTCCACTTCTTCTTCTTTATCCTGTTTCATTTCACTACTTTCTCCTATTCCTCTTGTTCGCCTTCTACTACTTTTTCTGCTTCTATTTGTTTTTGTTCTTCATTTTCGTCTCCTTCTTCCACTTCTTCTACTTATACTTCTTCTTCTTCCTCTTCTTCCATTTCTTCTCCTTCTACCACTTCTTCTTCTTCCCTTTTCTTCGTTTTGTCCCTCTTTTTCCCGTTCGTCTGCTTCCACTTGCATTTCTACCTCTTGTTCTCCTACCTCTACTTCTTCTTCATCCGCTTACCTTCCACTGATTCTTCTTCTTACTCTTTTTCTCATTCTTCCACTTCTTCTTCTTCTTCCTATTGTTCTCCTTCTCCTACTTGCACTTCTTCCTCTTCTTCTCGTTCTTCCACTTCTTCTACTTCGTCTTGTTCTCCTTCTTCCACATCTTCTTCCTCCTCCCGTTTTCCTTCTTCCAACTTTTCTTCTTCATCCCCTCTTATTTTACTACTTCCTCCTATTCCTCATGTTCTCCTTCTACCACTTCATCTGCTTCCAGTTGTTGTTCTTCTTCTTTTTCATCTCATTCTTCCACTTCTTCTGCTTAGACTTTTTTTTCTTCCCCTTCTTCCATTTGTTCTACTTTCACTACCTCTTCTTCTTGCCTTTCCTTCTTCTCCTTCCTCTTTTTCTCCAACCCCCACTTCTTTTGCTTCCAATTGTTGCTCGTCCTCTTCTTCTCCTTCCCCCAAAATCTTCTGCTTCCACTTCTTCATCCTCTCCTCTCTTTCTTTTTCTTCGTCTTCATCTCCTTCTTCTTCTCCCCTTTGCTTCTTCTTCTCCCTCTTTTTCTCCTTCTTGTGCTTCCACTTGCATTTATAACTCTTGTTCTCCTTCTTCCACTTCTTCTTCATCATCCCACTTCTTCAACCATTTCTTCTTCTTCCTCTTGTTCACCTTCTTCCACATCTGCTGCATCCACTTGTTCTTCTTCTCCTTCTTGCAATTCTTCTGCCTACACTACCTCTTCTTCTTCCCCTTCTTCTTCTCCTCCTTCTTCCACTTCTTCTTCTTCCTCCCTTCCTCTTCCACTAGTTCTCCTTCCACTTCTTCTTCTTCCACTTTTAGTTCTTCATCCCCTTTCCCTTCACTGCTTCTTCTTCTTCCTCTTTTTCTCATTCTTCTACTTCTTCTTCTTTTTCCTATCGTTCTCCTTCTTCCACATGCACTTCTTCCTCTTCTTCTCGTTCTTCCATTTCTTCTTCTTCCTCTTGTTCTTCCTCCTCCCATTTTCGTTCTTCCACTTCTTCTTCTTGCTCTTCTTCTTCCTCTTTCCATTCTCCTTCTTCCAGTTCTGCTTCTTCCTCTTCTTCTTCCTCCTCCCATTCTCCTTCTTCCACTTCTTTTTCTTCATCCCCTCTCATTCCACTACTTCCTCCTCTTCCTCTTGTTCTCCTTCTACAACTTCTTCTGCTTCCACTTGTTGTTCTTCCTTTTTTTATCTCCTCGTTACACTTCTTCTTCTTCCTCTTCTTCCATTTCTTCTCCTTCCCCTAAATCTTCTACTTACACTTCTTCTTCTTCTTCCTCTTCATCCTTCTCCTTGAACTACTTCTTCTTCTTCCTCTCATTCACCTTATTCCACTTTTGCTGCTTTAACTTGTTCTTCTTCTTCCTTCCCTTCTCCTTCTTGCACTTTTTCTGCCTACACTACCTTTTCTTCCTCCCTGTCTTCTTCTCCCCCTTCTTCTTCCTCCTCACTTGCCTTGCTTTCCTTCTTCTTACTCTTCTCCCTCTTTCAGTACCTCTCATTCCACTTCTTCTTCTTCCTCTTCCTCTTCCTCTCCTTTTTTCACTTCTTAGTTCCCTTTCCTTCCGCTGCTTCTTCTTCTTCCCCTTTTTCTCATTCTTCCACTTCTTCTTCTTCTTCCTATTGTTCTACTTCTTCCACTTGCACTTCTTCCTTTTCTTCTCGTTCTTCCACTTCTTCTTGTTCTTCCATTTCTTCTTCTTCCTCTTCTTCTCGTTCTTCCACTTCTTCTTCCTCATATCGTTGTCCTTCTTCCAGTTCTTCTTCTTCATCCCCTCTCATTCCACTACTTCCTCCTATTCCTCCTATTCTCCTTCTACCACTTCTTCTGCTTCTACTTGTTGTTCTTCTTCTTCCCTTTCCATCTCCTTCTTTGACTCTTTCAGCTTACACTTCTTCCTCTTCTTCCATTTCTTCTCCTTCCACTACTTCTTCTTCTTCCCTTTCCATCTTCTCCTTTCTCTTTTTCTCCATCGCCCACTTCTTTTGCTTAAAGTTGTTGTTGTTCCTGATGCAATCCTACCTATCAAGGGCCCACTCACTAGGGCAATGGCTAGGAGGATTGAAGAGGACTTGGCCCGGAAAGACTCATCAAGACCCCAGCTAATGATGGAGATAGATATTTTAGGCCATAGTCCTTAGTTTTCCTCTTGTAAATATTAATTAGCTTTTAATTCCCTTTTAGGCCTTGTATTTTGGCCATTTATTTTAGTTTCTAGTTTAGGGTGTAATTAGCTTAGGAAGGGAGGTGAGGGGAGTAAAGGGCCTAATAACACAAAGGAGTGTGGATCTCTTTCCACACCCCCTTGATTAGGTCGTGACACTCCCTAGCTTAAGGCTAGGCAACACGTTTAGTGGGCCTAAGAGGGATTAGTGCTCCTAATACTAATTAGGCCCAAGTCCCACATTGCCTAGTTTTGAGTGCCTTGCTCCCTCTTTGGGCTATAAATACACCTAGTCTCTCTTGTACAAAGCACACTTGATTGAATGAAGTAAGACTCTTTTTGAGCAATTTATTCTTGAGTGTCATTGAGAATCCTCTCTCTTGAGGAATCTCTCCCTTAAAGCTTTTATCAAGGGACCTCTCCCTTGTGGCAAGCAACATAAAATTTTTTGACTCATCTTTCTCCTAGAAAGTGGCGTCAACCCTCTCCCATTTCTAACCTCTTCATCCTCCATTTTCTTAGAGGAAGGAACCTTGGTTGAAGAGATCAAGGGAGTGCATCATTTGGTATCAGAGCCATTTTCATGAAGGTTCATTTCCTCCTCCTTCTCCTTAGTTTATGTGTCTTTCTTTAGTTTATTTTTTCTGCAGTTTTTATACTTTATTTCTTGCTTCCTTTATTGTCATTTAAATTCCTTATTGTCTTGAAGTTTATGTTTTAGTTCTTGAAATTTTTATTTCCATGTCTTTATTGCTTTCTAGATTCAATTTATTTTGTTCATTTCTATTGAATCTTTGTGTGTTTCCTTTAGTTTTGTTTCTTTAAATTTCTTCCCATCTTTTTAATTTTTCCTTATTCTAGTGCTTACCCTAAGAGGATCATAGTAATGACTTCACAAACTTTGTGAAGGAAGCCACACAATTGTGGTTTTGATCCTTGGATGCACTTTTGCTTCTTTCATTTAGAGTTCTTGCATTTTAATTCTATTTTCCTACACCTTTTTCTCTAATTTTTTCCGGCACCTATTTTTCTATTTTTTCCAGCCCTATTTCTCTGTTTTTGTGTCACATTCTTGGTCATTTTGAGTCATTTATTTTCAGTTTTAATCCTCCTACGTTGTGTCTTATTTTGGTATTGTTTAGTCCTTTTAATTGTCACTTAAAATCCATTGTTTAGCTCTTTTATTTTACCATAAAAGTGTGTTATTTCTCTATTGGAAATTGAGCATCAAAGAGGCTTACTCTTGATCCCATGTCCTTAGAGTCTCACATGCTATTTAGATCTTAGCATGTCTTAAAAAAAAATATTCAAAAAATTAATGCTCAATTTCTTCCAAATTTCATTCACTTGTTCAATAATTTTAGTATCTTAATTTTGTGCTAGTTTTTGTGGTGATTTTTGTTGATTGGCTTTGAGAGGCATGTTGGGTATGTAATTGGGCTGATTATTGAGTAATCAAGTTGGCCTCAACTTCCATAAAACTCTCCTTGTGCCATTTATTTTTTATCACCTAAAATTACTAGTTCATATTAGGTTGCTTTGTTTCTTAATTTTGCACTTTTGTATATCAATTATGGTGGCCATTTCCTATCCTTTGTTCAAGCATTTATGATTCTTTGACTCCTCACTGTATTTGCTTCAAAATTTGGTTAAGAGGTGTAGCAAAATTGTATAAAAAAATAGAAATTAAAAAGAAAACAAGTGAAAAAAAAAACGTGTTAGTAAAAAACATTTGTTAAAAAAAAAAAAGAAGTGAAAAGAACAAAATATCTTTAGTGCACCTCATATTGTCCCAATGACTAAAAGGAGTGATTTAAAACAAAATTAATGAATCTTGCTTGAACATACTTGCATATAATTTGGCCATATTGATTTTAAATGATGCAAATGATTGAAACTTTTGAGTCATTTTTTTTTGTTTTTGTAGTCCATTCTATTCTAGGCCCATTCTAGGAATTTATTTTGTGTACCATCTTTCTATCTACACCATTTTTACTTGCTTGTCTTCTTTGGTTATCTTTGTGTTTGTCTAAATAATTCTTTCCACTTGGATGTTTATCTCCCTTCCTTGAGTTTTCTTTTCATGTTTTTCTTATTGTATTGCACTCTCTTGGTTCCTCCTTGGGTGCGCCACTTTGTTGAAGGAAAAGAAAGGTCAAACCAAGCTTTCCACAAGGGAAGCATCTTGAGGTGTGTTGAAGCAAGCTAAGGAAGAGGTTCATTCAAGGGAGCAACACCACTTTGAGAGAGGCAAACACTTGGAGTAAAGAGCAACTTCAAACATCAAGCCTTTTGTTTCTTTTTGTTTAATTGTGTGTAAATTTTATTAAGACCATTTTAATTGAGGTGTTGGATGCCCATAAGGGTCACCTCTTTGATTGTAATATTTTTTTAGTTTCTCGTTTAGGTGGGAGAAGGAATTGGTACCCCATCTCTCCACCTTAGGTGCACGCCTTTAGATCCTTACCTTTGCTTTAAATTTCTTTTATTTGCTTTGCATCTTAGTGTGAAAGGCTTTTGAGTTCCAAAGACTCTTAAGTAATTCACTTAGGGAGAAAACAAAACAAAAGAGTAAGGAGTGTTGCCCATAGGTTCTTCCCAATCACTTTCAAAATGAGCTCACACACATCTAGTAAAGGTAGTGTAAATCGACAAGGTTCTCAAAAAACCAACAACATGGATAAGTTTGTGAGTAAATTTAGGGAATGGAGGGTAGAAGAGAGAAAAGAAAGAAAATAAATGGAGAAAAGAGAAGAAAAGAGGCGTGAAGAGAAAGAAAAAGAAAAGAGAGAAAGAGAGTTAATAGAAGAAAGACGAAGAGAGGAAAAAGAGCGTGAGAAAAGAGAGAAAGAAAGTGAGAAGAAAAGAGAGAGACAAGAACAAGAAGACAGAGAAGAAAGATGGAGGGTGATGTGATCTTTCATGATCACGTGCCCAAAGGATCCTTTCTAAGGTCACTTGGAAGAGAAATGGATTTATGGAGAGGAAAGGAATGGGGTGAGGCGCCACAAATACTAGGTTTGATAAGCCAAAGGGGAGAGGCCACAAGGGAGGGGTCCCTTGATAACTCTTAGAAGCTCTCACAAAGGAGAAAGGGGGACACTCAAAGGTAAGAACCTCAACCAATATGGTCTCTAGGATTAAATTCAAGTGTAAAAAATACAAGTGAGGGAGGAGCTCCTATTTATAGAGGTAGCTAACCTCTTGAACAAGATAACCTAAAAAAGAAGGGCTAGGATTAGAAGGAGAGATCTAAGGGAGGAGGATTGAGAAACAATTCCCTCCTTAGATCATCAAACTTGGTGCCCAAGTTTCTCAAACCAAGGGCCAAGATTCCTTCTTATTAGCTTAGGGGGTTTATGTAGGAAAAGAGGGTGTAGATATCAAGGCTACCCCTTATTTCCTTCATAAAGACCCAAAAAACTAAATCCACCCTCTAAATTCCTAAGACACCTCCTAAAAATAAAAAATGGACTAAATACATGTCCCAAATTAAATTCTTAATGCTCCTCAAAATTAAAATAAAGGAAAATTAGATTTTATTAACTAAAGTCCCTAGCCTAATATCTTCACTCTCCATAGGAGGTGAAGTATTCCTTTGTCTGCAAGGGCTAGGTCTTCTTGAATCCTTCTAGCTATGGCCCTAGTGATAGGTCCTTGGCTAGGCATGGTCACATCATCTCCTCCCCCTTGAAGAGGATTTGACCTCAAATCCATGGGGTCTTCATCATTTTCAGCACCTATAAATGGAGACAAATCAGAAACATTAAAACTGGCGCTTACCCCATAATCCTCAAGCAGATCTAAAACATAGGCATTATTACTGATCTGCTCAAGGATTTGGAAAGGTCCATCTCCTCTAGGGCTAAGTTTGGACTTTCTTTGAGAAGGAAATCTATCCTTTCTCAAGTGAAGCCATACCCAGTCGCCCTTTTCAAAGATGACCTCTTTCCCCCCCCCCTATTGGCAAAAGTAGCATCTCTCAAGGATTGGCGCTCTATGTTAGCTTTAACCCTCTCATGTAATTGTTTTACAAAAATGGCTTTTGCCTTTCCTTTTTTATGCACAACAACAGAAAGAGGAAGAGGTAAAAGATCTAGAGGAGTACGAGGATTAAAGCCATAGACCACCTCAAACGGAGAATGCTTGGTGGTTCTATGAACCACCCGGTTATAAGCAAATTCAATGTGGGGAAGGTACTCATCCCAAGACTTATGGTTGCCTTTAAGGAGAGCCCTCAGCATAGTGGATAAAGATCTATTCACCACTTCTGTTTGCCCATCAGTTTGAGGGTGACAGGTAGTGGAAAAAAGAAGTTTAGTTCCCAGCTTAGCCCAAAGATGGCTAAGGAACTTCACATCCCTATCTGACACTATTGAAGAGGGTATACCATGCAATCAGACAACCTCTTTAAAGAAAAGTCTTGCGATGTTGCTCGCATCATCCACTTTGTGGCAGGGAATAAAATGGGCCATTTTTGAAAATCTGTCCACCACCACAAATATGGAGTCTGCACCTCGTTGGGTTCTTGGGAGCCCAAGGATGAAATCCATGCTAATATCCTCCCAAGGTGCAGAAGGAGCAGGTAAAGGTGTGTATAGTCCATAAGGCATTGCTTTAGACTTTGCTTGCAAGCAAGCTATACATTTAGAACAATGTCTATGGACATCTCTACGCATATGGGGCCCAAAGAATTTCTCTTGTAAAAGCATGAGGGTTTTTGAAATCCCAAAATGCCCCATGAGCCCACCTTCATGGATCTCTTTTGTAAGTAAGTTCCTAATTGATCCTTGGGGTATACAAAGCTTACTCCCTTTGTAAAGATACCCCTCACTGATGAAGTACCCATCATGGGCCTTTAATGCGAATGCAGATGCAGAGGTAGTAAATATGGGGCCAAAATCCTTGTCAGACAGATACATAGCCCGAATGTCATCAAATCCCAAGATTTTTGCACTCAAGGATGAATAAAGGGCATGACGCCTAAAAAGAGCATCAACCACCATATTTTGTTTTCCTTTCTTGTACTTGATGACATAAGGGAAGGATTCAAGATATTCCACCCATGTTGCATGCCTTTTGTTCAATTTACCTTGACCCCTCAAATATTTTAGTGACTCATGGTCACTATGAAGGACAAACTCCTTGGGAGCAAGGTAATGCTCCCAAGTTTGAAGGGCCCTAATTAGAGCATAAAACTCCTTATCATAGGTGGGGTAGTTTATGCTTAATTAGCTGGAAGGCTTTGTCTTGTTTCTCACCCCACAGGAAAGGAACTTCCTTTTTCACCAAATCATTTATTGGTGCGAAGAGCATGGAGAAATTAGGCACAAAGCGCCTATAAAATCCAGCGAGACCATGAAACCTTTTAATCTCTGTCACACTCTTTGGGGTGGGCCATTCTTTAATTGCTTTTATCTTTTCAGGGTCAACATGGACCCCTTTTGTGCTAACTACAAAACCTAGGAAAACTACACTATCTACACAAAAGGTGCATTTTTCTAAGTTACCAAAAAGATGATTACTCCTAAGAAGAGAAAAAACATGCCTTAGATGTCCTAAATGATCATCTAGGTTCCTAGAGTAAACTAAAATGTCATCAAAGTAAACTACACAAAATTTACCAAGGCAATCCCTCAGTACATGATTCATTAAGCGCATGAATGTGCTTGGGGCATTAGTTAGCCCAAAAGGCATAACCAACCACTCATAAAGGCCACATTTAGTCTTGAAAGCAATTTTCCACTCATCACCCTCTTTGATCCTTATTTGGTGGTAACCACTTCTAAGATCTATTTTTGAAAATATTTTTGCCCCATGCAATTCATCCAACATGTCATCAAGACAGGGGATTGGGTGCCTATATTTGATGGTGATGTTATTGATTGCACGACAATCAACACACATCCTCCATTGGCCATTCTTCTTGGGCACCAACAAGACTAGCACAGCACAAGGGCTTAGGCTCTTTTGAACCCAACCCTTCTCCAACAGCTCATGCACTTGAGACTCAATCTCTTGGGTCTCCATGGGGTTGGTCCTATAGGCAGGTCTATTAGGTAGACTTGCGCCAGGCACCAAATCAATTTGATGTTCTATACCCCTAATGGGAGGAAGTCCTTTCGGAACCTCATTAGGGAATATGTCATCAAATTCTTTTAAAATATCTTGAACCCCTTGAGGAAGGTGCTCATGTGCATGGGCGGTGGCAGTGCTCTCAGCAGAAGAATGCAAAATGGGAGAAGGATTTGATGCTTTTTTGCAAAAGAGGAGATAAAAGGGCTTGTTAGTCAAAGGAGCTTCTTTTAAATCACGTTTAGTAGCAAATAGGCTCCTTTTACTAATATTCCCTTTCGAAGGGGCATCACCTTGTGACTCTCTCTCTTTACCCTTTTCAAGCTTTAAGGGTAAAGCTTGTTGTGTTTTTTTTTTTTGTTTTTGTTTTTCCTCAACTCTTTTCCTTTTCATCGCAAATTGATCCTCAGCCACTTGAGAAGGTGACAAAGGATACAATTTGAAGCGCTTTTCATTATGGGTGAGAATTATTTGGTTGGAGTGACCATGGTGAATATCTTTTTTGTCAAATTTCCATGGTCTCCCCAACAGGATATGACCAGCCTCCATAGGAACTATGTCACAAAGAATCTCATCATTATAAGATCCTATGGAAATTGGAACCATAACTTGTTCATTGACTACCATCTCCCCTTGCTAATTGAGCCATTGTAATTTGTAAGGTTTGGGATGGGGCATGGTAGTCAAGGCTAGTTTTTCAACCAACCTAGAGCTACAACAGTTACAACAGGAGCCACTATCAACAAGGAGAGAACATACTTTGTCATTTACTTTACATCTTGTATGGAAGATGTTCTCTCTTTGTGACTGGCCAAGCTCTAGAGGTTGGCTTCCAAGAAGACTTTGAACCATAAGGAGGTCCCCCTCATAAGGAAAAGCTTCCTCACACTCTTGTTCAAAAGTATGTCCCCCTTCTTCCTCATTCTCACTAGAGGAGGAAGATGAGCTATTTTCACTACAAATGTCTTGTCCCCTCATGATCATGGTTTTCATGTTAGGGCATTAAGAGGCAATGTGGCCTCTCCCAAGACATTTAAAGCATTTGATACTACTTTGCCTCTCAGTAGGCTTAGTAGTAGGGGGTTTTCTCTCTACATGAGGTGCTTTTGTATCTTAAAAATGCTTGGGTTCCTCTTTGGGAAAACCCTTGAAAGAGTTTCCCTTAAGTTGGCCTCTCTTTGAGTAAGAGGGAGAATCTTTTTTAAAACTTTTTCTCTTGAGTTGATTCTCAGCTCTTACACAAAGTTCTACCAACTCATCAAGGTTTGAGTATGAAAGAAGCTCTACCTTATCTCTAATGTCAGAGCTTAATCCACACAAAAACCTAGCAAGGGTGGCATTGGGTTCCTCAATGATATTGGCCCTTAGTATGAGAAGCTCCATCTTTTGTCTATACTCCTCAATACTTAGGATATGTTGCCTAAGTCTTTGGAGCCTATCCAAAAGATCCCTCTCATAATATGAAGGAATGTGCCTTCTTCGCAAACAAGTTTTTAAATCATTCCAGTAGCGAATGTTAGGCATCTGTTTACGGGCCCTATCCTTGACTAACCCATCCCACCAATGCAAAGCAGAACCTTGAAAACTAAGGGAGGCCAAAGGTACTTTCCTTTCTTCCCTAATTTCATAGCATCGAAAGAGTTGTTCCACTTTGATTTCCCAATCTAGGTAAGTCTCAACATCTTCCCTACCATGAAAATGGGGTAGTCTACCTTTGGTTCCCTAGCATGATTTATGTTCTCTTGAGGAGAATGATGATTGTATAATGAATGAGAGTGATGCTTATGTTGATTTCTATAGTATTCTTCTTCACTAGAGCTAAAATGCCTAGATGGGGATTTTATGAGAATTCCTTTATTTTTTCTATCACTCTCCCTCCCATCTCTCCTCTTACTCTCTTCTCCTCTCCTTCTCTCTTCTTCCTCTTTTTCTTTCTAGTTCTTTCCTTCTTCTCCTTTCTTAATCCTCTCTTCTCTCTCTTTGCCTTCTCTCTTCTCGCTCTTTTTTCTCTTTTCTCATTTCCAACATCTCTTTTTTTAACTCTTCCTTCTCTTTTTGTTTTTCCTTTTCTTTTATTTCTTTTTTTCTCTCTTTTTCTTCTCTCCTTTCTTGCTCTTTAGCCATCCATTCCCTAAATTCTAAGTTAAGGTTTTCAAGAGTGTCTCCCTTGGAAGGTTTTCTTTGGTTGACACTCTTACTTGATGAACAACTATGTGCACTAGAATGTGTGTGGGAAGTCATGGTGCTTGGATGCTAAAAACTAAAGGGTAGGCCAAAAACTTTTTTTTTTCAAGCAACACTCCTCTCTTTTTTTTTTTTTTTTTTCTCACCTAAGGTGGCTTGATGAGTCTTTGGAACTCTTAGCCTCTACACGTTTTTTCAAAATAACATAAAATAAAATAAAAGTGCAAGAATGTAAAAGAGAAAGGGCTCTAATCGTGCTCCTAAGGTGTTGAAGGAAGTGTACCACTTCTCCCTTCTTCACCTAATTAACGAGGAACTATGCTAAAATTAACCAAAACTATTACAAACCAAGGGAGGGCCTTAAGGGCACTCAAACTCCCAATCTAAAATTAAGTATACACAATACAAAGAATAAAAAAAAAAAAAACAAAGTCTTCACTCCAAGCTTTTTTGGTGTTTGTCTCCTTTTGATCAAGCCCCTTTGAGTTGCATCAACCCCCCCCAAGAATGCTACCCTTGTTTCCTCTTGTTTGGACTTGCCAAAATTTTATATATGGAACCTTTCCCAACCTTTCCTTACCAAGGCCGAATACAACACAAGACAACAAACAAAGGTGAATAACAAAATAAGGTTCACAAATCCAAGTGTCGATTAAACAATGACAAACTCAAAGAAGTAAAGAAGACAAGCAAGAAAACATAAGGCTCACAAAGGAAGGTAGCACACAAATAACTTTCCTAGATTAGCTCTAAGAGTAGAGATGAAAAAAGACTCAAACAAAAAAAATGAAACCAATAGTTGCACACTTAATAAAATTTAAGTGACCAAAAACTAAAAAGCTTACTCAAGTAATTTTTTTTTTGAACCACAATTGGTTCCTCATATCAAATGTTTCTACTATTAGGTACACAACTTCAAATTTGTCTTTCTTTTGAGTTCTTTATCTTCTTTTTTTTTTTTTAACTTGAACTTTTTCTATTTTTTTTTAACTTTTTCTAATCATTTTGCTGCACCTAATAGCTTGTTGAATTGAAATTTTAATGAGGATGCTTGAAATAATAACACTTGAGTGAATAAGCACAAAGTAAGGTCACACAATTTTCAAGCAATGCATGCAACTAAAGGCAAAACAACTTAGTAGTTCCAAATACCACTGAACTAATGGTGCTTAAGGAATGATTTAGGGCTGATTTTGAAGTAAATTGATTGCTCAAATTACTAACACAATTCACCCAAGCTAAAATTCCATAAAGAGGCACCAATAGTGAAGGTAAACCAAGTGGAAAGCTACTAATAATTCAACATAAAACAAGAAACCTATAAAGATTGAATTGAGCAAATATTTAAGAACAACAAAGAGATTACTATGCTTGAACTAAAAGCATAAAAGACTTAACAGACTCAACAACAGGTTCACCTCTTAGGAGCTCAATTCAAAATGTCTTTTAAGGCTTTTTTGTAAAAATTTTAAGAGGCTAAAACCTATGGAATTTAAATGAGACAAAATAGGAAACTAACATGACTATTATTTGAAAAAACACAAGATTAAGAAAAAATAACACACCTAAAAATAGAGCAAAAATTTCAGCAAGAGACTCAAAATAAAAGGCACAACAAAGTGGCCAAAGTTGATCACCACAATGGTGTGGAAAAATCCTCAACCATGTGGTTTAATGGTCACAACTTATTAGGCACACTTTAACATAAAAAACAAGGGAAAATTAAGTAACTTGAACACGAAAATAAGATGCAAAGAAAGGGGCAAATAAAATTGCATCAAATTAAATGGAACATAGACGCGTAGATAGAAAACAAACGCGCATATAATAGCAAGAATAAAAAACTATACTACTAGATAATAAAGGAAATAGAGATGACAAAAAATGAAGGACTTTAAAATAAAGAGATCAAAGAGATAAACAACAAAGCAAAAAAAAATTGAGAAAGAACGTGACCTTTAGAAAGTGGCTCTGATACCACTTGACGTGATCTTTCATGATCACGTGCCCAAAGGATCCTTTCTAAGGTCACTTGGAAGAGAAATGGATTTATGGAGAGGAAAGGAATGGGGTGAGGCACCACAAATACTAGGTTTGATAAGCCAAAGGGGAGAGGCCACAAGGGAGGGGTCCCTTGATAACTCTTAGAAGCTCTCACAAAGGAGAAAGGGGGACACTCAAAGGTAAGAACCTCAACCAATATGGTCTCTAGGATTAAATTCAAGTGTAAAAAATACAAGTGAGGGAGGAGCTCCTATTTATAGAGGTAGCTAACCTCTTCAACAAGATAACCTAGAAAAGAAGGCTAGGATTAGAAGGAGAGATCTAAGGGAGGAGGATTGAGAAAGAATTCCCTCCTTAGATCATCAAACTTCGCGCCCAAGTTTCTCAAACCAAGGGTCAAGATTCCTTCTTATTAGCTTAGTGGGTTTATGTAGGAAAAGAGGGTGTAGATATCAAGGCTACCCCTTATTTTCTTCATAAAGACCCAAAAAACTAAATCCACCCTCTAAATTCCTAAGACACCTTCTGAAAATAAAAAATGGACTAAATACATGTCCCAAATTAAATTCTTAATGCTCCTCAAAATTAAAATAAAGGAAAATTAGATTTTATTAACTAAAGTCCCTAGCCTAATATCTTCACTCTCCATAGGAGGTGAAGTATTCCTTTGTCTGCAAGGGCTAGGTCTTCTTGAATCCTTCTAGCCATGGCCCTAGTGATAGGTCCTTGGCTAGGCATGGTCCCATCAGAGGGAAGAGAAAGAAAGAGAACGAAGAGAAAGAGAAGAAAAAAAGGAAAGAGAAGAGAGAGAGAGGGAAGAGAGAAGAGAAGAGCGTGAAAGAGAAGAAAAAAGAGAAAGACGAGTTAGAGAAAGGCATAGGTATAGGTCTGCCTCTAGTGAAGTAAGTGAAAGTGATGGATATGAAAGACCTGGGGTAAGGAGAGCACAACAACATCATAACCAACCCCAAGCCCAACCTAGGGAACAAAAAGTTGACCTCCCTCATTTTCATGGCAAAGAGGATGTGGAAGCCTACCTTGATTGGGAAATGAAGGTAGAGCAACTCTTTGTTTGTTATAACATAAGTGAAGAAAGAAAAGTTCCGCTGGAAACCCTTAGCTTCCAAGGGCATGCCATGTATTGGTGGACCTCCTTGGTCAATGAGAGGCGCCGCCTTCGTAACCCTCCGGTGGATTATTGGAATGATCTCAAGGGGGCTATGAGGCGGAGACACGTCCCTTCTTATTATGAAAGAGAGCTCTTGGATAAACTCCAAAGATTAAAACAGTACAACTCAAGTGTTGAGGAGTACAGACAAACCATGGAGCTTTTCATGATGAGAGCGGGCGTCACCGAAGAACCAAGGGCCACCGAAGCTAGATTTTTAAGTGGTTTGAACTCTGACATAAGAGACAAAGTTGAGCTCTTACCATATAATAATCTAGATGACCTAGTCCAACTTTGCATAAGAGTGGAAAATCAATTAAAAAGAAAAGGTGGAGCAAAAAGAGAATTTCCATCCTACAATTATGCAAAGGGGGACCTAGGCAAGGGAAGCTCTTCCAAGAGCTCTCCTAAAGAGGAACCATCCAAGCATGTGCATAACGAACATAAACTCACGCATCATAGAGACAACCCCCCTACTAGTTCTAACAATAGGACTAGTAGTATTAAATGCTTTAAATGTCTTGGGAGAGGCCACATTGCCTCTCAATGCCCCAATAAAAAAACCATGATCATGAGGGACCAAGAGATTTTTAGTGAGAGTAGCTCATCTTCCTCCTCTAGTGAGAGTGAGGAAGAAGGGGGTCATGAGCATCATGAGCATGACATTGTTGAAAATCCTTGTGATGGAGACCTCTTAATGGTTAGGCGCCTTCTTGGAAGCCAACCCCTTGAGCTTAACCACTCCCAAAGAGAGAACATTTTTCATACACGTTGTAAAGTTTTAGACAAAACCTGTTCTCTCATTGTGGATAGTGGATCCTGCTGCAATTGTTGTAGCTCAAGGTTGGTAGAGAAGCTAGCCTTACACCCAATTCCTCATCCTAGACCTTACAAGCTCCAATGGCTTAATGAGGAAGGGGAAATGGTTGTAAACCAACAAGTGAAGGTGTTGTTCTCCATTGGAAAGTATCAAGATGAGATCTTATGTGATATAGTTCCAATGGAGGCTGGCCATATCTTGTTAGGGAGGCCTTGGCAGTTTGACAAACAAGTCATTCACCATGGCTACTCTAATGAGATAATCCTCACTGATAAGGGTAAAAGAATAAAGTTGACTCCTCTCACACCTTCACAAGTGGCTGAGGATCTACTCATCATGAAACATAAAAGAGATGAGGAAAAAAAAAAGTTCAAAGTCAAAAGAAAAAAAAAAGCTTTCATCCCTAAAGCTTGAAAAGGGTAAAGAGGGAGAGTTGGAAGGAGGTACCCCTTCTAAAGAGGTAATTAAGAAAGAGAGTCATTTTGCAACAAAAATGGATATTAAAGAAGCTCTCTTGCTTGATCGACCTTTTTATCTCCACTACTTCCTCCTATTGTTCTCCTTCTACCACTTCTTCTGCTTCCACTTGTTGTTCTTCTTCTTTTTTGTCCCATTCTTGCTCTTCGTCTACTTACACTTCTTCTTCTTCCATTTCTTCTCCTTCCACTACTTCTTCTTCTTCCCTTTCGTTCTTCTCCTTCTTCCACTTCTTCTCTTTCTTCCACTTCTCCTGCCCCGCCTTGTTCTCTTTCTTCCACTTCTTCTTCATCCTCTCCTCTCCTTCTTTTTCTTCTTCTTCATCTCCTTATTCTTCTTCCCTTTTCTTCATCTTCTCCCTCTTTTTCTCCTTCTTCTGCTTCCACTTGCATTTCTACCTCTTGTTCTCTTTTTTCCACTTCTTCTTCATCAACCCCACTCCTTTAAGTACTTCTTATTCCTCTTGTTCACCTTCCTCCACTTCTGCTGATTCCACTTGTTCTTCTTCTTCCTTCCGTTCTTCTTCTTGCACTTCTTCTGCCTACACTACCTCTTCTTCCTCCCCTTCTTCTTCTCCACCGTCTTCCACTTCTTCTTCCACCTTTCTTTCCTTGCTTTCCTTCTTCTTTCTCTTCTCCCACTTCCACTACTTCTCTTCTTCTTCCTCTGCTTCTCCTACTTCCACTTCTTGTTCTTCATCCCCTTTCCTTCCACTGCTTCTTCTTCTTCCTCTTTTTCTAATTCTTCCACTTCTTCTTCTTCTTCCTATTGTTCTCTTTCTTACACTTGTACTTCTTCCTCTTCTTCTCGTTCTTCCACTTCTTCTTCTTCCTCTTCTTCTCTTTCTTCCACTTCTTCTTCTTGTTTCTTCTTCTTCTCATTCTTCCACTTCTTCTGCTTCTTTTTGCTTCTTCCCCTTCTTCCACTTCTTTGTCTTCATCCGCTCTAATTCCACTACTTCCTCTTATTCCTCTTGTTCTCCTTTTACCACTTCTTCTGCTTCCACTTGTTGTTGTTGTTCTTCTTCTTCCTATTGTTCTCCTTCTTGTGCTTGCTCTTCTTCTCGTTTTTCCTCTTCTTCTCCTTATTTCACTTCTTCTTCTTCATCCCCTTCCCTTCCACTGCTTCTTCTTCTTCCTCTTTTTCTCATTCTTCCACTTCTTCTTCTTCTTCATATTGTTCTCCTTCTTCCATTTCTCTTCTTCTAGTTCTTCCACTTCTTCTTCCTCTTCTTCTCCTTCTTCCACTTCTTCTTCCTCCTCCCGTTCTCCTTCTTCCACTTCTTTTCCGTCATCCATTCTCATTCCACTACTTCTTCCTATTCCTCTTGTTCTCCTTCTACCACTTCTTCTCCTTCCATTTGTTGTTCTTCTTCTTTTTTGTCTCCTTCTTCCACTTCTTCTGCTTACACTTCTCCTCTGTATTCGACTTCTTCTACTTCTTCTTCCCTTCCCCTCTTTCTTCCGTTTCCTGCTTCTCTCCTTCTTCCAATTCTTTTTCTTCATCCAACCTCCTTCCACTACTTCTTCTTCCTCCTCTTATTCACCTTCTTCCACTTCTTCTCTTTCCACATCCTCCTCTTGTTCCTTTTCTTCTCGTTCTTCCACTTCTTCTGCTTACTCTCCTTCTTCTTCCTCTTCTTCTCTTTCTCCCACTTCTCCTGCCTCCTCTTGTTCTCTTTTTCTTCCTCTTCATCTCCTTCTTCTTCTTCCCTTTCCTTCCTCTTTTCCCTCTTTTTCTGCTTCTTCTGCTTCCACTTGCGTTTCTACCTTTTGTTCTCCTTCTTCCACTCCTTCAACTTCTTCTTGTTCTTCCTCTTGTTCACCTCCTGCGACTTCTGCTGCTTCCACTTGTTCTTCTTCTTCCTTCCCTTCTCCTTCTTGTACTTCTTCTGCCTATTCTACCTCTTCTTCCTCCCATTCTTATTCGCCTCCTTCTTCCACTTCTTCTTCCTCCTCCCTTGGCTTGCTTTCCTTCTTCTTACTCTTCCCCCTCTTCCACTACTTCTCCTGCCACTTCTTCTTCTTCCTGTTCTTCTTCTTCTTCCACTTCTAGTTCTTCATCCCCTTTCCTTCCGCTACTTCTCCTTCTTCCTCTTTTTCTCATTCTTCCACTTCTTCTGCTTCTTCCTATTATTCTCTTTCTTCCACTTGCATTTCTTCCTTTTCTTCTCGTTCTTCCACTTCTTCTTCTCGTTCTTTAACTTCTTCGTCCTCCTCCTATTCTCCTTCTTCCACTTTTTCTTCTTCACCCCCTTCTCCTTCCTCTTTTTGTGCATCCCCCACTTCTTTTGCTTCCAATTGTTGCTCTTCCTCTTCTTCTCCTTCCCCCAAATCTTCTGCTTACACTTCTTTTTCCTCTTCTGCTCCATATTCCACTTGTTCTGCTTCTTCTTCCCTTTCCTTCCCCTCCTTCTTCCTTTTCCTCCTTTTCTCCTTCTTCCAGTTGTTCTTGTTCATCCCACCTCCTTCCACTACTTCTTCTTCCTGCTCTTGTTCAACTTCCTCCACTTCTTCTCTTTCCACATCTTCTTCTTCTTCCTTTTCTTTTTGTTCTTCCACTTTTTCTGCTTACTCTCCTTCTTCTTCCTCTTCTTCTTGTTCTTCCAATTCCCCTACCTACTCTTGTTCTCTTTCTTCATCCTCTCCTCTCCTTCTTTTTGTTCCTCTTCATCTCCTTCTTCTTCTTTTCCTGCCTTCGTCTTCTCCCTCTTTTTCTCCTTCTTCTGCTTCCACTTGCATTTCTACCTCTTGCTCTCCTTCTTCCACTTCTTCTTCATCATCCCCACTCCTTCAATTACTTCTTCTTCTTCCTCTTCTTCACCTCTTCCACTTCTGCTGCTTCCACTTGTTCTTTTTCTTCTTTCCATTCTCTTTCTTGCACTTCTTCTGGCTACACTACCTCTTCTTCCTCCCCTTCTTGTTCTCCTCCTTCATTTACTTCTTCTTCCTCCTCCCTTGCCCTTCTTTCCTTCTTCTTACTCTTCTCCCTCTTCCACTACTTCTTCTTCTTCCTTTTCTTCTCCTTCTACCGCTTCTTCTTCATCCCCTTTCCTTCCATTACCTTTTCATCTTCCCCTTTTTCTCATTCTTCCACTTCTTCTTTTTCTTCCTATTGTTCTCCTTCTTCCACTTGCACTTCTTCCTCTTCTTCTCGTTCTTACACTTCTTCTTCTTCCTCTTCTTCTCCTTCTTCCACTTTTTCTTCCTCTTCCCGTTCTCCTTCTTGCACTTCTTCTTCTTCATTCCCTCTCCTTCCACTACTTCCTCCTATTCCTCTTGTTCTCCGTCAACCACTTCTTATGCTTCCACTTGTTGTTCTTCTTCTTTTTCGTCTCCTTCTTCCACTTCTTCTGCTTACACTTCTTCTTCTTCCATTTCTTCTCCTTGCACTACTTCTTCTTCTTCCTTTTCCTTCTTCTCCTTCCTCTTTTTCTCGATCCCCGTTTTCTTTTGCTTCCAATTGTTGCTCTTTCTCTTCTTCTCCTTCCCCCAAATCTTCTGCTTACACTTCTTCTTCTTCTTCCTCTTCTCCTCGGTATTCCACTTCTTCTACTTCTTCTTCCCTTCCCTTCCCTTCCCCTCCTTCTTCCCTTTCCTCCTTTTCTCCTTTTTCCAGTTCTTCTTTTTCATCCCACCTCTTTCCACTACTTCTTCTTCCTCCTCTTGTTCACCTTCTTCCACTTCTTCTCTTTCCACTACTTTTTCTTACCCTGCCTCCTCTTGTTCTCTTTCTTTAACTTCTTCTTCATCCTCTCCTCTCCATCTTTTTGTTCCTCTTCATCTCCGTCTTCTTCTTCCTTTTCCTTCATTTTCTCCCTCTTTTTCTTCTTCTTCTGCTTCCACTTGTATTTCTTCCTCTTGTTCTCCTTCTTCCACTTGTTCTTCATCATCCCCACTCCTTCAACTACTTCTTCTTCTTCCTCTTCTTCAACTTCTTCAACTTCTGCTGCTTCCACTTGTTCTTTTTCTTCCTTCCCTTCTGTTTCTTGCACTTCTTCTGGCTACACTACCTCTTCTTCCTCCCCTTCTTCTTCTCCTCCTTCTTCCACTTCTTCTTCCTCCTCCCTTGGCTTGCTTTCCTTCTTCTTACTCTTCTCCCTCTTCCACTACTTCTCCTTGCACTTTTTCTTCTTCCTCTTCTTATCCTTCTTCCACTTGCGCTTCTTCGCCTTCTTCTCGTTATTCCTCTTCTTCTCGTTCTTCCACTTCTTCTTCTTCCTCTTCTTCTCCTTCTTCCACTTCTTCTTCCTCATCCCGTTGTCCTTCTTGTAGTTCGTCTTGTTCATCCCCCCTTATTCCACTACTTCCCCCTATTATTCTTGTTCTCCTTCTACCACTTCTTTTGCTTCCACTTGTTCTTCTACTTTTTTTTCATCTCGTTCTTCCACTTGTTCTGCTTCCACTTCTTTTTCTTCCATTTCTTTTCCTTCCACTACTTTTTCTTCTTCCTTTTCCTTCTTCTCTTTCCTCTTTTTTTGCATCCCCACGTCTTTTGCTTCGAATTGTTGCTCTTCCTATTCTTCTACTTCCCCCAAATCTTTTGCTTACAGTTCATCTTCTTCTTCTTCCTCTTCTCCTCATATTCCACTTCTTCTACTTCTTCTTCCCTTCCCTTCCCCTTATTGTTCCTTTTCCTCCTTTTCTCCGTCTTCCAGTTCTTCTTCTTCATCCCACCTGTTTCCACTACTTCTTCTTCCTCTTCTTGTTCACCTTCTGCAACTTCTTCTCTTTCCACGTCTTTTTCTTCTTCCTTTTCTTATCCTTCTTCCTCTTCTACTGCTTACTCTCCTTCTTCTTCCTCTTTTTCTCTTTCTTCCACTTCTCCTGCCTCCTCTTGTTCTCTTTCATTCACTTTTTCTTCCACCTCCCTTTCCTTGCTTTCCTTGTTCTTACTCTTCTCCCTCTTCCACTACTTCTCCTTCCACTTCTTCTTCTTCCTCTGCTTCTCCTTCTTCCACTTCTTCTTCTTCATCCCCATTCATTCCACTATTTCTTCTTCTTCCTCTTTTTCTAATTCTTCCAGTTCTTCTTCTTCATCCCCTTTCCTTCAACAACTTTTTCTTCTTCCTCTTTTTCTAATTCTTCCACTTCTTCTTCTTCTCCCTATTGTTGTCTTTCTTCTACATGCACTTCTCCCTCTTCTTGTCGTTCTTCCACTTCTTCTTCTTCCTCTTCATCTCATTCTTACACTTCTTCTTCTTCTTCTTCTTCTTCTTCTCCTTCTTCCACTTCTTCTTCCTCTACCCGTTCTCCTTCTTCCACTTCTTCTTCTTCATCCGCTCTCATTCCACTACTTCCTCCTATTCCTCTTGTTCTCCTTCTACCACTTCTTCTGCTTCCATCTGTTGTTCCTCTTCTTCTTCCTATTGTTCTCCTTCTTCCACTTGCTCTTCTTCTCCTTCCTCCACTTCTTCTTCTTCCTCTTCGTCTCCTTCCTTCACTTCTTCTTCTTCCTCTTCTTCTCCTTCTTCCACTTCTTCTTCCTCTTCCCGTTCTCCTTCTTCCACTTCTTCTTCTTCATCCCCCCTCATTCCACTACTTGCTCCTATTCCTCTTGTTCTCCTTCTGCCACTTTTCTGCTTCCACTTGTTGTTCTTCTTTTTTTTCATCTCCTTCTTCCACTTCTTCTGTGTACACTTCTTCTTCTTCCATTTCTTCTCCTTCCACTACTTCTGCTTCTTCCCTTTCTTTCTTCTCGTTCCACTTTTTCTCCATCCCCCACTTCTTTTGCTTCTAATTGTTTCTCTTCCTCTTCTTCTCCTTCCCCCAAATCTTCTGCTTTCACTTCTTCTTCTTCCTCCTCTTCTCCTCTATATTCCACTTCTTCTGCTTCTTCTTCCCTTCCCTTCCCCTCCTTCTTCCTTTTCCTCCTTTTTCCTTCTTCCAATTCTTCTTCTTTATCCCACCTCCTTGCCCTACTTCTTCTTCCTCCTCTTGTTCACCTTCTTCCACTTCTTCTTTATCCACATCTTCTTCTTCTTCCTTTTCTTCTCCTTCTTCTGCTTACTCTCCTTCTTCTTCCTCTTCTTCTCTTTCCTGCACTTCTCCATCATCATCTTGTTCTCTTTCTTCCACTTCTTCTTCATCCTCTCCTCTCATTCTTTTTCTTCCTCTTTATTTCCTTCTTCTTCTTCCGTTTCCTTCGTCTTCTCCCTTTTTTTCTCCTTCTTCTGCTTCCACTTGCATTTCTACCTCTTGTTTTTCTTCTTCCACTTCTTCAGAATCCCCACTGCTTCAACTACTTCGTCTTCCTCTTGTTCACCTTCTTCAACTTCTGCTGCTTCCACTTGTTCTTCTTCTTCCTCCCCTTATTGATATGAATCCTCTGTCAGTTTAGGATTCTGAAAGGACCCTAGGAATTCAGCTTGCTTCATTAACAAAATTAATCAACGTGGAATGCAAACAATTGCAAAAAAATAAACTGAATAGAATTACTATCAAACTTTTAGACACATAATGGAAATGAAAAGTTATTGAAATTCAACGCTTAAACGAGTTTTCAAATAGTGTAGGACTTTCCTGTCATAGAGTTTGCTGGGCAGAATTGAGTATGAATGGAAAAGACAGAAAATGGATATGTCTACAAGATTGCACACACAAAGGGGTGAATTACCTTTGATAAATCTTAAAAGATTTTGGATTGTCAAGAACCCAAAGGAGAGAAAACTCAACTAGTTTTTTATTTCCAAAATATTCTGCCTTACATATCAGTCTTGCCCAAATTTATATGCCTAATAAACTCAGCTTGTGTAGGTTTAGTGGCTTTCTAAATTCAGCTGAAGTTACAAAATAATAAAAACTAATAATAGGCAGCTTAATAACAAAGTGTAACTGCCAAAGCAAATTAAACATGTATACTAATTAGAATTGATAACCTAGGTGGCTGCAACTTTAATTAGACAATTCTGGTTGCCCACCATTAACTAAGTAAACTCCAAGAAAATGAGTTTAATTTTTTCCAAACTTCTCTTCCATTAAGGTCAAGCATTGCTCTCTTCAGTCCTGACACAATTAACAATTTTAAACTTTATTTCTTCAATGTTTTGCTCTTTTTGCAAAAGGGCTGCCAATACTTGTTGAATAGCTTCCTTAGCTCTTCTTGTCCTTGCCCTTGTCATAGGTCCTCCAAGTCCTTCAAGCTTCATGTCCTCATCACTTATCCTTCTTGCACTTCTTCTGACTACACTACCTCTTCTTCCTCCCGTTCTTCTTCTCCTACTTCTTCCACTTCTTCTTCCTCTTCCCTTGCCTTGCTTTCCTTCTTCTTACTCTTCTCCGTCTTCCACTACTTCTACTTCCAGTTCTTCTACTTCCTTTTCTTCTCCTTCTTCCACTTCCTGTTCTTCATCCCCTTTCCTTCCACTGTTTCTTCTTCTTCCACTTCTTCTTTTTCTTCCTATTGTTCTCCTTCTACTCGTTCTTCCACTTCTTCTTCTTCCTCTTCTTCTCATTCTTCCACTTCTTCTTTTCTTCCTATTGTTCTCCTTCTTCCACTTGCACTTCTTCCTCTTCTTCTCATTCTTCCACTTCTTCTTCTTCCTCTTCTTCTCTTTCTTCCACTTTTTCTTCCTCCTCCCGTTCTCCTTCTTCCACCTCTTCTTCTTCAACCCCTCTCATTCCACTACTTCTTCCTATTGCTGTTTTTCTCCTTCTACCACTTCTTTTGCTTCCACTTGTTGTTCTTTTTCTTTTTCGTCTCTTTATTCCATTTCTTCTTCTTGCATTTCTTATCCTTCCACTACTTCTTCTTCTCCCCTTTCCTTCTTCTCCTTTCTCTTTTTCTCCATCCCCAACTTCTGCTTCCAATTGCTGCTCTTCCTCTTCTTCTCCTTCCCCCAAATCTTCTGCTTACACTTCTTTTTCTTCCTCTTCTCCTCCATATTCAAGTTCTTCTACTTCTTCTTCCCTTCCGTTCGATATTCCACTTCTTCTGCTGCTTCTTCCCTTCCTTTCCCCTCCTTTCTCCTTTTCCTCCTTTTCTCCTTCTTCCAGTTCTTCTTCTTCATCCCACTTCCTTCAACTACTTATTCTTACTCTTCTCCCTCTTCCACTACTTCTCCTTCCACTTCTTCTTCTTCTACTTCTTCCACTTCTTCTTCTTCATCCCCTTTCCGTCCACTACTTCTTTCTTTCATTCTTCAACTTCTTCTTCCTATTGTTCTCCTTTTTCCACTTGCACTTCTTCCTCTTCTTCTCGTTCTTCCACTTTTTCACCTTCCACCTGTTGTTCTTTTTCTTTTACGTCTCCTTCTTCCACTTCTTCTTCTTCTTTACTTTCCTTCTTCTCCTTCCTCTTTTTCTCCATCCCCCACTTCTTTTGCTTCCAATTGTTTCTCTTCCTCTTCTTCTCCTTCCGCCAAATCTTCTATTTACAATTCTTCTTCTTCTTCCTCTTCTCCTCCATATTCCACTTCTTCTGCTTCTTCTTCCCTTCCCCACCCCTCCTTCCTTTTCCTCCTTTTCTCCTGCTCCCTATTCCACTACTTCTCCCTCTACTTCTTCTTCTTCCTATTCTTCTCCTTCTTCCACTTCTTCTTCTTCATCCCTTTCCTACCACTGCTTCTTCTTCTTCCCCTTTTTCGCATTCTTCCACTTGTTCTTCTTCTTCCTATTGTTCTCCTTCTTCCACTTGCACTTCTTCCTCTTCTTCTCGTTCTTTCACTTCTCTTTCTTCCACTTCTTCTTCCTCTTCCCTCTCTCTTCCTTCCACTTCTTCTTCTTCATCCCCTCTCATTCCACTACTTCCTCCTATTCCTCTTGTTCTCATTCGACCACTTCTTCTGCTTCCACCAGTTTTTCTTCTTCTTTTTCGTCTCCTTCTTCCACTTCTTTTGCATACACTTCTTCTTCTTCCATTTCTTCTCCTTCCACTACTTCTTCTTTTTCCCTTTCCTTCTTCTCCTTCCTCTTTTTCTCCATCCCTCACTTCTTTTGCTTCCGATATTTGCTCTTCCTCTTCTTCTCCTTCCCCCAAATCTTCTGCTTACACTTCTTCTACTTCCTCTTCTCCTCCATATTAGACTTCTTCTACTACTTCTTTCCTTCCCTTCCCCTCCTTCTTCCTTTTCCTCCATTTCTCCTTCTTCCAGTTCTTCTTTTTCATCCCACCTCCTTCCACTACTTCTTCTTCCTCCTCTTGTTCACCTTCTTCCGCTTTCTTCTCTTTCCACACCTTCTTCTTCTTCCTTTTCTTCTCCTTCTTCCACTTTTTCTGCTTACTCTGCCTACACTACCTCTTATTCCTCCCCTTCTTCTTCTCCTCCTTCTTCCACTTCTTCTTCCTCCTCCTCCCTTGCCTAGCTTTCCTTCTTCTTACTCTTCTCTCTCTTCCACTACTTATCCTTCCCCTTCTTCTTCTTCCTCTTCTTCTCCTTCTTCCACTTCTTCTACTTCATCCCCTTTCCTTCCACTTTTTGTTCTTCTTCCTCTTTTTGATATGAATCCAGAAGACAATGACTTTTCATTTTTTGTAACGTTTCATTAATTTAGAAATTAATGTAACATGCAATTAATCATATGTGATAATTGCATGATAATGGAGTATTTAATTTTATTTTAATAGTTATGATTTTTAATAGCCACCTAATTCTATAAATAGGGGCTGAATTGTACTCAAAAGACAGCCATTGAATTAGTGAAATGATAATTGGGTTTTACCCATTTGTGAGAGATGAATTTCTCTTCAGAACTTATCAAGGAATTTTTCCTTGTGGCATTCTGCTAAACTTATCAAGGGTAAATCACCACCCTTGTGGCATCATATGACTTATCTTCCATCCTTGGAAGTGGGACGCCTTTCACCAAAATTCGTCCCTTTCTTTCTCAATTCTCACGCCTAAACTAAACTAATCTGGAAATTCCATTTTACTTTTTCTCATCCAATTTGCACCTATTCAGTTCAATTGTTCTTGCTGCATTTTGTTTTATTATTGCTTCATTTTTTTTGTTTTGTTTCAATTCTGCATTTTGTGCGCTTAATTCCATAATCTTCTTATCTAATTTTGTTAAGAGTCAGAAAGCCTATTTCCTAGGGGGTCCTAAATGATTCTGAACAAGCTAAGGGGAATCATATCATTTGGTATCAAAGCTTCGGCTCCTTGAAATTTCACATGGAAGAAAATTTGTCACAACTCAATGAATCTCAATGCCAGTTTGTTGATGCTATAGTTGCACCATTTCAAAGATTGATACAAGAGCATACAAAAGCAATGTGTGAAAGAATTGACCAGTACATAAATCAAAGGCATCATGAAGATGATAGAGGCATGATGAAGAGTTTCCCAAGAGGTTTCTTACTAAATCATCATTTGTCATCAATCATTGTCATCATATTCAAGTTGTTCAATGAAAAAGTAGTACAAGGTTAATTTTTTATCTCGGCATTGACTTATCCCCTATGTTCTTGAAAGAGGTGTATTTTTAAAATTCGAGGACGAATTTTCCATAAGAAGGAAGGAATGATGTATGTCGGAGGGGTTAGCCTAATTTTGTTACCAATTGTTGCTCTTCCTCTTCTTCTCCTACCCCCAAATCTTCTGCTTACACTTCTTCTTCTTCTTCCTCTTCTCCATATTCAACTTTTTTTGCTTCTTCTTCACCTCCCTTCCCCTCCTTCTTCCTTTTCCTCCTTTTCTCTATCTTCCAGTTCTTGTTCTTCATCCCACCTCCTTCCACTACTTCTTCTTCCTCCTCTTGTTCACCTTCTTGCACTTCTTCTCTTTCCACATCTTCTTCTTCCTTTTCTTCTCCTTCTTCCACTTCTTCTGCTTACTCTCCTTCTTCTTCCTCTTCTTCCCTTTCTTCCACTTCTTCTGCCTCCTCTTGTTCTCATTGTTCCACTTCTCCTGCCTCCTCTTGTTCTCTTTCTATCACTTCTTCTTCATCTTCTCCTCTTCTTTTTTTTCTTCCGCTTCATCTTCCCTTTCCTTCGTCTTCTCCCTCTTTTTCTCCTTCTTCTGCTTCCACTTGCATTTCTACCTTTTGTTCTCCTTCTTCCACTTCTTCTTCATCATCCCCACTCCTTCAACACTTCTTGTTCTTCCTCTTGTTCACCTTTTGCCACTTCTCCTGCTTCCACTTGTTCTTCTTCTTCCTTCCCTTCTCCTTCTTGCACTTCTTCTGCCTACTCTACCTCTTCTTCCTCCCCTTCTTCTTCTTCCTCCACTTCTTCTTCCTCCTCCCTTGGCTTGCTTTCCTTCTTCTTACTCTTCTCCCTCTTCCACTACTTCTCCTTCCACTTCTTCTTCTTCTTCTTCTTCTTCTACTTCTAGCTCTAGTTCTTCATCCCCTTTCCTTCCACTGCTTATTCTTCTTCCTCTTTTTCTCATTCTTCTAGTTCTTCTTCTTCTTCCTATTGTTCTCCTTCTTCCACTTGCACTTCTTCCATTTCTTTTCATTCTTCCACTTCTTCTTCTTCCTCCAAACGTTCTCCTTCTTCCACTTGTTCTTCTTCATCCCCTCTCATTCAACTACTTCCTCCTATTCCTCTTGTTCTCGTTCTACAACTTCTTCTGCTTTCACTTGTTGTTCTTCTTCTTTTTCGTCTCCTTCTTCCACTTCTTGTGCTTCCACTTCTTCTTCTTCTATTTCTTCTCCTTCCACTACTTCTTCTCCTTTTTCCACTTCATCTGCTTATTATCCTTCCTCTTCCTTTTCTTCTCTTTCTTCCACTTCTCCTGGCTGCTCTTGTTCTCTTGCTTCCACTTCTTCTTCATCCTCTACTCTCCTTCTTTTTCTTCCTCTTCATCTCCTTCTTCTTCTTCCCTTTTCCTTCGTCTTCTCCCTTTTTTTCTCATTCTCCTTCTTCTACTTCGTCTTCATCATCCCCACTCCTTCAACTACTTCTGCTTCTTCCTCTTGTTCACCTTCTGCCACTTCTGCTGCTTCCACTTGTTCTTCTTCTTCCTTCCCTTCTCCTTCTTGCACTTCTTCTTCCTACACTACCTCTTCTTCCTCCCTTCTTCTTCTCTTCCTCCTTCTTCCACTTCTTCTTCCTCTTCCCTTGCCTTGCTTTCCTTCTTGTTACTCTTCTCCCTTTTTCACTACTTCTCCTTCCACTTCTTCTTCTTCCTCTTCCTCTCCTTCTTCCACTTCTTCTTCTTCATCCCCTTTCCTTCCACTACTTCTTCTTCTTCCTCTTTTTCTCATTATTCCACTTCTTCTTCTTCTTCCTATTGTTCTCCTTCTTCCACTTGCTCTTATTCTCGTACTTCCACTTCTTCTTCTTCCTCTTCTTCTCCTTCTTCAACTTCTTCTTCCTCCTCCCATTCTCCTTCTTCCACTTCTTCTTCTTCATCCACTCTCATTCCACTACATCATCTTATTCCTCTTGTTCTCCTTTTACCACTTCTTCTGCTTTCACTTGTTCTTCTTCTTCTTGTTCGTCTCCTTCTTCCACTTCTTCTGCTTACAGTTTTTCTTCTTCCCTTTCCTTCTTCTCCTTCCTTTTTTTCTCCATCCCCCACTTCTTTTGCTTCCAATTGTTGCTCTTCTTCTTCTTCTCCTTCCCCCAAATCTTCTGCTTACAGTTCTTCTTTTTCCTCTTCTCCTCTAGATTCCACTTCTTCTACTTCTTCTTTCCTTCCCTTACCCTTCATCTTCCTTTTCCTCCTTTTCTTCTTCTTCTAGTTCTTCTTCTACATCCCACCTCCTTCCACTACTTCCTCCTCCTCTTGTTCACCTTCTTCCACTTCTTCTCGTTCCACATCTTCTTCTACTTCCTTTTCTTCTCCTTCTTCCACTTCTTCTGCCTCCTCTTGTTCTACTTCTTCCACTTCTTCTTCATCATCTCCACTCCTTCAACTACTTCTTCTTCTTGCTCTTGTTCACCTTCTTCAACTTCTGCTGCTTCCACTTGTTCTTATTCTTCCTTCCCTTCTCCTTCTTGCACTTCTTCTGCCTACATTACCTCCTCTTCTTGTCCTCCTTCTTCCACTTCTTATCCTCCTCCCTTGCCTTGCTTTCCTTCTTCTTACTCTTCTCCCTCTTCCACTATTTCTCCTTCCAGTTCTTCTCCTTCTTCTTTTTCTACTTCTTGCACTTCTTCTTTTTCATGCCCTTTCCTTCCACCGCTTCTTCTTCTTCTTCTTCCCATTTTTGTCATTCTTCCACTTCTTCTTCTTCTTCCTATTGTTCTCCTTCTTTCACTTGCACTTCTGCCTCTTCTTCTCATTCTTCCACTACTTCTTCTTCCTTTTCTTCTCTTTCTTGCACTTCTTCTTCCTCCTCTTCGTTATCTTCTCCTTCTTCCTCTTCTTCCATTTCTTCTCCTTCCACTACTTCTTCTTCTTCCCTTTCCTTCTTCTCCTTCCTCTTTTTCTCCATCCCCCATTTCTTTTGCTTCCAATTGTTGCTCTTCCTCTTCTTTTCCTTCCCTCATATCTTCTGCTTACAATTCTTTTTCTTCTTCCTCTTCTCCTCCATATTCACTTCTTCTGCTTCTTCATCTTATACTTCTTCTTTTGCTTCCAATAGTGGCTCTTCCTATTCTTTTCCTCCCCTAAATCTTCTGGTTAGATTTCTTCTTCTTCCACTTCTCCTCCATATTCCACTTCTTCTGCTTCTTCGTCCCTTCCCCTCCTTGTTCCTTTTCTTGCTTTTCTCCTTCTTCCACTCGTTCTCCTTCTTCTAGTTCTTCTTCTTCATTCCACCTCCTTCCACTACTTCTTCTTCCTCTTCTTCTCCCTCTTCCACTACTTCTCCTTCCACTTGTTCTTCTTCCACTTCTTCTACTTCTTTTACTTCTTCTACCCTTCCCTTCCCCTCCTTCTTCCACTTCTTCTGCCCTTCCCTTCCCTCCTTCTTCCTTTTCCTCCTTTTGTCCTTCTTCCAATAGTTCTTCTTCATCCCACCTCCTTCACTACTTCTTCTTCCTCCTCTTGTTCACCTTCTTCCGCTTCTTCTATTTCCACTTCTTCTTCTTCTTCTTCCTTTTCTTCTGCTTACTCTCTTCCTCTTCTTCTCTTTCTTCCACTTCTCCTGCTTCCTTTTGGTCTCTTTCTTCTACTTCTTCTTTATCCTCTCCTCTCCTTCTTTTTCTACTTCTTCATCTCCTTCTTCTTCTTCCCTTTCCTTCGTTTTCTCCCTCTTTTTCTCCTTCTTCTGCTTCCACTTGCATTTCTACCTTTTGTTCTTCTTCTTCCTTCCCTTTTCCTTCTTGCACTTCTTCTGCCTACACTACCTCTTGTTCCTCCCCTTCTTCTTCTCCTCCTTTTTCCACTTCTTATTCCTCCTCCCTTGCCTTCCTTTCCTTCTTCTTACTCTTCTCCCTCTTCCACTACTTCTCCTTCCATTTCTTCTTCTTCATCTTCTTTATCTTCTTTTCCTTCTTCACCCTCCTCTTTTTCTCCATCCCCCACTTCTTTTGCTTCCAATTGTTGCTCTTCCTCTTCTTATCCTTCCCCCAAATCTTCTACTTACACTTCTTCTTCCTCCGCTTTTCCTCCATATTCCTCTTCTTCTGCTTCTTCTTCCCTTCCCTTCCCCTCCTTCTTCCTTTTCCTCTTTTTCTCCTTCTTTGAGTTCTTCTTCTTCATCCCACCTCCTTCACCACTTCTTCTTCCTCCTCTTGTTCACCTTCTTCCGCTTCTTCTCTTTGTACATCTTCTTCTTCTTCCTTTTCTTCTACTTAATCTCCTTCTTCTTCTCTTTCTTCCACTTCTCCTGCCTCTTCTTGTTCTTTTGCTCTCTTGCGTCCACTTCTTCTTCATCCTCACCTCTGCTTCTTTTTCTTCCTCTTCATCTCCTTCTTCTTCTTCCCTTTCCTTTGTCTTCTCCCTCTTTTTCTCCTTCTTCTGCTTCCACTTGCATTTCTACCTCTTATTCTCCTTCTTCCACTTCTTCATCATCATCCCCACTCCTTCAACTACTTCTTCTTTTTCCTCTGGTTCACCTTCTTCCACTTCTGCTGCTTCCACTTGTTCTTCTTCTTCCTTCTCTTCTCCTTCTTCCACTTCTTCTGCCTACACTACCTCTTCTTCCTCCCTTCTTCTTCTCCTCCTTTTTCCACTTCTTCTTCCTTCTCCCTTGCCTTCCTTTCCTTCTTCTTACTCTTTTCCCTCTTCCACTACTTCTCCTTCCACTTCTTCTTCTTCCCCTTGTTCTCCTTCTTCCACTTCTTCTTCTTCATCCCATTTCCTTCCACTGCCTTTTCTTTTTCCTATTGTTCTCTTCCATCCACTTGCACTTCTTCCTATTCTTTTCGTTCTTCCACTTGTTCTTCTTCCTCTTCTTCTCCTTCTTCCACTTCTTCTTGCTCCTCTCGTTCTCCTTCTTCCATTTCTTCATGTTCATCCCTTCTCATTCCACTACTTCCTCCTATTCCTCTTGTTCTCCTTCTACCACTTCTTCTCCATCCACTTGTTGTTGTTCTTCTTCTTTTTCGTTTCCTTCTTCCACTTCTTCTGTCTACAATTCTTCTTCTTTCCTTTCCTTCTTCTCCTTCCTCTTTTTCTCCATCCCCTATTTCTTTTGCTTCCAATTGTTGCTCTTCCTCTTCTTCTCCTTCCCCCAAATCTTCTTCTTACACTTCTTCTTCTCCTTCATCTTCTCCTTCATCTTCTCCTTCATATTCCACTTCTTCTGCTTCTTCTTCCCTTCCCCTTCTTCTTCCTTTTCCTCCTTTTCTGCTTCTTCCAGATCCCCACTCCTTCAACTACTTCTTCTTGTTCCTCTTGTTCACTTTCTTCCACTTCTGCTGCTTCCACTTGTTCTTCTTCTTCCTTCTCTTCTCTTTCTTGCTCTTCTTCTTCCTACACTTCCTCTTTTTCCTCCCTTTCTTCTTGTGCTCCTTCTTCCACTTCTTCTTTCTCCTCGCTTTCTTTCCTTTCCTTCTTCTTATACTTCTCCCTCTTCCACTACTTCTCCTTGCATTCCTTCTTCTTCTTTTTGTTCTCATTCTTCCGTTTCTTCTTCTTCATCCCCTTTCCTTCCACTGCTTCTTCTTCTTCTTCCTATTGTTCTCCTTTTTCCACTTGCACTTCTTCCTCTTCTTCCTTCTTCCACTTCTTCTGCTTGTTTTGCCCTTCCCTTCGCCTCCTTCTTCCACTTCTTCTGCCCTTCTTTTCCCCTCCTTCTTCCTTTTCCTCCTTTTCTCCTTCTTCCAATTGTTCTTCTTCATCCCACCTCCTTCATTACTTCTTCTTCCTCCTCTTGTTCACCTTGTTCCGCTTCTTCTATATCCACATCTTCTTCTTCTTCCTTTTCTTCTGCTTACTCTCTTTCTCTTCTTATCTTTCTTCCACTTCTCCTGCCTCCTCTTGTTCTCTTTCTTCCACTTCTTCTTTATCCTCTCCTTTCCTTCTTTTTCTACCTCTTCATCTCCTCCTTCTTCTTCCCTTTCCTTCGTCTTCTCCCTCTTTTTCTCCTTCTTCTGCTTCCACTTGCATTTCTACCTCTTGTTCTCCTTCTTCCACTTCTTCTTCATCATTCCCACTCCTTCAACTACTTCTTCTTCTTCCTTTGGTTCACCTTCTTCCACTTCTGCTGCTTCCACTTGTTCTTCTTCTTGCTTCCCTTCTCCTTCTTGCACTTCTTCTGCCTACACTACCTCTTCTTCCTCCCCTTCTTTTTCTCCTCCTTTTTCCACTTCTTTTTCCTTCTCCCTTGCCTTCCTTTCCTTCTTCTCACTCTTTTCCCTCTTCCACTACTTCTCCTTCCACTTCTTATTCTTCCTCTTCATCTCCTTCTGCCACTTCTTCTTCATCATCCCACCTCCTTCACTACTTCTTCTTCCTCCTCTTGTTAACCTTCTTCCGCTTCTTCTCTTTCCACATCTTCTCTTTCTTCCATTTCTCCTGCCTCATCTTGTTCTCTTTCTACCACTTCTTCTTCATCCTCTCCTCTCTTTCTTTTTCTTCCTGTTCATCTCCTTCTTCTTCTTTCTTTTCCTTCGTCTTCTACCTCTTTTTCTCCTTCTTCGGTTTCCGCTTGCATTTCTTCTTCTTGTTCTCCTTCTTCCACTTCTTCTTCATAATCCCCACTCCTTCAACTACTTCTTCTTCTTTTTCTTGTTCACCTTTTTCCACTTTTGCTGTTTCCACTTGTTCGTCTTCTTCCTTCCCTTGTCCTTCTTGCACTTCTTCTGCCTACACTACCTCTTCTTCCTCCACTTCTTCTTGTTCATCTTCTTATCCTTCTTCCAATTCTTCTTCTTCTTCATCCCCTTTCCTTCCACTGCTTCTTCTTCTTCCTCTTTTTCTAATTCTTTCACTTCTTCTTGTACCTCCTATTGTTCTCCTTCTTCCACTTGCACTTCTTCCTACTTTCTACTTCTTCCACTTCTTCTTCTTTCTCTTCTTCTCCTTCTTCTACTTGTTCTTCCTCCTATTGTTCTCCTTCTTCCACTTCTTCTTCTTCATCCCTTCTTGTTCCACTACTTCCTCCTATTCCTCTTGATCTCCTTCTACCACTTCTTCTGCTTCCACTTGTTGTTCTTCTGCTTCCACTTGTTGTTCTTCTTCTTTTTCACCCGCTTCTTCCACTTCTTCTGCTTATACTTCTTGTTCATCCATTTCTTCTCGTTCCACTACTTTTTCTTCTGCTTCCCTTTCCTTCTTCTCCTTCCTCTTTTTCTCTATCCCCTACTTCTTTTGCTTCCAATTGTTGCTCTTCCTCTTCTTCTCCTTCCCCAAAAATCTTCTGCTTACAGTTCTTCTTCCTCGTCCTCTTCTCCTTCATATTCCACTTCTTCTGCTTCTTCTTCCTTCTTCCTTTTCCTCCTTTTCTCCTATTTCCAGTTCTTCTTCTTCATCCCACATCCTTCCACTACTTCTTCTTCCTCCTCTTGTTCACTTTCTTCCTCTTCTTCTCGTTCCATATCTTCTTTTTTTCCTTTACTTCTCCTTCTTCCACTTGTTCTGCTTACTCTCCTTCTTCTTACTCTTCTTCTCTTTCTTCCACTTCTTCTTCATCCTCTCCTCTCCTTCTTTTTCTTCCTCTTCATCTCCTTCTTCTTTTTCCCTTTCTTTCGTCTTCTCACTTTTTTTCTCCTTCTTTTGCTTCCACTTGCATTTCTACCTCTTGTTCTCCTTCTTCCAGTTCTTCTGCCTAACTACCTCTTTTTCCTCCTCTTCTTTTTGCTCCTTTTCTTCTCCTTCTTCCACTTCTTCTTCTTCATCCCCTTTCCTTCCACTTCTTCTTCTTCTTCCTCTTTTTCTCCTTCTTCCACTTCTTCTTGTTCTTTCACTTCTTCTTCTTCCCCTTCTTCTTATTCTTCCACTTCTTCTTCTTCCCCTTCTTCTCCTTCTTCCACTTCTTCTTCCTCCCCTGTTCTCCTTCTTCCACTTCTTCTTCTTCATCAACTCTCATTCCAATAATTCCTCCTATTCCTCTTGTTCTCCTTCTACCACTTCTTCTACTTCCACTAGTTGTTCTTCTTCTTTTTCGCCTCCTTCTTCCACTTCTTCTGCTTAGAGTTCTTCTTCCTCTTCCTCTTTTTCTTCTCCTTCCACTACTTCTTCTTCTTCCCTTTCCTTCTTCTACTTCCTCTTTTTCTCCTCCCCCAAATCTTGTGCTTACACTTCTTTTCTTCTTCCTCGTCTCCTGTATATTCCACTTCTTCTTCTTCTTCCCTTCCCTTCCCCTCCTTCTTCCTTTTCGTCCTTTTCGCCTTCTTCAAGTTCTTCTTCTTCATTCCACCTCCTTCCACTACTTTTTCTTCCTCCTCTTGTTCACCTTCGTCCACTTCTTCTCTTTCCTTCTTCACCCTCTTCTCTTCTTTTTTTTCTTCCTATTCATCTCCTTATACTTCCCTTTCCTTCCTCTTCTCCCTCTTTTTCTCCATCTTCTGCTTCCACTTGCATTTCTACCTCTTGTTCTCCTTGTTCCACTTCATCTTCATCATCCCCACTCCTTCAACTACTTCTTCTTCTTCGTCTTGTTCTCCTTCTTCCACTTCTTGTTCTTCCACTTGTTCGTCTTCTTCCTTCCTTTCTCCTTCTTGCACTTCTTCTTCCTACACTACCTCTTCTTCCTCCCCTTCTTCTTCTCCTTTTTCTTCCACTTCTTTTCCTTCTACCTTGCTTCTTCTTACTCCTCTCCCTCTCTACTACTTCTCCTTCCACTTCTTCCTCTTTGTCTTCTTCTCCTTCTTCCACTTCTTCTTCATCCCCTTTCCTTCCACTGCTTCTTTTTCTTACTCTTTTTTCTCATTCTTCGACTTCTTCTTCTTCTTCCTATTGTTCTCCTTCTTCCACTTGCACTTCTTCCTCTTCTTCTCATTCTTCCTTTTCTTCTCCGTCTTCTACTTCTTCGTCCTCCTCCCGTTCTCCTTCTTCCACTTCTTCTTCTTCATCCCCTCTCATTCCACTACTTCCTCTGATTCCTCTTGTTCTCCTTCTACCACACCTTCTGCTTCCACTTGTTGTTCTTCTCCCTTTTTGTCTCCTTCTTCCACTTCTTCTACTTAAACTTCTTTTTCTTCCATTTCTTCTCCTTCCACTACTTCTTCTTCTTCCCTTTCCTTCTTCTCCTTCCTCTTTTTCTCTATCCCCCACTTCTTTTGCTTCCAATTGTTGCTCTTCCTCTTCTTCTTCTTACCCAAAATCTTCTGCTTACACTTCTTCTTCTTCTTCCTCTTCTCCTCCATATTCCACTTCTTCTGCTTCTTCTTTGCCTTCCCTTCCCCTCCTTCTTCCTTTTCCTCTTTTTCTCTTTCTTCCAGTTCTTCTTCTTCATCCCACTTCCTTCCACTACTTTTTCTTCCTCCTCTTGTTCACGTTCTTCCCCTTCTCTTTCCATATCTTCTTTTTCTTCCTTTTGTTCTCCTTCTTCTGCTTACTCTCCTTGTTCTTCCTCTTCTTCTCATTCTTCCACTTCTCCTGCCTCCTCTTGTTCTCTTTCTTCCACTTCTCCTTCCTCCTCTTGTTTTCTTTCTTCAACTTCTTCTTCATCCTCTCCTCTCCTTCTTTTTCTTCCTCTTCATCCCCTTCTTCTTCTTCTTCTTCCCTTTCCTTCATCTTCTCCCTCTTTTTCTCCTTCTTCTGGTTCCACTTGCATTTCTACCTCTTGTTCTCCTTCATCCACTTCTTCTTCATCATCCCCACTCCTTCACCTACTTCTTCTTCTTCCTCTTGTTCACCTTCTTCCACTTTTGCTGCGTCCACTTGTTCTTCTTCTTCCTTCCCTTCTCCTTCTTGCACTTCTTCTGCCTACACTACCTCTTCTTCCTCCCCTTTCGTTTCTATTCCTTGTTCCATTTCTTCTTCCTCCTCCCTGGCCTTGCTTTCGTTCTTCTTACTCTTCTCCCTCTTCCGCTACTTCTCCTTCCACTTCTTCTTCTTCTTCTTCTTCTTCTTCTACTTCTTGTTCTTCATCCCCTTTCCTTCCACTACTTCTTCTTCCTCCTCTTGTTCACCTTCTTCCAGTTGTTCTCTTTCCACATCTTCTTCTTGTTCTTTTTCTTCTCCTTCTTTAGCTTACACTCCTTCTTCTTTCTCTTCTTCTCTTTCTTCAACTTCTTCTTCATCCTGCCCTCTTCTTCTTTTTCTTCCTCTTCATCTCCTTCTTCTTCTTCCCTTTCCTTTGTCTTCTCCCTCTTTTTATCCTTCTCCTGTTCCACTTGCATTTCTACCTGTTGTTCTGCTTCTTCCACTTGTTCTTCATCATCCCCACTCTTTCAACTACTTCTTCTTCTTGCTCTTATTTGCCTTCTTCCACTTCTATTGCTTCCACTTGTTCTTCTTCTTCCTTCTCTTCTCCGTCTTGCACTTCTTCTGCCTATACTACCTCTTCTTCCTCCCCTTCTTCTTCTCCTCCTTCTTCCATTTCTTCTTCCTCCTCCCTTTCCTTGCTTTCCTTCTTCTTACTTTTCTCCCTCTTCCACTACTTCTCTTTCCACTTCTTTTTCTTGCTCTTCTTCTACTTCTCTCACTTCTTCTTCTTCATCCTCTTTCCTTGCACTGCTTCTTCTTCCTCTTTTTCTCATTTCTCTATTTCTTCTTCTTCCTATAGATCTCCTTCTTCCACTAGCACTTCTTCCTCTTCTTCTCGTTCTTCCTGTTCTTCTCTTTCTTCAACTTCTTCTTTCTCCTCCCGTTCTACTTTTTCCACTTCTTGTTCTTCATCCCCTCTCATTCGACTACTTCCTCTTATTCCTCTTGTTCTCCTTCTACCACTTCATCTGCTTCCACTTATTGTTCTTCTTCTTTTTCATCTCCTTCTTTCACTTCTTCTGCTTATATTTCTTCTTCTTCCTCTTCTTCCATTTCTTCTCCTTCCACTACTTCTTCTTCTTCACTTTCCTTCTTCTCCTTCCTCTTTTTCTCATTCCCACTTCTTTAGCTTCCAATTGTTGCTCTTCCTCTTCTTCTCCTTCCCCCAAATCTTTTGCTTACACTTCTTCTTCCTCGTCCTCTTCTTGTCCACATTCCACTTCTTCTACTTCTTCTTCCCTTCCCTTCCATTCCACTACTTCTTCTTTGTCCTCTTGCTCACCTTCTCCCACTTCTTCTCTTTCCAAATATTCTTCTTCTTGCTTTTCTTTTGCTTCTTCCACTTCTTCTGCCTACTCTCCTTCTTCTTCCTCTTCTTCTCTTTCTTCCACTTGTTCTGCCTCCTCTTGTTCTCTTTCTTCCATTTCTTCTTCATCCTCCCCTCTCCTTTTTTTTCTTCCTCTTCATGTCCTTCTTTTTCTTCCCTTTCCTTCATCTTCTCCGTCTTTTTCTCCTTCTTCTTCTTTCGCTTGTATTTCTAGCTCTTGTTCTCCGTCTTCCACTTCATCTTCATCATCCTTACTGCATCAACTGCTACTTCTTCTTCCTCTTGTTCACCTGCTTCCACTTCTGCTACTTCCACTTGTTCTTCTTCTTCCTTCCCTACTCCTTCTTCGCTTCTTCTACCTACACTACGTCTTCTTCCTCCCCTTCTTCTTCTCCTCCTTCTTCCACTTCTTCTTCCTCCTCCCTTCCCATGCTTTCCTTCTTCTTACTCTTCTCCCTCTTCCACTGCGTCTCTTTCCACTTCTTCCTTTTCATCCCCTTTCCTTCTACTACTGCTTCTTCTTCCTCTTTTTATCATTCTTCTACTTCTTCTTCTTTTTCCTATTGTTCTTGATGTATGCCTCCCTTGATCTTTTTCTAGAGGTTTTCTTCTTTGGTGAAATGGTTTGTGGAGAGGTAAGAAGTAAGGTGGTTTTAGGCGCCACTTAAGGTAAGATAAGCCTAAGAGGGAAAGTTTTCCACAAGGGATGGAACCCTTGATAAAAACCTAAGGAATTCTCAAAGAGAGAAGGGTGGACACTAAGAGAATTTTGGCCAACTCAAGGTTTTTCCATTCAATCAAGTGTAAAAAATACAAGAGTGTGAAGGAGCACCTTTTTATAGAGGGAGCTAACCTCTTGGACAAGTCATGAAGGAAATGAAGGGCTAGGATTAAAAGGAGTCATCCAAGGGAGGAGGATTGAAGCCCAAAGTCCAATCAATACCCTCCTTTAGATGAGAATTGGTGCCCAAGATTACTCCTTTATTAGTTTTGGGTTTTATTTAGCAAAAGAGGGTGTAGTTATCAAACTACCCCCTTATTTCCTAAATAAAGGCCCAAAAGCTAATCTTACCCCTTCTTATTACTAAGACACCTCCTAGAAAATTAAATGGACTAATACATGTCCAAAATAAAATCCTAGGTTCCTAAAATAAAAATTACAAGTAAATAAGTCATGGCTTGCATAACTTGATGGTCATATGGAGGTGAGATCTTCCTCCCTCTACTCTAGCCATGTCTTCTTCTATTTTCCTAGCCATGGCCCTAGTGATTAGGCCCTTGCTTGGGGAGAATGCATTAGTTCTCTTACTTCTAATTGCACTTCTTCCTCTTCTTCTCGTTCATCCACTTCTTCTTCTTCCTCTTCTTCTCCTTCTTCCACTTCTTCTTCCTCCTCCTGTTCTCCTTCGTCCACTTCTTCTTCATCCCCTCTCATTCCGCTACTGCTTCCTATTCCTCATGTTTTGCTTCTAGCACTTCTTCTGCTTCCACTTGTTGTTGTTCTTCTTTTTCGTCTCCTTCTTCAACTTCTTCTGCTTACATTTCTTCTTCTTCCTCTTCTTCCATTTCTTCTCCTTCCGCTTCTTCTTCTTCTTCCCTTTCCTTCTTCTCCTTCCTCTTTTTCTCCATCCCTAACTTCTTTTGCTTCCAATTGTTGCTCTTCCACTTCTTCTCCTTCCCCAAAATCTTCTACTTACACTTCTTCTTCTTCTTCCTCTTCTCCTCTATATGCCACTTCTTCTACTTCTTCTTCCCTTCCCTTCCCCTCCTTCTTCCTTTTCCTCCCGTTCTCCTTCTTTCAGTTCTTCTTCTTCATCCCATCTCCTTCCACTACTTCTTCTTCCTTCTCTTGCTCACTTTCTGCCATTTCTTCTCTTTTCACATCTTTTTCTTCTTCCTTTTCTTCTTGTTCTTCCACTTCTTCTGCTTACCCTCCTTCTTCTTCCTCTTGTCTCTTTCTTCCACTTCTTCTACCTCCTCTTGTTCCCTTTCTTCCACTTCTTCTTAATTCTCTGCTCTTCTTCTTTTTCTTCCTCTTCATGTCCTTCTTCTTCTTTCCATTCCTTCGTGTTCTCCCTCTTTTTCTTCTTGTTCTGCTTCCACTTGCATTTCTACCTCTTGTTCTCCTTCTTCAACTTCTTCTTCATCATCCCCACTCCTTCAACTACGTCTTCTTCTTCCTCTTGTGCATCTTCTTCCACTTCTACTACTTGCACTTGTTCTTCTTCTTCCTTCCCTTCTCCTTCTTACACTTCTTCTGCCTACACTACCTTTTCTTGCTCCCCTTCTTCTTCTCCTCCTTCTTCCACTTCTTCTTCCTCCTCCTTTCCCATGATTTCCTTCTTCTTACTCTTCTCCCTCTTCCACTACGTCTCCTTCCACTTCTTCTTCTTCCTCTTATTCTTCTTCTTCGACTTCTTCCTCTTCATCCTCTTTCCTTCCACTACTACTTCTTCTTCCTCTTTTTCTCATTCTTCTACTTCTTCTTTTTCTTCCTATTGTTCTCCTTCTTCCACTTTCACTTCTTCCTCTTCTTCTCGTTCTTCCACTTCTTCTTCTTCCTCTTCTGCTTCTTCTTCAATGATGAGGACACAGCTACAAACAAAGATAGTAAGGTGCTTGAAGGACTTGAGACACCTATGACAAGGGCAAGAGCTAGGAAAGCAAGAGAAGCTTTACAACAAGTGGTAGCAACAATTCTCGAAGCTGCACCTAATGAAAAGGACATAGAGGAAAAATTAATACAATGCATGGTCATCATTGAAGATTCATGAAATAGAGGATGTTGCTACAAAGATATTTTAATCAAAGTGGGTTTAATTAAATAAAGTTGTAAAAGGTATTGGTACTGTTGTGTTATTTACCATGCTTTAAAAACAGTTTATTTTCATTTTTATTTTATTTTGGAGTGTTGAATTTTAGTGTTGTCTAGTTTTCCTTCAGTGTGGCTGTTGCCCTTTCATATGCACCAGTAGGGAGGTTATTTAATAAATAAGCCTCAATCAATGTTAGTAAATGGTGCATTTATTTCCTGGCTTTATAGAATTCCTATATGTATTGCATTTCAATGGAAATAGACAGACTTTTGCTTTGGATAAAACTTTTCTTGAGAGAGTGTATCTCCTAGGTTCTTGGCTGAACCAAACTTGAGACTTATCAAGGGCCTTCCACCCCTTGTGGCGTCTTTGAGACTTATCTTCCTTTCCGGAAGTGGCGTCTCCCCCAAAACCACCATCATCCCCAATTCTTACCTTTTTGTTTTTCCATTCTAACAAATAGTCCTAATCGGTCTGTTCTGAATTCGTGGCAAGAGGAATTCACATCATTTGGTATCAGAGCTAGTTGTTAGGACCAGGTTTTGGACACTGCTTCAAGGTTCTAGGGCGCAGTTCTTGGCTGTCTGAGACGCAATTTCCTTTCACTTATAACTCACATTTTATAGAGTCAATTTCGGTGATTCGTGAGTAGAAATTGCTCCTCAGAATGTGAACTTTCACCTGGATGTCGAAGCGTTCACTTCGGAGTTATGAAGCGTGAGATACAGTGGCCGGACATTGGCTGGCTTGGAGAAATTGGTAACATCCTTCCTTTTGTTCTTAGTGCCAATAACATCATCTGATATTGATAATCACCCTGCCTAACTCATTGCAAAAGTTAAGCCTATAAAAAAAACACAAAAGAAAGAAAAGAAAAAAAAAGAGAAGAAAAAAAAAACAAAAGAAAAGGTTGTGGCTGAATGATTCATCTATTTAGGATAGAAACTTAACCAATTGTAAGGTGATATATTGGCTGTTTTTGTGAAGGATTGTTTCTGCAACTGTTTAGGGCATTACATTGCATTAGAGTTTTGTTTTTGTTTGGCCTTTTGCATTCGCTGTTTTGTGAGGTAGTGGTGTTTGAAGTCTGATACATTAGGGTAAATTAGAGCCTTTTGTTGGTAAATTTTGTTGTTCAACTATTTTCCAAAATGCACCTAATACGTACCAAATTTTTGCTACATTGTGTGGACTGTTCTTGAAAAAAAAAAGAAAAAAGAAGAGATTATTCATAAGTTAAAAAAAAAGAACAAAAAAAAAATAGTGGGCAAAATTACACTTATAAAAAAATATGTTCTGGCCAAAGTGTAAAAAAAAATAAAGAAAAAGAGAAAATTCTGCTCCATATAAAGTTCTTCTACATCAAATTCAAGTCTTTTAAAATACACTAATTCTGAATCTTGTGTGGTTCTTGGTTTGAGTTTGTCTTTGTCTTGTTTTTTTTTCCAGTTTGTCTTTCTTTGGCATTCTACTTTGAGTTACCCTTTCATTTCTTTTTTTAGCTTGTCTTGATTGTCTTTAAAATTTCCTTGGTTTTGTCTTGGAGTTTTCTCATTCCTTGGCCTCTTGAGTTGAGCTTGAAATTCGTTACATATTTCACATTGAATATTTTCTTGATTTGGATTTTGGAGGTTCAATTTAAGAGCTTGTAGAGGAACAATACTGGAAAAAGGCATGAGTGAAACATTATAGAAATGCCTCAAAAGTGTGAAACACAAGTGACTTTTGAGTGGAAACACTTAGAGAGTGTTGAGGTCCTATTTTTCTTTCACTTTTGTTTCCTTTGCTTCAATCATGACAGGTACTAGTTCTGAAGGTAACCCTCCTTTGGTGGGCAACAACAAGTTTATATTTTATGCTTTTATAGATCAAATGCAACAGTTCATGAACATGTATTCGTACAAAAAGATATGTCACCATGATTCTTCTAGTAGTAAGGACAAGTCCAAGAAGGAGGGATCTTCCTTACCTAGGGAACAAGGTTCAAAGTCTTCAAGTAGTAAACATGTTCCTAACCCTTGCATTTCTTCTACTTCCAAGATTAATACAATTAAATGTTTTAAATGTTTGGGTAAAGGTCATATTGCTTTAAATTGTCCAAACAAGAAAAGAAAATTTTTTGGGGACAATGAGATTGCAACTACTGAGTTTAAGGGTAGGGTTGAGATTCAAAAAGGAAGCTTATTTCAAACTAAATGTTCAATTGAAGGAAAGATTTGCTCAATCATTATTTATGGAGGATATTGCACCAATGTGGCAAGCTCTAGATTAGTGTCCAAGTTAAATTTGGAGACTAAGCCACATCCTAGGCCATACAAACTTCAATGGCTTAGTGAAGATGGGGAAATGACCGTGAGCAAACAAGTAGAGGTATGCCTTTACATGGGACGATATAGTGACAAGGTGTTGTGTGATTTGGTTCCAATGGAGGCAAGTCACATCCTATTAGGGAGACCGTGGCAGTATGATACCAAGGCAATTTATGATGGTTTCACAAATAAAATCTCTTTCATGCACAATAAGAAGAAGATTGTTCTCAAACCATTACCTCTTAGGGAGGTGTGTGAAGACCAAATAAGATTGAGAGAAAAGAGAGTGCAAGAAAAAGGAGAGAAGAGTGAAACACATAAAAAGAGTGGAAATAAAAAGAGTGAAACAGATAAGGGGAACAAAAGTTAAACACTTGAAAGAAAAAAGAGTTGTTTAGCAAAAAAGAGTGAGGTGAAGGGGTGATGCTTGCAAAAAAACCACTTTACGTGTTGTATTGCAAAAATAATGTTTATGCTAACTTTGAAAAACTTGTCCCTGTTGGTGTTGAATTTCTTTTGCAGGAATATAAGGATGTGTTTCCAAAGGAGGTTCCTAACGGATTACCACCTTTAAGGGGAATTGAGCATCACATTGATCTCATTCCTAGAGCTTCATTACCTAATCGACCAGCATATAGAAGCAACCCCCAAAAGACCCAAGAAATACAAAGGCAAGTTGATGAATTAATAAGCAAAAAGTGGGTGCAAGAGAGCTATGCCAAGCAAGCTAATAAGGGAAGAAGGAGAATTGTATTTGAACCTGGTGATTGGGTTTGGGTACACATGAGAAAAGAGAGATTCCCTAAAAAAGGAAGTCCTAACTACAACCAAGGGGGGACGGTCCTTTCCAAGTGTGGAGAGGATCAATGATAATGCCTACAAAATTGATTTGCCAGGTGAGTATAATACAAGTGCAACTTTTAATGTATCTGATTGTCTCCTTTTAATGCAGAAGAAGAAGCCTTATATTTGAAGACAAATCCTCTTCAAGAGGGAGGGAATGATGAGGACACAGCTACAAATAAAGACAGTAAGGTGCTTGAAGGACTTGGGACACCTATGACAAGGGCAAGAGCTAGGAAAGCAAGAGAAGCTTTACAACAAGTGGTAGCAACAATTCTGGAAGCTACACCTAATGAAAAGGACATAGAGGCAAAATTAATTCAATGCATGGTCATCATTGCAGATTCATGAAATAGAGGATGTTACTGCAAAGTTATTTTAATCAAAGTGGGTTTAATTAAATTAAGTTGTAAAAAGTATGGGTACTATTGTGTTATTTGCCATGCTTTAAAAACAGTTTATTTTAATTTTTCTTTTATTTTGGAGTGTTGAATTTTAGTGGTTGTCTAGTTTTGCTTCAGTGTGGCTGTTGCCTTTTCATATGCACAGTAGGGAGGTTATTTAATAAATAACCCTCAATCAATGTTAGTAAATGGTGCATTTATTTCTTGGCTTTATGGAATTCCTATATGTATTGCATTTTAATGGAAATAGACAGACTTTTCTTTGGATAAAACTTTTCTTGAGAGAGTGTATCTCCTAGGTTCTTGACTGAACCAAACTTGAGACCTATCAAGGGCCTTCCACCCCTTGTGGCATCTTTGAGACTTATCTTCCTTCCCGGAAGTGGCGTCTCCCCCAAAACCACCATCATCCCCAATTCTTACCTTTTTGTTTTTCAACATTCACCATAGAGACTAGAAGAGCCAATTTTTCCATTCTAACAAATAGTCCTAATCGGTCCGTTCTAAATTCGTGGAAAGGGGAATTCACATCATTTGGTATAGAGCTAGGTATTAGGACTAGGTTTTGGACACTGCTTCAAGGTTCTAGGGCACAGTTCTTGGCTGTCTGAGACACAATTTCCTTTCACTCATAACTCACGTTTTACAGAGTCAATTTCAGTGATTCGTGAGTAGAAATTGCTCCTCAGAATGTGAACTTTCACCTAGTCATGCAGCGTGAGATACAGTGAATATAAACTTAGTTTGCCTAGAATCAAGACTCGTTGATAAGTTAAGTTTATTCACCAATCTTTCACTCACCACGATGCTATAACTTTCTTCATCAACTGCAAATAAACACAAATGTCCTTCGATTAAACACCTTGTATAAAAAATATCCACCATAATTTCAAACCTAGAGCCGAAGCTCTGATGCGAACTGATAGAAATCTAGAGGGGATGAATTCGTTTTGCGGATCTATCTAGGTTGGAAGGTAATAAGTTAACAAAACAATGAGAATTGGGTAAACAAGAAAATGGAAAGGATGAAAATGGTTTAACGAAGGGATAAATGACGCCACTTCCAAGGATGGAAGATAAGTCATATGACGCCACAAGGGTAGTGATTTACCCTTGATAAGTCTAGCAGAACGCCACAAGGAAAAATTCCTTGATAAGTTCTAAAGAGAAATTCATCTCTCACAAAAGGGTAAAACCTAAATATAATTTCACTAATTCAATGGTTGTCCTTTGAGTACAATTCAGTTCCTATTTATAGAACTAGGTGGCTATTCAAAATTGTAACTCCCAAAAGAAAAATTCAATACTTCATTATCACGCAATTATCACATGATTAATTACATATTACATTAATTCCTAAATTAATGAAACGTTACAAAAAATGGAAAGTCATTGTCTTTGGCATTCACATCATTCTTCCTCCTCCTGTTCTCCCTGTTCCATTTGTTCTTCATCCCCTCTCATTCCACTACTGCTTCCTATTCCTCATGTTCTCCTTCTACCACTTCTTCTGCTTCCACTTGTTGTTCTTCTCTTTTTTCCTCTTCTTCTTCCCCTTCTTCAACTTACACTTCTTCTTCTTCCATTTCCACCACTTCTTTTGCTTCCAATTGTTGCTCTTCCTCTTCTCCTCCTTCCCCTAAATCTTCTGCTTACAATTCTTCTTCTTCCTCTTCTCCTCCATCTTCCACTTCTTCTGCTTCTTCTTCCCTTCGCTTCCCCTCCTTCTTCCTTTGGCTCCTTTTCTCCTTCTTCCAGTTCTTCTTCATCCCACCACCTACCACTACTTCTTCTTCCTCCTCTTCTTCACCTTCTTCCACTTCTTCTCTTTCCACATCTTCTTCTCCTTCTTCCACTGCTGCTGCTTACTCTCCTTCTTCTTTCTCTTCGCTCTTTCTTCCACTTCTTCTGCCTCTTGTGTTCTCTTTCATCCGCTTCTTCCTCATCCTGTCCTCTCTTTCTTTTTTTCCTCTTCATGTCCTTCTTCTTCTTCCCTTTTCTTCGTCTTCTCCCTCTTTTTCTCCTTGTGCTGCTTCCACTTGTTCTTCTTCTTCCTTCCCTTCTTCTTCTCTTCCTTCTTCTATTTCTTCTTCCACCTCCCCTGCCTTGCTTTCCTTCTTCTTACCCTTCTCCCTCTTCCACTACTTCTCTTTCCACTTCTTCTTCTTCCTCTTCTTCGCCTTCTTCCACTTCTTCTTTTCCATCTCCTCTCCTTCCACTGGTTCTTCTTCTACCCCTTTTCCTGATTCTTCCACTTCTTCTTCTTCTTCTTCTTCTTCTTCTTCTTCTTCTTCTTCTTCTTCTTCTTCTTCTTCTTCTTCTTCTTCTTATTCTTCTTCTTCTTCTCCCTATTGTTCTCCTTCTTCCACTTGCACTTCTTCCTCTTCTTCTTGCTCTTCAATTTCTTCTTCTTCCTTTTCTTCTTCTTCTTCCATTTCTTCTTCCTCCTCCCATTCTGCTTCTTCCACTTCTTCTTCTTCATCCCCTCTCATTCCACTACTTCCTCCTATTACTCTTGTTCTCCTTCTACCACTTCTTCTGCTTCCACTTGTTGTTCTTCTTCTTTTTCGTCTCCTTCTTCTACTTCTTCTGCTTAGACTTCTTCTTCCATTTCCTCTCCTTCCACTACTTCTTCTTCCCTTTCCTTCTTGTCCTTCCTCTTTTTCTCGATCCCCCACTTCTTTTGCTTGCAATTGTTTCACTTCCTCTTCTTCTCCTTGCCCCACTTCTTTTGCTTCTAATTGTTTCTCTTCCTCTTCTTCTCCTTCCCCCAAATCTACTGGTTACAATTCTTCTTCTTCCTCCTCTTCTCCTCCATATTCCACTTCTTCTGCTTGTTCTTCCCTTCCCTTCCCCTCCCCTCCTTCTTCCTTTTCTCCTACTTCCAGTTCTTCTTCTTCATCCCACCTCCTTCCACTACTTCTTCTTCCTCCTCTTGTTCACCTTCTTCCACTTCTTCTCTTTCCACATCTTCTTCTTCTTCGTTTTCTTCTTCTTCTTCTTCTTCTTCTTCTTCTTCTTCTTCTTCTTCTTCTTCTTCTTCTTCTTCTTCTTCTTCTTCTTCTTCTGCTTAGTCTCCTTCTTCTTCCTCTTGTTCTCTTCCTTCCAGTTCTTCTTCATCTGCTCTTCTCCTTCTTTTTCTTCCTCTTCATCTCCTTTTTCTTCTTCCCTTTCCTTGGTTTTCTCCCTCTTTTTCTCCTTCTTCTGCTTCCACTTGCATTTCTACCTCTTGTTCTCCTTTTTCCACTTGTTCTTCATCATCCCCACTCCTTCAACTACTTCTTCTTCCTCTTGTTCACCTTCTTCCACTTCTTTTACTTCCACTTGTTCTTCTTCTTCCTTCCCTTCTCCTTCTTGCACTTCTTCTGCCTACACTACCTCTGCTTCCTCCCCTTCTTCTTCTCCTCCTTCTTCCACTTCTTCTTCCTCCTTCCTTGCCTTGCTTTAATTCTTCTTACTCTTCTCCCTCTTCCAGTACTTCTTCTTCCACTTCTTGTTCTTCCTTTTTTTCTCCTTCTTCCACTTCTTCTTCTTCAGCCCCTTTCCTTCCACTGCTTATTCTTCTTCCTCTTTTTCCCATTCTTCCACTTCTTCTTCTTCTTCCAATTGTTCTCCTTCTTCCACTTTTTATTCTTCCTCCTCTTCTCCTTGTTCCACTTCTTCTTCCTCCTCGCGTTCGCTTTCTTCCACTACTTCTTCTTCATAAAAAATCTTCTTCCAATTGTTGCTTGGATCCTCATGTGCCTCCACGTCTTCCCTAAATTGTCTTGTCCACTGCTCCTTTACGAATAGCTCTTCCTTAGGCATAAAAAAAAAGAATTTTTATCGTTAGAAGCAACAGAAATTTTACTAGAAAAGTTAATTTCACCATTCAATCTAGGAGAAGGAATTAGACTTTTGCATTCTCTCAACTCTTTTTCTTTGATTACTTTTTCTTTTTCCCTCAACTGTTTTTCTTTCATTTCTTTTTCTTTCAACTCTTTCTCTTTTATTTCTTTTTCTTTTTCCCTCAACTCCTTTTCTCTCATTTTTTTAAACTCTTTTTCTTTTATTTCCTTTTCTTTTTCCTTTTTTCTCTCTTGTCCTATTTTTGTTTTCAACCTGATTAAATCCTCAATTGCTTCTTTAGGTGAAAGTAATGCAATTCTCAATTTGCATCCTTGGTGCATAAAAGAAATTTTATTTGTTTTCTCATTGTAATTAACATTTCTTTCAACTTGCCATGATTTACCGAGAAGTAAGTGGCAAGCATCCATAGGCACCACATCACACAAAACAACATCTTCATATTTTCCAATGGAAAACTTCACTTCACTTGCTTATTCACAGATATGCCACCATTTTCACCAAGACTTTGAAGTTTGTAAGGTTGTCGGTGTGGTGTAGTCTCTAAATTCAATTTGGTTACTAATCTTGAACTAGCCAGATTGGTACAATTTCCTCCATAAATAATGATTGAGCAAATCTTTCCTTCAATTGAACATCTAGTTTGAAATAAGCTTCCTTTTTTAATCTCAACCTTACCCTTAACCTCAGTAGTTGCAATCTTATTGTCCCCAGAAATTTTTCTTTTCTTGTTTGGACAATTTAAAGCAATATGACCTTTACCCAAACATTTAAAACATTTAATTGTATTAATCTTCGAAGTAGAAGAAATGCAAGGGTTAGGAACGTGTTTACCACTTGAAGACTTTGAACCTTGTTCCCTAGGTAAGGAAGATCCCTCCTTCTTAGACTTGTCCTTACTACTAGAAGAATCATGCTGACATATCTTTTTGTATGAATACATGTTCATGAACTGTTGCATTTGATCTACAAAAGCATCAAATATAAACTTGTTGTTGCCCACCAGAAAAGGGTTACCTTCAGAACTAGTACCTGTCATGATTGAAGCAAAGGAAACAAAAGTGAAAGAAAAATAGGACCTCACCACTCTCTAAGTGTTTCCACTCAAAAGTCACTTGTGTTTCACACTTTTGAGGCTTTTCTATAATGTTTCACTCATGCCTTTTTCCAGTATTGTTCCTCTACAAGCTCTTAAATTGAACCTGCAAAATCCAAATCAAGAAAATATTCAATGTGAAATATGTAACGAATTTCAAGCTCAACGCAAGAGGTCAAGGAATGAGAAAACTCCAAGATAAAACCAAGGAAATTTTAAAGACAATCAAGACAAGCTAAAACAAGAAAGGAAAAGGTAACTCAAAGTAGAATGCCAAAGAAAGACAAACTGGAAAAAAAACAAGACAAAGACAACTCAAACCAAGAACCACACAAGATTCAGAATTAGTGTATTTTAAAAGACTTGAATTTGATGTAGAAGAACTTTATATGGAGCAGAATTTTCTCTTTTTTTTTTTTTTTTTTTACACTTTGGCCACAAAATATTTTTTTTTATAAGTGTAATTTCGCCCACAATTTTTTTTTGTTCTTTTTTTTTAACTTCTGAATAATCTCTTCTTTTTTCTTTTTTTTTAGCCAAATTGTCTGTCAAACAAATTTTTTTTTAATCAAACAATAAATCTACATCAAAATTTTCATGAACACCATAAAGATAATGAGTGATATTCTCCAATTTCTAGACATACGTAAAAATTCTAGTGCAAAATTGACTCAATTAGAACACAGAAACATGAGAACAAACTCCATTAAACTGGATAGTGGATAAAAGAAAAAATAAAATAAAAAAAATTGAATGAACACAACAATTTCAAGGCATAATAAAACTGACACAAGGAAATATATGGTACCCATTGATGCAAGAAATTTTCACGAACATAAATTTCCAATAACATTGATGCGTAAAGAAATTTAGCAAAATTGACACAAGGAATTTGAATTCTCCACCTGCTTGATCTGTGAATTCGAATAAGTGTGACGTTTCACAAGTACTCCAACCCTAATAAATCACCAAGAATATTTCCACAAAATTTGAAATAAACAATGGACACATTGATGCTGAAATCCTTGCTCTGATACCAAATGATATGAACCTATTTTCAGATCGATAAATTTCAACATCAACAAGAAGAAAATTAAAAGGAAATATTTGTAGAAGAAAAGATAAAAAAATGGATTGAGGCAAAGAAATGGAAAGAACAACGCCACAATCCCTAAGGATTGATAAGTTGAGGAGAATTCGCCACAAAGAATAAGAATTCTTTGATAAGAATTTGAAAAGGTTCTACTTAAGAACCCAGAGAGAAAACACTTTCACTGTGGCAAAAGCTATATTTGATTTCTTTCCAAGTCTATCTTTCCTTCTTCTTCCTCTTCTTCTCCTTCCTCCACTTCTTCTTCTACCTCTTCTTCTCCTTCTTCCACTTCTTCTTCTTCATCACCTTTCCTTCCACTACTTCTTCTTCTTCCCCTTTTTCTCATTCTTCCACTTCTTCTTCTTGTTCCTATTGTTCTCCTTCTTCCACTTGTGCTTCTTCCTCTTCTTCTCGTTCTTCCACTTCTTTTTCTTCCCTTTTTTCTCCTTCTTCCACTTCTTCTTTGATATAAATCCAGAGAGGTTGGATTCATTTTTCGGATCTATCTAGGTTGGAAGGTAATAAGTTAACAAAACAATGAGAATTGGGTAAACAAGAAAATGGAAATGATGAAAATGGTTTAACGAAGGGATAGATGACACCACAAGGGTGGTGATTTACCCTTGATAAGTCTAACAGAACGCCACAAGGAAAAATTCCTTGATAAGTTCTAAAGAGAAATTCATCTTTCACAAAAGGCTAAAACCCAAATATAATTTCACTAATTCAATGGTTGTCCTTTGAGTACAATTCAACCTTATTTATAGAACTAGGTGGCTGTTCAAAATCATAACTCCCAAAAGAAAAATTAAATATTCCATTATCACACAATTATCACATATGATTAATTGCATGTTACATTAATTCCTAAATTAATGAAACGTTACAAAAAATGAAAAGTCATTGTCTTCGGCATTCACATCATTCTTCCTTTTCTCGTTCTCCTTCTTCCATTTCTTCTTCCTCCTCTCGTTCTCCTTCTTCCATTTCTTCTTCTTCATCCCCTCTCATTCAACTACTTCCTCCTATTTCTCTTGTTCTCCTTCTACCACTTTTTCTGCTTCCACTTGTTGTTCTTCTTCTTTTTTGTCTCCTTCTTCCACTTCTACTTCTTCCATTTCTTCTCCTACCTCTTTTTCTCCATCCTCAACTTCTTTTGCTTCCAATATTTGCTCTTCCTCTTCTTCTCCTTCCACTAAATCTTCTGCTTACACTTCTTCTTCTTCTTCCTCTTCTCCTCCATATTCCACTTCTTCTGCTTCATCTTCCCTTCTCTTCCCCTTCTTCTTCCTTTTCCTCCTTTTCTCCTTCTTCTAGTTCATCTTCTTCATCCCACCTCCTTCCACTATTTCTTCTTCCTCCTCTTGTTCACCTTCTTCCACTTCTTCTCTTTCCATATCTTCTTCTTTTTCCTTCTCTTCTCCTTCTTCCACTTTTTCAGCTTACTCTCCTTTTTCTTCCTCTGCTTGTCTTTCTTCCACTTCTTCTTCATCCTCTCCTCTCCTTCTTTTTCTTCCTCTTCATCTCCTTCATCATCTCCTCCCCCATCGGAAGGATTTGTCCTCAAATCTGAAGGGTCGTCCTCTTCCATGTTAGCACCTAAAAAGGGGGTAAGATCACAAACATTAAAGGTGATGCTAACTCCATAATCCTCGAGAAGGTCTAACTTATATGCATTATTATTTACCTTCTCAAGGATTTGGAAGGGACCATCTCCTCGAGGGCTAAGTTTGGACTTCCTCTTAGAAGGGAAACAATCCTTTCTTAGGTGAAGCCAAACCCAATCGCCCTTTTCGAAGATGACTTCCTTCCTCCCCTTGTTGCTAGATGAAGCATACCCCTTAGATTGGGTTTCAATATTAGTTTTGACCCTCTCATGTAATTTTTTGACAAAATCAGCCCGAGTTTTCCCTTCTTTATGAAAAATTTTGGTGTTAGGGAGTGGTAACAAGTCCAGAGGGGTGAGAGGATTAAAACCATATACAACCTCAAAAGGGGAGTGCTTAGTGGTTCGATGAACCACCCTATTATATGCAAATTCAATGTGGGGGAGATATTCATCCCAAGACTTGTGGTTGCCTTTCAAGAGTGCCCTCAACATAGTGGATAGGGATTTATTTACTACCTCAATTTGTCCATCTGTTTGAGGATGACAAGTGGTAGAAAATAAGAGCTTAGTTCATAGCCTTGCCCAAAGAGTTTTCCAAAAATGGCCAAGGAACTTAGCATCCCTATCAGAGACTATGGTTGAGGGTATTCCATGCAAGCAGACAACCTCACGAAAGAAAAGCCTTGCAATGTGACTCGCGTCATCCACTTTGTGGCAGGGAATGAAATGTGCCATTTTACTAAAGCGTCCACTACCACAAAGATGGAGTCTACACCTCGTTGGGTTCTTGGGAGCCCAAGGATAAAATCCATGCTAATATCTACCCAAGGTGTAGAAGGAGTGGGTAAAGGTGTGTAAAGTCCATGAGGCATTACTCGGGACTTAGCTTGTTAACAAGCTATGCATCGCAAGCAATTTCTTTGGACATCTTTTTTATATGGGGCCAAAAGAATTTTTCTTTTAAAAGCATTAAGGTTTTATCAATTCCAAAATGCCCCATGAGCCCACCTTCATGGCTCTCTTTTGTCAGCAATTTCCTAATGGATCCTTGGGGTACACAAAGTTTGCCCTCTTTGAATAAGTACCCCTCACACATGTAGAAGCCATCTTTGGCTTTGGAAGATGAGGCAGTACAAATGGTTCCAAAAGTCTTGGTCAGAAGGATACATTTCTTTTATGTCATCAAATCCGAAAATTTGAGCACTGAGGGTGGCAAGGAGAGAATGCCTCCTTGAAAGAGCATCGGCCACCATATTTGTTTTTCCCTTTTTATATTTGATGACATAAGGAAAAGTTTCAAGAAATTCAACCCATTTAGCATGCCTCTTGTTCAACTTTCCTTGCCCCCTCAAATACTTAAGTGACTCATGGTCACTATGAATGACAAATTCCTTGGAAACAAGATAATGTTCCCAAGTTTGGAGGGCATGAATCAAAGCATAAAACTCCTTGTCGTAGGTGGAGTAGTTGAGGTGGGCACCATTGAGTTTTTCACTAAAATAAGCAATGGGGTGCCCACCTTGCAACAGCACAGCTCCTATACCTACTCCCGATGCATCACATTCTAGCTCAAAAGTTTTTGAAAAGTCGGGGAGGGCTAGAACAGGTGCATTAGTGAGTTTATCCTTGAGCAATTGAAAAGCTTCTTTTTGTTTTTCACCCCACAAGAAAGGAACTTCCTTCTTCACCAAGTCATTGAGTGGTGAAGCTAGTGTGGAGAAGTTAGGCACAAAGCGCCTATAAAATCCTGCGAGACCATGAAAGCTCTTGATCTCAGTCACACTAGTAGGGGTGGGCCATTCTTGAATGGCCTTGATTTTTGGAGGTCCACTTGGACCCTTTGGGTACTAATGACAAAGCCCAAGAAAACCACACTAGGAACACAAAAAGTGCATTTTTCTAAGCTTGCAAATAGTTTATTCATTCTAAGGACAGATAAGACTTCCCTAAGGTGTCCTATATGTTCTTCTAAAGACCTACTATAGACTAAAATATCATCAAAATAAACAACTACAAACCTACCAATGCAATCCCTAAGTACATGATTCATGAGACGCATGAAATTGCTTGGAGCATTGGTGAGCCCAAAAGGCATCACCAACCATTCATAAAGACCGAATTTGGTCTTAAAAGCGGTTTTCTATTCATCTCCTTCTTTGATTCTTATTTGATGGTAACCACTTCTAAGATCAATTTTTGAAAATATTTTGGCTCCATGCAATTCATCAAGCATATCGTCTAGCCTAGGGATTGGGTGCCTATACTTAATGGTGATGTTATTGATGGCACGACAGTCCATACACATCCGCCATTTTCCATCCTTTTTGGGCACCAACAAAACAGGAACCACACAAGGGCTAAGGCTCTTTTGAACCAACCCTTCTCCAACAAGTCTTGAACTTGAGACTCAATCTCTTTGGTCTCAACGGGGTTTGTCCTATACGCGGGTCTATTGGGCAGACTTGCGCCAGGAACAAGGTCAATTTGGTGTTCTATTCCCCTTAGAGGTGGTAATCCCCTCAGAACCTCTTGAGGGAAAAAATCATCAAATTCTTTTAAAAGATTTTGAACCCCTTTTGGAAGATACTCAATTTCATGACTTGTGGCAGTGCCAGAAGGTACCTCTTTACAAAGAAGCAGATAAAAAGGTCGATCAAGCAAGAGAGCTTCTTTAATATCCATTTTTGTTGCAAAATGACTCTCTTTCTTAATTACCTCTTTGGAAGGGGTATCTCCTTCCAACTCTCCCTCTTTACCCTTTTCAAGCTTTAGGGATGAAAGCTTTTTTTTCCTCATCTCTTTTATGTTTCATGATGAGTTGATCCTCAGCCACTTGTGAAGGTGTGAGAGGAGTCAACTTTATTCTTTTACCCTTATGAGTGAGGATTATCTCATTAGAGTAGCCATGGTGAATGACTTGTTTGTCAAACTGCCAAGGCCTCCCTAACAAGATATGGCCAGCCTCTATTGGAACTATATCACATAAGATCTCATCTTGATACTTTCCAATGCAAAACGGCACCTTCACTTGCTAGTTTACAACCATTTCCCCTTCCTCATTAAGCCATTGGAGCTTGTAAGGTCTAGGATGAGGAATTGGGTGTAAGGCTAGCTTCTCTACCAACCTTGAGCTACAACAATTGCAGCAGGATCCACTATCCACAATGAGAGAACAGGTTTTGTCTAAAACTTTACAACGTGTATGAAAAATGTTCTCTCTTTGGGAGTGGTTAAGCTCAAGGGGTTGGCTTCCAAGAAGGCGCCTAACCATTAAGAGGTCTCCATCACAAGGATTTTCAAAAATGTCATGCTCATGATGCTCATGACCCGCTTCTTCCTCACTCTCACTAGAGGAGGAAGATGAGCTACTCTCACTAAAAATCTCTTGGCCCCTCATGATCATGGTTTTCTTATTGGGGCACTGAGAGGCAATGTGGCCTCTCCTAAGACATTTAAAGCATTTAATACTACTAGTCCTATTGTTAGAACTAGTAGGGGGGTTGTCTCTATGATGCATAGGTTTATGTTCTTTATGCACATGCTTGGATGGTTCCTTTTTAGGAGAGCTCTTGGAAGAGCTTCCCTTGCCTCGGTCCCTCTTTGCATAATTGTAGGATGGAAATTCTCTTTTTGCTCCACCTTTTCTTTTTAATTGATTTTCCACTCTTATGCAAAGTTGGACTAGGTCATCTAGATTATTATATGGTAAGAGCTCAACTTTGTCTCTTATGTCAGAGTTCAAACCACTTAAAAATCTAGCTTCGGTAGCCCTTGGTTCTTCGGTGACGCCCGCTCTCATCATGAAAAGCTCCATGGTCTCTCTGTACTCCTCAACACTTGAGTTGTACTGTTTTAATCTTTGGAGTTTATCCAAGAGCTCTCTTTCATAATAAGAAGGGACGTGTCTCCGCCTCATAGCCCCCTTGAGATCATTCCAATAATCCACCGGAGGGTTACGAAGGCGGCGCCTCTCATTTACCAAGGAGGTCCACCAATACATGGCATGCCGTTGGAAGCTAAGGGTTTCCAGCAGAACTTTTCTTTCTTCACTTATGTTATAACAAACAAAGAGTTGCTCTACCTTCATTTCCCAATCAAGGTAGGCTTCCACATCCTCTTTGCCATGAAAATGAGGGAGGTCAACTTTTTGTTCCCTAGGTTGGGCTTGGGGTTGGTTATGATGTTGTTGTGCTCTCCTTACCCCAGGTCTTTCATATCCCTCACTTTCACTTACTTCACTAGAGGCAGACCTATACCTATGCCTTTCTCTAACTCGTCTTTCTCTTCTTTCTTCTCTTTCACGCTCTTCTCTTCTCTCTTCCCTCTCTCTCTTTTCTCTTTCCTTTTTTTCTTCTCTTTCTCTTCGTTCTCTTTCTTTCTCTTCCCTCCGTCTTTCTTCTCTTTCTTCTTGTTCTTGTCTCTCTCTTTTCTCCTCGCTTTCTTTCTCTCTTTTCTCACGCTCTTTTTCCTCTCTTCGTCTTTCTTCTCTTAACTCTTTTTCTCTCTTTTCTTTTTCTTTCTGTTCACGCCTCTTTTCTTCTCTTTTCTCCCTTTCTTTTCTTTCTTTTCTCTCTTCTACCCTTCATTCCCTAAATTCACTTACAAACTTATCCATGTTGTTGGTTTTTTGAGAACCTTGTTGATTTACACTACCTTTACTAGATGTGTGTGAGCTCATTTTGAAAGTGATTGGGAAGAACCTATGGGCAACACTCCTTACTCTTTTGTTTTGTTTTCTCCCTAAGTGAATTACTTAAGAGTCTTTGGAACTCAAAAGCCTTTCACACTAAGATGCAAAGCAAATAAAAGAAATTTAAAGCAAAGGTAAGGATCTAAAGACGTGCACCTAAGGTGGAGAGATGGGGTACCAATTCCTTCTCCCACCTAAACGAGAAACAAAAAAATTATTACAATCAAAGAGGTGACCCTTATGGGCATCCAACACCTCAATTAAAATGGTCTTAATAAAATTTACACCCAATTAAACAAAAAGAAACAAAAGGCTTGATGTTTGAAGTTGCTCTCTACTCCAAGTGTTTGCCTCTCTCAAAGTGGTGTTGCTCCCTTGCATGAACCTCTTCCTTAGCTTGCTTCAACACACCTCAAGATGCTTCCCTTGTGGAAAGCTTGGTTTGACCTTTCTTTTCCTTCAACAAAGTGGCGCACCCAAGGAGGAACCAAGAGAGTGCAATACAATAAAAAAAAACATGAAAAGAAAACTCAAGGAAGGGAGATAAACATCCAAGTAGAAAGAATTATTTAGACAAACACAAAGATAGCCAAAGAAGACAAGCAAGTAAAAATGGTGTAGATAGAAAGATGGTACACAAAAGAAATTCCTAGAATGGGCCTAGAATAGAATGGACTACAAAAACAAAAAAAAATGACTCAAAAGTTTCAATCATTTGCATCATTTAAAATCAATATGGCCAAATTATATGCAAGTATGTTCAAGCAAGATTCATTAATTTTTTTTTCTTTTTAAATCACTCCTTTTAGTCAATGGGACAATATGAGGTGCACTAAAGATATTTTGCTCTTTTCACTTCTTTTTTTTTTTTACTAACACGTTTTTTTTTCACTTGTTTTCTTTTTAATTTCTATTTTTTATACAATTTTGCTACACCTCTTAACAAAATTTTGAAGCAAATACGATGAGGAGTCAAAGAATCATAAATGCTTGAACAAAGGATAGGAAATGGCCACCATAATTGATATACAAAACTGAGAAATTAAGAAACAAAGCAACCTAATATGAACTAGTAATTTTAGGTGATAAAAAATAAATGGCACTAGGAGAGTTTCATGGAAGTTGAGGCCAACTTGATTACTCAATAATCAGCCCAATTACATACCCAACATGCCTCTCAAAGGCAATCAACAAAAATCACCACAAGAACTAGCACAAAATTAAGATACTAAAATTATTGAACAAGTGAATGAAATTTGGAAGAAATTGAGCATTAATTTTTTAAAGATTTTTTTTTTAAGAACATGCTAAGATCTAAATAGCATGTGAGACTCTAAGGACATGGGATCAAGAGTAAGCCTCTTTGATGCTCAATTTCCAATAGAGAAATAACACACTTTTATGGTAAAATAAAAGAGCTAAACAATGGATTTTAAGTGACAATTAAAAGGACTAAACAATACCAAAATAAGACACAACGTAGGAGGATTAAAACTGAAAATAAATGACTCAAAATGACCAAGAATGTGACACAAAAACAGAGAAATAGGGGCTGGAAAAAAAATAGAGAAATAGGTGCAGGAAAAAATTAGAGAGAAAGGTGCAGGAAAATAGAATTAAAATGCAAGAACTCTAAATGAAAGAAGCAAAAGTGCATCCAAGGATCAAAAGCACAATTGTGTGGCTTCCTTCACAAAGTTTGTGAAGTCATTACTGTGATCCTCTTAGAGTAAGCACTAGAATAAGGGAAAAAAAAAAAGATGGGCAGAAATTTAAAGAAACAAACCTAAAGGAAACACACAAAGATTCAATAGAAATGAACAAAATAAATTGAATCTAGAAAGCAATAAAGACATGGAAATAAAAATTGCAAGAACTAAAACATAAACTTCAAGACAATAAGGAATTTAAATGACAATAAAGGAAGCAAGAAATAAAGTATAAAAACTGCAAAAAAAAAAAGAAACTAAAGAAAGACACATAAACTAAGGAGGAGGAGGAGGAAATGAACCTTCATGAAGATGGCTCTGATACCAAATGATGCACTCCCTTGATCTCTTCAACCAAGGTTCCTTCCTCTAAGAAAATGGAGGATGGAGAGGTTAGAAATGGGAGAGGGTTGATGCCACTTTCTAGGAGAAAGATGAGTCAAAAAATTTATGTTGCTTGCCACAAGGGAGAGGTCCCTTGATAAAAGCTTTAAGGGAGAGATTCCTCAAGAGAGAGGATTCTCAATGACACTCAAGAATAAATTGCTCAAAAAGAGTCTTACTTCATTCAATCAAGTGTCCTTTGTACAAGAGAGACTAGGTGTATTTATAGCCCAAAGAGGGAGCAAGGCACTCAAAACTAGGCAATGTGGGACTTGGGCCTAATTAGTATTAGGAGCACTAATCCCTCTTAGGCCCACTAAAAGTGGTGCCTAGCCTTAAGCTAGGGAGTGTCACGGCCTGTTTCCGGGAGGGCCCTTGATAGGTAGGATTGCATCAGTTCCCCTTTTTCTCCTTCTTCCACTTGCACTTCTTCCTCTTCTTCTCGTTCTTCCACTTCTTCTTCTTCCTCTTCTTCTCCTTCTTTCACTTCTTCTTCCTCCTCCCATTCTCTTTCCTCCACTTCTTCTTCTTCATCACCTCTCATTCCACTACTTCCTCCTATTCCTCTTGTACTACTTCTACCACTTCATGTGCTTCCACTTGTTGTTCATCTTCTTTTTCGTCTCCTTCTTCCACTTCTTTTGCTTACACATCTTCTTCCATTTCTTCTTCTTCCACTACTTCTTCTTCTTTCCCTTTGCTTCTTCTCCTTCCTCTTTTTATCCAACCCCCACTTCTTTTGCTTCCAATTGTTGCTCTTCCTCTTCTTCTCCTTCCCCCAAATCTTCTGCTTACACTTTTTCTTCTTCTTGCTCTTCTCCTCCATATTCCACTTCTTCTGCTTCTTCTTCCTTTCCCTTCCCCTCCATCTTCCTTTTCCTCCTTTTCTCCTTCTTCCAGTTCTTCTTCTTCATCCCACCTCCTTCCACTACTTGTTCTTCCTTCTCTTGAACACAACAATTTCAAGGCATAATAAAACTAACACAAGGAAACATATGGTACCCATTGATGCAAGAAATTTTCACGAACATAAATTTCCAATAACACTGATGCGTAAAGAAATTTAGCAAAATTGACACAAGGAATTTGAATTATGCATCTGGTTGATCCATGAATTCGAATAAGTGTGACTTTTCACAACTACTCCAACCCTAATAAATCACCAAGAATATTTCCACAAAATTTGAAATAAACAATGGACACATTGACGCTGAAATCCTTGCTTTGATACCAAATGAAAGAAATCCATAGGGGTTAGATTCGTTTTGCGGATCTATCTAGGTTGAAAGGTAATAAGTTAACAAAAAATGAGAATGGGGTAAATAAGAAGATGGAAAGGATGAAAGTGGTTTAACGAAGGGATAGATGATGCCACTTCCAAGGATGGAAAACTTCTTTGATGCATGATTTTTTACAAGTTGTATTTGATCCTGGAGGTTGTTTTGTTTGTTATAAGTGAATAAAATTTGTAGGAAAATAAAGTCATAGATTCGAGGACGAATCGTTTCCAAGAAAGAGGAAATGATGTGAATGCCGAAGACAATGACTTTTCATTTTTTGTAACGTTTCATGAATTAAGGAATTAATGTAACATGCAATTAATCATAAGTGATAATTGTGTGATAATGGAGTATTTAATTTTTCTTTTGGGAGTTATGATTTTGAACAGCCAGCTAGTTTTATAAATAGGGGTTCAATTGTACTCAAACGACAACCATTGAATTAGTGAAATTATATTTGGGTTTTACCCTTTCGGGAGAGACGAATTTCTCTTTAGAACTTATCAAGGAATTTTTCCTTGTGGCGTTCTGCTAGACTTATCAAGGGTAAATCACTACCCTTGTGGCGTGATATGACTTATCTTCCATCCTTGGAAGTGGCGTCATTTATCCCTTTGTTAAACCATTTTCATCCTTTCCATTTTTTTGTTTACCCAATTCTCATTGTTTTGTTAACTTATTACCTTCCAGCCTAGATAGATCCGCAAAACGAATCTAACCCCTCTGGATTTCTATCAGTTGGTATCAAAGCTTCAGCTCTAGGTTTGAAACTATGGTGGATATTTTTTATACAAGGTGTTTAATAGAAGGTCATTTATGTTTATTTGCAGTTGATGGAGGACGTTGTAGCAACGTCGTGAGCGAAAGATTGGTATAAATTGAACTTATCGACGAGTCTTCATCCTAGACAAACTAAGTTTAAATTCACTGTTGGAAAATTCGTGGATGAAGTGACATGCGATATTGCTCCCATGGACTCATGCCATTTTCTTTTAGGGAGATCTTGGCTGAAGGATAAAAAGATTAATGCTGAAAAATTTTCAGTTTCTTTGGTGCATGAAGGACGCAAGCTTAATTTGAAATTTCTGGCACCAAGCTAAGTTTGTGATGATCAACTTAAGTTGAAGGAGAAAATAGAAAAAGAGAGAGAAGAAAAGAGAAAAATAAAAAAAGAAAAGAGTGAAGAGGAAGAGAGAGAAAAGGAAAGAGAAAGACAGAAAAAGAACTATAAAATTTTAACTGCTATTGATTTTTCTTCTTCTCTTGATATTATAAATGCACAGGATCATGAGTATACAACCCACAAATGGTCATGGGTAAGGAAGAAAAATATTGATATCACTCTTAGAGCGTCATTGTACATCGAGTCCACTGTTGAAATTCAAACTCATGAGAAAAATTTTCAAGTATGGGTTTGGACACCAAAAAGGAAAACTTCTTTGATGCATGAGTTTTTACAAGTGGTATTTGATCCTGGGGGTTGTTTTGTTCGTTATAAGTGAATAAAATTTGTAGGAAAATAAAGTCATAGATTCGAGGACGAATCTTTTTGAAGAAGGAGGGAATGATATGAATGCAAAAAATAATGACTTTTTGTTTTTTGTAACATTTCATTAATTTAGGACTTAATTTAACATGCAATTAATCATATGTAATAATTGCGTGATAATGAAGTATTTAATTTTTCTTTTAGAAGTTATGATTTTGAACAGCCACCTAGTTCTATAAATAGGGGCTGAATTGTACTTAAAGGATAACCATTGAATTCATTGTGAGAGATGAATTTCTCTTTAGAACTTATCAAGGATTTTTTTCTTATGGCGTTCTGCTAGACTTATCAAGGGTAAACCACTACCCTTGTGGCGTCGTATGACTTATCTTGCATCCTTGGAAGTGGCGTCATTTATCCCTTCGTTAAACCATTTTCATCATTTCCATTTTATTGTTTACCCAATTCTCATTGTTTTGTTATCTTATTACCTTCCAACCTAGATAGATCCGCAAAATGAATCCAACCTCTCTGGATTTCTATCAAAATTGATAGGAAAATAATGTCATAGATTCAAGGACGAATCTTTTCGAAGAAGGAGGGAATGATGTGAATGTCGAAGACAATGACTTTTCATTTTTTGTAACGTTTCATTAATTTAGGAATTAATGTAACATGCAATTAATCATGTGTGATAACTGCATGATAATGGAGTATTTAATTTTTCTTTTGGGAGTTACGATTTTGAACAGCCACCTAGTTCTATAAATAGGGGCTGAATTGTACTCAAAAGACAACCATTGAGTTAGTGAAATTATATTTGGGTTTTAGTGAGAGATGAATTTCTCTTTAGAACTTATGAAGGAATTTTTCCTTGTGGCGTTCTACTAGACTTATCAAGGGTAAATCACCACCCTTGTGGCGTCATATGACTTATCTTCCATCATTGGAAGTGGCGTCATCTATCTCTTCGTTAAACCATTTTCATCCTTTCCATTTTCTTGTTTACCCAATTCTCATTGTTTTGTTAACTTATTACCTTCCAACCTAGATAGATCCGCAAAACGAATCCAACCCCTCTGGATTTCTATCAGTTGGTATCAGAGCTTCGGCTCTAGGTTTGGAATTATGGTGGATATTTTTTATACAAGGTGTTTAATCGAAGGTCATTTGTGTTTATTTGCAGTTGATGAAGAAAGTTATAGCAATGTGGTGAGCGAAAGATTGGTGAATAAACTTAACTTACCAACAAGTCTTCATCCTAGGCAAACTATGCGATATTTCTCCCATGGAATCATGTCATTTTCTTTTAGGGAGACCTTGGTTGCAGGGTAAAAGGATAAATCCTGAAAGACTTTTAGTTTCTTTGGTGCATGAAAGACGCAAACTTAATTTGAAATTTCTGACACGAAGCGAAGTTTGTGATAATCAACATAAGTTGAAGGAGAAAATAGAAAAAGAGAGAGAAGAAAATAGAAAATTAGAAAAAGAAAAGAGTGAAGAGGGAGAGAGATAAAAGGAAAGAAAAAGAGAGAAAAAGAATGTTAAAATGAACTATAAAATCCCACCTCCTTCCACTACTTCTTCTTCCTCCTTTTGTTCACCTTCTTCCACTTCTTCTCTTTCCACATCCTCCACTTTTTCCTTTTCTTCTCATTCTTCCACTTCTTATGCTTACTCTCCTTCTTCTTCCTCGTCTTCTCTTTCTTCCACTTCTCCTGCCTCCTCTTGTTCTCTTTTTCTTCCTCTTCATCTCCTTCTTCTTCTTCCCTTTCCTTCGTCTTCTCCCTCTTTTTCTCCTTCTTCTGCTTCCACTTTCATTTCTACCTTTTGTTCTCCTTCTTCCACTTCTTCTTCATCATCCCCACTCCTTCAACTTCTTCTTGTTCTTCCTCTTGTTCACCTTCTGCCACTTCTGCTGCTTCCACTTGTTCTTCTTCTTCCTTCCCTTCTCCTTCTTGCACTTCTTCTGCCTACTCTACCTATTCTTCCTCCCCTTCTTCTTCGTCTCCTTCTTCTACTTCTTCTTCCTCCTGCCTTGCCTTGCTTTCCTTCTTCTTACTCTTCTCCCTCTACCACTATTTCTCCTTCCACTTCTTCTTCTTCTTGTTCTTCTTCTTCTTCCACTTCTAGTTCTTCATCCCCTTTCCTTCCACTGCTTCTCCTTCTTCCTCTTTTTCTCATTCTTCCACTTCTTCTTCTTCTTCCTATTGTTCTCTTTCTTCTACTTGCACTTCTTCCTTTTCTTCTCGTTCTTCTACTTCTTCTTCTTCTCGTTCTTCTGCTTCTTCTTCTTCTCGTTCTTCAACTTCTTCTTCCTCCTCTCATTCTCCTTCTTGCACTTCTTCTTCTTCATCCCTTTCCCCCAAATCTTCTACCTACACTTCTTCTTCCTCTTCTCCTACATATTCCACTTGTTCTGCTTCTTCTTCTCTTTCCTTCCCCTCCTTCTTCCTTTTCCTCCTTTTCTCCTTCTTCCAGTTGTTCTTCTTCATCCCACCTCCTTCCACTACTTCTTCTTCCTCCTCTTGTTCAACTTCCTCCACTTCTTCTCGTTCCACATCCTCTTCTTCTTCCTTTTCTTTTTGTTCTTCTATCTTCTGCTTACTCTCCTTCTTCTTCCTCTTCTTCTCTTTCTTCCAATTCCCCTACTCTTGTTCTCTTTCTTCAACTTCTTCTTCATCCTCTCCTCTCCTTCTTCCCATTCCTTCGTCTTCTCCCTCTTTTTCTCCTAATTCTGCTTCCACTTGCATTTGTACCTCTTGTTCTCCTTCTTCCACTTCTTCTTCATCATCCCCACTCCTTCAACTACTTATTCTTCTTGCTCTTGTTCACCTTCTTCCACTTCTGTTGCTTCCACTTGTTCTTCTTTTTCCTTCCCTTCTCCTTCCTGCACTTTTTCTGCCTACACTACCTCTTCTTCCTCCCCTTCTTCTTCTCCTCATTCTTCCACTTCTTTTCCTCTTTCCTTGCCCTCCTTTCCTTCTTCTTACTCTTCTCCCTCTTCTACTACTTCTTCTTCTTCCTCTTCTTCTCCTTCTTCCAGTTCTTCTTCATCCCCTTTCCTTCCATTACTTCTTCTTCTTCCCCTTTTTTCTCATTCTTCCACTTCTTCTTTTTCTTCCTATTGTTCTCCTTCTTCCACTTGCACTTCTTCCTCTTCTTCTCATTCTTCCACTTCTTCTTCTTCCTCTTCTTCTCCTTCTTCCACTTTTTCTTCCTCCTCCCGTTCTCCTTCTTCCACTTCTTTTTCTTCATCCCCTCTCCTTCCATTACTTCCTCCTATTCCTCTTGTTCTCCTTCTACCACTTCTTATGCTTCCACTTGTTGTTCTTCTTCCATTTCTTCTCCTTCTACTACTTTTTCTTCTTCCTTTCCTTCTTCTCCTTCCTGTTTTTCCCCATCCCCCACTTCTTTTGCTTCCAATTGTTGCTCTTTCTCTTCTTCTCCTTCCCCCAAATCTTCTACTTACACTTCTTCTTCTTCTTCCTCTTCTCGTCGATATCCCACTTCTTCTACTTCTTCTTCCCTTTCCTTCCTTTCCCCTCGTTCTTCCTTTTCCTCCTTTTCTCCTTCTTGCAGTTCTTCTTCTTCATCCCACCTCCTTCTACTACTTCTTCTTCCTCCTCTTGTTCACCTTCTTCCACTTCTCTTTCCACATCTTCTTCTTCATCCTTTTCTTCTCCTTCTTCCACTGCTTCTGCTTACTCTCCTTCTTCTTCCTCTTCTTCTCTTTCTTCCAATTACCCTGCCTCCTCTTGCTCTTTTTCTTCCACTTCTTCTTTATCCTTTCCTCTTCATCTTTTTCTTCCTCTTCATCTCCTTCTTCTTCTTCCCTTTCCTTCGTCTTCTCCCTCTTTTTCTTATTCTTCTGCTTCCAGTTGCATTTCTTCCTCTTGTTCTCTCTTGTTCTCCTTCTTCCACTTTTTCTTCATCATCCCCACTCCTTCAACTACTTCTTCTTCTTCCTCTTCTTCAACTTCTTCCACTTGTTCTTTCTCTTCCTTCCCTCCTCTTTCTTGCACTTCTTCTGGCTACACTACCTCTTCTTCCTCCCCTTCTTCTTCCTCCTCCCTTGGGTTGCTTTCCGTCATCTTACTCTTCTCATTCTTCCACTACTTCTCCTTCCGCTTTTTCTTCTTCCTCTTCCTATCCTTCTTCCACTTCTTCTTCTTCTTCCCGTTTTTCTCATTCTTCCACTTCTTCTTTTTCTTCCTATTGTTCTCCTTCTTCCACTTGCACTTCTTCCCCTTCTTCTCGTTCTTCCTCTTCTTCTCGTTCTTCCACTTCTTCTTCTTCCTCTTCTGCTTCTTCTTCCACTTCTTCTTCCTCATCCTGCTGTCCTTCTTCTAGTTCTTCTTGTTCATCCCTCCTCATTCCACTACTTCCTCTTATTCTTCTTGTTCTTCTTCTACCACTTCTTCTGCTTCCACTTGTTCTTCTTCTTCTTTTTCGTCTCCTTCTTCCACTTCTTCTGCTTACACTTCTTTTTCTTCCATTTCTTCTCCTTCCACTACTTTTTCTTCTTCCCTTTCCTTCTTCTCTTCCTCTTTTTCTCCATCCCCACTTCTTTTGCTTCGAATTGTTGCTCTTCCTCTTACTTCCCCTAAATCTTTTGCTTACACTTCTTCCTCTTCTCCTCATATTCCACTTCTTCTGCTTCTTCTTCCTTTCCCTTCCCCTTATTCTTCCTTTTCCTGCTTTTCTCCTTCTTCCAGTTGTTCTTCTTCATCCCACCTGCTTCCACTACTTCTTCTTCCTCCTCTTGTTCACCTTTTGCAACTTCTTCTCTTTCCACGTCTTTTTCTTCTTCCTTTTCTTCTCCTTCTTCCATGTCTGCTGCTTACTCTCCTTCTTCTTCCACTTTTCCTCTTTCTTCCACTTCTCCTGCCTCCTCTTGTTCTCTTTCTTCCGCTTTTTCTTCCACCTCCCTTTCCTTGCTTTCCTTCTTCTTACTCTTCTCCCTCTTCCACTACTTCTCCTTCCACTTCTTCTTCTTCCTCTTCCTCTCCTTTTTCCACTTCTTCTTCTTTATCCCCTTTCATTCTGCTGCTTATTCTTCTTCCTCTTTTTTTAATTCTTCCACTTCTTCTTCTTCACCCCCTTTCCTTCCACAGCTTCTTCTTCTTCCTCTTTTTCTAATTCTTCCATTTCTTCTTTTTCTTCCTATTGTTCTCTTTCTTCTACGTGCACTTCTTCCTCTTTTTGTCGTTCTTCCACTTCTTCTTCTTCTTCTTAATCTCATTCTTCCACTTCTTCTTCTTCTTCTCTTTCTTCCACTTCTTCTTCCTCCACCCGTTCTCCTTCTTCTGCTTCTTCTTCTTGATCCGCTCACATTCCACCACTTCCTCCTATTCCTCTTGTTCCTCTTCTTCTTCCTATTGTTCTCCTTCTTCCACTTATTCTTCTTCCTCCTGTTCTCCTTCTTCCACTTCTTTTTCTTCATCCCCTCTCATTCCACCACTTCCTCCTATTCCTCTTGTTCTCCTTCTGCCACTTCTTCTGCTTCCACTTGTTCTTTTTTTTTCATCTCCTTCTTCCACTTCTTCTGCTTACACTTCTTCTTCTTCTATTTCTTCTCCTTCCACTACTTCTGCTTCTTCCCTTTCGTTCTTCTCGTTCCTCTTTTTCTCCATCCCCCACTTCTTTTGCTTCTAGTTGTTTCTCTTCCTCTTCTTCTCCTTCCCCCAAATCTTCTGCTTTCACTTCTTCTTCTTCCTCCTCTTCTCCTCTATATTCCACTTCTTCTTCCCTTCCCTTCCCCTCCTTCTTCCTTTTCCTCCTTTTCCCTTCTTCCAATTCTTCTTCTTCATCCCACCTCCTTCCACTACTTCTTCTTCCTCCTCTTGTTCACCTTCTTCCACTTCTTCTTCTTCCTTTTCTTCTCCTTCTTCTGCTTACTCTCCTTCTTCTGCCTCTTCTTCTCTTTCTTCCATTTCTCCGTCATGATCTTGTTCTCTTTCTTCCACTTCTTCTTCATCCTCTTCTCTCATTCTTTTTCTTCCTCTTCATCTCCTTCTTCTTCTTCCCTTTCCTTCGTCTTCTCCCTCTTTTTCACCTTCTTCTGCTTCCACTTGCATTTCTACTTCTTATTCTCTATTTCGTCCACTTCTTCTTCATCCCCACTCCTTCAACTACTACTTCTTCTTCCTCTTGTTCACCCTCTTCCACTTCTGCTGCTTCCACTTGTTCTTCTTATTCCTTCCCTTCCCCTTCTTGCACTTCTTCTGCCTACACTACCTATTTTTCGTCCCCTTCTTCTTCTCCTCCTTTTTCTCCTCCTTCTTCCACTTCTTCTTCCTCCTCCCTTGCCTTGCTTTCCTTCTTCTTACTCTTCTCCCTCTTCCACTACTTCTCCTTCCACTTCTTCTTCTTGCTCTTCTTCTCCTTCTTCCACTTCTTCTTCTTCATCCCCTTTCCTTCCACTGCTTCTTCTTCTTCCTCTTTTTCTCATTCTTCCACTTCTTCTACTTCTTCCTATTGTTCTCCTTCTTCCACTTGCACTTCTTCCTCTTCTTCTCGTTCTTCCACTGCTTCTTCTTCATCCCCTTTCCTTCCACTACTTCTTCTTCTTCTTCCTATTATTCTCCTTCTTCCACTTGCACTTCTTCCTCTTCTTCTCGTTCTTCCATTTCTTCTTCTTCTTCTTCTTCCACTTCTTCTTCCTCCTCCCGTTCTCCTTCTTCAAGTTCTTCTTCTACATCCTCTCTCATTCCACTACTTCCTCATATTCCTCTTATTCTCCTTCTACCACTTCTTCTGCTTAAACTTCTTCTTCTTCCTCTTCTTCTTCCCTTTCCTTCTTCTCCTTCCTCTTTTTCTCCTTCCCGTACTTCTTTTACTTCCAATTGGTTCTCTTCCTCTCTTTCTCCTTCCCCTAAATCTTCTGCTTACACTTCTTCTTCTTCTTCTTCCTTCCCCCAAAATCTTTTGCTTACACTTCTTCTTCTTCTTCCTCTTCTCCTCCATATTCCACTTCTTCTGCTTGTTCTTCCCTTCCCTTCCCCTCTTTCTTCCTTTTCCTCCTTTTCTCCTTCTTCCAGTTCTTCTTCTTCATCCCACCTCGTTCCACTTCTTCTTCTTCCTCCTCTTGTTCACCTTCTTCCACTTCTTCTCTTTCCACATCTTCTCCTTCTTCCTTTTCTTCTCCTTTTTCGACTTCTTCTTCTTCTTCATTTTGTTCTCCTTCTTCCACTGACACTTCTTCCTCTTCTTCTCGTTCTTCCACTTCTTCTTCTTCCTCTTCTTATCCTTCTTCCACTTCTTCTCCTTTACCCCTTCTCATTCCACTACATTGTCCTATTCCTTCAATTCTCCTTCTACCACTTCTTCTTCCACTTCTTCTTCTTCCTCGCTTGCCTTGCTTTCCTTCTTCTTACTCTTCTCCCTCTTCCACTAATTCTCCTTCCACTGCTTCTTCTGATGTGAATTCCCCTTCCCATGAATTCAGAACGGACCGATTAGGACTATTTGTTAGAATGGAAAAACAAAAAGGTAAGAATTGGGGATGATGGTGGTTTTGGGGGAGACGCCACTTCCGGGAAGGAAGATAAGTCTCAAAGATGCCACAAGGGGTGGAAGGCCCTTGATAAGTCTCAAGCTTGGTTCAGCCAAGAACCTAGGAGATACACTCTTTCAAGAAAAGTTTTATCCAAAGTAAATACACCATTTACTAACATTGATTGAGGCTTATTTATTAAATAACCTCCCTACTGGTGCATATGAAAAGGCAACAGCTACACTGAAGGAAAACTAGAAAACCACTAAAATTCAACACTCCAAAATAAAAGAAATTAAAATAAGCTGTTTTTAAAGTATGGCAAATAACACAACAGTACCAATTCTTTTTACAACTTTATTTAATTAAACCGACTTTGATTAAAATAACTTTGCAGCAACATCCTCTATTTCATGAATCTTCAATGATAACTTTACTACTTGCTCTTCTTCTCGTGCTTCCACTTCTTCTTCTTCTCCTTCTTCCACTTCTGCTTCCTACTCCCGTTCTCGCTCTTCCACTTATTCTTCACCTACTCTCATTCCACTACTTCCTCCTATTCCTCTTGTTCTCCTTCTACCACTTCTTCTGCTTCCACTTGTTGTTCTTCTTTTTTTTCGTCTCCTTCTTCCACTTCTTCTGCTTACACTTCTTCTTCCATTTCTTCTCCTTCCACTACTTCTTCTTCCTCCTCATGTTCACCTTCATCCACTTCTTCTCTTTCCACATTTTCTTCTTCTTCCTTTTCTTCTCCTTCTCTTTCTCCCACTTCTTCTGCTTACTGTCCTTCTTCTTCCTCTTCTTCTCTTTCTTCCACTTCTCTTACCTACTCTTGTTCTCTTTCTTCCACTTTTTCTTTATCCTCTCCTCTCTGTCTTTTTCTTCCTCTTCATCTCCTTCTTCTTCTTCCCTTTCCTCGTCTTCTCCCTCTTTTTCTCCTTCTCCTGCTTCCACTTGCATTTCTACCTTTTGTTCTCCTTCTTCCATTCTTCTTCATCATCCCTACTCCTTCAACTACTTCTCCTTCTTCCTCTTGTTCACCTTCTGCCACTTCTGCTGCGTCCACTTGTTCTTCTTCTTCCTTCCCTGCTCCTTCTTGCACTTCTTCTTTCTGCACTACCTCTTCTTCCTCCTTTTCTGCTTCGCCTCCTTCTTCCACTTCTTCTTCCTCCTCCCTTACCTTGCTTTCCTTCTTCTTACTCTTCTCCCTCTTCCACTACTTCTCCTTCCACTTCTTCTTGTTCCTCTTGTTCTCCTTCTTCCATTTCTTCTTCTTCATCCTCTTTCCTTCCACTGTTTCTTCTTCTTCTTCCTATTGTTCTCCTTCTTCCATTTGCACTTCTTCCACTTCTACTCCTTGGTCCACTTATTTTTCCTCCTCTCATTCTCCTTCTTCCACTTATTCTTCCTCCTCCCGTTCTCCTTCTTCCATTTCTTCTTCTTCATCCCCTCTCATTCCACTACTTCCTCCTATTCCTCTTTTTGTCCTTCAACCACTTCTTCTGCTTCCACTTGCTGTTCTGCTTCTTTTTTGTATCCTTGCTCCACTTCTTCTGCTTCCACTTGCTGTTCTGCTTCTTTTTTGTATCCTTGCTCCACTTCTTCTGTTTACGCCTCTCCTTCTTCCTCTTCTTGCATTTCTTCTCCTTCCACTACTTCTTCTTCTTCCCTTTCCTTCTTCTCCTTCCTTTTTTTCTCCATCCCCCACTTCTTGTGCTTCCAATTGCTGCTCCTCGTCTTGTTCTCCTTCCCCCAAATCTTTTGCTTACCCTTCTTCTTCCTCTTAGTCTTCTCCTCCATATTCCATTTCTTCTACTTCTTCTTCCCTTTCCATCCCCTCCTTCAGCCTTTTCCTCCTTTTCTGCTTCTTCCAGTTATTCTTCTTCATCCCACCTCCTTCCACTACTACTTCTTCATCCTCTTGTTCACCTTCTTCCACTTCTTCTCTTTCCACATCCCTTTCTTCATCCTTTTCTTCTCCTTCTTCCACTTCTTCTTTTTACTCTCCTTCTTGTTCCTCTTCTTCTCTTTCTTCCACTTCTTCTTCATCCTCTCCTCTTCTTCTTTTCCTTCCTCTTCATCTCCTTCTTCTGCTTCCGCTTTCATTTCTACCTCGTTTACTCCTTCTTCCACTTCTTCTTCTTCTTCCTATTGTTCTCCTTCTTTCACTTGCTATTCTTCTCGTTCTTCAACTTCTTCTTCTTCCTCTTCTTCTCCATCTTCTACTTCTTCTTCCCCCTCCCGTTCTCATTCTTCCACTTCTTCTTCTTCATCCCCTTTCATTCTCCTACTTCCTCCTATTCCTCTTCTTCTCTTTCTTCCACATCTTCTGCCTCCTCTTGTTGTCTTTCTTCCACTTCTTCTTCATCCTTTCCTCTCCTTTGTCTTCTTCATCATCTTCTTCTTCTTTTTCCCTTTCCTTCGTCTTCTCACTCTTTTTCTCCATCTTCTGCTTCCACTTGCATTTCTGCCTCTTATTCTTCTTCTTCTTAATCATCCCACGCTTTCAACTTCTTCTTCTTCTTCCTCTTGTTCACCTTCTTCAACTTCTGCTGCTTCCACTTGTTCTTCTTCTTCCTTCCTTCCCGTTCTTGCACTTGTTCTGCCTACACTACCTCTTCTTCCTCCCTTTCTTCTTCTCCTCCTTCTTCCATTTCTTCTTCCTCCTCCCCTGCCTTGCTTTCCTTCTTCTTACTCTTCTCCCTCTTCAACCACTTCTCCTTCCAGTTCTTCTTCTTCCTCTTCTTCTCCTTCTTCCACTTCTTCTTCTTGATCCCCTTTTCTTCCACTATCTTCTTCTTCTTCCTTTTTTTCTTATTCTTCCACTTCTTCTTCTTCTTCCTATTGTTCTCCTTCTTCCACTTGTTGTTCTTCCTCTTCTTCTTCTTCTTCCACTTCTTTTTCCTCCTCCCGTTCTTCTTCTTGCACTTCTGCTTCTTCATCCCCTCTCATTCCCCTACTTCCTCCTATTCCTCTTGTTCTCCTTCTACCCCTTCTTCTGCTTCCACTTGTTGTTTTTCTTCTTTTTCATCCCTTTTTTCCACTTCTTCTACTTGTACTTCTTCTTCTTCTTTTTCCATTTCTTCTCCTTCCACTACTTCTTCTTCTTCCTTATCCTTCCTCTCCTTCCTCTTTTTCTCCATCCCCCAAAGCTTTTGCTTCCAATTGTTGCTCTTCCTCTTCGTGTCCTTTCCCTAAATCTTCTGCTTACACTTCCTCTTCTTCTCACTTTTCTCCTCCATATTCCACTTCTTCTGCTTCTTCTTCCCTTCCCTTCCCGTCCTTCTTCCTTTTCCTCCTTTTCTCCTTCTTCCAGTTCTTCTTCTTCATCCGACCTCCTTCCACTACTTCTTCTTCCTCCTCTTGTTTACCTTCTTCCACTTCTTCTCTTTCCACATCTTCTTCTTCTTCCTTTTCTTCTCCTTCTTTTGCTTACTCTCCTTGTTCTTCCTCTTCCTCTGTTTCTTCCACTTCTTCTGCCTGCTCTTTTTCTTTATCTTCCACTTTTTCTTTAACCTCTTGTCTCCTTCTTTTTCTTCCTCTTCATCTCCTTCTTATTCTTCCATTTCCATCGTTTTCTCCCTATTTTTCTCCTTCTCCTGCTTCGACTTGCATCTCTACCTCTTGTTGTGCTTCTTCCACTTCTTCTTCATCATCCCAACTCCTTCAACTACTTCTTCTTTTTTGTCTTTTTCTAATTCTTCGACTTCTTCTTCTTCTTCCTATTGTTCTCCTTCTTCCACTTGCACTTCTAGCTCCTCTTCTTGTTCTTCTAGTTCTTCTTCCTCTTCTTCTCCTTCCCCCAAATCTTCTGCGTACACTTCTTCTTCTTCTTCCACTTCTCCTCCATATTCCACTTCTTTTTCTTCTACTTCCATTCTTTTCTCCTCCAAATCTTCCACTTGCACTTCTTGCTCATCTTCTCGTTCTTCCACTGCTTCTTCTTCTCCTTCTTCCACTTCTTCTACTTACACTTCTTCTTCTCTTTCTTCCACTTCTTCTACTTACACTTCTTCTTCTTCCTCTTCTTCCATTTCTTCTCCTTCTACTACTTGTTCTTCTTCCCTTTCCTTCTTCACCTTGCTCTTTTTCTCCATCCCCCACTTCTATTGCTTCCAATTGTTGCTCTTCCTTTTCTTATCCTTCCCCCAAATCTTCTACTTACACTTCTTCTTCTTCTTCCTCTTTCTTCCATGTTCCACTTCTTCTCCTTCTTCCTTTTCCTCCTTTGCTCCTTCTGCCAGTTCTTCTTCTTCATCCCACCTCCTTCACTACTTCTTTTTCCTCTTCTTGTTCACCTTCTTCCGCTTCTTCTATTTCTACATCTTCTTCTGCTTCTTCTCTTCCTCTTCTTCTTGTTCTTCCACTTCTCCTGCCTCCTCTTGTTCTCTTTCTTTCACTTCTTCTTTATCCTCTCCTCTCATTCTTTTTCTACCTTTTCATCTCCTCCTTCTTCTTCCCTTTCCTTCGTCTTCTCCCTCTTTTTCTCCTTCTTCTACTTCCACTTGCATTTCTACCTCTTGCTCTCCTTTTTCCACTTCTTCTTCATCATGCCCACTCCTTCAACTACTTCTTCTTCTTCCTCTAGTTCACCTTCTTCCACTTCTACTGCTTCCACTTGTTCTTCTTCTTCCTTCCTTTCTCCTTCTTGCACTTCTTTTGCCTACACTACCTCTTCTTTGTCCCCTTCTTCTTCTCCTCCTTTTTCCACTTCTTCTTCCTCCTCCCTCGCCTTCCTTTCCTTCTTCTTACTCTTCTCCCTCTTCCACTACTTCTCCTTCCACTTCTTCTTCTTCATCTTCGTCATCTTGTTCTCCTTCTTCCCATTCTTCTTCTTAATCCCCTTTTCTTCCACTCCTTCTTCTTCTTCCTCCTTTTCTCATTCTTCAACTTCTTCTTCTTCTTCCTATTGTTCTCCTTCTTCTACTTGCACTTCTTCCTCTTCTTCTCGTTCTTCCACTGCTTCTTCTTCTCCTTCTTCCACTTCTTCTGCTTACACTTCTTCTTCTTCCTCTTCTTCTATTTCTTCTCTTTCTACTACTTCTTCTTCTTCCCTTTCCTTCTTCACCCCATTCTTTTTCTCCATCCTGCACTTCTTTTGCTTCCAATTGTTACTCTTCCTCTTCTTTTCCTTCCCCCAAATCTTCTACTTACACTTATTCTTCTTCTTCCTCTTTTCCTCCATATTCCACTTCTTCTGCTTTTTCTTCCCTTCCCTTCCCCTCTTTCTTCCTTTTCCTCCTTTTCTCCTTCTTTCACTACTTCTTCTTCCTCCCCTTGTTCACCTTCTTTCGCTTCTTCTCTTTCCACATCTTCTACTTCTTCCTTTTCTTCTGCTTAATCTCCTTCTTTTTCCTCCTCTTCTTTTTCGTCCACTTGCACTTCTTCCTCTTCTTATTGTTCTTCCAGTTGTTCTTTTTCCTCTTCTTCTCCTTCTTCCACTTCTTCTTCTGCCTCCCATTTTCCTTCTTCCATTTCTTCATCTTCATCCCCTCTCATTCCACTACTTCCTCCTATTCCTCTTGTTCTCCTTCTACGACTTCTTCTTCATCCACTTGTTGTTCTTCTTCTTTTTTGTCTCCTTTTTCCACTTCTTCTGTTTACACATCTTCTTCTTCCTCTTTTTGCATTTCATCTGCTACCACTACTTCTTCTTCTTCCCTTTCTTTCTTCTCCTTCCTCTTTTTTTCCATCCCCCACTTCTTTTGCTTCCAATTGTTGCTCTTCCTCTTCTTCTCCTTCCCCCAAATCTTCTTTTTACACTTCTTCTTCTCCTTCCTCTTCTCCTCTATATTCCACTTCTTCCTCTTCATCACCTTTCCTTCCATTGCTTATTCTTCTTCCTCTTTTTCTCATCCTTCCACTTCTTCTTCTTCTACCTATTGTTCTCCTTCTTCCACTTGTTCTATTTCCAGTTGTTCTTCCAGTTGTTCTTTCTTCCTTTTCTTGTTCACCTTCCACTTCTTCTTTTTCCACATCTTCTTCTTCTTCCTTTTTTTCTCCTTCTTCTGCTTCCTATCCTTCTTCTTCCTCTTGTTCTCTTTCTTCCACTTCTTCTTTATCCTTTCCTCTCCTTCTTTTCTTCCTCTTCATGTCCTTCTTCTTCTTCCCTTTTGTTCGTCTTCTCCCTCTTTTTGTCCTTATTCTGCTTCCACTTGCATTTCTACCTCTTGTTCTCATTCTTCCACTTCTTCTTCATCATCCCCACTCCTTCAACTACTTCTTCCTCCTCTTGTTCACCTTCTTCCACTTCTACTGCTTCCACTTATTCTTCTTCTTCCTTCCCTTCTCCTTCTTGCACTTCTTCTGCCTACACCACCTCTTCTTCTTCCCCTTCTTCTTCTCCTCCTTCTTCCACTTCCTCTTCCTCCTCCCTTGCCTTGCTTTCCTTCTTCTTACTCTTTTCCCTCTTCCACTACTTCTCCTTCCACTTCTTCTTCTTCCTCTTTTCCTCATTCTTCCACTTGTTCTTCTTCTTCTTCCTATTGTTCTCCTTCTTCTCGTTCTTCCACTTTTTTTTCTTCCTCTTCTTCTCCTTCTTCAACTTCTTCTTCCACCTCCCGTTCTCCTTCTTCCACTTCTTCCTCTTCATCCCCTCACATTCCACTACTTCGTCCTATTCCTTTTGTTCTCCTTCTACCACTTCTTCTGCTTCCACTTGTTGTTCTTCTTCATTTTTGTCTCCTTGTTCCACTTCTTTGGCATACACTTCTTCTTCTTCTTCCATTTCTTCTCCTTTCACTACTTCTTCTCCTTCCTCTTTTTCTCCATCCCCCACTTTTTTTGCTTTCAATTGTTGCTCTTCCTCTTCGTTTCCTTCCCCCAAAATCTTTTGCTTACACTTCTTCTTCTTCTTCCTCTTCTCCTCCATATTCCACTTCTTATGCTTCTTCTTCCCTTCCCTTCCCCTCCTTCTTCCTTTTCCTCCTTTTCTCCTGCTTCTAGTTCTTCTTCTTCATCCCACATCCTTCCACTACTTCTTCTTCCTCCTCTTGTTCACCTTCTTCCACTTCTTCTCTTTCAACATCTTCTTCTTCTTCCTTTTCTTCTCCTTCTTCCACTTCTTCTGCTTACTCTCCTTCTTCTTACTCCTGTTCTCTTTATTTCACTGCTCCTGCCTCCTCTTGTTCTCTTTCTTCCACTTCTTCTTCATCCTCTCCACTCCTTTTTCTTCCTCTCATCTCCTTCTTCTTTTTCCCTTTCCTTCATCTTCTCACTCTTTTTCTCCTTCTTCTGCTTCCACTTGCATTTCTACCTCTTGTTCTCCTTCTCCCACTTCTTCTGCCTACACTACCTCTTCTTCCTCATCTTCTTCTTGCTCCTCTTCTTCTCCTTCTTCTGCTTCTTCCTCTTCATCCACTTTCCTTCCACTGCTTCTTCTTCTTCCGGTTTTTCTCCTTCATCCACTTCTTCTTCTTCTTCCTATTGTTCTCATACTTCCACTTGCACTTCTTCCTCTTCTTCTTGTTCTTCCACTTCTTCTTCTTCCCCTTCTTCTCCTTCTTCCACTTCTTCTTCCTCCTCCCATTCTCCTTCTTCCACTTCTTCTTCTTCATCACCTCTCATTCCAATACTTCCTCCTATTCCTCTTGTTCTCCTTTTTCCACTTCTTCTACTTCCACTTGTTGTTCTTCTTCTTTTTTGTCTCCTTCTTCCACTACTTCTTCTTCCCCCTCTTGTTTACCTTCTTCCACTTCTTCTCTTTCCACATCTTCTTCTTCCTTGTCTTCTCCTTCTTGCACTTCTTCTGCCTACACTACCTCTTCTGCCTCCTATTCTTCTTCTCCTCCTTCTTCCATTTCTTCTTCTTCATCCCCTCAAAATCCACTACTTCCTCCTATTCCTCTTATTTTCCTTCTACCACTTCTTCTGCTTCCACTTATTGTTCTTCTTCTTTTTCGTCTCTTTCTTGCACTTCTTCTTCTTCCTCTTCCTCCCTTTCCTTCTTCTCCTTCCTCTTTTTCTCCATCCCCCAGTTCTTTTGCTTCCAATTGTTGCTCTTCCTCTTCCTCTCCTTCCCCCAAATCTTCTACTTACACTTTTGCTTCTTCTTCCCTTCCCTTCCCCTCCTTCTTCTACTTCTTCTTCTTCATCCCATCTCCTTCCACTATTTCTTCTTCCTCCTCTTGTGATATAAATCCAAGGGGGATGGATTTGTTTTGCGGATCTATCTAGGTTGGAAGGTAATAAGTTAACAAAACAATGAGAATTGGGTAAAGAAGAAAATGGAAAGGATGAAAATGGTTTAACGAAGGGATAAATGAGGCCACTTCCAAGGATGGAAGATAAGTCATATAACGCCACAAGGGTAGTGATTTACCCTTGATAAGTCTAGCAGAACGCCACAAGGAAAAATTCCTTGATAAGTTCTAAAGAGAAATTCATCTCTCACAAAAGGGTAAAACCCAAATATAATTTCACCAATTCAATGGTTTTTTTTAGTACAATTCAACCCCTATTTATAGAACTAGGTGACTATTCAAAATCATAACTTTTAAAAGAAAAATTAAATACTTCATTATCACGTAATTATCACATATGATTAATTGCATGTTACATTAATTCCTAAGTTAATGAAACCTTACAAAAACGAAAAGTCATTGTTTTTTGCATTCATATCATCTTGTTAACCTTCTTCCACTTCTTCTTTTTCCACATGTTCTTCGTCTTCCTTTTCTTCTCCTTCTTCTGCTTACTCTCCTTCTTCTTCCTCTTCCTCTATTTCTTCCACTTCTTCTGCCTGCTCTTGTTCTTTATCTTCCACTTCTTCTTCTTCCTCTTCTCCTCCATAGTCCATTTCTTCTACTTCTTCTTCCCTTCCCTTACCCTCCTTCTTCCTTTTCCTTCTTTTCTCCTTCTTCCAGTTCTTCTTTTTCATCCCACCTCCTTCCACTACTTATTCTCTTTCCACATCTTCTTCTTCTTGCTTTTCTTCTCCTTCTTCCACTTCTTCTACTTACTCTCCTTCTTCTTCCTCTTCTTCACTTTCTTCCTCTCCTGCCTCTTCTTGTTCTTTTTCTTCCACTCCTTCTTCATCCTCTCCTCTCCTTTATTTTCTTCCTCTTCATCTCCTTCTTCTTCTTCCCTTTCCTTCGTCTTCTCCCTCTTTTTCTCCTTCTTCTGCTTCCACTTGCATTTCTACCTCTTATTCTCCTTCTTCCACTTCTTCTTCATCATCTCCACTCCTTACACTACTTCTAATTCTTCTTCTTGTTCACCTTCTTCCACTTCTGCTGCTTCCATTTGTTCTTCCTCTTCCTTCCTTTCTCCTTCTTGCACTTCTTCTGCCTACACTACCTCTTTTTCCTCCCTTTCTTCTTCTCCTCCTTCTTCAACTTCTTCTTCCTCCTCCCTTGCCTTGCTTTCCTTCTTCTTACTCTTGTCCTTCTTCCACTACTTCTCCTTGCACTTCTTCTTCTTCCCCTTGTTCTCCTTCTTCCACTTCTTCTTCTTCATCCCCTTTCCTTCCACTGCTTGAATTCTTCCCCTCTTTCTCATTCTTTTATTTCTTCTTCTTCTTCCTATTGTTCCCCTTCTAAACTTGCACTTCCTCCTCCTCTTCTTGTTTTCCTACTTCTTCTTCTTCTTCTTCTTCTTCTTCTTCTTCTTCTTCTTCTTCTTCTTCTTCCACATCTTCTTCCTCCTTCCGTTCTCCTTCTTCCACTTCTTCCTCTTCATCCCCTTTCATTCCACTACTTCCTCCTATTCCTCTTGTTCTCCTTCAACCATTTCTTCTGCTTCCACTTGTTGTTCTTCTTTTTTTTCGTCTCCTTCTTCCACTTCTCTTCTTCTTGCATTTCTTCTCCTTCCACTACTTCTTCTTCATCCCCTCTCATTCCACTACTTCCTCCTATTCCTCTTATTCTCCTTCTACAACTTCCTTTGCTTCCACTTGTTGCTCTGCTTCTTTTTCGTCTCCTTCTTCCACTTCTTCTTCTTCTTCTTCCATTTGTTCTCTTTCCACTACTTCTTCTTCTTCCCTTTCCTTCTTCTCTTTCCTCTTTTTCTCCATCACCCACTTCTTTTGCTTCCAATTGTTTCTCTTCTTCGTCTTCTCCTTCGCCAAAATCTTCTGATTACACTTCTTCTTCTTCTTCCTCTTCTCCTCCATATTCCACTTCTTTTGCTTCTTCTTCCCTTCCCTTCCCCTATTTCTTCCTTTTCGTCCTTTTCTCGTCCTTCCAGTTCTTCTTCTTCATCACCCTCCTTCCACTACTTCTTCTTCCTCCTCTTGTTCACCTTCTTCCACTTCTTCTCTTTCCACATCTTTTTCTTCTTCCTTTTCTTCTCCTTCTTCCACTTCTTCTGCTTAATCTCATTATTCTCCCTCTTATTCTCTTTCTTCCACTTCTCCTTCCTCCTCTTGTTTTCTTTCTTCCACTTCTTCTTCATCCTCTCCTCCCGTTCTTGTTCTTCCTCTGCATATCCTTCTTCCTCTTCCCTTTCCTTCGTCTTCCCCCTTTTTTCCTCCTTCTTCTGCTTCCACTTGCATTTCTACCTCTTGTTCTCCTTCTTCCACTTGTTGTTCATCATCCCACTCCTCCAACTACTTCTTCTTCTTCCTCTTGTTCACCTTCTTCCACTTCTGCTGTTTCCACTTGTTCTTTTTCTTCTTTTCCTTCTCTTTCTTGCTTTTCTTCTGTGTACACTACCTCTTTTTCCTCCCTTTCTTTTTCTCCTCCTTCTTCGACTTCGTCTTCCTTCTCCCTTGCCTTACTTTCCTTCTTCTTACTCTTCTCCCTTTCCGACTACTTCTACTTCCACTTTTTCTTCTTCATCCCCTTTCCTTCCACTGCTTCTTCTTCTTCCCCTTTTTGTCATTCTTCCACTTCTTCTTCTTCTTCCTCTTCTTCTCCTTCTTCCACTTGCACTTCTTCCTCTTCTTCTCGTTCTTCCTCTTCTCCTTCATATTCCACTTCTTCTACTTCTAATTCCCTTCCCTTCCCCTGCTTCTTCCTTTTCCTCCTTTTCTCCTTCTTCTAGTTCATCTTCTTCATCCCACCTCCTTCCACTACTTCTTTTTCCTTCTGTTGTTCACCTTGTTCTACTTCTTCTCATTCCATATCTTCTTCTTCCTTTTCTTTTCCTTCTTCCACTTCTTCAGCTTACTCTCCTTCTTCTTCCTCTTCTTCTCTTTCTTTCACATCTTCTCTTTCTTCCACTTCTCCTGCCTCCTCTTGTTCTCTTTCTTCCACTTCTCCTGCCTCCTCTTGTTCTCTTTCTTCCACTTCTTCTTCATCCTCTCCTCTCCTTCTTTTTCTTCCTCTCCATCTCCTTCTTCTTCTTCTCTTTCCTTCATCTTTTCCTTCTTTTTCTGCTTCTTCTACTTCCACTTACATCTCTACCTCTTGTTCTCCTTCTTCCACTTCTTCTTCATCATCCCCACTCCTTCAACTATTACTTCTTCTTCCTCTTGTTCACCTTCTTCCACTTCTGCTGCTTCTACTTGTTATTCTTCTTCATTCCCTTCTCCTTCTTGCACTTCTTCTGCCTACACTACCACTTCTTCTCCACTTCTTCTTCTCGTCCTTCTTCCACTTCTTCCTCCTCTCTTGCTTTTCTTTCACTGTTCTCACTATTCCACTACTTCTCCTTCCACTTCTTCTTCTTCCTCTTTTTCTCCTTCTTCCACTTCTTCTTCTGCATCCCCTTTCCTTCCACTGCTTCTTCTTCTTCCTCTTTTTCTCCTTCTTCCACTTCTTCTTCTTCTGCCTATTGCTCTGCTTCTTCCACTTGCATTTCTTCCTCTTCTTCTGGTTCTTCCACTTCTTCTTCTTCCTCTTTTTCTCTTTCTTCCACTTCTTCTTCCTCCTCCCGTTCTCCTTCTTCCAATTCTTCTTCTTCATCCCCTCTCATTCCACTACTTCCTCCTATTGCTCTTGTTCTCCTTCTACCACTTCTTTTGCTTCCACTTGTTGTTCTTCTTCCTTTTCGTCTCCTTCTTCCACTTCTTCTGCTTACACTTCTTCTTCTTCCATTTCTTCTCCTTCGACTACTTTTTCTTCTTCCCTTTCCTTCTTCTCCTTTTTCTTTTCTCCATCCCCGACTCTTTTTGCTTCGAATAGTTGTTCGTCCTCTTCTTCTCCATCCCCCAAATCTTGTCCTTACACTTCTTCTTCTTCTTCCTTTTCTCCTCCATATTCCACTTCTTCTACTTCTTCTTCCCTTCGCTTCCCCTCCTTTTCCTTTTCCTCCTTTTCTCCTTCTTCTAGTTTTTCTTCTTCATCCCACCTCCTTCCACTACTTCTTCTTCCTCCTCTTGTTTACCTTCTTCCATATCTTCTCTTTGCACATCTTCTTCTCCTTCCTTTTCTTCTCCTTCCTTTTCGTCTCCTTCTTCCACTTCTTCTGCTTACTCTCGTTCTTCTTCCTCTTCTTCTCTTTGTTCCATTTCTCATGCCTCCTCTTGTTCTCTTTCTTCCACTTCTTCTTCATCCCTCTCCTTCTTTTTCTTCCTCTTCATCTCCTTCTGCTTCTTCCCTTTCCTTCGGCTTCTCCCTCTTTTTCTCCTTCTTCTGCTTCCACTAGCATTTTTACCTGTTGTTCTCCTTGTTCCACTTGGGCAAGACTCATATGTAAGACAGAATATTTTGGAAATAAAAAACTAGTTAAGTTTTCTCTCCTTTGGGTTCTTGACAATCCAAAATCTTTTGAGATTACTCAAAGGTAATTCACCCCTTTTTGTGTGCAATCTCGTAGACATATCTTCTATCCTTGAAAGTGTGGAGTCTATCAATTCCAATTCCATTTTCTGTCTTTTCCATTTATACTCCATGACAGGAAACTCCTACACTATTCGAAAACTCGCTTAATTGTTGAATTTCAATAACTTTAAATTTCCATTATGTGTCTAAAGGTTTGATAGTAACTCTAATCAGTTTATTTTTGGCAATTGTTTGCATTCCACGTTGATAAATTTTGTTAACGTGGCAAGCTAAATTCCTAGGGTCCTTTCAGAATCCTCAACTAACAAAGAGGATTCATATCAATTTTCATCTCCTTCGTCCACCTCTTCTGCCTACACTTCCTCTTCTTCCATTTCTTCTCTGTCCACTACTTCTTCTTCTTCCCTTTGCGTCGTCTTCTCCCTCTATTTCTCCTTCGTCTACTTCCACTTGCATTTCTACCTCTTGTTCTCCTTCTTCCTCTTCTTCTTCATCATCCGCACTACCTCAACTACTTTTTCTTCTTCCTCTTGTTCACCTTCTTCCACTTCTGCTGCTTCTACTTATTCTTCTTCTTCCATCTCTTCTCCTTGTTGCACTTCGTCTGCCTACACTACCTCTTCTTCCTCCCCTTCTTCTTCCCCTCCTTCTTCCACTTCTTCTTCCTCCTCCCTTTCCTTCTTCTTACTCTTCTCCCTCTTCCACTACTTCTCCTTCCACTTCTAATTCTTGCTCTTCTTCTCCTTCTTCCACTTATTCTTCTTCTTCCCCTTTCCTTCCACTGCTTCTTCTTCTTCCTCTTTTTCTCCTTCTTCTGCCTATTGTTCTCCTTCTTCCACTTGCATTTCTTCCTTTTCTTCTGGTTCTTCCACTCCTTATTCTTCCACTTCTTCTTCTTTATCCCCTCTCATTCCATTACTTCCTCCTATTCCTCTTGTTCTCCTTCTACCACTTACTCTGCTTCCACTTGTTGTTCTTCTTCTTTTTCGTCTCCTTCTTTCACTTCTTCTGCCTACACCACCTCTTCTGCCACCCTTTCTTCTTCTCTACTTCTTCCGCTTCTTCTTCCTCCTCCATTGCCTTACTTTCCTTCTTCTTACTCTTCTCCCTCTTCCATTACTTCTCCTTCTACTTCTTCTTCATCCTCTTCTTCTCCTTCTTCCACTTCTTCTTCTTCATCCTCTTTCCTTCGACTGCTTCTTCTTCTTCCCCTTTTTCTCATTCTTCCACTTCTTTTTCTTCTTCTTCCTATTGTTCTCCTTCTTCCACATGCACTTCTTTCTCTTCTTCTCGCTCTTCCTCTTCTTCTCCTTCTTCCACTTATTCTTCCTCCTTCTGTTCTCCTTCTTCCACTTACACATCTTCGCTTCTTCACGTTCTTCCACTACTTCTCCTTCGACTTCTTCTTCCTATTTTTCTCCTTCTTCCACATCTTCTTCATCCCTTTTCCTTCAACTGCTTCTTCTTCTTCCCCTTTCTCTCATTCTTCCACTTCTTCTCGTTCTTCCACTTCTTCTTCTTCCTTTTCTTCTCCTTCTTCCACTTATTCTTCCTCCTCCTATTCTCCTTCTTCCACTTGCACATCTTACTCTCCTTCTCATTCTTCCACTACTTCTCCTTCCACTTCTTCTTCTTCCTCTTCTTCTCGTTCTTCCACTTCTTCTTCATCCTCTTTCCTCCACTGCTTCTTCTTCTTCCTCTTTTGCTCATTCTTCCACTTCTTCTTCTTCTTCCTATAGATCTCCATCATCCATTTGCACTTCTTCCTCTTCTTCTCATTCTTCCACTTCTTCTCTTTCCACATCTTCTTCTTCTTCCTTTTCTTCTCCTTCTTCTAATTCTTCTGCTTACTCTCCTTCTTCTTCATCTACTTCTCTTTCTTTGACTTCTCTTGCCTCCTCTTGTTCTCTTTTTTCCACTTCTTCTTTATCCTTTCCTATCCTTCTTTTTCTTCCTCTTCATCTCCTTCTTCTTCTTGCCTTTCCTTCGTCTTCTCCCTTTTTTTCTCCTTCTTCTGCTTCCACTTGCATTTCTACCTCTTGTTCTCCTTCTTCTACTTCTTCTTCATCATCCTCACTCCTTGAACTACTTCTTCTTCCATTTCTTCTTCTTCCTCTTCTTCTTCTTCTTCCACTTCTTCTTCTTCATCCCGTTTCCTTCCACTACTTCTTCTTTTTCCCCTTTTTCTCATTTTTCCACTTCTTCTTCTTCTTCCTCCTATTATTCTCCCTCTTCCACTTGGACTTCTTCCTATTCTTCTCGTTCTTCCACTTCTTCTTCCTCTTCTTCTCATTCTTCCACTTCTTCTCGTTCTTCCACTTCTTCTTCCTCTTCTTCTCCTTCTTCCAGTTCTTCTTCTTCATCCCACCTCCTTCCACTACCTCTTTTTCATCCTCTTGTTCCCCTTCTTCCACATCTTCTCTTTCCACATGTTCTTCTTCTTCCTTTTCTTCTCCTTCTCCCACTTCTTCAGCTTACTCTCCTTCTTCTTCATGTTCTTCTCTTTCTTCACTTCTTCTACTTCCTCTCCTTCTTCTTCATGTTCTTCTCTTTCTCCCACTTCTTCTGCTTCCTCTTGTTCTCTTTCTTTCGCTTCTTCTTCATCCTCTCCTCTCCTTCTTTTTCTTCCTCTTTATCTTCTTCTTCTTCTTGCCTTTCTTTGCTCTTCTCACTCTTTTCCCCCTTCTTTTGCTTCCACTTCCATTTCTACCTCTTGTTCTCCTTCTTACTCTTCTTCTTCATCATCCCTACTCCTTACACTACTTCTTCTTCTTCTTCTTGTTGACCTCCGTCCACTTCTGCTCCTTCCACTTGTTCTTGTTCTTCCTTCTCTTCTCTTTCTTGCACTTATCCTGCCTACACTACCTCTTCCTCCTCCCCTTCTTCTTCTCCTCCTTCTTCTTCTTCCTCTTTTTCTCGTTCTTCCACTTCTTCTTCTTCCTTTTCTTCTCGTTCTTCCACTTCTTCTTCTTCCTTGATGAGGACACAACTATAAACAAAGACAATAAGGAGCTCGAAGGACTTGGGACACCTAGGACAAGGGCAAGAGCTAAGAAAGCAAGAGAAGCTTTAGAACAAGTGGTAGCATCAATTCCAGAAGCTGCACATAATGAAAAGGACATAGAGGCAATGCATGGTCATCATTGAAGATTCATGAAATAGAGGATGTTGCTGCAAAGTTATTTTAATCAAAGTGGGTTTAATTAAATAAAGTTGTAAAAAGAATTGGTACTGTTGTGTTATTTGCCATGCTTTAAAAATAGTTTATTTTAATTTTTCTTTTATTTTGGAGTGTTGAATTTTAGTGGTTGTCTAGTTTTCCTTCAGTGTGGTTGTTGCCTTTTCATATGCACCAGTATGGAGGTTATTTAATAAATAAGCCTTAATCAATGTTAGTAAATGGTACATTTATTTCTTGGCTTTATGAAATTCCTATATGTATTGCATTTCAATGGAAATAGACAGACTTGGCTTTGGATAAAACTTTTCTTGAGAGAGTGTATCTCCTAAGTTCTTGGCTAAACCAAGCTTGAGACTTATCAAGGGCCTTCCACCCCTTGTGGCGTCTTTAAGACTTATCTTCCTTCCCGGAAGTGGCATCTCCCCCAAAACCACCATCATCCCCAATTCTTACCTTTTTGTTTTTCCATTCTAACAAATAGTCCTAATCGATCCGTTCTAAATTCGTGGCAAGGGGAATTCATATCATTTGGTATCAGAGCTACTTGTTAGGACTAGGTTTTGGACACTACTTCAAGGTTCTAGGGTGCAGTTCTTGGTTGTCTGAGATTCAATTTCCTTTCACTCATAACTCACGTTTTACAGAGTCAATTTCGGTTATTCGTGAGTGGAAATTGCTCCTCAGAACGTGAACTTTCACCTGGATGTGGAAGCGTTCACTTCGGAGTTATGCAGCGTGAGATATAGTGGCGTGTCATTAGCTGGCTTGGAGAAATTGGTAACATCCTTCCTTTTGTTCTTAGTGCCAATAACATCATCTGATATTGATAATCACCCTGCCTAAGTCATTGCAAAAGTTAAGCCTATAGAAAAAACACAAAAGAAAGAAAAGAAAAAAAAAGAAGAAAAAAAAAACAAAAGAAAAGGTTGTGGCTGAATGATTCATCTATTTAGGACAGAAACTTAACCAATTGTAAGGTGATATATTGGCTGTTTTTGTGAAGGATTGTTTCTGCAACTGTTTATAGGGCATTAAATTGCATTAGAGTTTTGTTTTTGTTTGGGCTTTTGTGTTTGCTGTTTTGTGAGGTAGTGGTGTTTGAAGTCTGAGACATTAGGGTAAATTGGAGCCTTTTGTTGGTAAATTTTGTTGTTCAACTGTTTTCCAAACTGCACCTAATACGTACCAAATTTTTGCTACATTGTGTGGACTGTTCCTGAAAAAAAAGAAGAAAAAGAGTCTTATTTGATTTTGTTAAGAACCCAAGGAGAGTACAAGAGAGGTAAAAGGTTGTGTGCACATTAGAGAAAAAGCCAGAAAAGAGAGCACTAAACACGAGTGTACATTCTTGAGTGTAAACTAGTGAAAAGAGTGGTGAGGGCCTATTCAATTTTATTTTTTTCTGATTAAATGGCAGGTACAGGAGGTGAAGAAACCCCTCCTAATGGAGGAGGTAATAGACTCATGATTGAAGTAATTACAAACCAAGTACAAAGAATGTTGAGAGAACATATAGAGGAGTTATATGGGAGGATTGAGGTACTTGAGAATCGTGGAAATAATGAGGAGAATAGGAAAAGAAGAGATAATGATGGTGAACCTAGGCGAAATCGGATTGAAGGAGTGAAGCTGAATATTCCCCCATTCAAAGAAAGGAGTGATCCAGAAGGCTATTTGGAGTGGGAACTGAAAATTGAACATGTGTTCTCTTGTAACAACTATACAGAGGAGCAAAAAGTTAAAATGGCAGCTGCTGAATTTTCTGATTATGCGCTTATTTGGTGGAATAAGTATCAAAGGGAGAGGGTGACAAATGAAGAACCAATAGTAGATACATGGGCTGAAATGAGGATCATCATGAGGAAGAGATATGTGCCAACTAGATACAATAGAGATTTGAAGCTTAAACTTTAGAAATTATCTCAAGGCAATAGGAGTGTTGAAGAGTATTTTAAAGACCTGGAAATGACTATGATGCGAGCTAAAGTCAATGAAGATAGTGAGGACACTATGGCTCGATTTTTGAGTGGATTAAGTAATGAAATCAGAGATGTTGTTGAATTGCAGGAATATATTGAGTTAGAAGATTTGTTGCACAAAGCTGTACAGGTAGAACAACAACTCAAAAGGAAGGGAACTATGAGAAAGGATTCTTCCAATTTTAACAACACAAATTGGAGGGACAAGTCCAAGAATGAAAGAGGGTCTTCATCTAGTCCAAATGTGGTTGTCCCATATGAAATGTCACCAATGAAGTCTCGGATATCACCTCCAAAAACTAAGTCTAGAGAAGTAAAATGTTTCAGGTGTTTGGGAAGAGGGCATTATGCTTCTGAATGTCCAACTAAGAGAACTATGGTCCTAAAGGAGAATGGTGAAATTACTAGTGAGTCTTCAGCTAGTGAAGGAGAGAAGGAGGATGAGGAAGAAGTGGAAGCACTAGAAGGTGATTTATTAATGGTTATAAGGTTGTTGGGAAGTCAGATTCAAGCTTTAGATCAATCCCAAAGAGAGAATATTTTTCATACTAGATGTTCAATCAATGGGAAAATTTGTTCTTTAATAGTTGATGGAGGAAGCTGCACCAATGTGGCAAGCTCTAGATTAGTGTCCAAGTTAAATTTGGAGACTAAGCCACATCCTAGGCCATACAAACTTCAATGGCTTAGTGAAGATGGGGAAATGATCGTGAGGAAACAAGTAAAGGTATGCCTTTCCATGGGACGATATAGTGACAAGGTGTTGTGTGATTTGGTTCCAATGGAGGCAAGTCACATTCTATTAGGGAGACCGTGGCAGTATGATACCAAGGCAATTCATGATGGTTTCACAAATAAAATCTCCTTCATGCACAATAAGAAGAAGATTGTTCTCAAACCATTATCTCCTTGGGAGGTATGTGAAGACCGAATAAGATTGAGAGAAAAGAGAGTGCAAGAAAAAGGAGAGATGAGTGAAACACATAAAAAGAGTGGAAATAAAAAGAGTGAAACACATAAGGGGAACAAAAGTGAAACACTTGAAAGAAAAAAGAGTTGTTTAGCAAAAAAGAGTGAGGTGAAGAGGGTGATGCTTGCAAAAAAACCACTTTACGTGTTGTATTGCAAAAATAATGTTTATGCTAACTTTGAAAAACTTGGTCCTGTTGGTGTTGAATTTCTTTTGCAGGAATATAAGGATGTGTTTCCAAAGGAGGTTCCTAACGGATTACCACCTTTAAGGGGAATTGAGCATCACATTAATCTCATTCCTGGAGCTTCATTACCTAATCGACCAGCATATAGAAGCAACCCCCAAGAGACCCAAGAAATACAAAGGCAAGTTGATGAATTAATAAGCAAAAAGTGGGTGCAAGAGAGCTATGCCAAGCAAGCTAATAAGGGAAGAAGGAGAATTGTATTCGAACCTGGTGATTGGGTTAGGGTATACATGAGAAAAGAGAGATCCCTAAACAAAGGAAGTCCAAATTACAACCAAGGGGGGACGGTCCTTTCCAAGTGTTGGAGAGGATCAATGACAATGCCTACAAAATTGATTTGCCAGGTGAGTCTAATACAAGTGCAACTTTTAATGTATCTGATTGGTCTCCTTTTAATGCAGAAGAAGAAGCCTTAGATTTGAGGACAAATCCTTTTCAAGAGGGAGGGAATGATGAGGACACAGCTACAAACAAAGACAGTAAGGTGCTTGAAGGACTTGGGACACCTAGGACAAGGGCAAGAGCTAGGAAAGCATGAGAAGCTTTAAAACAAGTGGTAGCAACAATTCTAGAAGTTGCACCTAATGAAAAGGACATAGAGGCAAAATTAATTCAATGCATGGTCATCATTGAAGATTCATGAAATAGAGGATGTTGCTGCAAAGTTATTTTAATCAAAGTGGGTTTAATTAAATAAAGTTGTCAAAAGAATTGGTACTGTTGTGTTATTTGCCGTGCTTTAAAAACAGTTTATTTTAATTTTTCTTTTATTTTGGAGTGTTGAATTTTAGTGGTTGTCTAGTTTTCCTTCAGTGTGGGTGTTGCCTTTCCATATGCACCAGCAGGGAGGTTATTTAATAAATAAGCCTCAATCAATGTTAGTAAATGGTGCATTTATTTGTTGGCTTTATGGAATTCCTATATTATTGCATTTCAATGGAAGTAGACAGACTTGACTTTGGATAAAACTTTTCTTGAGAGAGTGTATCTCCTAGGTTCTTGGCTGAACCAAGCTTGAGACTTATCAAGGGCCTTCCACCCCTTGTTGCGTCTTCGAGACTTATCTTCCTTCCCGGAAGTGGCGTCTCCCCCAAAACCACCATCATCCCCAATTCTTACCTTTTTGTTTTTCCATTCTAACAAATAGTCCTAATCGGTCCGTTATGAATTCGTGGAGGGGAATTCACATCATTCCTCTTCTTCTCCTTCTTCCACTTCTTGTTTATACCCTTTCCTTCCACTTATTCTTCTTCTTCCTTTTTTTCTAATGCTTCCACTTCTTCTTCTTGTTCATATTGTTCTCCTTCTTCCACTTGCACTTCTTCCTCTTCTTCTCATTCTTCTACTTTTTCTTGTCCTTCTTATACTTCGTCCACTTCTTCTTCCTCCTCTCGTCCTCCTTCTTCCACTCCTTCTTCTATATCCCCTCTTATTCCACTAGTTCCTCCTACTCCTCTTGTTCTCCTTCTACCACTTCTTCTGCTTCCACTTGTTGTTCTTCTTCTTTTTTGTGTCCTTCTTCCACTTCTTCTTCTTCCTCTTCTTCCATTTCTTCTCCTTCCATTACTTCTTCTTCCCTTGGCTTCTTCTCCTTCCTCTTTTTCTCCATCCCCCACTTTTTTTTGTTTCCAATTGGTTCTCTTCCTCTCTTTCTCCTTCCCCCAAATCTTTGTGGTTACACTTTTTCTGCTTCTTCTTCCTTTTTTCCTCATATTCCAATTCTTCTGCTTCTTCTTCCCTTTCCTTCCCCTCCTTCTTCCTTTTCCTCATGTTCTGCTTCTTCCAGTTCTTCTTCCTCCTCTTGTTCACCTTCTTCCACTCGTTTTCTTTCCACATGTTCTTCTTCTTCATTTTCTTCTCTTACTTCGACTTCTTTTGCTTACTCTCCTTCTTCTTCCTCTTCTTCTCTTTCTTCCACTTCTTCTGCCTCCTATTGTTCTCTTTCCTCCACTTCTTCTTCATCCTCTCCTCTCCTTCTTTTTCTTCCTCTTCATCTCCTTTTTCTTCTTCCCTTTCCTTCGTCTTCTCCCTCTTTTTCTCCTTCTTCTGCTTCCACTTGCATTTTTACCTCTTGTTCTCCTTCTTCCACTGCTGCTTCTTCTTCCTATTCTTCTCCTTCTTCCAGTTGCACTTCTTCCTCTTCTTCTCGTTCTTCCACTTCTTCTTCTTGCTCTTGTTCTCCTTATTCCACTACTTCTTCTCCTCTTCTTCT